>CM070772.1:8575000-9942500 GCA_036346955.1 Dipus sagitta | reverse complement strand
TGTTGCAAAAGATGACAAGCCTACTTAGGCAGGCCTAGGCCTGAGCCCAGAGAGAGACTCGAGGCTCTCTGAGGTACTTCCTGTGTGGAAGCCAGGGCGGGCAGGAGATGGACCAGGAACAAGCCCTTTACTGTCCCACACAAGACATGTCTTCTCATCGCTGCGGTGACTCACTGCCAGAAAATTCAGTGGGATTGTTATGTTGCTTAGCATGTACCAAGAATTAGAGCGAGACAAAATAAATACAATGCTGTAGTTCACCACTTAGTTGTCCCCCAAAGGCCTATGTGGCAAAGGTTTGGTTGCCAGTATGCTATTGAGAGGCATGGAACTTTTGCCATGTGGGGGCCTAGTGGGAGGACCGTAGAGGTTACTGAGGATGCTGTAAAGGGGAGAGTGGACCCCAGCCCTGCCCTCATTGTCTCTCACTTCATGGGCACGAGGTGAGTGGTTTTGCTCTGCCAAGCACTCCTGCCACAGTATATAACCGTGTGTTGCAGTCAGGTTTGTGCTGCTGGTAGAAATCAACCAACCAAGCGCAGCTTTTGGGGAAAAAGGGTTTACTTTGGCTTGCAGACTGGAGGGGAAGCTCCATGATGCCAGGGGGAAATGATGGTATGAACAGAAGTTAGACATCACTTCCTGGCCAACATCAGGTAGACAACAGAAACAGGAGAGTGTGCCAAACACTGGCTTGGGGAAACTGGCTACAACACCCATAAGCCCACCCCAACGATACACTGCCTCCAGGAGGCCTTAATTCCCACACCTCCATCAGCTGGGAACCCAGCATTCAGAACGCCTAAGTTTACGGGGCACACCTGAACCGAACCACCACACCATAGGTTCCAATCAACCAATGGATTGAAACAACGAACTTAAAGAAACCTTTTCAAAGTTGATTATATCAGGTCTTTATCGCGGCAATGGAAAGCTGATTAGCACAGAACATATATGCCTTGTTCTCGTTAAAGCTTTCTTCAGCCTGAGAACACGGTAAAGAAAGTCAACTGAGATAGAAGGATGGAAGGGAAAGCCACGCGCCTTTAATCCCAGCCCTCGGGAGGCAGAGGGAGGAGGATCGCAGAGAGTTCGAGACCAGCCTGAGACTCCAGAGTGAATTCCACGTCAGCCTGGGCTAGAGGGAAACCCTACAAAAAAGAAAAAAGAATTTTTTGTTTTGTTTTTGTTTTTCCAGGTAGGGTCTCACTGTAGCCCAGGCTGACCTCTAATTCACTATGCAGTCTCAGGGTGGCCTTGAACTCTCTGCGATCCTCCTCCCTCTGCCTCCTGAGTGCTGGGATTAAAGGCATGCGCCACCATGCCCGCCCTAAAACTTTTGACTTTATCAGCAATGAAGTAAATTGAAACTGTTTTAATGCCTCAAAGGTTTATGGTTCGTAAACATCTGTCTGTTCAAGAAAGTGTTTGTCGCCAGCTGCACGAGATTCTTATTTTTACTTTGGTTTTTCGAGGTAGAGTCTCACGCTTGCTTCAGGCTGACCTGGAATACACTCTGTAGTCCCAGGCTGCCCTCAAACTCACAGCGATCCTCCTACCTCTGCCTCCCAAGTGCTGGGATTCTGGGCGTGGTGGCCACCACGCCAGGTTTTAAGGCAAACACGGGGGTTAAATAAACAATGGCATGTCTAAGCAAATTGACAATGTGTGTGGCTGAAAAGAAAGAATACCTGTTCTGTGGGATAGTATTCATCAGGAAGTACTGCAAAGTAAAAACCAAAGAGCAGGAAGCAGAGATTGTACGTGCCAACATTTGTGTAAAATGGGGAAGAAGAAATATGTACCCATATATGTTCGGTGAATGTACCTGCATATGTTCCTTGCATGAAGTGTTTATGAAATGGCATACAATTTTTTAAATTATTTATTTATTCAATTTGTGTGTGCACTCACCAACAGGACTACAGGATAACCTCAAGGTATCTGTACTCCACCTTTGTTGAAACAAGATCTCTTGGTACTGCAAAGAAACACCAGAATAACTGGCCTGTGAACTTGGGATTTGCATCTGGATTTATGTGGGTGTCTGGGAATTGAGCCTGGGCCAGCAGGCTCTGCAAGTAGGAACCTTCAACCTCTGAGCCATCTCACCATCTCCTGATACATATTTTTTTTTTTTTTTTTGGTTTTTTGAGGTAGGGTTTCACTCTAGCCCAGGCTGACCTGGAATTCACTACGGAGTCTCAGGGTGGCCTTGAACTCATGGCGATCCTCCTACCTCTGCCTCCCAAGTGCTGGGATTAAAGGCGTGCGCCACCACGCCCTATTTTTTTAAGCCTAAAAATGTTACTGTGCAAGCAGAGGCTTCTCTTAGGTATCCTTGTCTTCTCGCCTCTCTTTCCTCAACCCTTCCCCTGCCCATACCTCCCCACCTTCCTTTCCTCACCCCTTCCCTCCCCATACCTCCCCACCTTCCTTTCCTCACCCCTTCCCTCCCCATACCTCCCCACCTTCCTTTCCTCAACCCTTCCCCTCCCCATACCTCCCCACCTTCCTTTCCTCACCCCTTCCCCTCCCCTCACCTCCCCACCTTCCTTTCCTCACCCCTTCCCCTCCCCTCACCTCCCCACCTTCCTTTCCTCACCCCTTCCCTCCCCATACCTCCCCACCTTCCTTTCCTCACCCCTTCCCCTCCCCATACCTCCCCACCTTCCTTTCCTCACCCCTTCCCTCCTGGTGCCCCCAGCTCCCTTTGCTCACACCTTTCCCCACTAGTCCCCCCAGACAGTTCTACTTCTATTTTCATGTATTATATACATACATTTTATGTATCTATGAAAACCTACAAGTCACTAATGAAACAAGACATGTGATATTTGTCTTTCTGAGATTGGTCTAACTTATGTATGTGATTATCACCCATTTTCCTGCAAACATCCTGATTTGATTCTCCTTTATGGCGAAAAAAAAAAAGTCTCATTGTGTATATAAACCATACTGTTTATGTCATGTCCTCTGCTGTTGGACACTTACACTGGTCCCATAGTTTAGCTATTGTGACTAGTGCTGCAATAAACATCAGTGCACAAATGCCTCTGATATATTGACATGGAATCCTCTGAGTAAATACCCTAGAGCGTGGGATAACTGGTTTATATGGAAGATCTATTTCTAGGTGTTTTTTTTTTTTTTTTTGAGGAATATCTATACTGATTTTCATAGTGACTGGAATAGTTTACACTCTCACCAGCAGTGTACAAAGGTTTCCTTTTGTCCACATTGTAGACAGAATTTGTTGTGATTTATTTTATTTCATTTTTTTTAATGAGGCAAGCTTTATTCTTTATTTTATTTTTCAAGAGATCACGAGAGACAGAGAGAGAATTGATCAGCTTCACCTTGCTGGGATGAACCTCCAGACAAGACACAGTCATGGGAGGAAGGGATTTATTGAACCTTGGAGATCCAGTAGAAGTTCCATAATGGTGGAAGAAGCTGGCCCCCTTTCACAGGTCCACACAGAGAGAAATACCGCCACCAGCACCATAAGCAAGCACACTCCAGGGACCTTCTTGAGTCCATCTTTATTAATTCCTTATTAAAGGTAGTACAGAACCCAAAACTTGGGGTTCATAAATTCTGGAGGATCCTCCTGAACCCCAAAATCATGCATCAGGAGTAAAGGGGAAAGTCTCCCCTCATCTGGGCTGAGACAAGTGAAGCTTACCAGGAGCCAGCCAACAGAAAGCCTGTCCCTGGTATGCATCTACTTATAATCCTATTGTGGTGGGCTGCACCGTCAGGATTAGATTTAAATGCTAGGAAAGGGGTTCTCCCTTTCGGGAGGGGCTCAGGTTGTTTGTGGAAAAACAGGTCTAGGGAACTCCTTTAGGCAAGAGATATGAAGTCAGATGGTCCTTTGATCCCCAGCAAAGTGGGCAGGCTCAAACAGCAGTCAAGGAGGAAGTAGGCCTTCCTCCAACCACAAGTTGACCTTGCACTTCCAGCTCTAGAATTCTAAGGAGTTTATAAGCCACTCAGCCTATGGTACTTTTTTGGTTGTTGGTGGTGGTGGTTTTTGGTTTTTGGAGGTAAGGTCTCACTGTAGCCCAGGCTGACCTGGAATTCATTATGTAGTCTCAGGGTGGCCTCGAACTCACAGTGATCCTCCTACCTCTGACTCCCGAATGCTGGGATTAAAGGCACGCACCACGATGCCCAGTTTATGGTATTTAAAAAAATATATTTATCTATTTGACAGAAGGAGAGAGAGAGAGAGAGAGAGAGAGAGAGAGAAAATGGGCATGCTAGGGCCTCCAGCCACTGCAAACAAACTCCAGATGCATGTACTCCCTTGTGCATCTGGCTTACATGGGTCCTGGGGAATCTAACTGGGGTCCTTTGGCTTTGCGGGCAAATGCCTTAACCGCTAAGCCATCTATCTCTCCAGCCCAGCCTATGGTATTTTTTAAAATAGCTCAAGCAACTCAAAACAGTTCCCTTGAGCACATGATGGACCTGCACTTGAAATTGGACTTGGCCATAGGTTTGCTTTGTCAGTGACGTGAGCAGAATTGATAGACAATTTAAGAGCCGATCAGTCCACGCTTTCCCAGGTTATCTCCTCTGCCACAGTAGCCAGACATGATACGTATAGTCCCTGCTCCTTCAGCCTGAACCAGAGAGTGGCAATAACTTGGAACACAGGCTCCAAGCCAACCTAGAATGCAGTTGTAGCATGGGTGAGAACGTCCTCATATCACAGAAACCTAGGCTTACGTGCTACCTCAGCAGAGCCTGCATTATTCTGACAGATTCAAAGCAGTCGTGAGTGAAGAGCCATGAACGTTTGGCCTCTGGAGAAGGTCGCACAGAGGGGCTACAGAACTGGCCCTTCTGCCCACAATGCAGCTCTTGCCAGCTTGTGCTGCACACATCTCATCCTGCTCGTGAAACTCCCAAGACACTTACGACTCACAAGGACCCTCCGGCCCCAATATTATATAAACAGTAAATAATTTCTGGGGGAGAGCAGACTCTTCTATGATGCAGAAGTTTTCACAACAATCACCTATGATGGGGTGTGTGAGCCTTCTGGATCATCCTCATGTATGTTCCTGTAAGCAACCCAGACAAACTCATCAATCCAATAAGCCAGTTGTAGGTGGAATCACTTCTTCAGTCTGTCGTTGGTGGCCCACCTGGGGTAAACTCATTTGTTCATGTCTCCCCAGGAAAAGTCACACAACCTGGTCACACTTTTCCTCGTAGAGCTACTGGCTTACCATCAGTAAACGCTCTCAATTAAGAGACTATATCAGCTATGTTATCTCTTAGTTCATACATAGTAGTCTACAGAAATTGTAATCCCCACTTAGCTGTGGAAGATGCATTTCAAGACCCTTGGTAGTCATTGGAAGCCATGAGGATAGTACCGCACTCCATAAACTATACTGGTAACTGAGATGGCTACCAAGTAACTAACAGACAGGTAGACTATACAGTGTGGATGTTGGTGACCCAGGTAGGACAGGTTAGCCTTTGCCAGTACAACTTATGAATTGTTTCTAATAAATTCATACAAAGTGAAGCCACAGATAATGAGTATTTTATTTATTTATTTATTGTCTTTTTTTCCAAGGTAGTGTTTCACTCTAGCCCAGGCTGACCTGGAATTCATTATGTAGTCTCAGGGTGGTCTTGAACTACAGTGATCCTCCTACCTCTACTTCCCAAGTGTTGGGATTAAAGGCATGTGCCACCATGCCCAGCTAACTACTATATTTTTGATAAGCAAAGATTGGCTCAGAAACTGAGAGTGATAAATAGGAAACTATGAAGTCACTATTAAGAACTAATACAGGGGGCTAAAGAGATGGCTCAGTGGCTGGAGAGATGGCACTTGCCTGCAAAGCCTAACAACCCAAGTTCAACTCCCCAGAACCCACGTAAAGACAGATGTACAAGGTGGCACATACATCTGGAGTTTGTTTGCAGCAGCTAGAAGCCCTGGCACACCCATTCTCATTCTCTCTCTCTCCTTAAAAATAAATAGACTATGCATATGACATGGAAAGCCTGACAACCTGGGTTCTATTCCCTAGTACCCACGTAAAGCCAGATGCACAATGTGCCACATGTGTCTGCAGTTTGTTTGCAGTGGCAAGAGGCCCTGGTGTGCCCATACTCACTCTCTCTGTATCTCTTTGTGTGTGTGTGTATGTCTCTCTCAAGTATATATATATATTGGTTTTTCGAGGTAGGGTCTCACTCTGGTACAGGCTGACCTGAAATTAGCTATGTAGTCTCAGGGTGGCCTCAAACTCACGGCAATCCTCCTACCTTTGACTCCTGAGCACTGGGATTAAAGGCGTGAGCAAGCACGCCCAGCTTTTCAAATAAATAAATATTTCAAAATATTTTTGTAGGAGGTACTCATATGTTTTATTTTATTTATTGACAATTTTATATATTTACATGATATATTTTCTTTTCTTTTCTTTTTTCAGTTTTTTGAGGTAGCGTCTCACTCTAGTCCAGGCTGACCTGGAATTCACTATGTAGTCTCAGGGTGGCCTGGAATTCAAGGCGATCCTCCTACCTCTGCCATTACATGATATATTTTGATCATAATCACTTCCTATTAACTTATCTCATTCACACTGAATCCCCTCCTTTTTTTTTCTTTTTTCGAGGAAGGGTCTCACTCTAGCCCAGGATCACCTGGAATTCACTATGTAGTCTCAGGGTGGCCTTGAACTCATGGCAGTCCGCCTACCTCTGCCTCCCAAGTGCTGGGATTAAAGGTGTGCGCCACCACGCCCGGCTGAACCCCCTTTTTTATACATTAATTCTCTCATTCAGCACCGCTTCCTTTGCATCCTGGTATGCCAGACATTGGTGTTAAGTTATGAACACTGTCCATGAGCTTAGAGTCCTAGGACAGAGGTAAGGACAGGGCCTTGTGGAACCTAAATGGGTCTAGAAGAAGTAACACTTCCTGGAGGAAATGATACCTAAACTGAAACCTGACGGACAAGTAAGAGTTTGGCAGACAAAGGAGGGGCAGGGTCGAATTTTAGGCAGAGGGGGGGCACACAGGAATGGAGGGGAGAGTCTATCAGTGTGCTTTAAAATATTTTTGGCAGGCGTGGTGGCACATGCCTTTAATCCCAGCACTCAGGAGGCTGAGGTAGGAAGATGGCTGTGTGTCTGAGGCCAGCCTGAGACTACATAGTGAATTCCAGGTCAGCATGGGCTAGAGCTAGATCCTACCTTGAAAAACCAACCAACCAAACAACAACAACAAAACCCCCAAAGACAAAAAAAGCTACTAAGGAGGGGGTGCTATTCTGCTCCAAAGTGAGAGGTTTTAGATAATAAATTTCTCCTTTTGTGTGGGTGTGTGTGGCTGATGTTTGGGCACATATGTGTAGGAGGTCATCCTGTGTCCACCTCAGTCACTCTCCACATCATTCTTCTAGACAGCACCTCTTGCTACAGCTCACTGATTCGGCTAGACTAGCTAGCCAGCGAGCCTGGGGATGGTCCTGTCTCCCTCCCAGCACTGGGACCACAGGCATGTGTTGGTGTGCCTGGCTTTTACATCATTGCTGGAGATCCAGCGCAGACCCTCATGCTTGTGCAACAAACACTTTATATGCTAAGCCATCTCCCTAGCTGCTGGAAAATAATTTTTTAAAAAATTATTTATTTATGTGGAAGGAGATGTTGGGGGGGGGGAGAGGATGGGTACACCAGGGCTTCTTGCCATTGCAAACAAACTCAAGATGCATGTGCCACTTTATGCATCTGGATTTAGGTGGGCACTGGGGAATCACATGGGACCATCTGGCTTTGCAAGTTAGTGCTTTATCACCTGAGTCCTCTCTCCAACCCAATAAATTTCTTTTTTTTTTTTTTTTTTGGTTTTTCGAGATAGGGTTTCACTCTAGCCCAGGCTGACCTGGAATTCACTATGGAGTCTCAGGGTGGCCTCGAACTCACGGCGATTCTCCTACCTCTGCCTCCCGAGTGCTGGGATTAAAGGCGTGCGCCACCACGCCCGGCCAATAAATTTCTTAATTACATAATCTTTATTGAATTGCTTTTTCCTATCTACCTTCGGAGTCATTGCTATGTAGGGAGGGAGCAGTTAAAATATGTGCTCTTTGATTTCTTCAAAGATGGACATTCATGCTATTAGGGTTCCTAAGCTTTCCTGCATTGTTGCACACACAGAAACTGAGAGAACTTTCTTAATACTGTGTGAGACTCCCTGCCTGGGGCGACCATCCCTGGAGTCTCCACTGCCAAGTCCTCAGGCTGCCCTGAGAGCGAGAGAACTAATATAGCTGTGAAGCTTTGCACTGAACCAGAGATGTCTTGGATAGACTGTGCATGTTTAGTGTGTGTGTGTACATATATATATATATATATATATATATATATATATGTACACACACACATATACACACACAGGAAAATATGAATGCATAACATATTTATATACTTTCAATTTAATTTTTTATTATTATAAATATATAATTATATATAAATATATAACATAAATATATATATATTATTTATTATATATACATATATGTGTGTATATACATAATTGGTTTTTCAAAGTAGGGTCTCACTCTAACACAGGCTGACCTGGAACTCACTATGTAGTCTCTGGGTGACCTTGAACTCACGGTGATCTTCTCACCTCTGCCTTTCAAATACTGGGATTAAAGGTTTGTGCGACCATGCCCAGCTTTCATATATGTGTATATATATATATATATATATATATATAAGTGGTGGTTTGATTCAGGTGTCCCCCATAAACTTAGGCATTCTGAATGCTAGTCTCCCCAGCTGATGGCAATTGGAAATTAAAGCCTCCTGGAAGTAGTGTATTTTGGGGGGCAGTTTTATGGGTGTTATAGTCAGTTTCCCCATGTCAATGCTGGGCACACTTTCCTGTTACTATTTCCCACCTTATGTTGGCCGGGGGTGATGTCCACCCTCTGCTCATGCCATAGTTTTCTCCTGCCATGATAGAGCTTCCCCTCGAGTCCATAAGGCAAAATAAACCCTCTTTTTTTTCCCCACAAGCTGCTCTTAATCGGGTGATTTCTGCCAGCAATGTAAACCTGACTGCAACAGTATAGTTGGTACCAGAGGAGTGGGGTTGCTGCTGTACACTGGAGTGTGTGGCTTTGGCCTTTTGGAGCTGACTTTCAAGAGGAATGTGGAAGGATTTGAAACCTTGGCCTAAGAGATGCCTTGCAGTGCTGTAAGGACAGTTTGATGGATTATTCTGGTCAGAGTTGAAAGACCTGAATGTAGTAAGACCTATGGACTGTGAGGTTTGGCTTATGAGGGTGAGAAAGAGCTTTGCTTGGACTGGGCTAGAAGCAGTTTGTGTGAAAGGCTTGCTGTTATGCCTGTGTCCTGAGAATTTGTGCAGGGTTGCATTGCGTAGAAATGGGCTGGTGTGAGCAGAGGGATATGGCACAGAAAAAAATGAAATCTTCAGGCCAAAACTTCTGCCCATTCAGCTGCAATTGTATGAGAGATTATAACCATTGAAATTGGGCCAGCTGTCCTGCATTGGGACAACAGTAAGAATGCAGTCTTTTGAAGGGGCATGAATGTTGGAGTGTCCTGTTCTTCAGAGTCTGCTTTATTCCCCCCTGGATTAACAAATTGGCACTCCACCTTGTATTATGGAGTATAAGAAATGCAGGGAGGAGGTCATTGAATTTGCAACACAGTCTTGTGTTTTGGAAGCGGCCACGGGCAGTGTGAAGCAGGTTTGCTGGATACCTGCATGGAGACCGGATGGAGCCATGAGGATGAACTGTGGGTTGCAGTGGAGACCCAGTGGAGATGCAGGGACCACAAGATGGCTGCCAAGGAGAGCTGCCGGCCCCAGATGAAGTTTTCCAGGACTGTGAGTAGCCTAGCTGGAGGGGTGGAATTGGAATTCCACAGACTTGTTGCTGGTTAGAATAATCAGAATTGGAGATTTGACACTGATTAGAGTTGTTGGACTTGGAGCTAGAGAGTTTGATGTTTGCCCTTTTAAAATATTGTATTGGTTGAATGTTTCTTTGCTATGTCAGATGCCATCTTTTGCAGCATGTGTATTCTGTGCCATTATGGGTTTGGGGGGGATTTTTTATTATGGCTCAGTTAAAAGACCTTGGATTATGGGGATATTTGAACATCATTGGGATTGATAAAAGCTATGGGGGTTTTTAAAGTTGGATGAATGCATTGCATTTTACATCATGGATGATTATCCAGTTTATGGGGGCCAGGGGCAGAATGTGGTGGTTTGATTCAGGTGCCCCCCATAAACTTAGGTATTCTGAATGCTAGTTTCCCCAGCTGATGGAAATTGGCAATTGAAGACTCTTGGAGGCAGCGTATTGTTGGGGGTGGGCTTATAGGTGTTATAGCCAGTTTCCCTTCACCAGAGTTTGGCACACTCTCCTGCTGTTATTGTCCACCTGATGTTGGCCAGGGGTGATGTCCACCCTCTGCTTATGCCATCATTTTCCCTGCCACCATGGAGCTTCCCCTTGAGTCTGTAAGGCAAAATAAACCCTTCCTCCCCCTGCCCAAAGATGCTCTTGGTTGGGTGATTTCTGTCAGCAATGTGAACTTGACTGCAACATTATAAACAATATTTTTAGTTGGGGCCCTCCAAGAAGCAGATACCAATACAGAATTAATCAAGCAAGGCCCTGCAGAGGAAAGTGCTTTCGCAATGTAAAATAGTCAATAGTAAAAAGAAAGGGTCCACAGGGTCAGAGGTATCATTGAGAGGAGATGTGACCTTGAGAGAGGGTGACAATGTTGAATGGTTCTGCCCTAGACCGCCATGCAGCCTAGGGAAAGCTTGCAAAGCCTTTGGGGAGTTCTTGAGCTGAAGACCTTGTGGGAGGAAATCCCCACCTCCCGGAAACTGGCCTCCTCCGGTGGCACTACAGCAGTCAGTTGCTGACTGTGAGCCACTCATGCGAGGTGTGGCCTTGTTGCAAATGATAAGGAAGATTTCAAGGCCCAGTGTCTGGGATGTGTTGGATACTCATACAATCTCTATATAGTCTGGGGATTTGATTAGGAATGTTATTGCCTTTCCTCTACTTCTGCACTGGATGGCAGCCTCAAATCAGCAAGCATTGTGAGAGGGCTTGCCATCTATTTCAGCGCTTCCTGCTTTGAACAATGCTCTATCGTTCTTGGACATCAGCCTTTTATAGGGTGACAGATGGCTTGGTCTGTTTTGTCCTCTTCTCCCGTTCATCCTCCTCCTCAGGTGAATAAGCCACATATTTGTTTACCCACATTCTTACTGTTTTTCAAGTACCCTCTACTTGTTTCCTCCCCATATCCAATAGATGGTCAAGTTATCAAGTACCACAAATTGGCTAAACATTTAATAACTCCCCCTAGCTGAGAGTGTCATTACACCAAAGGAAGAAAAATAAATGTAAACACATACAACATGCAGAATATGACATCTTGGAGAGTAAGTGATTTTGAACTGTGATTTCTGCTTACATAAAATAGGTCTTCAAACTATGGCACAAAGTCACAGATAATTTCCAGCACAATCAACTTCCTGATGCTCAAATGTCTGGAACATTTTATTCAATATTTTTATTTCTTTATTTGAGAGAGAATGAGGCAGAGAGAAAGGGAGGGAGAGAGAGAGAGGGAGGGAGGGGGGAGGGAGGGAGGGAGGGAGGGAGAGGGAGGGTGGGGAGAATATGGGTGTGCCAGGGCTTCCAGCCACTGCAAAAGATCTCTACATGCATGTACTACCATGTGCATCTGGCTTACATGGGTCCTGGGGAATCAAACCTGGGTCCTTAGGCTTCTCAGGCAAGTGACTTAACCGCTAAGCCACCTCTCCAGCTCTGGAATATTTTTAATCCTTAACTGTCTTACACTGTGACCTTGGTGGAAGGCCATCTCCTATACCTGGATGTGTCTTTGGGGGCTGAGAGGAAGACATACATCCTGCATCTTATTATGTACTATCTACAGGTGTGGAGTCTTGGCAGCATTTGACATGGGAACACTGAAATACTAGCAGTAAAACTTTGCTTAAACAAAGTCCAAAACCCAGGCTAAGTTTATTGCATCCTTTTTTTCTTTTTTTTTTTTTTTTTTTTGAGGTAGGGGTTCACTCTAGTCCAGGCTGAGCTGAAATCACTATGTAGTCTCAGGGTGACCTTGAACTCTCAGTGACCCTCATACCTCTGCCTCCCAAGCACTGGGATTAAAGGTGTGTAGCACCACGCCCAGCATCTTTTTTGTTTCTTTTTAAATCAAGAACAATTTGTTTCTCTGAGATTGGGCCTCCACCACATAGTCCACACTGACCCAGAACTCATTATGCAGCTCAGGCTGCTATCAAATCATGATCCTCCTGCCTCTACTTCTGGAGTGCTGGGATTATGAGTATGGACCACCCTGCCCGGCTCATGAATGACCTTTAAGATCACAGTTAGTAAGATGTCAGTCTTTAAAAAATATTCCCCAGCAGCATATAGAGCTCTGCTTGTTTTATGTTTAACATTTTACTTGTCTCATTAAATCCACCTTTCCTCCAATTTAGGCAAAGGTTATAGCAAAATATGACGTTTGTCATATGAGTGGTTCAGAAGATGGGAGTAGTTGTGCATCTAGATCTTGTTCATGTCACTGCCAAGGCAAGTTACGTAATTCTTCTACATCCTTGTTTTGTTCCCTAAAAGGTAACACCTGATGGTTCCAACTTAGCAGAAAAGGATATGGAAACTGTCCTTGTACCTGTAATAGTCCTGTTATTAATGGAAGTATGACTTATTTATGTCACACATCTTTTTAAAAGTTACCTTTTCTCTTGCTTTTGTTTTGAGACAGGGTCTTTAACTATTTTTTGCTGCTGTTCTCAATTTTTTCTCTTGTTCTCAGGAATCTAGCTTGTACAAGCTAGACAAGCTCTCTACCACTGAACTACATCCCCAGCCTATGTTTGTCATTTGCAGTCCAAGTGCAAGTTTATTCATATTGTTAGGACCAAGTTTGTACTGGAAAGATAATTTAATCCAAAATAAAAATTCTAACACTTTGGGCACAGGAAATTAAAAACAGAATAATTAAAAATTAACAGATAAATTTTGTGATTGTGTAGCTATTACTAAACATTTTACTGTGACACAATTATAATGGAAGGCCATATTCCTTAAAATTGTAAACCATTTTAGAATAAAATTCTATGTAGACAACCAGTTGTGGTGGTGTGCATTTAATCCCAGCAATTGGGAGGCAGAAGTAGGAGGATCTACTGTGAGTTCAGAGGCCAGCCTGGAACTACAGGGTGAATTCCAGGTCAGCCTGAGCTAGAGTGAGACCCTACCTGAACGGGGAAGGGGAAGAAGGAAAACATTAACTTTTTTCTTTTTCCTTTTCACTAAAACAAACAAGGTCCTCTAACCCACTGCAATAAGTAACCCCAGTCAGAAGAGCAGATTTTGAGAATTCTCGGATGGTCTCCTAAATGCTATGGTTTGGAAAAGGGCATGTATTGGAGCTCTCTTTATCTGACACTCTTAACCTGGAGTCCATAGATAACAGTCCAAAAGCTTGAAAGCCTTGTGTAGGAAAAAAAAATTGCATGTTTATTTTCATCTCTCTCTCTCTCTCTGTTTTTTTAAATTAATTAATTTTTGTTGACAACTTCCATGATTTTTTTTTTGAGGGAGAATTTCACTATATCCCAGGCTACCTGGAATTCACTATGTAGTCTCAGTCTGGCCTCAAACTCACAGCCATCATCCTACCTCTGCCTCCCGAGGACTGTGATTAAGGGTGTGTGCCGCCATGCCCGGATTTCTCACTCTCCCTGTCTCTCTAACAAAGAATGGGCATGCCAGGACCCCAGCCACAAATTCCAGATGCACGCGCCACTCTGCGCATCTGGCTTTATGTTGGTACTGAGGAATTGAACCCAGGTTATTAGGTTTTGCGGGCAAGTGCTTTCATCACTAAGCCATCTCTCCAGCCCGTCTCTTCACATATGCTAGGCAGGGAACCTACCACGGAGCTACACCCTCAGCCCCCTTCACTATTTTGGTATTACATCAGTATATTAGACTAGCTCTTGTCATTTAATGCAAAAAGAAATTTGTGTGTAATTATTTACATATGTCAAGTTATCACAATGTAACAAAACTGGTTTTTAAAATTTTTTTGATAATTGTATTTCAAGATATTTCCTTTGTCATCCTATTGATTTCATTTTTTTTCATTTACTGCTCTGGGAAGGCGTCATCGGACTGCTAAGGGGCATGCACGCGTGTGTGACACACACACAGCTAAGATTAGCCTAGAACCAGCACACACCTCTCAGAGACCACAGCATGGGGCAACTGATCGCGTCACTGTGACATCCGATCGTGAAAAACCGCAAATTAAGGCTAGCTCAGTGGGTGTGGAGCACTAAGGAACAATTAGGAACGTCAATCTAAGGGGGGGAAATGCTTTCCAGAGCCCGATGCAAAGAATGAGGGAAACAAAACTAAACACCGGAGCGGCCCGTTTCCGTCTGGTGCTTTGATACAGGATCCACAGCGCACGGGCGGCCGAGAGCCCGCTTCCTGTCGACTCCAGCAGCCGGTCCCTACCCCATCCCTGCACCAGTCACCCCTACAAAAGTGGGGGCGCGGAAACCTTCACGGCCAAGGCCAAGGGTTCCGCGCAGAGCCGGCGGACCTGCAGGCAGGAGGCACGGGCAGCACCCGGGGGGACTGCGGCCCCTGACGGACAGCTGTTCCCCGCGGCCTCGAGTCCGGAAACCAATTTCCGCCCGCACGCCTGCCGGGCGGGCCCGTTTCTTGCCGCGGACTGTTCCGGCCCTGCACACCGGAACCCACGGCTCCAAAGGCGGCTCTTCTGCGCGTCCTACCTGCAAGTGTCTCAACACCTCAGGCCCGAGGACCACAGCCCAAGCGGAAACGCGAGGCTCCGCCCCCTTCACTGCAGCCTGGGCAACACTCGAGGCTGGTGCCCGAGAGCGGCGCCGTTTGCTGACGTTTCCACATGCTATTGGCTGATGGATCATGGCTGGTTCCTGATTGGCTAACGGGCCGGAAGGCTCCGCCCTCACGCCTCCGCCTCCGGCCCGCGGTCGCGCCGGGTTATCCTCGCGCTGCTGCTACTGCTGCTGCCGCCGCCGTCGCTGCTGCTGCTGCCGCTCGTCCGCGCGCAGCCTGGCAGTTTGCCTTCCTCTTCCTCCTTGTCTGCCCTCCACAGCCTGCGTCCATGGCCACCGCCGCCACCGAGGAGCCCTTCCCTTTCCACGGCCTCCTGCCCAAGAAAGAGACCGGGGCCGCCTCGTTCCTGTGCCGCTACCCGGAGTATGACGGGCGCGGAGTGCTCATCGCCGTGCTGGACACGGGGGTTGACCCCGGGGCTCCGGGCATGCAGGTGAGACGCTCTCCGAGGGCCCGGCGCGGGGAGGACGAGCGGGCGGCACGCAGCCTCGGATCCCCCGCACGCCGAAGCCCCGGGCGCCGAGCTGGACAGCGCTGGCCGGGCGCGGGAGGAACCGGTGTCCGGGCGAGGGTCGCGGAGGGGCGGGCGGGCGGGCTGGGCCGTGCTCCCGGGCCGGGCCAAAGCAGCCTCCGTGGGGGCTGTCTGCGCCCCACCCCGGGGGAACCCCAATTTGTTCCCTCCACCCCGGGGCTCCCTCGCAGCCCGCGTGTCTGTGTCCCTGCTCCCTTACGTGACATGCTCAGGCGAGAATCGTGCAGGTACTCATTTATTGCTTATTTATTTAAATCGTGAGCGGACAGGGAAGACGGTTCCAAAGACCTGGCAGGATTTAATTGTTAGTGCCGAAGGGATTTGGTTTTGGCCACGGGCAGCAAAACTGGGTGTCCAGAAGATGACACGGTCCATTTCCGGTTCTGACACTGGGGTGTTGTGTTTTAAAACTTAATCAGCAGTGTATTTATTTAGGGTCACTGAATCTCATGACTCCCTTAGTCTTTTTTTAACATGAGGAGCCCATGTCGTTTGTTCTGTGAGAACTTTTCAGGCCTTAGAAATACTTCTCAAAAAAAAAAAAAAAAAAACCCAACATGAGAGCATACTTTTATTGTGGTTTTAAAAATGGTTTATTTTTGCCTCACGTAATGTAAAAGTCTTTAGATCACGGAGCCTTACTATAAAAAGTTCCTGGACTAAAAGCAATCTGACTTTACGTTTTATTTATTTATTTTTATTTATTTGAGAGAGGGTAAGAGGCAGAGAATGGGCGCACCAGGTCCTCCATCCACTGCAAACGAACTCCGGATGCATGCGCCATCTTGTGCATCTGGCTTCCATGAGTCCTGGGGAATTGAACCGAGGTCCTTTGGCTTTGCAGGCAAACGTCTTAACCGCTAAGCCATCTCTCCAGGCCTTGTCTTTTCTTTTTTACATTTTATTTATTTATTTATTTGAGAGAGGGTAAGAGGCAGAGTGTGTGTGTGTGAGAGAGAATGACTTTACATTTTAATCTGTAGGCTTAGCCTTTTACAGAAATCTGCCTATGAACAGTCTACTGGTTTTCTCAACATCCATCACTCCAAGTCTTCCTTGACATCCTACTGCTTATGGCTTGTTAGTTCTTCATGGATGTGTCTTTTCCCTGTTTTGCACTAAAGAGGGGTACTTAGTCTTCCTCCTGGCCTCCTGTCTCCTCTGGACCTTTGGTTGCCCTCTTCAATAAGGGAGGTAGTATTGTGGAGGTTAGAACCTCCAGAGAGGGGATAGCAGAAAAGGGGCAGTGTGGCCACGCTGTAGAATCCTCGGGGAGTCTGGCTTCCTGGTGCTGGTGCTTCAGCGTCTCTGGAGCACAGCACACCTTCTGAAGTCCTACCTGGCAAGTCTGCTGATTCGAAGAGCAGAGGGTGATGACTACTCCAGTAACTGCTGTTGTGACTTTATTAATAGTCCTGGGGCTTAAAACATGGCAACAGCCATCCCGGCATAGAGGCTTTATTGCAGAGTGGGAGTGCTTCTCATTGTGCTGTGGTGTGTGTTTACTTTTTGTAGGGACGTGGGCAGAGAACCGCTAGGGTAAGTGGTTCACCGGTTCTCTTGTCAGCATGATTAGAGGATTGGAAAAGTTCGGAGCAATACTGCTCAGTAGACATGTGTTTGTAGAATTTCTAGTTCTACTTGACAAATTCTGTCACTTTCTGTTAAACAGTGATTTTCACCCAACAGTCTTGCTATGGGAATTAATTAATGACATGTGAGTTTTAAAGTATTAAACATTTTGAAAATAAACACATTTTTAGTAAATGGAGTCTATTCTCTATCTTTGTTCACCACTGTCTGAAGGGAAATGTGTTGGATGTTTGCAGGGTAATAGCATAAGTATTCAAGCAATATAATGTGAACACCAATTGAAACATAACTTTTCTAAGAACATCAACTGATAGGTTGACCTAAATAGTTGGAATTCAGTAAGGAAACTTACAAACATGAGTGAATTGTTAAGTTCTGTTCTTTACCCTCTTGACCTTTGACAAGTTTATTTTTTATCTTTTTATTTAAAAAAATTTTTTGTTTATTTATTTATTTATTTGAGAGCGACAGAGAGAAAGGGGGAGAGAGAGAGAGAGAGAATGGGCACTCCAGGACCTCCAGCCACTGCAAATGAACTCCAGATGTGTGCGCCCCCTTGTGCATCTGGCTAATGTGGGTCCTGGGGGATCGAGCCTCGAACCGGGGTCCTTAGGCTTCACAGGCAAGTGCTTAACGCTAAGCCATTTCTCCAGCCTGACGAATTTATTTTTTAGAACTGTGTATGCATCATTAAGGTAAGGTGAATAGAAAGAAAAAGAAAAACCAGGTGTGGTGGTGCACACCTTTAATCCCAGCATTCCAGAGGCAGAGGTAGGTGGGAGGATCACTGTGAGTTCAAGGCCAGCCTAAGACTACATAGTAAATTCCAGTGAGACGATACCTTGAGAAAACCAAAATAAAAGAAAGGAAAAAATTAAGAAGGAGGAAGAAGAGGCCAACTTGGCTAACTTGGTCACCAGGTGGGATCTGAATAAAGGTCTAGAGTCATAAGAAGGAACTTGAAGGAACACATTCAGTTGTCTCTTCTAGTAACTTTTTTGGGCCAAGTTCTTTTTTTTTTTTTTGTCACAGTTTCTGGGCATGTCAAAAGTGAAGAGCAGCTGAGTGTGGTGTCTTTAATCCCAGCACTTGGGAGGCAGAGGTAGGAGGATCGCCATGAGTTCGAGGCCACCCTGAGGCTCCATAGTGAATTCCAGGTCACCTTGAGCTAGAGCAAGACTCTACCTTGAAAAAGCAAAAAAAAAAAAAAAAAAAAAAGTAGAGAGCAGAGCTGGGTTGGATTTTGCATTCTTAAAATCTCAGTACTTACAGGAAGCTGAGGTAGGAGGATTGCTGCAAGTTTGAGAGTCCAGTCTGGTTACAAGTGAGACACTGTCTTAAAAAAAAAAGTAGAGATCAGACTGCATGAGAAGAGTAATGATTACATAAATTGTATATATTTATTACATATTATATATTTATTATATATATATATTTTGAGGTAGGGTCTCACTCTCTAGCCCAGGCTGACCTGGCATTCACTATATAGTCTCAGGTGGCCTCGAACTCACAGTGATCCACCTACCTCTGCCCCCCAAGTGCTGGGAGTAAAGGTGTGTGCCACCATGCCCGAGTAGTAATATTTTCTTGACATTCAAGCACCTGGTGGTAGTGCAGGACTTTTGGGTCCAGAGAGGGGTTAAATTCTACGGAGACACAGGGGATTCCAGGCTCATGGACCCCCAAGTTGTGAATTCTTATTACACCAGCAAAGAATTGAAAACCACGTACTATATGAAGGGTAAACTATGAATTATGAAGTTTATTTTAGGGAGAATTGGGATCCAAGGGATGGCTAGCTGAAGGACTCAAACCAGAAGGAATTCTCATCCTTGCCCAACTGTAAAGGAGGAGTGGAGCCGGAGAGAATCACTGTCACAGAGAAGTCTCAGATGGGGGTGGCTCTGGGGAGGGCACAGGTATGCATGAGTGGGAAGCAAAGCGTGAGAGTCCACGTCTCAGATCACTTCTTCTCATAGCAGGTCAGAGAAAGCTGAGCGATTGCATGGTAAAGGACTCGGGCTTAGAGAGAAGTCAGTCATGTAGCAAGAAAACACCCCAAACAAGACATGAAGGTGCCCAGACAAGAAATTCCCTCTTGGCTAAGCTAAGCTGGGAAGGAGGAAACAGATACATATATACTGTGGACCTACAGGACGGAGGGGCCAAGATAACAGATGTTACACTTTTGGTTAGACTCCCTTGTATGGATCAAAAATCTAATTAGGAGAAGCCTTGCCATCCTACTCAGGCTGTAAGGAAGAGGCCTGACTGGTTGGAGGATTGCTGACTCGGGAGGGGCAGACCATCCAGGTGTGCCAGGCCTGGGAAACCATGAAAAGGAAGCACCGAGCTGCTGCTGGGGATTGTTGCTGGCAGCCATCTTGGATGAGAGTGGATCAGACATGGCCTTAGTCTTGCCAGGGCAGGCAAGGGGGCATCCATGTTCTTTTTTTTTTTTTCTTTTGGTTTTGGTTTTCAAAGGTAGGGTCTTGCTGTAGCCCAGGCTGACCTGGAATTCACTATGTAGTCTCAGGGTGTCCTCGAACTCACACGATTCTCCTACCTCTGCCTCCCAATTGCTGGGATTAAAGGCGTGCACCACCATGCCCGGCCCTATGTTCTTTTTGGGCATCTGTTCCTAGCTGATTGCCTATAAAAAAGCAATCTTGCCATGTTCCTCTTTCACTAGGTGTCTGAGGTTGGGCTGTGATGAAGTCCTGCAGATGGACTGTTTGGAGTTGGATGTAGGTGTTGAAGCAGGCCTGTGAGAGCTTCAACCAGTCAAGTTTCATGGAAAAGATAAAGCTTGGACTAGACCAGCATACATAACACACACACACGTAAATGCAGCACCAGTCATGCTTGGCATTCCTCCGTGCTTCACATGCCAAACTTGCCTTGAAAATCAAACCTTGTATTCCACCTTTGTTTACAACAAACCCACGTTGGGATCCTCGACTGTAATAAAATGCTTCACTGTCCTGCCCCAGCCTCCACGTGTACCTCAGTTCCCACTGTTCCTTTAGCTCCTAACTCCCTGCCCACTTCTACCTGTGCTAACCCCTGAGCATGAGGGTCCCCCCTACACCCAGGTGTTCCGGGTGCTTCCCCTGCACTTGAGGTCTCATGTGGTTAATATGCCTGCAGACTCCTAACTAGATCTTGATAACATAACTTAGAAAACTGCCGATTTGCTTTAGTTTGTGACCAAGTGTGTAGCCATTTTGTTAGGATGCGTGGCTTCAGATTCAGACCAGTGGCTTCAGATTCAGTCCAGTGTCTTGCTATTTCAGTGTTCCGTTTTTTGTTCTCATATCAATTTGTAAATTTCCTGATAGCCCTAAAATACGTCACTTTACTACGTTTACATACCTTTATTCCTGGTTAAGAAATCTACTCCTTGAAAGCATATACAGACTTAGTTTGTATGAAATCTGCTTCTAATACTAAGTATTTTTGTTGAATGGAAGTATTTGCAAGAATAATAATATATGCTTGTAAGAAGTATAATTTCTTCTTAGAGAAAAAGTTTTGGTGAACAACATCTTATTTTACTTACTTACTTAGAGAAAGAGGAAGGTAGATAATGGGCACTCCAGGGCCTGTAGCCACTGCAAACAAACTCCAGATGCATGTGCCACCTTGTGCATCTGGCTATATGTGAGTACTGGGGAATTGAACCACAGTCCTTAGGCTTTGCAGGCAAGTGCCTTAACTGCTGAGCCCATTGATACTAATTTTTATTCACTTTTTTTGTTGCTTTTTCGAGGTAGCGTCTCACTCTAACCCAGGAATTGACTGACCTGGAATTGACTTGGTAGTCTCAGCTAAAACACTTTCTGAAAGCACAGGAAATCAGAGATCCTTTTAATTCATCATTTTGTTCTCCATGAAAAATCACTAAATAGAATTTATGAAATATGGAATATTTCATATGAAATATTCTCTTGCTTAAATGATCAGTTCTCCCCTGGAATGTCAAGTAACTACCTGTTTGCATAGTGTGCTTTTTTTTTTGTTCGGGATAGTTTGCAAGCTTATCCCATCTTGTTTTGGTCCTCTACAAATATTTAGTGAGTGCCTTCCACCCTCATCAAGTCGTACACCACAGTGAGTATAGTGGAGAATTTTGTAACTTACATTCCTGACACTTAGGGGAATCCTTTGGACAGTTTTTGTTTATCTAGACACATAACCTAGTAAGCATTTGCAGTGTTCCATCCTGGGATGGAGAACTTACTACCATGGCTCTATCCATAATTACCCTGCAGGATTCCTGGCCCTCTCCCTCGTGTTGCCTCTTCCTCCTCAGGTGAGAGGTCTCGTTCCAGTGTTGGGAGTTCACTTTCCTTTTCACAAAGTTCTACTGCAAGTCTCATATGGTTTTGGCATTTCAAAATGTCCTTCTAACCCCAAATTCCATTCTCTCAAAAAAAAAAAAAATTCTCCAGTGGAGTGGTTGCTTTTAATGTTTAAAAAACAACATGGAGGCTGTGGTGTATGCTATTGGAATTCATTTGCAACAGTGGGAGACCCTGGTATACCTATACTCACTCTCCTCTCTCTCTCTGTGTGTCTCTCAAATAAGTAAAAATACTTAAAACAATATGTGGATAGGAAAACTGGATACATAAGAATTTTAAGTGAGAATTTGTGCATACATATAAGGGGGTTTTTGTAAAGTTTGGGGCCATACTAGATAGTAAATACATCACCAAGTCCCGTGAGTGAGGCTTTCCCCTTGCCCGCATCTTGGTGATGCGGCTTCCTGTGAGAGGGCTCTGTCTAACCTCAGAATGATTCCTTGTTGGTTTTTTTCCCCAAAATTTTTATTAACAACTTCTGTGATTATAAAAAATATCCCATGGTAATACCCTCCCTCTCCCCACTTTCCCCTTTGAAACTCCTTTCTCCATCATATCCCCTCCCCATTTCAATCAGTCTCTCTTTTTCCTTGTTCTTGATTTCAAGTCAGTGAGGTTATTTCCTTCTTGAAGAAATTAATGAAAATAGTCGACTATGTATCCTTACAAACTTAGGATGCATTTTAAAATACCTCCTTATTAGTCCAGTTAGGATCTCACTGTAGCCCAGGCTGACCTGGAATTCACTATGTAGTCTCAGGGTGGCCTCGAACTCACGGTGATCCTTCTACCTCTGCCTCCCAAGTGCTGGGATTGAAGGCGTGCACCACCACGCCTGGCCCTTACTAGGTTTTAAATTTAAGACAATTAAGTTCTTTTTTAAACATAAGTTTAAATTTTTACAGGAAATTTTATACACATAGACATGCATTGCTTTCTTTAAAAACAAAAGCCCACTATCTATAATTCAAATTTTGTTTGTTCATTTTCAATTTTCAGGTAACAACTGATGGAAAACCAAAAATCATTGACATCATCGATACGACAGGAAGTGGTGATGTGAACACTGCTACAGAAGTAGAGCCAAAAGACGGTGAAATTACTGGTCTTTCAGGCAGAGTGCTTAAGGTGGGAATGTCTCTCTTTACTGATGGGCTTTTCATTCTTTTTGTAATATTGCCTCAAAACACCTAATGTTTAATTGAGAATTTTTAAGAATGATTTATTTATTTATTTGAGAGAAAGAGAGAGAATGGGCATGCCAGGGCCTCCAGCAACTGCAAATGAACTCCAGATACATGTGCCCCTTTGTGCATCTGGCTTACGTGGGTCCTGGAGAATCAAATTGGGATCCTTTGGCTTTGCAGGCAAATGCCTTAACCGCTAAGCCATCTCTCCAGCCCTTAATTGAGAATTTTAATACTGAGCATACTATAATCGTATTATATTCCGTTCCCATTACATAATCTTTTGTTCCCCTTCCCCATCTGGTTTACTAAGCTCCCTCCTTTTTCCAAATGGTCCTTCCGCTGTTTTGAATATCTAATGTTTTTAGCTTATATTGGTGGTAGTCTAGTACTTACCTTTTGCTGTGTAACAAATTACCCCAAACCTCATGGTTTAAAACAAAGAGTAGCTACAAATTACTGTGAGTCAGGGCCTGGAATGTGAGTTAGCTGGATGCATTTAGTTGTGGATTTCTCATGAAGCTATAAATCCTTAGCTGTGGTTTCCTGCAGTCTTAGCAAGGGTATGTGGGGAGGTGGCTGTTAACCAGTCTTATTAACGGCATTTTTTGTGGTGTTTTTGTTTGCTTGTTTTGCTTTTTGCCACATGGCCTTTTCCTAAGTGCTGTTTTATAGCACAGTATGACAGCTATCTTTCCTCACTGCAAGTAGTCTTAAGTCTGAATGCCCAAAGGAGAATCCATGGTCTTTTTGTTGTTTTTCTAGGAAAGGTCTCACTCTAGCCCAGACTGACCTGGAACTCACTGTGTAGTCCCAATTCACAGGTATACTCCTACCTCTGCTCCCTGAGTGCTGGGAGAAAGGTGTGCCCTACCACGCCTGGCAGCCACGGTCTTTTATAAGGTTACCTTGTGAGTGATAATCCATTTTTTATGGCATTCTATTCATTAGAAGTCAGTCAATAAACCCAGCAGACCCTTATGGGGAATGCATTTTATAACATCAAGAATGCCACAAGGTATGTGGTATCATAAGAACATCTTAAAATAATTATTTGTTGTTCAATAAAGTACTTAGAATTGGTATTTATTTTCAGTTGATATCAATGAATTCTGTTTTAACTTTTGAACAAAAAGACAGAGAAAGTGATCATATAGTTTAATCATTATCATTTTATGTCCCTTCATAATTTTCTGTTAATTTGACCATGAGGAAATGTTTAGGTTATAACAGCTACAGACTGAAATGACTGGCTTTGTTTTATTCTGTACCCTTGGTGAAAGGATTAGGTAGGTTACACCTGAAAAAATATAAACAATATGGATCCATTCATGAGATATTAGCTAATGAGCTTTGGAGGTGGCAAAGAATAGAGTGATTTCTTACCTTACTCTCTCTTAAGCCAATAAGCAGAGTTAGTGTGGAATCAGTCATTTCATGTTAGGAAACTAGACGATATCCCTAGCAAGTCTTATAGATTTAGAACCACATCAACTTATTCTTTAGATAGCTGTAGCAACTTAACCTGTAAAAAGAAAGAAAGAAAGAAAGAAAGAAAGAAAGAAAGAAAGAAAGAAAGAAGCAAACAAACAAACAAACCATGGGGCTGGAGAGATGGCTTAACGATTTGGGTGCTTGCCTGCAAAGCCTAAGGCCTAGGTTCAATCTCTGGGAACCACATAAGCAAGATGTACAAGGTAATGCATGTGTCTATAGCTTTTGCAGTGTCTGAAAGCCCTGGTGTGCCCATTCTCTCTATCTCTCTCTATCTGCCTCTCCTCCCCCCTCTCAAATAAATAAATAAAATAAAGTGCACTGATGGTTACTATGGCTCAAAGATAGAATTATATGTGCTGTTGTAGTTAGCTGATCACATGCAGCTGATGAGAGGGAAGGTTTTATTTTAGCATACAGAGGAAGTGGCTGGGGGAAGCGTGGCATGGTCGGAGGCCGACCATCACTTCCTTACCACAGAATGGTGGAAGACAGCAACAGCAGAGTGATCCAAACTCCGGCAAGGAGAGCTGGCTATAACACCTCTAAGTCTGCCTCCAACCATGCGCCTTCTCCAACAAGGCTCCACCTCCTAAATTGCCACCACCTGGAGACCAAGCATTCAAAGCACATGAATTTATGGGGGACATCTGATTCAAACCACCATAGGTACCATATAAATCCTTATTAAAAATGATTGATTGGGCTGTGGAAATGGCTTCGTGGTTAATACGCTTACCTGTGAAGCCTAAGGACCACAGTTCGATTCCCCAGGACCCATGTAAGCCAGATGCACAAGGGGGTGCATGAATCTGGAGTTTATTTGCAGTGGCTGGAGGCAGGTCCTGGCGTGCCTATTCTCCTTTTCTGTCTATTTGCCTCTTTTTCTCTCTCAAATAAATAAATAAAAATACACTACAAAAAAAAATGATTGGTGAAGACAGTTTTGTCTTTTCTCAACTTAATGCCTTACTGTTTTAGTTCTGCTCTTCAGTATTCTCAGACCAGCCATGTAATGGGATTTTATAGTTTAACTTTGTGTTTAATGTCTACATATTTTAAAAAGACAAACATTTCTAAATAGTGTCTAATAAAAGTTAAGACTCCTATTCCATCTCTCCCTTCCTCATTTGTAGTCAGATGTTCTACCACTGAGCTATATCCCCTTCCCCTCCTAATTTGGATTCAACTAGGATTAATCAGTTGGTATTTTTTATTTATTGTTCTTTTTTTTTTCTTTGTAGTTTTAAAATGTAAAATTAATATATGGAAGAAGAGGATATAAGATTTAAACAGGACAAACATCAAACTCTATACCTCCAAGTCCAACAACTCTAGTCAGTGACAAATCTCCAAGTCCAATAATTCTAACCAACAACAATTCTCTGGCATTCCAATTCCGCCCCTCTAGCTAGGCTACTCATAGTCCTGGAAAACTTCATCGGGGCTGGCAGCTTTCCTTAGCCATCTCGTGGTCCCGGCATCTCCACTGCAATCCACGGTTCATCCTCATGGCCCCATTGGGTCTCCATGCAGGCATCCAGCAAACCTTCACACTGCCCATGGCCATTTCCAAAACACAAGACTGTTGCAAACTCAGTGACCCTCTCTTTCCTCCATTTTTTATACTCCACAATACTAGGGTGCCGATTTGTTAATCCAGGGGGGAATAAAACAGATTTTGAAGAACAGGACACTGCTTGAGCATTCAGGCCCCTCCAAAAGAGTCTATATTATATTCTTCCTGTTGCCCCAGTGCAGGTCAGCTGGCCCAATCTCAAATGTTGTAATCTCTCAATTGCAGCTAAAGGGGCAGCAGCTCACCCAAAGATTTTTCTTCCTGTGCCATATCCCTCTGCTCACACCAGTTCATTTCAGTGCAAAGCAACCCTGCACAACTTCTCAGGACACGGAGCATAACAGCAAGCTTTTCACACAAAACTGCTAGCCCAGTCCAAGCAAAGCTCTTTCTCACCCTCATAAGCCAAACCTCACAGTGCATAGCCCTTACTGCATTCAGGTCTTTCAACTCTGACCAGAATAGTCCATCAAACTGTACTTACAGCACTGCAGGGCATCTCTTAGGCCAAGGTTTCAAATCCTTCCACATTCCTCTTGAAAATCAGCTCGAAAAGCAAAGCCACACAGTCGGTTGTCTAGCAGCAATCCCACTCCAGGGGGTGTTAATTCCCAAATCTCCATCAGCTGGAAACCTAGCATTCAGAACACCTAAGTTTATGGGGAACACCTGAATCAAACCACCACACTCAGTTACCCTAAAGGGATTTTCAGCCTTTTTGAGGTTGAAAGGGAAGAGTGAAGGATCAGCCTGGCTTTAAAGTTTTGAGGGATCACACACAGACTGCTTCCATTGTGTCTTACAGCTTTCATTTGCAATGTGAGTTTCTCCAGAAAGCTGACATTCCAACTTCATTCCCATAGCCCTCTCTTACCTATCCCCTCCCACTCCTGCAAGTCCCCCCTCATTATCATTTTTGTTTAAAAAAAAAATGTGTATGTGAGAGAGAGAGCAAGAGGCAGAAAGAGAGAGAATGGGCGCTCCAGGGCCTCTAGCTACTGCACATGAACTGCAGATGCATGCACTTCCTTTTGCATCTGGCTTTACTTGGGTACTGGGAAATCGAACCAAGGTCCTTAGGCTTTGCGAGCAAGCGCCTTAACCCCTGAGCAATCTCTCCAGCCCCTTTAAAAAGTACTTTCATTTATTTATTTTCAAGCAAATAGAGAAGAGAGACAGAGGGAATGAACAGACCAGGACCTCCAGCTGCTGCAAACAAACTCTAGGTGCATGTGCCTCGTTGTGCATCTGGCTTTATGTGGATACTGGGAAGTTGAACACAGGTCATTAGGTTTTGCAACTTAAGCCATCTCTGTGGCCCCTATCATGTCTTTTCTTTCAACTTTTTTTCCTCCCTTTTCTATCCTTTCTTTTGTGACTGAGTTTCAGGAGAGGTTGTTTACAGAAGCATGGACACCTTATCATTTGCTTTAACACTGAAGAAATGAAATGCCTCTCTTTCGCCCAGCAGCCATTCACTGCTTATAGCATAGGTCTTCTTGAGCACCTCCCCCTCCATAATAGAATGTTGATGGGCCCACCCTTGTTCAGGTCATGTGCTGATACCCACTGCGCCAGGAGTCCTGGAGTGCAATGACTACTTTATATCCAGTAGAATGCATTCAACCCCCCTCTGTCAGGCTCTCACATTCTTTCTACCCTCCTCTGCACTGTTCCCTTAACCTTGGAGGGACTGATTTAGAGGCCTATTCAGGGCTCAGATTTTGTTGTTGTTGTTATTGTTGTTTCTTTTTTGAGGTAGGGTTTCACTGGAGTCCAGGCTGACTGTGTAGTCTCAGTGTGTCCTTGAACTCATGGTGATCTTTCTACCTCTGCCTCCAGTGTGGTGGCATTAAAGGCGTGCACCACCATGCCCAGCTCTGGCTCAGCTTTCTGCTGTCAGTTGTTCTCAGCACTTTGACCATGTATGAATTTCACAAGTTAACCATCATCCACTGAAACTAAAAAAAAAAAAAAAAATTAAAGCCTTTCTGACTAAAGCTGACAGAAGCAAAAATCTGTGCACATAAACAAAAATATTTAGAAGGCAGTTTGACAGGGACATTATGTCAAGTTTAAAAAAAAAACATAGCAGCCAGGCGTGGTGGCGCACGCCTTTAATCCCAGCACTTGGGAGGCAGAGGTAGGAGGATCGCCATGAGTTCGAGGCCAGCCTGAGACTACATAGTGAATTCTAGGTCAGCCTGGGCCAGAGTGAGACCCTACCTCAAAAAAACAAAAAACAACAACAACAGAAAAAAACATAGCAGTAGCTTCCCATTAGTGCCTAATTAAAAAAAAATCATTTATTTATTTGAGACAGAGAGACAGAGAAAGAGGCAGATAGAGTGAGTGAGCATGGACATACCAGGGCTTCCTGCCACTGTCAACAAACTCCAGATGCATGCACCACCCTATGCATTTGGCTCTACATGGGTACTAGAGAAGCAAACCTAGGCTGTTAGGGTTTGCAAGCAACTGCCTTTTAACTGCTTCAGCCTGCCATGGGCTTTTGACAAGGTTTACAGTACCAGATGTGAATTCCCATCTGAGGAGCAAGCCAGATCCATTTAGAAAGCTGTTGATGACACCCATATGCCATTGTGGTGTCCATGGGCCCATCTTGCCTGGCCATTTGGTAGTGTAAAACACAGGATCCACAGCTAAAGTAAACAGTGTTATTGACAGTTTCTACATAATGTATCTTAAGAAAACTGCACCACTTGTTAGGCAACTTGTCTTTAATGCACTCAAAAAAGTGAGCTGTAACTGGTAATCAGATTATGTTGCACTCAATCGGCAGAGGTAGATGCATTGTGAGTTCAGCGAAAGCTTGAGCTATGTAGCAAGACCCTGTCAGACAGAAAAGGTAGAGAGAAAACAGATTATATCATGTGGAAATCCTTGTGTTTATATATAATTTGAACCAATTTGAAGATTTCAACTTAAAATGGTCAAAGTCTAAATCAAATGAGGTTTTTATTCTTTTTAAAAATTTTTTGACAACTTCCGTAATTATAGACAATAAACCACGATAATCCCCCTCCATTTTCCCCTTTTCAACTCTACTTTCTCATATCCCTTCCCCCTCTCAAGAATTCTCTCTTTTATTTTGATGTCATGATCTTTTCCTCCTATTATGATGGTCTTGTGTAGGTAGTGTCAGGCACTGTGAGGTCATGGATATCCAGGCCATTTTGTATCTGGAGAGCACATTGTAAGGAGTCCTACCCTTCCTTTGGCTCTTACATTCTTTCTGCCACCTCTTCTGCCATGGACCCTGAGCCTTGGAAGGTGTGATAGAGATATTTCAGTGCTGAGCACTCCTGTCACTTCATCTTAGCACCATGGTGCTTCCTGAGTCATTCCAAGGTCACTGCCATCTGAAAAGAGAAGCTTCTCTAACCAAAAGTGAGAGTAGCATTAATATATGAGTATGAACATTAAAAGAAGTGCTTACCAGGGAGTTTGGTGAACATAATATATGCATTTAACCAGACACCAGCAGGTGTTACACTGCTAGGGCTCTGTCATAGGTTTGCAGTACCAGGCATGTATTCCCTCACATGGAGTGGGCCTCCAGTCCAATTAGAGAGTGGTTGGTTTCCATCGTAACAGACATGACACTATTGCAGCTGTTGGCTCATTTGGCCTGACTAGCCAAACTTAAGGCTTACAGTGTCCATGTTGTTTATCTCCACTGATGACTTCTCTGTCTCCCATGGAACTGTGTGCTGTGTAGCTTTTTCCAGCTTTCTGTGAGGTGGCCTACAAAGAAGTTTCTAGCTCAGCTGCAGCAAGATTTCTCAGTGACCTTGTAGTCCAAGCATGTGAAATCTTCCGCAATAGAGTCTTGTCATCAGTTCCTGGTGGGAAACCAAGAAGGGCTTTTATTCTTAAAGAGACCACATATAATTTAAAAAATATAAAGTGATCAAATATGTAAAATCTATTCTAAAGTCACCTAAGCTAGAACTTGGCCAAAAACACATGGCATGATGATAACTGTGATTTATCATTTGAGTATATCTGTGTTTTTTATTTACTTATTTATTTAAGAGAGAGAGAATGGGCATGCCAGGGCCGCCAGCCATTGCAAACAAACTTCAGATGCGTGCAGCACCTTGTGTATCTGGTTTATGTGCATACCTGGGAATCGAACCTGGGTCCTTAGGCTAGCCACTAAGCCATCTCTCTAGTCCCATATCATTCTTATAGTTAGTCTACCTCCACTGTGAGAAAAGTAGTCATGATTTAAAATGTATGTGACTTCAGGGACCCTGCAGATTTCTGTCTCATTTGTAATTAAGTGTGACATCCCAGCTGGATTGTTTTCATTTTTTATTGTATGTTAAATAGTTGTGACAAATACATGTGTTACTAGATTAAGTAGTATCTAACACCTTTTCGTTTGTTTGTTTCCAAGATAGGGTCTTATTCTAGCCCAGGCTGACCTGGAATTCACTATGTAGTCTCAGGGTGGCCTTGAACTCACAGTGATCCTACTACTTCCTCTGCCTCCTGAGTGCTGGGATTAAAGGCGTGTGCCACCATGCCTGGCTTGAAATAGTTTTTAATTTATTTATTTGTAAGTAGAGATACAGAGCTGAGCCGGGGTCTTCAGCCACTGCAGACGAACTCTAGATGTATGTGCCACCTTGTGCATCTGGCTTTACTTGGGTACTGAGGGTTCAAACTCAGGTTCTTAGGCACACTGCTGAGATACCTGTCCAGCCCCTCTTGTGGCATTTCATTGCACCACTTTGCCATTGTTTTTGCTAGGTGGATTGCTTGCAATAAAGTTAAAAGTTCAGTCTCCTTGTTCTCTTAAAGAAGATTGACATGTTTTGCAATAAAAGTATTGTTTATGCAGGCATACGCCTTTTGTCCCAGCACTCAGGAGGCTAAGGTAGAAGGATTGCCATCCTGAGCCTACATAGTGAATTCCAGATTAGCCTGGGCTAGAGCGAGACCCTACCTAGAAAAACCAAATTAATAATAATAATTAATTAATTAGTTATACAGTGTTTATTTATTTATTTTGGTTTTTCAAAATAGGGTCTCACTCTAGTCCAGGCTTATGTGGAATTCTTGTAGTCTTGGGCTGGCCTTGAACTCATGGTGATCCTCCTACCTCTCTGCCTCCCAAGTGCTGGCATTAAAGACATGCACCACCACACCCAGCAAGAAAAGTAATACTTTATATGCCAATACCTGAAACTTCTGGAATCTAGTTTATTTAGAAATTATTAATGTCATATAGACCTTTAATAATTATTTTCTTCAACCAAAAGTTTTACTTATTTATTGATTTATTGATTGATTGATTGATTGATAAGAGAGAGAATGGGCACATCAAGGCCAGTAGCCCCTGCAAACAAACGGCAGATGTTGGTGCATGTGGCTTACACGGGTTCTGGAGAATGGAGCCTGGGTTCTCAGGCTCGCTCTGGAGCTGGTTGTCAGGCTAGCCGTGAGAGCAGTGTTCATGGTGCCGCTTCCTCTGTGATTTCTCCTGGGCCCTGGCACATGTGCCATGTGTCGTGGTGGCCAGTTGGCTATATTCTTAGCAGTGTCTCTTGGTTCTCATCTGTTTTCCCCCTCATCTGCAGTCACAGTGGCATGGTGTCTACCGTAACAGGTTTCACGGAGCTTTCCTCCTCAGAGCTCGTGGAGCTCCTGCTTGACATCGACACTCACTGTGGCGATGAAGAGTAGAGTGAGGGGAGTTGAGTGACGGTGGGGTTGAAAAGTTGTCAGTAACTTTGGGGGGTTATTGAGGGAGGGTACTTTGAAAGTACTTCATGAATTATAAATTTGTATAAAAATGGTGGAACCATCTTATTTATGGATGAGTAAAGGATGTCATAGTGATGCCATACGCCAACTTGGTATATTAAAAGTGTTTCCCTAGTAACACAGGCCTGCTTATCCAGTGTGAGCCAGTAGAGGAGATGCGAAGCTCCCCCGCCCCCCGTAGTGTATCATTGGCATTGGGACTAATTTAATGAAGCCAATTTGTATTTTTTTCTATAGATTCCTTCAAGCTGGACAAATCCTTCAGGAAAATATCATATTGGCATAAAAAATGGTTATGACTTCTATCCAAAGGCTCTCAAGGAAAGGATTCAGGTAATTTATTTTTTTTGAGGTGGGTTCTCACTGTAGCCCAGGTTGCCCTCCAACTCACAATGATCCTCCTACCTGTGCCTCCCAAGTGCTGGGATTAAAGGCATGCGCCACCATGTCTGGCAGGATACAGATAATTTATTAGCTAATATCAATTACTTATAAATCTACTTGCTCACATTTGATTCCTACTGGAAGAAAAAAGATTTTCTTTTTTTTTAATTTTAATTTTTTATTTGAGAGCGACAGACAGAGAGAGAAAGAGGCAGAGAGAAAGAGAGAATGGGTGTGCCAGGGCTTCCAGCCACTGCAAACGATCTCCAGAAGCGTGCGCCCCCTTGTGCATCTGGCTAACGTGGGTCCTGGGGAATCGAGCCTCGAACCGGGGTCCTTAGGCTTCACAGGCAAGTGCTTAACCGCTAAGCCATCTCTCCAGCCCAAGAAAAAAGATTTTCTTTGATTTGGTTTGTTTTTATAAAATTTTGTGAGTTACAGAGAGGAGAGAGTGAGGTTACAGAGCTGAGAGAGTGAGGAGGCCGCATCTGTTTCCCACTTCCACAGCCATTGCAGTACTTTGAGCAGTGGGGCAGGTGATAGCCGGACGGGCCACTGGGTCGTTTGCCCTAAGACAGAAAATTTCGATGAAAATGTAGATTTTGTTTCACATTATAGAGTAATTACAATTGTTTTGAACAAAGTTGGAGAAAGTTGGCATCAAACTCCTAACAAAATAGCTGCTAGCTATGAAGTGAACGGACATACATCATCTAAACAGGGTAATTCAAACGCATATTAAAAACACTAGAGTCCACTGCTTTTTCACTCTGTAATACAATTTTTTAAATATTTATTTGAGAGAGAGAGAGAGAGAGAATGGGCGCGCCAGGGCCTCCAGCCACTGCAACAAACTCCAGATGTGTGTGCTTCCTTGTACATCTGGCTAATGTGGGTACAGGGGAATTGAGCCTTGAATTAGGGTCCTTAGGTTTCACAAACTAGCACTTAACCACTAAGCCATCTCTCCAGCCCTATAATACAGTTTTTTATTAGTATGGTTGTCCTTTTCATAGGCCTGAGATTTTTCTTCTTGAGGGAAAGCTAGTATCTTGCTTTTGCCCATTTTGGGTCACTTGGAGTATTGCAATGTTTATCTTTTCATGTAGTCAGGCTGAGTAAACTGCTTTTGTCTACACACCCTCCATATCTCAATAGGGGTAATAAAAAGTTGGAAAACAATTTCACCTGTAACTGAAACTCCAAAATCTTGATCAATGGATGAGAGCTCTCATAGCCCACTAAAGTTTACAACATGAAGAGTAACCAGTTGTTTTCATAACATGGAATTATTAGAATCAAACAATTTGAAAGTCTGTGCTTGAAAGACTGATAGAAAAGTATGCTTTAATCTTTGAACGAGGTCTCTGTATTCTTTAGCGCCCATCACCATTTAATGGCAGTTATATTTTGAAGTTCCCACATGAAAGAAGATCTGAAAATGTATCCCCCAAAAGTGTGAGCTTAGAATACAAGACTGCCATATTGAACTTTTTGTGGACATTAGTCCCAGGGAAGGCTATGAAAATGCCGGCTATACACCTTCCCATTTGGTTCAATGTGGACTGCTCAGGAAACTTTGAGGGTATTAGAAGTATTTTTAATTTGTTGGACCAGCTGTTTAAATTATGCCACATTTAAAATTAAAGTAGGATATATTTTTGTATTTTGTGATTTCCTCTTTAATAAATCAGACATGAGGAAGAAGGACAAACCTTGCATCCTAGTACCAGTAACCCAATTGATTTTATTTTTCTTTCCAAAACCCAAACTCACTCATTTGAATCATGTTTCTCTCCTTAGCAGTTTAAGGAATAATTTGGCGAATTTTGTGGTTTTGAGATTAACGTTCTGTTAGGTGTCAGTGTGAAAATATCATTCTTGTAATTTTACATGCTTTTATGATGGAGTGCTGTTTTGTTATATAATTTTGACTTGGATTCTTTTCATTTGCATTTGTTCATGTAATTTCAGGAGGAATACTGGAACATCTGAGCCCTGCATGATGCTAATAAACTAATAATTGCAGTGGTTTTTAAAAAACATTTGTGGACTTAAGGCACCTTCAAATAATGACTGCTTCAAGATTCCACTTAGTGGAATGTATACTTAGAGTGGAGGGTCTTAATCTTTAGTGCGTTGCACTAGCTTAGGAATCTGAATATTGAAAAGACATTCAGTGCTGGTGGTTTTTTGTTTTGTGTTTTGTTTTGCTTTTCCTTTTTTTGGGTGGGGGGAGATGGCATAGAGCTTTCTCTGGATTTTTGAAAGACTTTTTTTTTTTACTTGAAAAGGGTTAAGGACACTTAAAGTCCATATCTCCTTAATGCATAGTTTCTGTAATTTCCAATATCCCATTTTTCTTGCTCTTTATCTAACCTCCTTGCTTCTAGTCAGTCATCAAGACCCTTCCGCGTTAATCAGACCCCAGGCTGCTGAAGCCCAGGTGTAAGGAACAGAGCACCTTACAGAAAGGAGAATGTTGTCAGGGTGGCAACTCTGCTGCCCCACACAGCGTTCTTGGATGGGCAGTTTAAAGTGCGTGGTTTGTGCTCTGTCCACGAAGGCAGTCCCTACTGTACTGAAAGAGTGCTGTGACACTGGTGGCCGATGTCCATCCAGGGCTCAACTGTCAAATGACATGTGGTTCTTGAAAATAACCCTGAGAGAAAAGATTATGGGTCTCCCACTTAATTAAAATGCAATCTGCTTCCTTTAGGATCTGTGAGTCAAAAGTGATTTTAATGAATATATAACTTTGGCTTGGGTTTTTGTTTTAAAACTTCAGGCTGAAACACATGTTATAGTGTCTTTAGTCACTGTATAAAATTCAGCCCATTTTGTTGATAAGGAACAAATTAACATGTGTACAGAAATTGTATAGCTGAAACAGACCTGACCTAAATAATCTGCTTGAGTGTTTGAACGAAGAAGGTTCTTAGCAAACTTCTGTTGTGAGACCCCTGTCGTGAAGACACTGAAGTAAAGGTTACACGCAGTCTAGAAGCACGGAACCTGTGTGGGGAAGGAGGACGCACTGCACACAGGAGGGCGCGGTCAGCCCGCTGTGACCAAGCTGTGGCCTTTACTTTGGTCAGAGGAAGGACTGGGTGTCTGCCCATCCTGATACTGCTGTCATCTTATCCTAGTCTTTGGCTTTCACCCACCTCTGCATTTCCTAACTTTGTGCGGTTCAGGAGTATGTCCTTAACTTGAATTTCAATGATTGGGAATTAAGTTAGTTTAATAAAGTGACGCTATATATTTTGGAGAATAGGATTTGAAATGGGACATGTGAATATAAAAATACATCTTGGTGTTCTTGTTAAACTTGTTCTTTTTAACACTTTAGTGAATTAGCCAACTTTAATAATCAATCCATTATCTTATTAATTTGTCCTATAAGTTGACTATTAGGCTTACATGTAAATAACATCTGGGCTTACTATTTGCCTTGTTGTGAGGTGAAGTTTTATCTTTGCAGAAAGAACGCAAGGAAAAAATCTGGGATCCTATTCACAGAGTGGCCCTGGCAGAAGCCTGTAGAAAACAGGAAGAATTTGATGTCGCTAACAATGGCTCTTCCCAGGTTGGTGCTCCTCACTTTCACTTAGGCTAGTCACATCACCTGGTGTTCTCAGGGAGCAGGTGGACTGCTGTACACAGGTTTGCTCTTTCCACTTTTCTTCTCAGTGGCTAAAGTTACCATTTCTGCCTTTATCATTTATGCTGATAAAAGTTTACAAGCATACTTATGAACGTTTTCAAACACAGTCATGAGTTCTTCCCTATCAGCTGTACCTAAAAATTCTTGCCTCTTCCCAGTCCCCATGCCCTTCTTCCCCAGACAGCCATCATCCTGCCTTTGATAGGAGTCTGTGGAATGGAACCGTACCATGGCCTTTCATCTTTGCTTATAGAGCTGTGGTTTCCGTCCATGGCAAGGTGTTGGATTTTATTTTCTGTCCTCTGTGATAGTCTGTTGTAGATGCACCACTGTTGAGCTATCGTAGATTGCTACTTGCTGTGTTTTCAGATTTTTGCTACTCAGGATAATGCCATTTTAAACACTGTTGCATAGATCACTAGATACTATCAGTTTGTATTCTATTCTCACATGTGCTCATCAGTTTTTTATTTTTTTCTGCTTTATTATTATTACTTGATTTTTCAAGGTAGGGTTTCACTCTAACTCAGGCTGACCTGGAATTCACTCTGTAGTCTCAGGGTGGTCTTGAACTCTCAGCAATCCTCCTACCTCTGCCTCCTGAGGGCTGGGATTTAAGGCATGCGCCACCATGCCCGGCTTTCATCAGTTTTTTAATCAGCTTATAAATGAAAGTAATGGTTTTATTTATTATGAAAGTAGCATACTGACCCATGGCAGCTTTAAGACAGCATGGCTATGTTACACAGTGAAAATCCTTCATTCTGCCACTCCAGCAATGACCACCCCTACTTGGTGTTTATCCTTCTGAATTGTTATTTTCATATATACACATGCCTTTTCTTCATCAAGATGAAATCTTGGACTGGGGAGATAGCTCAGTGTAGAGTTCTTGCCTAGTATTTGTGAGGCCCTGGGTTCAAATTAACCTTGAACCTGCTTAATAAGTTCTTCATCACTGTTTATATGTTTCAAAGCATTTGCCTACTCATGACTATAGCACCAAGTGAAGTTTATTGCCTGACTAAATTCTTCCATGTATTTAACTTAACATTCTAAAAGATATGACAGGTCATGACTATTAATGTTTATATGGTTCCAATGGCAGAACTTTCAGGTAGAAAGGTCCTAACATAAGAGTCTTACATATGAGTAGTAATCTATGTTGAATCAATTTTATTTTAGAATTAATTTTATAAATGAATTATACTTACTATGCATTTAAGACCAACACATATTTTAGCCAAATGGTATCACCAATTTGTAGCATAGTAATATTCTCTAAGATAGATGGAGTGACTGACTGAGAGACTGAGTAAAATACTAATGTTTTAATATTTAACTTATTAATTGACATCTGCCTTATTGAGTAACCTGTAAGTCACATAGATGTAAAATAAAATTTTTCTTAACATTTTTCCAGAATCACATGATTTTATTATTGGTCAGTACTTCCTTGGATCATATTTCAATATGACTTTGAGCAGCACAAAGTGAACTAATAACAATGTATTTTCTAATGACTTAGGGCAATAAACTAATCAAGGAGGAGCTTCAAAGCCAGGTGGAATTGCTCAATTCTTTTGAGAAGAAGTACAGCGATCCAGGCCCTGTGTACGACTGCCTGGTGTGGCATGACGGTGAAACCTGGAGGTAACGAAAGCATTTTGTTGACCTTCATTCAGAATGTTTTATCCCCTTTGAAGAGCTTTAAACCCTCAGACAAAGCTGTGCAAACATTCTGGCTTCAGCAACTCAGCAGAACTACTTGAAGGCTTTTGAGTAGTTGTGGATAAACCTTTTGAACTTAGAAATGAGCATTTTTTCATACTATACATGGCCTTTTTTTTATTTTTAAAAACTTATTTCATTAACCACATAGTAGCAGGTTGATCAATGGGGATATTGCAAATGTTTCTCATTAAAGCTGGGCAGTTTGGAAAGTAACCACAAGTAAATATTAGAGTGTTTTTACTATGTTAAAGGTGAAGGAGGAAATTTGGATAAAGATGTTCCAAGTTGAAACAGGGCAGTTCAGTTGAACTAGGCAGTGTAAGAGTGTTCAAGTGTAGTCTGGGCTGGGTGTGATGGTGTGCCCCTGTAAGCCCAGCACACAGTAGGAAGGTAGCTAAGGTAGGAAGATTTTCATAAGTTCATGGCCAGCCTGAGCTATGTAGCAAGTGCCAGGCCTACTAGAGCTATATATATAGCAAGACCATGCCACAGAATGTACCCCCCAAAAAAACCCTCTATCTGAATTGACATCCTAGCACCACGACCTTGAACACAGTATTTAAACTTCTCTGAGCCTGTTTCCTAGTCTGTTATTTATGATAATAATAGTATTTAAAAGTGTTTTGTGAAAATTAAATTTGATGTTTCCAAACTTAGTAAGCACTTGATAAATGTAAGCTATTCTATTTCTGCTAGTGTGGCCAGTAACAATGCGATTTACAGTGAGTTCACTGTCATATATTGTTCATTTTCTAAGTGCACTGCAGATGTGCTTCTTAGAGTTACTCATTGTATCTTGAATTACTATCTATCTGTATAAAAACAGGAATATGTTCTGAATACAGAGTCACAGAATTTCTTCATAGGATGTGAATATACTGAGTATGACATCACCACTTACTGCTCTTCTTAAAAGGCAGGCTTTTTCCTTCTACTTGTGTGGTGCTGGCTCATCTCTTATCATGATTATACACATGTTCAATTTCATGAAAAAAAATCTTATGTTCCATTTGGAATTGGAGGTAATAATATTAAAAAGATAGGAAATTGAATGTTAGTTACATCAGCATACTTTGTCTTTAAAAAAGGGAATTTGTAGTTAAGATGTCCAGGGTAGCAGTATGTGTTTCTTAGTCTCCAAAGTACTTGAAAAAGTGAATCACCTACAAGGATTTTGTTAATACCTACTGTATAAGATGTTTTTTTAGAACTTAGAGTTGGAAATGAAATATATCGAATGAAATGAATTCTGAAATTTCAGAGATACTTCTTTGAAATTTGTTATTGCATTATAATCAGTGAGAGAAAAAAGTATTATGTTTTCAGGTTCTACTGTAAATAATTAAACTTTTTCTTCTTCATGATACAGTATATCTAGTAGAGCTTTGATCTCAATTCTGAAATTTTGTAGGAGAATCACGAAGATCCCAACATTCCTCTGGCTCATTTGAGTATTGCCTGCAAATTTTCTCATTTCAGAAGTAACCATTGCTGGGCTGGAGAGATGGCTTAGCAGTTAAGGCGCTTGCCTGCGAAGCCTAATAATTCATGTTTGACTCTCCAGGTCCCATGTAAGCCAGATGCACAACGACACAGACGCACACTGTAGTACATGTGCACAAGGGGGCGTACTCACTCGGAGTTCAACTGTAGTGGCTAGAGGCTCTGGTGCACCAGTTCTCTCTCTGTGTCTGTCTTGCATTTAAAAGAAAAAGGCCAGTCTGTTGGGCTTGCCTCAGAACAAAGAAAAAAAAAAAAAAAGGAAGAAGAAGAAAAAAGAAAAGAAATAGCCATTGCTTAAAACCACAGATTAACCACTGGGACCTCATGAAAATACAAAGATTCTGCACTGCAAAGGACACGGTGAAGAAAGCAAAGAGGCAACCTACAGAATGGGAAAAAATCTTCACCAGCTATACATCTGATAGAGGATTAATATCTAAGATATACAAAGAACTCAAGAAGTTAAATAATAAGGAATCAAACAAACCAATCAAAAAATGGGAAATGGAGCTAAATAGAGAATTCTCAAAGGAAGAAATACGAATGGCATATACGCATCTAAAAAAATGTTCTACATCCCTAGTCATCAGGGAAATGCAGATTAAGACTACATTGAGATTCCATCTCACTCCTGTCAGATTGGCTACCATCATGAAAACAAATGATCATAAATGTTGGCGGGGATGTGGAAAAAGAGGAACCCTTCTACATTGTTGGTGGGAATGCAATCTGGTCCAGCCATTGTGGAAATCAGTGTGGAGGTTCCTAAAACAGCTAAAGATTGATCTACCATATGACCCAGCTATAGCTCTCCTAGGCATATATCCTAAGGACTCATCTCATTACCTTAGAGATACTTGCTCAACCATGTTTATTGCTGCTCAATTTATAATAGCTGGGAAATGGAACCAGCCTAGATGTCCCTCAACTGATGAGTGGATAATGAAGATGTGGCACATTTATACAATGGAGTTTTACTCAGCAGTAAAGAGAAATGAAGTTATGAAATTTGCAGAAAAGTGGATGGATCTGGAAAGAATTATACTAAGTGAGGTAACCCAGGCCCAGAAAGCCAAGCGCCACATGTTCTCCCTCATATGTGGATCTTAGCTAGAGATGATTGGGCTTCTGTGTGAGAAGGAAAAAACTCAGTAGCAGAGGCCAGTAAGTTAAAAAAGGAGATAGAAAGGGAAGAGAAAGAAAGGGAGGAGGGCTTTTATTAGGTTGGTATTGTATATATGTAAGTAGAAAGATTGAGATGGGGAGGGGATATGATGGAGAATGGAACTTCAAAGGGGAAAGGGGGGAGGGTAATACCATGGGATTTTTTTTGTTATCATGGAAAATATTAATAAAAATGGAGAAAAAAAATAATAATAATAAATGAATAAAAAAATAAAAAAAAAAAAAAAAAAAAAAAAAAAAAAAAAAGAAATAGCCATTGCTAAGAGGGGCTCATATGACCTTGGAGTACTTTGTATATATCATTTCTTAAGGTCTGTCATCTGACCACCTCCATATTTCTAATCATTGTCCTCTATTTCTTTGCTCACTTATCAGGATGTATTGTCAAACTCACTCAAAATAGAGCAAATGCTGGTTAAAAAAAACTATATAGGGACTGGAGAGATGGCTCAGCAGTTAAGGCATTTGCCTGCAAAGCCTAAGGACCCAAGGTTTGATTCCCCCAGTACCCACATAAAGCCAGATACAGAAGGTGGCATATGCATCTGGAGTTTTGTTTACAGTGGCTGGAGGCCCTGGCCTGCCCATATTCATTTATTCTCTCTCTCTGCCTCTTTTGATGTCTCTCTCAAATAAATACAATATTTATTTTTAAAGAAGCTATGTAAATATGATTATATAAGGACATGGCTATTGCTTTTGACCTTTTTTGTCATGTTGGAAATTATTGGTGAAATCTGTGCTTTCTTTCTATAGAAAATGAACAAAAAAAGGTGTGGAAAATGAAAAGGAATTTATTATACCTAAGCCCTTCTCACACATGTATTGTATCTATAAACCTCATTTTCATGTTTCCTTTCTCTGGATTCTAACAGCTACTTTTTGAATAAGTCTGTAGACCTCCAGCAACTTTGCAGCGTATTCATATTTGCCCTCTGTGGAGTTTGGTTAGTGACATCCCTTATAATGTATGTTTTGACTGGATTCTGATTGTAAGACACTGATGTGTGAAATTGTCACTGCATTTCCTGTGGGGATTTTGTTAAAAGATCTTGATGCATTAACTTGTCATTAAGGGAATGTTTGACACCGCCTCCACAGATGGGACTCCACAGGGGAGGAAACATGTTCAGGATCCATCAAGGACATCTTTCCAAAAGTAACAGCTTAAGTTGAAATATGAAGCACTTGGCTAAGCAGAGACTAGAACAGCCTTTGAAGGTTGGGGAGAAAGATGAGAAGTTATTGTAAAAAGGCTAGTATGATACTAGAGTGTATTGTGGCACATGATAGTAGAGGTTTGATGGAGAGACCTTACTGAGTTTCATCTTCCTGCTAAGGGCAGATGTGGAACTCCCAAGCAAGAGTTAATGCATCAGACTTGAAGTTAGTATAGGTACAGACAGGCCATCACCTCATCACGCAGCACAGATTAAGGAAGACACAGAGGAAGCGGGCAAGTTTGGGAGATGCACTGCCGATTGAGGAGGACCTCATAGATGACTACCAGAATGCATGCTCACCAATTACATGTGTTTTGGGAGCCAAATGTGCCACTCTGTCCCGCATGAATGGTGAAACGCTCTGAGTTCTGTTAACCCCTGTCCTGACTGCATTTGATAGGCTACTTGTTTTTAATTTGCCTTAACTTTCATAAAGTTTTGAATACTATGATAAAGTCTATGTCTCTTGAGGTGCTGTGAATCGTTTTAGGACATCACAGTCCTTAAATATTAAGCCTGTACAACAACAGACTTTCAGGTCCTTCTTTGCGAACTTCTGTGATTTGTTAATAGGACATACTCTTCAGTATCTCTAAATACTGCCAGGGTATTATACTAGTGGACTCTGCTAATTTATCTTGACAGTTTTATGTCATTTGCTTAGTTTGTTGAAGTACAATTCTTAGTTTTTAAAATGTATTCTAATAGCCAAAAACATAGAAGTGATGTGCGTTCCGTTTGTGACGTTGACATTAGATTTATATAATCAGATTATCTTGTTTGTCTAACGCTACAACTATGGAACTGAAGTTCAGTACAGTGTATCAGGTTTCAGGAAGCCTGCAGAGGCTGTTGGATTCACAAAACTAACCCTAAAAGAAGCAGCAGGAAGTAAGGCCTTTCTACTAGCCTAGTCTAACCCACAGTGTCCGTCTACTCTTGGCTACTCTGTACTACATTGGATGGAGAAGAATTGTCTTGGGCCACACATAAAATCATCCTAAACTATTCTAAGACTCCAGTGCAAGCATCAGTTTTAATTTCTTAGATGGCTGCATGATTTTCAAACATTTTTTTGTTTCTTTTTTATTGACAGTTTTCATACATGTATATAATGTATTTTGATTGTAATCCTCTCCCATTGCCTTCTGTTGACCCACTCCTTATTCCCTGCCCCCCATGGAACCTTTTATTTCCAACTAGCCCCTCTTCTACTTTGATTTTTTTTTTCTTTTGTCTTGCTGTAGCCCAGGCTGACCTGGAATTCACTGTGTAGCCTCAGGCTGGCCTTCAACTCCTGGTTACTTTAATGTCTATTTTCCCTTTTTGTTTGGGTGTGACCCACTTGAGTTTAATTAGGACTGCTTGCCTGTTAATGGGTTAATACCAGCTGGCAACCAGCCCTCAAACTTGGGTCTTACTGCTAACTCTGGGAAACAAAGAAATCTGGTTACTGAATTTGAGAGAGAGAGAGAGAGAGATGGTGGGAAGAGTAGCACTATTGAGAAGATAACGAAAAAATTGTATAATGTAAAATTTAGAAAAGTTTTTTTTTTTTTTTTTAAACTGGCTAACCTTGGTACCTGTTTTTGTTCTCAACAGAGCCTGCATTGATTCAAATGAAAATGGGGACTTGAGTAAATCAACTGTATTGAGAAACTACAAAGAGGCCCAAGAATATGGTTCTTTTGGTACAGCTGAGATGTTGAATTACTCAGTTAATATTTATGATGATGGAAACCTGCTGTCCATTGTGACCAGTGGAGGTATTCAGTTTCAGTCTTATAAATGAGAGAGTCATGAAGTAGTTACATGATAAATCCCTGTAGCCTAAAGTGGTACTCTAGAGAATTGAATCTAGAAATCCCATCTAAAAGACTAGGTCTAGAAACAGAGATGTGCTTTATTCAGATTTTGTTTGTGTGTGTGTTAGGGGTGTGTATGTGTGTGAGTATGGGTATGTGTATATCACAACATTTGTGTGGTCAGAAGATAATTTTCAGGTATCACTGAAAATATAAAAACAAACAGAAAAATCAAGCTAGCTTTAAAGTAATGGTTACTGTGGGGAAGGATGGAAGGAGGAAGAAGTAATCTGGCTTTAACTCTGTAAGTACCTCTCCTGATGTCTATTGAGGCATAGGTGAAGTACACCTGTCTTTTTGCATGCCTGCTGGCTTCATTGCAGGCCAACCGGCCGTGTTCCAGGAAGCTGTGGGGGTGCTTTCTCTTGCTCTGGATAACTTGGTACATTCTCTGATTTGTATAAGTATAGTAAATAATCAGGGCTTGTTGTTTTGTTTTTCGAGGTAGGGTCTCACTCTAGCCCAGGCTGACCTGGAATTCACTATGGAGTCTCAGGCTGGTCTCAAACTCATGGCAATACTACCTCTGCCATTAAAAGTTGTGTGCCACCATGCCCACCTAATAATCAGGAGTTTTTGTTTTTTTGTCTGCTTTCTTCAGTGTAATGATTTGACAGTTAGCCCATGCTGTAATTGTAAATAGCTTGCTCCTCATTGCTTGTGAGTGTTGCCACACAACATGTTTACTGCAGTTTATCCATTCACCCCTTGTCAGACATTAAGATCGCTTTAGCCAGGCATGGTGGTACATGCCTTTAATCCCAGCAGGCAGAGGTAGGAGGATCGCTGTGAGTTAAAGGCCACACTGAGACTACATAGTGTAATTCCAGGTCATTCTGGGCTAGAGTGAGACCCTATCTCAAAAGAGGGAGAGAGAAATTGCTTTTCTTCATGTAGATGTGGGTGTATATTTGGAGCTGGTATCTAGGAGAGCTGTTCGTGTGTGGTAAATACGCTTGCAAGCTTCTTTCCTCTTAGGCTCCCAGCATCAATCTGTAAGAGCCCTGGGGTCCCCCATCCTGCCATAGCTGAGTGTGGCCGGTCTTACTATAGCCATATAAACTCACTTGTGATAGTGACAGGGTATATTTTGGGAAGGAAGTTCCATTAAAAACATAAAGAAGGCAGGATTGACAGCATATCTTCTTGTTCAACAGCTAGCTATTGTCCAGAGCAGAGGAGTTTCAGAAATATAGCAAAGGGCTAGAGGTGCCTCATTCTTTCAGATCCCACTTTCCAGAAAAGCCAGTGACCACTGTGCATCATCGTGCTTATGTTGCTGCCTTTTGGAGAGTGGGGGCAGTACTGTGATATATTTCTCTGTACTCATAAACATTTCCACTTGAAAAATAGCCTATGGTCACTTAATCACCACAAAGTGAGTAATACTGTGTACCTACCACTTAGGTCAAGAAGAAAACATAAAAACATCCATCTTGTTTCTTGGTAGTAGCTTACTGTTGGCTGAGAAAACTCAGTGTTCACATGTAGAATAATGACACCAAATCCCTCTCTCTTACCTTGCCCTCCTCCCCAAAAATCAGTTCAAAAACCTAAAGTAATAGGTGAAACTGTGAAAGTGCTTGATTGAAGAAACCATCGAAAAACACTTCAAGACATAAGCATAGACAAGGACTTTCTGAAAAGCACTTCAATAGTATAGGAAATAATCCTTAGAATCAACATCTGTCAGTGAATGGATTTGAAAGCTGCTGTGCAGCAGAGAACAAATTGAAGACATAGACTTTAGAATGGGAAATGTCTTTACCAGCTATACATTTGGCAGGGCTTTGAATTTAGAAGATTTAAAGAGCTCAAGAAATGAAACACCAAGACAAATCCTCCAGTCAGTAAATGGGCATACAAGCTTGGGAGATAATTCTCCGAACTACAAATGACTGATGAATACATAAAAGAAGAAGAAAAAAAAAAAACATTCAACTTCCTTAGCCACCAAGGAAGTGAAAACCAAAACTACATTGAGACTCTGTCTCACCACCACAGTCATAACTATCAACCCGACAATAACAAATGTTGGAGAGAATGTGGCTTGTGTGTATGGTGGGGGAGCTCTCTTACATGCTATTGGTGGAAATGAAAATTGGTGCCTCCACTTTAGAAATTACTGTGGGACTTCATCAGAAAACTACATTCTCTCTTCTCTATCTGCCTCTTTCTCTCTCTCTCAAATAAATAAATAATATTTTTAAATTCTTTAAAAAAAAAAAGAAGAAAGGGCTGGAGAAATGGCTTAGTGCCTGTGAAGCCTAAGGACCCTGGTTCAGTTCCTCAGTACCCACGTAAGCTGTATGCACAAGGTAATGCAAATGTCTGGAGTTCGTTTGCAGTGGTAGAGGCCCTGGCACAATCTGCCTCTTTATCTCTCTCTCAAATAAAATAAATAATAATTTTAAAAATTTTTTTTAAAAAACTAGAACTACTGTATAATCCAGCTATACTACACACATAATCACATACCTGAAGGAATCTGAGTCAGCATACCATAGAGTTCTCTGGACATCATATTTATTGCAACATTGTTCACAATAACCAAGATACAGAATTGGCCAGCTGCCCATCAACAGATGTATAGATAAAGAACACGTTTATATATGCAATGGCAATTGGTCCAGTCATAAATAAGAATGAAATCAGAGTTTCTCTTTAGGCAAATAGGTACGTAGGTAGGTAGGTAGGTAAATAGGAAGGAAGGAGAGAAAGTAAATTGGAGATGCAGGATACTACTGGGAGGGGGAACTAGAGAAGGTAACAGGAAAAGACAAATACCATATTTTCATATGTGGAACCTATATGTATATACAAAAGTAGAAAGGACACAATTCGTTGCTGAAGAAGAGGACTAGGGAAAAGGGAGAAACAAGAAGACAATAGATTGAATATGAAAAGACAGACATATTTGATAAATGTATGAAAATGACATTGTGAAATCAATTGTTTTATATGTAGCAAAAAAAAAAATCTTTTAACACCCCTCCCCCCCCAAATTAACTACTGAATAACTCATTGCTGTAACCAAGTAATGGACAAGAAGCAGCGTAAGGAAGGAAAAAGTTTTTGGCTTTGGTTCCAGGAGGTGCAGTCCATTATGGTGGAGAAAACAGCAGAAGAAAGAGGAAAAGTTACCTTGTCACATTGCATCCACAGTCTGGAAGCAGAGGACAAAGAGGAAGTGAGACTGGACAATCAAGCCTCAAGGTCCACTCCTAGTGACCTCTTAAAGGCTCTGTAACCTTCCCAAACAGTGCCCATTAGCTAGGGACCAAGTGTTAAAACTCTAATGACAGCTATTGTCCTGATTTCCATTGCCATATTATCGTGATTCCTTGGCACTATATTGATGATGATGTTTAAATCAGAAATGGTCAAATAGTGTACTGACATGGTTCATGTGGTTCATCCTTTTCCACCTATGTAAACTGAGTTAACTCTTAACATTTTATATGAGGTGGGGTTGGTTGTTTGGTTTGGTTTGGTTTGGTTTTTCAAGGTGGTGTCTTGCTCTAGCTCAGGCTGACCTGGAATTCACTATGTTGTCTCAGGATGGCCTCAAACTCACAGCAATTCTACCTCTTTCTCCCTAGTGCTAGAACTAAAGGCATATGCCACCATGCCCAGCCCTGTATGAGGTTTTATTTCAACCTGATTTTTGTGAACTTCATCTTAGTGTATAGAAGTAGTCCATGTTCGGTGCTACATAACCATTCAATGAGTTGATAACCATTTATATTAATGTATCTTGAAGTTATCTGGGGCCTTGAATTATATAAATAAAGTTGCTATGAATATTTTCGCGTGTGTCTTGGTACGTGTATGTCTGTTGGGTATGCAGGATTGCTTGGTTCAGGAGTGGGCCTATGTGAAGCTTTCACTCCTCCCACCAGCAGTATGTGATACTCAGTTCTGCCCATACTTGTGGCCACCCTTTAAAATTCAGCTACCTTGAAAATTGGAGAAGCACATCATTGTGTCATTATTGCAACTTCCAGGTGACTAATGAAATACATCTTTCCATGTGTTTTGCCATGTGGGTCTCTTTTGTGAAAGGTTTGAGCTACTTTATGTGGTAGGGTGTGTCTTCTCTCTGTCTCTTTGTTGGATTTCGAAGGTTGCATAGACCCTGGGCATTGGCTAATTGTCAGCTGGGTGGATAGCACATACTAGTTCTGCTTGGTGGCTTACATTTTTGCTTTCTGTGAAAAGAGTAGAAATGAAGATAGGGAAAGAATGTTTGTAATTGAAGAAGCTTGATCGTTTTTTGAGTTGTAATGGACTTATTATTAGTCACATACATCAGGATATGTTTTATTTGATTACTTTATCACAATTATGTAAATTAAAATGGTTAAAAAATGTTTCATGTGAGAAATTTTTGTCATTATTATGTCTCACCCCTCACCCTTTCTTCTAGGAGCACATGGAACCCATGTAGCAAGTATAGCTGCTGGGCATTTTCCAGAAGAGCCTGAACGGAACGGAGTTGCTCCTGGTGCTCAGATACTCTCCATTAAGATTGGCGATACAAGACTTAGCACCATGGAAACAGGCACAGGCCTCATCAGAGCTGTGAGTGCTAATTGATCACTGGCATAGATTAGTGATTGAGGGTCTTGGATATTAACAGGTTTAGAAAGTACTCTTTTGTTTTATCAGAAATACATTGAATGAGCCGGGTGTGGTGGTGCACACCTTTAATCCCAGCACTCGGGAAGCAGAGGTAGGAGGATCACTGGGAGTTCGAGGCCACCCTGAGATTACATAATTAATTCCAGGTCAGCCTGGGCCAGAGTAAGACCCTACCTCAAAAAAAAAAAAAAAGAATGGTATTTGGGATACAGGGCTTTGTTTAAAAAGCAAAACAAAGATTATTTATTAAAAACGTGAGGAAGTGGCTTGGTGGGTAAGAATGCTGGCCATTCAAGCATGAGGCCTGGATGGCTGAGTTTGATCTCTGCACCACACCCATGCAATAAACTAAGTATGGCCGCACATGCCTGTCACCTGTCACTGGGGCCTGCTGGTCTGACTGGAAACAACAGCTCCAGGTTCACTGAAATTCTGTCTCCAGGAAACGAATGGGAGAGCAGTAGAGGAGGACACCCAGCCTTCTCTGGCATACATACTTGTGCATGCAGGGAACACACATGTGTACACATTCACATATGTCATACATGTCACACCACATATAGTACACATATACGCACATATCAGGAAAATGTTTTGGCTTAAAATCTTTGGGAAAAAATATTTTATACTTGTTTGTAGTAAATCTCTTAAGTAATTAAAGACATATAATGAGACATCTTTTTATATTTTAATTATTTATATATTAGAAAGAGAGAATGGGCACGCTAGTGCTTCTAGCCACTGCAGTAGACTCCATATGCATGTGCCACCTTGTGCATCCGGCTTACCTGGGTACTGAGGAATGGAAGCTGGGTCCTTAGGCTTCTCAGGCAAGCGCCTTAACTGCTGAGCCGTCTCTCCAGCTTTAACACATCTTAACCATGTTAATCCATCAGCGTAGAAGAATTTAACATTGTATTCATTTTATCATGTAGCCTGTGATTCTGAAATCAGATATGAACCATTGTATAACATCTATGTCTTTCCCAGTTGTAAGTCTTGAAAAACTAGTTTATTTGCCAGTAGAGATAGGTAGAGAATATGGATGTGCCTTGGCCTCCTGCTGTTGTAAATAACTCCAGATGCACACTCCACTTTGTGTATTTAGCTTTATGTAGGTACTAGGGGATTGAACCTAGGCCAGAAAGCTTTGTAAGCATGTGCCTTTTTTTTGTTGTTTTGTTTTGTTTTTCAAGGTAGGCGCTCGCTCTAGTCCAGGCTGACCTGGAATTCACTATGTAGTCTCAGGGTGGCCTTGATCTCACTGCGATCCTCCTACCTCTGTCTCCTGAGTGCTGGGATTAAAGGCATGCACCACCATGTTATAAGCATGTACCTTTAACCACAGAGCCATCTCCCTAGCCCATCGTTTTTTTAATTACTGCTTAGTGTATTGTGTATTTCCTCCTGCCCTTCTGTTTTATCATATGTCTAGAAAGAACATAGAAGTTAGAATATGATTGGTCCAGACATGGTAAGATTGTAGCCTTATTTTATTATTAATGTGTTTCTACAAATTGCTGCCTAAACCAGATTCTCAATCTTTTAAATAGATGATAGAAGTTATCAGTCACAAGTGTGATCTTGTCAACTACAGCTACGGAGAAGCAACTCACTGGCCAAACTCTGGGTGAGTGGATCTTTGAAAGCTGGTAGCCACAGTCGAGCAGCAGTGCTTTAAGCGAGTGAACTCAGTATCACAGTGGAAAGATCAGAAATGGGCAAATGCTCTCAGACCCTCGCACCGCCGCCATGTCTTTGATGTCAGTGCGGCCGTAGCATTGTGCCTGAGGTCTTAGTGCCAGTGCCTTGGCTTTTGAACACCCTGCCTTCACTGCCTGCTCACTTTCCTCGCCAGATGGAGTAGATTTGTTGTGCTGTCCACGGTCACAGTCACTCATTCACAAGCATAGCGGACCTTCTTCAGTGCTATTTACTCTTCCTTTGACCTGACCTGTAAGGAGTACTGCTGGTCCATATGGTGCCTCCAGTCCATGCCATTATGGTGCCCTTCCACCTCTGCCCACGCCAGGTCACTGATGTCCACTGCAAACACAGCGCATGCTCTGGCCCAGCTTTACTGCCCCCCCCCCTTTTTTCTTTGTAGTAATGTGTGTTTGAACTTGCCTTACTTGGAATGTTTTCTTGTTGATCGCTTCTCCTCCAGTCCTCACCAGGGCATTAAAATATGCCAGTCATCTGTTTGTTGAAGCGTTCAAGTCCCGTCAAAATAGAAGTTGTACGCAGTGAAAACCTGTAGTTTGCTGTTAGCAGATATCTTACTTTGCTCAGATAGCTGAGCTGGTTGTGTGGCATCCTTACCGCCCTTGCGGCATGCGAGTGCGCTGCGACGCCTGCAGTCGTTGCCGCCTGCGGACCAGTCTTGCTCCTCGTGCCTCGTGCCTTTTCCACCTGAGCGATCCCTTTTCTCTTTGACAGTTACTCTTTGCTTGCTCGGGTACTCGTGTAAAATTTTGGAAAACCCTTCAGTACTTTGTCCTTTATATATAGGTTTCATTTTCTCCTAGTAAATTTTTCTTGTTTGCCAACAGTCTTTAACTGGATTTCTTACCTCTTAAAATCCAAAGATCTTAGTATCTTTTTTCTCCAATTAATTTTGCCATTAAAGATACTAGCATTTTTAGTTAAATTATTCCTAACCAAACACATATAAAAATGGAAGTCATCTGAGAAGTTTTTTTTTTTTGCTCTTTTTTTCCTCCCTGAATACTACCACTACCGAATCCCTGAAAATATTTTAGCCCTTTGTAGTATATTTTTCCACATAAAGTTTTCTCTCTAATATTTTCCTCACATTTAATGTGGCCTCTATCTGCTGTGCCCTAAAACCCAATTAGAGTATATCACTTGGATAGAATTGTGTTTTCCCAAATCATACCTGTCAACATTTACGCAATTATATATTTAAGTAAGATTTTGGTACTGTAGACATTTTGGGAATAGAGGCAGAGCATTCATAATGTTGAGAAATTACACTGAGTGGTTCTGATACACACCTCCATACTTAAAACTAGCGTTTCAGTTACGTACTTCAAAACAATAATGTGATTTTTGGATAAAAATAAGATATGGGAACATTTTTATTTACTCAAAGAATTCTTTCTTTTCCAGGAGAATCTGTGAAGTAATTAATGAAGCTGTATGGAAGCATAATATAATTTATGTTTCAAGTGCTGGAAATAATGGCCCATGCCTGTCTACAGTTGGTTGTCCAGGTGGAACTACATCAAGTGTCATAGGTTAGTTTCCTTTTTTAGAAATAGATTAATTAGATACAAGCAAACAATGACTGAGGCTGTTTGTAAGATTGATGTGAACCTGTGCTACTCGTGATACTCTGTCTTTAAGAGTGTGTGTGTGTGTGTGTGTAGGGGATAATAAGCTACAGTTTTAGTGAAGTTAAATCCTATTTCTTAATATGTGTAAGCCACTGGATATACTCATGTAGGCCTTAATTCTGTCCCAGGGATCTAAGTGTAACAAGGGAACTGGGTTATTCAGATCTTCTGTGATTTAAAGAATAGTGGATAAGTGCTTTAATACAATAGAACCACATATGCAGTCTTTGGGGTACTTTTTTTTAATGCATATAATAATCCTGGGACTTAGTTTTTTCTTATGCTAAAGCAGTCTCTTGGTATAATGTAAGCTTCCCTTGTTTCTTTAGTAAATGTTCTGTCTTTTCCATTTTACAATCTGGTGTAGACATTATGTAGATTACCCACATGAACAGTGGATTTCACTGGGAAAGTTCGGGTATTTAAGGTAAATTATGCCCTTTTGTTAATGGTAGAATTCATCCCACAGGAGTTGGTGCTTACGTTTCTCCTGACATGATGGTTGCAGAGTATTCACTGAGAGAGAAGTTACCTGCCAATCAGTACACATGGTCTTCTAGAGGCCCAAGGTAGGAGCAAGTCCAGTACATGTACTTGGTCTGTTGTTCCACTATTGAGAGACATGAAGACTTAGATAATGAGTAACGATGCCTTGTTTGGTATTTTAACTTTGATGAAACAGAAATGCTAAACTTTTATAAAGCATCATAATTACAAAGCCTGTATACTTGGATCTATTTTGAAGTTGTAACCTACTTAGAACATTTTGGGTGAGACCCATAAGTAAGCAGACTCTGATTGACAAGTGACATTATTTGTTTTCATTCAGTGACCCCCTCTGAACTATATTTGAGTCCAGGAACTAATTTCCTTTCTGAAGAAGTATATTATGTCCTTATTTTAAAATATTTCATTATTACATCAGTTAATACAGGCACTCAGTGAAAGCCTCTTTGGGATTAGTTTAGAAGGACAGACTTTGAATTATGTTCAGGAAATATCTAGTACTTAGAGTAGGCAAGACATAGATGAATAGTTTGTGACCTGAGTTCAGAATGCCACTGTAGAATGACAGTCTACAAAGGTTCAAGAGCAAGCATATAGACCCCTGCTAGAGGAGATGGTATTTGTCAGTCTTGAAGGATTGGTAGGTTTTTGAAAGTCAGAGAAGAGAGTTCTCTATGGCAGGAATAGCATAAAGCCAGAGATAGGCAGTGTGGGAATTTAGATGTGATTGTTTCAATGTATGGTCCCATAGACTCAGGTGTTTTTATTTTATTTTATTTATTTATTTTTGGTTTTTCTAGGTAGGGTCTCACTCTGGTCCAGGCTGACCTGGAATTAGTCTCAGGGTGGCCTTGAACTCATGGGGATCCTCCTACCTCTGCCTCCTGAGTGCTGGGATTAAAGGTGTGCGCCACCACGCCCAGCTAGGTGTTTTATTAAAATTGAACTTTTCTGCTTAAATCTCTAGCAAGTAGATCCCTGCTAGAAGGGGCCATGTCACTAGAGGGAAGATCTTGGGAGCCCAATCCTAAGGTGTGTTTGGAGCTGATCTGAGTCCAGCCTACTAGGTGTGTTCAGAGCAGTTTGAGCTCTGGTGGTTGTGTTTGCTGCTGTTGGTGTTGTCTTGCTGTAGTTGTTTCTCTCTGCTTGGATCCGTGGATGTGAGTAACTCCTTCCACCATTGATGGAGTCCCCCTGGATTTTGTAAGCCTGAAATAAACTCCTTCCTCCCATAAGCTGTGTCTGATTGGAGGTTTGTCCCAGTAACTATGAGCTGACTCTGAAAGGCAGGTTTTAGTGTAAAGTTAACTTATGATATTAAACTAATTTAATGGTTTTTCTGGGTGTGTCTGAAAGCTTTGATCTGTACCACCATAATAGGCTCCTTGTTGGCAAATATAAGTGACTACAGATGAGGGTCAGGTGTCAGCAAAGGTTTATGTGTTTTATGTTCAGTTAGTACAAGAAATTATTAGGGGCTGGGAAAGATAGTTCATTCAGTAAAGTGCTTGCCTTGCAAGGATGTTAAAAAAAACTGTAGAAGTGTATGATGGCACACACTTATAATCCCAGTGCTGAAGAGACACAGATAGGAGGATCCCTGGGGAATGCTGGCTGACAAGTCTAGCCTAATTGTCAAACTCAACACCATTGTACACTGTCTCAGAAAAGATAGATGGTGTTCCTGTGTCCTCCAGAAACACCTGCATAAGTACTTGCTCACATGTGCACATGGACACACACACACCTAGAAAGAAATTTAGATGTTGCTTTGGCAGTTGATTTTTTTAAAATGTGTATTTATTTATGAGAGGTAGAAAGATGCAGAAAATGGGTGCGCCAGAGCCTCTAACCACCGCACATGAACTCCAGACGCATGTACCACCTTGTGCATCTGGCTTCATGTGGGTCCTGGAGAATCAAACCTAGGTCCTTAGACCCTGCAGACAAGCACCTTAACTGCTGAGCCATCTCTCCAGCCCCTACACTTGATTTTTAAATTTTAATTTTATGTAATACCTTTACAAATCTCATTAACCATAGGAATTGAAAGAATTACTCTAGGGACCTGGGGTGTATTGTAGTGATAGCGTACCTGCTTAGCATGTGTAAGTGTGGTAGTTATCGTCTCCTTGCTGGGATAAAGCACCCAACCAAATGCAGCGTGGGAGGAAAGTTGTTTATTTTGACAACTCAGATATAAGTCTGAATATTGGTTGCTAGGATCCATATATGAGAAAGAATATGGTTTGACTTTTTGGACCTAGGTTACCTTACTTAGTGTAATCCTTTCTAGATCCATCCATTTCCCTACAAGTTTTCATAATTCCTTTTTCTTTACCACTGTATACAATTCCATTGTATAAATCTTCCATTATCCACTCATCAGTTGAGGGACATGTAGGCTGGTACCATTTTCTAGCTATTGTGAATGGAGTGGTGATAAACATGGCTGAGCAAGTATTTCTACGGTAGTGAGAAGAGTTCTTAGGTTATGTGATATTTTTTTTTTAAGAGAGAGAGAATTGGGTATACCAAGGCTTCCAGCCACTACAAATGAACATGTGCATCTGGCTTATGTGGGTCCTGGGGAATCGAATCTGCATCATGAGTTAGAGGCAGTTTGAGTCGAACTGATAGTACTTCATAAACCATTTGATATAAGAGTTCAATTGGGAGTCTTGAAGTAAGCTCAGTCAGAGTGACTGCCTACCACCATTTACAAGGCTCTGAGTTAGATCCCCAGCACTTTGGAGGTAGAGACAAGAGGATCAGAAGTTCAAGGTCACCTTCAGCCACATAGTGCAGCCTGGTCTACATGAGACCCTGATTCCAAAAACAACCAAAAAAAGAAAACAAGAACTGAATTTGTTCATGTTCTTACATGACACACATGAAATACTATCGCATGTACTTGGTTTAGTTTTTTGGGTATAAAGTAAAAATGTAGACTAATAATCACTGCATGGATATATTTGATAGCATTCTTTGAAAACACTGCCTTTCCCTCACATTAGCAGCAGACGTGTCTTCTTGAGTCTTTGCTATTTTTGTGGTAGGCGCACCTCGCAAAGACAGATGCCTATTTACAAGAGTTGTAGTGTTTGTTGTTATTTATTCATGTAGAAGGAAAATATCACTAATGTTTTCTAAATTATAAACAAATACAGAGAATTCATTAAACTCAGTTTTTAGAATAGTGATTTGAATGTTGTGCTTAATGATGAGTTAATTTTCAGGGAAGTAGAAAATTATTAAAGAACTACAGGTAGTAGCTTGTTAAATTTTTGACTCTATACTTATTTTTTCCATATGCCTAACAGCAGTTCTTATTTTGAATATCGATACACAATACAGATGCTATAAACAAGAAAGTGATGATGCCGTAAGTCTCGTCAGGATGATGTGTGTGAGAGGATGGCTGTCAGAATTTCTCCTGTGCGCAGTGTTTGGAAGGGCTGCCACCAACCCATATCAGTGTCTGCACACTGCTCTCAGACCTTTTGCCCTAGTGTTCCTATCCAGGACTAAAATAGTTTCACTATTGCAAAAATCATAAAGGGTGAGGCTGGTAGCCTCTGGGGAAGTAATGTGCTGTTAGAGGTATTTGTTTCTTACATTGGGTGATTCTGGGCTCACGAGCTCCAAGGGCTTTTACTGTGGATGGCTCCGGTGGAAGCTTGTACTTCTTTCCTGTTAGGCTTGAGCTGTTTTGTGTGGCAGCCGCCAGGCACGTGAAGTTCATCGGAATTGAGATGGGATGTCAGTGGAAAATACACACTGGATGGAGCTTAAAGACTTAAATCCAAGGAAAATGTGAAGCAATTCACTTTTAGTGTTTTCTGTCAATTATATGTTGGAATGATATTTTGGATATGACCTGTTAAAGTATATTATTAAACTTAATTCTACCAGTCTCAGTTATTTTTTATATGTGACTCTTACAGAATTTATAATTCCTTGTATGCTCCACATTGTGTTTTTTTCTTTTGTATCAAGTGAACATTTTTGGAATAGATAAAAGTACATTCTGGACTGGAGAGATGGCTTAGCGGTTTAGCGCTTGCCTGTGAAGGCTCAAGACCCCGGTTCTAGGCTCCATTCCCCAGGACCCACATTAGCCAGATGCACAAGGGGGCGCACGTGTCAGGAGTTCATTTGCAGTGGCTGGAAGCCCTGGCACGCCCATTCATATTCTCCCTCCCTCCCTCCCTCCCTCTCTCTCTTTCTCAAATAAATAAATAAAAATGAACAAAAAAAAATTTTAAAAAGAAAAGTACATTCATCCAGGAGTCTAAGCACTTATTGTCTCTCTCCTACTTGACACCTTTCATTTGTCCCAAATAAATAAATACACATAGACATTTGTCCACTTAGGGGAGAGCTGTTTAATGAAGAAAATGCTGTTCTCTGTCATCCTTTCCCCCAGATTGATACCCTGTATTTTTTTTTCCTGTAATGGCCACAAATAGCACATAGTTTCGGATTACTGTTGTGACCTTTTTAGGATGGTCTGTGTGTATCTGACTTGCCCAACCCTAAGTAAGCTGCTCTGGCTTTCTGTTTAGTGCTGATGGGGCCCTTGGCGTGAGCATCAGTGCACCAGGAGGAGCCATTGCTTCTGTCCCCAACTGGACATTGCGGGGAACTCAACTAATGAATGGGACATCTATGTCTTCCCCCAACGCATGTGGAGGCATCGCCCTGGTGCTTTCAGGTAAGGATGCGGCACACTACTCTTACTGCAGGCGGTGGTTTCTGAACGTGGGGAGTTAGTTATGTCCTGGGAACAAAATACACTGTAAGGTAGAAATGAGGTATGTGAAACGATCCCTGGATATGTCTTCACACATTCAACAAACAGAATTGGTTGGCTCTCTTCTGGTAATGTTTTATTAAGCAATATTTTAGTTCTGAGACTAAATCAGGAATGGAAAATTGAAACTACTTTTTCCCATATAGTTTATATTATAATTAGGAGAGACAGCCAAATTTGAAAACACTTAATATTATGTGTTACCGGTTGAGAAGTACTGTGGTGGAGCACCAGGTGAAGTAGAGAGGTCAGGGCTTCTAGGGTGTTGTGCATTTTAAATAGGGTGTCACCAGAGTCACTTAAGAGGCTGGTATTGTGAGCTTTTGCCTTAGGAATGGCCCTCTTTTCAAGTCTCTTCCTTCCTTCACCAAATAGTTCAAGGTCACTTGTTTCTCTTATTGAGCATACTGGTCTCTGCCTATAAAGCCATTCCGCCATTTTTGGCTCTACCAATTTATCTTGATGATCTTTTTGTTTCCAATTATTTTTTAAAATTTTATTTATTTATTTGAGAGAGAAAGAGAATGAGCATTCCAGGGCCTCCAGCCACTGCAAACAAACTCCAGATGCATGTGCCACCTTGCACATCTGGCTTATGTGTGTCCTGGGAAATTGAACTAAGGTCCTTTGGCTTTGCACGCAAATGTCTTAACTGCTAAGCCATCTCTCCAGCCCTATTTTATTTTTTTAACTTATTTTTTTATTGACAACTTCTGTAATTATAGACAGTAACCCATGGCAATTCCCTCCCTCCCTTCCCCCTACTTTCCCCTTCTCCATCACACCTCTTCCCCCTCTCAATCAATCTCTCTCTTATTTTGATGTCATCATCTTTTCCTCCTGTTGTGATGGTCTTATGTAGGTAGTGTCAGGCAATGTGAGGTCATGGATATACAGGCCCTTTTGTGTCAGGAGGAGTGCGTTGTAAGGAGTCCTGCCCCTTCTTTAGCTCTTACATTCTTGCCACCACCTCTTCTGCAGTGGACCCTGAAAGTGCTTACTAGGCAGGTTGGTGAGCATAGTATATGCATTTAGCCAGACACCAGCAGGCGTTACACCCCTAGGGCTCATGTCTTACCCCTGTTGTAGGTTTTCAGTATCAAGCCCGTGTTCCCTCCCATGGAGCGGGCCTCTAGTCCAATTAGAGAGCGGTTGGTTTCCCCCATGACAGACATGCCACTATTGCGCCCACTGGCTTGTTTGTTTTGGCTGGCCAAATTTAAGGCTTGCTGTTTCTACTTTTTTTCAATTGTGATGGACAGTGCGTCATAATTCTGTTTGTCTTGATTGCTTCTTATGATACATGTTGGCTGAACTCTTGAGAAAAATAAAATGGTTTAGTATTCATCCACTAACAGCCACTTATTCAAGGCTGACAAGTTGTTAATTTCCATAACTTTTCCAGGTCCCAAATCTGGCTTCATCCTAGAATCACCTGGGAAGTTTTAATAAATAGCAGTCCCTGGGGTCTGCCTGTTATGGATACTGGCTTAGTCATTCTGTTGCGAGACCTTGCCTGGTTTGGGGGAGGGTTGTGGTTTGCCTAAGTTCCACTGGTATTTATAAGTGCAATTATGGGTTGAAAAATTGCCTACAAATCTAGAATCAAGTTTTAAAGAAAATGTCATTTGAAAGGTGTCTGTTCCTTACATTTATGTCATGTCACTGCAAGTTGGCATGCGATGATATTTTTGGAAATAACTGTTTCTATGATGTAAGCAGTTCAGTTCTGTGATTAAGAGAATATTTAAGGGGATATTGAAACATGAGATCAAAACCAGAAGAGGGTTCATGTCATCATTTTGGTGAGAGGAAAAGATGTTTCAAATACAAAGCTCCTCACTAACTCCATGTTTTTGGTTTTGTTGTTGAATGTCAGGCCTGAAAGCAAATGGTGTCAACTATACAGTCCATTCTGTTAGAAGAGCGCTGGAAAACACTGCGGTGAAGGCTGAAAATATCGAAGTGTTTGCACAGGGCCATGGCATTATTCAGGTATTGCTCAGTCTGTTTGAAAAACTGGTTGTAAAGCTACTGTCCTGAATGTTGCAGGCTAATGGGTCCCGTTGCAGTAGGGCTCTTCATGTCTAAGCCTTAGATTATATAGCCATTGTAGAGAGAGCTATGAGTAAAAAGGAAAGGATGCCAAAAACAGTTTTGTAGGTAAGACACTTGAACGGAGATGGAGGACATGTCATGGTTGGAAGTTCAGAGCAGAGACAGAAGCACACTCGGGCAAGAAGGTCACCTACTACACTTTGGTTACTAGAAAGTAACAGTGTTGTGACTATGAGTGTAGTGGAAGGGCAGCCAGTGGTAAATGATCTTCATACTGTGGTATTGTTTAGTTTAGAGAAGCAAATACAGAGCCACATTTTGGTTGTCTTGTAACTAAGATAAGCTGAATGATAATTTGCATCAGGGTGTTTTCTTACACTGAGCATTTGTCTTGCCTATGTTCTTAGGTTGACAAAGCCTATGACTACCTCGTTCAGAACACATCATTTGCTAACAGATTGGGGTTCACAGTCACTGTTGGAAGTAACCGTGGTATCTACCTCCGAGATCCTGTTCAGGTGGCTGCGCCTTCCGATCACGGTGTTGGCATTGAGCCTGTCTTTCCAGAGAACACAGGTAACTGTTAGTCTGACAATGACTGAAATAGTCACATCGGTGGTTCACATGGGTGGTAAGCAATACAGAAATGCTGGTTGGCTAATCTAAAGAGAGAAAATAAGAATTTGATAGTATGATTATCTTAAAAGTAGTGCACTTAAAAGGAAATACTAATTAGGGATCCCAGGAGTGTGGCGTGTTTTTAGCATCTTGACTAGAAGAAAACCATAGATCAGACCTTGGGTGACTCATAGTTTTATCAAACCAATAATAAATATCAAATTCCTTTTCTGTTCCCCTCATACTCCTTGAGCATAAGATAGACTTTGCAGGTGAAAGTGGGAAACAGAAGCAAATGGGGGATCAGGGGAGGCTGCAGCCCAATTAGTTGTAAATACAGTTGTATTTTATGTTCTCTTCATTAAGAATATCAACGAAAATGCCTGTGAATGGGTCTTACAAGTATGATAAAATGAAAGGAAGATTCTCTGACTATTTAACCTGTGATTTGGATGTTGTGTTTAATGCATTGTACAGTCAACCAAATTGAGTTGCTAAATTTTCTTGACAGAACATGCAGTCTTTTTAAAAATGGAAGGAAGGGGGGAAATGCTGATTTTAATTTTTGGTCTTTTTAATACCAGAAAACTCTGAAAAAATATCCCTTCAGCTTCATTTAGCTTTAACTTCAAATTCGTCTTGGGTCCAGTGTCCCAGTCACCTGGAGCTCATGAATCAGTGTCGACACATAAACATCCGTGTGGATCCCAGGGGCCTGCGGGAAGGACTGCATTACACGGAGGTAACAGGCACGCTGGTGTTTTCATGGCTTACTCTTGATCGTGCTTCCAGAGTTAAAAGTGAACATTCCTAGGTGTGTGTGCGTTGGTATGGCTTTCTTGTTGAGGAAGGAGACTTTGACTTGGCAGCTTTGACATCTCTTCTGAACCCACTTATCCTAGTGAACGTGCTGTATCCTTGCGTGAGGTAGGCAAAGGACAGAAACAGGACACTAAGTCTTTCTTATTGGAGCTGTGCTTTGTTGACTGTGTGAGTCAGGTAAACCTAGTCTGCAGCTCCTTTTAATACTCAGGAAGAAAGCGTCTCTTGAACACGATGGGCAGGCTGCACGTGAACAGAAGGAAGCAGATGGGCACAGCAGTGCCTCAGCCTCCAACGTCCGCCTAAGCCACTCACAGCTGACACAAGCTTTAAGTGCAATTATTTTGTGTTTATATTTAGGCTCGGCTAGTTAAGGGATGTTACACATGCGTGTGTTTGGGTTTTGTACTATGAATTATGTGACCTAATGTTAGGTTATGCTGCTGTTAGTTTATGCTTAGGACCTTTACATTTTGACATTAGCTTATTCTGTGACAAGATTATACCTTTTTTATTTCCTGTTCTACAAGTTAGTTTACTGATACTGAAACTTACCGTTCTTTCTTCAAGGTATGTGGCTATGACATAGCGTCCCCCAATGCAGGTCCTCTGTTCAGAGTTCCCATCACTGCAGTTGTAGCAGCAAAGTAAGTAAGGTTCTCAGTTTCCTTTCATATCTACATTGTTAGGGGATACCATGTAATATCCTGTATAAGAGCCAAGCGTGGTGGCGCACACCTTTAATCCCAGCACTTGGGGATGCAGAGCTAGGAGGATCGCCATGAGTTAGAGGCCATCCTGAGACTACATAGTGAATTCCAGGTCAGCCTGGGCTAGAGGGAGACCCTACCTCAAAAAAACAGAACAAAACCAAAAATATGCCCTGTATATAGTTGGCAGTCCTTAAATGTTTGTCCCACATTGTAGTGTGGGCCTTTGAACAGCAGATGCATTCCAGGTGGTCTGTAGTCAGCTTTGTTCCTGTTAGTTGTGAGAACATCTGAGGGGCCTTGGCATCTGCCCACCGTCCACTGAAACTGCTCTGCCATGGCTGCTGCTGACTCCGTGTCACCCAGGTCACAGGCTGTCCTGGCCTCCATCTTAGCGTCAGTGTGCACTGCTGGGCTGTGTTTCCTCGCCCCTTAATTCCCATCCTCCGGGTCTGGAATTGCACTCTTTCCTGCCTCTCCCATTTTTCTAGTCACCTTCTTTCTATCTCACCCACCCTAGGCCCAGGGATTCACATTGGATCAGATTACTTCCTGCTTAAAATACACCAGTGGCAAGGATCAAGTTTCAGTCCTTAAAATAGCTTGTTGTAATGACCACTCAGTCCCAACCAGCTTCCTGTCATGCTGTATCCCATTTTAACCTCTTTCTGCTCTGACACCTCGGGCGCCTTCAGATTTGAGCGCTTGCTTTGCTTACCTGTAAGTCTGACAGGACCAGACTCATTTCTGCACGTCCTCGTAAAAGTAGTCCCTTCCTGCATGGTGACTCATCTTTAGGCAATGTTGCAATTTTTTATTTATGCCATTGGTGTGCCCTCTGAAGTGATAGGTTGTAGCTTACGTTCCCCCCCCCCCCGCCCTTTTTTTGTTTTTTGTTTTTTTCAAGGTAGGGTCTCACTGTAGCCCAGGCTGACTTGGAATTCACTATGTAAACTCAGGGTGGCCTCCAACTCACAGTGATCTTCCTGCCTCTGCCTCCTGAATACTGGGATTAAAGGCGTGAGCCACCATACCCGGGTTCCCATTTTAAAGTAGTACTTACTTTAGTTTGAGTCAATATTAACTGTGTTAACAGGCCGTAGCCTATTTGGTCCATAGAATCAAATTGAGAAGATTAAATTTAAAAAGTGTCACGGGCCAGGCATGGTGACACACACCTTTAATCCCAGCACTTGGGAGGCAGAGGTAGGAATATTGCCGTGAGTTCAAGGTGACCGAGGGAGACCATACCTCACAAAACCAAAAGAAAAAATAAAAAATGGCACAAATCTGGGCATGGTGACACATGTCTTTAATCCCAGCACTGGGGAGGCACAGGAAGGAGGAACACTGTGAGTTCAAGGCCACTCTAAGACTACATAATGAATTCCAGGTCAGTCTGGGCTAGAGCGAGACCCTACCTCAAAAGACTTAAAAAAAAAAAAAAAAAGTGGCACACATATGGGAAAATTGCGCAGTGGTTAATTTCTCAATTATCTATTTCCTAGAAGTCCGGTGGGAAATTAGATAGAAAACATAGGATCTTCAACATATGCTAGTAACCTCATTTCTTTCAGGAAGCTTCCCCAGCTCATGTTGAATGAACCGAGCCTTCCTCCTCTTTTCCTAACAATTCCTGTCTTGCTGAAACTTGCTGTATTAAATAGTTTTTCTCACTACACTAGTTTGTGTAGAACAGAGGATCACGTATTACCCATTGGAATATTTCTGTGTACAAGTAACAGTACCTTGTATATAGTTGGCACTCCTTAAATGTTTGTCATACTGACAATATGACTGCAGCGTGTATTTTGATTCCATAGTCACACAGTTGACCTTTATTTCTTCTGTAGTAGCTTGTCTTTCTTTAATGTTTTATAGCATAAGAGCATTTTGAAACTATAAGATAGGCGTAATTTGATACTAGTTTGACTTAAAGCTATGAGATAATATTAGTGAGCTAGGCATGGTGGCTCATGACTTTAATCCCAATACTTGGGAGGTGGAGGTAGGAGGATCATTGTGACTTTAAGACTGGCCTAGACTAGAGTGAGTTCTGGGTCAGCTAATGCTAGAGTGAGACCCTGCCTCCAAAAAAATAAATAAATATGTGTGTGTGTGATAAAACATTTATTTGATTTTAATAACAAGGAATTTTTATAGTCAAGAATCTGGTAATTAGAAAATACTGTGAATGATAAAAGTTAAGATTCCTTTAACAATTAAAAAAAAAGGCTTCATGACCTTTTGGTAATAATATGTTGTGCATTGTAAAAGTAGACAGTAGGGCTGGAGAGATGGCTTAGCAGTTAAGGTGCTTGCCTGCAAAGCCTAAGGACCTAGGTTTGATTCCCCAAAACTTACAGTCAGATGCAGATGCATGAAGTGGTGCATGTGTCTGGAGTTTGCCTGCAATGGCTAGAGACCCTGGTATACCCATTCTCTGTCCCTCTCAAATAAATAAATTAAAAGTTAGATAGTAGAATCATCTGTGCTGTCACAGAGATAGGATCATAATGTGTTTGCTGTGTACTACCAACTTCCAGTGTTTTATTTCTAGTAAACTATTTTTGGCATTTTTTAAATAAAACTAGAGCACCAGTGGGCTTGGTGTGGGGGGGGGGGGTTAAGAGAGAGATGTTATATAAAACTGTTCTTTTAGAGTATCACATTTAATAATTCATTTTTATCCATTTTCAGAGTAAACGAGTCATCACATTATGATCTAGCCTTTACAGATGTGCATTTTAAGCCTGGTCAAATTAGAAGGCATTTTGTTGAGGTTCCAGAAGGAGCAACGTGGGCTGGTAAGCACAACTAGTCTTCGTGACCATTTATTTTTATTTCACAATCCCTATCTCTCTAATGATCCCATGTTACAGATAATGACCAGCCAACATTAATGAGTGTTTTAGTGTCTAGGCTCTTGGGTATTTTACACAGACGATCTGTCTGGTCCCGCCAAAGTTCTATAAGGTAGATAGATAGGTGCTATTAATGATGAAATGGTGTATATTTGACTTTTAAGAATGCATTTTTGTTCCTACATACAAATGTTTGTGTCTTTTCTGAGACTTTGCTAAAAGTGAAACAATGAAATTCTGTGTGAGAGACTTATTTTGGAAGAGCTGATTGTCTTGATTCCTGTCCTGTCCTGTGGTCATTTGTCCATGTGCAGGCCATTGGTCAGTCACTTGCTGTAGGAAATGTAAGGCTTTTACTGTCTGATGTAGCCAAGAACAAAACAATAAACTACAGGGCTGGAAGCCAGATGTGGTGGCGCACGCCTTTAATCTGAGCACTTGGAAGGCAGAGGTAGGAGGATTGCTGTGAGTTCAAGGCCACCCTGAGACTGCATAATGAATTCCAGGTCAGCCTGGGCTAGAGTGAGACCCTACCTAGAAACCCCCCCCCCAAAAAAAAAAAAATTACAGGACTGGAGAGATGGGTCAGTAGTTAAGTTGCTTATCTGCAAAGTCTAATGACCCAAGTTTGTTTCTTCAGTACCCATGTGAAACCAAATGCACAAAGGTGGGTGTGGTGGTGCACGCCTTTAATCCCTGCACTTGGGAGGTGGAGGTAGGAGGATAGCCATGAGTTCGAGGCCACCCTGTGACTCCATAGTGAATTCCAGGTCAGCCTGGGCTAGAGGGAGACCCTACCTAAAAAAAAAAAAAGATGGACAAAGTGGTGCATGCATCTGGAGTCCATTTGCAGTGGCTGGAGGCCCTGGCACACCCATTCCCTATGAAAAGAAGGCTACACAATATGAGTTAGTGTAAAGAATTAGGAGTCAATACAATACTACTAATTTACACAGTGAGATTCCCTTCTGAGGGTGCTCAGGATTGCTATAGACTCAGTCATTAAACATCTTTCAGTGTTCTGTGTGCCAGGCTCCTACAGAAGAACTGCCTGCAGAGTCCTTGTTCTATAGAATGTGGTGTCCACCCCTGACTTACTTGGTGAGAGGAGTAGAGGAAGGCTCTAGCTCTGGAGACTGACAAGTCTGGGCTGGAATCCATACCCTGTCATACATTGCTGGTTACACAGGGCAGGCTACTTAATCAGCTCATTTTCTGTTTTAACTAATATTGTTGATACTCTTCTGAAATGATTAGAGACTTTAATTTTTATTCTATTTTTTTATTAAGAACATACTTGGTATGGATACATCATGTATTGGTACCATCTTTTCTCTCCTCCTTGTTCCATTCTGCTGAGGGCCCTCCTCAGTGGGGTTGCTGGTATTAAGTACGTAGTCTGTGTTGAGATTCATTCATAAGCTTGACAGTTCTGGGAGTCAGAGTCCAAGCTGCTGTATAGACTAGTCCTGGAATATTTCCATAGGGCCCATTAGAATTGTATAGTTAGATGCTCTCATACAATATTCATTAATAATATTAAAGACTTAAAATCTGGGCTTGAGCCATACTCTTTGTTACTGTGCAGCCTGCAGTACCTTGTAGTGTACTCAATAAACCTGCACTTAAAAAAATATATATTTTATTTTATTTATTGGGGGGGTGGGCAGATAGAGAGAATGGGTGCGCCAGGGCCTATAGCCACACAGGTGCTTGTGCCCCCTTGTGCATCTGGCTTACATGGGTACTGGGGAATCAAACCTGGGTTCTTAGGTTTCACAGGCAAGCGCCTTAATCACTAAGCCATCTCTCCAGCCCCAGACCTGCACTTAAAATACACACGCACACGCACACACGTATATATTATCTATCTGTTAGAGAGGGAGGGAATGTGAAAGAATGGGCACACCAGGGCCTCCAGCCACTGCAAACAAATTCCAGCCACATGCACCACCATGTACATGTGGTGTGCATGGGTTCTGGGGAATTGACCCTCGGTCCTTAGGCTTTGCAGGCAAGTATCTTAATGGCTAAGCCATCTCTCCAGCCCTACCCCCTTTATTTTTTTTTAAAGATAGGGTGAGAAGCCAGGCGCAGTGGCACATGCCTTTAATCCCAGCACTCGGGAGGCAGAGGTAAGAGGATCGCTGTGTGTTCAAGGCCACCCTGAGAATACAGAGTGAATTTCAGGTCAGCCTAGACTAGAGTGAAACCCTACCGGAAAAGCCAAAAAAAAAAAAAAAAAAAAAAAGAAAGAAAGAAAGAAAGGAAGGATGAGAAAAGGCTCAGTAGTGAAAGGGTCTTGCTTGCAAAGTCCGCCAGCCCGGGTTTACTCAGTACCCACATAAAACCAGACTCACAGAGTGGCACATATATCTGGAGTTTGGTTGCAGTCGCATCCATACATTCTGTCTCTCTTTCTCTCTTTCTCTTTCTCTTGTTTAGTGCCCTAATTATGATTTGTTTTGCCTTGAAAACAATTAATGTTTTTTTTGGTGGTTATAAAACATTACTGAATGGTCTAGAGTGGTCAGATATCTCACAGTATATTATACTTTTAGATTAAAAATCTTCTACAGATGTTCTCTGTTTTAAATACCTTGAAAAATTGTCAAAACACCCGATTTTTGTATGCCTAGCAATTGATTAGGTTCCTGGACCTTTGTGTCCCTTGTTTGTGTGACTTCAGTGGACTGACCATGGCTTGGTGTTCCTTCAGTGAGCTGCTCATCTTGCCTCGGTATTTTGGCTCTCTAGCTTTCCTCACAGTAAGGCTAAGCTGGTGTGGTATAGCGGCAATACTTGACAGAAGCAGATAGGACCAAGTCTACTAGCAAGGAAGAGAAGGAATTAGTTCCAGGGGAATTTTGGCAAGATGGATATTTTCAGAATGATCATTGTCTTTGCTGGCAAGTTAAAAGAAGAGAAGGGAGCCGGTGTCAAAGGTTCTCGTTAGGCTTATTGTATGTGTATATTGACAGCTTGCTCTTGGTGCCTGTAGCAAGAATTGTCTACTTAATGATGGTTTATCTCTTACATGATATCTTCTACTCTTCCAACTTTGCTTGTACCCTGTGGCTTTAAGGGAAAATGTAGGTTTTATTTGAAAATATTTTATTCTTGATATGTTATTCCTAAATAGGTGGACACAGGAAAACCACGTTCTGATTATTTGGAATTTCACAAATGTAAAACTTTCCTTGGTTCCTTCTTGTTTCAGAAGTCACAGTGTGTTCGTGCTCTGCTGAGGTTTCGGCTAAGTTTGTTCTTCATGCAGTACAGCTTGTGAAGCAAAGAGCATACCGAAGCCACGAATTCTATAAGTTTTGTTCCCTTCCAGAAAAAGGAACACTGACTGAAGCTTTTCCTGTCCTGGTATGTTGAAGCCTTTTTGGTGTGGGTTAGACAGAGTGTTTGAGTTGGATTTTATAGTTAATGTCCCAGAGCATGCTAGAGCTCCATCGTTTACTTCCTAAAAAGTGAAGCAGGAAGATAAGTATTGTAATGAAGAGTAATTAAAACCATATTTCTGAGGTAAACATGTCCCCTCAGTACTGGGAATAGAGTCCAAGGGTCTTTTGTACCCTTGGAAGAGCTCTAGCGCTGAACTATGTAGCCCTGCCAATATCAATGGCTTTTTTTCTTTTTAATGTGGATGTTCCTCTTTCTTTCCCTCTCCCTCCCTTCCTTCCTTCCTTCCTTTCTCTTTCTTTCTTTCTTTCTTTCTTTCTTTCTTTCTTTCTTTCTTTCTTTCTTTTTATAATACTTAGTTATTTGAGGGAGAGAATGGAAAAAAAGTAGCAGAGAGAGAGGATGAGAATGGGCATGCCAGAGCCTTTAGGCACTACAAACAAACTTCCAGATGCATGTGCCACCTTTTTGTCTGGCTTTATGTTGGTACTGGGGAATCAAACCTGAGTCCTTTGACTTTGCAGGCAAGCGCCCTAACCACTAAGCCATCTTTCCAGCCCTCAGTGGCTTTTTAACTGCAATATATCAACCAAAGAAAAGTACTAATCTTCTGGAATCTTAATTTAGGTTGTTTCCTCATGATACTATTTTTTTCTTGCATGAGAGTTTTCTACAAGTTACTATTGTACAAAATGGCCGGTTAAGACTCTGTGAGGAAGTGCTGCCTCACGTAGCGTCTCGTCTGTTAGGTGTCACGTTAGGAATGATGGCGCGTCCTTGCTCACTGCGTGGAGAGTGGAGTGCTTGTGATTGCAGCTCTTGTTCTCAGCTGGTTGTCTTCTCTCTCCCATATACCTTGTGTCCTGTAACTTGGATACAGTGTGTTATTAACACGATACAGCTTTTGGCACGTTCTAATACACCACTTCCTAGGAGATAAAATTTAAAACAGTGCTAGGAATATCTCTTGTTCCTCTTAGTTTTTAGTTCCTAACAGAGAAAGTATGAGTGACCATGATTTCATTCTCCTTCAGTTGCAAGAAGGCCTGAGCCCAAACATCAATCCTGTCTATTGACCATGCCTTATAGTTAGTGAAATCTTTACTTAGGCCATAATGATTATTATTATTAGAGGTAAGATCTCACTGTATCTAGCCCAGGCTGACCTGGACCTACCACTCACTCTGTACTCCAAGGCTGGCCTCAAACTCATAACAGTCCTCCTATCCCTGCCTCCCAAGGGCTGGGATTAAAGGCATGCACCACCACTCCTGGCTTCTCGTGCCATCCTTAACTTTTCTTTACATGATTTTTAAATGTACTTTTCACCACTTTCATGTGTCATCTAAAGCTGCCTCAAATCTTTTATGATCAAAAGTAGAGGATTATGCATACATAGCTTTGTATTTAAATGTCTACCCCTCTCTGTGCAGTTATGATTTGTTTAACACTGACTATAAATAATAAAACTCTAGTTGCATTTTCTTGCTACAAATAAGAAAAGATTTATTTTGAAACAACCAATTTATATTTGATAATTTAAAGAAAAGTTAGAAAAGGAATGTGTGCATTATAATTTTTATTTTTATTTGTAGGGTGGAAAAGCAATTGAATTTTGTATTGCTCGCTGGTGGGCAAGTCTCAGTGATGTTAATATTGATTATACCATATCTTTCCATGGGATAGTATGTACTGCTCCTCAGTTAAACATCGTAAGTGCCATGACATTCTTACCATGTTCAATGCTGCTTGTTTTACTGAAACTAGTGTCATTAGTAGACTTAAGCCCTAATGGGAAGATAATTACGAATTCAAAAATACTGTAGCATTTGTTCATAGACTTTACCTTTATTTATTTTCTTTATTTTAGATGCGAAGTTTTTTTTTCTATTAAGCATTGAGGATAATTGTTCAATATCTTTTGTAGCATGCATCCGAAGGAATCAATCGTTTTGATGTTCAGTCCTCCTTGAAGTATGAAGATCTGGCTCCCTGTATAACTTTGAAGAGCTGGGTCCAAACACTACGGTATCATTCAGTATATCGGGCTGCAGGTGTTAGATGCTAATGGGAAGGCTCTTTGATGTTCTAGGAACAGTGAGGTGGTTTTTGTTTGCTTGCTTTTAATTCATGGAAGTGCAGAAGATGAAATCCAGTTTGACCTCACAGTCTCGGTCCTGGCAGGTCTCTAGAGAGGTCACCGAGCAGCAGTTTTGTACTGATAGTTGTCACCATCAGTAGACATTAACTTTCTCATTTTTTAATTTTTATTCATTTATTTGAGAGAGAGAAGGTAAGGGAGGGAGGGAGGGAGAGAATGGGCACACCAAAGCCTCTAGCCTTTGCAAATGAACTCCATGCATGTGCCACCATGTGCATCTGGCTTATGTGGGTACTGGGAAGTTGAACCTGGGTTCTTAGGCTTCACATGCAAGTGCTTAACTGCTAAGCCATCTCTCCAGCCCCAGCCTTTTCATTTTTAACATAAAGTAACAAGTAAACAGCTGGATCTGGTGGTGTACTCCTCTAATCCAGCTACTTGGGAGGCTGAGGCAGGAGGATTGCAAGTTCAAGGTCTGCCTATACTACAGAGTAAGTTCAAAGGTAGCCTGGGCAGTTTAATTAGTCCCTATCTCATAAGGTTAAGAAGCAGGCTGAGCTGTTAGTATAGTTAACAATCTAAGTTTCATTTATGAATACATGGCCAGTCATTTTTCAGAAGCTGCAATACTGCCAAGTGTGTTAAATCATAGAAATTTACAATGTCTGCTGTGTGTACCTCATAAACTCCCACTGTAAATCTAGGTCTGGCCAGTGGACTCTCATTCATTCTCCCAATCTCACGGTTTTCCTTTTCTTTAAAAATAATAATAATAATCTACTTTGGGGCTGGAGAGATGGCTGAGTGGTTAAGTCGTTTGTCTGCAATGCCCAGCAACTAGGGTTCACTTCCCCCGTACCCACATAAAGCCAGATGCACAAAGTGGTACATGCATCTGGAGTTAATTTGTAGTGACTAGGGGCCTTGGCACACCAATTCACTCTCTCTCCCTCTTCTTTCCTGCAAATAAAATTAAAAAACATTTTTTAAAGAAAAGTATTTTATTTTTATTTATTTGAGAGAGAGAAAGAGGCGGAGAGAAAGGGGGGATGGCATGCCAGGGCCTAAAGCTCCTTCAAACGAACTTCAGATACATGCACCACCTTGTGCATCTGGCTTACATGGGTCCTGGGGAATCAAACCTGGGTCCTTTGGCTTTGCAGGCAAGCACCTAAACTGCTAAGCCACCATTCCAGCCCTTAAAAAGAAATATTTTTTTAAAAATCTCCTTTAGTAACTTACATTAGAGGATACTAAAGATGACATGTTGCTTTACTGGTCAGGATAAGGGCTAGGTATGCCCCCATTGTGGTCCATGTCATGCCTTGCCTGTATAGCACCACCTGCCATTGGGATGGTAGGGTCCACATCTAAGCTGTCGTTTAACACTGTTGGTGATTGTCACTCTTAATGTTGGGACATACTTGTACTAAGAGTTATTTGCAAAATTTTAAATGTCTTCATCATAAAAGATTGTCTTTTTATAATATTTTTGTAAGATTTAAACTGCATTGCTAGGATATAGGCAATAATTATTTATGTTAATAAGTAAAAGATAAAAGCATACTGTAAATGACAGTTTAGGGATGCTGTTTTGCTTTTATAGCATGTTTTATACTTTGTGGCTTACAATTATGTCTCATTAACTGGTGTCTTGAGTTTAACTCAGTGATGCAATTGCCCCATTACAGCCCAATTAGTGCAAAAACCAGACCTTTAGGATCAAGAGATGTTTTGCCAAATAATCGTCAGCTTTACGAGATGGTCCTGACATACAACTTTCATCAGGTAACTGTTAACTTGCAAAAACATACCTGTATGATAGAATTTTTTGTATCATGAAATTACAAATGGAAGTAGTACATAGTTTATGATTTTATATGAAATGGAGTGGAATTTTTTTCGTTTTGTTTTTGTTTTTCAAGGTAGGGTCTCACTGTAAGCCCAGGCTGACCTGGAATTCACTATGTAGTCTCAGAGTGGCCTCGAACTCATGGCTATCCTCCTACCTCTGCCTCCCAAGTGCTGGGATTAAAGGCGTGCGCCACCATGCCCGGCTAGCAGTGGAATTTTTAAATTTGCTTATTCTTAGGAAAGTATAATTCTAAAAGAAATTCCTTTCTTAAAAATATTTATTTAAGAAAGAGAATGGGAACACCAGGGTCTGTAGCCACTGCAAACAAACTCCTGACACATGTACCACTTTGTGTATCTGGCTTTACATTGGTATTGGGGAATCAGAACTGGGTCCATTGGCTAGCAAGCGCCTTAACCACTAAGCCATCTCTCTAGCTCCCAAAGCAAATTCTAATAATTCTAAGTCAAGTATACCTTTTGAATCTTTGTGTTTTTGTTGCTGGGACAAATACCTGAAAAAAACAAAATAAAGGTAGGAATTGTTACCTTGCCTCACAGTTTCAGAGGATTCAGTTCTTGGCCACTGTGCTTCAAACTGTATTCAGGCAGTGGTAGAGGGAGTGTCTAGCCAAGGCTGTTTAACTCATGGCAGATCAAGGGACTGGGGAGCAAAGATCACCTTCAAAGGCACACCTCCCCATTGACCTGCTTCCTTCAACTGGACCTCATCTTCTACTATTTCTACCACTTCCCAAACAAAATAGTGCTACTGACTGGGTACCAAGCATTCAATACATGAGCTTTGGGGGACATGTTATATTCAAGCCATAACACAGTGATACCTATTCATTGATAACAACTGGCCCGGAGATACCACATTCCGCATTACAAATAATGCTTGGCCTGATTTCTATGACATCAGAATTAGTGACAAGTATAATTGAGACCATTGTAAGTATTGGATCAAGGAGCTTTCTGGGGTCAGAAAGATTTCAGTAAAACAATTATTGAAGCATAATATGAATTTGGTTCTAATGTTAGGGAGTTGATATATTTCAATGAATTGTTAGATTTCAATTTTATTTAAAAAAGAGGCCTTGAGGAAGATGTATTATTTTACTAATGAATATATGTTATTCAAGTAGATAGATTAGATAGATAGGTAGGTTTGTCTGTTTTAAGTTTGAGAGAAAAGATCATTTACTTAGCGCCAAAATAGTAGATATTCTGCATTTTCAAAAATTTTTAAATTTTAAAAAAAAATTTATTTATTTGAGAGAGTAGATATGGAGGGAGGGAGGGAGAGAGAGAATGGGCACACCATTGCCTCCAGCCACTGCAAATGAATTCCAGACACATTTTCCAAGTGCATCTGGCTTACATTGGTCCTAGGAATTGAACCTGGGTCCTTTAGCTTTGTAGGAAAGTACCTTAACTGCTAAACCATCTCTCCAGCCCTTTCAAAATTTATTTTTACAAGAATAATGTATTTTTATTTTAATGAAGCTGTGTTGTTAGGTTTATAACAGCATTATAAATGACATCCAATAATCTTTCTTTCTTTTCTGCTTCAATAGCCCAAGAGTGGGGAAGTAACGCCTAGCTGCCCGCTTCTCTGTGAGCTGCTGTATGAGTCAGAGTTCGACAGCCAGCTGTGGATTGTTTTTGACCAGAACAAAAGGCAGATGGGTTCAGGCGACGCCTATCCACATCAGGTACAAGTTAACAGTAACTTTAACAGACATGTGAATTAGTAATTCCCAGATTTCTTGTTATGGAAAAGCACTCATGTTTTTTAAAGAGACTGTGCTTCGTATTTTGTATTCTTGCAATTACAAGAAGCTTCCTTGCTTGGTGTGGTCATTAAAGAACAGACTTGTCAAATTTTCTGACACTTAGTTCAGGTTGAAAGCCATGTTTGAAGACGCTAACCAGCAGAGCTTCATTTCTAGGGAAGGTGCATCAAGCTGCCCCACTCACCCCAGCAGAGCTATTTGTACTGGTATTTTTCTCCCTCCAGCATAGTGTTTGTAAAGGTGCATGGCTGTCGTGAGGTCTGTGAGCATGAAAGGCTCCAAGTCTGAACTAGATGCAGGGAGCATTGAAGCAGAGGCACGTGCCAGTTCTTGAGTCCTTTCAAACTGAGCACTTACTATAGCCACACAGTTTGATTTGCGTTGTCACTGAAGGAAAAAAAAATCTCTTGTAGTTGATAGATATTTTGTCCCTGGTTGAAACTTTATATCAAGAAATGAGCTGGGCGTGGTGGCGCATGCCTTTAATCCCAGCACTCGGGAGGCAGAGGTAGGAGGATCGCTGAGAGTTCGAGGCCACCCTGAGACTACAGAGTGAACTCCAGGTCAGCCTGGGCTAGAGTGAGACCCTACCTCCAAAAGAAAAAAAGGAAATGAGATGTTTTTCTAGAAATTTTCTTAAGTTTTTTTCTGCATAATGAAACTCATTTGTGGAGGTTTTTATAGTTAGTCATTCAAGGAGTGACTGTTTGTTTCCCTTAAGTGTGCCATAGTCTTTCTAAGTGCAGACTTTGGTTACTTTGAAAATCCTCCTCTGAAGAAACTGCTACTGCTGTGCTGCTGCTGCTACAGAATGCAGCATCCCACCTTCATGAGCATGTTGGCATATTTCTGATGTGTATTGGCTCCATTTCCCTTGCTTGCTGTAACTGGTGCAATACCCTGATTATAATGTAAAGATGACTAGAAATCACATGTGTATGTACATATGCATATGTGCTTAAGATATTATACAACACCTCAGTCTTCCTAACTTTTTGACTTTTTCTTCATCTTTCTAAAGACCCATGAGCAGAAATACTGCTTTCGTTAGTTTTATGTAAACACTGGTTATGTAAGAATATCTTGTTGTGGGAAGAATGAGGGCTTCAGAGTCAGACCTGGTGTCAGCTCCCTTACTGTACTGACTGTGGGCAGGTCACTTGATGCCCTTGCTCTTGTCTGCTCACTGGCAGCCTAGAGATTTTTTTGTGTGTCGATCATACATTTGTAGTGACTTGTCCTGTCCTTCACTCCTTGTAGGCACACTGTAAATGGAATGTTACACTTTATCCTCTTACTGTCATTTCAGTTTGCTTGGCTAAACTTACTTTTCCCAAATATTTTCTTTTTTAGTATTCTTTGAAATTGGAGAAAGGAGATTATACAATTCGGCTACAGATTCGTCATGAGCAAATAAGTGATTTGGAGCGTCTTAAAGATCTTCCATTTATTGTTTCTCATAGGTTGTCTAATACCTTGAGCTTAGATATTCATGAAAATCATAGCCTTGCACTTCTAGGAAAGAAGAAATCAAGCAATTTGACATTACCACCTAAATACAACCAGCCGTTCTTTGTTACTGCCTTACCTGATGATAAGTAAGTGATGACATTCTTGACACTGAATGACTGACTTCTTGTCTTTCTAGTGTGGGCTCATATATTAGTAGGCTAGATATATAATTGTTGTCATTTTAGATTGAAGTTATTTCTCACTCTGATTTTTGAAATCTTAGCCATGGTTATTATTTCAGTACAGAATTGTTTTGATGGTTTTCCCATAATTATCTTTGTGAAACTTTCTCTCTTGTTACTTTTTTTCTCCCCTCCTTTAATTCTCTTCTTAGAATACCTAAGGGGGCAGGACCTGGATGCTACCTTGCAGGATCTTTAACACTGTCAAAGACTGAACTTGGCAAGAAAGCTGTAAGTATTAGTTATTTTACATGGAACATACCTATTCCAAAAATTCCATTTCTTTGAATTTGGGTTTTTGCATTTCAGTTTGAGCAAAAGAACATACCCAGGGAAGGAAGTGTTTTAATTGCTTTTATCTTCCTTGAGTCAGTGAATGTGAATTCATGTCTTCTCCACAAGCTTCCTCATACCCATACCCTGAGCCTGCTCTCCCTCGGTGGCTGCTATGCTCATGCTTCTTGTGACACATTGTCCCTCCAGTCATTCTCCGCCCCAGGAAATGGGATGTCTATGGCTTCTGCTTTAGAGTTACAACTTTCATGTTTTTTTTTAAAGATTTTTTTTATTATTTATTTATTTGAGAGCGACAGACAGACAGAAAGAGGCAGAGAGAGAGAGAGAGATTGGGCGTGCCAGGGCTTCCAGCCACTGCAAACGAACTCCAGACGCGTGCACCCCCTTGTGCATCTGGCTAACGTGGGTCCTGGGGAGTTGAGCCTTGAACCGGTGTCCTTAGGCTTCACAGGCAAACGCTTAACCGCTAAGCCATCTCTCCAGCCCAACTTTCATGTTTTTTATCTTTTTGGTTTTTTGAGGCAGGGTCTCACTCTAGCCCAGGCTGATGTGGAACTTACTCTGTAGTCGCAGGCTGGCCTCAAGCTCACGGTGATTGTACCTCGACTTCCTGGGTGCTGGGATTAAAGGCCTGTGCCACCACACCTAGCCAAGTTACAGCTTTTAGATTCCTGTTTCCGTTTTTCCCATCTGTGCTTTCATTACAGGTTTGTGAGAAGATGGTATTTTGTCATAGTGTCATTTCAGTGCAGTGCCACTGACAGTTGTCGTTCTTACAGCTTTGCATTCCTCTTTACATTAGTTCATACAAAACCAAGTAAATCTGCTACCCGCTGGAATCCAAGGGCTGTTGTGAGAATGAGCTGTTCACATACATCTTGAATATTTTTTTATTCTTGTCACTGTTGAACCAAGGTCATTTAATCACTGCCATTGAAGCATATTTGGGAATTTTCTGCTTGATAACATTGTTTACCTTGGCGTTTCTTAGGTCTCATTAGTCCTTGTACATATACCTTCATGTAATTTGAAGTAAATCAGTAGTTAACTGTGGATCTGAGACATACTAGGATTTGAAGGAATCTTAGCCGTCTTTTTCTACAGATTGGCCTCAGGGCATATGGCTGCTCCAGCTGTAAAAGTGCAGCTGTGAGCTTTTCACCCAGGAGATGCTTCTCAAGGGTTCACTGTTCATGAAGAGTGTTTAACAGGAAAGAATTTTTGACCAAAGTATGCTTGTAACAATTTGGAAGTAGTATTTCCTGACTATAGTTAGAGGCAACTATGAAATTAGAAATGTGTGGGATTAGCTATAGTTAGCTAACATAGTTAGAAAGGCAGATTTTACAGGAAGAGAGCAGTAACCTAAAGCTATTACTATAGTTTTCACTGGATTGTTTATTTAAACTTTCCTCAGTAGTTGTGCACTTCTTACGTTTTGGCAGTTGAGATGTAACTTAATCTGACTTGTGTGCCTCTCGCAGTAACCTTACGTGTTGCCCTGCCCAGTGGTGCGTGGGCTCGTGTGATGGTCGGTACTTCCTTTCAAAGCAGACTCTGCAGACTGTCAGCTAAAGTCCATGTTCTCAGAAATGCTTCCATACTCATAAAATTTGATGGCTTAGTATTTTAGATAAAAAGCTATAAAACATTTGACCTTAAAATAACATTTGAGTGCATTTTTATTTAAAAAAATATACCTGAGGAGGCAGTATGGCTTTCTTTCAAGGCATGCCATTTTGATCACAGATCTGACTAAGTACTGTGGCACATGCAGGTGGAATGTTAAGTTGGAAGAAAGTCAGACAGAGGTGCTGTCTCCATCCTGTGTAGATTATGCATGTTTTCTTACAGAATGTCGTTCTAACTCCCAGGGGCAGTCTGCAGCAAAACGACAAGGAAAATTTAAAAAGGTACTGATTGTCAGTTCTTAAAAACGATGTTTTAAAGCCTTATTTACATAGAGTTAAACTTTCTCTGTCACTACAGAAATCTTAAAAACATCTATCCCTTAGTCTCCTTTCTTTACATCCTCCTGCAGTATAGTGCTCCAATTAATGCTAAAGGAAATGCCACTTGTCTAAAAAAGCTTTATCAACCATAAATTGTTAGAAGACCCCTGTTTTTACGTGAGTAAAGACAGTTTTTAGGCTACTCTATTTTTTCTACAAATAAGATACCAAGTAAAAAAGTGTGAAAATTTGCATGACTGACGCCGGAAAGAGGTGAATGTGATTATTTAGCCATGGATACCAAAGTAGTTAATTTTAAAATGGAAAACAATTTTCAGTTGGATGGTTTGATTAGTAAAATATTCCCACTTAAAGTGGTTTCTTCCCTGCTCTTGGACCGAGATGAAAGCACACTAGAGATGGATGCAGACTGAAAAGGACGTGTGCACAGAAAGCCCAGGCAGACCTGACGCTCTGCGGGGCCTGTGCGGCTTCCCCTCGTGTGTCAGGCCCACGCGGGAAGAAAGGGACATCCATTTGTATTTCAGTGATTTCTTCCTGTAAGGGGTGTTGCAACAGGAGAATCAGTCGTGTTTTAAGATACAAACAAAAGATAACTTTATGTTTCTTAATTCATAGTAATATGGAACTGGGGATCACCATTTATTAATAGGTAAAATTCCTTTACTTAAATGTTTTCCAAAATGTCCATATTATTATGTAATGATAAGCAGTTTGTTCAAACAAAATGCATCATTAAAAATCACACTTCTACCAAATCAGAGAGCCAGAGTCTCAGAGGCCCCCAACACCTCATCACTGATGCAGACCAAAAATGAACCCAACATGGCTCAGGGAAATTTTGCGGAAGAGGGGGCGGAAAGAATGTCAGAGCCACATGTTGGGTCATGATATGCAGAGACATTTAGCTTACCCATAACTGTGGGCTAACTCCACAATGCATGACCCGTATACCTCAACAAGGAGGGGCCAAGGGGAGGGGGTAGGTCACGGATGAACCTAATAATGGTACCAAACTGACTGTATTTACTGAATACAAAACTAACTAATAAAGAAAAAGAAAAAAAAATCACACTTCTAAATAAAATACTAAAACCCAGTATTATTCAGCTGGATACTCAAATGGATATTTTGACCTATGTGGGGCCACATGAATTCACTCACTGGATCATAACCTCACATTCAGAAATATATAGTCATGGCACATACTGTTGTGTACATCGACATGTTGGGAAAATAGTTTTGAAAGTCACTGCTTTGGAAAATGGGGAAAGTATTCTCAGAACCCACTAAAAATGGAAACCTATCAACAAAGTCATGGCCACTGTTTTTCCTCCTCCTCACACATTCTGGTTGACCTTTTAGGAGTTTTTTTTTTTTTCTTGAATTTTGTTTGATAAGGTTATACAGTATAGACTAGATAGACTGAAAAAATGAGTTATTACTAATTATTAGTAAAACTTGATGTACATATGTGGGCAGCTAGAATTACTTCTACCCATTCCTTTCTATCTTCACTGAAAGTACACAGTAAAGTCTTATTTAAAACAATTAACAGCCGGGAGTGGTGACACACGCCTTTGATTCCAGCACTCGGGAAGCAGAGGTAGGAGGATTGCCGTGAGTTCGAGGCCACCCTATGACTATATAGTGAATTCTAGGTCAGCCCGGGCCAGAGCAAGACCCTGCCCCCCCCCCACACACACACACACAACCAGGGAGGCAAATTGCTGTGAAAAATACCTTCTTGTGTAATGTGAAAAATCATAAATAGCATTCAGATGATATTAATCTTTTAAAATGGTTACTTTATTTTTATTTTTTGGTTAATTTTTTTTTAGGTAGGCTCTCACTCTAGCTCAGGCTGGCTTGAAATTCACAGTAATTCTTCTGCCTCTCCCGCCCCAGTGCTGGACTTAAAGGCGTGCACCACCACACCTGGTAGTTTATATAAAGCTTTTAAGACTTTGAATTTATAGTCACCAATAACTTTACCACTAAGTAAGTTGTACTTTCTGAGTCAGAATTTAAGTTGGAATAATGTGTCATGCTCTTGATGTGGCAGGTGAGTTGAATTTTCTGAAAACACTCCAGTGTGAACACTAGTGGGATATTTTGTGAAGAACTAGAATAATTGCCTTTTATCTTAACTGCTAAGTATCTGCCATTGAGAGCTTGTACTAACTCTTCGGTCTGAAGAGTCTTCTTGATTATCTTTAGTAAACTATAATCAAGAGTTCTTGAGATGTAAGGTACACAATCTTTCCTGTTTAACCCTGCATTGTCCTTGAGAAGTGAGGTGGAAGAAGAATGTTTATTGAAAAAAGAACATAAATTCCATTTCCTATTGATTAGGATTTTAATATACCACATTTAAAACTGGTAGTAGTAAAACAGTTCTTGTCCTGGAATATTTTATAGGATTGCATTAACTTTTGTAATTGTAATGATTATGAAAACTTGATATTGCTCCCTAAGATTATAGTTGTTATTTTTAGTGGTAGTTTAAGCTTGCTATGATCTTTTTCCTGTTTTTTTAAATACTGAATTTTTTGTTTATTTGACAGAGAAGGAGGGAGGGAGGGGGAGAGAGAGAGAGAGAGACAGAGAGAATGGGCACGCCAGGGCCTCCAGCCACTGCAAACGAAGTCCAAATGCATGCACCACCTTGTGCATCTGGCTAACATGGGTCCTAGGGAATTGAACCTGGGTCTTTTGGCCTTGCAGGCAAATGCCTTAAACGCTAAGCCATCACTCCAGCCCGATTTTCCTGTTTTTACAGGTCTTTATTAATAGCTTATTACACACGAATGTTGATTGCTAATTTTAAAATCTATTGTCTGTCTTCTGTACTAAAACAATAGCAAACCCTTTGTCTCAGGTTCAGAGGAGAAATTGCCTTACAGCACACCTCTTTCTGGTCTGAGAAACTGAGGGTACCTCACTGTTAGAATGAACTGGGATTGCCAAGCAGTTGCCATTCACCTTCTGTACCTACTGCTGGATGGAAAGAACTTGCCTCTAAAGGCAATGTAACTAGATGTGCGCAAGTGAAGGAAGTCTGGACGCTGTTTACGCCTTTGCTTCCTAGACCATTGTGCTAAACGTGATATTTGTTGCAGACAGCTACATGTTGCTGGAATGAACTTTTAAACAGACACAGTTTATGGGTTACACATCCAGGGGAAGTTCTGTAATGGCAGAAGAGGCCAGCCCTTTTCACAGACCATCAGCCAGCACCACAAGAAAACAAAAAACCGGCAGCAAAGCAGCAGGGACTCCAGCCAAGGCTAGACTGTTCTGCACACCTTTGGGTTGGAAATCAGATCAGCCCCAGTGACACCTTAGGGCTGGACTTCAGGATCCCACCCCCAGTGACACCTCCTCCAGCCAGGCAGCTAGACCTAAGATTTAATAAAACACCTGACTCTATGGGGGAACATATATTCAAACTACCACAACATTGAAGCTATCCCATGCCTCAGAAACTTTGGTGCTACATCATTGGCTCAGATATTGTAAACACTGTAGTTTTACTTTGCCCTGGACAGCTTTCACCCAGAAAAGGGAACCTCAAGCAAGACAGGAGGGAGCTGGCCAGGGTGACACTCACCTGAGATCTCCACACTCTGCAGGCTAGTGGAAGGATATCCTGAGTTCAAGGTCTGCCTCAGCTGTGTTGCGAAACAGTCTCAAACACGCAAAAGCAAAGAGGAAGAAGGATGGCTAGATGGCACGGTTTAGAGGCAGCCTGCTGGAACTAGTCCTCCGCAGTGGACTTGCTTGAGGCTGTAGGTGTCTGGCCTCAGGCAGAGTATACCAGAGGGCATTGCTTCTCATCAGTGTTTTTTTTTTTTTTTTTCTGTGCTTTGAGTCGAGACAATTATTATTTTGTGTTGAAATAATATTAGAGCTACAGTAATAAATCTTGTGTACCATTTCATCATAGCCCCAACTTGGTTTTAGACCATTTGTGAAAATGGTCATGTTTACACAGCATGGACACCTGAAAATCCATTTGGGGAAAGTAGAGTCTTGTAATACTCAAAAGTTTGATATGAAATACTGTATGTCTTTTGGTAATATAAAAATGTTGCAATTTTAGAAACTTTCGTTAATGAAGAGAAATAATTTATTTTAGCAGCATTTTAAAATGAACCTGATGATGGAATTTGAGAAAGTGCATTAATAATGATTTGACTGACAACCAATTTTGTGTCAAAAACAAAACTAAGTCTTAACATCTAGCTTCATTTTCCCAGCACTATATAAATTTTTGTTGCTGTTTTTTTTGTTTGTTTTGTTTTGCTTTGTTTTTAATTTATTTGTTGGTTTTTTAAGGTAGGAACTCCCTGTAGTCCAGTCTGACCTGGAATTCACTATGTAGTCTCAGGCTGATATTGAACTTACAGCAATCCTCCTACATTATTGGCCTCCTGAGTACTGGTATTAAAGGTGTATGCCACCACGCCCATATTTTATTACTTTTTAAAAAAAAATTTATTTATTCGAGAGAGAGAAAGAAGCGGTGGGGGGAAGGGGTAGGGAGAATGGGTGTGCCAGGGCCTTTAGCCACTGCAAACAAACTCCGGATGCATGCACCACCTTGTGCATCTGGCTTACATGGGTTGTGGAGAGTCGAACTGAGGTCCTTTGGCTTTATAGGCAAATGCCTTAAATGCTAAGCCATCTCTCCAGCCCCATGTTAATTACTTTTCATAGGAAAGTTTTACATACTGTACAATAAATGTTATTAAATTACATGCATCTGTTTTCAACACAAAATTCTCAAAACAGCTACAGACTTGTTTCGTCCTCATTCTTTCTCTCTCTCTTTTTTTTTTTCTTCCTCTCTCTCCTCTTTCTCTCTTGAGGGGTCTTACAACATATGGACAGCAAAGTGATTTGAGCCAGGCAAGAGTACTGAATACTCCTTCCCCATCTCTGACCTTGCTGGTCTTATTCATCCTTTTTTTTTTTTTTCCCAAGGTAGCGTCTCACTCCAGCCCAGGCTGACCTGGAATTCACTATGTCGTCTCAGGGTGGCCTTGAAGTCACAACGGTCCTCCTTACCTCTGCCTTCCAAATTCATCCCTATTCTTAAGCTGCATTGGCAAGCCCTGTTGGTTCAACGCCAAAGAACCACTATTCATTTTCTTTTATACCCAACACCTTGTCATCTAGACCCATACAGTGTAGAGGTTCCTTGTTTGTTAAATGTGTTTTCCTCCTACTTTTGCTTTCGATGACCCATTCCCCAAATGTTATCAAAAGTTACTAAAGGGCTGGAGAGATGGCTTGGTGGTTAAGGTGTTTGCCTGCAAAGCTAAAGGATCCTGGTTCCATTCTCCAGGACCCACGTAAGCTACATGCACAAGGGAGCACATGCGTCTGGAGTTCATTTGCAATGGCTGGAGGCCCTGGCACACTCATTCTCATATTTACTCTTTCTCTCTCTCAAATAAATTATTTATATTTAAAAACTTAGCAAAAAGCAAACCCTAAATTTAATTCGTACAAGATTAAGTCCTCAAAAGCAAGTCTTTGTTGAGATCTGCACTAAATGAGATTTCTCTTATCATCCCCTCTCAGGTTCAGGGAATATTGTAGAACAGGTGTCAGAAAGAAAATCAGAGCCAAAGGATGGGAGAAGTGCTGTCTTCTAGATATAAGATGGCCATGCATTCATGATCTCCTAGTGGCTTCATTCTCTACACGATACTGGTCCCATCAGTACGTCATGGGTAATGGAAGAGAGGAAAAAAAATTACAAGACAAAAGAAGGACTAGTTGGAAAGAAGAGGTTCAGTGGAAGGGATATGGGGCGGGGGTTACCAAAGAAAGTAATACGAGGGGATTATGATTAAAATATATTATGAACATATAGGAAAACTGACCCCAAAAAAAAAAGTTGTATCCTTGCATAAAACTCTGGGTAGGCTTTCTTGGATATATGATACCATATTACATCAAGCCCCATTCAGTATGGCCATACCCACTTTGTCCATATATATAACTGTGCTTGCCATGCAACAGATTCAGGCTTTTCATTTGATCATCATGTATCTTCAAGCAATAACTGAGCTGGACTGCCTTCTTCCTCATTGGGATCATGCATATTCATTCATGGAGATCATTTAGGCTCACTGAACTTTCCATAACCACATTGGCTCCCCCACCTTACCTCCTAACAGCTACGCTGTGCTTCTGTCTGCTTCATGTCAGATGTCATAGTCAGAAATCAGTTTATTGTGTTTATTGTCTTAACTTCCCCACCTACAGTGTGTGTTTGTAAGGGCAGGAAAGGCCTTGTGTGATCTCTTCCTCACCTGTTAGAAATAAAGATATTATCTCCTTTTAGTTTTCATTCATTTCCTCTCCTACTCAGATGTAAAGATATGAACCTGTGTTACTGTTAAGTCAAGAAAATGCTAAGAATGCCAGAAACAGTCGTGGAGGGAAGTTTGTTCTTAACTGCTTGTTTTAGAAGAGCTGATAGAAGCATTGCATTGGTGATGTTTAAGTTGGGGGGAGGGGACTTCAGTAATTACAAACTGGCATTTTTGATGTTTTGTGACCCTTAATCTAGAGTACAATATACTACACTCAGGCACAACCCAGTTACATGATATTCAGCTGTTGAAAATAATTTTTTAAAGTATGTAAAATTCAGCACATTAATCTAAATTTCTGTTTCCACATTCGTAGGATATAATCCCTGTTCATTACTACCTAATTCCTCCACCAACAAAGACCAAGAATGGCAGCAAAGATAAAGAGAAGGATTCAGAAAAAGAGAAAGATTTGAAAGAAGAGTTTACGGAGGCACTGCGAGATCTTAAAATTCAGTGGATGACAAAGTAGGTTTCTGAGTAGAATTTAGTCCTCTAAACTTTAGTCTTACCTTCCCACACTATAATAGTTTATATGTATATGCATAAACTATACTCAGAATTGTTAAGTGAATGGTAGGGGTGTGGAGGTTTCTTTTATTTTTGCAATTATATTTTGTGATAAAATATAACAATTTTTTATTTTAATCATTTACTCCTGAAGAGAGTTTTATTGGAGGCCATAAAAACGAAAAAATGGGGCTAGAAAGATGACGTAGCAGTTAAGGCACTTACCTGCAAAGCCAAAGGACCCATGGAAGCCAGATGCACAAGGCAGTGCATGTGTCTGGAGTTTGTTTGGAGTGGCTGAAGGCCCGGCCTGCCCGTTGTCTCTCTCTGCCTTTTTCTCACTGTTTCTCAAATAAGTAAAATAAAATAAAATAAAAATGTTTTCTTACCCTCCAAAGATGATCATTACTCTTTTATTGTTTTCCTTTCAGTATTTGCATATGTAGCAGTGTAAATGATAATATATTCTAATGATCACATTATTTTCAGGTGTATTTCATGTGTCAGTTAGTGGTCCTTTAAAAGATTATTTTATTAATACATTGTAACTCATCATCATTTAGTATATGCTTAACATTTTATTTGGAATTATGTTTCTGGCCTTTCTCCTTCATGATGTGATAAACCTTTTTATACATAAAGTTCTGGCTTTGTTTTAGTTGTTGGTTACTGTTTGAATTTTTGAGACAGGGTCTCATGTAGCCCAGACTAGCCTCAAAATGACTTTGCAATTTTCTTTTTTTTTCAAATTATTTAATTTATTTATTTATTTGAAAGAGAAAGAAATTGGCAGAGAGAATGGGCACATCAGGGCCTTTAGCCACTGCAAATGAACTCCAGATGCATGTGCCACCTTGTGCATCTGCTTTGACATGGTTATTGGGGAGTTGAACCTTCATCTGTAGGTCTTACAGGCAAATGCCTTAACTTATGATGGGTAGGGGGAATGGGTACACCAGGGTTCTAGCCACTGCAGGCGAACTCCAGATGCATACACCACCATGTTCTTGTGGCTAACATGGGTTCTGAGGAGTCGTACCTGGGTCCTTTGGTTGGTCAGCACCTTCATCGCTAAGCCATCTTTCCAGCCCACATCTAGTTTCATACAGAGCATATACCTGACAATGAGAACACGCCCTTGTCAGTGGTTTGTGTATGCACTGTGCTGTGCACTTAGAGTACATCTGCTTACATGAGTTTCCTGTAAAGGAATGTGCCAGGCCAGCACAGCCAACAGTTTTTACTATGAAACTGATGTGTTACCATGTGTATGGGAAGTCTTAAAAGCAAGCATTAAAAAAGTAATTATTGAAAATTAATGAATTTTAATATAATCACTTCATGAAAAAGATGTGGAGTACTAGAAGAACACAAAGACATAGAATACATGGAAGATAAAAGGCTAAATGACAGGAAAATGTCCAAGTGTTAAATGGAAATCAGTACTATTTACAACATCAAAAATAATAAAATACATAGAATAAATTTAACTTAACCAAAAGTATGCAAAACTTACATTCAAACTATTTTTTAATATTTTTAAAAATGTTTTGTTATCTAAGATGGAGAGAATGGGCACACCAGGGCCTCTAGCTGCTGCAAAGGGACTCCAGATGCATGTGCCACTTTGTGCATCTGGCTTTATGTAGTACTGGGTGTGTGTGTGTGTGTGTGTGTGTAGAGAGAGAGAGAGAGAGAAAACTTTTTTTTTTTTTTTTTTTTTTTTTTTTTTTTGGTTTTTCAAGGTAGGGTCTCACTCTAGCCCAGGCTGACCTGGAATTCACTATGGAGTCTCAGGGTGGCCTTGAACTCACGGTGATCCTCCTACCTCTGCCTCCCGAGTGCTGGGATTAAAGGCGTGCGCCACCACGCCCGGCGAGAGAACACTTTGTGCATTGTATAGCCATTTAGGGAATTGAATTTGGGTCTTTTGGCTTTGCTGGTAAGCACCTTAACTGCTAAGTCATCTCTAGCCCTTCAGTATTTTTATTTATTTACAAGCAGAGAGAGAGAAGAGAATGGACACACCAGGGCCTACAGACACTGCAAACGAACTCCAGATGTACGCACCACTTTGTGCATCTGGCTTTATATAGTACTGGGGAATAGAACCTAGATCGTTAGGCTTTGCGAACAAGTGCCTTAATTGCTGAGCCATTTCTCCACCCTCTAAAACTTTTAAAAAACATTGTTGATTTAAAAAAAAAATAACATTGTTGATTAAAAAACTAAAGGAGAGCTGAGTAGTAGAAATACATCATATTACTACTATGACATTATCCTCCGTGTGGATCTAAAAACTCAGGATAGCCCCACCAGAGTCCTCGCTGATATTTCTGTAGAATTTAACAGCTGATTCCACAGTTCATAAAGAATTAGAAGAGACCCAGAATAGCTAAACAATCTTAAAAAAGAAAAGGCCAAGTTGGACACACAAGCCCTAATTTCAAGACTTAAGGTATCTGAGATTGTAGGGCCATAACCCTAGCTTGTGGGGTATGGGTGGGTGTGACAGGAAAGTTGCAATGAGTTCAAGACTAGCTTGGGCAATGTAGTGAGACTCTGTCTCCAAATAAAAAATAGAGGAGGGCTGGGACACAGAAGAGCTCTTCCCTAGTGTGCACATGACGCACTTAGTTCAATCTCCTGTACCACCAAAAATAGAAAATAAAAAACTGCTTTTCCAGAGCTTCAGAAAGATGAGTTTCCATATTGCCCAGCAGTCTTCCCCCAGCCCATACTGCAGAAGAAAACTCTGTGTTCACATGGAAACTTGTACATGTGCCTCTGTAGGAGTCTTGTTCACAGTAGCACACAGGTGAACCTAACTTAAATGGTCAGCACCCGATGAATGCAGAGGAAATACAGGAATGTTATTCAGACATAAAACAGACTGGTACCTGCTACAACTTGAAAATGGTTTGCTATGTGAAAGTAACCAGTCTCAAAAGACCACCTCTTATATTCATAATAAAATTTTAAAATAGGGAATTCTGTAGAAACAGAAGTCGATTAGTGGTTGCTTGAAGCTGGGGGTCCCGGGGATTAGGGGTTTCATTTTGTTTGGCAAAAATGTGTTACATTGGGCTGCAGAGATGGCTTAGCGGTTAAGCGCTTGCCTGTGAAGCCTAAGGACCCCGGTTCGAGGCTCAATTCCCCAGGATCCATGTTAGCCAGATGCACAAGGGGGCGCACGCGTCTGGAGTTTGTTTGCAGTGGCTGGAAGCCTTCGCGCACCCATTCTCTACCTCCCCCCCCCCTTTCTCTTTCTCTCTGTCTCTCTCTCTGTCTCTGTCACTCTCAAATAAATAAAAAAAAATGTGTTACGTTGACTGTGATGAGTATGGGGGGTGTATTATATCAAATTCATTAACTAGACCCTTAAGATGGGTGAGTTGTGTGGGATAAGACGTATGTAATTAAACTGCAGTAGAGTTAAATATCAAGGGACAATGTTATTGGAGTTTTTCCCTTTTGGATGCTTGCTAGAAGAATAAAAAATAGGATAACAGAACTTTTGTTGTAGTAGTAAGAATATGCACTGGCATGACTCAAATCTTGTCTGTTAATTAAATTTAATTTAATGAAACATTTCACTGTAAGAAATTCTTGTCAAACTTATTGTTGCACTATTTCTATGCAATTTTGAATATTTGACTGAAGATCCCATTGTGTGTGGCGCTAGTTATTACTTACCACCTGGATGCTCATCTTGCTTGTTTAGCCCTGGCGCACACGATCAGGGGTCCACATAGTTGTATTTGGCTCCCTTTGGGAATATTGTCTGTTCATTAAGATTGGGAATTTTCAGAAAAGCTTAGAATTTTCTTTATGTTAGATCTTAGACATTTCTAGAGATTTGATCTTCTCTTGCTCTTTGTGAATTTTTTTTGTCCTTTTATTTTTTTTTAATTTTGTTTCCCCTTTATAATAGGAATTTTCCCCTCATTTTAAAGAAATCTAGTTATAGCTAGTTATGTAATCAGTCTGCTAATGTTTATTTTTATTGTCATTGAACTCTTAACTGAAATAATTTTCAGTTTGTCTTGATCTGGGTAAATATTTATGCTACTTGCACATAATCATAGTTCTTTTCTGTGATTATGCTTCTGTTTAAAACCGATCCTTATTGTAATGACTAGAGCTTCCAAACAATATTACATATTACAGAAGACAGAAATTTCCTTTTTAAAAAAATAGCGAATGTTTCTCTTATCTGCACAGGCTGGATTCCAGTGACATTTATAACGAGTTGAAAGAAGCGTATCCTGCTTACCTCCCACTGTATGTCGCACGACTTCATCAGTTAGATGCTGAGAAGGTTGGGCTGGTTCTTTTTTTAAAATAATTTACTTTGCTTATCGTAGTAGATAAAAGTTTCTATTTTAAGCCAGGTGTGGTGGCGCACGCCTTTAATCCCAGCACTCGGGAGGCAGAGGTAGGAGGATCGCTGTGAGTTCAAGGCCACCCTGAGACTCCATAGTGAATTCCAGGTCAGCCTGGGCTAGAGTGAGACCCTACCTCAAAAAAACAAAAACAAAAAAAAGTTTATATTTTAAATACAGGTGCCTCCTTATCTGTGCCTTATGAAAATATGTCTTCTCAGCTAGATAGGTAACGACAGGACTGGCTAGTACTCGGCTTCACCAGCAGTAATTGTAAGCTGTTTGTATGAGTTTCGTAATAGTGTGAGTCCAGTTCCTGCTGGTCAACAAGAGTCGCAGTAAGGAGGAATCAGGGCTGAACCTAAGCATCCTCAGTGAAAGAGTTCCTGTCTATGAAAACTTCCCAAAGAATTCTTGTTTTTATTAGCCACAGTCCATGCTGTCCGAACACGGGCCAGCAGTCCTTACTCATAAGGGCAGCGGGAAGTGTCAGCCATGACCAGTTCAAGCAGTCATAAAGTGTGCATGAACTAGGCTAAGGTGCTTAAAGGCCTCTTAATGACTTTGACAAAATAAACCAACTGCTAACAGTCCTACAGTAATCATAGTTTGAATTTTGATCAGAATCTAGTTTATTTTAATTTTCTGAATTTGTGGTTGTTTAGAAAGAATTTGTTTCTGTTTTTCATGTGGTGTTGAAAATAGAAATAGCTCTGAAATCCTAATGATATGCAGGAAAAGAATTTCTCTTGCTTTAAAAATATAGATTCTTAGCTGGGCATGGTGGCGCACGCCTTTAATCCCAGCACTCGGGAGGCAGTGGTAGGAGGGTCGCCGTGAGTTCAAGGCCACCCTGAGACTACCTAGTGAATTCCAGGTCAGCCTGGGCTAGAGCGAAACCCTACCTCAAAAAACCAAAAAGATAGATAGATGGATAGATTCATTCATTCATTCTTGCTGGGCGTGGTGGTGGACGCCTTTAATCCCAGCACTCGGGAGGCAGAGCTAGGAGGATTGCCCTGAGTTTGAGGCCACCCTGAGACAACTTATTAAATTCCAGGTCATCCTGAGCTAGAGCAAGACCCTACCTTGAAACCTACCCTAACCCCCCGCAAAAAAAAATGTATATATATTCTTATGAATTGTTGTAAATTCATTTTCATTGCTGGACAGAATGTAAGATAGGTAATTTCATATGTGAGCTCACGCTTCCCAGAGATACTGGCAATTACAAAGTTACGTTAGGAGACAGCGTGGAGTCCTCGGCGGGATTGTCCCCTACACTACAGTTGCCATTTTCATGGCTGAGACAATAGAAATGAAATGCTAATGTCTGATTGATACGATCATTTTCTTTCTTCCTTTTTTTTCCCTTTCTTAGGAACGAATGAAGCGATTGAATGAAATTGTTGAGGCTGCAAATGCTGTTATTTCTCACATTGATCAAACTGCCCTGGCACTTTATATTGCCATGAAGACTGACCCCAGGCCTGATGCAGCTGCTATAAAAAAGTACCTGACCAGTAAATAATCTTTCTTGCATCTCATTTCTTTTTGTTTATAAAGACTAGGGACTAGTGTTACTGAGGATTCTATTTTCTGCTATTTGTCATCTTATAATCAAAGTGGTCACATTTTACTTGGACTGTTAAGACACAGCTAGGAAATGAGCTGGGCTTCCCCGCCAGGTGCTGATGGCAGAGGGACTTGACTGGTTAGGGTGAGCAGTGCTGCCACTGGAAAGAAAGAAAAAAGAAAAGCTGACATCTTACGAACTTTGTGTCTAGATATTGACCAGTAGCACGAAGAACAAAATCTAGTTTGTAATGCCTCGTAAAATAAATGACAATAAATAAAATTAAGTTAAAACTATTATCTGGCAACTTTAGTTTTAGGTAAGTTTCTTTGCATTGTTACCAGGACAAAGGGAAGAGGGTATATAGATTGGCCAGTATAAACGCTGTGTGTAGAGGAGCTTCAGCCGTTGAGGGGGTTTCAGTCCTTCCCCCTTTGGTGAACTCCTGCTGTCTTCCTGTGGGAACTGCCAGTGCTTTTCTCTCTCTCTCTGGTTTATTTTCGACATAGCAGATCATTATTAACTTGCAAAGGTATAAATCTCCTCGTTCTTCTACAGTTACTGTAGCTGATAAACCAGAACTGTTTGGGCAGCCTGAAAGACTATAATTTTCCTTAAAAGAAAAAGGAACTTTACTATTCTTGGTAAAAAACACAGGCATCTCCCAAATCCAGTTTCATCTCTGCTGCAGATGTGTTTAGGTTGATAATGACCTCTTAGCTGAACTCATAGTCAGATGATGCCAGAGCCCTGAGATGTGATTTGCATGTGAACGTGCCTCCCTCTGCCCCCCCCCCCAGCCTGAGGTATTTGGATTAAGATTGAGTTTGCAGCCTGCTAGAGGAGTTTTCACTGGGGCCTGGTCTTTAGTCAGCCCTGTGAGGTATATAGAGAGTCACTTGGAGCTCTGGCTGTTCATGCTTGCTGGCTGTTTCATGTTGTCTCTCTGCTGTGGATCTGTGGAAGTGAGCCAGATCTTTAGTCATTGATAATGTCTCTCCTGGTTTCTATAAGTGAGCTGAGTTCTGGCAAAGAGGAGCTGGCTGGCCATGATACCCCAAAACCCGCTTCCAGAAATGCACCTCCTCCAGTAAGGCTCCACCTCCCAGGTTGCCTCTAGGTGGGGTCCAAGCATTGAAAACACACGAGTTTGTAGGGTCATCTGGTTGAAACCACCGTGTGCTCATCCAGTCAGGAGCCTCACAGTCATTTTCTTAGGGCAGTTTTAAGCCTCGTTGTCGACATGTGTCCAACATGAGTGCCGAGCCACATGGCTAAGCACGATTAAATCCTGGAACTTGTGCTCCAGTTTTCTGCTTTGCAAAATAAAGGGTAATTATCATCTTAAAAAATGTTTTGACTGTAAATAAATATGTTAAATGCTGAGACAGTTGCTATACCTTCATAGAGTTAGCATTATATTTGCTGTATTCATACATGAAATCATGTTCACAGCTAGACTAGTCTGTGTCTTTCTCTACCCACACATTGATGAATACATAATGGCTAATTTTTTTTTTCTCAGTGCTGGGGACCAAATCCATAGCCTTGTACTGGGTGATAAGCACTGTACCACTGATCTAATTCCCCAACTCCCACAATTGGTATTTAAAGAAACATAAAACTTTAAGAGACTGTGCTGGTTAAGTTATGTAGCTGACAGAATGTATAGCTGACACCCCAACTCTTTTACTCTGTGTGCTACAGCAACTCATTTGACGTTCGTGAGGGAGAGGAAATGTCATTTGTTGTACAACTTAGATGGATCTACATGGTTGTACGAATTTCTGCATGGTGAATCGTGGACAAAACAGTGCATGCATTTAGCTTCTGATTGTCCTTTGGAAGAACTTTTACTGACCTCTGAAATATTTTTGATTTGCTCTCTAGTGACATGGACAAGCAGAAATCCACCCTGGTAGATGCCCTTTGCAGAAAAGGGTGTGCCCTGGCAGACCACCTCCTTCACGCGCAGCCTCACGATGGGGCCGCGGCCGGAGACGCGGAAGGAAGAGAAGAAGAAGCGGAAAGTGCTCTGGACTCTCTGTCAGAAACATTTTGGGAAACGACGAAGTGGACCGATCTTTTCGACACTAAGGTAGCCCTTGTTCTGCTTGTCTTTGTACAGCGTGGTGACCTCCCGTACTTCACAGAAGAGGAGGTGGCAGAACTGCTCTGAGGAGGCTCCTTCTTGGCCCTGATGCCTCATCCTTGTCCTGCTAGGGAGATAGCTCAGTCAGCAAAGTGCTTGCTCGCAGCATGAGGACGTGAGCTCAGTCCCCAGTGTCCACATAGAACGCTGGGCATGGCAGCCCATACCTGTAGTCCCAGTGCTAGGGCGGTGAAGGCAAGAGGATTCCTGAGGCTCACTGGCCAGGCAGGCTAGCAACACTGGTGAGATCACCTGACACTCTCCTCTAGTTTGCACATGCACACATGTACCTACACATACATACCTGCATACATACACGCATACCACACATGCATTTAACAGTATATAAAATAACATTTTAGTAGTATATGTGGTGTCTGTTTCAAACAAGAATTCTGAAAATGATGTCGGAATGTATATAATACCCTTTTAGTTAAACCAGTTCTGTATGAAGCCAAACTTAGGAAAATCTAGAAATTGTCTTCAGACTTCCCCACACCTATTTATGTGATAATTGTGGAATAAGGTACTCTGGTTAGTTAATGTATTATTTACTATCCTCAAAATTCTCTTCTAAATATCTTAAATTTTAGTGAACCAGTTTTAAACTCATCTTTAGAAAAGGGAACTTGAAGTTTTTTTGGATTTGGGTTTTTAAAAGTATTTTAAATGTCTTTTTTAACTGTGGAGATAGAGGAAAAGTAAAAGAAGCCAGAATTCTCATCGACCTGCACCACTGTTTTAGGTATTGATTGCTGGCTTTCAGGATTAGCTATGAAAATTTGCAATAAAGAACCCTAAAAGTAGAGAATATTCTTTCTGCCGGCTTCTGACTTCCCCCTCAGTACAACAGTGTTAAGGGGCAGAAGGCAGCAGCACCACACAGAGGGCAAGTGTGAGGGAGTGAAATTCAGCTCTCAGGTTGACTACTCCCTCTGCTGTGTGTGCCTGTGACCTTGAATGAGGACAGTGACTTCCGTATCCTTGGATGTTCTCAAGTATTGACTTCATGGAAGCTTCCAATAGTATCGCTGTTACTGTCAGCGTCTGCTGAATGCCAACCCTCACTTGATGCTAGACACATAAAGATACATAGAACCTAGTTTCTGTCTTTGAGGAAGGTGATAGAATGTGATAGAAATTTGGAAAATACCACAGTGAGATTGTTAGACGTGGATCTGTCTCACCATGACATTCTGCATGGGGCACACAGTACACTAGTTACAGTGCCGGCCGCTTTGTTTGCTCTCGCGTGGTAACAGTCGTAAACACTTGGGTATGCCTCTAGAATACAAGTCAGTGTGACGGGCTTGCTTTCCTGAAGACATATTCCACATTCCAGAGTGAAGATGAAGAGTAGAAATAACCACTGTATCTGTTAGAGCAGTGCATAGGAGGAGCATGTTGAGATGAAAATCTCCATGGTCACTGCATTCTTTATTCTGTCTACAGTCAGTTCAGATGGTAAGAATTTTACATTAGCTCCTCCCTGAAGTTAAGACATCCTGTGTAGACTGCTGAGTCAGTGAGTGATTTATAGTGATTGTGTTTCTTCTTTCTAACTTGCTTTTCTTTAATTATGTTATCTCTGGTTTATTTGGCATACAGGGGTATTTTTTAGCTGTATTTAATAGATAGTGACTTTCAGAAGAAAGTTTTCTGTCCCCAAAACTCTCTCCTATGGACTTAACTGGCCCTTTTAAAGACATCCTTTTTCTTTAATTTCTCTGATACAACATTCAACGTAAAAGCTATACTTTTGTAAAAGCCTTAATTCTTTTATTTTTAAACAATATGACTTAAAATGTACATATTTCATAGATAACCATTATCTTGTTTTATTTCTTAGGTTTTGACATTTGCATACAAGCATGCATTAGTAAATAAAATGTATGGGAGAGGCCTTAAATTTGCAACTAAACTTGTAGAAGAAAAGCCAACAAAAGAAAACTGGAAAAATTGTATTCAGGTAAGTGATGCTTAAATTATACTGCGTATCGTTTCAGAACTGCATAGTGACAGGAAAAACTTGAAAAAGGCTGATGGTCATGATATTAACAGTTCTTATTTTATTGTGACCAACTTTATTAATGTAATGTGAATTATGTAATTAAAAGGATGACAAGCCACCAAAAAGCTATTCAGAATTTTTTAACATTTTCACTTCTATTGACTGACCCTATATAAATTAGCCTCAGATGTTTTCAGCAGGGGCAAAAATACATTATGTACTTTCTTAGTTAAAAGAAAGTTTTCCTTTACGAAGGAAATTTTGTTTTTAAATATGCATTGCCTCAGTTCTGAAATAGTTGAGTTTATACAGTTTATATTTGGTTTATATATAGTTGTCATTTGAGATGGATATGCCATTTTTGCTAGTTTACCATATATCTTACAGAAAACCTGAAATTGAGCTTCCTACACAAGTTAATTTCAGACATAAAAAGGAATTATTGTAGTCACTTTGTCTTTGTGCACATGCTTGTATTGTGCCTAAGGAATAGGAAGATTTAAAGCTGGGTGTGGTAGTGCACGCCTTTAATCCCAGCACTCGGGAGGCAGAGGCAGGAGGATCGCTGTGAGTTCAAGGCTACCCTGAAACTACATAGTGAGTTCCAGGTCAGCCTGGGCTAGAGCAAGACCCTACCTCGAAAAACCAAAAGAAAAGAAAAAAAGAATAGGAAGACTTTGGGTGGCATCAGTTGCAGCCTAACATCTAGTCTAGGGCAAGTTTTCTTCATATTTAAATTATACCTTGGTTATAGACATGGCCAGTAGAGTTCTTGTAAGAAGCTTCACTTAGACCCTTGAGCCCTTGACTAGTTAAGAAGTCTCTTTGTGAAGCACTGTTCCCTCCTCTGGTGTGGCTCTTACCACATAGGCTGTGATCGCTGAGCACTCGTGTGAAGCCAGTGACCCTCCCAGACGTTGTGTAAGGAGTCTGGTAACATGTCTCCCTCCACTCCCCTCGTACTGTCTTCCACAAAACAGCTAGAAATGATATTGTTTTAAAAAAAAAATTTATTTCGGGGGGGGGCGGTGGATAAAATGGGTCCACAAGGTCTTCCTTCTGTTTTAAATGAACTCCAGACACATGTGGCACTTTTTGCCTCTGGCCTTACATGGGTACTGGGGGATTGAAGTTAGGCCATCAGGCTTTGCAGGCAAGCGCCTTTAACTGCTTAACCATTTCTCCAGTCCCTAGAAATGCCTTTTGCCACTTAGTAGGAATCTAAGTCATATTTAGAATATATCTATACTCTTCCCTCTGGTCCATAAGGCCCCTGCCTACTTCTGCAGCTGAGTCCCCTGTCATGCTCACCATTCTTCACTCGGCTTCTGCCTTCAGCCTCTCTGCTGGACTGAAACAGCAATCCCGGCACACCCTGGACCCTGGCCTAGAGCGTCTGTGCAGAAAGATAGGTCTTCCTCAGATTTTTAAAGTTGATTATTCCTTTGCAATCAAATTGTAGCTTAAATGCCACCTTCCCCGACATCTTTCACAATAACCTTCACAGTTACCCAGTATTGCATCAAGTTTGACTTTTATTATATACTTTGTATAAATACCTTGTTTATTCATCTGTTCATCAATGTGCACAAATGTGCATTAATGTATTAAAGCCAGTTGTATTTTCTGAGTGGGGCATAAGTTCTCTGACACTGTGCCGTTTTCCCAATGCCCAGAAGGGTGTTTGACTTAATACTAGGCACCAGCAAAACACAGAGGAGGGCAGCAGGAGGAACTTAAGCTATAAGAAGAAAGAAAACTGAGTTAGATAGATTGGAAGAAGGGAATAATAACAGAAAAACTAATAGGAAAAAGGGAAAGTTGTTAATAAGGACACTCATCAAGAGGATAGGGTTGTTGTGGGAAAGTTGGTTGTCATGTTGCTAGTGACAAAAGCTTGTTGTTAGGAAAGTGTCTGGGTAGATGAGTGGTAAGGGTGATGGAAGGGAGGTTCTGTGTATACACTGCTCCTGGCTTATAATAGGCAGCACTTGAATTTACCCTGGATTTAGACTTGGAACTGTCCTCTCCTTTAATGACACTGTGTTTTGTTGTAGCTGATGAAATTGCTTGGATGGACACATTGTGCATCTTTCACTGAAAACTGGCTCCCCATCATGTATCCTCCTGATTACTGCGTATTCTAAAAGGAGAACCAAGACTTTAAATTTCCAAAAAGAACGTTTTATAGTGAATGGATAAAAAGATTTGTGGCATTTTTAGTCTAATGCATGTTTTCATCCACTATACAGTACTGATCATTAAAATGATGTGTATTTATCCGAGAACTCACTGGCGTGTGACTTGATCCATGTAAGTCTAGATCTCTGACTTGGTGTTTTCATAATGCCTCCCACAGCTGGTGAAGGTGGGGTGTGCCGGGCCCACCCGCCCCAGCATTGTCAGTTGGGTTGCAGCTTCTCATATGCACGAGAGGTTTTCAACAGTAACTTTTAACTGCAAAACTCAAAATCTATTTTTTATTTTATAAATCACTAGGGTTTTAATATGCTTGACTTTTTTTTTTCAAATTATATGAAGGCCTTAAAAGCTACATTAAGAGTAGCTAAAATTATTTATTGGACTAAAATCAAGAGAACCTCATTTCCAGACTTTCTCCCCACCAAACGTTTACATTCAGTTAAGGGAAAAGAAAATAGAGCCGGCATAAATGTGTGGTAATTGATGAGGCATGACTGTCAGAGTGATTTTCATTTGGCTTCTGACAGGCAGGTCACTTGACACCCTCTTGAAGTACGCAGCATCAGAGTGAATTCTATTACATGTGTAAGTGCCAGGTAGCTGAACCTATCGGATATTGTAAAGATGCACATGTGGTATGTCTAATAAAGTTGAAATCATGTAATACACATGAATAAATGTGCAAAACCACAACAGTATACCATATGCACTCTCTAATACCTTGATTTTTTAAAATAAATAATAAAAGTGATATTGAAGCTTCTTAAAATTGGTCTTAGTTTTTCATAAATCAAATTTGGGATAAGAACAGAAGTACTTTATTAAACCTATAGCCAAAAAACTAAACATGGTAATTTATTTTGTAACTTTCATACAGGCTTCTAATTACTTGAATATATTCCCCATGCTTATTGTGTAGGTTAACTCTTGGTATGGCTGTTTTCAATTTTTTCTGACTAGTTTTTCTGCTTCTCATATCCAGCCTCCATGAAATAGGAGACAGCATTACAAAGCCCGAGTCACTTGTCTTGGAAGCATTGTGTGTGTTTAAACCTGCTGTCTTAGAATTCACGAGCAGAAGAGAACCCTACCAGTTGTTTTTGTCTAGTTTGTTTCTAACTCTTACCTGAAGTATGCTGGCCTATCCATCCTTTTAACATTGTGATATGACATCATCTATTACATTCATGTTTTAGAGGTAAATTCAAGTTTAAAAAAAGAAGTTGGAAGAAAACATCTCATACTTTTTTAAGTAGGCCTCTGATTTTGTGTTGGCCACGTTCATAGCTGTGTACATCAGTCATCAAGCTAGCCCACCATGCCCAGGGGCACACACTCACTGGAGCCATGAGAAAGTACAAATGTGCCTTAAATATTTTATGATGGGATCTGAGGTCCTGAGCCCATCTATGAATAGCCTTCTGCATATTCTTGCTCATACCATTCATTGAGCACACACACACCCACACATGTCGGCCCATCTATCAAGCTCAGTCAGTAAGGGAGTGGAAAACTCAGAAAGAGGGGAGCACCTGCAGAGCAACTGACCACTAGCTTCAGAGCCCATTTTAAAGCCCAGGTCTTGCCATGGTGGTAAGGACTCCTCTGACAGGTATGAGTTAAAACAGCGCCGGCGGCCAGCAGCAGGCTGCCACCTGTTCATGTCAGTGGTTTTGTTGGAACACAGCCTGGGTCACTGAGGGACCTGTAGCAAGTTCATATCGTGCTGTGCTTCCAAAGAATTAGACCCAGGAAATTTCTAGAAGAGCCATCAGTATGAGATGATTAAAAATAATGTAAGAGGGCTGGAGAGATAGCTTAGCGGTTAAGTGCTTTCCTATGAAGCCTAAGGACCCTAGTTCGAGGCTCAATTCCCTAGGACCCACGTTAGCCAGATGCACAAGGGGACGCATGCATCTTGAGTTCGTTTGCAGTGGTTGGAAGCCGTGGCGCGCCCATTCTCTCTCTCTCTCTCTGCCTCTTTCTCTCTTTGTCTGTCACTCTCAAATAAATAAATAAAAATTAACAAACAAAAAAATTTAAAAAATATAATGTAAGAAAGCCGGATGTGGTGGCGCACGCCTTTAATCCCAGCACTTGGGAGGCAGAGGTAGGAAGATCGCCAAAAGTTTGAGGCCACCCTGAGACTCCATAGTGAATTCCAGGTCAGCCTGGGCTAGAGTGAGACCCTACCTCGAAAACCCAAAATAAATAAATAACATAAGAAATGATCCAAGTGATGCGGTGGTGCTTGGCAGTCGTGTGGCGGGTGTTTGTACCACACCCACTGGAAAGAGCTGAAAGCTTGGCAGACAACTAAACATTCAGGTGTACAGAGCGTGCTCAGTGTCAGTTCTTGTGAGCCCTTCCCAGTGGCCAGAAGCCCTTCCTAGCTAGTACTGGTGATGGGGGGTGGTCGTGGACGTCTTCCTCTTTCCTCATACGGTTGCCTCTTCCTAGAGTTAGCTGCACTTTGCCTCAGAGTTTAGCCTGGTCCTTAGATACCACAATACCAAACCTCCCTTTCCCACTGAACCCCACCCTAATGAAACAGCAGGAGGCTGGAGGATTGGAAGCCCTGTCCTGACTTGGGCTATCTGACCCTCGTGAAGAGCCTGATTCCCCAAACATTGCAGTGAGTTCCATGAGAAAACCATGCACTGCTCGCATGCAAAAATGATTTCGGTTCACTGTAGCTTCTGTCCTGTGCGTCGTCCCCTGCACCCCCAAAGCCAGCGGGGGCGTAGGGGCCTTTCCACCCCACCCCACCCCCGAAATCTTTCCTAAATGGAGGAATCAGAAAGGAAGAAACAAGCTAGACTTCTGAGTCTGAACATAATGAGCCAAGAAGAGGAAAACCTTTAGAGTAGCATGGCTAGGAAATGGGAGGGAGACACAACAGTGCTGCTCTGGCGGGAGGGGCCCTGGCCATCACCTGCCTTCCTGTCCCAGACCACGGGTCAGTGCGTGCTAGGAGCGTTGTCTCCCTCAGCCACTGTTTCCCACCCGCAAATGTGCTAGGTTGTTTTTGTGTAGAGCCTCTACTCGACGTGTGGGCTACACGTGGCTTATACTGTGCATGTGCAGACGCGGCCACCGGGCATGTGTGTGCAGCAGCCAGAGAACTTTGGGTGCCCTTCCCCGTCACTCAGCCACAAACTTCTGAAGACCAGGTGCCTCCCTCAGTCCAGGTTCTTCGGAGCACACCCTTCCCTCGTTCTTCTTGTATTGATGTGATCAGAATCAGCGGGCCAGGTTGATTTCATCAGCGTCGAACTGGGATCTTGGCAATGACTGCGCATATTTGTTGGTCAATTTGGAGATAGCTGATACCTTTGAATTATCTTCCAGTGCATGAACTTGGCTTGTCTTCCCATTTAAATTTTCTCAGTAATGCTGTAACTGTACAGAATTCTCACATATCTTTTAATAGATTTATTCCTCAGTATTTGATATTGCTGTTCTGAGTGGTGTCTTTTATGCTTTAAGTTTTGTGGCTAGAATTTCTAAGAAAAGCTGGGCTTTGCGTTTTGATGTGGGACCCTTGCCAGACCCTTGGAACTTCTGAGCCCCACTGCGGGGGGGGGGGGGAGGCTGGCAGGCCAGGCCCACTCACTTGTTGTCTTACCTTCTTAAATGATTGTAAAGAAGCAGAATTGGAAAGAGAAAAGGACTGTGTACTCTACATAAACACTGTGTGACTTGCTAACCCTCACATGCATGTTATCTGACCCTGGACGACCACAGGAACACTGTCCACACGGTTATTTTATTTTGCCAATCAAAAATTTGCATGGGGGCTGGAAGGATGGCTTAGCGGTTAAGGCGTTTGCCTGCAAAGCCAAAGGACCCTGGGTCGATTGCCCAGGACCTACACATTAGCCAGATGCACAAGGGGGCATATGCGTCTGGAGTTCGTTTGCCTTAGGTGGAGGCCCTGACGCGCCCGTTCTCTCTCCCTCTCTCTCTTTCTCTGTCAAATAAATAAAAATAAAATAAAAATTTGCATGGTTTTGCGCTCTTTTGTATTTTTAAAAAATATTTTATTTACTTATTTATTTAACAGGTAAAGAGGGAGAGAGATTGAGAATGGGCACACCAGGGTCTCCAGCCACTGCAAATGAACTCCAGACACTTGTGCCCCCTTGTGCATCTGGCTAACGTGGGTCCTGGGGAATCGATCCTGGGTCCTTTGGCTTTGCAGGCAAATGCCTTAACTGCTAAGCCATCCCTCCAGCCCTGCTCTCTCTCTCTCTCTTTTTTTTTTTTAACCATCTTAGCTAAAATCTTCCAGCATAATGTTGAGAAGAAATGAGAAGCTTAATTTTGTAATTTTAGTGTTTGTTTTAGATTTTTATAACTTTATTAGATCCATTATAAGAACTTTAATCACAAGATTGTGAAAAACAAACAGTCTAGAAAATTTAACTTGAAATTGTCGCAGGTAATTGAGGGAAAGTATGTGCAGGCCCTAGAGAACTTCCTAAGATGTCTGCGTTCTCATTCCAGCAGTTTCCATACTTCTCACTTTTAGTGCTGTCTTACCATGCACGATCCTCTTCCTGCCATGGCTAACATCTGTATAAATGAACGAATACACCTGTGATTGAGGGGCTGAGGCAGATGCATCTCTAGTTCAAGGCTAGCCTGGGCTACACAGCAGAATAACAAGAAGTTCTACTTTGTTACTAAACACAGCTGAGACCTGGCGAGTGGGCGAAGCTGCCTGCCGTGTGGTTGTTCTCTTCTGTAGATGGTAGAGGGCCCAGGACACAGCTATGCAGAAAGAAAGCTGGCGCTCCATTTTCGTTCTAGCCATACGTGTTATTGCTGTGCCCTGCCTTCTCAGTATTCAAGGAAGACTTGCCGCCAGCCTGGCTCCTGGCAGCTCACAGGACACACTGATGACTTGACAGGGTCTTGCGTCTCAGTCCCACTTTAGTATACCCTTAAAAAGTTTGACCGATGACTCTGGATATTCGGCCAGGAGAGTCACATCAAAAACCTGCTTGAATTTATCTAAGAATTCGTAGTCGGTGCTGAATCTGAACTTGTTTGCCCAAAGCAGCACCGTGCCTGGCTGGGAGAGGTGCGTCATGGTGGCCAGGAGCTTGTCCAGGAAGTAGTGGTGGTAGACCACGTCAGAAGCCAGCACGTAGTCATAGTAAAAGGCGGACCTGGGGAAGTTCTGCTCCAGCTGTTCCCCCCACACCAGTTCCTTGACTTCCGGCAGATGAGCTGTGCGTTTCAGGGTGTTCCTTAGAAGGTTGTATTGCAGGTTTCCTAGAACATCAGGCAAATCCGTCGCTGTGACCTGAGCTCCTACGAGAAAGAGAAAAGCTGGGAATAGCCGGAGACACGTGGGCAGAGTTCAGGCTGCCCAGTTCCCTGTCTCTCATGTGCGGTCCTGTACTGCCCTCTTAAGATGGTCACACCCCTCCCCCCCCCGCCGCTCCCTGCCCACGATGTCAGTCGTACCCCATCAGCCAGCTCCCCGACCTGGCGTTCAGAGTCACGCCTTTGGACTCTCAGGCTCTGTCACTTGAAGACTGGGTGGAGGAGAGAAATTACTTAACCTCTCCAAGACTCCGTTCTCTCTGGATAACAGTAAGGATTCCAGTGGCGTAACATTTTGGGGAGATTAAATGAAATCGTGGCCACATATCTCAGTCACAGCCTGTCAGCACTAACCATCATTGTCATAGAGAACTTTTACAAGCAAGTATCTTTAACTGCTGAGCCATCTTTCCAGTATGGTAGAGAACTTTTGAAAGAGCAAAAAAGGAGTAAACAAACCTAGAATACTGGCCACGATGGAAACAAGGCCTGGCCCAGCACCAATTTCGAGAATTTTAGCATCTTGGAGATGCAATTCTTCTTTGTGTCCCTCCAAATACTGGCATAAAGCTGTAGCCTGAAAGACATGAACAGCGTGACCCTGGGACTGGAGCGCCAGAGAGAGTCGTGTCCCTCTCTGCAGCTGGAGTTGAACACTAAATAATGTTATCAAATTTGGGGGGCTTATTGAGAGTTCATTACAATCAAAATGGACATGATGGCTCATGCCTCTAATCCCAGCTCTTGGAAGGCTGAGCCAGCCAGAGCCTGACTTAAAAAGGAAACATACCCTTGGTGCCATATATGCACTTGTAGAATATGAACGTTGTAGTTAATTCTCACTGAAATTGCCTGTATCTGATTTGACTGATCTCAAAGAAGAGGCGAGGGGAAGGTCATTGCGGATCTTAGAAGTCAGACAGAGGAATGCTCATCACTGAATTATCTCTATCACACCTTCCAAGGCTCAGGGTCCATTGTGGAAGAGGTGGCGGAAAGAATGTAAGAGCCAAAGGAAGGGTAAGACTACTTACCTCGTGCTCCTCCAGATACAAAATGGTCTGGATATCCATGACCTCACAGTGCCTGACACTACCTACACAAGACCATCATAATAGGAAAAGATCATGACATGAAAATAAAAGAGACCGATTGAGAGAGGAGGGGATATGATGAAGAGTGGAGTTTCAAAGGGGAAAGGAAGGGGAATTACCATGGGATATTGCTTACAATCATGGAAGTTGTCAATAAAAAAAAAAATGTGAAAAGAAAAAAAAAAACTAGATGTTGGGCTAGAGAGATGGTTTAGTGATTAAAGCACTTCACTTGCCTGCAAAGCCTAAGAACCCAGGGTCAATTCCCCAGTACCCACGTAAGCCAGATGCATTGTACTAGGTGGCACATGCATCTGGAGTTCATTTGCACTGACTAGAGGCTGTAGCTCGCCCATTGTCTCTCTCTGTCAAATAAGTAAGTTATAAATGAAAAAGAAGTCCGGGAAACACTGAGGAGCAGCAGCTTCTGCCAGTTTTGTCTTGCTCAGCTTCCAAGTGCTCCAAAGAGGCTGTACAAATGTGAACACCTTGCTCGCGACTCCTGTGTCAAAATTCAGATTGGCCGGAATATTGTTACATTGGGAAACTAGCCAGTGTCCGCTTTCTTAAGTTTTAACCCCTTACGTGATGAGACTTCTCAGACTTCAGTGAGCCAGTGTAGCTTTCTGAAGGCCTGGGGTGGGGGAGGGAGGGTGCTGGGAGTTCTGCATGTCTGTATCAGCTCCAGGAGATGCTAGTCTGTGGACCATAATCAGTGTGAATAAACCGGTTTGTTATGCAAGGGGGGCGGCCGCTTGGCCTCAAACTCTGGATCCTCCTGCCTCCACCTCTTTAGCAATATCCTACCAGCCTGTGCCACCATAACCAGCACGGTTTTCTTTTTTCATTCCATCTCTCCACCTTCTACCATTTCTGTAAAGCAGTCTATGCTATGTGGTATTTGTTCGTGAACTGTTATTTATGCCAACGAGTTGTCAGCCAGCAGTGCCCCAGGAGAGACTAAGGGAAAGTGCCCATGAAAAACAGTGACTGCGCTCCACGTATAAACTGGCCCGAGGAGGGAATGTGAACATTGAGATGAAAAGCAACGGAGCCCTGAGGTCAGGACTCTCCATTGTGGGTCTGGGCAGGAGCAGGCCAGCCAGGTCCACTCCAGACACCCACCACTGCCAGCCAGCAGTAGGGTTAGTAATGCATGTTACCCCTCAGGCGCTTCGTTTCATCCTGTGTTCATCTTAAACAGATACCTGTAAAGATAATGACATGCCTCTACTGCCAAGGTATGTAGAGGCAGCGCTAACATCATGTGAAACAATTATAAACTGCATTGCAGGGCGGTAAGGGGCATATGCCAGGTAGATAGGGCAGAATAGAGGCTCCGGGGAAGTCAGGATCGCCTTCGTGATGCAGAGAGCTTCGCCAGCAAGATCAGCAGGTGTCCAATGGCACCAAGGTTCCGTGTCTAGCAAGGAGTTGAGGGCACCTTTTGAGGAAGGAATTTCTGTGGGGGCTTTCACTGTCAGTGTTCCCGAGCACGGCCCAGAGTCCAGCCACCGTGCAGGATCTCGCAGGATCTCGTGGAGGTGGCTGAGGCCTCTGGGGAAGTCCTGCCCTCCAGGAGTTGCCCTCCTCTGTGAGGGATCTTGTGCGCATGGTTGATGCCTTCCTCTGAGGACGTCCTGCCCTCCGGAAGGTGTCATCTGGAGGCCAGGGTTTGCTTAGGAGCAGCTGTAACTTGACATTCTAAACACCCACATCCCCTTCCCTGTAAACAAACAGAAGCAGTCTCTCCCCTCAGCTGCCGGGAAGTCAGCAGAAAGCACTGCTCTCCCGCTCTGCATGTGGCCGTTTGTGCAGCTGTCCAAAGGCTGAGGTCCCGGGCTGGAGAGATGGCTTAGCGGTTAGGCGCTTGCCTGTGAAGCCTAAGGACCCCGGTTCGAGGCTCAATTCCCCAGGACGCACGTTAGCCAGATGCACAAGGGGGCGCACGCATCTGGAGTTCGTTTACAGAGGCTGGAAGCTCTGGCGCGCCCATTCTCTCTCTGCCTCCTTCTCTCTGTCACTCTCAAATAAATAAATAAACCAAAAAAAAAAAAAAAAAGTTGAGGTCCCAAGACAGAAGCTTGTGATGCATGAAACGTGGTGGTTTTGCTGAGAATGCAAGTCCAGTGGATGAATGTTCTTTCTGTTACTTGTTTTACTACTGCTGTAGTTATGTATTTGCCAAAAACATTAGGAAACTGGGAGTTTGGGTACTTTAAAACTTCGTTAAAAGGAAATGCAGCCGTTCTTGGAAGGAATCACACTCATGCATAAGGTAATAACAGCACTATGAGACCTAGAGACCTCGCCTCTCTTCTCTCCTTCACTTCCCCTCCCCAAGGCCAGTTGGACAGCCCCACAGACCCTTCATCCAACTGCCCAGTGCTCCATAGAATCATCATAACTTCCCAGCTGCTGGAGGTAGCGGGAGGGGGGGTCCCTGGGCTAATATATGTGTCTCTCTGAGCAGTTTTTAAGAAATGCAGGGCTGGAGAGATGGCTTAGCGGTTAAGGCGCTTGCCTGCAAAGCCTAAGTAAATTCTTCAGTTCCCAGTTAAGTCAGATGCACAAGGTGGCACATGCATCTGGAGTTCGTTTGCAGTGGCTAGAGGCCCTAGTGTGCCCGTTCTCTTTCTCTCTCTCTCTCTGCCTCTAATAAATAAAAAAAAAATTTTTATAAAAAAGAAAGAAATGCAGAATCACAACCCCTACCCCCTGAATCCTGAATCTGTTTTTTTTTGGGGGGGCGGGGTTTGAGGTAGGGTCTCATTCTAACCCAAGCTGACCTGGAATTCTCTTTGTAGTCTCAGGCTGGGCTGGAACTCTCCACAGTCCTCCCACCTCTGCCTCCTGAGTGCTGGGATTAAAGGCATGCGCCACCACGCCCAGCTTGAATCTGCTTTTTTTTTTTTAATTTTTTTGTTTATTTTTATTTATTTATTTGAGAGCAACAGAGAGAGAAAGAGGCAGAGAGAGAGAATGGGCACACCAGGGCCTCCAGCCACTGCAAACGAACTCCAGATGCATGCGCCCCCTTTGTGCATCTGGCTAACGTGGGTCCTGGAGAATCGAGCCTCAAACCCAGGTCCTTAGGCTTCACAGGCAAGCGCTTAACCGCTAGGCCATCTCTTCAGCCCTGAATCTGCTTTTAAACAAGATCACAGCGTAACTCGGAAGGTCTGTTTTGGAGCCATTCAAGCAGAGGCACCTTTGCCTTTGCACTGGGAAGAGCTTCAGCACTGGGTCACAGGGCACCCCAGGGAATGCTTCCCCACCCAAAGACTTGCTGAGCCTCCATGTCCTCAGCTGTGAGACAGCAACAGTGTTATATAATAATTACAGCCAATAAGAAGCCTGGGTATAGCATCTCCAAGACAGAACCATGAGCCTACACTTTAAATATACAGATGGTCACAGCCCTCAAATCACGGTGTTTAGTCTGTGGTTAGGACCATCCTCACAGACCTGATGCCAGGAAAGTGGGAGCCCAGTGTTCTCTGAAGGCTTCACCGAAGTCTCCACCATTTACCAAGTGAAAGAGCAAGTGACCTAACTGTGTCTGCTGCAAAATCTCAACTGTAAATTCCTGTTTTTTTCTCTCAGTAGTTGTATTAACTTTACATCCTCCTTTTCAACTGGGTCAGCTTTATATCAAATAAAAATGTTGCATGGATTTTTTTCTTTTTAAGGCAGAAGCTGTCGCTTATTGGTGGAGTACTTGCCTAGCATATGAGAGGCCCTAGTTTACATTCCCAAGATAAGAAAAAGAAAAAAAGGATGGGACAGAGGGAGGGAAAGGAAAGAAGGGAAGGAATGGGGGAAAGAGGAAAAGGAAGGAAGGGAGAAGAGTGAAAGTAGAAGCAATGCTGCTGGAAGAAATGCTCCTTGTGTGCCGGGCTCAAGCACAGCACCCGCCCAGAGACAGAGCAGTCACCGTTTGAGAAGCACTCGTCATTGAGAACAGGGGAGGCCTGTGGCCAGTTGTCCAGAGCACCACGGATGTGCACGTTATCCCAGAAAGCCTGACGTCACAACGGTTCTTACCCCTGGCCACACCACCGCTCCGTAGCTCTCTATGGATTCTTGGATGACGATCTTCTTGCCCGCAAACAGATAGTGCTCCTGCGTGTAACTTGCATATTCTGTGGGAACAAATTTCTGGAGACTACGAAGAGATTCCTCTAGCATATCAGTCTCTGTGAAGCAGAAAAAAAAAAAAAGATCTCAATTTGGTAAGATGCAAATAGATTATGCAATTTCCCCCAACATGAGGGAGGACCATCGTTAACAACAATGACTTCAAATTAGCACAAAACTGAATTATTTAGGGTAAGAACATCATGGAATTCAGATGTGATCTTTTCTTTTTTTCATTTTTTATGAGGTAGGGTCTCACTCTGATCCAAGCTGACCCTGGAATTAACTATGTAGTCTCAGGGTGGCCTCGAACTCATGGCGATCCTCCTACCTCTGCATTCCGAGTGCTGGGATTAAAGGTGTGTGCCACCACGCCCGGCAAGATGTGACATTTTAATAATATGACAAATGAAGAAGGATGCCCTGATATTTCTCTGGGAAAGAACAGACAACAGCCTGAGGGAGCTGTGTGGACAAGGAGCCTAGATATGGCCATTCCGTTTGGTTGTCAATTTGATGGGACTTAGAATCATGGAACAAACCTCTTGACCTGTCTGTGAAGGAGCTTCTAGATGAAGTCAATTGAAGTAGGAAGGCCCACCCCAACTGTGAGCAGCACTACTCATGGTCTGGGGTGCTGGGCTGAAGGAAAGGGGGAGAGGGAGCCGAGCACCGGCCTTCACGGCTCTCGGCTTCCTCGCTGCCGACGCCATGTGACCCAGTGCTCCACGCTCCCCACCCGTGCCCTCCCCACCAGGACGGACCAGACCCAAAACCATGAGCCAAGACTCCTCCTCAGTTCCCCCTTTGTCCCACGTTTTGGGGGAACAACAAGGAAAATAATTAAGGCACTAAGTGGACATGCACCTGGCTCTTTGTAGGTGTTGAGATGAGGTAACACATGGGCATGTTGCCCGGGCATGTTCCCTAACTCCTCCCCATGCCGCCTCTCAGAAGGCACAGGCCGGCTGCTGCCGAGTCTGCTCTCCAGGCATGGAAAGGCTGTCAGCTGAACCCTGCCTATTAAATTACTAGTGCTTTAAATACTCCTTGAACCCTGTGACCCATGATGACAGTTGTCAAATGTCATAGAAAATGAGGGAAGGAGCACCTGACAGGACTGCAGTCATGCAAGCGCACATCAACACAGATTTCCCTGAGTTTACGAGCAGGAGTGGTGAAGGGGCTGGAGAGATGGCTTAGCGGCTAAGGAACATGCCTGCGAAGCCTAAGGACCCAGGTTCGATTCTCCAGGTCCCATGTAAACCTGATGCACAGGGTGGCGGATGCACCTGGAGTTCGTTTGCAGTGGCTAGAGGCCCCAGTGCACCCATTTTCACTCTCTCTCCCTGTCTCAAATAAATAAATAAATAAATCTTTAGAAAACAATAGAGTGTTGAGGATGAAGATGAAGAGCTCAAGCACTTAGCAACCATCTCTGGCCAGGGAGGAGCTGGTGCGGACAGGAGGTAGGGTGGGTCGTGGAGCAGGCTCATTTAACTGTGTGGCCCTTGTGTTTGTGGTGTGATAGATATGACAAGGTCTTTAAGCAGGAGTGGAATCTAGGCTTAACATTGGAAGTCTGTTGCCTTCAAGTCTCTGGGGCAAAACATCCAGCCGAAAGCAGCTCAGGAGAGGAGAGGGCTTATTCTGGCTTACGCTCTCTGGGGAAAGTTTCCTCATGGCAAGAAAGCTAGACGTCACTTCTTGCCCCAGCCGCTGGAAAGCAGCAAGAGAGTGACTGAACTAACTCTGGCAAGCTGAGGGCTAATCCACCTCAAGGTCTACCCCACGACGACACACCTCCAGCAAGGCTCCACCTCCCAAATTGCCACCGGCTGGGGAACAGCATTCAAAACAGGGAGGCAGCCACGAGGTAGAAGAAACCATGGATGCCTGAAGGCCAAGGGAGGCGGGCGTGGAAGAAGCCCTACTCAACACAGCCTCTTCATGGGGAGGCTCTTCAGTGACTTCATGGGACAACGGCTGGTGACTAGATTATCAAAAACAGGCTTGTTGGGCCAGGCGTGGTGGCACACACCTTTAACCCCAGCACTCGGGAGACAGAGGTAGGAGGATCGCCGTTAGTTCGAGGCCACCCTGAGACTACATATTGAATTCCAGGTCATCCTGGGCTAGTGTGAGACTCTACGTCAGAAAACCAAAAACAACAACAACAAAAACAAAAACAGGTCTGGAGAGATGGCTTAGCGGTTAAGGAGCTTGCCTGCAAAGCCAAAGGACCTTGGTTCGATTCCCCAGGACCTACGTTAGCCAGATGCACAAGGGGGCGCGTGCATCTGGAGTTCGTTTACAGGGCTGGAGGCCCTGGCGTGCCCATTCTCTCTCTTTCTCTCTACCTGCCTATTTCTGTATCTATCTCTCTCTCTCAAATAAATAAATAAATAAAAATAAAATATTTAAAAAAAAATAGGTTTGTAGGATGTGTGCCTGTGTGCATTTTCACCTACATTTCCCGGAAGTTCATGGTTGTCTTCTACAAAGGGGCACAGGGCAAAGGGAGAGGCATGCGTAGGCTAGCGTAGTGAACCCCCTTGGCTCCTCAAAGCGCTGTCCACTGTGGTTCCTCTCTCCACTACCCAAAAGAAAGTCCTCTGTCCTCACCCAAAACGTGGCTGAGCCAGCTAGAACCTACTCGAAGAGCAAAGTCCTGCAACAGTGGCATTCCCTGTCACCCGCGCTGCAGGGTGGCAGGGAGGAGAGCCACGGCCCTCACCTGTTAGGGAAACACACTGCCACTGGACGAACCAGCCCCATCCTTGTGACTGGCAGAAGAGGTGCCAGGTTCTACCACGGGGCGCAGAGGCTGGTCTGAGTTTTGGTTCGGCAAGAAGCACACAGTGTTGAATGTTTACCCACCAGTCCTGACAGACAGGAGACGTATTCCCAGGGGGTAGACACACGCCCTGTCACAAAACGCCCACCACAGCCAATTTCTAATGGCATGTGATGGGAAAACCTGGCAGCTGCCAGTGGGTGACATGTCCTCCACGGACATGGGAGACAGAAGCAACCCAGAGAGAATGTCTGGCAGTGACATGCAGTAAAGTGAGTTTTGAGTATTTTTGCTGACTTTTGTCCTTAATATAATCTACTTAAGTGTAAGTTTATATGGCTTGCATTTTAATATGACCACTTAGAACAACCAGAATCAACATTCCTGAAATTCAGATGCCAGTTCAGGTCACCTCTAGGACAGGCGGCTCCAGCCAGCCCCCATAGTGTCCCCCGGCCCATCCCACCACACCCAGGGTCACCAAGATCCTGTCCGGTCCATGGCCACCACTAGGGGACTTGTTTTCTCTCAGCACTGCAGGAAAGGTAGTGGGTTGGTTTGGCACAGGTTCACCTAACAGGTAATAAACTCATGAAGACGAAGCTTGACCGTTACACCTTCCTTTTCCACATTGCTTATTATTTTATTTTCATTGACAACGGGGTTTAACTAAGTAGCCCGGGCTAGTCTTGAACTCATAATTCCCTATGCCTCGGCCTCCCTAAGTGTTGGGATTGCAGCTGTGCACTACTGTGCCCTGCTTTTATCAACATCCCTTTAAAAACAGACATATAGTTTTGTGTGAGACCCTCTGAAGCTCTGCAAAGAGAAAAATATTTGTTCATTGTACTTTTAATATCTTGATCTCTTATCTCTGTGCTAGACTGGTAGATTTAGAGAGGTCAGATTTTTAACAACAGAGTTACATTATATGTGAACAATTCAGTAAAAATAACTACCCTCATTTACCAGGGTCGAAACGTGTATTTATCGCTTTAAATGGTTGTAAATGTGTTAAATGGCTCTTACGACATTGATGGTGTCTAATATTTGCTTGTTTTTGAATCCATGCCAATAACTGCAACTGTAGGCAGCTGCATTGTCTGAAGGGGGGGGGATCTCTGATTTACAAGGGCTCACTGTGGGAAGACGTGGCCAGGTATGCATTTGGGCCAAAAGCAAGAACAAGTCTAGTTGGGTTTTTTTGTTTGTTTTGTTTTTTTCCCAAAAGCAACAAGTCTAGATTTCTTGTTTTGGTCTTTTAAAATTCTTGTACAAACACATAGTACTTACCAATTTATAACACAAGATAAGACTACGTTATGGTGAATTTTTAAAAAAACGAAAGAACTGGGTAAATTTAATGCTATATTCCTGCACACACAAAGACGTTCCCTCCCCCCTCCTCCCCACCCAGTACTCTTCTGTATAATAAAGCTGAACGTAAAGGAAGTGGAAATTCTTGCGGCGGGAGTTTGCTTGAAAACGTGATGGGCAGGAAAGCACTCGAGGCCGTGGAGTTTACCTGCTGGGGGTTCCCCAGGGCGCTGCCGCTGTGGTGCCCTGTCCTCGTCCTCCGTCCAGCGCTGGACACAAGCATCCATGGCTCGAGCCTGGGAAGGGAGCTCAGGTCAAGTCCGCCCCTCGGGGCTCCAGACGCTGCAGCCTAGCGCCTGCGCGTCTGCCGAGCCTGTCCGCTTCGGCCCTAGGTGAGCAGGGCCGCCGCCTCCCCAGGAGCCGCCACCCTGACTTTGCAGCGCAAGGCGCGGGAAGATGTGCAGAGGTGGCAGGCAGCGCTCCTAGGGCACCTCCCACCTGCCCGAGGGGCTGGCAGCCTGGCAAGCTTACCCTCTGCCAACCCCCACCACGACCCAGTCTCGTGGACCATCCCTTCGCTCTGGACGTTTGAAATGGATTTCTAATGACTTTTGGAACTGAATTCCAACGAAGAAGTTCTGTCCATCCTTGGTGGGGGGTGGTGGGTTATGGGTTAATGGACACACGCCTGGGAGCCCTGCTTGGAGCTCACTCGCTCCACGCTGCTCTCTCGTCTAGGGTTGTGTTGCAAGGCAGTGAAAAGCTCTGAGCCCCAGCCAGGAGACATCTGGCTCCCTACTCCCAGCCAGCCCTTGGCGGCCACCCTAATCCCTTCAGCACCCATTTCCTCATCAGCTGAAAGGGTACAATAATACCCACAGCTCCCAGAACAGAGAACTGCCTGTGATCTCTGGAAACCATGAAAATCCTGGGCCGTTTCCAGAGGAGAGGCTGGGACCCCCTGATCACAGCCACAAGGCCCATCCCGGAGCGAGGACTCCCGCGCCCGGGCTTGGCAAGTGCACTTCTGCCGCCCGCACACAACAACCTGGACAGGACACGCTGCCCGGGGTAAAAGTCAGCCGCACAGACTTGATGGGTGAAGCATCTGGAGGGACAGTGCCAGGGGCGAGTTAACCCGTTATTAACTTCCAAATGACCAGATCCCATGGTGGCACGTGCCCGTGGCACGCGGACAGGAGCTGAGGACCGGGGGAAGGTCAGGCTGGCCATGTCTGCTCCTTGCGCAGCCTCAGGTTAATTTAGAAAAACACAAGTCTGTGTTAGTGAAAGGGTGATGGCTCCTGTGGTGGTTTGAATAGAATAGATGGCCCCCAATATATTTAGTTGTTTATTTGCTTGTAGTTTACATCTTTAGCCACCTGGCTGGAGGCAGTCACTGGGTGGATCTTAAAGTGTGGTGGTGGGTTTCAGATTCCAATGTATAGATATGCAAAGTGTGCCTAGCTGGAGTTCCTGAAGTGTGCTCCGGCTTTTGACTTTTAGGCTTGTTTTTCTGCTCTCTCTCTGCTTGGGCCTATGAAAGCAGGCCAGTTTCCTCTGCTTTTATGGAACTTCCCCTGGATCTGTAAGCTTCAATAAATCCCTTCCTCCATAACTGTGCCTGGTCTGAAAGTTCATCTCAGCGAACCTAAAGCTGTCTGATACAGAATTTGGTACCAGAAGTGGGGTAAGATGAACCTTACTATGTGGATGTTGATCTTATGGAACCTTTGTTTTGGAGGAACAGACATGGACTTGGTGCTTGCAACTCAAGATGTCGTCTGGAGTGGTAAGCCAAGTTTTATGCACTATTCTGATGAGAGTCTGAAAATGCTAAGTACAGACAGCATTAAACTTCAAGGCTTGGCTTATGAGCTTTCTAAGGGGAAGGAAAGACTAAAAAAGACTTTGTTAAAACTGGGCTACTGGCATAAGGGCTGGCTGCGTCCTGCTGCCCAGGCCCAGAGTGTTTGATCAAGGTTAAATTTGTAATGAACTGATGTGCTTGGCTAGAGATATTGGACTGAGAGATTTAAGATTTTAAGCTGGAAAACCTCAAGCAAGTTAAAATTACTGACACTGAGACTGGTTTTAGGTTACTGAACCTGCTATTGTCAAACACATTAACAATCTTAAAAAAAATGTTCCAACTGCTTTACATTAAAACAATAAAAAGGATGCCTGAGGAAAGACTATCATAAAAATACAAACACTTTTGGAAAGAGTTGACTGGAAAAGGAACCTGCTTTTCAAGGCTATGATTTGTTTCGTCCCTGAATTAAGAATATGGCTGTGTCCTGCATACCTGGTATTGGTTTCAAAAGCATAAAAAATACATAAAGTGGCCGTGAATTGCACATGCTTCCAGGAGCCGCTGCTGAGATGCAGCATGAGGTAGGGCCTGATGCCCTAATAGGCTAAAAGAGCCTTTGAAAAATGTAAAAAGTGGTCATAAATTACACATGGTTCCAGGAGCTGCTGCTGAGATGTGGCATGAGGCAGGGCATGATGCCCTGATAGGCTAAAAGAGCCTTTAAAAGATGAACCATGGTTTACATAAAGACCTAAAGATGTTTTATATATACCAGGACTGTGCAAGGGCTACCATAGAGCACACTGTTGGCCTGGGATGAAAGTGTTCCCTGGGGACTCTGCCCAGCTGGAGGGACGGAATTGAAAAGTCTGGAGACTGTTAGTCTCTGGGTATATTAAACTTGAACTGCAGAAGTTTGATGTTTGTTTGATGGTGGTTGAGTTTGCATTGTTTTAGTCTCTCCTTGCTGTGCCTTATACCAGTTGAAAATGTTTATTTGTGCCTTTATATGTTAAAAATGCTTAACTTGTTTGATTTTACAGGCCTTCATATCTTAAATTAGTCAAGACTGTGGGGACCTTTAAAATTAAACTGAGTACAATTTATAATGTGTGATGGTTACAAATATATTGGGGGCCAGGGGCGGAATGTGGTGGTTTGAATAGAATAGATGGCCCCCAATATATTTAGTTGTTTATTTGCTTGTAGTTTACATCTTTAGCCACCTGGCTGGAGGCAGTCACTGGGTGGATCTTAAAGTGTGGTGGTGGGTTTCAGATTCCAATGTATAGATATGCAAAGTGTGCCTAGCTGGAGTTCCTGAAGTGTGCTCCGGCTTTTGACTTTTAGGCTTGTTTTTCTGCTCTCTCTCTGCTTGGGCCTATGAAAGCAGGCCAGTTTCCTCTGCTTTTATGGAACTTCCCCTGGATCTGTAAGCTTCAATAAATCCCTTCCTCCATAACTGTGCCTGGTCTGAAAGTTCATCTCAGCGAACCTAAAGCTGTCTGATACAGCTCCCCTTTGGAATTTTTCTCTTGTGTTGTTAATGCTGTCTTTCCCCTTAAGAGAAAAACTCTCGTGCAAAATGGTTCAGTAACGCGAGTGAAACACTTAGATTAGGGGCATGGTGAGTGCTTTTATGCACCACAATTTGTCGCACAAACATAAGCGCTTTAATGATATTTCGTTTGCTTTGCCCTTAGCAGATAGCTGCAACTCAAGCAACAGTGTGTTCTCTAGACAATTTTAAGCTGGACCCCATGGCTTAAGCTCCAATGAAGGCGATTCCAGAAGCTGAGGCAGGAGGATTTGAAGGCCAGCCTGGGCTATTTACTGAGGCTGTGTCTCAAAATAAAAAGAGGGCAGGAAGTGTAGCTCAATGGTAGAGCACTTTGTTAGCATGTAGCAGGCCCTGGGCTCGATCCCTAGTACTATGCACCAAAAAAAAGAGAGAGAGAGAAAAGGAGAAAAGGAAGGAAGGGAGGGATAGAGGGAGAGAGGGACGAAGGGAAGGAAGAAAGGAAGGAAGGAGAAAAAGGGGAAAAAGAAAGAGGAAGGAAGGAAGGAAGAAGAAAAAGATAGGAAGAAAAAGAAAATATAAAAACCTGGGGCTGGAGAAATGGCTGAATGGTTAAGGTGCTTGCTGGGAAAGTCAAAGGACTCAAGTTTGATTCCCCAGGACCCATATAAAGCCAGATGCCCAAAGTGGTGCATGCATCTGGAGTTTGTTTGCAGTGGCTAGAGGCCCTGGCGTGCCCATTCTCTCTACATATCTGCCTCTCTCCTCTCCCTCTCTCTCTCTCTCTCTCAAATAAATAAATATTTTTTTAACAAAAGAAAATACAAAAAGCCTGGCTCAGACTGAGGTGACGCTGGTCGGTGGCAGGGCCAGGCGTAGCAGCAGACATCTAGCTGTGACCCTACATTATGCCCAGGCAGGCAGGACTGGCTGGAGCTGCCTTGAAGCACTCTGATTTTCCTTGTCTGGTCATCTGGTTTGTCCCAAATGATTCCCAGGACTGTCCATGGTATACAATGACATCTCTGGTCTTCCTCAGCATCCATGTTTGCATCTGGGATTATTGTCATGCACAAGAGCTGCCCTATCCTCCGGTCTCAGCCAACAGAGGACGGCAACCAGGCCAAACCACTACTGCCGAGCTTGCCTAAGACCCACCACCGCTGCCAGCCATGCGGGCAGAGCATTGCACCAGTGGGCGCAGCACCTGCGACTCTGTTCCACACCTGCAGAGGCCGGCAGTCTTGGTATCTCCATGCAACAGGATGTTAAAGCAACGAGACTGTGAGATGTGATGTGGAATTTTCACGGGCTCTAGCATCAGATCAAACATTTACCCCAACTCCTCCCTCACCAAGAGTGGTCTGCCCATGCATGCATTACAAGACAGTTTTTTTTTCCCTCTTGTAGATACTTACTTTTTTTTTTTTTGTTGTTGAGCTGTCTTGTGACTCCAGGAGGTTAATGGTTTTGCCTTAAAAGCAAATAGCAGACTAGTTATTGCAAACTTCAGACAGGGACTGTACTGAGCATGTCTGTCACTGTGGTGAGAAGGCGGTGTTGGAATGCTGGCCCTGCCGCGCAGTTCACGGTGACAGTGCAGGCAATGGAGACAGCCGCATCACCCAGGGACTGCCAGCTCCGCGGCAGGGGCCCAGGCAAAGCCTCACACATGCAAGGCCTGCTGCGGGTACCAGTTACCCAGGGCATGTGTGACATGCCGTGTGACGCTGGGCGGCGTGCCTCTCCATCAGCCTGGCCTGGACGCAAGGACCGGCAGTGCTTCACTTTTGCATGCGAGGGAACTCTTTTCAAGCGACCAGGCGACACTTTTCCTTCAGAAATGAAGTGGCTCCCTCCCCATCATAGTCATTCGTGGGACAAATTCACCTTCTGCAAAGACAGCTGTGCGTCGAGAAGCAACCCAGAGAGCAGCTACCGCAGTCCACTTACTGGGCGGCCGTTGTTAGTCTGACACATCATCCAGTCCATATGATATATTAGTATGAGATGACTTAACCGTTTAATAGTGACTCCTTGTTATTACTCTCAATTCCAAACTGTTAGTTGGAACATGCTTACCTGATTCAGCAGGAGAGGTCGGTGCTGTCAGTCACCTGCCAGTCCTCAGGGCTTTATGTGGGTCTGTGCTTGAAAGGATTAGGTTTTTATGAGCAAAAGCCAGCCAGTGGAAGTAAAAGTTATTTAGGGCAGCATTACCCGCAGTACTCATAGATGCATCTCTCTCTCTCTCTCTCTCTCTCTCTCTCCTTTTCTTACTCTGTCTTCCCCTCCCCTCCCCTCCCATGGGACACACATAACACACACACACACACAGAATCCTTGCAACAGGAAATGGAGTGTCCCCCAAATATCTAGCAGAATTCGAGACTGGCTCTGAGACAGCCAGTTGCTGAGAGGCACGTTCCAGTGTAGCCTTCTATTTCACTTCTCTCTAAAATAAAATAAAGGGGAGCACAGGTGAGGGCAGGAGAACAAACGAGAACCAAGCATGACACCTAAGTATGAAAATGTCATAATGAAGCCCATGACTTTGTATCGGCGATTTTGTAGAAGTGGAGGTCGGGTGCTTAGGGCTTCGTGCGCCTTTCTCACGGCCCCAGGAAGGAGTCGCCCTGCCCCTGACGCCGCCCGAGACCCCGGGAAGGCAGCGGGAGTAACGGGCGCCGCTGCCCAGTGGAAGCGAGGAGAACATGGAAGGGCATGAGGGGAAGGCTTCAGGCTGTGTTCAGGACATTCCAGAGGCTTGGAGGGACTTGGACATCAGACAGACTTCCTACAGAAAGCAAGCTATTGTGACTTATTTAACTGAAATAGAGGACAGTCAAAAGAGAAGGAGGGAAACCCTGCTCAGTTTTGAAATTCAGTCGCTCTAAAAATAGAATGTAGGTCACGTAAAGTACAGCGGCAGGCAAGTAGGTTTAATGAATTATTCTCACGTATGAGCTGAGTGATCAGTGATTTAAGTCGGCTACAGAAAGGCCAGTTTTTATTTGCCTACCCAACCTTCGTACTCAGTTATCTGCCAGCACTGGTTGGTTTTAATACATGTGTATAATGTATTTTGATCAATTCTCTCCCATTGTCTTTTCCCCTCCCACTCTCACTGAACCCCTTTTAATTCAGTTAGCCTCTCTTCTAGATGTGATGTCTTTGTGTGTGAGAGAGATAGAGAAAGAAAGAAGAAAGAAAGAAGGAAAGAAAGGAAGAAAAGGAGTAAAGGAAAGAGCTGAGATTCATTGGTATTTTTAAAATATTTTATTTATTTGATATATATAGAAAGAAAAAGGCAGATAGAGAAAGTGCCCGGGCTTCCGATCACTGAAAACAAACTCCAGACACTTGCATCCCCTTGTGCATCTGGCTTACGTGGGTTGTGGGGAATCAAACCTAGGTCCTTAAGCTTTGCAGGCAAGGGCCTTAACCACTGAGCTATCTCTCCAGCCCCCATGAGGGCTTCACGCGTGGGCGTGGGTGTGAGTTCCTTTCCAGAGTGCATGCACCTCGCCAGCTGCTACTCCACTGAAGAACACGTCTCCACATCTCCCAGCCACCGTTAGCTGCTTCCGGGAAGGGTGGGTTTCTGTGACAGAATGCTGGTGGGTCCAGCGTCGTGCAGGTCTTGTGTAGGTCGTGACAGTCACTATGAGGCCACAAATGCAATGGCCATGGCATGTCCAAAAGATAATATCCCGCAGCACTCCTCTCCGGCCTCTGGCTGGCACATTCTTCCTGACCCGTCTTCCACAGAGGGCTGTGTCAGGAGAGGGCAGCTTCAGGGGCATTTTGGAGAGGATGGGCCCAGCTGGAAGAAGACATGAAGAGTAGAAACTCACGGACACCAGTTGCAATGCAAAGTGGGGCAGAGCAGAGCTGAGCTGCTGACCAGAGCCAAGCTCTTCATTCCAGTCACAGTGGGCTTACACAGGAGGGCGTGTGCAGGTGCGCTCCATCCAAGGATCGCGTCTACGCATCTACCCGAGGGGTGCTGGATCACAGTCACATAAGATTCAGCCATTTTATATGCTCAGCCAGAAGCCAAACCTATTAAAGGTATTTCCCCCTACAGAGTGTCTGCCTTGAGCCTTGGAAGGTATGATATAGGAGATGTCTCAACTCGTGCTGAGCCCTCAACAGTCACTAATTCTCAGCACTCTGACAAGCTTTGAGTCTCTCCAGTAGTCTCTTCCATCTGGAAACAAGCTTCTCTGACCAAAGCCAAGAACAGCACTGATCTATGGACATAAATATAAATATTTAGCGGTTGATTTAATGGGCACAATGTATCAATTTAGCCAAACAACAATGGTAGCTTCCTTCCAACGGCCTACAACCTTCCCGTCACTAGCTTTTGATTAGGTTTTCATATGAATTCCATCCTCAAATCCAAGCGGAGAGCAGTTGGTTACCCCCATGACACTCATACCACGGTAGCCCCCGTGTGCAGATCTTGCTTGGCTGGTAAGTTGTGTAGCACCCAGGGCTGATGACTTCTCCCCAGCTCCTTACAGCACCAGGAAAGCTAGCCAGTAGGCAGGAAGTTTCTATCCTGAAACCCAAGCATATGTCTCCATCAATACAGTCTTATCATCTAGCTCTACTGGGCAACCAAGAGCAGTGGCAATAGCCTGCATAGTCTTGGAGGCCTCAGGGCCCTTCCTGACCAGCAGCTCACTGGGAAGAATGCCACTCTTGGTACTGTGATTTTTCTATAGTGTCCTATGGCTTCTGGGAGCAGCATTATCTACCCATGCAGGGGTCTCCTTTTAATTCTACTTTTTTTATTGACAACATCCATAATTGTAAACAATACCCCATGGTAATTCCCTCCCTCCCCCCACTTTCCCCTTTGAAACTCCACTCTCCATCACATCCCCTCCCCCTCTCAATCAGTCACTCTTTTATTTTGATGTCATGATCTTTTCCTCCTATTATGATGGTCTTGTGTAGGTAGTATCAGGCACTCTGAGGTCATGGATATCCAGGCCATTTTGTGTCTTCAGGAGCACGTTGTAAGGAGTCCTACCCTTCCTTTGGCTCTTACATTCTTTCAGCCACCTCTTCTGCAATGGACCCTGAGTCTTGGAAGGTATGATAGAGATATTGCAGTGCTGAACACTCCTGTCACTTCTTCTCAGCACCATGGTATCTTCTGAGTCACCCAAGGTCACTTCTATCTGAAAAGAGAAGTTTCTCTAAACAAAAGCAAGAGTAGTATTAATATATGGGTATGAACATTAAGAGAAGTACTTACTGGGCAGTTTGGTGAGCATAGTATATACATTGAGCCTTGAGTGAGGGAGGAAGACCTGTTTTCTCCCTCTTTTTTTTCTTAATTTTATTTGAAAGAGAGAGAGAAAGAGAGAGAGAGAATGGGCCTGCCAGAGCATCCAGCCACTGCCAATGAACTCTAGACACATGTGCCACCTTGTGCATCTGGCTTACAGAGGTCCTGAGGAATTGAACCGAGGTCCTTTGGCTTTGCAGGCAAATGCCTTGTGGTGGTTTGATTCAGGTGTTCCCCATAAACTTAGGTGTTCTGAATACTAGGTTCCAGCTGATTGAGATTTGGGAACTAATGCCTCTGGGAGGCAGTGTATTCTTGGGGCTGGCTTATGGGTATTATAGCCAGTTTCCCCCTTACCAGTGTTTGGCATACTCTCCTGTTACTATTGTCCACCTGATGTTAGCCAGGAGGTGATGTTCACCCTCTGCTCATGCCATCATTTTCCCTGCCATCATGGAGCTTCCCCTCGAGTCTGCAAGCCAAAATAAACCTTTTTCCCCACAAACTGATCTTGGTTGGGGGATGGATTTCTGCCAGCAATGCAAACCTGACTGCAACAATAAAGCTGGTACCAGAGGAGTGGGATTGCTGCTAGACACCTGACTGTGTAGCTTTGGCCTTTGGAGCTGATTTTCAAAAAGAATGTGGAAGGATTTGAAACCTTGGCCTAACTAAGAGATGCTTTGCAGTTATGTAAGTAAAACTTGATGGACCATTCTGGTCAGAGTTGAAAGACCTGAATGCAGTAAGAACTATGGACTGTGAGGTTTGGCTTGTGAGGGTGAGAAAGAGCTTTGCTTGGATTGGGCTAGAAGCAGTTTGTGTGAGAGGCTTGCTGTTATGCCCGTGTCCTGCGAATTTGTGCAGGGTTGCATTGCATAGAAATGGACTGGTGTGAGTAGAAGGGTATGGCACAGAAAAAAATGAAATCTTTGGGCTGAAACTGCTGCCCATTCAGCTGCAATTGAGAGATTACAACTGTTGAGATTGGGCCAGCTGACCTGCATTGGGACAGCAGAAAGCAAGCAGAGTCTTAACGGGGTCTGAATGCTGAAGGAGTGTCCTTTTCTTCAAAGTCTTCATTATTCACCCCTGGATTAACAAATTGGCACCCCACCTGGTGTTATGGAGTAAAAAAAAAAAAATGCAGAAAAGAGAGTGTCATTGAATTTGCAACACGGTCTTGTGTTTTGGAAATGGCCATGGGCAGTGTGAAGCAGGTTTGCTGGATGCCTGCATGGAGACCCCATGGGGCCATGAGGATGAACCGTGGCTTGCAGTGGAGACGCAGTGGAGCTATCTGCTGGGGCCACACAAGGGCTAAGGAGAGCTGCTGGCCCTGGATGAAGTTTTCCAGGACTGTGAGTAGCCTAGCTGGTGGGGTGGAATTGGAACTATAGAGACTTGTTGATGGTTAGAATTATCAGATTTGGAGATTTGTCACTGCCTAGTGTTGTTGGTCTTGGAGCTACAGTTTGATGTTTGTTCTGTTTAAATCTTGTATTGGTTTAATATTTCTTTGCTATGCCCAATACCATTTTTTGCAGCGTGAGTGTTTATTCTGTGCCATTATGGGTTTTGGGGGAGGATTTTTTGGTATTATGGCTCAGTTAAAAGATCTTGGACTATGGGAATATTTGAACATCATTAGGATTGATAAAAACTATGGGAACTTTTAAAGTTGGACTGAATGAATTGCTTTTTACACCATGCATGCTTATCAGTTTATAGGGGCCAGGGGCAGAATGTGGTAGTTTGATTCAGGTGTCCCCATGAACTTAGGTGTTTTGAATACTAGGTTCCCAGCTGATGGAGATTTGGAAATTAAAGCCTCCTAGAGGGAGTGTAGTGTTGGAGGCAGGCTTATGGGTATTATAGCCAGTTTCCCCTGGCACACTCTCCTGTTGCTATTGTTCACCTTATGTTGGCCAGGGGGTGATGCCCACTCTCTGCTCATGCCATCATATCCCCTTCCATCATGAAGCTTCCCCCTCGAGTCTGTAAGCCAAAATAAATCCTTTTTGCCCACAAGCTTCTCTTGGTTGGGTGATTTCTGCCAGCAATGGAAACCCGACTGCAACACACCTTAACCACTAAGCCATCTCTTCAGCCCTGGTTATTTTTCAATGCGATCATTCTTATGCTGTCTTTCTGTCAATGATGTCACTCTGTGACCACACCTTCATCTTTGCCACTTATCTCCACCATATCGTCATCCATATAAGAAATGGTAAGAAAAAAATAAAGAAAAAACTTGTGCGTCCAGCTTTATGTGGGTCTTGGAGAATTGAACCTGGGTCCTTAGGCTTTGCAGGCAAGCGCCTTAACCACTAAGCCATCTCTCCAGCCCTGATTTTCAAAATATAAGAAAACTTTTCAAAACTGGCTGCAGCTGGGCACAGTGGTGCACTCCTATACTCCCATCTACTTGTAAGGCTGAGGCCTAAGGGTGAAAAGTTGGTTTGGGCCACATATCCCCATACGTTTGTGTGCTCTTGGTCACAGTTGGTGCAAAGTTGGGAGGTGGAGTCTTGGTGGAGGAGGTGTGTTGTTGCCGGTGGGCTTATGGGTGTTAAAGCCAGATCTTCCTTGCTTGAATCCATCTCCCTTTCCTGCTGCTATTGTCTGCCTGATGTTGGCAAGGAGGTGATGTCTAACCTCTGCTTTATCGTCTTTTCCTGCCATCATGAAGCTTCCCCTTGGGACCATAGTCCCAAATAGAAACTTTCCCCACAGCAGCTGCTTTTGGTCCGGTGTTTCATCCCAGAAATGGGAAGGTAACTACAATGCCCTGGAGCCAGAATGATTCAGATCAGAAGCTCTGAAACACAAGATCAGAGGCAGCTACATCAGAAATCACTGGAATGTTTTGGGGCTGGAGGAATGGCTTAGCAGTTAAGGCACTTGCCTGCAAAGCCAAAGGACCCAGGTTCAATTCTCCAGGACCCATGTTAGCCAGATGCACAAGAGGAGGCATGCGTCTGGAGTTCCTTTGCAGTGGCTGGAGGCCCTGGTGTGCCCATTCTCTCTCTCTCTCTCTCTCTTTCTTCTTTCTCTGTCAAATAAATAATAAAATTCAATAAATAAAAAGAAATCTCCAGAAGTCTTAAAATCCCTGAAAACTTTTGCTTCAAGTTTGGAGATTCTAATTTCCTGTCCAAGAACTGTCCCCTGACTGGCCTACCTCTTGGCTGCTGGAGTTGCGGTGTTTGTTGTGGAGCTTGAACCTTAGAGTGCCAGAAGTCCAGGAGGGGCTGGGAGAAGGGATAGGGGTGGGACACACACATTGTTTTCAAGTCCAAGTGCCAACCCAGGCAATGAAGAGGGATTAGGGATCTGCAGTGTTCCCTGATGAAGTCAGTTCCCAGAGGCAGATTTGGGCTCAACGGGAAAGAACTTTCTAACAAGCACCACACGGAACAACTAATCCCAGGGAGCCAGGCATGATGGAAAGCGGGCCAGACTGGAGCCCAAAGACCCGGGCCAATGGACACCGGCACTTTGCTTCTCTCCTTCACTACTGACCTCTAGTTGTGTTTTTAAGTTTTACTTATTTATTATTTATTTGCAAGAGACAGAGAGAGACAGACACACAGACAGAGAGAATGGGTGTGTCAGGGCCTCCAGCCACTACAAATGAACTCCAGACACATGCGACACCTAGTGTATCTGGCTTATGTGGGTCTGGGGAATAGAACCTGGGTCCTTTGGCTTTGCAGGCAAATGCCTTAACTATTAAGCCATCTCTCCAGCCCTGAACTCCAGATTTAACTGTGCTTTTTCTAACCAAAACCTGGCTCTCCTCTGCTTCTCATGGGGATCCATCCTCTCCTTCCACAAAAGATATTGGGCAATTTGGGGAGGCATGTTTGGTTGTCACATAGGAGAACAGACTGGTGTTGGTGTCTGGTGCACAGCTAGGATGCTGTTTAGCATCCCACGAGGCTCAGGGATACCCCCACAAGGACAGCTACCCGGTTCTAAAAGTCAATAGCACTGAGTTTGAGAAGCCCTGGTTCAGGCAGTAGATGAGAGCTGTCATGTGGGATAAATTTTTTTAATTAATTTTTTTATTAACAACTTCTAAGATTGTAAACAATACCCCATGGTAATTCCCTCCCTCCCTCCCCCCACTTTCCCCTTTGAAACTCCACTCTCTATCATATCCCTTCTCCCTCTCAATCAGTCTCTCTTTTATTTTAATGTCATCATCTTTTCCTCCTATTATACTGGTCCTGTGTAGGTAGTGTCAGGTGCTGTGAGGTCATGGATATCCAGGCCATTTTGTGTCTGGAGGAGTGCGATGTAAGGAGTCCTACCCTTCCTTTGGCTCTTACGTTCTTTCAGCCACCTCTTTGCAATGGACCCTGAGCCTTGGAAGGTGTGATAGAGATATTGCAGTGCTGAGCACTCCTCATACAGCATAAATTTTAATGAGTTGTCCTGAAGATGGATCTAAACTCATCACCATGAACCCGAGCCCTGAAGTATCATGTCTGTTATCTGTAACTCTTGGTGACATCACCTGGGCTCTGGCAGCCTTGGGCAGTCCAGTCTCTTCAGCTCTTGTCTATGGTGCGTGTGACCCTATCCTTTAGGCCACAGTCCACTCCGTGGCTGACGCTTACCTTGGAAAATACCTCCCTCGCTTCTCTCGCATCTCTCATGTCCTCAGGTCTCTGCGGGAACTTGAGACTCACTTTCACAGCTCTCAGCAGAGCCCGCTCAGGAATTCGAATCAGGAAACCCAGCCCTGTTATGTGTTGCCAAGACTCAGCAGAACCTCAGTGTGAATCTCCAAGAGCCCCTCACTTGCGTCTTGCATACATGATGCCAAGTTCTGCAGACAGCCTGAGACACGGCTTGGTCCCGTTGGACTTCAGCAACAGCAGCCGCTGTGTGTCTCCATGGCTGAGGCTGGGAAACGTTCCCTGGGCGGCTGTGAGCAGGCAACTTCTGACGCGGCGCTGTTCTCAGCGCAGGTTCTCTTGGCTCAAATGCATTTGCGTTGTTTTTTAAGCTAGACCCTTAGATGGGTGAGTTCAGGGAAACTTTGATTGCCACAGTGCAAAAACGGGGGTATTTATTCTTAATGACATCAGTGCCTTTAACAATACCAACTGCCTTTTTGGTGACTGTTCTATCTGCCTTGTCCACAACTTAAGCCATATTCACTCCATTCCTCACTAAGCCAGATTTTTTTCATATCTTCCTGCTTTGATTTCTCATTATTCACCTTAATAAGCACAGTGACCAGCCACTGACTGAATGCTACGTTGTCTTGAAATTTCTTCAATCAAACAGCTTAGTCCATTATGACCTTTTAATTCAGCCCCACTCAAGTTATCAGGTCACAAGCTGAATGCAGCTATTTTTTAAAAAAATATTTTATTCATTTATTTATTTGACAGAGAAAGAGGGAGGGGGAGAGAGAGAGAGAATGGGTGTGCCAGGGCCTCCAGCCACTGCAAACGAACTCCAAACGTGTGCGTCCCCTTGTGCATCTGGCTAACGTGGGTCCTGGGGAATTGAACCTGGGCCCTTTGGCTTTGCAGGCAAATGCCTTAACCACTAAGCCATCCCTCCAGCCCCAGCTAGTTATTTTTGAGAGACTATAACATGAAGGTCTCTAACCCAGTTCTGAATAGCGACTGTGTTCTCTAAAATCTCACTGGCACAGGCTTAACTGTCTGTGTTTCTGTCAGCATTCGGCTCTTCTACTTTCCCACCAGCATATGGCTCATTGAGCTTCGTTAACAGCGTTCGAAGGCTCCTCTAACCCGTCACTAAACTTCCACATTCCTCTCACAAACCAGTGCCCAAGGTCAGGTTGATCACCCCACTCATTCTTGGTACTAATTTTCTATATTAGTTACTATTGTCATGACTGTGACCAAATGCATGACAATAAATGACTCAAGGAAGGAAAGATCTGTCTTGGTTGAAGGTCTGAGGGGATTTGGTCCATTATGCTGGGGAAGGAATGGCAGCAGGTTGCTCTGTGGGAGCAGAAACCTGTGCCTAGGACTCCTCACCTCACATCTCCATGAAACAGAAGGCAGAGAATGGGGAATGCTGGCACTCATCTGTCCTCCTTCCCACTTCTTCACTCTGGATCCTTAGCCCACGGGATGATGCCACCCACATTGAAGGTGGGTCTTCCTTTGCTAATCCTCTCTGGAAATGGCTTCACAGACCCCTCTGGAGATGTGGCTCCTACCAGACTCTAAATCTAGTCAAGTTGACAACACAGGTTAGCCATTATGGTGTCCAAAAAAAAAAAAAAAAAAAACAGATTTTGTACCTACTCAGGGCATGGTGCATGTATGGGCATGTAGACACCTACTCAGAGCATGGTGCATGTGTGTTCACATAGACACCTATTCAGTGCATGGTGCGTGTATGTGCATGTAGGGCATGAAAGAATCTATCTGGACAAATTAAATCCCACTGCTAAAGAGAAAGAAGATTTGTAAATTGAAATTTGTTGAACTTTTGGACGTGGGAGAGTCGTTCCTGCTTCACCTGAAATGCTCCTTGTGCAATGATGAACGAAGATCGCTGGTGAAGAAGGGAAAGAAAGTGAGAGAAGTGATCCAGGAGGGCAGAAGCAGCAAGTCATTTTGTTTTCCTAAAATCCGTTTGCCATACTTCACGACCACTCACTGATCACGACCCTATAAGGTGGTTCTGTTGGAAAACCAATCTGTTGCTTTGATAGGCTCTAATGCATTTTGAAAAATAGACATCATTCTTTGTTTCCACTTAATTTTGTTTTTGTTTTTGTTTTTCAAGGTAGGGTCTCACTGTAGCTCAGGCTGACCTGGAGTTCACTCTGTAGTCTCAGGCTGTCCTCAAACTCATGGAGATCCTCCCACCTCTGCCTCCTGAGTGCTGGGATTAAAGGCGTGCGCCACCACGCCCGGCTAAATGTTTCCACTTCATTTTTCTCTCACTCCAGTTCTTAAAACAGATTTCCTCTCAAAAAAATATTGTAATTTTATTAGAAAAATATCCATCTACAGCTATGTATAAGTCATATTAGTTACTTTTAGGTTCATAATATCATAAAAGGCAAGAATGCCTTGTGGCTGAGCTACATTGCTTGTGGTAGTAATTGCAGGCAGGGAATCCACGCTACGGAAACAGGTTTGGCTGAGAAATTTGAGATAGCATTTTTTTTTTGATTTTTCGAGGTAGGGTTTCGCTCTAGCCCAGGCTGACCTGGAATTCACTATGGAGTCTTAGGGTGGCCTTGAACTCATGGCGATCCTCCTACCTCTGCCTCCCAAGTGCTGAGATTAAAGGCGTGCGCTACCACGCCCGGCGAGATAGCGTTTTTAAAATGAGAGTGAGTTTGGATTCTTCTGTCTTAAATTTTAACAACTAACAGCTTTCTGAAATCCAGCTTAACCCAAGGCTTGCAGAGCCAAATAAACTTTAACATTGTAGAAACATCACTCTGCAGTAAATGAACCCAGAGAATAAGGAAGAGACATATACCTTTGTTCCAATTTTGCTACCAGGCCTGTGAAAAAATGAATTTAAAGCAGAAATAACTACATGCACCTATTCTCCAAAATGAATATAAATCCATAAGAAAACATGCTGGCTTTTTTTGTTAAAGCCAGTTTTGGTGAGCTCCAGAGGACGACCTGCCTCTGCATCCACCAGAGGCTTTTGAAGTAGAGCTTTTCAGTGGGGACCTACTTGTGATCACACTCTGATTTTAGCAACAGCACTTGACCACTGATACATTTTCCCAACAGATTTCTATTAGGAAAGAATGTGTTTACCTGGTGGAACTATTCTGAGATGATCCATGGTGGGGAGTGCCTTCCATTCTTTCCCTCTTCTGGAGCAGACTCTATTTGAGAGGCACACACTTCCTGGGCTTGGAGAATATATGCTGAATTATTTAAGTATTAACCCAGGTGAAAAGGATGTGAGGGACCCACTATCCCTTGGGAGCTTTTTCCTCCCACCTTAGGGGTGTTGCGACCTCAGACAATAATTCCTGTAACATATCTACTCCAGAAAGAACCTCTGGGCCGGTTCCCAGCAAGGTTTTCTCCTGTGCCCTCTGGGTGAAGAAATGAAGGTGACTGAACATCTGAGCTGCCTCACAGAGAGCAGCTGCCCCACAGTCAGCAGACCTTCTGGGGTCAAGGCAAGAAGGTATAGGCAAATCACGGAGATGTTGTGGTTCCACTCTAGCCTGACTGATGGTTTGCGCATATGTGGCTCTGCATGGTCTTGTCACCGTGAGTATAGGAGACTATGAGATGATAAGCAAATAATAATGGTAATGATGAAGTCCATGTTTTTAAAGCAACGCTTGTGATATGACCCCATGAGAAGATACAAAGTGCCCGAAATGCTAGTGGTTACTGCATATGGACGTTTGTATTTGGGGTGGTTTTTCTTGCTGCTTTCCATGCTGTCTTGATCGGTGTCCTTGGGTTTGTTTATAAGCGGTGCTGGGGAACAGGAAGAGAAACGCAGAAGTAAAGGTGGAAATGCCAATGTAAGGTTGCGTTTCCGGTTGCTCTCTGCTACAAGCAACTGGAACTTACGTGTTTTGGGACATTCTGAGGAACTTTGTGGAGCGCCTATGAGAATGATCCACCCACAGGACCAAAAGAGAAACCTGTTTCCATGTGTTCCATTAGACAGTGGTCAAGGGTTGCTCTAGAAGCCTAACACTGAACATTTCTGGTTCAGCCAACAGAACCAAGAGTGCCTGGCGGCTTTGCATCAGGGAGGCACATGCTCACCCATGACAGGCCCAAAGCAAACAGAGAGAGAAAAGGTCTGGGCTTGAGATGTACCCCACCTCTTGATAGCTATTGTCAAGGTCTGAATATGAAATGTCCCTCACAGGTATTTACATATTTGGTCCCTGCTAGTGGCACTATATATATATATATATATATATATATATATATATATATATATATGTCAGCCCAGGCTGGAATTCACTATGTAGTCTCAGGGTGGTCTCAAACTCACAAATCCTCCTACTTCTGCATCCCAACTGCTGGGAGTAAAGGTGTGTGCCACCATGCCCTTATGGCACAATTTTTGAAGGTTGTGGAAGCTTCAGCAGGTGGAGTGGAGCTGGAGCAATGGGTGACTGGGGGCAGGCCTTGAAAGGTCCAGTCCTTCGTGTCCTGGATGTGGCAATTCCACCGCCTGCTGGGCTAATTCTGAAACCATGAGCCAAGATAAGCCCTCTTCCCTCAGGCTGCTTCTGTCATTTTGTCATAGCAATGAGAAAGTAACTAGTGTGCCCTTTCAGCCACGAGCTCACCGCTGCATTAATCTGCTGGTGAGGTGAGTTAGTTTCATACACCAATCACCTCTTAATAGCTGGGAAACAAACCTTCAACACATACGCCTTTGGGGTGCACATTTCATATCCAAGCCATGACAGACAGTCTGGAAAGGGCAAAACTATAGGAAAATGAAAAGGGCAGTGGCTGTTAAGTGTTGAAGGATGGGGGAATGAGGGACGAATGATAGGCGCAGAGGGATATAGGGACAACGTAACTATTCTATATCACACTATGATGTTATATACTTGTCATAACATTTGGGTTATTTATTTATTTACGAATTTATTTCGGTTTTTTCAACGTAGGGTTTCACTCTAGCCCAGGCTGACCTGGAATTCACTAAGTAGTCTCAGGGTGGCCTCGAACTCACGGCGATCCTCCTACCTCTGCTTCACAAGTACTGGGATTAAAAGCGTGTGCCACCACACCCAGCTGTTTGTCATAACATTTGTCCAAATCCAGAGAACATCCATTAAGATGTGTGTGTGTGTGTGTGTGTGTGTGTGTGTGTAAAATAGACTGTAAATGATGGTGATCTTTTAAAAAATATTTTTGTTTATTTTTATTTATTTGAGAGCGACAGACAGAGAGAGAGAAAGAGGCAGAGAGAGAGAGGGAGGGAGAAAATGGGTGCACCAGGGCCTCCAGCCACTGCAAACAAACTCCAGATGTGTGCATCCCCTTGTGCATCTGGCTAATGTGGGTCCTGAGGAATCAAGCCTCGAACCATGGTCCTTAGTCTTCACAGGCAAGTGCTTAACCACTAAACCATCTCTCCAGCCCAGTGATGGTGATCTTAATGTAGGCTGACTGGTAACAAACATACATTTCTGGTACAGGATGCTGGCTATAGGCAAGGCTACAAATAGACAGTGACCTGTGAATTATATGGGAATTCCATGTATTTTGCACTTAAACCCAAAACTGTTATATAAACCTGTTTAAACTATGGGCTGCGTGTAGCAAAGTTGGTAAGAGTTCTTGCCCAGCATGAACAAAGGCCTAGGTTAGATCCCCAGCCCCTCATGCATTGGATTTGGTGGTATATGCCTGCAATCCCAGCACTAGGAAAGTGGAGGCAGAATCATTAGAAGTTTAAGGTCATCCTCAGCAAACAGTGACATCAAGGCCAGACTGATACATGAGACCCTGTTTAAAAAAAAAATCAATTTAAATAAAACTTCATACATAGCAGAAATAAATGGCAATTAAAAATTTCCAAAGTTTATTTATTTATTTATTTTTATTGTTTTTGGTTTTCCAAGCTAGGGTCTCACTCTAGCTCATGTTGACCTGAGATTCACTGTTAGTCTCAGGGTGGCCTCGAACTCTCGGTGATCTTCCTAGCTCTGCTTACTGAGTGCTGGGATTAAAGGTGTCTGCTACCATGCCCGGCCAAAGTTTAATATTTTAATTAAGAGATTTTACTATGATAACTGGGTGGGTTTTGTTCTAGTTGTCCAAGGATAGGCAATTCTAGCAGGACAGCCCTCTGCAAATCCTTTCTCGGATTCTTTCTCGCACAGTTAGTAGAAAACCCTGAGCAGCCACCAGAATTCAATCATCAACTCTGTGCAAACTGAAACCCCAAATTTCAGGGAAGCGTAAGTGCTTTGCACATGTGGGGACATCAGCTGACTGCTTCCAGCCCTGGCGCAGCAGGAGCTATGACATTATCAGCGGCTCCCATGAGGGATCGTCTTCTCATTGCTGACATCTGAGTCACTCTGGGCGTTGGAATAACCACATAGTGGCTTTTGCCAAAGGAAAGGATTGCTGCATGTTTTAATACATGGAGAATGAGATGAGAAATACTCAATCACATATGTGTGGAAAATGGTGCCCTTAACTTGACTTGTCTCTTTGGAAGCCTTGCATAAGCAGAACAGAGCATGAAAACAACACACTCCTTTCACTTGATATGATCACCAGGAGAAAATGTGCATGCCATCAAAGGGATCTGTGTCACTCACTTGCCTCAGAATGAATTAATTCTAGTCTGAAATGCATGCCCAGCTAACCCAATCACTGGAAAACCTTCTGCATTGGCAGATCGCCTGGGAACACAGTGGGTCCTAAATATAGCCTCTCTCTGTCTTTCACTTATTTATTTTTCAGCTCTCCTGGCACCATGGGAGCAGACAAATCATTGATCTCTTATAAATGCCTTCACACCATCAACCACAAATCATCTATCTGGACTAGAGTTCATTCTTATAGACAATTCTTACTTACCATCTCTTTTTCCATTCTCTTGGTGTCATTATGTGATGAAATAATAATAACTAGATGAAAAACTGGGCTGGACTCTTTTTCTAAACAATTGTCTCCCCACACCCCGGCATTGGAAAATTCTTTCTGCTTGTTCCCCAGATAATTCTGTTTTATCACAGCTGAGGCATCATCTACACCAGAATTCCTCTAGTATCTTAAATTCTGGTCTTGTGTTCTCTATCCTCTATCCTCTCCCTTCCCTCCCCTCCCCTTCCCTTCCCTTCCCTTCCCTTCCCTTCCCTTCCCTTCCCTTCCCTTCCATTCTATTTCTTCTCTCTCTCTCTTTCTTGGAGTTGAGACCTAGGACCTGGATTGGTTATTGGTATGGGAAAGATGCTCATTGACTCTTTAAGGAGTATGTGTGATGTTCTAACATCCATTTCCTGAACTGAATTCAGATCACACACATCTGGGGTTGGTGTAGATTAGTTTCTTTGTATGAAGAGAAACTCAACTCCCAGCTCCGAGTTCACGAGCTTCCTGACCCTTGGGCTAGAGAGAGAGAGAGAGAGTGGTCTTTACTCGGGGTTTTATGAGTGTTTGTTGAGATTTCCTAATACTGAGATTCTATGGTCATGAACCAGGGGTTGTAGGTGGAAAAACAAAATAGTGTACTAACTTCTAGGGCTGTGCGTGGAACTACCGAAAGGATGGAGTTCCCAGACAGTGAGATGGAGAACACTGTGGATACCTTCGCATTGTGTATGAAGAGCACTGCTTCAGGGTTGTTGGTTGAATTTAAAACATTTACTTTTCCAACAAGTAGAGATATTGAGGAGGTAATTATGCAAGTCTAGAACTTATGAAGGGCATTTGGACTGGTGACGTAGATTTCAGTGTAATGCGGCATACGGGGTGTCAGGGGCACCCATGGCGCTGAAGAGATAAGCAGTGGTGGGAGCCGTGAAAGAACCAGCAAATGCGGCTATTATGGAAGCCATCTGAAGAAAAGTGTGCCAAGGACAGGAGAGCTACTAACTTTGTCAAATACTTCTCATCCAAGATGACATTTGCGAATTAAATTTCACTGCATACAACCTGTTAGTTACTTTCATATCGCAGAAACAAAAAACTGTAACAGAAACAACCGAAGGATAAAAGTGAGTCAGAGGTGTCAGTCAGGACAACTAGGAGAGATTCGGAGTACAGCAACTGATTGTCATGACAACTGGGAAGCAGGAAGGGGCCAGAACAAGTCATAGCCCGCAAGGGTATGCCTCCAGTGACTTCTTCCAGTGAGGCTCTACCCATAGATTCCCCCACTTACCACTGTTCACCACCTCTCCACAATGCTGTGGTACATGGATCCACCAAGGGATTACAGCTCCCAAGATCTAACTGTCTCTGGAAATACCATCACAAAAACACCCTGGTGTGCTTTACTAACCTAAGTGCTAGAGCAAGGACAGCCAGCCGGGCGTGGGGGCACACGCCTTTAATCCCAGCACTTGGGAGGCCTAGGTAGGAGGATCGCCGTGAGTTCAAAGCCACCCTGAGATGACAGAGTAAATTCCAGGTCAGCCTGGGCTAGAGTGAGATCCTATCTTAAAAAACCAAACATACACAGAGAGAGAGAGAGAGAGAGAGAGAGAGAGAACCAGCAAAGAGGAGAGAGGAATGTCAAAGCGGTTCCGTGAGTGGATGAACACTATTGTTCCAGGACCGGAGCTCTAGGAGGGATCAGATCTACGTAATGATGTGGGAGGCCCCACCCCCCATGAGCCCTAATCCTCAGGCCCTCATCCAAGTTTATCAAAGAAATTGAAAAACGTGGACACAGAAGAGTAAGTTATAGTGAATTCATTAAAGGCAGGCTAAAAACAGGAGAGAAGAGAAGGCATGAAAGCTAAGAGGAGTTCTCCTCACCCAGAACTGGGGGAAGAAACCAGGAAAGTCTCACCTGGAAGCTTGGATTCATTTCTTTTATGAACTATGTGTGCCACTGGGATGAGCTTCCTCACCACGTTAGGGTGTGCACAAAAGACCTTGATTGGCGAACGGGCAAGGAGCACTGACTCAGGAAGGGCTCCTCTGACAGGGCTGAGCCCAGGACGAGTTGAGGAAGAAACTGGAAACTGCTGCTGCTGCTGCTGCTCACAGCCATCTGGGATGACACTGAATCAGACTGGAGTTGTCCCACCAGGATAGAGTGACATCTATATTTCTGTAGTCCTGTCCCTAGCTGAATACCTCCCTATATACAAAAAAAAAAAAAAAAAAAAAAAAAGCAGGCAGGGCGTGGTGGCACACACCTTTAGTCCCAGTATTTGGGAAGCAGAGGTAGGAGAAGTGCCATGAGTTCAAAGCCAGCCTGAGACTACATAGTGAATTCCAGGTCAGCCTGGACTAGAGCAAGACCCTGCCTTGAAAAACCAAAAATAAATAAATTAATTCTTTTTTTTTTTCAAAGCTAACTTGCTTCTAAGCCTTATCACTGTGGCTTGAGTGTCTGTGTCTCTTGATGTTCCTGTTGATGCCTAACTTCCAGTGCCTTGCTCTGGAGGGATGGACTCTTGAGGACGTGTGTAGGGGGTGAGGAGGAGGGAGGGCTCATGAGTGGGATTAGAGTCCTGTAAAGAAATAGCAGGAGGAAGGCATCACGTACAAGAAACAGGTGATCATCAGACACTGAGTTGTGAGCACCTCGATCTTTCCCAGCCTCCAGAACTGTTCTTCATAAATGACCAAGTCCAAGGAGGCAAATGTGTGAGTGATATGGTGAAGAGAGTCTGATGTCTTTTCACTTTTTAGTGAAAAATAAAACCAGATTGATACAGGAATTTTGGGATGTCCTCTGCAAATGCACCAATATACACCAAAGCACTAGTAATTTGGGGGTGTCTCCAGATTCTTGTCTTACAAATTTGATGAGTGAACTCTACAGATCAAAGGATAAAGTTCAGAAAAAATTTATTATAGCTCGGAGCTTTAGGAGGGAGATCTTTAAGAGAAGGGAATTAAGGGAAGGGAGGAAGACATAGATTAGAGCTTTAGGAGAAGGAGGGGGGGATCTTAAGCCCGGAATATAAGAGAAGAAAACAAGGCAGAGGGGTCTAGCCCAGTGAAGCAAGAAGGGGTTTGAGAATCCCACCTTGAGACTTAGGTTGGGAATTTTTATGTGAGCCCAGTGGATGAGCAGCTGATCTAGCTTGTTACTCTTTGTTGTTGTTGTTGTTGTTGTTGTTGTTGTTGTTGGTTTTTCGAGGTAGGGTCTCACTCTGGCTCAGGCTGACCTGGAATTCACTAGGTAGTCTCAGGGTGGCCTCGAACTCTTGGCGATCCTCCTACCTCTGCCTCCAGAGTATTGGGATTAAAGGTATGCGCCACCATGCCCGGCTAGCTTGTTACTCTTGATGGCAGGTGTCTGTGGTCAAGATTTCTGGAAAAGGGAAATCTTGCCAGAAATCTTGATCCTCCAGGAAGGGCCTTTTCAGAAGGGAGTGGAAGGAGGGACTCCTTAAGGCATCAGGGATAAAGAAAGGCCAGATTCTTCTGACGTTTCTGACCTGTAATGAAGGGTAATGGGCTAGATTGTCCCCTGCAGACCCAAGAACAATTCCCATGTTTAGCCAAAAGAAAGTTTTGGGGCCCTGTCACTCCTGAATTGCATCGAGGTCATTTCATAATAAGGTGTACGAGATCTAAGGAGGGGAGTGAAGAAACAGGATGCCCAGGAGCGCTGGGGAGCAGACAGATTACGGCAGTGCACCAGGCTCCAGTTTTACTGTCACAAGTGTGAAACGACTCCCGCTAAACAGGCTGTGTGTTGTAGGGCGACCTGGTGGCGGGGAAGCAGTGGATCCGGCTTCAGTCCCATTCCTTTCGTTTCCCTTTCTGCCAGTGACACCACGAGGGCATTGCAAAGGAGCCCTGGTCTTATGGCAAGTTTTTAACACAGCGGCACCTGCTGGACATGCCATGAACTACCACCTCAGGGCAGTTTCCTTTCAGAACCCCGTGGGGAGCCGAGTTCCTATCTTTGGTCAGCTGCTCTTAGCAATTGCTAAAGTAAAAGCAAATACAGCAGGACAATCGGGGGGCGGGGGGCATTTCCACTCTGATTCTGAGGTTTGAGGAGTTGTGTAGTAACTAACAGGCATATATATCCCACGGAACAATTGTAGTTAAGAATAAAATCGAAGGGTTGGAGACATGGCTTCGTGGCTAAGGTGCTTGCCTGAGAAGTGTAAGGGTCCGAGAATAGATGAAGAAAGACCCTGGACTCAAATAGTATGTAAAAGCAAAGAGCGTTTATTGTGCAGAATCAGCCAGCATGTGGGGGGGGGGGGTCAACCATTCACACAACATGGTGACCCCGAGAGGAGCACGCAGGCCCCTTTTAAGCACAACTAGGGGAATTTCAGGTGGGGTTAGGTGATCTTTTAAAATGATTGGCTAGGCAAGCAGCGATTACAGTTGTAGGTCTTTGATTGGTGGGGCAAAAGGCGCAAAAGGGACATGTCTGGGCATGTTTGGACATGTCTCCAGGAGCTGACTCAGCCCCTGGGCAGCTGTCTTCTCCGGCCACATGTCAGGGTCACTGTTGATGAACAGCCCATCCTTTCCCAGAAGTCTTGCCTGCCTCTCCCAGAAACTTAAACTTAGGCCTAGTTAGGATGGCACCTTACCTGTGCCTGTCATGGCATCAGTTTGGACCCTTCAAGAAGCCCAAGGACCCAGGTTTGATTCCCCAGTACCCACATAAGCTAGATGCTCAAGGGGGCGCATGCGTCTGGAGTTCGTTTGCAGTGACTGGAGGTCTGGCGTGCCCATTCTCTCTCTCTCTGTATCCTTCTCTCTGTCTACATCTCTCTGCTTGCAAATGATTAAATAAAATATTAAGGGCAAAAAACAAATCTTGTAAAAAATAATTTATACATTTTAAGCAAAGAAGAGACATGTGCGTCTTAGCTCTCCCTAGAATCTTGCACTTGTAAAAGCCAGTCCACATAAGTGACCAGAAGATTCGATCTTTTTGTCACCATTTACTCCAAATGAGTTGTGGGGAGCCCCAGAGGGTCCCCCAGATGGGGTTGTCTACCAGACCCAGAGACACTCACACGGAGAACTCTCAATGCAAGTCGCAAGAGGTTTATTGTGGGACCGGTGCACCGGGGCTCGACACGAAGTCCTCACGCAGGAGGGGTGAAGAGCCCCTAGCAGCCGGGAGGTAGGGGTTTTAAAGGCAAAAATGCAGAAATATCTTAAACATGTTTCAGTTCGGGGACTTTTCAGACGTCAGCAGGCAGTCGCCCGGGCCGTGCTGTTCCCGTGTTATCTTGACCTTGTGCAGGGAGTTAGGGCCCCTGCAGCTAGGCGTTGGGCTTCCCAGAGAGCTAAGGCTTTTCAGAGATTAGGTATGCACAGGTTACTAAGGCAACGGCCAGTACTTCAGTTAACTATTTCCTTACCTGAGCCTTATGTTAAGCAAGCGATTGTACAGAAGCCAAAGAAGCAGGTTAGATGTATTTATTAGGGATTGGTGACCTTTCATTTCCCCCTTTTCTTGGTCATAATTTCAATCATGGAATAGTGGATTCATTATCTGCCTGGGTCAACTGTTGATATTGTTGTCTAAGCACCATTACCTGTACCGTACTAATTTTTTTTTTTAATAAAAGTAAGTAATCTGTTTAAAATGCAAGGGCCGAGGGTGAAAAGTAGAAGTAATATTAAGAGAGGTCCAAGCAGGGTAGAAATCAAGGTGGTCATCCACGGAGAGCGGGAAAACCAGGACTCATACCATGATTGTTGTTGCTGTTTTTTTTTTTTTACGTTGTTCTAAACTTTTTCGTACCCGTTTCAGACTATCTTTAACTAAACCTGTCTTATCTGCATAAAAGCAGCATTTTTTTTTTAAGGCTGTACATAATCCCCCTTGCTGTAGGAACAGTAAATCTAATTTTTTTTTATTTTGTAAAACTACCTCTGATAAAGAGGTGACTGAGTCTTTTAGATTCTGCATGCCTGATTGTAATTCTTGTAAGTCTTTGTCTATTGCTGCACTGAGGGTAGCATAGTGTTGGTTAGAGGTGACCAGGGAAGCTATTTCTGTTCCTGTTCCCGCTGCTCCTAGTCCTACTACTAATGCCATAGTTAAAGTGGTGATGGGCTCTCTTTTAAATCGAGGAGAGGCAGAATCAGTATTTTATATCTTCTGAAAATCATCTGAGTCTCTAATGGTAAGTCTGGGCAGCAAGCTTATTAGTATACAATAGTTTTTTTTTTTTAGAAAAGTTTTTTTTTTTACATAAGTAGTGAGTCCTGTAGAGCAAGCGAGATAGGTATCTAGTGGTGCAGAGATATATTTGAATGAAAGGCTGGAGTTAACAATGACAGTTTTGTTACAGATTTCAGAGAGGGATCGGGGGGGAAGCATGTTAGGTCCCAGTAGGCATAGTCCCACCCCAGAAACAAAGCTCATAGTCAGCCCTTGAGAGCCCGTGGGGGGTTTCCAACGCAAGCAAGAAGTATCACTAGTAAAGACCAGGCTTCCCGAGGTGGCTAGTCCCTCATAGAAAGGGGGGCTGGAAGAATAGCATATCTAACATTCCCTCAGTGTATGGTTAATCATACTAAAGACCTGGACAGAGGAATTTACTAAGGCTAAAATTAGATCTGCTGAAGAAGGGGGGTTAGGGGGCAGAGTGGGCTGAAAGAAGGTCTGAGTTGGGGAGATTGAGGACGGTCGTGGAAAGGGAAGGGAGCTGTTTTGTGACTTTGTTTTAGGAGGCTGTTGTTTATGCAAAACTGGGTTGGGACCTAAACTGATCTTTTGAGTGTCTGGAAAGGCTTTGATTAGCTTAACCCTGAATGTGAGGCCTGGATCGGTCCCTGAAACATATAACCGTAATCCCCATTTAAATCTTCTAGTCCAATCTTTAGTCTTAGCATACTCGGTGAAGGAAATGTTTAGGGGGTTACACCAGTTGGAACAGGGTGGCTTAGATGTCCCCTTTCTGACCGTGATGTAATCCCATTTAGAGGATGGGTTCCAATATCCGTCTCCGGTGGTCTCACATCCCCAGGCGGCACAAAAGTAAGCGGGGGAGTATCCACATTTGGATCCTAATGAGCGACCTCTGTGGGCCCCTGGGCATACGTATATGGGAGTGGTCTGGAGGGCTTTTCGGCCCTCTGGGTCAGAACAACGGGGTAAAGGCGGTGGGCTGTGAACATGGCCAGATTGTGGCAGAAACTGATCAGGGGTCCCCCAGGCAAGATCTGCTCCCAAGGCTAACTTACAAAGGTCTACTTCAAGGGTGGGCCATGGAGTGGTTATAGACAGTTGAGAGGTAGAATTAATAACATCACCTGCCTGATTAATGATCTGCCACGTATAGTTGTAGAGCTGGTAGGGGGAAGCTACTATTGAGTGGGGTAGCAACAAGGGCATTAATAGTTTGAACCAAACCTTAAGATGAGCCATTATGATTCAGGACAGTGACAGGAATACGGCGGAAACGCAACTTGAGGGGGTTGTCAGTCTTTGTCAGCTGCCAGCAAGAGTCAGGTGAGGGAGCTGGTTTAACGTGAGAGGCGTGGATCCAGGCGGCGATTCCGTCCACCTTCACGGCCGTTGGTGTTGTCAGGAGTACAGTGAAGGGTCCCTTCCAGCGAGGTTCGAGGTTTGTGGGTCGATGTCGTCTCACGTAGACCGAGTCTCCAGGCTGGTACGGGTGTGGAGTTGGGTCCTTAGCAGGCAGGTAGGCTTCTCTCAGTTTAGGCCACAAGTCACTCTGGAGGAGGTGTAGCGCTTGTAGCCTGGGGGTTGGAGGCTCGGAAGGGTGCCAGGTCTCGGTGGAGGGCTTCATCGAAGATGGTGGGTGAATTCTTGAAGCCCTGTGGCAATCTCGTCCAAGTCAATTGTCCGGAGAGTCCCATATCCGGATCTTTCCATTCGAAGGCGAAGACGAGCTGGCTTTTTTCATGTAGAGGTAGGCAGAAGAAAGCATCTTTTAAATCTAGGACGGTGTACCAATCCCTCTCAGGTGGGAGTGAGCTTAATAGGTTGTAAGGGTTGGGGACTGTTGGGTGTAGGTCCTCCACCCTTCTGTTAACTTTTCTTAGGTCCTGCACTGGGCGGAAATCATTAGAGTTGGGCTTACGTACTGGCAAGAGGGGGGTGTTCCAAGGTGACTGGCATCTTTTTAACACTCCCAGTTTCAAAAGTCTCAGTATGTGGGGTCTTACCCCTTCCTTGGCCTCTTGGCTCATGGGATACTGTCTCACTGATATGGGCACAGCAGAAGCCTTCAGATCAATAATTATGGGTGGTTGGTGGGAGGCCAGCCCCATGCCAGCTGTCTCAGCCCAGGCTCCAGGGATCTCAGCGAGCCATTTATCTACTTTTAAGTTAGTCTGAGGCGTTTCAAATAGCCTGTGTTCATCCTCCAACTTCATTGTTAAGACTTGAATAAGTTTTTCTGTCTTATTAGTTACATGGGGGCCTTCTTTAGTAAAAGTGATTTGGGCCCCTATTTTTGTTAATAAGTCCCGTCCTAGTAAGGGGGCTGGGCAACCAGGAATCACAAGGAACGAGTGGGATACCCGGCCCACGCCTAGGTCCACCGTTCTTCGGGTAGTCCATGAAAATTGTTGGTTCCCGGTGGCCCCGAGAACCCAAGACTTTCTGCCTGATAATGGTCCTTCTGGTTTTAACAGAACTGAATGTTGAGCGCCCGTATCCACGAGGAACTTAATGGGTTTCCCCTCCACTTTAAGGGTTACCTTAGGCTCGGGGAGGGGTTCCGAGCCCCGTACCCCCTATTTATCATCTTCCTCTAAAGTCAAGATTTTTCTTGGTTTTTTTTTTAGGACAGTCTTTTATCTAATGTCCTTTTTCTTTGCAATAGGCACATTGATCCTTGTCTAACTGCTGTCTGTTGCCCTGGTTTTGTTTCTGCCTAGGATTTTTATGCTTTTCTTTGTCTAGGTTTTTTCTATCCTGAATTACGGCGGCCAGAATTTTAGTTATATTTCTCTCATGTCTCTTATCTCGCCTATTGTCCCTTTCCTCCTGCTCTTTTGCTCTTCTTTGTTCCCTTTCTTCCTCTGTTTCTCTCTTATTGTAAACTTTCTCAGCTTCTTTAACTAAGTCCGACAGCGTATATCTACTTAAGCCATCTAATCTCTGTAACTTTTTCCTGATATCTGGTGCTGACTGGTCAACAAAACTCATCAGAACTGATACCCTTTGTTCCTCTGCAGTTGGATCAAATGGTGTATATCTACGGTAGGCCTCCATGAGGCGCTCCAGGAAAACAGAGGGTACTTCATCAGGTCCCTGAATAATCTCTCTTACCTTGGCCAAATTAGTAGGACGCCTCGCGGCTCCCCGAAGACCAGCCACTAGAGCCTGGCGGTAGACGCGGAGATGCTCCCTACCTTCAGAGTTGTTGAAGTCCCAGTTGGGGCGGGTTAAGGGAAACCCGTCGTCAATCACGTTCTGGAGCTGTGTGGGACGTCCATCATCCCCAGGAACGTTTTTCCTGGCTTCCAACAGGATGCGTTCCCTCTCCTCTGTTGTGAAAAGGGTTTGGAGTAACTGCTGACAGTCATCCCAAGTGGGCTGGTGAGAGAAAACTAGAGATTCCATGAGAGCAGTTAGTTTAGAGGGATCCTCTGAGAAAGGGGGGTGATTAGCCTTCCAATTATATAAGTCCGCAGAAGAGAAAGGCCAATACTGAAGGGGTGGTAGGGGTCTTTGATCTGGGTCATCTCCTGGCCCTGGGGGAGGAGGAGGGCCTATAGCCCTAAGGGGCAGAGTGATAGCGGTATCTGGAGTCTGAGCCCGTCTGCTTCTGGTCCCCGCTGCCGGCCCCCCACCTGCTCCTCCGGTTGAGGGGTTAGGCGGAGCTGTGGGAGCGTGGGATGGCGGGTAAGACGGTGGGGCGTCTGACAGGAGTAAGTCTGTCTGGATATCCGGATAGATCTTTTTCTTTTGTTCTGAACCTGCAACAAGAACTGTGGTGGACTGCAAGGAGTCTCTGTTAATAGGCTTGGGGAAGATCCAGGGTTTTAGCCAAGAGGGAGGGTCCTGCACCAAGTCCTGCCAGGTAAAAATGTAGGGCAGCTGGTCAGGGTGGCCTCTGGGCTCCTGCAAAATAATTTTCTTGACAGCTTGGATAACACTTAGGTCAAAAGTTCCCTCCTGAGGCCATCCTACATTCAGCAAATTCCATTCTCCCTGGCATAAAGTTTGCCATTTCCTTTTTTTAACTTCTACTGATAAGTTATGAGCTCTCGTCTTAACGTCAGTCCAATGTGTTAGAGTCAAGTCCAGAGGGGTAGAAACAGTCTGTCCCATATTGGGAGGAGAATAGGAAAAGTAGAAGAACAAAATGAACAGGAAAATACAGAAAACAGAAAGACTGAGTTGGCCTGCCCGCCGCCTGAGCAAAAACGAAAGTGATTCAGAAGGCGGAGAGCTAGACCCGGATGGTGCCTTGCGACAGATAAGAACTCGGTCAGAGTTCTTCAGATAGGAGACAGAGAACAGAGAACAGATCTGTCTCCTCCGGGCAATCAAGAGCGTCCTCCAGATTGCTTGGGTGGTGGTCCTCAGGCCCGTCAGCCCCGACCTGCCACACCCCAGAGCAAGGCACCCAGATTGAGAATTCTCCAGATCGGACGAGGTTAGACAAACACAGTGAACAGAGACAGACAGAGACAGACAGACAGACAGACGTAACAGGAGGCGCCTCTCACCTCTGAGGGGTCCGGAGTGAGGTCTGGGGTCCTGTAGAGATCCTGGACAATCTCGGTGGGACCTCCAAAATGTGGGGAGCCCCAGAGGGTCCCCCAGATGGGGTTGTCTACCAGACCCAGAGACACTCACACGGAGAACTCTCAATGCAAGTCGCAAGAGGTTTATTGTGGGACCGGTGCACCAGGGCTCGACACGAAGTCCTCACGCAGGAGGGGTGAAGAGCCCCTAGCAGCCGGGAGGTAGGGGTTTTAAAGGCAAAAATGCAGAAATATCTTAAACATGTTTCAGTTCGGGGACTTTTCAGACGTCAGCAGGCAGTCGCCCGGGCCGTGCTGTTCCCGTGTTATCTTGACCTTGTGCAGGGAGTTAGGGCCCCTGCAGCTAGGCGTTGGGCTTCCCAGAGAGCTAAGGCTTTTCAGAGATTAGGTATGCACAGGTTACTAAGGCAACGGCCAGTACTTCAGTTAACTATTTCCTTACCTGAGCCTTATGTTAAGCAAGCGATTGTACAGAAGCCAAAGAAGCAGGTTAGATGTATTTATTAGGGATTGGTGACCTTTCAGAGTAATTCTGCATAAATGGCCTCAGCAAAAATGCTATCAATGGGCTAAGGAGATGGCTCAGTGGTTAAGGAAGCAAACCCTGCCAACTCGGGTTCAGTTCCCCAGCACCTATGTAAAGCCTTTACAAAGCGGTTTATGCACCTGGAATTTATTTGCACTGGCGAGACACCCTGGTTCACACACCTATGCACACACACAATACAAATAAAACATTTAAAAAGACACTAGTGGCATGTATAGATATGTGCTGACATGAGATGCCATCATGCTGGGTGTGTGTGTGTGTGTGTGTTATGAGTCTTTCAGGAGATTGTTTGGCTCTCTTCTACAACCTGACACTGTGAGGGTTTTTTTTTGTTTGTTTGTTTGTTTTTGTTTTTGTTTTGAGGTGGGGTCTCACTCTAGCTCAGGCTGACCTGGAATTCACTACATAGTCTCAGGGTGGCCTCGAACTCACGGCAATCCTCCTACCTCTGCACCATCACATGAGTTTTCTTTTTCAAAAAATAGCCGGGTGTGGTGGCGCATGCCTTTAATCCCAGCACTTGGTAGGTAGTGGTAGGAGGATCACCATGAGTTTGAGGCCACCCTGAGACTACGTAGTGAATTCCAGTTCAGCCTGGGCTAGAGTGAGACCCAACCTCGAAAAACCAAAAGAGAAAAAAAAATTATTTATTTGCAAGAGAGGCAGAGAATGACAGAGAGAGAGAGAGAGAGAGAGAGAATGGGTATGCCAGAGCCTTGAGCCACTGCAAACAAACTCCCGACACATGCCCCACCTTATGTATCTAGCTTATGTGGGTATTGGGGAATTGAACCTGAGTCTTTGGGCTTTACAGGCAAGTGCCTTAACTGCTGAGTCATCTCTCAAGCCCCAACTGTAGGTTTTCTTTTCTTTCTTTTTTTAAAAAAATACTTTTTATTTATTTCAGAGAGAAAGAGAGAGAGATAACGGGAGCACCTGGGCCTCTAGCCACTGCAATATAAACTCCAGATGCATGCGCCACGTTGTGCATCTGGCTCATGTGGGTCCTGGGGAATTGAACCTGGGTCCTATGTCTTTGCAGGCACACACTTAACTGCTAATCCATCCCTCCAGCCCCCAAATGTGGGTTTTCTAATTTTGATTAGTGCCCAGCACAAGGGTTGGTACATGGTATAAATGAATAAACATTTGTTACTAGAATGTGAAAGTTGGTAAACCAATGTGATTTGATGTACCTAAGTGGATATACTGTAAAAAGCTTAAGAAGTTTGCACTTCAGAACCCTCAACATTTGTAATATACTTTCACTGCATTAATTAAACACATGATTTCTTTCACTTTGCCCTATCTTCCACATGTAAGTTCATATTCAGTGCTATCTTTTATCAAAAAGTCAGAGTATTTTTTGATTAGGATTATGTGGTGTGGCATTCACCAGAATTTTGTGTCGTGGGTATTATCCTACACCAAGGCTACCCGCAGCAACAGTATGTGCTGGTAAAATCATGTGTGTTAGGCATCTCAACTCATTAGCTTGCACCTCACCATATCTGAAGCCTCCCATTCTGAGGAACTCTGGCGGATCCAGATGAGGTCATTTGCAAAATTTCTGGAGTTAACAAAAGTGACAGAACTTTTTAAAATGTCAACAATTTTTCATGACCACCTCAAAAATGTATTACTTTTGATATTTATACAAAAACTTATCTTATAAACTTGTTTTATGAAGATGTGATCAAATACTTAAAAACTAGGGAAAATGTGTATCAAGCAGGTTAACTCAAATGTTATTTTTCTAGACTGGATCATAGTTTTCATTCAATCAAGTTTTAAATGTGTGATTCCTCACTTTGAATAAATATACCCTTTCATATCTATTTTTTCAAATTTTTATGTTTTTTTGACAATGTCTTAGTGACAGTTCTTCACAATGTAAGAATCAGTCCTTCAATTTTCTCCTATCATTTCTGATCAGACATTATTAAACTCTAACAGCACTAATCTCTTGAAGTGTGTGTATGTATATGTATGTGTGTGTGTGTGTGTATATATATATATATATATATATTTCGATGTAGAGTCTCACTCTGGTTCAGGCTGACCTGGAATTCATTATGTAGTCTCAGGGTAGCCTCGAACTCACAGCAATCCTCCTACCTCTGCTTCCTGAGAGCCACCACGCCCGGCTTGAACTATACATTTTATTTTAAATGTGGCAGCACTGTCACTTCCCTGGATTTTAAGGAACAATTCCTGTTATTTTCAGATGTGATAATGGGGTTGGCAGCTATTTTAAAAAGCTCTTGTAGAGATACATAATAAAAACTTGCATAGACCAAATAATATATTGAGGGTTTGTTCCAAGCTCCTAATGAAGACCAAGTTAATGGGACACGTGGATAAGGTCTGACCACAGGCTGTTTGGCTCGCAGCCTGGCTAATGTTCTATGCTCTTTGTGTACACGGGTTTAGAGTTTACCATGGTTAAAAAGCATAAGGTATTCAACCTGGTTGTCAAACCCAGTGTATATCACCCTGTACTTGGTCCGCATGTTGTGGAACCCTCACTGCGACCTGAGACCTTCCTCTGAGTCTCTGGGCTCCTCTCCAGCTCCAGGTCCTGCTCCGGTCGCCCCACTCTCCCTTCAGCCCAGGGTAAGATGGAAGTAGGGCTTTCTTCTTAGCATTATGAGAGGCCTCATGTGGTAGGGCCAAGTCATCTGCTTTTCCATCCTGGCCTCCTACTATAATTGCACAAACTTACTTAGAAATAAAGTATACAAGCCGAGTAAACTCTCACAAGGAAAGCACTGGGCATTCTGCCATTTTATTTGTCACGGGATATCACAACTGCAACCGGCATTCCTGCTTAGAGATCACTCGTCTTTAATGGACTTTACCAAAGCGCCCCAATAACTTTTTAGGTGAATTCGATATAGCCAAAGCATTCGAAATCTTTGCCACCAGTGGCACTCGGAAATTTCTTTTCATTAAAGTTTCTTGGGGAATAATCCAGCGAATGGTTTTGGGGGTGCTGTCGAGTGAGTCCGCTGATATACAGGCATAAAAGAAGGGCCGGTTGGATTTTCTTTCTGAACGGAAGTTGATCTCCTCCCAATGATGTTTCGATGCTGATTTGTGATTGCTGTGTGACTCATATGGCCTTTCTGACTTGCAGTAATGCACTTTCTTCTTTCTTGTGTGTCCCTCTTCACTGTGTACACAACTATAGTCAGAGTCCTGGTGAACATTAGACTTTCTAAGCAGACCAAATTTGGTCTTCTTTTTATCTTTGCTTTCTGGGCGCATGTGATGAGACTTGGGACAGTCTTTTACATGATGTGATTTAAAGCTTGATTCACTGGAGGAAGTTAAAGAGTAGGCCGTTTTACTCCGCATGGTCCAGGAAACTTTCTCTTCACTGAACGCAATGGAAGATGCTGTAGACTGAATTTCCACAGCACTTGATGAACGATGACACACCAACTCAGAGGACTGCATTTTGGAGGAGGGCCTGTATCTCCTGCTTCTGTGAAAGTCGCAGGAGGACAGTGTGGGATATAAGCTATGTTTTCTGCAGGCTTTCACTTTATGGACACCTGACCCTTCACCATAAAAGGGTTTCAAGTACGCTGCCTCTTTCATCCGGAAGAATTTTTCCAAAGGAATGCCTTTCTCTACTGCGAAGAGAAAGTCATCTGATTCCTGGCTTAAGTAAAAGTTGGTTTCTAAAAATACACACTCCTCACTATCACTTTCTTTGGGAGCTAAAGATCTCTCCGGGTTAGGCGAAGTCCTGGTCTTTATGCCAGTATCAGTGAAGCCATCAGCAATCTTCCGGGCGGAACGTGACTCAGGAAAGCTGGCAGCCTTTTGCTGAGTGCATAAATCAGAAGGCTTATATTCATTTTCTTTTTGAAACAATTCATGACATCTGTTATTTTTTCCTGGAGTCATGTGGCATTTTAACTCTGGATGACCTCTAGTGTCTTTCTGCTTCACACCCTGTAGATCAGGGCCCAAGGTGTGCACGTGGCTTGGTTCTTTTCTGAAGAGTGCTGAATTTTCCTGTAGATTTTGCTTTTTGAAAGAAATACATTGTTGTTGTACAAGTCCTTTATCAATGGGAAAAGTACATTTCCCCCCACGATCATCTCCTCTTTCACAACTTGGGGCTATACTTAATTGAAGAGTAGGCTTGGGCAGGGCACTTGGTGCAGGGGCCAAGTTGTAACCGGAAGACCTCAGAGCCGAATCACCCTGCAGATTAGGGCCCAAGGTGTGTACATGGCTTGGTTCCCGGACTTTTTTGAAGAGCACTGAATTTTCGTGTAGATTTTGCTTTTTGAAAGAAAAAGGTTGTTGTTGTACAAGTCCTTTATCAATGGGAAGAGTACATTTTCTCCCACTATCATCTTCTTTGTTACAACTTGGAACTGTACTGAATTTAGGAGTAGGCTTGGGTAGAACACTTGGTGCAGGGGCCATGTTGTTACTGGAAGACCCCAGGGCAGCATGTAAGTATTTTTGCTGTAAATTGAGATCTATCTCACGAAGAGATGTTTTATCAAAAAGTAATAAAAGTCTGTTTGTTTTCTTTGGTGCTTTGACAGCAGAATGAATACACTTAGGCAAAGGTTTGGATCTAGCCTGGGCATTGACCATTGCATACGATTCGCTCACAATTCTGGAGAAGGTTTCTGATTGTAGTTCCAATGATTTCCTGGAAATATGCATGAGAAGTTTGTCTCTTTCCTCCACTGGGTACTTTAGGAAAATAGGAGTCAGCGGGTGCCCACGAGCAGAAGCAGTAAGTGCAGGTGCCCCATTTCCTAGCTTTTCAATACTGTTCGGCCTTGTCACAGTCTCCTTCTTACCACTTGAAACAGCAATCAGTACTTTCCTACTGAGAGGGTCTTTTTGATAACTATATTTCAAATTAGGTTCTTTAACTCCTGGAGACATAAAATTCATTTCTTTATGTCTCGGATAAAGCCTCCAACTGTTATCTTCAGAAATACCCACTTTGGAGTGGAAGTTAAACTTTTGTAAGGATATTTTTGCCATCTCTGGTATCATATTCAGTTTTATTTCAATGACTTTTGAAGCTAAATGTTTAGTGAGCTTATTTTTTTCTTCAGGGGTAAGATGTTTTAAAGGAGGTTTGCCTTGCAATATGGAGTACATTCTGGATGATAGATCTGGACCCTCTAGAGGCAGCGGTGATTTTCTGCCATCAGGTGTACAGTCTTGTACTTTCTCCAGTCTACCTGAAGGAAATTTGTTTTTAATTATATTTCCATCTGAGGCTTCAAAGACAGTTTTAAATGCTTCATAAATGGAAAACAAACATTCTTTGAGCATTTTTCTCTCATCCCCTTTAACCTGAGATGCTGTGGGCACAGTTTCTTGAGGCTGGACCTCCTGGGTGCTTGTGTCCCTTCCAGGCTCATCACCCTGCTCGCTCTGCTTGGGAGGCAAGGAACACCCACCAGCATCAAACGCTTGGGGTCTGGGTACAGATTCCCCTACCACCGAAGAGGGCTGCTCTGAGGGTGACACGAGGCACTTTTCGTTTTGCTCCATCATGGGCAAGTCAGGGTTTTTAATGATCCTGAAATCATCACACCCTGGAACAAGCCTATTTCTTGTTTGTAGAGTTATATTGATTTTATTTGTTCTACTTACAAAGTTTTCTTCTGACTTACCATGAGGAAGTCTCTGCATCTTCACCACTGAGGGCTGGGGATCCCAAGCATCTGGGTTTGCACAGTTCGTTGCCCCTTTTGTAATTGTTAAGGTGTCCTTCATTCCACAAGCGCCGGGTGACTTCTCTCCATATTTAGAAAGACAGGTGGGTTTTAGCTTTCTTATCACTATTTCAGATGCGAATGTTTCTTCATTTTGAGGTGTACTTGCAACGGTGACACTCCTGTGAAGTACTGCTAAGGCATCCTGACTGTAAGAAGCCATGTTGTTTGGTTTGCTGAGGGCTTGTTCCAACTTTATTCCACTGCATGCACTGCTGTACCCCAGCATACCAGGCATCTCTGAAACTGGGTATATGGGGAAGCTCATTGTTAAATCTTTGGCGCTCACCTCTGTTTTCGGATGTGTTGTTGCTGATCTGTCTTTCTGAATTTGAGGAGAAAGAGGGGCATAGGCAGGAAGTGAAGCTGAAACATTTCTTTGAGACCATTTTTGTTCTTGAATGTTTTGTTTTAAGTGAGGCAATTCTAGTTTCTTTTGAAGTGGAAAATTAACAGAAATGAAGGAGCTTGAGCTCGTCGGGTGCACACTTTGAGATTGTGGCATTACTTGCTTTTTTGTAATAATGACCCTGTCCGCTATATTTGGAGGGTTACTTGGCTTGGTGATTTTTATTTTTTTGTATGATGCATGTTTCTGTGGTGTTAACACTTTGACAGAATGTAATTTGCTTATTGTAATAGGATTTTGTTTATCTTTCTCTAGCTTATCAAACTGAGCTGAACCCAAAGATTTTGGAGATAGTTTTGATGAAGTTCTGCTTTGGTGTTCATCTCCCTCAGTAGCAGGAAATCCTTTTGAACTTACAGGGGTGTCAAGTGTGACAAATGTCTCCTTGGATGTCTTCATTGGCAGTGGAATTAAAAGCTTTGAACATACTTTATGGTGTAAGGTATCTGTAATTTCATTTTTCTTCTGATTTCCCATACTAGTTGCCTGTAGCGAGGGATAGGAATGAAATGTAGTAAAGTGTTCTTTTTCATGTTTTTCTGGCTGTGCCCTTTTCCCTAGTAAACACGCTAGCGGTTTATTCCCACTTCCTGTGATACCGACGCCAGTGAAATGGATGGGAGTACCTTGTGAGCTTGAAACTCCCTCTGACTTAACTTGTAGATGTTCACTTTTGTTCTGGGCGCTGCTCACGACCTCTGCATTCCTTGGCCGCTCTGCTGCTCTCGGGAGCACGCGGTCTTCTGCTTTTTTAACAGTATTCTCACTGTCATCTCCCGCCGTGTCTCTATATGCTATTTCCTGGGCGTCTGGTGATTCCTGCAGCTGCCGCTGTGGGCCTGCAATTTCTGCCGTGTCCTCCTCTTTGTTCTGTGAATCCACAGGAAAGGGAAATGCTGGTGGTGTGGATATGAAAGTCCTTGTCAGCACCGTCTGTGGCTCACTTCCATCTCGGTGCCAGCTTTGGTCCAGTACCTTCATGTTTACCACAAATTCCTTAGTAGCAAGGATCTGTGAGATTGGGGGGATCTTGGCCTTCTTGCCATATATCCCAGTTTTCATGTTTACTGCTTTTTCTTTTAGTATTGCACCATGTTTTTCTTCTCTAATATTACCACTCATGGCCTTTGTGCCTAAAATTGTCTGGACATCTGCTAATGCTGAAGTCATCAGTGGAAGTTGAGGAGATGTTTCACTTTTTTTATCTCCTTGTTTACTTGGACCTACCCTAACACCATCTGGAGAAGGCTTAGCTGTGTAAATTTGTCTTGTAACTTTGTATTGTTGTGGTTCACCTTGACCTTCGGGCTCCTTTTGCTTATGTCCTCCAATATCCACATGCAGTTCTGTTCTGTAAAGCTTATGGGAAAGAGGTGATTTCCATGTATGTAGAGTTGTATCTGTTCCTCTCTTATCTGCTGCTCCTTTTGTGTCTATGTCTTCTTTTGGAGGCACAACTGTTGTAACGTCGTTCATGATATCACCAGCAATTTGCTCTGTAGGCTCTGTTTCTCCCCCATTTGACATTCTCTGCAAAGCAGGCTTTGTAAGACTTAACTCTGTGACATGTAATTCTTTATTATCCAACTGGGGATGAGGCAGACAGGATGATGGATAGTTGGTCAGAGCCATACTTGGTCCATCTTTCTGTTCTTGTGTCTTCAACTCTTGATATTTGGGGACCATTGTGATTTTTATTCTTTGCGTACCATCCAGTTCTGCTTTCTCTAGCACATATTGTTTTCCGTTTTTCAGAGCAAGGAAGGCATCATCAATGACTGGTTGTATACATATGTTTCCTTCAGAATCTGATGGTTTCTGGGGACCTGCTGAGGAGATGGAGAATCTTGTCAGCATCGGTGTGCTTTCTTCCCTAGTTCCAGTACTCACACAAAGAGAACATGGAGGAGATTGGGAAGGAGAAATCCTAGCCTGCCTTATAGCTGGCTTGCTTGTCTCTTTTTCTGCCTTTTTCTCCTGTAATCTAGTTTTTGCCTGATGGCCACTTAAATTGTGTATAGATAAAACAGGTGGTGTGTTTGCTTTCAAATATATATCCTTGGGATCAACTCTATCACACATACACACAAAATTTTCTTTGATTTTCTTTTCTTCTTGGGGTACGTCTTCTTTTAATTTCTTTATGTCACTTGAAAGTTCTCCACCAGTCATTGCTGAGCACATTATGCCCGCATATAATGATTTATTCAGGTGCAACTGCACTTTTGTAATTGCGTTGGTCAGATCGAGTTTTGGTTCTTTGGTCTTCTGCAGCTCTTTAGAAGAAGATGGAAGTGGGAATTTCTTCATCTTCAGATCCATTAATTTGGAGCTCTTTCTGTCTCTCACAACTGTGCTAGGTGCTTCTTTTTCCTGTGTTGTAGATTTTACTGGTCCGTTTTTGTTGCTTAACACAGAACTGTTCATTGTACTATGCATATTTGGTGGTGGAAAAGAAAACCTTTTTCTTTCTAATATGCTTCCCTTTTGATACACGCCAGTGTTCCCTTTCAGAAAATATGGAGAGGAACATAAAGAAGCATTTCCCTTTGGAGCCACTTCTGGTTCTTTTTTGTCTCCTTTTACTTCCTCTCTTTGCTCTTTAATGCTCAAACATTGTATTTTTCTGTCATATAAATGTGCAGGTGGAGAAATTCTCATTTTCAAACTTGTTGCTTTGAGTCCTCCATCTTCTACAGCTTTTCTTTTTATACTGTCCTTTGTCTCTTCACAAAGCCCTTGATGACTGGCTATTACTACCCCACTATGTGGGGTGATGTCTTCATTTGAAACCACATAACCTACTTTCCCTGTCCTTGATGACAAAGAGAGCTTGTCTTGAGGAGACAATCTGTGAAGAGATGGAGAAGGTGTGACATGATTCATTTTTGTTAGAACCACATTAGGATATCTTGCTCCTTCCTGCTTCTGTCCGACTTTGTCTTTGTGGCTCCACTGTGGAACGTTGCTTGTATTCAGAGTACTGGACTCATGGGTACCAAGCAGCCCAGGAAGTTCATAGGTCTTTGCCTGGAGACCTGGGCCACTGGGATGCGGCGCCTCATCTGTGGCTAAAGCTTGCACCTCATCGTCTTCTGTCAGTGGATGCTGTGTTTCTCTCTCTACACGGTTGACAGTGGACTGTGTAGACGCCACTGTCGTGAGCCCTGCGGACGATGATTCCTGGAGCGTGGGGTATGGTACGTGGCTTTGGATTGTTCCTGCCTCACCTTTTCCTTCTCTTGTCATATCTAATCTAGAGACAACACAGGAAGTGACAAAAAGGCGAGTTTTGCTCAGAAACTCAACCATTTCCTCACCACCTTCCTGCCTTTCTTTACTTTGCTCTGAGACGTCCACTGGCAATTGCTTTGTTTGGGGCGTATGAGAAAGGGACGGTTTCACCTCCACAGCAACTTCCTTGGAATGCGTTGTGCTTTTCTCAAAAGCAGCTTCTTTATCCTCTTCTACATGCGTAGTGGATCTTGCTACATTTGAATCTCTCAAAATCACACTTGAATGAGACATGGTATACTTTAATTTCTCTGCACCTGAGGACTCCATGTTTTGTGAGGGTGAAAGATAGGATTCTGTGGCTCCTGGTGGGTCGTCCTGGACTTTCCCATTGTCTAATGTACTTGGAAGTAAAGATACTTCAATCGGAACCTCACCCAGTTTGCCTTGTCTTTCCAGCACTTGTCCCAAAACTTGACTCAAGTTTTGATTTGTATTTGTTTTTGAAGTCATGCCTTTGGGGTGCATTGTATGTTTCATAGTTATCATTTCCCCTCTAGCCACCCCATTCTGTGCTTTATACTCTTGAACTGGGTGTACTTCCTTTGATTTACCATCTCCAAGTGACTCTATCTGTGCTATTACTCCAGCATCAGATAATTTCTGGGACTGGAGTAGTGAAATAGGAGATCGAGTTATTCCTTTCACACCTTCTCCTTCCACTGTGTCTAATGAATGATGGGAAGATGGAGCAGAAATATATACATACAGAACTGACCGTTCGCGTTTGTATTCATGATCTGTTTTCCCTTGATTTCTACTGTTCCTGTTCACTTTCCCTTGATCTTCGCCTTCACAAAGCCGTATCTCTCGTTCTGTATATTCTGTGCCCAATTTCTCTTGCTCAAGACCTTTTCCCCTGGCTCCTCCTGGCAGACCACCCTCTGGAGCCATCTTCCATTGTTCTTCAACTTCTTTTCCTTGGAGTCTACCTTCTCCCTCCATTTTCTCCTGTTCCCTAACTTTTCCTGCTTTTTCTTCCTGTCTACCATCTGGTTCCATTTCTTCTTCTTCCTTTACTTCTGCTTTTCCTTGTTGTCTACCATCTGGTTGTATGTCTTCCTCCTCAACTTCTCTCTCTTTTCCTTCCTGCCTATCATCTGGTCCCATTTCTTCTTCTTCCTTAACTTTTCTTTCTTGATGGCCCCTGTCGGGTCCCATTTCCTCTTTTTCCTTAACTTCCCTTCCTGTTACTCCTTGTTGTCTATACTCTGGATCTAATCTCCCTTGTTCTTCCTTTTGTTCTTTACTCTCTGGACCTACTTCCTCTTGTCTTTGACTTTCTCCTTCTGCTTTTCCGTGACCAATGCCTTCTTGGTTCCCTATGTCTTGGCGTTCCACTTCAACATCCATGTTTTCTTCCTCCTGGCCTTTTATATTCATTTTTCCTTGCTGTTTACCTTCTGCATCCATTTTCCTTGGTTCATGCTCTGCTATATCCACTTTCTCGTCATCAACGTCATTCGTTTTCTCTTGATTTCTGCCTTTGGTACTCGCTTTCTTTTGTTCCTTCTTTGCCCCTTCCCCCTTAGGACTCTGCAGCAGAACTTGTGAAGGTGCTTTACTTTCTTGCCAATCTTCATTTTTTGTATGCAAGATTTTCTCAGCTAATATTTCTACTTCATCCTCTTCTCTCTGTGGCAAATGAGCTTTTTCTCTGTGTGACACACTTGTAATATCACTGTCAACCAATTCTTTACTTTCCTCTAATTCATCTGATTTTTGGCATGGTAGTTCTAGAAGAGAATATCTTGAAGATATTATAATTACATTGTCTTCTTTTTCTATCTTTGTATCCAATTTTAAATGAGAAAGAGAATAAGTGCTGGTATTGGTCACAACCATATTTGGTTCATCTCTACTTTTTTGTTGTGTTTTCTTTTGATCTCTGATATCTAACTGAATTTCATGTGAAAGTGATGAGACCTTTTCCTTCACAGGTACATCTTTTTCTACTTTTGTACTCTCATCTCTTATCTGGATTACATTTTGCATGGAATCTTTTACATTGTTCAAGATAGGAAGAGAAGTAGACTTTTTATAAGCTGTTTCTCTGTCTGGTGGATCCTGGACCTGTGACTGTTGACAAGGGAATTTTGTCTTTATTTCCATATCTTCCTTGCCATTTATTCTTATGTCGACTTCAGAGTTAGGAAGAGAAGTCATGCATGACTTGCTGTGTTTCTCAACTCCATTTTCCTGAATCTTTTTCTCTTTCTCTTCAACATTAACCTCTAATTCCTGTAGCACTGAAGACTGTTTTTCCCTCAAAGCTATTCTTTTGGAATGCTTAATTTCTTCAGAAGCTGTTTCCCACCTATCTCTCAGTGGCTGATACTTTGCATTTTTAATACTGCTTAAAATATCATCAGTTGACTCTTCTTCCATTCCCAGGGTACCTGAAAGTTCCCGGAGTGTTGGTGATGGAAGACAGAACCTTGCTATTCCTTGTGTGTATGTCTCTTTTATTTTAGGATCCCACTCCACGCGAGGTGAACATAGGATGGAACCTGGGCATTTACTGTGAGCCAGATCCAGATTCCTTTTATTGCCCTGAATCACTTTCTCTTGTTTTTTATTTCTCTTGTTCCACTGTGGTTCCTTTCCATGCTGTAAATATTTAACTGAACACTCCTCCAGCTTCAGGGCAGCACAGATGAGGCCTACGATGTCGTTCAAATCTACTGCCCTATGTCCACATTGTCTCTTCTCATGTGCAAGGCATTTTGTATCTGTGGCACTGTTTAAATGACATGACTCTGAAAATGATACTTTTCTGACTTGTGATGATTGCTGGGGTTTTAATGATGGTGGCAAGCAGTTCTTTAGTATTTCTGATTTCTTTCTTCCTTCTTTTATTCTTGAATTCAAATTAAGTTGTGATAGACATGGTAAAGAAATACCAGAGGTGGTCACTTTCATATCTGATTTACCTGCACCGTCTTGTCCCGTGCTCTGTGGTTCTATAACACATAACCGCAAAGGCAATTCCTCTTTGCTGAGTACAGGAGACAGTGGTGATTTCTCTGTCCCTAGAGTAACTGCAGAGTCCATCATCCCTTCCACTACTTTCCTACACTCCTCCTCTTCCTGAGCTGCACGTGGTCTTCGTACATGACTTGGGATGACCCTGTCAATCCCGTTGTCCATTCTGAAGTATGGCAAAGCAGAGATGATGTCGACTTCTTCTGCTATGGCTGAATTGGCTTCTTCCTTCCTACGCTTCATGTGTGTCATTTTCTTTTCTTTCTCCCACTGCCGCTCTCGACGGTGGCTTGGGGTGTCCAGATCAGTAGCGCTGAACAGAACTGGAAATGGTAGTTTCTCCACTGGTCTTTCTGGGCATGTTATGTCCTTCATAACTCCTGGTTTAATCCCACCCTTCTGCATTTTAGTTTTATTTAAAAGATGTGTGCAAGTAGAAAGAGAATGTGAGAGGATTCTTTGCAGACAGACTTCTGCTGGCTCCTTCTGACTTGCTTTATGCGCTTCTTCTTTTTTTCCAACTCCTAACTTAGACGTTGACTTAACTACTTGTACCGCATTGGATGATTGCTTCCTTTGTGGAGACAAAACATTCAGATGTTTTATAGTTTCATTGCTAGACTCTGACTCTAAAGGCAGTATTGGTTTTTGTGTTTTCATTTGATTTGGAATTGTTAAGGGCACAACACACTCCAGCCCATGCTGCTGCGCATGCCTTAGCTGAGCTTTATAAGACAAGTCTAGCTCTTTTGTCCTTTTCAACACGTTCCCAGCTCCTGACAATGTTTCTTCTCCATGGGGCTCTACATGTGGCTGGAGACATGGGTAATACTGAGAGCCAGACAGATGCTTCCCAAAGCTCTCATAGGAAGTTGATAGGTGATGCTGTTTTTGTCCTTTCTTTCTGCTTTGAAAACATTCATCTGCCACGTCCATTTGCTCTAGCACTTTCCTAATCTGCCTCATATTTTCAGCATCTAATTTTACTTGTTGCTCTTGAGCATTGGTGTGACGTAGATCTGTTCTGATGGGAGACTCAGGCTTCGGAAGGACCTTGTCTGTACATTTTTGTTTCTTTTCCCACTTTTCTGTACTTGCCATGTGGTGGCCTAGATTATCTTCTGCCTCTGAAGCCTTCTTCCCCTGTGGTGACATAAGCCTGTGTGTGTTCATCCATGAAGGAGTGGCAGATGTGCCGTCTGTTCTTTTTTGGTATTTTCTTCCTCGAACAAGCAGATCAGTTCCTTTCATACACAGAGGTTGATCTATATGAACATCAACTTTCTTTACCGATGGGTTCAAAACTTTTGAATTTAATGTTGCTTTTTCTAAGATTTGGTTTTTTGTATTTGCTTCATGAAGTTGATGCAATATGCAAGAAAAAATGGGCTCCATAATTTTTTCTCTGTTCTGGTTATCATTACTCGGTTGTTTCACCCTTGATAGTTCTGAAGGTTCCACTTTCTTTCTATTTGATTTGAATTGAATGTCAGTTAAGCCTGGCTGCTCGATTCTCCGTGGCGCTCTGTGGACACTTCCAGGGGTGCCATCACTCTCTCTCCTCATTCTGTTCACTGTCTGCTTCACATGCAGAGGGGCCCTCCTGTGGCAAGGTGCAGATTTCAGAATTGTTCTAGATAGGTGACCTGATTTTGCATGTCCTGTGGGAGATGCACAAATTTTGGGCAAATCCCCTAGGTTTTTCTGTGCTTTGGAACTTAGTAAGGCATCAGTTTTTTTAAATTCTTCTCTTTCCAAAATACACGGAATGTTTCTTCCGTTAATATATACACTTCTTCCCTTGGCTTCTTCCCCCGGGGTTTGTAAATGAAAGGGCTCCTTAAGAGGGCAGGCAGTGGACCCCAGGTCTGCCATAGAAGTGCTCTCTTGTTTTGGTAACTCCCCCTCCTTATGAGCTGCTTGTTGAGATGTTTCCAATTCTGTGAGAATTTTATTCTGTCCTTCTGAACTTGATGAATTATCTTTTTTCTTTGATTCTGCTGTCCCCTGTGGAAGTGAAATGGCATGTGTGATAATATGTACAACTCCTTGTTTTACTCTTTGGGCAATAAGGAATTTAAGTTCTGTATCCAATGTGGGCTTTGGGGTGTTAAGCCTCCTATAATTGATTTCTTTCTTCTCTGGAAATATAACAGGATATGCTTTTCTTTCCAAATTGTTATTCAGATTGATATGATCCGGCTCCTCCACTTTTTGGCTAGTCATTAACTGATGTCTATGTTGTGGAAGAATGTTGAGTAAAACCACTTCATGTTCTTCTGGCTCTGTAATACATTGTGCTGGTTTCCTGGTAGTGCTTGATAATGCATCCTCAGCAGTGGACTGTGAAGATGGTTCCCTTTTGCCCAGTGACATCTTCAGCTCTAGCTGCTGTATTGGATTTTGTGGCTTGGCTTCATCCCTCTTTGTTTCCATCCTCTCTTTAATTTGAAATAGAATAGAGCCAGAATCACGGCTAGCATTTGGAACTAAATGTGACCCAGTCCTTCCCTGCTGTAATGCCTTCTGTTTCTGAATGTTACATCTCAGGTCTATCCGGTTGCGCCGGCTTCCGTATGCTGTCATCTGAAGCAGCTGGAAAACAGGCGTTCTCGTCACCTTCATTCTTAGAGTTTTGAGATACAGGGCACTTTTCACCAAAACTGTTCCTCTCTTATCTTTGTGGCTTATAACTTCAGGAGAAGCAAACACACCTATATAAACAGAATCAGGGCTGAGCCCTTGTCCATATGGTCTTTGCTGTCCCCATGGCGTAGCAATGCTCTTGTTCAGTTTTGTCCCATCTTTTGGTTCACATATGCCAGTATTCTCTGTTGTGTTCACAGATTGCACTCCAGTTGGAGAATAAGTTAGAACTTGATTGGGATCCGCTCTTGTTTTCATGTTTACTGCTATTTCACTTTTTGTATTCTTTCTCATTGTTTTCCTCCTCTTCTCCTGTTCTTTAATAAGCAATAGTAGTCTTTCTGTATGTGTTGTCATGAGATCTATCTTTGAGATTTTCTTTTCCTGCTGGGTTGAATCCTTTAAGATTGCGTCTTTTATTTCAGTGTCATCCTTCAGCTTTTCAGGATGACAGTGCTGCAGGATGTGAGAGGAAACTGACCTCAGAAGCACTTCTGTGAGAGAATTTGATTGCTGTGCCATCAACGTGGGAGTGAGTATTTGTTCCTCTGAATCTGACGGGGTCTTAGGTACTTCCAGTCCTTTCTGCCTCTGCAGAACTGGTGGCTTTAAGTCTCGTTGTGTTATGGGTTCTTTTGTCTTTGTTAAACAAGGAGGTTCTGTTATGGGAAAAGGAACAGAGTCCAGACCGGTTATTTCCGGTCCCCACAGCGCTGTTTTCTGAGTTGATTGCTCTGGCAGTGCATCTTGCTGGCCACCGCTCATTCCCGTTCCTCTTCTGCATCTTAGAACATCAAGACCAAGGTAGTCAGTTTCATTTTTCTGTGAAACTGGATCACAGGATACCTTTCTTTGCAAACCTTCCAATTTAACAGCAGGGTGCTTCTTCACTTGTTGTGACCTAACCCATGATGGTTGCATACAATGTGGAGGAATATCCCTTACGAGGCTTTGGTGGGCATGCTCCTGGTCTGATGTATTTGCTCCCACTTTGTCACTGGTGCTGGGTACATCCACACGTCCTGGCCACGACATTTGACTTTCATGTAGTGATTTCTCCAGAACTTGTTTCTTCTCTTGCAGCTTGTCTTCTGCTTTCACTTCAGGAAGCTTTTTAACAGGAGGGGCAAGATTTGCTATGTATTCAGCCAGCTGGCATATTTTCTGCTGATGAATAGTCTCTTTCAGTTCTTTTTTATTGCCTCCATTATCATATCCATGAAGTTGGGAAGCTGATGTTTGCTTTGCCTTCAGATTAATCTGACTGGTACACGTAGTGCTTTTCACATCTGCTGTTTTTGCCGTATCTTTCTGTCTGATAATTTCAGCATGTGTAGGTTCATTGGCATGAGAAGAATTCCACATAGTTCCTGCAATATCTGGCTCTTCCTGTTTCTTTGGCAAAGCAAAAGACTTGAGATTTGTTATTTCCCTGCTTGTTGCTTTCAATTCACTGTTCAGATTTTCAAGAGGATGTGCCTCAGAAGAAAGAACCGGCTTTGTATTAAAGTCTTCTCCAAGTTTTATGCTTCCTTCTTGATCCACTAAATAAACAGCTGTTTTCTGAGGAGTGACGATGCTCTCGGGGCTCATGGTATTGGGCACTTCTGACTGGAAAGGACTAGGCTGATCTGCTCCAAACTCAAATGGCTGGATAGTCTGCGAAGCTTTTGACAACAAAACCTTTTGCTGAAACTTTTCTTTCTCCCTGGCTTTTAAAAACTTTCTCTTTTCAGAGGACTCTTCGTATGTAGCCCACATACTATGTAGTTGCTCCAATTTGGTTTGTGATAGGACAGGCGCAGCAGTACAGCTAGAGTTTATGGCAGCATTTGATTTGTCTGTATCTTCTTTTACCTTTGGGGCCCCAGAGCTCGGATTCTCACGAATGCTTGCAGCGGAGTGATCCGCACCACCAAGCGGTGGAGAGGATGCTGACTGTGACGGTGACAGTGGACCTTTGGGATCTGACATGTCAGGTGCTTTCAGGCAATCTGTCTGTCTCTCAGTTTCTTCTGAAACAGGTAAATGCCCACCAATTCCTGCCAATTTACATGAAGAATTTTCTTTTAAAACGTGGAAAGTTTTCTTTTTGTCACTGTTATCAACGTTACCTGTTGACTCACTAAGTCCTACACAAAGGCATGGTTTCTCCATATCTGAGAGTCCACCTTTGAGACATACTTGCATGCTGTTGGTCTTTCCTGTTTTTACATCCACTTCTGGATTAGTTTCATAAATCTGACTCCTGTGGAGAGATGAGTCTCCTGAAAGCAAGCCTTCTGACTTGGTAGGGTTAGATTTCCTTTTGAGATTTTCATTTACTGCTATGATTTTTCTATTGAATGGACAAGTTTTGATTAGCAGTTCTTGCTTTGCCTCCCTACATTGCCCAGCAGGTAGTTCTGCTCTCTTTAGGAAGTCAGAACCACCCTTGTCCATGGGAGCAGACTTGCTTTCAATGGGCAACTGCACTTGTGTTGGCTGCATGTGACTAAACCTTGATGCTCCCAGAGCAATCTCTTCTTTGACTTCATTTTGTCTCTTAATGTTAGAGGTATCTGAAATGACGTAAGTGGTCCTGGGGACTATATCAGCCACACTGTCACCATTCCACATTGCTTTTATTTTGATTCTTAAATTTGACTGAAATTTCTTTCTATGTTTTACATTAAAGTGTCCATTGATTTTAAGTATCTGTGAAATTGGTGGCTTCTTTTTCTTTACAGTTAAACATTTGGGATTTGATATCATTTCAATTTCTGAAGACTGTACTGTGCTTACATGGCTTTGGGAGTTAGATGAAACAGGTACAAAAAGATCAAAAGGTCCCATGGAAGTTGTGGCTAAGTTCTCTTGTAATTCTGCCTTCTCTGTCAAAGGACCACCCTCAGGTCCTTGAAGCATTCTGTTGGAAAAAGTGTTCCCTCTTTCATATTCTGGTGATGGAAGGCTGGAGAAATCTAAAGGTTTTAAAGCTGTTTGTAAGTCATTTTGATTCCACGCCTTTTGTTCTGAAATGGGACAATTCCACTCCCTTTTAGGATTTCCATCGCAGGGCATATCACTTGGTATTGAACCAATCACTGATTGTCTTGCCTTTGGAGATAGAGTTTTCTGACATACCACGTTGTCTGTTTCCTGAATAGGAGGACTTTTTTCTGGCATTTCATCTTGAAGAAAATTTATCACTTGTCTAGAAGTGAGCTCCAAAATTTCTCTAAGTTGTGTTTGCTGCTTCATTTCTTGTTCTGTACAAGACAAATTTCTGCCTTTTGAAGTCTTCGGATCAGATGCTGACTGGTGAACACCGAGATCGTTCATTTGATGAGCACAGAAACATAAGCACTGGCCACAGGGTGTTGCTGGTTTGCATGATGTGTCTGGGGTCATTTGTTCCTTCTTCTCGTGGGGCATGTCCGTTTTCATTGCATTGCCAGATCTGCCCTGCACTCTGTCCATATTGGCCTCCTGTGATTTCCTGTCATGGTCAGACTTCTCTAGCTCTGGATGAGTTGTTGAATTCTTCAGTTCTAGGTCTGATTTCACAAAGGTGGGCCCCATCATCTTTGGAGCACTGAATCTGAAGCATTGGGAAGTCGGCGGCCCCCCTTCTTCACATTGGCCTGTCCCCCCCTCAGTGCCGTGGGAGACGCCTTCCTTGTCAATGGAATGCACACACCAAGCTCTCTCAGCATGCGCCTGCGCCTGCTGTTCTTTTGGTTCATAACCGAACCGCATTTCCCACAGAGCATCTGCCTTTTTTCCTCTGTTACATGTGTTTAAGTCAAGGGACATTGGCATGGGAGAAGACATGGCATTTAGAAATGCATTTGGCACAGGTTTATCTTGTTTTATCTTGGTTTGGGAGTTGCATTTTAATTGCTTTTTATGGCCTGCTGTACCACAATCTGTTAATTTAAATGTCTGGGAGATTGGTGATATCTTTGCCTTGAAAGCTGAACATTTGGGACTCATTTTACACCCTTTATCCACAAATTGTAAATTTTCTCTCTGTGTGTTAGAGGTAGAGGAAGCAAGCTTGGAGAAATCCAAAGACCCCAGAGTCGTTGGTGGCAGTTCTTGTGCTGGGCCTCTGTCGTTCTCTGCCATTGGTCCATCTGACATGCTCATAAGAAGTCTGTCAGCTAGCGCTCCAGAACATAGTAATCCAGCGATCTGCGATTTCAAGATCTTCGGTAGTAGATTTCTTTGACAACCACTCTGTGGAAGATTAAATGTCTTTGAAACTGATGGCTCTTTTCCCTTCATAAGTACATGGATGGGGCTCGTTTTGCCTTGTAAGGCTCTGCATGTAGATATATTCTTCTCCTTTTTAGATTCAGGTAAAATGGATGTGGAGAGATTTGGAGAGTCTGCAACAGTGACTTGTAGATCATTTCTAAATCCTGCCTTTTCCTTTTTCTCCAAAATGTTCAGCACTCCTGTGTGACTCCCGTCGGCTGGGACGCCGTGTTGTGCTATCTGAGGCATGGCTCCTGCCGTTCCTGATGCTCGGGGAGGGCGCTTTGGACCTGCTGGGCATAATGTGCCTTTTGGTGTCTGGAGGCTTTTCTTTGGCCTCTCTCCTTTTACTGGATCTTCAAGTTCACTCTGTTGTGAGACATCTTGTTCCATAATAAACAGAAATCTCTTAGTTCTTTTGCTTTCTAATTTGCCAACATTAGGATCACTTTCTGGAGCTGAACAAAATATGAAATGCTGGCTGCACTGTGGAGTTACTTCAAAAAACTCCTCGTCACCTTCTTCTTCATCGTCATTATGAAGATCAGTCTCTTTAGTGTCGTCCAAAGTAGTGTCCCCTTCATGCTGTGACATCTCTTGCCTTGCTTGTGTAGAACTGAGTGCTGTTTCTCCTGATGGGCCATTTTCTATTTTTGTTTTGCTGTCCATGCCAATGTTAAGTGTAACACTTGTCAAAGAGCCATGTTGTGTCTTTTTTGTATGGTTCAGATTGGTACTGCCTTTGAAGTTGGCCATGCATGAAATTGATGGCTTCTTTGTCTTCGTGATTCCATATTTGAGATTCACTGAAGCCTTCCTGACTGAAGATTGTTTGTTTTTCTCCTTTTCAGATATAGATAAGACAGGTTGATACAAAGCCACTGTTTGTTCCTTTTCCCCACCAGCAGCCTGTCCCTTGTGATGTCTTTCATCAGCTAGGACACTGTCTTCTCTTGTAGAAAATGTACCTTCCTTTGTTTCCCCCGATGTTACAGGGGACAAACAGAAACAGTGATCTAGCTTTTCTGCTTGAGATTGATCCAAGATGGGGCATGGAGTAGAACACAGGCTAGTTTCGGTGAGATCTGCTTGTGCTAGTGCCTGAGTACTTGTAATTTCTGACTGGCTCAGTTCTTCCTCTGAGTTGGTAAGGTCGTGGTCTTTCTTGTGATAGGCACTTCCATTAACGTCGGGCAAAAAATCCCCCGTAGAGTGACTGACCTCCAAAACTGTATCTGCTTCATGTTCCCTTTGCTGTAGAACTTTCCCGTTTCTGGTGCACTGTCGTCTTTTGTTATGCCTGCAACTAGCCATCTGTGAAGGGCATGGCTTGATATCCCCCATAGTTCTGCATCTATGACTCACTGGGGCCTGCTTCCTTGATCTCAGTGTTTTCCTCTGTCTTTTGAACTTCGAAACAAAGGGCATTATAACAGAGTCCAAAGACTTCAAGAATGTCACTAGCAGATCATTTGGTATCTCTGAATGTGTTTCCACAGGGTATAGACCTAGTTCCCTGTCAGAGTTTCTACCAAACGCTTCTGTTGTGGCCATAGTTTCTTTGTGTGATACATTCTCTGCTTTCACAGGAACGATCTCTGCACTCACAAGGAATTCCATGTCACTTTCTGTATGGGTGATTTTCTGTGATTCTTTGACTTCTACGTGATGCAGTTTAAGGCTAAAAGCAGTGTGTGGGAAACCTTTTTGCTGTGGTGCCACCTGCCCGTTAGCAGGTTGCTCCTGTGTCGAACAGCTGAGTGACGGCTCCTCAAAGTGAGGCTCCTTCATTTGATATGCATCAGACCTCAGGCACTGGCTGTGCTGTGGGGCTGCCTGTGCGGAAACCTGTTGTTCTGCCTCAGGAAGTTTTCCCTCTCGGTTGTAGAATGCACTGCTCCTGGCAACGATGTCCATGTGCTTCTCACTTGCTGGTTGTCCTCGCCTTAAGTGATCATGAGAGAATGAGTAGGGAGTATCTAGACATCCAGGGACAAATGCTTTAGCTTGGTTGATCTTTTTAAGTTTGGTTTTAAAGTCTAATTCTGATTTCTTCCTATTTCCGGCAGTCCTGAATGTTTGTGAGAGTGACGGCTTCACCCTGGCCTTTCCGGATTTGCGATTCACAGTCTTTGTCATGTCTTTGCGTTTCTTCTCTTCACAGCAAGGAAAATCAGTCCTACAGTAGTTCGAAGTCTCTGGGAGAGCTGCTGGTGAATCTTTTAATAATCCCGTCCCTTTCTCTGTAAAACCATCGCAAATTTTTCTTGCATCATTCCGGCTACTTGGAACACTGCCATGTCTGGGAATGTCTCCCATCAGTGATTCTCCAGATGTTGGAGCACTCATCTCCCAGTCTGCAGAGCACTGGAGGCCGGCTTGTGCTGGTGTGCTCCTCTTCATGTTTGCAACATGAGATGGATTCACTCCGAGAGAGTCAGCAGACTCCCGAGTGGTTGCTGTGAAGGAGCTTGGCTGGTTCAACTCCTCCTCTGTGTTAAGCCCCTGCCCTGGGTGTGCATCGAGCCCGAAGTCCCGCTTACCAAACGGGACTGGTTTGCGCAGAGCTTGATCCACCACTGGCACATCATCGTGCAGTTTAGCTCCTACTGTGTTTTGTGATTCGTGTTCTTTACCAAGGAAGTTCAATTTCTTTTCCTCCCTTTCAACCTGGGATTTTTCTTGTGTTAGCTCGATATGACTTGATTTCTTTGCATTCAACTTGCTATGCATTTTGGTGTCAGGCAAACTAGACACACAAGAGCGAGCGCGCGGGAGCACAGGCGGCGGCATCTCTCCGTGCAGCACCTCTTTAAGGATGCCTTCAACACCGCCTCCCAGTCTCTTCCTTGGTCCTGGCGTGTCACGCCTGTTGACACAGAGGATCAGTGATGCCCGGGGCTTCTTTACTTCCGTAATCACGTGTTTGACACCGAGTACGTTTTTTCTTCCTGACATTTTCTTTCTGATTTTGAAAGACCCCACCTCAGCTTCAGGGACATCTCTTTGTAAGTCTCCCTTCTCTTCTGCAATATGATCATTCGCTGTCTTCCCGGGGTGTCTACCAAAGGGGTCCACATACACTGTTGTTCCAATTAAGTATTCATCAATTGACAAGGTCTCTGGCATCGTAAGTGAGCTCATATGATCTGTGGTACTTTGTCCGTCTGTAGCACTGTGTGTGTTTTGCTTCATTTTCTCAGTGTGTACTGGATCTCCCATGAGGCGGGGACTAGATCCCCAGACACTCTGTGGCTGCATGTCTTGCTCGTTTTCAGCCTTTCTGCTTTCCGCAGTGATAGCTTTCATTTCAGATCTGACATGCTCGGCCTGTGGCTTTGGACACATCCTGACTCCGAAGTCCCCCTCCTGCTGTCCGCTGTCCTTTCGGACATATTCTTGCAGCTCCTTGAGTATGGAGCTCTTAATCACGTGTTTTACTTCTGGTGTCATCTTTTCATCTAGTAGTTTCTCTTGCTTTAATGCCAAAATACAGCTTGCTATTGCTGACATATCTGTGTTGGCTTTTAATTTTATAGGCATTTCTATATGACGTGGTTCAGAAACGATGGTGTACGTGGCATTATAAAATGTATCATATGTCCCTTTATCTTGATCCATATTTTTTACATCGCTTCTGGTGTTACAGACCACTTCCTCTCTCTCACTTTGGTCGAGATATTCTATCATATTAGGTACTAATGACTTCTCCTCCTCCAGACTCACACTTTCTGTACTCACTTGAACCTTTATGCCTTCTAACTCATCACTGTCTTCACGCTTTTGGGATGCTAGAGAAATGAGCAAATTGACACCTGAAAACTGCAGAAAAATATCCATGCAATCTTTTGAGTTCTTTTGAATCTCCTTTGGGATGCACCTTTGCATATTTGGTGTACTAATTGCTGGTTCCTCTCCATTTTCAACACTTTGCATGTTTGGCGCACTAACTATTAATTCCTCTCCATTCTCCATATTTTGTAAGTCCTTACACGTCTTCCTTTCTGTGCTTGATTTTATTTTGGGTGATGGAACAAGTTTTTGCATAGATTCTGATGTAGGTCCTAACAGCTTATTTTCATGTGAGTTTTTCTTCCTGATGTTATTCTTGTGACCTAATGCCATCTTACATTTTGAAGAGTGACATGCTGTCATTGAAAAGATCTGTGAAGTTGGTGCTCTCTTTGCTTTTAGAGATGGAACTTTAGGTCTGAGTTTTCTTTCTCCACCTGGTGTTTTTCTTCTGCTTCTTCTCCCTTCAAGGGCAGGTGAGGGAGGCATTGTGCTGCATACAGAATCATGGTTTAATGTGAATGAAATCATTTGTTGCTGGCCCTTTGGCACTGTGTCAATAATATCTGGGGCTTTGAGGAATTGTTGGTGCCTCTTCAAATTTTGGGTCTGAAAGGAGTCTTGTGTGAGGTAGGAGAAACAGTCCTCCTTCAGATATGGGGGTTTAGCAAAGTATGTGGCCTTGACAGCAGGCTGGCTCCTGTCTGAGTTCACGTGATGACTAGGTTGTTGAGGTTGACCAGCAAATTGACTCTGCAGAGTACTTTGCTCCAACACAGAATCTTGCACTTGGTTGGAAACAACCAATTCCTCAGGATGCTGATTCTGAACCGGTGACTCTTGAGCTCTGGGACACAAACCATTATCTTTTCTCTTTAATCTAGCTTTGGACCTTGAAGGAATTTGATTTCTCACATAGTCTTCCAGAAACTGAATTTGGTTTCTAGAAAGAATTAAATGTGCAGGAGGGCATGGTGCCTTATTGAAACACTCACTTTCTGCAGTGAATGTGGACGTGTTTGAGTTGTCAAAATCAGGAGGAACCCCTGTCTTCTTCTTTCTGTTGGTTTTCATTATTGAATATAAGCTCTTTGTGGAAAGTTGTATCATTTTATATTCATTTTCTGAGTGCTTCTTATGAGTTATAAAAATTTCCTTTACTTCTGAGTGAACAAATGACAAAGATGAGGTGGTCTCACCTGAAGATGGTGTTGAACTTTCACAAACATAACTTTCTTGATACTCACTGAAATGGGTACTTTCCCAACTGTTTTCACAGCTGAGTTCTTGAGATGTAAGTGTTGGCGTTATTCTTTCTGAAAAGATATTGAATCTGAAATATAAGGAAACAGAGTGCAAATGAATCACCACATAAGATATCTTTCTTCTTAAGGAAAATCTACAGCATATGGAAACAGATCTATTATGTAGACAGATAGATACAGTGGGCACATTAAACATTAACATTAAACATTAAATGTGGGCTGGAGAGATGGCTTAGCAGTTAGGGGCTTGCCTGTGAAGCCTAAGGACCCCGGTTCGAGGCTCGATTCCCCAGGACCCATGTTAGCCAGATGCATAAGGGGGCGCACGCGTCTGGAGTTCATTTGCAGTGGCTGGAGGCCCCGGCGTGCCCATTCTCTCTCTCTCTCTCTTTCTCTCTCTCTTCCTCTCTCTGTCTGTCATTCTCAAATAAATAAATAAATGAACAACAAAAAAATTAAATGTTATCAACATTAAACTACAACATGAAACTAAACTAAACATTAAAGAGAAATTCATTACCTAGTTTGTTTCCTTCAAGAAGCCAAATAATAGAAGAGCTGAAGTAAATCACTTACATATTTCAAAGAACAACAGTATTTATACTTTAATCATTTTAGAATTACTAGAAATGAACACAGTCAATGAAATAAAAAACACTCTGTAGAAAATCTCACCAGTAGAATGGATGGAGAGGACAGAATATCTAAAATAGAAGAGCAGGTGGCAGATCTAATATAGTCCAACAAAGACAAAGACAAACTAATAGGAAAATACAAATGGGAATTTCAAGATATTCACAACACTATGAAAAAAATCAAACATAAGAATTCAGGATATAGTAGAAAGAGAAGAATTTCACTCCAAAGGCATAGTAGGCATTTTCAACAAAATCATAGAAGAAAACTTCCCCCAAATTGGGAAAGAGATGCCAATGCAGATACAGGAATCCTACAGAACACCAAACAGACAAAAACTGGAAAGAACCTCTCCTCACCATATTATAATTAAACTACCAACATACAAACCAAAGAAAATATATTGAAAGCAGAAAAATCAAGTTACATACAAAGGCAAGCCCATCAGGATCATAGCTGATTATTCAACACAAACTTTAAAAGTCAGAAGGGCTTGGACTAATGTATTCCAAGTTCTGAAAGATAACAATTGCCAACCAAGGTTACTTTATCCTGCAAAGCTATCCATTCAAATAGACGAAGAAATAAGGACATTCCACAACAAAAGCAGGCTAAAGGAATATTTGAAGACAAAACCACTTCTACAGGAAATACTTGAAAGAATTCTCCATACTGAAGAGAAAGAAAAGCACACATATAAGGAACCTAGAAAAAACAAACCATACTCAAATACTAGCTAATACAAGAGAGAAAAGGTTTAAATAGGAAGAACTACAAAAAATGGCAAAAATAAATACACACCTTTCATAATATCTCTTGATATCAACAGCCTCAATGCCCGAACCAAAAGACAAAGGTTTGCAGACTGGGTTAAACAGAAGGATCCTTCAATTTGTTGTCTCCAAGAAACTCACCTTTCTACAAAGGATGGACACTATCTTAGGGTGAAAGGTTGGAAAATGGTGTTTCAAGCAAATGGGCCTAGAAAACAAGCAGGGGTTGCTATCCTAATACCTGACAAGGTAAACTTCAGTCCAACATTAGTTAGGAAAGATAAGGAAGGTCACTTTATATTGATTAAGGACACACTCCAACAGGAAGACATTATAATCCTAAACATATATGTACCTAACATGGGGGCTCCCAACTTCATCAAACAAACACTATTAGAACTAAGGTCACAGATAACACCAAACACAGTTGCAGTGGGTGACCTCAACACCCCACTCTCATCAATTGACAGGTCATCCTCGCAAAAAATAAACAGAGAGGCATCTGGATTAAATGAGGTCATAGAAGATAATGGACCTAACAGATATATACAGGACATTTCATCCAAATGCTGCAGAATACACATTCTTTCCAGTAGCACATGGAACATTCTTTAAAATAGACCATATATTAGGACACAAAGCAAATCTTAACAAATACAGGAAAATTGAAATAATTCCTTGCATTCTATCTGACCACAACGGAATCAAAACTACACATCAATAGCAAGAAAAGCTATAGAGCATACACAAAATCATGGAAACTAAACAATACACTACTAAATGATGAATGGGTCAATGAAGAAATCAAGAAGGAAATCAAAACATGAAAAGGGTCAAATGATAATGAGTACAGAACATACCAAAACCTTTGGGACACAATGAAGGGAGTCCTAAGAGGGAAATTTATAGCTTTAAGTTCCTATATTAAGGAATTAGGGGAAAAAAAAAAGAAATTAGAAAGGTCTCAAGTAAATGACCTAATGCTTTACCTTAAAGCCTTGGAAAAAGAAGAACAAGGCAAACCGAAAATCAGTGGATGGGAAGAAATAATAAAGATTAGGACAGAAATTAATGAAGCAGAAATGAAAAAAAAAATCTAAAGAATCAATGAAGCAAAGAGTTGGTTCTTTGAAAGGATAAACAAGATTGATTAAACCTTTAGCAAATCTGACCAAAAGAAAGAGAAAAGAGAGACGAATTAATAAAATTAGAGATGAAAAAGGCAGCACCACAGCAGATACCAGAGAAATTAAAAAAATCATAGGGACATACTATAAAAACATATACTCCACTAAATGTGAAAATTTGAAAGAAATGGATGATTTCCTTAATTTTTATGATCTACCTAAGTTAAATCAAGATGAGTTTAATCACTTAAGTAGACCTATACCAAGTGTGGATATCCAAGCAGTTATCAAAAATCTCCCAACTAGGGCAGGAGAGATGGCTTAGTGGTTAAGGCAGTTGCCTGCAAAGCCAAAGGATCCTGGTTCACTTCTCCAAGACCCACTTAAGCCAGATGCACAAGGGGGTGCACACATCTGGAGTTCGTTTCCAGTGGCTGGAGGCCCTGGTGCACCCATTCTCTCCCTCTCTCTCTCTCTCTCTCTCTCTCTCTCTCTCTCTCCCTCTTTCTATCAAATAAATAAGTAAAATATTTTTTTTTTAAAAAAAGAATCTCCCAACTAAAAAGAATTCCAGGCCCAGGTGGATTCACTGGTGAATTTTACCAGAACGTCAGGGAAGAACTAACACCATTGCTTCTTAAACTTTTCCACAAAATAGAAAAAGAAGGAATCCTACTAAACTCCTTCTACAAAGCCAGCATCACTCTGATGCCAAAATCAGGCAAAGATAGAACAAAAAGTAAAATTACAAAACAATCTCCCTCATAAACATAGATGTAAAAATTCTCAACAAAATATTGGCAAACAGAATACAAGAATATATCAGAAAGATCATTCACCCTGACCAAATAGGCTTTATCCCAGAGATGCAGGGATTGTTCAACATATGTAAATCGATAAATGTAATACATTATATAAATGGACTGAAGGACAAAAATCACATGATCATCTCATTAGATGCAGAGAAAGCATTTGACAAAATACAACATCCCTTCATGATAAAAATCCTACAGAGACTGGGAATAGAAGGAACATATCTCAACATAACAAAGGCTATTTATGACAAGCCTACAGCCAACATGTTACTAAATGGGGAAAAACTAGAAGCCTTTCCACTAAAATCAGGAACAAGACACGGGTATCCACTGTCCCCACTTTTATTTAATATAGTACCGATGTCTTAGCCATAGCAATAAGGTAAGAGACACACATAAAAGGAATACAAATTGGAAAGGAAGAAATCAAGTTATCATTATTTGTAAATGACATGATTCTATACATAATGGACCCTAAAGACTGTACCAGCACAATGTTAGAGCTGATAAACACCTATAGCCATGTAGCAGGATAAAAAATAAAGACACAGAAATCAGTAGCCTTCCTATATGCTAACAACAAACACACAGAGGATGAAATCAGAGAATCACTCCTATTCACAATTGCATCAAAAAAATAAAATAAAATAAAGTACCGGGGCTGAAGTGATAGCTTAGTGGTTAAGGCACTTGCTTGCAAAGCCAAAGGGACTAGGTTTTATTACCCAGGACCCATGTAAGCCTATAGAAATATAGAAATCACTCCAATTCACAATTGCATCAAAACAAATAAAGTACCTTGGAATAAAACTAACTAAGGAAGTGAAGGATCTCTACAATAAAAACTTTAAAACACTTAAGTGAGAAATTGCAGAAGACACTAGGAAATGGAAAAACATCCCTTGTTCTTGGATCAGAAAAATCAATATTGTGAAAATGGCAATCTTACCAAAAGCAATCTACACATTTAATGCCATCCCCATCAAAATTCCAATGGCATTCTTCATAGAAATAGAAAAAAACAATCAAAAAATTCATTTGGAAGCACAAAAAAATCTCAAATATCTAAAGCAATATTGAGCAACAAAAATAAGGCTGATGGTATCACCATTCCTGATTTTAACCTATACTACAGAGCCATAGTAACAAAAACAGCATGGGACCAAGACACAGCCTGAGCATGCAAGCAGCAGTCCCTCACCCTGTGGCGATGGCATATGAAAGACTAGCTTTCCAGCTGGTCCACAAGGCACAGTCCTAGACCTCCTAGAACATTCCTTGTAACCAGTTAGCTGAGAAGGAAGGAATTCAAGCCTGATCTGCAGATGGCTCTGCAAGAGATGCTGGCACTAACAGAAAGTGGACAGCTGAAGCCCGTTGGCCCACTCAGGTGGATGTGCAGAGCATGGGCCGCTGCTACCTTGGGACAACTCAGAAGGTATCATAGTGCTGGAAAGAAGTGACTGGAGTACTGAGTAACATCTCAATCACACCTTCCAAGGTTCAAGGTCTAATGCAGAAGAGGTGGCGGAAAGAATGTAAGAGCCAAAGGAAGGGTAGGACTCCTTACAAAGTGCTTCCCCGAGATACAAAATGGCCTGGATATCCATGACCTCACAGTGCCTGACACTACCTACACAAGACCATCATAAGAGGAGGAAAAGATCATGACATCAAAATAAAAGAGAGACTGATTGAGATGGGGAGGAGATATGATGGACAATGGAATTTCAAAGGGCAAAGTGGGGGCAGGGAGGGTAGCACCATGGGATATTTTTTATAATCATGGAAAATGTTAATAAAAATCGAGGGGAAAAAAGGCAGCATGGTATTGGCACAAAAGCAGACATGTAGATCAATGGAACAGAATAGAGGACTCAGATGTAAGTCTGGGTAGCTATAGCCACCTGTTATTTGACAAAAATGCCAAAAAATGCTCATTGGAGAAAAGACAGCCTCTTCAGCAAATGGTGCTGGGAAAACTGGATATGTATCTGTAGAAGGATGAAAATAGATCCTTCTCTCTCTCCATGTTCAAGAATTAAGTCCAAGTGGATTAAAGACCTTAATATCAGACCTGAAACTCTGAAACTGCTAGAGGAAAAAGTAAGGGAAACCCTTCAACATATCAGTCTTGGCAAAGACTTTCTCACAATATAACCCCAATTGCTCAGGCAATAAAACCACAGATTAACCGCTGGGACCTCATGAAATTACAAAGGTTTTGTACAGCAAAGGATACTGTCAATAAAGCAAAGAGGCAACCTACAGAATGGGAAAAAAATCTTTGCCAGCTATACATTTGATAGGGGATTAATACCTAGGATATACAAAATCTAGGATATATCTAGGAATATCTAGGCTATTTAAAAAATTAAATAATAAGAAATCAAACAACCCAATTAAAAAATGGGCTATGGAACTAAATAGAGAGTTTGCAAGAGAAGAAATACAAATGGCATATGAATATCTAAAAAAATGTTCTACATCCCTAGTCATCAGGAAATGCGGATTAAAACTACATTGAGATTCTATCTCACTCCTGTCAGATTGGCTACCATCATGAAAACAAATGACCATAAATGCTGGTGAGGATACAGCAAAAGAGAAACCCTTGTACACTGTTGGTGGGAATGCAATCTGGTCCAGCCATTGTGGAAATCAGTGTGAAGGTTCCTGAGAGAACTAAAAATAGATCTACCATATGACCCAGCTATAGCACTCCTACGCATATATCCTAAGGACTCATCTCACTACCTTAGAGATACTTGCTCAACCATGTTTATTGCCGCTCTATTCACAATAGCTGGGAAATGGAACCAGCCTAGATGGCCCTCAACTGATGAGTGGATAATGAAGATATGGCATATTTACACAATTTGAGTTCTTACTCATTGGTTAAGAAAAATGAAGTTATGAAATTTGCAGGAAAGTGGATGGATCTGTAAAGGATTATACTAAGTGAGGTAACCCTGGTCCAGAAAGCCAAACGTTGCATGTTCTTTCTCACATGTGGATCCTAGCTACAGATGATTGGACTTCTGTCTGAGTAGGAAGAAAACTCAGTAGCAGAGGCCAATAAGCTAGAAAGGAGATATAAAGGGAAGAGAAAGGAAGGGACGCAGGGGGTACTTAATAGGATGATACAGTATATATGTAAGTAGAAAGATTAATGGGGGTGAAAAGGCCTAAATGAGGTTAGGGGAAGAGATTGAGTAAAGAAAAAGGTGGGTTAATCAAAATCTAAGAGGACCAGACGTGGTGGTGCACGCCTTTAATCCCAGCACTTGGGAGGCAGAGGTAGGAGGATCCCCACGAGTTCCAGGCCACCCTGAGATAACATAGTGAATTCCAGGTCAGCCTGAACTAGAGTGAGACCCTACCTCGGAAAAAAAAAAATCTAGTCTAAAAGGATATAAATAAATCATATGGAAACCTGCTTTTCTGGACAATGGAACACTCAGGAGCCGTAGATTGTTACTAGAAAATTTTCAGTGTTAGGGATGGGATACCTTCCTGTGACTTGTTAGACAGGGAGGTCCCTGATTCCCCCAAAACATTACAGGCCATTGCCAGGGCCCTTGGTTTCCCACCAGGAATAAATGGTAAGACCCTACTGCTGAGGACTCCACATACTTGGGCTGCAAGGCCACTGAAAAATTCTGCTGGAGCTGAGCTGAAAACCTCCTCCATGTAGACCAGCTGACAGAAAGCTGAAAAAAGCCACACTGCATGCAGCTCAGTGGGAGACAGAGAAATCACCAGTGAAGATACTCAACAGTATAACAGTATAACAGCCTTATATTTGGCCACCAAACTGCCCAGTAAGCACTTCTCTTAATGTTCATACACATCTATTAGTGCTAGTCTCACTTTTGGTTAGAGAACTTTCTCTTTTCAGATGGCAGTGACCTTGACATGACTCAGAATGCATCACAGTGAACACGCTGTGAAGAAGTGACAGAGGAGTGCACAGCACGGCAGTAAGTCTATCACACCTTCCAAGGCTCAGGGTCCACTGCGGAAGAGGTGATGGAAAGAATGTAAGAGCCAAAGGAAGGGTAGGACTCTTTACAACGTGCTCCCCCCAGACACAAAATGGTCTGGATATCCATGACCTCACAGCGCCTGACGCTATCTACACAAGACCATCATAATAGGAGGAAAAGATGATGACATCAAAATAAAAGAGAGACTGACTGAGAGGGGGAGGGAATATGATGGAGAGTGGAGTTTCAAAGGGGAAAGTGGGGGGAGGGAGGGCATTACCACGGGATATTGTTTACAATCATGGAAGCTGTTACTTATAAAAAATTAAAAATTAAAAATAAAGCCGGGTGTGGTAGCACACACCTTTAATCCCAGCACTCGGGAGTCAGAGGTAGGAGGATTACCGTGAGTTCAAGGCCACCCAGAGACCACATAGTGTATTCCAGGTCAGCCTGGGCTACAGTGAGACCCTACCTCTAAAAAAGAAAAATTTTAAAAAAAGATTCCAGAAATGGAAATAATTGCCTTATCTTTCTATAGTTTTCCAGTTCTTATGTCATTGCCTTTGTTTATATACTGGAATCCCTTTATTATCCTCCTAACTCTAATTTCAGGCTAATTTGCCTTCATTTTTTTTAAGATTCAGCAAGAAGGGCTGGAGAGATGGCTTAGAAATTAAGGTACTTGCCTATAAACCTAAAGGACTCAGGTTCAATTTCCCAGGACTCACATAAGGCAGATGCACAAAGTGACACATGTGTCTGGAGTTCTTTGCAATGGCTAGAAACCCTGGCATGCCTATTCTCTCTGTGTCTCTGTCTCTTTTTCTCTCAATAAAAATTTAAAAATTTAAAATAAAATTAAAAAACAAAATTCAGCAAGCATAACCTTCATGAATCCATTTCTAACAACTCTAGGCTGGCTTAGGTATCTTCTAAATGTTCTCACAGTTCTATCATGGTGTTACCATACCATGAAAAAACCAAATATGTCTATCATCTATCTACCTATCCATGTATCTATCAATCATCTATGACTATCACCTATTTATCTATCCTCTATCAATCTATCATCTATCCATCCACCCACTCATCCATCCCTCTACCTACCTACTTATCTGGCATAGTCTCTTTAAGATCAGAAACTTAGTGGTTATAAGCCACTATTAGACAGTATCCACTTTATAGGTGTTTAATATTTACTGAATGATTTTCTGTTAACTATTGATGGCAACAAAAGGAGTGATGTCAGTGCTTAATCCCTAGCAATGAGATACCTGTGGCATGCTGATTCTGATTTACATTCCAAACTTCAGACAAAACACGTTATTTTATAGTACCTAGTTCCATGTTAGTTTGGTCCATACTAGATGGCTAAGTTATTTTTTTCCACTTAAATTAGAAGTGATGGTTACTATGTCTCTGTGTATAGTGGAAATATTTTAGAGTCAGAACACAGTCAGTTAACTACTATAAGTTTTACCTTTACCTGTGAAAATTATAAATAATGCTATTAATCCCAAAGAATAATTTCACCACAACATGAAAAGCCTATAACACAACTTGGAACAAGCAATTATTTAAAATCAATGTTAGACTGAATTAAGAAGGGGAACAGCAAAAGTCTAATGTACATATAGAAAAAGCCTTCTCTGAAATTCAGAAGTGAATGAAATGTAGTAGAATTTTACCAAGTTATTTTATTTAGTTTCAAGACATGTTACTTACCTTTGTTGTGAAGATGAGTTACTACTGGAGAGATTCTCCAGAGCTACATAGGAAATAAAAAGGCACAAAATCAGTGGAGGAAATTCAGGCTAAACAAGTTATATATTCAAATATGAAATTATGTTATATTTACCAAATCTTACACCTTCCAAGAAACTGTCTTCATTCTGTTCCAAGGGAGAAGATAAAATGATGTTAGATAAATAATGTAACTATTCAAGCTGATTTTTAAAAAATTATCCCTACATGTGATTTTGATAGGGGAGTTCAGCCATTTGCTCTTACCTTCTGGGAATCTAAAGTGCTGTTTCCTTGAGGCACAGGTTTTTTCTTCAAGGCTGTACAAATTTTTATGAGTAATATCTCAAAAATAACAACTAGAGAAATTATCAAGAGGATTAATATCCATTCATTTTGAAAAATCCAGCACTCTAAAAAGTCCCATGATGACAAGAATGGATTCTCTTCCAGTCCATTACTTACTATGTTTTTTAAGAAATAATATGACTTTGACATTTTAAATGTTTATGAGACAGACTAGTATCTCATTGAGAAGGCATTCATTTCAGATGACTCAAAATATAAAGTTAATATGCCCATCTTGTAATCATGTGCTTTGCCAAGAAAAAAAAGATCTTGCAGTGCAGTTCAGTGCCTAGTCAAATGCCACAGTGACCAAGCTGTGCCCCAGTTAAGTGAGGCACATGTCACAGTGGGGATTCAACTGAGCTCACAGCAACTTCAGAGTGATGGCAGTGAAGCATGTGCACTGCCAGGCTAGCCTTGAACTGGACAGCCTCCTGCCTCAGTACATGAGCACACATGTGTCCACTCCGATGGCACTAAAAATATTTTTTTTTAAGACATCTAATACTGTAGCCTGAACTCACTATTAGCCTCAGCCTCTCGAGTCCTGGGATTACAGGCATAAGTTACCACACTTGGTTTAAGTAGTTTCTTAAATTGAAATATAAGTTCAGTTAACTTTACAAAATAACACTGTTCTATACAGTGATGGATTACCACTTCCCTAATTAAAAATATATATAAATTTGAGTTGCTAGAAAGCATTTGATATAATCATTTCTTTTTTTTTTCTTTTTTTTTTTTTTTTTGTTTTTTGTTTTTCGAGGTAGGGTCTCACTCTGGCCCAGGCTGACCTGGAATTCACTATGTAGTCTCAGGGTGGCCTTGAACTCACGGCGATCCTTCTACCTCTGCCTCCCGAGTGCTGGGATTAAAGGCATGTGCCACCATGCCCGGATTGATATAATCATTTCTATTACTAACAGTAATAGCATATTCTATGCTTCCTTTGGTCAAGAAAATAGTCCTTTCTTACTCATATTAAAAAGCATTATATATATGTGTGTGTGTGTGTGTATATATATATATATATATATATATATATATATTCATATATATACCAGATAGCTTTTTAGTGTAAGTATGCCCTGTTGCCACTGTGTAGAACATAACTTGTTTCTTAGGGGTTTGTTTTTGTTATTTTTATCTATTTATTTGAGAGCGACAGACAGAGAAAGAAAGAGGCAGAGAGAGAGAGAGAGAATGGGCGTGCCAGGGCCTCCAGCCACTGCAAACGAACTCCAGAGGCACGCGGCCCCTTGTGTATCTGGCTAAGGTAGGTCCTGGGGAATCGAGCCTTGAACAGGGATCCTTAGGCTTCACAGACAAGTGCTTAACCACTAAGCCATCTCTCCAGCCCTCTTAGGGGTTTTTCTTAAAAGAAAACATTTTGTCAAGTTTGCTTTTCAACATTCTATTGTTAAAAAAAAAACCAGTCACTTTAGAAAGGTCTTTTGGTGGGGCGCACGCATCTGGAATTCGTTTGCAGTGGCTAGAGGCCCTGCCGTGCCCATTCTCTCTCTCTCTCTCTCTGTTGCTCTCAAATAAATAAAAAAAATAAAATAAAATAAATTTTTTTAAAAAAGAAAGGTCTCTTGGTGAACTTCCTTATTATCTGTGGGGATTCCAAGGAGCTACCTGTGATGTATTTCTTATGTCAGAATTAAGGGTGGGGCACTGGCAAATCTAAAGATTGTTCAGTTTCCCTCAACCTAAGAGGGTAAGCCTGTTTCATCCACACTTACACAGTAAGAGTGAATTTTTGAAGATTATTTCCCTCTACAGATTTTTTTTTTAAAGGTCTCACCTCATAAGGAATAAGCCAAATGAGTAGACATGTCCCAGGAACACATTTAGGTTACCCCATAATAGTCTCATGAGGTTTTTTATAATAACAGAACAGGACTGGGGAGACGGCTTAGTGGTTAAGCGCTTGCCTATGAAGCCTAAGGACCCTGGTTCGAGGCTCAATTCCCCAGGACCCACGTTAGCCAGATGCACAAGGGGGCGCATGCATCTGGAGTTCGTTTACAGAGGCTGGAAGCTCTGGCGCGCCCATACTCTCTCTCTCTTTCACTCTCTCTCTGCCTCCTTCTCTCTGTCTCTCTCAAATAAATAAATAAACCAAAAAAAATAAAAAAAAATTAACAGAACAAAGAGTTATAAATCAAGACCCTTTCTAAATACATTGGAAATACCAGGTAGGTGGGATTTAGCAAGGAAATGTCTGCTATAGGCCTAAGATGTTACCAGATGATACTCTTATCTTTCGGGTTGGTGAAAACTAGCAGTCTATTAGCATATCCCAAAGGTTTCACCTGATAGTCATGAGAATGTTAGGTCAAACATTGAGATGAGCAATAAGTGGCTATTGAAGGGACTAAAGATAGCACAAGGTAATTGGGGTCTGAATCTGTACATTCCATTTCTCCACAGAGGTTCTGATCAATCAGTCAGCTATGCTGCAAGTACATGCAGCTGCTTTTCAAGAACTTTAGTCTACAAGGGTGGTGGTTTTATTCTATTTTTATTTTTGTTTTATTGAGATAGGGTCTTACTCTAGCTCAGGCTGACCTGGAATTCACTGTGCAGTTTCAGGGTGGCCTAGAACTTATGGCAATCCGCCTACCTCGGCCTCCCAAGTGCTAGAATTAAAGGCGTGCACCATCACACCCAGCTTATTTTGTTGGATTTTCCTGTAAAATTTAAGGCAGCTAGCAAAATGCTTGATCTCTCTTATATGGTGGTACATATTCTCAAAATCACTCCATGTTAAGTAACTTAAATTCATTATTTCAATTCCTCCTTTCCTAGGTCCTTCCATCTTCCAAGATTTTAAGCACTGAATTCCTAGCTAATATTCCAGACTAATCTTTTTCTTTATTATTGTTGTTATTAACAAGGTGTTTCATATAGATACATCATATGTTGGTACCCTCTTTTCCCTTGCCCCTGCCCCCATCCCATTGGTGACGCTCCTCAGTGGGATTGGAGGTATTCCCCATGGGGTTGTGGTTTATGCATTTTGAGAGAAGCAGTTATTTTGGGGGGAAGGGAATGCCTCTGGGCATGATATCTCAACCTGTGGCTCTTACAATCTTTCCACCCCCTTTTCCACAAAATTCCCTGAGCCATGGTGGGTGAGTTTTAAGTCTACTTCAGTGATGAGCTCTTAGGAGCCTCTGGATCTCTGCTTTGGGAGGTGTTGAGTATCCTCAGGGTGTGTCTCCTTCACCCTGGCACTGATTATCAGGAACAGCATGGAAGCAGCACTCTTGCTCGTCTCCCCAATTCCTCTGTGGATTCAGCTGTGACTTGGCTGAAGTCTCGCTACCTTCTGCAAAAGAAGAACGGATTCTCCAATGGAGAGTGAAGTCAGCATAGTTTAAATTGGATAAGCATTATTAATTTAGGGAGAATCTGATATATGTAACCACTCTTTTAACCAAAGACTAGTGAGAGCTTGACACCAAAGAGCATAATCTCTGTCTCCATAGGATGCTGATCTGGTTCCCAGTTCCAGATATGAGGTCCTTTCCACTTGAGTGCCTCTCTTAGCCAATCAGAAAGCTATTGGTTACCCACTGAGGCTGTGTGCCATTTATTGCACTGGTGTGTGCGTTGTGTCAGGGTGTTTGCTTCTGGGTAGCTCAGACCTGTGGTTGCTCAGACAGTTTTTGGCCATTTTTCCCCAGTAGCTCATGTAGCACTTTCCTGTCTGGGGGCTGGCTTTTGTCTGAATTCCAGCCAGGTCTCTCCGTGCTCTGTGTCAGCATCACATGGTGTCTTCAATAGTGTCTTAGCTTTTGCCTCAGGCAGGTAAACAACACTGACTAGTCTTGTACCCACTGAACAGGCTTAAAACAGCCTCCAAGTCTTTGCTGTGCTAGATACTTATGTAATTCCTACTAATGATAGTGTAACTGTTTTGTTGGTACAGACATTCCCTTGCACTAGAAACCTCTTCTCAGATCACTCACAAGTGAGTAGAATGAAAAGCGAAGCTATACTTACTTTCACTAACCACAAAGACAAGTTTTGTTTTTTTTTTTTTTAACAACATTGGGGAGTGTATCAGTTACTCTGTCATTGCTGGGACAAAATACTGCACAAAAATCAGCTTATAGAAGGAAAAGGATCTAATTTGGCTTAGTTTTGAGGGGAGGCATCATCATGGTGAGGACAGCATAGTAGGCCAGAGTGGGGAGCTGGCATCACATTGCAACACAAAGAGCAGAGAGAGAGAATAGCCTGTGTTAAAGGCCTCCACCTCCAATCAGTGATACACTTCCTACAGCAAGGCTCTACCTCCTAAAGGTTCCACAACCTTCCTGAACAGTGCCACAAACTGAGGATTAAGTATTCATATCTGTGTGTGTGTTGCAGAGGACTTTACACTTAAACAAGCCACTCCTGACTTCATGGCTACTTCATGATGCAAAATATATTTAGTCCAACTTTGAAACTCTCCATTGTCTCTAACAATCCCAACACTGCTCAAAAGTCCGGAGTCTGAAGTCTTATCCAAGAGTCAAGACAGTCTCTCAACTGGAAGGCCTGTAAAATCAAGACCCAAATCACAAGACTGCCAACATACAATGGCATAGAATAAACATCCCTATTCTATGATGGAGGAATGGGGGCAAAGTAAGGAAAAATTGGATCTAAGCAAGACCAAAACCCAGCAGTGCATTCACCAAATTCTGGAGTCTGGCACCTGGGACCCATGATGAAATCCCCTGGGCTCCAACAGGCTTAGGTAGTTCTGCCCCTCTAGCTGTGTGGCCTGTATCCTCTCCTGAGTCCACAGCTTCCCTTGGCAGACTATGGTCCTGGCCTCTCCAACATTCTGGGGTCTCCATTGCACTTCAGAGTTCACCTTCATATGACGTAGGGCCTCTGTGCAGGGACTTTCACCCTGCTTGAGCTCAGCAGCTCTCCAGAACTGTGGTGCAATACTCCACGACCACCTCCACCTTCTATGCCTCCAAAACTAGTACCGCATGAGTGGTGCTGCCAAGTTCTGCTGGAAATTGGGTCCAAATTCTGCTTGAACGGCAGTTGTAGCAGCCTCAGTGTGCTGACCTTGGGAACAGGAAACCTCTACATGCTTTCCTTAGGTCTTTTCCTTCCAAAAGAATTTGTATTCTTAGTATCTTAACTTTCAGTGGGTTGGTTCTAGTCCTCAGGGCATCTTTCTTATTATCCCAGTGCAGAGCAGCAGATTTCTTTCAATAGTGGTAATCTCCTTAACAATTACAGTCTAAGTGGTTACGTTCTGGGGCCCAAGTTGGGGGGGGGGATTTTACATTCAATCCATCATAAGCAGATAGTCTATTACTGGAGGATCAGGAAAACAGTTCCATGGGTTCTAATTAACTTTTTAAAGCCTTTTATATAAACCAATGCCATATTCTTTGAACTATTGGGATACTCTAAGACTAGGTTTTCCTTCTCTAATAGCAAAGTCTCAATAATAGGTGTATAAAATGGCAACACAAAACCATTCCTTTAAATACTAGAAATACTCATTAGCAGCTCAATTCAATTTAACAAGTATTTATTAATAAATGTGTAAGGCACTGAACTGTATAAGGATTAAAAAACATTTTTTTTTTTTTACCTTGAGAAATCTGTAATTAAATGGTACAAATAAGACAGAGTGACTGGAAAGGGAAGAACACTGTGGTTAGAGGAAGGGTACTGCGGGACAAGGCAACTGCAGTGAGGAGGGAAATCAGAAGATGAGTAGGCTTGCTACCAGGAAAAGATTCACAGGAGGAAAGTACCAAAAGAGAAAGTAAGGCTTTCCTTTTTATAAAACTGTATAGTTCCAGCTAGTTAAAGTACCGTTAGGTTCAGAATAGGAATAGGGAAAAGCTAGTGTTCACAGGGTGCAATTGTGGGGCTACCTTTGGCTCTGTAAGGAAGCAAATGGTCTGGTGGTGATCCTGGTGGTGTGGATGAGTAGCTAATGGGAGAAAGCATTTAGATAAAACCAAAACTAGTTTGCGTAGGACAGTTTCTCACATGGGTGTGATTGACATTTCAGACAGAATGCTTGGTGACTGCTGTCCTCATTATAGGATGCTTAGCAAAAACAACCCTTTCTTCTATAGGATGTCATAGTACAGCCCATTCAGTCCTGGCAACCCAACTTTTCCAAGCCTTGGTCATATAAAAACGTTATAATAAGTGGGCGTGGTGGTGCACACCTTTAATCCCAGCACTCGGGAGGCAGAGGTAGGAGGATCACCGTGAGTTCGAGGCCACCCTGAGACTATAGTTAATTCCAGGTCAGTCTGGACCAGAGTGAGACCCTACCTCGAAAAACCAAAATAAATAAATAAATAAAAAAGTTATAATGAAGCCCATAATCTTATATGCTAACAGAAAAATTAAATGACTTACTGGTCTAGATTGGTGGTTTTCATTAATTAGGGTCTAACAGTTGACACATCAGGATGGTTCCTTGGCACTACTCTATGAAAACAGAAGTTGATGTCTCACAGTTCTGGAGTCCAACATCAGGATACCAACAGGTGTGACATTTGTTGAGGACCTTGTTTTTATTTACATTTATAGAGGGGACAAATGTTATGTTCTCATGACAGGCCCCTTTCTTCTCTACAGTCCCTTTTAATCCAAGGTTCCATCCCCAAGGCCTAATCATCTCCTAAAGTCCATTACATGAGGGATTATGGCTCGTGAATGTTGGAGGGGGCACAAACATCCAAAACACAATAGTCATTTCTATTTTTGTTACTACTATTAAAGCTAGCTGCATGCACCTAAAGCTGTTGGTGCTCTCTGAACCTGAGCTTTTTCATCCATCAAGTGTTTCTCAATTCCTGCCTCTTTCCTAGACAACTGAGGACTCAATGGTCCAGGGCATGCGCCGTGGTTGATTTTCTAGCTCTCCTTCCAGAGAGAACACTTCCCTATAACCCACCTGAACTCAAGATCACTGCAGTGCCCTGGGTGAACCCACAACCTTGCCACCACGAGTCCAAGTAGAGATGAAAGCTCCACAGCCCCTCCCCCTGTATTTTCATAGAACGCTTTGCAAAGAAGGAATACGTCCAGCATCTCCTTTTCATCTTCTTTCGGTATTTTTCTTCTGACTATAAAGTTTTGAGAAATGCTAGCTTGTTGCCATAGAGCACCACTAACCCTTCAGAGTTCTTTTTTTTCGGGGGGGGGCGGGGGTTCAAGGTAGGCTCACTCTACCTTAAGCTTAGACTTCACCATGGTAGTCTCAGGGTGGCCTCAAATTCACGGTGACCTTCTACCTCTGCCTCCCAAGTGCTGGGATTAAAGGCAACCCTTCAGAGTTCTGAAGACAGGATACTGTTCACTATGGTTATGGTACCTAGAAAGGGTATCTTTTCTTGGGGTGGAGGTCAAAGTTGGGCACTAGGTTATTGTTGAGCAAGACACTTCCCAAAGAATGTGTGTGTGTGAACATCCTTTCCTTTCCATCCTTCCTCCCCTGGCAGTACGCATAAACTAAGAGGCTGCATATTCTCCTACATGACACGGCCAGTCTGAAGAGCACACTGGGTCTTCCCTTAAATGTTCTTTCAGTCTTAGACATATCACAGATCACTTTTCTCTAAGTTACACATTCCCCAACTATGATTAGGCACATGACTTTCCAATAACAAACTATTACTATCACAAAAGAATAGTTTTTTTTTTTTTTGGTTTTCCGAGATAGGGTCTCGCCCTAGCCCAGACTGACCTGGAATTCACCATGTAGTATCAGGATGGCCTCAAACTCATGGCGATCCTCCTGCCTCTGCCTCCCAAGTGCTGGGATTAAAGGCGTGTGCTATCACAACTGGCCAGGAATTATAGTTTCTTAAAGACCACTTAGGCAAATCAATTTTTATGTTATATTTTTCCTATAGTTGGATAGCTTCAAGTCACCCACATTCTAATCAATTGTATAAATATGGACAACTATGTAATGTAGTTAGCAGTTTTTAAAATAAACTATCATTGTACTTACATATTATATCCCAATTTGCACAAAGTTGTCTGGTATTTTCATTATTTTTTTGCAGTGCTAGGAACTGAATCCAGGGTTTCTTAACTCATGCTAAGCCAAAAGCTCTCTCATTGAACTGCATCCACTAGCCTTCCCCATTTATTTTTTGGTGTTTCTGAGGCAGGGTCTCACTCTGTAGTGCCACGCTGGCCTTGAACTCATGGTTATCCTCCTACCTCAGCCTCTTGAGTGCTGGGACTAAAGGTGTGACCACCATGCCTGGCTTCCCATTAGTTTTAATTATAGTTCATAAAGATTATAGTTAATATACCAGTGATTATATTTTTTTATAGCCTGGGGTATATATGCTTAGTTTCTATTTTGAAATTTCAAACATTAACTGTTCACACATTTTTAAAAACTTAGGTCTTGTGCAGAAAGTTAGCAAAAAATTATTATAAAGGTGACAAAGTAATTGTGAATTTGTAGCTGTATATGACTTTATATTGCAATATAAATGACTTGGGCACTATTATCTAAGTTTTCATTCTTTTGCCATATCTAAGGGGGAAAAATTCTCAAATAATTAAAACACTTATTCTAGAAGGGCAGGAAGAATGAGACCTCGTAGATGTCCTGGCAACTTGAGGGTGTCTTAAGTACCTACCATTAAGAGCAAAAGAGAAGCCAGGCGTGGTGATGTACACTTTTAATCCTAGCACTAGGGAGGCTGAGGTAGGAGAATCGATGTGAGTTCTAGGCCAGCCTGAGACTGAATGGTGAATTCTAGGTCAGCTTGGGCTAGAGTGAGACCCTACCTCGAGAGACAAAACAAAACAAACAAAAAGAGCAGGAAACGTTACTGAATTGAGATAAAAACATTCCATATTACAAAATTTCCTTTCAAATTTAACAACAGTTTCATCTTGTACCCTCTATAAGCTTTCAACTCTACTTAGATACAGCATACATTAGTCCTATGTAGCTATTATTTCCCTTCTTAATTGGAGTAGTCTCCTGACTGATTTCACACACTCTGTTGTAAGTGCTAACCTAACAAAGCAGCACCTCTAACAAACCTCCAGGCAACGCTGTGAAAGCTGCTACTCATTCCAGTGTTTAGTGTTATATATTTGAAATCCACTTCCATCATTTTTAATTGAGCTTTCTAAGAACATGAAATTCTTTTCTTTTTACAGTGCTGAGTGTGGAATACAGGGTCGTGAAGGGGCAAATCCTCTACAACTGAGCCATACTCTTTTCTCTTCCTTAAAGATGATACTGCTTACAAAATTATGTAGTTTCTGGGGCTGCGGAGATGGCTCAGTGGTTAAAGGTGCTTGATTCCACAAGCCTGCCAACCAAAGTTCAAATCCCCAGCATCCATGTAAACTCAGGCCCAAAGTGTCCAAAAACACCTACAGGGACTAGAGACAGTGCCAGGAGAAATCCCAAAGCTTATGGGGTCAGCTAGGCTGGACTTCATAGGGAGATCTTGTTCTAAAATGTCAGAGGACAAACACTTCCAAGTTGTCCTTTGACATCCAAATATGTGCCATGGTGTGTGCACACCCATACACACAGAGATAATAAAAATAAATAAAAATTTCAATTGTATTTCAATAAGACAAAAGCACCACTGTAACAAAATGTAAATGTTTAATTTTTTCAAAACTTAACTATACTAACGAAAATAAATTATAGACAACCTTCAATATTTGTACATCATCTTCATATAACTATAACAGTGCTTTCAAAAGACATTTTGTAAAGGATATTAATTTTACAATTAAAATGTGTTTCAAAAATAGGGCAACATTAAAGAACATTAGTCTGAAATATATCTCACAATGCTGAGAAGTAAATTGTTCTTTATCAAATGAACTGTACTTGTATTCAAAGTAACATGGCTTTTAACACATGACATTTACTTCTTATCCATTTCAGTAATTTCTTGGATCCAAAACAAAATCTGTGTGTTTATTTCCTTGAAAACATCATTTGTTGACCGTCCTTTCACTGCCATGGAATGATTTGCCTTCTCAACCCAGTGGATCTTACTGGGAGCTTGCATTTTCTGGGCCACTTTCTCCAACAAGTTCTACGGGGAAAGAAAAGGTTGCTAGGCTCAGGCTCAGTGGTGTTAGGAGACACTGTCTTCCCTCACCTATGCTGGCGTCCACTTCCAAGCATTCACTAAATACCTCCGCCACATACAACTTGATAGGCAGTGGAACGTGCACAGCAATGTTCACACAAGCGCCAATCCACGCTCAATCGTAACATCACAACACACACCAAGCCTTCACAACTGGCAATCCAGTTACGTAAACTGAGCCCCTCAGAATTTTTTACAAAAATATTTTTCCCAAGAAAATTATATGAACTGAGAAATATAAAATTTTCATAGAACTTATATAATTATTCAGTTGATATATATGGAATTTTATAACAAAACCAGCAATAGACAAATTAGCACCTTTGTAAGCTGAAAGTAATAGCTATATCTTAGCCCCAAGGTATTTCCATTTCACTCATGTAAACACTGAGTTCTAATTCACCTTTTCACACATCTCATCCGCTGAGCCTGACACGAAGAGCACAGGGTCTTTGATACGGAACAGGTCTTCATCTCTGAGTTTATGCTGCTGCTTTGGGTGGTGCAGTGGGTAAGAAATGCAAATGAGACCGCGGACAAAATCATCAGCATCATCTGGCTCAGCATGACATATCACGGAAGCAGCTGCTCTTGAGCCCATTGAACGACCTAAGACCAGTTAAAATTAAATGCAATTAGAAACATTAGATTTATTGTACTTCATATTTATGGGGAAAAAAAATCCAGAGTCAGGAAAGCTCATGTTAGTCCCAGCACTTAAGAGGTAGAGGTAGGAGGATCACTGAGAGTAGGAGGCCAGCCTGACACTACATAGTGAAGTCCAATTCCAGGTCAGCCCGGGCTACAGCAAGACTGTATCTCAAAAAACAAAAACAAAACAAAACAAAACAAAAAAGTCAGGTGTGGTGGGCACATGCCTTTAGTCCCAGCACTCTTGAGGCAGAGGTAGGAGGATCACAGAGAGTTCGAGGCCAGCCTGAGACTGCACAGTAAATTCCATGTCTGCCTGGGCTAGAGTGAGATCCCACCTAAAACAAAACAAAAACTCCAAAACTCCCAAAAGGTAGCAACTACCAAATTGCAATGGCCTTAATAAAAACAATTAGCCGGACTGGAGAGATGGCTTAGTGGGTAAGGCATTTATTTGCCTGCAAAGCCAAAGGATCATGGTTAGACTCTCCAGGACCCATGTAAGCCAGATGCACAAAGGGAAGCACACATCTGGAGTTCGTCTGTAGTGGCTGAAGGCCCTGGAGCACTCATTCTCTCTTTCTCCCCCAGCTCTCAAATAAATAAGTTAATTACTTAAAAAAAAAACAGCCCTGTGAAAGGCTGAACCATGGGCAGGGTGATGCACTTGCCGCACAAACGTGAGTACCAGAGCTCAGACCCTCAGTACTAACATAAATGGTGGCGCTCCTGTAATCCCAGCACCCGGGAGGTGGCCAGAGGATCCCAGGGCAAGCTAGACTAGCAGAAATGGTGAGCTCAGAGTTCAAGTGAGAGACCCTGCCTCAGTAAGGAAAGGGGGCAGTGACAGAAGAAGACACCCAACGTCAATCTCTGGCCTCCACAGGCATCCAAACACATTTCTGGGGAGATGCATTGTTAATGTGCTTTTGTTTTTTGGTTCTCCAAAGTCACCAAATTGCACAAACACAAAACAGCTTTAGACAAATTATCACCTTCTTAAGCTGAATGTAAAAGCTAGTATCTTACACATATAAAGCAACATACACACACACACACACACACAAGCTAAAATCTTTTTTTTTTTTTTTGGTTTTTCCAGGTAGGGTCTCACTCTAGCCCAGGCTGACCTGGAATTCACTATGGAGTCTCAGGGTGGCCTCGAACTCACGGCGATCCTCCTACCTCTGCCTCCGAGTGCTGGGATTAAAGGCGTGTGCCACCACGCCCGGCTAAAAGCTAAAATCTTATCTAGTTAAATAAAAAGGGAACTTCTCACATTGCAATATATATACATACATGGTTTAAATTTGCTCTAAATATGTAAGAATTTTAATATCAGGCTCACCAAAACAAAAATGACTTCTTCAGTTTAACTTCCTATTATCCATTAACATTGAAGTAGGTAGTTAGCAAGTAGTCAGAAGTACTGAAACTTACCTCCAAGGAAGACACCTGCAAGTTTATACTCTCCAGAGGTCCTCAGGTAATTCTAAATAAATCAACCAAAAGGAATCAATTCTTTTCATTAAGTATTCCACCAAAAAGCCAAGACATCTTCATTAATGGTATATATGAAAATCTATGCAAAGACAACTGTAAGATTCTTACAGGAGACAAACAGTTCCTTCCTCTTCTGGTCATCTATGTGTTCACTAGTAAATCCCATGTTGGATAATGCATGTGAGGAAAAAAAAGTCAGTTTACCTTTGTAAAAATATTCAAGCACTAAACTATTGCTAATCAACAGATTTTGTATGTGTATGCACATATGCTTGTGAGTGCAGGTTTAAAAGTGCACATTTCTTCAATTAGACAAGCAAATCCCAGTGCTCCACCTGTCTCTCCTGGTTATAGCCATATTCAGTCAAACCTGTTTTTTTTTTGTTTTTTTTAACATGGGTGCTGGGATCAAACTCAAGTCCTCATGCTTCTATGCCACAAGACTCTCCCTGACACAGAACAAATAATTTTTAAAAATTTAGTGAAGATGTTAAATTTGATGAAAATACTAACATCTATTAGAAATAATTAGGTTGAAAGAAATTTCAGAGTTCAGCTTTACCCAGGGACTTTAAGCAATGTTTTTAAATAACAAAGTATCATATTAGCATATGCACAATATGACATTTAAGTATATCCTAAAATTATATAATTCAAGTGAGAACATCCTAAGTAGCTTCTTGGGTGGTACTGTGAAATAACATTTATGATGTGAACATTCATCTCCATGGAAACAAACTAGTAGTAAAAAGAGGTACGGCCACTAAATGGTCTTCATATACTGTTAAGTTTCTAAGAAAGCTTATTAAAATATTTGTATATAAAACCAAATAACTGCTAACCAATTATCTTAAACTTAGGATCTTTATCAACAGAATCTTACTGTAAGTAAATATAATTCTTTTCTTACCAAAACTGCTTTATATGCCTTAATTCTATGTACAATATTAAGGCCTTTACAAGTAAATCTTAGGCAAAAAAACCCGTGAGATGCAAGATGGGATGCCAGTGACATCAAATGAGGAAGATTCATGTCTCCTGATGCTCCATGTGTAAGAATTATCCCATATGCTATGTTCTTATTAGGTACCAAACAAACAGCATCCAATAATTTATTTCCAAAAGGTATTTTTAATTTAACCTGAAATTCAAGAGGCAAAGGGATCAAATTACTTGACTAGTCAGACAACAAATTAAACATACATATTTGTTTTATGAGACTCATGATCAAAGTTAGTCTCCAAAAAGAAATGATATTTAAGTGCTTATTATGTGACATACTATAAGAGCTTTATATGTATTAACTAATTTAAGCCTTCCTTATAGTTTCATGAGACAAGCAATATCCCCATTTTACAGATGAGGCATCAGAGATTAATTTGCCCCATTGTTATAAAGCCATAAGACAAGACTCAAGTTCAAGAAGTCCACTCTGGAGTCATTACTCTCAAACACTAATGCTGTACTGCCTCTCAAAAGTACAAACTGAAAATAAAGTTATTCTAAAATGATTACACTCCCCCCCCAAAAAAATGAAGCCTGAAGATACAGAACACATGAAATTATTACCTCTGTATGACTCATTTTCACCGCTGAATAATAAAGTGCATTACATCTGAGAAGCAAAGGGCATCTCCCTGAAAAGGATATTTTGTTATGAAAGGTGAACTGTCAGTCATGGACACGACACAAAAACTATGAATGAACACACTAATAGCATATCCAGAACTGGCTCTCTAAAAGCTGGTATACTTTCTAACAGTAGTAATCAAGTATTACTTTCAAGATTTCTATGTGCACTCAGAATTATTTATTTACAAAATGGGCAGATGTTATAGAAGACAGAGTAAATGAGATACTTGACATGGAAGCCTTACAATTCATTTCAAAGCAGGAATCTGTATCTTGATAAAAATAATGTAAACTATTTATCAAGACACACTTTTGTAAGCATCTTCATTCTCAACCACCCCAGCTCAGTTTCTCTGCATCTGTTAAATCATTTTCTTCATCATCACTCTAATTTCTTCCTTCCACATAACAGATGTACCTACAGCATTTATCGTGTGGTTCTGAAATGCTTCCCAGCAGGCAGAGTGTATTTACTGATTTGGGGTTTGGCTATATGATCTTCAACTGAGGGAACATTGAAGTTGCAATGTGCCACTTCTGATATGAGACAAAGACAATACCTAGAAGCCCTCTTGAACTAAATTTCACCCTAGGCTATGAGAAGAACCTAATCCCAGGAAATTTTTCATTTTCAGCCAGGGTCATAGAGTGAAAACCTCAAGTAGACCTGAACCCCAAACCGAAGTATCAGCCTAGTCTAGCCAAGATCTAAAGCACAGCTGGCCCGAGGAAGTGACGTGAAGCACGAAAGGACATTCTGGGACGGTTGTTCAGCATCCATTCTGAGAACTTTCACATTTCAGGATAGTATCGACATCAGAACCCCATTATTCACCAATTTGTCCCCACTAGCATTCATTAATAACAACAGTAATGTGGTTTGAAGATGATATTAAGAACATACACTGGGCTGGAGAGATGGCTTAGCGGTTAAGGCACTTGCCTGCAAAGGCAAAGTACCCAGGTTTGATTCCCCAGGACCCACATAAGCCAGATGCATAAGGTGGTACCTGTCTGGAGTTTGTTTGCAGCAGCTGCCCCTTCTCCATTTGCTTATTTCTCTTTTTCAAATAAATAAAACAAAAAGTAAAAAAAAAATCTATATCTATCTATATCTATTTATCTCTCTATATATACATATATATGTAGTTTCTCTCCTTCCACTTTTGTCTTGCACTCAGAAACCTCTCTTAAGGCAATCCCCAGGGCTTGCGTATTGTTAATCTTTCCAGGTGGTACTGTACTTGCATTAATTTCTCATGGGTATAAGCCTATTTTTAAAATGAACCCCTGGGAGAGCAAATACTTTGTCAAAGAATCTGCTTACATTTTCAAAGCATATTTCATTTAAAATGTATGTACATGGTACAAGATTCTAAAATAAAACTGTAAATAATGAGGTCTCTCCACGTCTTTGCCCAGTGATCACATTCCTTTCACTTGCTAATGGCTGCCTAATGTTCCATCTTTCTCATGAGCTCCACACTTGAGGTCTTTAGAGGAAAAAAAAAAAAAAAAAGGCCAGGTGAGGTGGGGCATGCAACCCCCAAACTTGAGTCTGAAGCAGGCAGATCACCATGAATTTGAGAGCAGCCTGGACTACATCGCAAGGCCCTGTGTCAAATAAATAAATAACAACAACAACAACAACAACAAAAACAAATAAAAGCTTTATTTAAGTCCGGTGAGATTTCAGGAGGGAATAAAATTAGATACATGCATCCAAATCCCTATCTGGGCCAGGAAAGCTCTCCCATCCCACTGTCGGGGAACGGGTTTTGTTGTTGCTTTTTCTTTTCTCCCCCCACCCTGTTCCAGACTTCATGATGAACTTGTGCACAAAACCCCCACAAGACCTGAACACGTCCCACAAGACGCCCATCGGCGGGGGTTCGCGCGCGGCCCAGGACGCCGCGCCCGCCGCCAGCCCGCGTCCCCGCGCCGGGCCTGACCTGACGCGGCCCCGGCTCCGCCACTCCCGCTTTCCGCGCCCAAACCGAAGCACAACACGACGCCGCACGTCCGAGCACGATCTCCAACGTCCACACCTCAAGACGCGGGCTGTCACCGGCGCGCAAAACCCGGAGCCGTCCCGGAGGGGCGGCGGTCGCACCACCCGCCATTCCCAAGTTTCAAAATCCGGGTCTCCCGGGAGGACGGATCCCGCCCGCCCGATCGCCAGCCCGTCCACACGCAGCCGCCCGCGCGTCCCTCCAGGGCCGGGGCCCTCCGAGCTCCTCCCGCGGGCCCGCCCCGTCGCTCCCGCCTTACCCGAGGGAGAATCGGCAGCGGGCTTCCCAACCGCCCTCACTCTCCACGAGAAAGCGAACTAACACGATCGAAGGGACCGCCTCGCCACCCCGTCAGCGCGGCCCTTTACTGCGCACGCGCGGCACGCGGGCCACGCCCCCTGCTCCTCCCCGGGCTCGAGGTCCTCGCCGCGGGGCACGCCGGGACTGGGAATTTTTGACTCCGCCTCTGCTCGGCTCTTCTTCTGCGCACGCGCAACACGCGAGCCACGCCCTCCTCTCCTCCCCGTGCTCGAGCGTAGAGCCGCGGAGCACGCTGGGATTGGGAGTTTTCTACTCCGCCTCTGCTCGGCTCAGCTTCTGCGCACGCGTGGCACGCAAGCCACGCCTCCCGCTCCTCCCCGTGCTCGAGCGCCGCGCAGCGGAATACGCTGGGTCTGGGAGTTTTCCGCTCTGCCCCTGTTCGGCTCCGTTGTAGGCATGCGCGGCACAATAGCCACGCCTCCCGCTCCTCCCCGAGCTCGAGGACCGCGCCGCGGGGCAAGCCGGGACTGGGAGTTTTCCACTCTGCCTTTGCTCGCCTCTGCCCGGCGCATGCGTCCCAGCGGAGCAGAGAAGGGTGTGCGCTTTAGTGCAGTAATTCCAATCATTGCCTCAGTCCTCTCCAACCCCAAGACTGTCTTCATCCCGTTCTAAAACATTGCGTTCACAAGACATTATTTTCTCTTTATTTTTTTTAAAGTGGGCAAAAAATATATACACATACATCAATACAGAAGAGAATAGTAAGAAAAAAGTGGGGGTTAAGTGGAGGGGGACAAATGGGGATAGTGTGAGGGGATTGTGGAAATTTTAATATAGCTGTTTTTGGTTTTTCGAGGTAGGGTCTCTAGCCAAGAGTGAACTGGAATTCACTATGTTATCTTAGGCTGGCCTCGAACTCACTGCTATCCTCCCACCTGTGCCTCCCAAGTGCTGGGATAGAAGGCTTGCACCACCATGGCCGACTACAAAAGACATCTCTCTGCCCTCTTTCGTCCCACGGTCTACACTGATGGCTCTCCTTTCAGAGGACACTGACTCCAGTCAGTTCTCACGTGGGCCAGGGCCTGCGCAGACCTCGCCATTGATCCTTGCCTGGCGTATTGAAACTCTGTTACCACCTCCATCAGTGTGATCAACAACCACTGCTGGGGCCCTGTGAAAACCGGGAGCACTCAGGGCCTTCCACCTCGCTCACCGCGGACCTTAAGCCTGGGTTTCCTCCTACAGCTCAAACCCACCCCCACCATGGTTTTAGCTCTGGCTGTTCATCCTCAGATCCCAGTGGTCACCCCACTCCCTTGGGATATTCATTCACTCATGTCATTTTGTGGTTTTGTCTTTCTACTGAGGCCTTCCCTGATCACCTCACCATACGCTATCTTTCCCTGGTTACCTTATAACTCACTGTGGAGGTGACTGTCTCTCCATACAGGACTGTAAATTCTCCAAGAAGACAACTGTTTTGTGTGTGGTGTGTGCCTGTGTATGTTTAACTGCGGATATCGAATAACAGCTGGCAACTATTCCCTGAATTGGAAGAATGTTCCTCAAGCCCAGTGTAGTTGGTACTTGCTATCTTTTCCGTCACTGTACATATAAAGAACTAAATTCCTGAAAACCATGATGGCCAAGTTATTTATCGAAAGTGTTTGCTCAAGCCTTAACACATTTAACTAACACTTACTGACCTCTACTTTTCTCAGCCGTTGCCCACCCTATCACTAAGCCACCACACATCCCCAGCTCATAGTCTGCTAATTTTCTAGCTATACTTTTTTTCAAGTGTGTGTACTAATGTGTGGTCTGGTGTGAGTGGTATATGCAGAGGTCAAATGAGAACATGTGGTGTTCTCCTCTATTTCTCATCCATGTGTTTTCCTGAGACAGAATCTCTCTTAGAACTGTGAGTTGCCTTTTTTTTTTTTTTTTTTTTTCCGAGGTAGGGTCTTACTCTAGCTTAGGCTGGCCCGGAATTCCCTATGTAGTATCAGGGTGGCCTTGAACTCATGGCAATCCTCCTACCTCTGCCTCTCCAGTGCTGGGATTAAAGGCGTGCACCACCAGGCCCGGCTGTGCTGCCGTTTTTTGATCAGACTGGCTGAAAAGCAAACCTCAGCAAATCTCTAGTCCCTACTTCTCAGAGTACTGTGGCTACAGGCACTTGTGGTCACACCCATCAGTTTACGTGGGTGCTGGGGATTGAACTCAAGGTGACTCAGCTCCTCTCAGCCCTCATGCTTGCACTGCGATCACTCTTCCCCATGAAGCCATCTTCCCAGACCTAGCTATACGCTTGAAACTCTGTTTACATGCCACAGAATTCACTCTCTGTAAGTATATAATTTGATGATGTGCAGTCACTTCACAGCCATTTGCAGTTATCATCAAAATCTAAACCATTTTCATCATCTCCCCAAGAAACCTGCTACTGTCTATGCTTATATACGTTTTTTACACTTTTTGTGTGTGTGGGGGGGTGCATAAGGTTTCAGTTTAGCCCAGGCTAACCTGTAACTCACTCTGTAGACCCAGACTGGCCTCAAACATATGGTGATCCTCCTATCTCAGCCTCCCGAGTGCTGGGATTAAAGGCGTTCAGCACCACACTTGGTTTTCTATGCTTATATTCTTACCTTTAGTATGAGGCAAACACTAATATGACTTTCATGTCTATAGAGTTCCATTTTCTGGATATCTAATATAAGATGGAGTCACAATATGAAATCTTTAAAACCTAATTTCTTGCACCTTGAAAGTTCATCTATGTTGTGACATGTATGCATACTTTTCCTTTCTTATTAACTTATTTCTTATCACTGAATCCTGTTTAACAGTTTTGTATATCCTTTTATCAGTTGATAGACATTTAGCTTAGTTTCACTTTGAAACAGAAGTGTGACAAGGGAAGCAGAGAGATTTGAAGATGTGACTCTCCTAGTTGGGAAGATGGAGAAAGAATGCTATAACTAATGGTGTGCACCACCATACCTACCCAACAGCTTTATTTATAGACCGATATTGAGTTCAGAATGCACTGAAACGTTATTCTTCTGATGCATTCAACCACTTGAAAATGTTGAGATTATTTTTAGCTAGCAGGCTGAACAAGCATAGGTGGTGGGCTGGATTTGGCATGTGGGATGTAGCTTAAAATATCCTCAATTAGGGCTGGAAAGATGGCTTAGTGGTTAAGCACTTGCCTGTGAAACCTAAGGACCCTGGTTCAAGGCTCAATTCCCCAGGACCCACGTTAGCCAGATATACAAGGGGGCGCACGCATCTGGAGTTCATTTGCAGTGGCTGGAGGCCCTGGCACGCCCATTCTCTCTCTTTCTAACTGTCTCTTTCTTTCCCTGTCTGTCACTCTCAAATACATAAAAATAAACAAAAAAAATTATAAAAAATATCCTCAATTAGCCTGGCATGTGGTGTACACCTTTAATCCCAGCTCTTGGGAGGCAGACATAGGAAGATTGCTGAGAGTTCAAGACCACCCTGAGACTACATAGTCAGCCTGACCTAGAGTGAGACCCTACCTTGAAAAACCAAAATTAAAAAATAAAATAAAAAAATCCTCAATTATTACAATTAAGTATGCCACATAGTAAAGTAATAATGTGTAATAACTACTGTTTTTAAATTAGAATATTATTAATGTAATCTATTATACATGAGTGCAGCAAAAATAGCAAAATAAAATATGAACATTTTAATCAATACTGGTAAAAAGGCATTTAATAAAACTGAACACTTTTTATCTATTTATTTTTTTGGTTTTTCAAGATAGGGTCTCACTCTAGCTCAGGTTGACCTGGAATTCGCTGTGTAGTCTCAGGGTGGCCTCGAACTCATGGCGATTCTCCTACCTCTGCCTCCCAAGTGCTGGCATTAAAGGTGTGCGCCATCATGCCTTGCGGAATGCTCTTTCTTAAAAAATATTTTTATTTGTTTATTTGAGAGAGAAAGGCAGAGGGGGGGGGAGAGGGAGAGAGAAGGTGTATTTGGGCCTCCAGCCACTGCAAATGTACTCCAGATGCATGTGCCAACTTGTACATGGGTACTAGGGAATTGAACCTGGATCCTTAGGCTTCACAGGCAAACACTTTAACTGCTAAGCCATCTCCCTAGCTCCTGAATGCTCTTTTTATTGATTATGCCTAATAAATTACTTTTAGAAAGAAAATTTAATATTTTAGCAGTGATTATCATACAGTAAACATTTTTCCCAGTGAAAAATCTTCAATGTCATTTCTATTTACCTATTGAGTGCCACCCACATCTCTACAATGCCACTTTAAAATTACCTTATTTGTTTTGCTAGTTTTCATTCTTTTACAGAAGAGACAACTCTTCACTTCTCTATCTTTGGACCTTAGTACACCATCTGCACACACATAACATATTCAATATCTTTCAAATGAATTCCCATTAGTGATGGTTACCTATGTGTCTCCCTAGCTAAGTTGTGCCCACCAAGATATATGGTCACATTCTAGATGTGTCTACGAGGATATTTTTTTAAAATTTTTTTGTTATTTTTATTTATTTATTTGAGAGCGACAGACAGAGAAAGAGGCAGATAGAGAGAGGGAGTGAGAATGGGCGCGCCAGGGCCTCCAGCCACTGCAAACGAACTCCAGACGCGTGCGCCCCCTTGTGCATCTGGCTAACGTGGGTCCTGGGGAGTCGAGCCTCGAACCGGGGTCCTTAGGCTTCACAGGCATGTGCCTTAACCTCTAAGCCATCTCTCCAGCCCGAGGATATTTTTCACTGAGATTAACATATAAGTCAATGAAAACAGAGAGACTGCCTCTCATACTACTGAAATGGGGTACCCTAGATTTGTGTCTACTTTTAATCAAAGAATTGAATCAAATAAGACTGAGAATAATAATTATTAAATTATTATATTTACTGAAAGGTGTACCGAACCATGGGAAGAAAAATGAATACACCCACGTGGCCTGAGAGCCCACGCGGTGGGCCTGGAATAATTGTAGAGGACAGAAAAGAAAGTAGAGAGAGCCCCTGCCATGTGGGGGGCAGGGGGGATAAAGAGCCCGAGTGGCTTTCTCACACTCTCAAGTAAATAAAAATAAATACAATATTAAAACCTGTTGAGGCTTTCTATGTTCAAGACACCCTGTTAGACACTAAATACTTACAAGGAAAAAGACAGTCTTCATAGTCAAGTTGTTTAAAATCCGGGGTGGTAGGGACAGTCTCCCCACAATTACCAATTACCGTACAAACGGTGAACACTGTGATACAAGGACATCGAGGGCTATGTTTGGAGAAGATGCCACATTTCTGAAGCAAGTACTGAAGGATGTGTAAGCTAGCCAAGATCACAGCTTTCAGACCAAGGGAAAGAGGCACTGATAAGACAGTGTGGTGGTTTGATTCAAGTGTCCCCCATAAACTTAGGTGTTCAGAATGCTAGATTCCCAGCTGATGGAGATTTGGGAATTAACACCTCCTCGAGGGAGGGTAGTGTTGGAGGTGGGCTTATGGGTGTTATAGCCAGTTTCCCCGTGCCAGTGTTTGGCACACTCTCCTGTTGCTATTGTCCACCTTATGATGTCCACCCTCTACTCATGCCATCGTTTTCCCCTGCCATCATGGAGCTTCCCCTCGAGCCTGTAAGCTCAAGGGTTGGGTGATTTCTACCAGCAATGCGAACCTGACTGCAACAGATGCTAACAGGACTGGGTGTACAAGACCCTGGGTCCACGTTAGTCAGAGCTCAGCGACCTGGCCAATGACGCAGGCCGAGTAAACACAGCCTCTGGGTGGTGCATCAGATAGCAGGTTTGGCTGTCACTGAAGGAATATCCGAAATAAAGACAGTTCAAAGGATACAGAATTTTCTCTCTTTACTAGCCCTAGAACTGACTATACGACTCAGGCTGGCCTCAAATTCATGGTAATTCTACTGCCTCAGCCTCTGGGTGCTAAAATTACAGGTATGAACCACCAAAACTTGCTGTTTTTTTTTTTTTTAAATCTTTTCTTAAATTTTGCTTTTGCTTCTTAAAGGTGCACTCATGCTTGTTTCCAGCTCAACCCCATTGTGAGACTTTTTTTTTTTGTAAATCCTCCTGCCTCAGACTTCTGAGTGCTATGATTATATGCATGCACTATCCCACCTGGCTGAGTTTTGATTTTCATTTCAAGCATATTGTTTTTACTTTTTGTGGTCTGTTGCTCAGTCATGGAAATGTGGTCCTCCAAGCAGCTGTTCAGCAGACTATTGGCATTAAGGACCCAGACGCTCCTTATTCTTCCCCATGGTCCACACACACTTAATAATTAGCACCACACAGATCTTTAAAATAAAGGTGGTTTTATTATAAAAATTTAAAAATGTGCTGTAAAAGACAGCTGCGGGAATACTGCATCATAGAAATACCCTGGTAATACAAATCACACAGTCGATTTTATACTGTCTGTGGATTAAAATAATACTTAAAAATATTTTTCTTTACAGTTAAGGAGAGTCTTCAGAGCACCATTATCTGAACGGAAGGTATTGTGCATATCAGAGTTCATCTTTCGTCTGCAATTAAGAAGAAAAAAAGTAAGAGCCACTAAGAAGTTATATGGGACCAGAGAGATGGCTTAGCAGTTAAGGCACTTGCTTGCAAAGTCAAAGGACCCAGGTTTGATTCCCCAGTACCCATGTAAAGCCAGAAGATGTACAAAATGGCGCATGTGCCTGGAGCTCACTTGCACTGGCTAGAGACCCTGGCATGCCCATTCTCTCCCCCTCTTCCGAATAAATAAATAAATAAAATCTTTAATTTTTTAAAAAGAAGTCTTATATGAATCAAAAAGACATGCCTCACACAATTAATTATTTTTTCCTAAATAGTAAGAAAAATAGCTCTTGTTTTTAGGGCCCAGGACTATTTCTGAAGGACTTGGGAGGTGGAGGGGGTGGCGGGGAGGTGAGGTGGCTACTGATGTGGACACTAAACACTCAGGGGTCTGTACCACCATAAAGCCTGTGTCATGGATGCCATCTGCGAAGAGCTGAGTAGACAAGAAATTAAAGTCTTGGGCTGGAGAGATGGCTTAGTGGTTAAGGCACTTGCCTGTGAAGCTTAAGGACCCAGGTTCAATTCCCCAGTACCCACATAAGCCAGATGCACAGGGTGGCACATGCATCTGGAGTTCATTTGCAGTGAATGGAGACCATGGTGTGCGCATTCTGTCTTTCCTTCTATCTCTCCCTCATATATATATATATATATATTTGTATATATATATATAAATGTTTTTCAAGGAAGGGTTTCACTCTAGCTCAGGGTGACCTGGAATTCACTATGTAGTCTCAGGGTGGCCTCCAACTCGTGGCGATCCTCCAACCTCTACCTCTGCCTCCCGAGTGCTGGGGTTAAAGGCGTGCGCCACCAAGCCCGGCTTTTTTTTTTTTTTTTTTTTTTTTTTTGAGGTAAGGTCTCACTCTGGCCCAGGCTGACCTGGAATTCACTATGCAGTCTCAGGGTGGCCTCGAACCCATGGCGATCCTACTACCTCTGCCTCCCAAGTGCTAGGATTAAAGCCGTGCACCACCATGCCCGGCTTTCTCTCTCTCTCTTTTTTTTTTTTTTAAAGAAATGAACAAAGCTTCCACTGGGACCCTAATTTCTACTAATCAGTGAAAGCTAGTGACTTGGTACTGCCTCTAAATCATGTCACTAAAGATGAAAGGGAAACAAAACTTCCAAAAGAAGTGTGTGACTGTAAGCCATGAACTGCGGAGGGAGCCACCCTTCCCCTGGCAATTCCTGTCCCATCCCTGACTTGAGTCAGTTTATGTCCCCTGCACTGCTGACAGGGCTTAGTACAGATGATGGCCAGCTGGGGGCCAGAGTCAGCCATAAACCTGTTCTCCAAATAGGACAGACAAACACAAAACAATCAGGCTCATGGTAAATTAACAACAACAAAATGTAACTAATGTGTAAAATTCCTGAGCATTTTATAGTCAGTGAGCTCACAGGGGCTGGTACCACCACACCACGGGGGTCACCTTATTCCTTTTAAATGTCCCCATGAGGTGGATATAACAGTTGCCAGATCTGCCTTCTTATTATTTTTTTCCTTTTGGGGTTTGGTTTTTCGAGGTAGGATCTCACTCTAGTCCAGGCTGAGCTGGGATTCACTATGTAGTCTCAGGGTGGCCTCGAACTCACGGTGAACTCAGCCTCCCAAGTGCTGGGATTAAAGGCGTGCGCCACCACACCCAGCTGCCTTCTTATTTTTAACTTTAGTATCAGAATTTTGAGTTTGTTCATTCAAAAACATGATAGTACTGGTTAAAATGTGAAGCTAGCATATTTACAGACAATATATGTATACACATAAGCAAACACATTACACACACATATCTACATACACAATGTGGCTTATGTAATCTATATGGCTTCAAACAAAATGTCCAACTATAATGAAAACAACACTACCCTGCCACACTACGGCTCTGTGTACGAACACATGCACACTATAATTACAAGAGACTGGTTACTGCTTTTGCGTGGCTACAATCCAGCTAGCTGATTTTGAGCTAAATTCTTTAGATTCCAAGGCCCTTTCAAATCCGTGTGTGACTCTGCCTTTAATAAATGAAGTCATGGTGTGGTGGTATCAGTTGTGATTGTTTTGAAATGAATAAACTGGTAACGCGGGTCCTCGTGGATGTACATATAGTCATCTCTTCATCAGGATGACGGACTTTGTTGAACCTCTCTCGTGGGGAGGTCAGGATATCAGATGATCTAAGGGAAAATACTTTCCCATCTACTAAGTCAAATACTGAAAATATTCAATATTTAATAGTCTCATATTTAAAAACAAAACAAGGCTCCCCCGGTATTGCCGGGGCACTACTCTCCTCACTCAGCCACCTTTCAGTACGCGTGATCAGCTGGTATCCACCTGTCTGGTGGTCTGAGTTGCCAGCTGCCTCAGGGGAACTCAAGCGTTTGTTACCTGAGTGAGACATTAAACACAATGTTTGGATCAAGGTTAGTTCTCACTCTGCTGCTGGCCGGGAAGGGCGGTTCTGTTACCTTTCTCCTATGGCAAGTGCAAGGAAAGAGGTCGTCCTCAGACTGTGGTTCTACCTCTTCATGCCCTCTCGGATTTGGGGCTCACTCACTTGCAAACTGGCATATTCCTGTTCAGCAACAATATAAAAATATTTCTTATGCAACCCTTTTTAAGTATAGTCATCGAAGTATATTCATCAAGACATTCTGGAATTTGCAAGTACAACATCCATTTAACTCATGTGTCCCAAACTGTGACCTGCAACGTTCTCCGTAGCCCTGTTAAATGCCCAACGGCAGTTTCTGAGTCTTTGTTTTCCTGTAAACACTATGCTGATCTTCATAAATCACTATTCTACTCCCCGTTTTTCTTTTACTTTTCTTTGATCTTTTCCATCTCTTGAGACCAGGTCTTGCTATGTAACCATGGCTGGCCTGGAACTCATTAGATCAGGCTGACTTCAAACTTGCAGTCATCCTCCTGTCTCTACATCCTGAGAGCTAGAATTGCAGGTTTGTACCCCTACACCTACGGCACCCCAAATTTATGATTGCTATTTTTTTCCCCCAACTACCTCACAGTGAAAATAATTCTGTTCAAGACCCTTCCTAGTATGAGAAGAGAGATGGGTCCTGCCTTCCCCACCAAGGCTGCACCAGCCTGATTCATCATCTGCTTTGATCCTGCTCTGGTCCTGCAGTGGGCATGAGACAGACACCAGCGCTGCACGTAGGTGGATGAACGAATGCCCGAACGAACGGGTCTTCGGACATGCAGACACTAAGCTCCCTGGCTCACTTGTTTTACATAGCTTACCCTGTTTATCCCTTCATCATTCTCCAGGCAAATCACAAAACAGGAGGGGCCAGAACAGACACGAAACAGACCGACTCTGTTCTGTGGCACAGCCTGAACTATGGGGTCAGTATTTGTGACTCTGAGATAAAAATATTTTTTTTTCAAAAAAAATTTACTTATTTATTTATTTGCAAACACAGAGAAAATGATAAAGAGAGGGAGAGAGATAGACAGAGACAATGGGCACACCACGGCCTCTAGCCCCTGCAAACGAACTTCAGATGCATGCACCACTTCGTGCATCTGGCTTTATGTGGGTACTGGGGAACTGAACCCAGGCTCTGTCAGGCATTGCAAGCAAGCACCTTAACTGCTGAGCCATCTCTCCAACCCAAGATAAAAATTGTAATCTTGGGCTGGAGAGATGGCTTAGCAGTTAAGCACTTGCCTGTGAAGCCTAAGGACCCCGGTTCAAGGCTTGATTCCCCAGGACCCACGTTAGCCAGATGCACAAGGTGGCACATGTGTCTGGAGTTCATTTGCAGTGGCTGGAGGCCCTGGCGCTCTCTCTCTCTCTCTCCCTCTTTCTCTCTCTGTCTGTCACTCTCAAATAAATAAAAATAAACAAAAAATTAAAAAAAATCGTAATCGAATTCTACTAATGTATTAGCAAATTGCTTGTTTACTGCTGCACTAATTTTTTAAAAAATTTATGATGTATGTGTGTGTGTATGTCAAGGTCAAAGGACAACCTCACAGTTCTGGTCTTCTTCCACTTAGTTTGAGACACAGTATGTCTTGTTGTTTTGTTGCTGGAAAGAGACTAGCTGGCCCCAAAAGCTCTGACTCACTGGCCACTGGGATTACAGATTTATGTACCACTTTTGCATCTGGCTTTACCTGTGTGCTGGGGATTTGAACTCCAGTCGTTAGGCTTGCAGAGCCTATGTCTTTAACCACTGGGCTATTTTTCCAGCCCCTGTACCTATTTTTTTCAATGAGTTCCTAAAATTGTCAGATATGCGTAGATTACAATTCTTAAGTGCTTGGGTTCATGAAAATAATTTCCAAGAGACGTCACGACTGATTTGGTGTCGGGGTGAGAGGCCTATCACACTTTGTTCTACCTGTATAAATACCAAGGTGGTGCCATGTAACACAAGGAAAAATGACAAACGCATGTTCAGTAAATTTGGAGGAAAGGCTCATTTCTGCTTTTGTTGTTTTTGGCTTTTCGAGGTAGGGTTTCACTCTAGCCCGGGCTGACTCTGGAATTCACCATGGCGTCTCAGGCTGGCCTCAAACTCATGGTGATCCTCCTACCTCTGCCTCCTGAGGGCTGGGATTAAAGGCAGCCAGAGACCAATGTCTTAATCATCATGTACCACACGGCTGGGATAATGACACTTTTCACTTGATGTAACGTCCCCCATCAGCTTCAGTATCCAACACGCCCCAGTCTAGGAACTGAACCAGGCCCGCCCTCCGCCCGCCTGTTTCTTAGCTGCTTCACTGCGGGGCCACGTCCCTGGCTTAGCTACTTCTCCATACGTAATAGCTCTCCCTGATTTTTACCTAGGGAGAGACCTATGTGTCTTTATGTTTAGGAACTGTTACGAGAAATATAACTTTGGTATAAGATGCCCAGTTTGGTATAAGATGCCCAGTGATGATTATTTTCTTGGAAAATACTAACCTGGAACAGTTTGAAATAATAACAGAATATGTCATCCCCCATTAGATTATTTCTTGCAAATTCTTGTCCTGCTTTTGCTATCTTCTTTGCCTAAGGGGAAAAAAAAAATCCTTAATGGCTTATTTAATTTTTTTCTCATGCAGGCCTATGTAAACAGATCTTCACAACACATATGGAGTGAGATATCAGCAGAAAACATACCCTTGGGAGAAGTCATTTCACAGAGTATGTTTCGTTAAATCTACGAGAGGTTTTCAAGGCTTGAACGTCTGTGTGCGCATATGGTGTGTCCAGAATTCAGCCTCTCTTGGACAGAGAAGGTATCATCAAGCTATGATGTCCTTTATAAAGTAAGTGCAGCTTGCAGCTATGTTAACGCGCTGCCTGCAGTTTGCAGCAATTAGCTCGAAGCTCATTCATGTAATCCCCCATTTTCCTTCCCCCACTGTTGCTGACACCTCTTGCCAGGCTGACAAGTCTTAACTGTGACATCGTTAGTAGAGACTCTGCTTATGTCCCACACTATCCTGACTGACAGAGAAAGCACACTCAAGGTCGAGGTTTAGCTCGTGCTTCCGGTGCAGAGTGGACATCTTATCCAAGATGCCATGGATGGCTGGGCTCACCTACACGGGAACTGCTGCGCTCCACAGGGCCAGGGAGCATCCTATGTACAAGCAAAAGCTGCATGTAAGCACCCAAACAGCCTCCAGGCACGTTTCTAACCCACCCGAGACATCCGGGTACAAGCAAGAGCCGGCCACCGAGGAGACTGACCTTACCTCCTCGTCATGATCTTTTGCCCACTGAAGCTTGTCCAGGAGGTCGCTCAGGTTGCTTTTAACTGGAATGTAGTGCTTCCAGGGCTGCAGCTCATTGTAAAAGTGTTCATAGTAGATGGAGTCCTGCTTCAGCACAACACTGTCACCCACGAGGAGATAGGGCAGGCGGTACGCTGCCACAGTGCCATCAATGTTTATTTGATATTTATGCTGGAAAAGAGCAGGCGGGTGTTAGCTGCCTCCAGGAAACTCCCAGTTTCACTCTCTTTTCTCCTTCCCACTGCACACATCAATTTGCTACCTCCAAGCAGATGTTGCCCTCTGCCTTTACTATTTTTATAACTATTTTAAGAGAGAGAACACGCATGATAGAGAGCGAGAGAATTGGCACCCTGTGGCCACTGTGATCGAACTCCAGACACGTGCACCACCTTGTGCGCGTGTGCAAACTTGTGCACTTGCATCACCTTGTGCGTCTGGCTTACGTAGGACCTGGAGAGTCAAACATGGGTCCTAAGGCTTCACAGGCAAACACCTTAACCACTCATCTCTCCAGCCTTGCCTTCACTATTTTTATACAGCATGCTGACCTAGATAGAGCTAAAGGTTCATTAAAAAATATATTTATTTATTTGACACACACCCATACTGAGAGAGAGAGAGAGAGAGAGAGAGAGAGAGAGAGAGAGAGAATGAGAATGGGCATACTGGGGCCTCCTGCCACTCCAAATGAACTCCAGATGCATACATCTCTTTATGCATCTGGCTTTATATGTATACTACGGAACTGAACCCAGGCTGTCAGGCTTTGCAAGAAAGTGCTTTTAACCACTGATCCATCTCTCTAGCTCCAAAGGTTCATTTTGATATGGCTCCAAAGTTCCCAAAAAGAGAACAACAAATCTAATGTTGAAGCAACTAATAAATTTCACAATACAATTGTCCCAAGGCTACAAGATAAGGCAAAGTAGGTCTGTGATTCTGTAAACCCCCGCCCCTATTTTTTTCATGGTAGGGTCTTGCTCTAGCCCAGGCCCACCTGGAATTCACTGTGTAGTCTCAGGGTGGACTTGAACTCACTGTGATCCTCCTATCTCTGCCTCCCAAGTGCTGGGATTAAAGGTGTGCATCACCACACCCGGCTTAATTCTCCTTCTCCTTTATTGCTTTACATATGCCTCTGATTCTATGCCAAGCGAACTGTATTTTAAACACCAGGTAGCCACACATATGTCTTCAGGAAATTAACAAGCTCTGGGGCAAGGACATGTATGAGTAAAAATAGTCACTGAACTGCTGAAATTAATAGCCCTAGCTGTAGAGAATTCAACAGGTAGGGATAAAATTGAGGTACACAATACTATTCTTGAGTAGGGATAGTGTGGTAGTTTGCACGCAGAATGCACCTGATAGTCTCAGGTACTTGTGAGTAAGCCTCATTCTTGGCCCCCAGCCAGTGGCAATTTAGGAAGGCTGCGGTGCCGTTGGGAGGAAGAGCCCTGCTGGAGGAAGTGTGCTGCTACGGGTAGGGTTTGGGGGTGTATAGCCCAGCTCCAAGCCCTGTAAATAGACTACTTCCTTCTTGCTGCTGTGACAAGATGGGATACCCTGGATGCCTGCTTTGCCATGCTTTCCCAGCCATGATGAAACTTCCCCTCAAAACTGTGAGTCAAGGGCTGCAGATATGGCTTAGCGGTTAAGGCATTTGCCTGTGAAGCCAAAGGACCCAGGTTCAATTCCCCAGGACCCAAGTAAGACAGATGCACAAGGTGGCACATGCATCTGGAGTTTGTTTGCAGTGGCTGCAGGCCCTGGTGCATCCATTCTCTCTCTCTCTCTTCTCTAATAAATAAATAAATAAATAAATCTTAAAAAAGAAAGATGTAAGTCAAAATAAACCCTTTTCGGGCCAGAGGGATGGCTTAGCAGTTAAGGCATACTTGCCTGCAAAGCCAAAGGACCCAGGTTCAACTCCCCAGGATGTATGTATGCCAGATGCACAAGGTGACACATGCCTCTAGAATTCATTTGCAGGGGCTAGAGGCCCTGGTGTGCCCATTCTCTTTCTCTCTCTCAAATAAATAAATAAATATGAAAAAAACCCAAAACAACCAAACCTTTTTCCTTCACAAGCTGCTGCTTGTCATGTTTTGTCCCAGCAATGAGAAGCTAACTGTATCAGATGGCTAATCTACTCTTTCATTATAATTATTTCTTTAAAAAAATCTCTGAATGCGTATGTGGGAAAAATTTCAACAGTTCAACTTAAAGCTACCTCTACATAAACCATCAAAAGACAATCTGGCCACCTATAGAGCAGAAGAGCTCAGTGGACACCTGCTTTCCCCCAGTGTACTTCCTCTCTGCCCAGAGGACTTCAGAAGCGACCAGGGACCTGCAGAGCAGGGCAGTGCCCACTGCCTGGAACAGGGAGTCATTAGAGAAAGGAGTACTCCCTGGGAATGATGAGCAAATCACATTCAAGAGGCAGAACATCATCGTTCACCCCAGAGCCCCCAGGCGGGACAGCTGGATGCTTTTCAAGGCACTCCGCACCAGAACGCCTGTGAAGCAACAATGGGCTTTTATCGCGTTGTGATGTTGTGCTTCTGGAGAGAAGAATTTGTAAAATGGCTTACATGTATGTATTAATAAAAAAAAAAAAACACAATTGGAGTGGACATGCACTTAAGAGTTAGCTAAAAATAAAAAGAAAGAAAATTGTAGCTCTATCTATCTAGGCTCCAAATTCCCTGGATATTCAACATCGGGGCCTCTTCCCAGGCTGTGGACTCCCTCTGTGAGTATGCAATGCCAGGGCTGTGTGGTGAGTACACAGTCAGGCAGCATCTCCAAGCCTATAGTGCTGGCTCTCCTCTCTCGTCCCCTCTACTTGGCCAACTTCAGGTTCCCTTCCCCAAAGGGGCTACTTACATATAGATTGGAAAAGCAGAAAGGGATGGCCCCAGATGATGTCATACCTTGAAGAAATCGAAAAAGGAGATGTGTTTTACAATAGGACCATACAGGCTCTCATCGTGTTTAAAGAAGAAGAAGTTGGTAAAAGCGGCGTCGATCAGTTCCGGGTGTTTTCTACTGAGTTTCACCAGCTCCAGCCTCTCTTTGCGGCTGTCTCGCCCCCTCCAGACAGCCGTGGAGTTCTTACTTTCCCACGGAGGCCCCGTGTTGGCTTGCACAGACATCATATCCAGACTGACTCTAGAAGACAGAAAGCGAAACATGTCTTCCTCCCAAACCATCAAATCACAAAGGCAGATGGAAAAGGACTCACCAAAGAGAGTAAACCAAGGCTCGGGGGTCAACCCTGACCGTCTCTCACCGGCCCATGGTTTCTAGAACTGAGTCAGTCAAGTCGTAGGTAGGCATCACGATATCCTTGGAATCTGTGGAGCCACACCAGGAAAAGATCGGCTGGATGTTTGAACTGGATTTCTTTTTTTCCAAAGGCCAGTCTCCCAAATTGACAAAAAACTCCACATCCGGCATCTTCACCTGAAGCGGGGGTGCCAAAGAGCTCATTTACAGTGTCCACACTGTGTACTAGTTTATAGCAATAAAAATTAGCAATTGCAGCTGGGTATGGTGTGCTGGTACATGCCTGTAATCCCAGCGATTGAGAGGACAACACGGGAGGAACATCTGTCAAAGGCCATTCTGGGCTACATAATGAGTTTAAGGCCACACTGGGCTACAGTCAAGACCCTATCTCAAAAAACAAACAAGAGTCTACAGAGATAGCTTAGCGGTTAAGGAACTTGCCTACAAAGCCAAAGGACCTAGTTTAGATTCCCCAGGACCCACATTAAGCCAGATACACAAGGTGGCACATGTGCCTGGAGTTTGTTTGCATGGCTGGAGGCCCTGACACGCCCATTCTCTTTCTCTCTTTCAAATAAATTAAAAAAAAAAAAGAACAACAAACAAACAGGTACATATGTGAACAGAAGCCAAGTGCAGGATAAGTATGCAAATGTCACAATGAAACCCACTCGCTAGCATGGTAGCAAATTTCCGGCAATGCCGATGACTTTAAATGGCTGATGGTTGTTCAGAGAATATGGTCACATGTGTGAGCACCCAGTTTCCTTTCCATAGTGGCCAAATTGGCCAACAGACTTACTATCAAAATGATGAGACACAAACGTGGTTTCTGTTCAACTCCTTCCAAGAGACTCTCATGTGACCAAAGAGAGAATTATAGTTTCTGGAAAGCACAGCACTCAGGTCTTTAACCCCAGGCTGTTGTTAATAAGCCAGACAGATGAGTCCACTCAAAAACCACACACTAGGGCTGGAGAGATGGCTTAGCGGTTAAGCGCTTGCCTGTGAAGCCTAAGGACCTGGGTTCAAGGCTCGATTCCCCAGGACCCACGTTAGCCAGATGCACAAAGGGGCTCACGCGTCTGGAGTTCGTTTGCAGTGGCTGGAGGCCCTGGCGCACCCATTCTCTCTCTCTCTCTCTCTCTCTCTGCCTCTTTCTTCTCTCTCTGTCACTCTCAAATAAATAAAATAAACCAAAAAAATATTAAAAAAAAACCACACACTAGGCAGGTGGCAAGAACAAGATTTGATTCCAGGAACCAGCAGAGTACGTAGTATGTGTCTCCACTAACAATACTGAGGACATGTTGAAAGAACCCGTTTTAATTAGCCATGGAAAGTGCTTAAGAGAATTTTCAAGAGATGAATATATATATTTTAGGTAAGAACTATGTTGGTCAGTCTAAGAGTAATCTTAAGATATTGGAGGCTGAGTAAGTGGCCTATGTTCTCATATTAAATAACTCTTCCCCCCCTCCCCCCCGCTCATGCAAGCAACCCTAATTAAAGCCAGTCTCTCTCTTATGCACACAGACGTCATATAGAAGTAGGACTAGTTAGGAGAAGGGATTCAGCAGGAGGAAGAGGGAGACAAGAGAAGGTAGTGAAATGATGAATATGGTTAAAACACATTATATACATGAATAAAAGTTGTCAAAAAGAGAAACTAGAGTCCTGAATAAAATAAAATTCCCATTTTTCTATGGAGTGATATAGATAAGCAAGAAGTATCTGCCGGTATCCAGAGTTCTAAGGCTAAAGGAGGCATAACACTAATGCTAATTACCTACATTCACAACTGACTGCACATACTTTGTGATCTTCCATGAGTAATTCAATCAAGATGTGCACATACAATTTAATGAGTAAATATCACAATATAAATAAAGGTACAACTGATAAATATTAGTATAGTTTTTTGCACCAGCCATTTAACATCACTGTTGACACAGTCCACTGGACCTGACTCAAGCGTGTCACTCCAAGGAGCAGGACTCAGATAAGAGGAGCCTTCCTTGCACTCACAGTGTGTTTAGCATCAAAACGACTTTACTATAGGGCATTTTATTTCCTCCATAGGGCACTGCAATGGTTTGAATGATTTCCCTTCAGAAGATACATTTAAGCCCTAAATCCCAATGTCTGAAATTGGGCCTTGTTTGGAAACTGGTGTTATTGCAGATTTAGTTAAGAGGAGGTCACACAGTAGTACGGAGGACTATCAATCCAAAGACTAGATGGAAGGGAGGGGAGAAGACACACAGACACATGAGGGAACAGCCAATGGGACAAGAGGCAGATGTGAGGGTGTGAGGTCTGCATCTGCAAACCACAGAGCGTCAGGAAAGGAAGGCTCACCAGAGCTAGGGAGGGGCAGGGAAGGGTGCCACCAGGCGCTCACACTTTGACTTAGGACTTCTAGCCTCCCGAACCTTGAATGCATAAACTTACGTCATTTGAAGCCACTCAGTTTGCAGCCCCCGACAGCAGCTCTTGGAAAATAACACAGGTACCATGTATGTAAAGTATTATAGCAAGCCTCCGGCATAGATGACCTCGGATACTGTTACCAGTTTTGAAAAATAATACTGCAAAACCTGGAACAATGCTACCTGTTAGAACTCAGAGAAAATACACTTACCTTTCTAGTCAGGGAAAGCAGTATTGCATCCATGAAAATTCTAAAGCCCACGTGCTCACCGTGAGTCTTGATATAAACCTAAAAGACAATTCGACATTTATTATGTTAGCCTAAAAGCACTGGCAGACACCACTGAGGAAACGTCTGTCATAGTGATACCCGTAGGGATGACGTTTATAAAACTAGCTACTACTTTTAGTCAAATGTCAAAACAAAATGAAACCAGGAGAACAAGTATTCCTCAGTCGCAGGTGGTACCTTATTGTCCTTTAAGGTGTAGTGACACAGGCTCTGTCTCTGTCCAAATCTTCTTGGGATTTCTGCTGCAATCTTTTCCGGATCCACAGCAGGGAAATGGGACAGATCTTTCTGAATCTGCGCAATGGTTTCTGGGCAGTTCATCTCTCGCTGCCAGGCCGCACTGTCTTCCAAAGGGCAGTCACAGTTCTCATGGTACACGGGTCCTGTTTGCACACCAACAAGAACACAACAGTGACATTTTCACTGAGCATTTAAAACATCCAAGGGCATGCTTCATGAACTTTGACTAGTGAGGTAGGAAGGGCAATTTGATTGGAGATATATATATATATATATATATATATATATATATATATATATTTGAGACAAGCCCAACAGACTGGCTTTAAAAAAATAACATTTTATTTTTATTTATTTGAGAGAGAGAAAGAGAGAGAGAGAAAGAGACAGACAGACAGAAAGAAGTAGATAGAGAATGGGCAGGCCAGGGCCTTCAGCCATTGCACATGAACTCCAGATGCATGTGCCACCTTGTACATCTGGCTTATGTGGATACTGGGGAACCGAACCTGGGTCCTTTCGCTTTGCAGGCAAATGCCTTAACCGCTAAGTCATCTCTCTAGCCCTGGCCCTTTTTTTTTTTCAAATGTGAGAGAGAGAAGAGAGACAGGGAGAATTGGTGTGCTAGGGCCTCCAGCCACTGCAATTGAACTCCAGACACATGTGCCCTCTTGTGTGTCAAATAAATAAGTAAAAATAAAATGTCTTACAAACAAACAAAAAAGTATTATGTATGACTATCTACATAGCTTGTGTATTATTACTGTGCATATGTATGCATGTGTGGTGTGTGTACGTATGCATGCTTGTATGTGTGTAAGTGCATATGTTGGATATCTTCCTCAACTGCTCTCCAACTTACTTTTTTTTTTTTTTTTTTTGAGGCAGGGTCTCTCACTGAACCTAGAGCTCTCTGATTCAGTTAGACAGGGGAGCCAGCAAGCCCCAGGGATCTGTCTGTCTCTGCCTCCTCAGTGCTGGAATTACAGGCTCTCATCCAGCTTTCACATGGGTGCTGGCATCTAGAGTCAGGTCCTCATGTTTGCCCGGCAGGCACTTTAACTCCGGAGCCAACCCCCACCCTGGCTCCAGCTTGCTTATTTTTGCTGACGGTGTGCCTTTAGAGAGCAAATTCTCTAGTAATATGTTTCTCGGTCTTTAGAAAAACTGTAATTACCATTCAGACAATAAATTTCTCTTTAACCAGGACTCCTAATTTAACTTTCAATTATGGAACCTCTATTTTTTTTTCTTTCAATGAAAAAAAGTACCCTGAGTTGTTCTTATTAACAGAATGACATATAGTATTGTATTCAGATAGTATTGTTAAAAAACTTTGTTCCAGGGCTGGGGAAATGGCTTAGTAGTTAAGGCGTCTTGCCTGTGAAACCTAAGGACTCCAGTTTGATTATCCAGGACCCATGTAAGCTAGATGCACAAGGGGGCACATGTGCCTGGAGTTCGTTTGCAGTGGCTGGAGGCCCTGGCATGCCCATTCTCTTTCTCTCTGCCTCTTCCTCTTCCTCTCTCTCTCTCTCTCAAATAAATAAAATATTAAGAAAATTTGTTTCAAAATACCTCTTAAAATATATGGAGATTTGGCCACGTGTTGACCTTGGTATTTAACATCTATCTTCAGACTTCTGTAGCTTGCATACATTCTGTATCTTACAATGAAGGACCCATCCTTTCGGTCTAACACCTGGACTCCAACTCTAGTGAACTGCTCATCAGGTGCTGAGATTTTAACCTGGAAGACCTTTTCACCCGGCGAAGATGTGAATCTGCGATGGGAAGAGCAATGAGACACAAAGATTATTGTAAGGAGCAAATGCGCAACCATCATTCTCTTCGGTATGTAAAGGGTTCCTGTTCTTCCTCTCACAGGCTTGTTTGTTTGCGCCTCTCTTACGTTTTTCGTACCAGCATGGATATGATGGATCAAAGGGCTGGAGAGATGGCTCAGTGGTCAAGGCACTTCCTTACAAAGCCTGACAGCCGGGGGTTCAAGTCCTCAGTACCCATGTCAAGACAGACGCACAAAAGCGGCACATGCATCTGGAGTTCATTTGCAGTGGCAAGAGGCCTTGGCATGACCACTCTCTCTCTCTCTCTTTCTCACTGCATGCATATAAATAAAATACATCCAAAAAAGAGGACAACAGTGGCCCAAATAACATAACATATGTTGACTAGACAATTGCTAGTGGATAAGACTTCTAATTTATGTTAAATGTAGAAATACTTGTGCATTCTACACCTAACAATATTCCTATCATGCTTGTCACATTCAGCAACTTGTGATTCATGACTCTTAAAAACAGCAGTATTCAGCCGGGCGTGGTGGTGCACGCCTTTAATCCCAGGAGACGGAGGTAGGAGGATTGCTGTGAGTTTAAGGCCACCCTGACAATACAGAGTGAATTCCAGGTTAGCCTGGGCTAGAGTGAGACCCTACCTTGAAAAACAAACAAACAAAAAAAATTAGCAGTATTCTAGCCAAGCATGTTGGTGCATGCCTTTAATCCCAGCACTTGGGAGGCAGAGGTAGGAGGACTGGAGTGAGTTAGAGGCCAGCCTGAGAATATATAGTAAATTCTGGGTCAACCTGGACTAGAGTGAGACCCTACTTCAAAAACAAACAAAACAAAACAAAACAAAACCAAACTATCAGCATTCTAAACTGTGCTCAGTCGTGGGTAAAATAAAAGTTGCTGGCCCATCATACTAGTGACAAATGAGTTTTGGACTGGAGATTACTGCTGCTAGGATGGCATTTAATTTTTCTAGGTTGTACTTACAACACTACACTTACAAAACTGTACTTATAACCGTTTATGGGAAACACAGTTAAAAATAGCGGACTTGTTTGGCCTTGGCTCCCATCAAAACAGCTAAGAGAAGAGTGATTACCATAAGTAATAAAATACGTAACACAATAAATAATGGAGTTTGGAGTTGTTTCTAAAGCTACAGAGAAACCTTGATTGTGATGGGAAAGTCTATTACAACCAGATGTGGACAGCGCTCAAATAGCCTGGAATGTAAATCTGCCTTGGAAAAATCACGAGCTTGGGGGCAGATAAAAAGTTCAAGGAAAAATAAATAAGTCTTAACTGCAGTCCCCAATAGTTGAGGAGTCATTTCTTTCTTCACTCACAGTTCCCCGGAGGTGTCCACGGCCTGGATGTAAAAGTAACGGGCGGGAAGGACGACGTCCGCCTTCAGCCCGGGTCCCCATATTTCACTCTTCTCTGGGCTCAGGTCTCTCCGCTCTCCGCCGGTCTCGGCAAGCGCTGGCACAGTCCCCGGACAAAAACAGGAAAGCAGCAAAATGATAAACATTTACAAGACGGACTTTCGAAATGACCCACGGATAAATGCAGACGTGCTGGACGGACGCGGTGGCCGGGATCCCAGCAGCAGAGAGAGGCTGGAGGTGCAGGGCAGGCGCGCGCCCGAGTCTCCACCGTGCCCGGGGGATGTCACAGCCCGAGCGCGGGCATGTTCGCACCAAAGGACGCCTGTCGGTCGTGCTGCTCCGCGGGACAGGAACCACGGGAGCCTCCTTCTTCCCGACCAGGACAAGCTGGTATTACAGGGCACGCTGGAGCATCCTTGGGAGGAGCAGGAGGGCGGGCGGGGGGATCCGTCCCAGGGTCCAGCCGAGGCGCGGGGCGCGGGGATTGGCCAGCGCGCCGCCGGGGCTCAGTAAGGCCTCCCGCTAGTGGATGCGCGGATGGCAGCGTGGAAAGCGTGGACTACATAGCCCGGGGCCCTGGGATCCCTGGGACATGTAGTTCACGGCCGGTCTAGCGGAAATCCTGCCAGGGTCCCCTCCCCCTGATTTTTTCCTCCAACCATCTCACCCTCCTCCACCTTTTAAACTTTCCATCACCGCTCTGGGGGTGGGGGGAGGACCGACAAATACTACAGATGCCCAATAACTGAAGGTCACCCGGGTCTGCAGTCACAGCTAAGCGTAAAACATTTCCTTTTTCTTTTTGGTCACTGTATCCTCCTCCTCACGTGCAAGGGGTAGGTATAAAAGGAAAGATGACAGGGACGTGTCACTGATACCCGACCTTTGGTACCCTTGCCTCCCCGCGCACCTCCAATGCACAGCGCCTGTCCCCGTGCGCTCGGATGGGACAGGAGACACCAGCCTCCAGGCTAACGGTGATCCCGGTCCGGTGCCGGGTTCCGCCGGGGCCTCCGCCACCCCGACAAGACTGGAAAGGCCAGAGGTACTCCGGAGCGGTGGGCGGAGGCCGAGGGGCACGGCGTCGGTGCGCGGTGGCCGGCCCTCCCGCCGCCCCGCGGCGACATCGCGTCCCCCGCGGAGGCCAGCGCCTAGGTACGGGTCCTCCCGGGAAGGAGGAAGGAATCCAAAAGTTGGATCGCGAAAGACGGAGAGGCGTGAGTCCTCCGAAACAAAGCTGGGTTGTGGAGGCTCCTCCACCGGCACCAGTGTCCCCTTATTCAGGTCTCCACGCTACGCTAGCCAGAGCTGAGCGTCCGGGGGCGCAGTGGCCGTTTCCCTCTCGCACGTCCCCCCACCCCCCGGTGCCCAGCATCCCGGCTCGCTGCGTCTCCCCATCGATGCATCCAAGGGGCGCGGGGAGCGCAGATTCCCGGTGGATTCGGTGCGCCACCGCGGGCCTGCTCGCCAGCCTTTCCATCCCCTGCCCCCCCCCACCCATGCCATCCATCATTGATGCTATCCACGGGTTCATTGAAAAAGCCTTCCTCCGAGGCCTCGCAGCTCAGCCCGAGGCCGCAGAGCGAGCTGCCCGCCAGCCACACGTCCCCGGGCTCCCTGGGCAGGTTGGCAGCGGTGCCCCTCGCGCTCCCCCTCGCGGCGGCGAACCCTGTCTTCCGGCCGGGGAAGGTGAGCAGCAGGAGGAGGAGGTGGAGGAGGAGGAGGAGACTGTCCTCGGCCCGCGGGGAGGGGCCAGGACTGGGGACGCCCGGGCCTCGGCGAGGTGCGCTGGGCAGCTGCGCCTCCCTCTCCACGGCCGCCGCCGCCGCCTCGGGACCCCCGGCTCCGCGCGGCCTGCGCCCCGGCGCCCACTCGGGTTGGGTGGCCCCCGAGCCCGGCCGCGCAGAGCCTCGCACGCGAGGCGGTGGAAGTGTCCGGGCCTCCCCCGGGGAGCCTGGGCGCGAGGTTGGGGGCGCCGTGCGCTCCGGGAATGCCGGTATCCTTAGGTAGGCCGCCGGCCCGGGCTCTGGGGAGGGGGATCCCGTCGGATGGCTGAGATGAGGGGCCGCGAGGGTGTCGGGGATGGAGGGGGTGGGTGGGGGGGAAGCGCGGATGGGGACGAGGCTGAGGGTGCCTCCTCCTGCCCTGGGACACATTCAACCCTTAGCCATCGCGCTGTCTGCGTCTCACTTGCTTTTCATACACATGACTGATTATTACATCCGTAATATTTGTGAGACTTTCCGGAGATTTTAAAAAGGTGCCTAGTTCTCTATTAAACTTGACACTTTAGCATACAGACTTGATGTAACCTGAAAGGAGTATAGCCTAGGTGACAAATGTTTGCTTTACAGATGTTCACTCCATTGACTTTTAAAAAAAATTTATTTATTTGAGAGAGAGAGAGAGAGAGAGTTCGGTGACTTTTATGAAGCATTTCTCTCGCAGAGCATCGAAAGCTCGCAGGTTCATGAAATTTTGCTTTGCCCACATTAATGTCTCTGTTGCTTGTGAGATCTTTGGAGTAGGTTAAGTTGAGCCTTAATTCTTCAGTCATTCTTATTACTAAGTCTTAACACCTCACTCACCAGGATGGAGGAATCTCCTTCAAAATGCAGGGGACATCATGACAACAAAGCTTGGCACATTGTAGGCACCTAAAAAGTAGATGGACCAGTCTTCTCCAATCTTAGGGATACAGTTGTCTGGAAAACCAGACTAGCTGGAGGCAGCCATATGTCATGCAAACACACACACACACACTGTCAATGTAAAGTCACACTCTGCAAAGACTTGTGCACGAAAGGTTCCCCAGTATACTGTGTAACCTTGGCTAATTTGAAGAGAGCAAAGAGAGCTTCCCCAGAAAGTGACATTTGAGCATACCTTGAAAGATGGATGAGAGGTCATTAGTGAGGGTGACCGGGACAGACAGCATTCAGAGAACCAAAGTTAAGTGTGGTGTGGTGAGAAGGAGCTCAGGAGGTAGGCTGGGGCCAGGTAAGGAGTTGGCCTTTTGTTCTCAGAATTGAGGGCTTTAGGCAGGGATGCTCTTTGAGCATACACGTAGCAAACTTTGCTTTCTGATGTTCTTGTACAGGTCACATTAGACATGACTACTCGTCAGGCTGGGTGTCATGGAGTTGAAAGCATAGAGACAAAAGGAGACACAGAGCTAAGGAAACAGAGACAGTGGCAGATTCAGCCCAGGGCCGATCACCCTTCTATGCCTATTTTCCACCCCCCCCCCCTTGGGCTATGATCACAAGCTAGCAGCAACGTCCATGCTTGTAATGATTCTGTTTTCAGATTCTGTTTTCATTTTTTTTTTTTTTCTCGAGGTAGGTTCTCACTCTGGCCCAGACTGACCTCGAATTAACTATGGAGTCTCAGCGTGGCCTTGAACTCACAGTGATCCTCCTACCTCTGCCTCCCGAGCGCTGGGATTAAAGGTGTGCGCCACCACGCCCGGCTTCCTTCACTTTAAGAGAGCCTGGCTCTGAGCAAAATACTGAGGACACCACAGCGAAAGCCAGGGTGGTTGGTTACTCTAGTGGGAGAATAGACACGTAGCAGACATGATATGAAAAGAAACAAAACCCTAGTAGTGTTTGGGTCATGGCTTTCATGTCCTGTAGCACTTTGTAATTTTTTTCTGCAATATCATTTTACTTATAAGACTCTAAATAGTATAGATAATTTCTACGAGAAATTTATGCAGTGGTTCACATGAGAAAGTCTGCATGCCCTTTGTTTTGAGTGACAATCAGCATTAAATAGATCTTCAGGTTGAGCAACATTATTTTTTGTTTTTAGATAAAACTGCAACCAGACATTATTTTTGTGACCATTGTTTATTTCTTTAAAATATTTATTTATTAGAGAGGTGGAGAAAGAGAGGGAGAAAATAGGCACACCATGGCCTCCTGTTGCTAAAAATAAACTCCAGAACACACACCACTTTATGCATCTTTAAAAATTTATTTTTTATTTTTGTTTCTTGAGGTAGGGTCTCACTCTAGCCCAGGCTGACCTGGAATTCACTATGTAGTCTCAAGGTGGCCTCAAACTCACAGTGATCCTCCTACCTCTGCCTCCCCAGTGCTGAGATTAAAGGCGTGCACCACCACGCCCGGCTTGCATCATTTTTAAAAAAGACATTTATTTATCTGAGAGGGATAGAGGTAGAAAGAGGCAGATAGAGGGAGAGAATGGGCACGTACGCCAAGGCCTCTAGCAGCTGCAAACAAACTCTAGATGCATGTCTCACCTTGTGCATGTGGCTTATATGGGTCCTGGGGAGTCGAACCTGGGTCCTTTGGCTTTGCAGGCAAGTGCCTTAATCACTGAGCCATCTCTCCAGCCCCATGCATCTTTCTTTAATTGGGTGCTAGGGAATCAAACCCTGGACATACAGGCTTTGCAAGCAAGGTCCTTTGACTGCTGAGCCATCTCTCTAGCCAGTCACCATTGTTTAAAACAGACAAACCCGAAACACAGACAAAACCAGATCACTGCATGTTTTATTATAAAGTGCTCCATTCTTAATTGGCTTTAACTTCCAGGAAGCTCAGTCTTAACTTTTGTCTTCGAATGAAGTTGTTTCCCATTGCCTATTTATTTATTTAGTTTAGTTTTGTTTAGTTTTGGTTTTCTGAGACCAGCTCTTGCTTGCTGTGCAGCCCAGGCTGGCTTGGAACTAGATGCTTGGTCCATTCTCGCTTTGAGCTTGTAGCAATCCTGTTTCTGCCTCCGGGTTGCTGGGATTACAGGCATGAGTCATTGTACCCTGTTTTGCCTGTGTTTTTGGTTCAGAACATTCCCTCCGTATGTCCCAAATGAGCATGACATTTCCAGATTGTGATCCAGAGAGCTGGTCCCACAGGCAAGGTGTCATTCAGCTTGAGGAAGAAAGCGATATCACAGTGGAGCCAAGCTTGAGGCGGTGACGTCTAAAGAGGGCAGCACCCGAGACATCTCTGGTGGACTGATTCACTACCCCCGACCCTGCCCCAGCTGACCTGTCATCCCTGTCAGCTACCACAGCACCCCCCCCCTCAAACACATGACTTCCCTCCACCCCTAGCTTTGTAAGAAGGAAGTGAGGATCACAGACAGGAAGTGGGAAATGCACCCTAGGATATGTGCTAGGACCCAGAGAAATCCAGTCCTCTGGAAAGACCTGTTGGGTGTGCGCACCCCAGGCATTGTTGTTCCCTTTGTGTCTTCCTGCACCGTCACCCCCAGGAGGAGAAAGCCCAGACCCTGTGTCTAGAGACGCTCTGCTTCTGCTCCTTTCTCAAAAGGGAAGTGAGGTTTTTAAAGTAAAACCATTGCTGGTCCCAACCCAATCCTGGCAAACCACTGGGAACTGTGCATGGAAGTCTCCTATCTATAGGAGTGAGAAGCATTTCTGAGTTAAAAAAAAAAAGGGTGGGGGGAGGATCTTACCTGGCACTTCTGTAGCCTGTCTCCTTAAATCCCATCAAGTGTATAATGGCGTCTATACCAAGGAGAACCTGAAGCTCTTTTGCCCATCATCTCCCCTGTTTCTCAGAGCTCTACATATGATATTCAGTGTTTGCGTTGATGGTTTTGAGCATTCCCCCATACTGTATGAAAGTGATTTTCATTTATGATGCTTAAAGGAAACGGACGATCAGAGAATCGTTAAACAAACCAGTTCCCTGTGGCAGGTTGGGTCGCGTGCACTGCTTGGTCACCAGAGCCCAGAGAGACTGGCTGGCTTTGTCCGGCGTGTGCATGGATTGTCTTTATGATCCTCGTGGTGGTGTGACTCATTCGGGATTCATCTTCTTTGCATGCCCTCAGTGATATTTGTGCTTCCTTTTTATTTCCTTAAGGGAAGTTTAGTTTTTTCTGAGACTGGTCAGAAGTTATTGATAGTATTTAATTTTAAAAATTAAAATTCTGAGGCTGGAGAAGATGGCTTAGCGGTTAAGGCACTTGCCTGCAAAGCAAAGGACCCTGGTTCGATTACCCAGAACCCACGTGAGCCAGATGCACAAGGTGGCACATGCATCTGCAGTTCGTTTGTAGTAGCTGGAGGCTCTGGCACACCTATTCTCTCTCCCTCTCTCCCTCATTCTCTTTCTCTATGTCAAATAAGTAAAATACACTTAAAAAAATTAAAATTCTGGCCAGGTGTGGTGGTGCACGCCTTTAATCCCAACACTCAGGAAGCTGAGGTAGGAGGATCGCTGTGAGTTCGAGGCCATCCTGAGACTACCTAGTGAATTCCAGGTCAGCCTGGGCTAGAACGAGACTGCACCTTGAAAAGCAAAACAAAACAAAAAAAATAATTTAAAAGTCTGTGTCCTTTGTTGATTTGATCATTACCATTGTGTATCTTTCATGTTTATGCAGCTTTAGGATCTGTGTGCCAGTGTGCTGCTTCAGGTGGTTTCAGTGAGACATGAGTCCCACATTGTGCAGTTCACACATTCAAGCTTATACCCTAGCGGTTGTCAATACAAAGTCAGTTCCAGAATATGTTCATCACTTCCTGAAAACACCTCGTCGTGCTCACCCGTCCAGCTCTAGGCAGCCCCCGTTATTCTTCTATCTTGTACACTTACCTTTTCCACGCATTTTATGTAACCAGGTCCTGTAGAATCTGGTCCTTGGTGACTGCCTTCTTTCACATAGCATTAGCACCACGCTTTCAAATTTCATTCGTGCTTCGTCATGGATCAGTATTTCCTTTATTGCCAGATACTGTTTTACTGAATAGATATATTATTCTATTGATTTTATTGCTTAGTCAATTGAGGTGTTTTCTGGTTTGGGGGTGTGAGTGCTGCTACTGTTAAGGTGTATAGACATGTTTAGTTTCTCTTTGTTGTGTACCTAGACATGTTCAATTTCTTTTCAGTGTATACCTACGGAATTACTGTTTTTTTTTTTAATTTTCTTTTCTGTTTTGGAGGTAGGGTCCCATACTAGCTCAGTCTGATCTGCTGACCTGGAATTCACTATGTAGTCTCAGACTGGCCTTGAACTTGGAGATCCTCCTACCTCTGCCTTTCAAGTGCTAGGATTGAAGGTATGCACCACCATGCATTTTTAGAATGTATGGGAAATCTGCTTAAATGTCTAAAGATCTGTTTTGCAAATCCACTAGGAAACTTTCTATTTCTTCTAGCAATGAATAAAGGTTTGATTTCTCTACATTCTTGCCAATACTTGGCTGTTGTCTGTGTTCTTATTTACTTATTTTTTTTAAAGGTTAGATTTTCCCTCTCCCTTACCTCCATTCCACCGAGGGCCTTCCTCAGTGGGGTTATTGGTGTTCACTGTGGAGTCAAAAAGGCCTCAGTCAGTCTGGGTGTGTGGGGAGGGACCGTGCCTCAGGAATTTCCTCCCCACCATGCAGATCTTAGGATCTTCCTGCCCCTTCTTCCACAATGGTCCCTGAGCCTTGACATGTGTGTTAGAAGGCTGATTTAAGGATGAGCTCTCTGCATTCTCTGGATTTCTGCTTTAATGGATTTTGAGTGACCCCAGTGTCTGTTGCCATCTCCGTGGAACTGGTTTTCTGACTAGCAGTGAGAGCCGTTCTCATCTCATGTTAAAATTGATGCTTCCGGGCTGGAGAGATGGCTTAGCGGTTAAGGCATTTGCCTGCAAAGCCAAAGGACCCGGGTTCAATTCCCTAGGATCCAAGCAAGCCAGATACACAAGGGAGTGTATGTGTCTGGAGCTCGTTTGCAGTCGCTGGAGGCCCTGGCTTGCCCATTCTCTACTCCCTGCCTCTTTCTCTCTCTGCCTCTTTCTCTCTCACTCTCTCAAATAAATTAAAAAAAAAAAAAAAGTGCTGCTTCCTCTGCAATGTCTCCTGGGCCTTGGCAAATGTGGCAGAGGTGACACATCTCCTGGTAGGCAATTGGCTATCTTTTCTTCTTCTGTCATATTGTGGACCCTGGATCTCCCTAGTGTTCTCTGCCGTCTTTAAAACAAGCAGGTTCTCCAGCCAAGAGTGAGAGCAGCTTGGATTAAAGGAAATAAACAGTTATTTAGAGATTTTTTAAAAATATTTTTTGTTTATTTTTCTTTATTTGAGAGCGACAGACAGAGAGAGAAAGAGGCAGATAGAGAGAGAGAATGGGCACGCCAGGGCCTCCAGCCACTGCAAATGAACTCCAGATGCGTGTGCCCCCTTGTGCATCTGGCTAACGTGGGTCCTGGGGAATCGAGCCTTGAACCAGGGTCCTTAGGCTTCACAGGCAAGTGCTTAACCGCTAAGCCATCTCTCCAGCCCTAGAGATTTTTTTAAAAAAATTATTTATTTGAGAGAGAGAGAGAGAGGGAGAGGAAGAAGCAGAGAGAAAGAGAGAATAGGCACGCCAGGGCCTCCAGCCAGTGCAAATGAACTCCAGACACATGTGCCCCTTGTGCATCTGGCTTATGTGGGTCGTGGGGAATCGAACTGGGGTTCTTAGGCTTCACAGGAAAGCACGACTTAACCACTAAGCCATTTCCCCAGCCCTTGAAAGACTTTTTGATGTGTATGCCTACTCTTCATAGCCAAAGATCAGTGAGGACTTCTCTCTGGATTCTGTGAGTTTTCTAACCATAGGATTCTGCTTTGGTTCCCAGTACTAAGTGTGAATGAGTTCTCTCCCATTGATCAGGCCTCCTGTCCAATCCAAGAGCGGTTGGTTATTGGGCTTCATGCCACTATTGCACAAGTGTGTACTTCTTGCCCCGCTGGTTGACTTCATTGCTTGCAGTATCTCCTGCTTATTCATGCTGTTTGGTGACTGGTAGCTCTCAAAGCACTTTCCATTGCTATGAGGGCTAGCCAGGAGGGAACTGGTTTCCCTGTCAGTTCTAGAGTGGTCTCTCGGTGTCCTGTGACTGCAGAATGTGCTGTCGTCAGCTGTCTGCGTTTTAATGTAGCCATCCGGGTGGGCGTGAGTGGGAATCTCCCTGCAGCTTTGCATTGTCTTTCACTAACAGCTTCGTGATGCCGGCATCTTGTCATGAGCTCATTGACCATGTCTGTATGGTCTTTGGCATTGTGACTTGCCTGCTTTTGAACTGGGTTATTTATATTTTTATTATCATATTTTTTAAGCTTGTTTTTTTTTTTTGAGGTAGGGTCTCGCTCTAGCCCAGGCTGACCTGGAATTCACTATGTAGTCTCAGGGTAGCCTCGAACTCGTGGCGATCCTCCTACCTCTGCCTCCCAAGTGCTGGGATTAAAGGTGTGCACCACCGCACTGGGTTTAAGCTTAATTTTCTAAATGAGATAGATAGTTATTGATATAATCTCAGGGCATGCTGTCATAAGATCACGATGTATTGAATGAGGGCCTGTGGATCATTGATGTAATGTCTAGTACCCTTTGGGGTAGCTGCTGGATTGCTGGTCACCCTCTTTTCCTCTTTTCTTAGGATCCCATTCCTCCGCTCTCAAGTGTTTCTAGAATGCGGTAAGCAACTGCCAAGGAGAAAGGCTTGTGGCTTCTCCCCAGGAATAGAGAATTTTCCAGCTGCTTTCAATGCCTAACGTTGCAGAAACCGAAAGCTCCGATGATTCTGGAAATGTTGAACACAAATCTGAGAGAAGGTCCCCAGAAGAGAATCTTCCAGGTGCTGTCCAATCTTTCTGCACAAGTGCCTCGGGAGCGCCTTTGGGTTCCAAAGGAGATGGTCATTATCCGTGGAGCTGTCCAGTGACTCATACTCGGGAAAAAATTTATGCCATCTGTTCGGACTATGCCTTCCTCAACCAGGCAACCTCAATCTACCAAACTCCCAATCCCGCCCGCCCTTCTTGCCTCTCTGACAGTACCTCATTATCTGCTGGGAATAACTCGCCAAGATATGTTGGGATCCCGACCAGCACATCGGAAATAATCTATAATGAAGAAAATAGCTTGGAAAACTTGTCCATCAGCCTGGGCAAGCTACCTCTGGCATGGGAAATTGACAAGTCTGAATTTGATGGGGTGACCCCAAATTTGAAACACAAATCAGGTAAGGAAAGCCTGGTGAGAAAACAATCAGAAGACCAAGGCTCTATTTTGTTTCATCTTGCCCCAAAATAATGTTTTCCTTTTCTAATACTGTATAAGGAACATTGATATCAACTTGCCTGTCACTGCAGTTTAAAAAAAAATGTTAACTTGGGGCTGGAGAGATGGCTCAGTGGTTTAGGTGCTTCCCTGCAAAGCATAACTACCCGAGTTCGATTCCCCCCTACCCATGTAAAGCCAGATGCACAAAGCAGTGCATGCATCTGGACTTCACGTGCAGCAAGTGGAGCCCTGTCGTGGCCATATTCTCTCTCTCTGTGTCTCTGTCACTCTGTCTGTATCTCTCCGCTTGGAAATAAATAAAATATTTACAAAAATGTTAACTTGGACATAGAACATTTTCTTTGACTATGTCCATCATGTGTGTATTTTGAGAAATTTGAAAATCAAAAAAATTAAAATATAGGTATTATAGATAACTACACACAGTAGTTTAGGAAAGGTTAATGACTAGGCTAAGTTAATACTATTATTTTGTTGGTTTTGCAGGGACAGGAAGTCATGTTTCCTAAAGTAGAAAACATCTAGTTTTCTTTTCACTGCATAACAATGTTATGGCATTTTGGTTGTTAATTTTTGAGTACCCAGTAAGGCACAGGGTGGTCCTGTGGTATTTACAGCCATATGGGCATTTTGTGAGGTAGGTACTATTTATCCTCATTTTATAGTTGAAAAAATTGTGCCCAAAAGTGTACAGCTGGTGCTGGGTAGAAGTAGGGTCTGTATGTTACATCCTGGACTGGAAAGATTGCTCAGTGCTTAAAGGCCCTTGATGCATGTGACTTCTTAGGCACTTCGTGATTCTATATACACTCCATACTTTCTTTTTTTAAAAAAATATTAGCTGGGCATGGTGGTGCATGCCTTTAATCCCAGTACTTGTGAGGCAGAGGTAGGAGGATGGCCATGAGTTTGAGAGCACATAGCTAACTTCAGGTCAGCCTGAGTTAGAGTGAGACCCTACCTCAAAAAAGCAGGGAGAGAGAGATAGAAGAGAGACAGACAGAGAGAATGGGCATGTCAGGGCCTCTTGTCACTACAGATGAACTCCAGATGCATGTGCCACTTTGTGCATCTGGCTTTACCTGGGTACTGGGGAATCGAACCGGGATCCTTAGGCTTGGCAGGCAAGCAGGTTTAACTGCTGAGCCATCTCTCCAGCCTCTAAACTCCATACTTTCATTTGTTTGTTTCACAGGTTGTTATGTAACTCTCGAGTACTCAGAGACCTGGGTGTGCTTTCACTTTGTGCCAATATGCATGAGTGACACATCTTTCCCTTCTGATTTTGTATTTTGTCTTGGAATTCAGAGTCAGCACTATGCAGGTTTAGGTGGTTTGAACCAGATGTCCCTCATAAGCAACTGTGTTCCAAATGCTTGTTTCCCACGTGGTAGCAATTTGGGAATTGGAACCTTGCTGGAGGAAGTGTGTTGTTGGGGGCGGGCTTATGTTCATGTTATAACCAGCTACCCCTTGACAGCGCACAGCATTCTCCTGTTTCTTTTGTGCCCTGGTATTGGGCAGGCGGTGACATCCAGCCTGTGCTCATGCCACGTTCCCCGTGCCATCATGGAGCTTCCCCTCAAGTCTGTAAGCCAAAATGAACCTTTTCCTTTCCTGAGCTCCTTTTGGGCAGGTGTTTTATGCCAGTAACAGGAAGGTAACTACACACAGGTCTCAAGACAAGTTGGGGAATATTTTCTTAGCTTTAACTATGAGTATGGAGTTGTCTTGATTGCCAATGATTTATGACATTTTGGTGTTCATTTCATCTTAGTTACCATATTTGGTGACGTGAAGGTGTATTTTCTGTGTGACATCTAACAGGTGTTTGGTGATGTCATTCTCATGCTGGTACGATTATCCCCCTCCCCACACTGCCCAGCACTTTAGCTATGAGTTTATCATTTTCATTCATGTTTTCAGGAAACCCACCTTTTAGTGTTGTTAATTTTCTTCATTGTCTGTTTTCCATCATTAACGTCTACTCTTTATTATTTCCTAGTCTAGATCACATGTGAGAAACTGTCTCAAAAAAAAAAAAAAAACCCACCACATTTAAAAAGACCCCTTTTGTTATTGTGACATAGGTGTTTCGCTCTTTCTCGTTCTGCTTGTGGGTGGGTGTGCATGTTCATGTGAGGACAGGTGTGTAAGCCCAGGAGTCCTTCCTCCCCCTCTCCAGTACTGGGACTATTCCATGCTTGGCTTTAAATGTTTTTGTTCATTTTTATTTATGTAGTTGAGAGCAACAGAGAGAGAGAGAGAGAGAGAGAGAGAGGGAGAGAGAGATGGGCACACCAGGGCCTCCAGCCACTGCAAACGATCTCCAGATGCGTGCGCCCCCTTGTGCATCTGGCTAACGTGGGTCCTGGGGAATCGAGCCTCGAACCAGGGTCCTTAGGCTTCACAGGCAAGCGCTTAACCGCTAAGCCATCTCTCCAGCCCTTAATTTTTTAAATAATTTTATTTATTTTATAGAGAAAGAAAGAGAGAGAGACAGAGAGAGAGAGAGAGAATGGGTGCACCAGGGCCTTCAGCCATTGTAAATGAACTCCAGATGCATGAGCACCCATCCCCTCATCTCTCTCTCAAATAAATAACTATAAATATTAAGCAAGGTAAGTTCTTGCTCTCTCCTTTGTCTCTCTCTTGTCCAGCACCCACCCATGAATAGATAGGCCCCATTGACCATCTTTTGTGTGATACATATGTGCACAGAGAAAGAAGACCTTGTTTTCCATCCTGGCTCCTGAGGCTAACATTGCATTTCAACAGTGTGTGCATATGTGCCGTTTAAAATTCATTTCAACTCTCTGAAGGCCTGGAGATATTTTTAAACATCACATCATCACATTATTGGATGCAGTGCTTTTGCTTTTTGAACAGAATTCCATTAATGTGGTTTTATTGTTTTATAGAAAGGATTCATTTTCTGGATAGTGGTGTAGTTTATTTTTTATTGATAATGTGATTTTGTTGATGTGCCTAAGGATTTTGTGATGGATTCTTTTATTAGCTAAGTGACTAGCTCTGGAATTGGAATGTAAGAATTTGATAGAGGATAACATTCCCAGTGGTTTAAATGGCTTTCTATTCATTTGTTCTTTCTTTTTGAGATTTAAAATTTTTTTATATTGATTTGCATGTGTTATGTAGTCTCAGGGTGGCCTTGAACTCACTCACACTGGGATTAAAGGCTTGTGCAACCACACTCGGATGAGCAATCTTTCCACTCCTTCTTGCTTTCATTTTAAGTAGGCAATTATTATGAAAATACAGATAATACTTCAGTGTGTGTCCAAGTATCCTCTTTAGAACGAATGGCGGCTTCTTTCTAATTTTGGCATCTGACTTTGAGCATGGCAGTGTGCTTCATCTGAACGTGTTATTTTATTCCTTTGCATTGTAGGCAGTGTAAAGAAACAAGTTTCCAAGAAAAAAACGTCAGATAAAAAAGGAAGGCATCAGAGGGAAGGTCCCCAGCATTCTCCCCTTGAAGATATTAAACAGCGGAAAGTGTTAGACCTCAGACGATGGTAATGTGCTTATGCCAGCTTTGTATTTCAGCTCACGAGACACAGTTTGCCATTGATTGGTTGTTCACAAGTTAATTGGTTGCATGTATTATACATATTGTTAGTTTTAGATTGTTTCTAGGATTTCTAAATAATCAAGTGTGCCCCAGATTTTGGAAGTAGATCAATGATGAGCTATTCCAGTGTTTCTTAGACTTGCCAGGCTATTAAAATCCTCTATACGATTCCAAATTATGATGAGCTACATGGAACAGTGTTCAGTATGGTTGTATGCCTGGCTGTTCTCTGCTGGGGAAATTTCAAGGACTTGACTGACACTTACTGCGTTTTACATTATAGCCTCTGTACGAGTCACCTTTCTCACAGCTGTGACCAGTACCTGACCAAAGCAACGTTAGGAGGAAGGGTTAATTTCGGTGAACACGCAAGGTTATAGTCCGTCGTAGTGGGGAAGGCATGGTTTGAGATAGCTGGTCACCCTGCATCTGTAATCAGGACGCAGAGCGGATGAATGCTGGTGCTCAGCCAGTGAGGTCCTTTCCAGACAGCTCAGGACGCCAGCTTCTAGAAGGCGGGACTTCTCACTTCAATTCACCTAACCAAGATTTCCCTGGAAGGCATGCCCAGTGGCTAACCTAACCTAGATAACCCCTCATAGGCATGGCTGGAAGGTGTATGGTGTGTGAGTATCCAGTATTAGAGACTTTCAGAGCAGTTTCTGGATGAAGGAGCTGACAGCCACATTACACAACGAGTTATTTCTCCTCTGATACCCTCACTCGAAGTGACAGGGTGGCTTCGGGCGATATCCAGGTTCTCTTCCCCTTCTCACCTTACAATTTTATTTTATCTTTTATTTTTATTTGGTTTTTCAAGGTAGGGTCTCACTCTAGCCCAGGTTGACCAGGACCTGTAATTCACTATGTAGACTCAGGATGAATTCAGAGTGATCCTCCTACCTCTGCCTCCAGAGTGCTGGCATTAGAGATGTGCGCCACCACACCCGGCTCGCCTTACAATTTTAGCCAGAGTCATTGACAGCTCTTGTCTGCATCATTGTGACAAAATGGTTATATTTTAAAATTCTGTCATTTTTTCCCACTTTCATTGCTTGGCCTTCAATCAAGTGCCTTTAACGACTGAACCATCTCTCCAGTCCCTGTTTTCTTTCAAACACTGTTTTTATTTTAAAGAAAAAAATCTTTATGATAGCTTTTAAATATTGCTAATTTCTGACTTACTTATTTTTTATTTTTTGGTTTTTCGAGGTAGGGTCTCACTCTAGCCCAGGCTGACCTAGAATTTACTATGGAGTCTCAGGGTGGCCTTGAACTCATGACAATCCTCCTACCTCTGCCTCCGAGTGCTGGGATTAAAGGCGTGCGCCACCATGCCCAGCTTACTTATTTTTAATATTCTTTTATTTCTTGGTTAGCATTCCATCAGGTATCGTGACGGCATATTCAAACACAATTTGTTTTAGTTGGTTCTCCTCTTTCATTTTCCAGATCTCCTCATCTCCCCCATCCCCAAATCCTCTTTACTTCCCCCTTCCTGTTTACATGTCACACGTGTCTCTTTGCCCTTTCTCCACTGCCTTCCTTGCCATCTCTTATTCCCTCTCTTGGTCACCTTTCAAGTTTTTTATATTTTACCACATTTGCTCCCCTTTATGTACATACATGTAGACATTACCAACTAGGATCCATACGTGAGGGAGAGAGTATATGTGCTGTCTGGCTTATGTTATTCAATGTAATTCTTTCCAGATCCATCCATTGTCCTGCAATTTGTTTTTCTTTTTTTTTGGTTTTTCAAGGTTAGAGGGTCTCGCTCTAGCCCATGCTGACCTGCAGTTCACTATGTAGTCTCGGCGAGGCCTCAAACTCACAGTGATCCTCCTACCTCTGTGTCCCAAGTGCTGGGATTAAAGGCGTGCGCCACCATACCCGGCTTCCTGCAAAGTTCATGTTTTATTTTCCTTTAGTGATGAGTGAAGTTCAATTGTGTATATGTTTGTTCCCCACTTTTGCTATTCATTTGTCCATTGATGGGTATCCAGACTGGTTTCATATCCTTGTATTGTGAATAGAACAGCAATAAATGTGGATGAGCAACTCTCTCTGCAGTAGGATATGGAGTCCACTGGGTACATGCCTGGGAGTGGTGTAGCTGGGTAATAGAGCAGTTCTATTTCTAATTTTTGAGAAACCTACATACTGATTTCCATAATTGCTGTATTAGTTTACATTCCCACCAGCAGTGAATAAAGGGTCCTCTTTCCTTATACCCTCGCCAGCATTTGTTGGTAATTTTCTTATTTATCACTGTTCTGACTGGGGTGAGATCAAATCTTACAGTGGCTTTAATTTGCATTTCCGGGGCTGGAGAGATTGCTTAGTGGTTAAGGTACTTGCCTGCAAAGCCAAAGGACTCAGGTTCAATTCCCGAGGACCCATGTTAGCCAGATTTACAAGTGGAGCATGCCTATGGAATTCAGTTGCGGAGGCTGGAGGCCCTGGCATGCCCATTCTCTCTCTCTGTCTCTTTCTCTCTCTCTCAAATAAATAAATAAGTAAATATTAGTTTGCATTTCCCTGATGGCTAGGGATGTTAACACTTTTTAAAATGTGCATTGGCCATTTGTGTTTCTTCTTTTGTGAACTATTTGTTAGTCTTGAGTCTTACAAGAGACTTTGGATTTTTTTTTTTTTTTTTTTTTTGAGGTAGGGTTTCACACTAGCCCGGGCTGACGTGGAACTCACTATGTAGTTTCAGGATGGCCTCGATGATGATGATCATGATGATCCTCTTCCTCCCGAGTGCTGGGATTAAAGGTGTGCGCCACCACGCCCGGCTTGAGACTTTGGAGAACAGTGTTAGGACTGTTAAAGATTGTGGGGAATTCTGAAGACTGATTGCATTTTATATTGAGGGCCAAGAGTGAAATGTAGTTTGAATGTAAAATGTCCTCATGGTCTCGTATGTTTGAACTCTTGGTCCCCAGCTGGTGGCGCTGTTTTTGATGTTGAAAAACCTTACCAGGTGGAACGTTTGTGGAGGAAGTGGGTCATGGAGGGTCTTTCACCATATGAGAAGAGAAGAAGCACACTTATCATGCAGATGACATGGTCTTACATATAAGCTATTTAAAATTTCATAGAGCAGTGTTAGAACTGGTAAGAGAAATCCCACAAAGTTGCGTAAATAAATAAAGACATTTGAACCAGTGACATTTCTGTATGCGAACAATGAACAATTCAAAAGAAACCATCCCCCTTTCGACAGCATTAGAAATAACATAATGAAGCCGGCCGTGGTGGCGCACGCCTTTAATCTAGCACTTGGAAGGTAGAGGTAGGAGGATCACTGTGAGTTCGAGGCCACCCTGAGACTACATAGTGAATTCCCAGTCAGCCTGGGCTAGAGCGTGACCCTACCTGGAAAACCCAAAACAAACAAACAAAAAACAAAACAAAACAAAACAAAACAAAAGAAAACAAACATACTGGGAAGGCAGTTCAGTTACTGCCGTGCTTGCTGCTGTCTTTGTAGAGCTAAGTAAACTTTTTTTTCCTTTAAAAGAAAAAAAGAAAACCAGAAGCAACAATAAAAGAACAAAAGACTTAGAATTAAGTTCGAACAAGGGTGCAAAAGAATTTTGCCATAAAAATGTCAGAATAATTGCAGAAAGAACCTAAAGATGATACATGGTCATCCATGAACATGGATAACAAGAGTGAGTATTGTTAAAGTGTCCGTACTACCTGATGGGATCTACAGATTAAGCACAACCCCTATGAAAATCCCAAAGGCATTCATTTTAAAAATAGAAATGTGGGCTGGAGAGATGGCTTAGTGGTTAAAGCGTTTGCCTGCGAAGCCAAAGGACCCAGGTTCAATTCCCCAGGACTCACGCAAGCCAGATGCACAAGGTGGCACATGTGTCTGGAGTTCATTTGTAGTGTCTGGAGGTCCTGGTGTGCCCATTCTCTGTCTCTCTCTTTGTGCTTATAAATAAATAAATAAAAATTTAAAAAGCTGACATAAAAACATCCTAAAATGTGTAAGGGCTGTCAAGACCTCTCTCTCTGCACCCTGCAATGTGGCTCGCTCTTTCTTTCTTTCTTTCTTTCTTTCTTTCTTTCTTTCTTTCTTTCTTTCTTTCTTTCTTCTTTCTCTCTCTCTCTCTCTCTCTCTCTCTTTCTTTTTGGTTTTTTTGAAGTAGGATCTCACTCTAGCCCAGGCTGACCTGGAATTCCCTATGTAGTCTCAGGGTGGCCTTGAACTCACAGAGATCCGCCTACCTCTGCCTCCCGAGTACTGGTATTAAAGGCGTGCGCAACCATGCCCCACTGAGGGAAAAAAAATTTTTTTGTTGTTTCTTGTGGTGTTTCAGGTGAGACTAAAGTGTGCTTAGTGACAAGACTTTTCCTGTTGGCTACTAGTTAGTACTCGTCACTTAGGATATGATCAGTTGTTTGAAAGTCAGCCTTATGTTTTTTCAAAAATTGAATGCTGCTGGGTGTGGTGGCGCATGCCTTTCATCCCAGCACTCAGGCAGGCAGAGGTAGGAGGATCGCCACGAGTTCGAGGCCATCCTGAGACTGCATAGTGAATTCCAGATCAGCCTGAGCTAGTGTGAGACCCTATCTTGAAAAACAAAACAAACAAACAACAACAACAAAAAAAGTGAATGCTGTAGTCTTTCTTGCCCCTTGTGTTCATGTCAGTGTTCCCGGTGTCCTGAAACATGTCCACGTGGGGGCCTTTGCTGGCTGTGCAGTGCTTGTTGTGACACGGAAGAACGCGGCTTCACTCTCAGTAACCTTTCGGTGACTGGTCGGCCTTACAGCTTCTTGCCTGAGGCTTTGGCTAGACACAGCGGATGATGGATGTTTTTGAGTTTCAGTTGAAGAATCTCCCTGAAAACCTGATATGCAGGGGCAGAGCTTTGCTTTTTTTCTCCAGAATTTCAAAAGTTGGAAGTAATCATGTATCCAGTTCAACTAGGCAGTCAGTCAGAACTTGGCAGTTGATAGCACAATTTATATCTCATTCATTTTTTTTCCATTGGTTTGAATTCGATACACTTTTTTTGGGGGGGGGCAGGGTCTCATTCTAGTCTAGGCTGACTTGGAACTTACTCTTTAGCCTCAGGCTGGTTTTGAACTCATAGCGATTCTCTTACCTCAGCTTCCCCGGTGCTGGGATTAGAGGTGTGTGCCACCATGCCCCCTGCACACAGCTTTTCATTGGTATTTTGCTATTCATAATTAGTTTTCTCTGCTCAAATGATTTATTACTGTTAGGTACTGATAATGTTTTAATAAATGTGAAATATTTATAATGAACAAAGGTGTTACATTGCATTAAATTGTCACTTCATTTTATTCACTATAAGATGTATATTTCTGTTCTGTAGGTTTTTTAAGTTTATTTTATTCGTTCAATGACGAAAAGTCTCTTGTTTTCTCAGGTACTGCATAAGCCGGCCACAGTATAAGACTTCCTGTGGCATCTCCTCCTTAATTTCTTGTTGGAATTTCTTGTACAGCACCATGGGAGCTGGGAGGTAAGTATGCCAGCTTATTGCCATCCCCAGATGCCATGCTAGCAAACACTTTGATGTTCCTTCTTCTAGAATGGAAGACTTTGAGAACAGATTTTTCATAAAATAAGGAAGTACTGTGTATATTGTTACAAGCCTTTTATAGCTTAAAATGTTTGCATGTTTTTTTCTCAACAAAATAACAGTGAACAATGTCACTAAAAGTGTTTGCAAGCTAGACTGATCTATTAGCATTGAGACAAATTACTTTTGCCTGTGACTGGAATTGTGAAATGAGAGGTAATGTTTCTTTTATAGTCTTCCACCTATTACCCAAGAAGAGGCTTTGCATATTTTGGGCTTTCAGCCCCCATTTGAAGATATTAGGTTTGGCCCTTTCACTGGAAACACAACGCTCATGAGGTATGGAGCTGCTGCCTATGGGCAATACCTTGTTTCTGGTTCAACAGAGTAATGATGTTACAGTGTGAGTGGACAAGAAACTGTATTTTGTTTTTGGGTCCCAGCCTTCGATGGCTATATAAAGTGTGGGCTGTGCTTAGGTTTCTTTAGAACTAGAACAATCGCTTTCCTTGTATGAAACCATCGTGATGAGCAAATCTTCTTGTCTTCAGGTGGTTTAGACAAATTAATGACCACTTCCATGTGAAAGGATGCTCTTATGTTCTCTACAAGCCTCATGGGAAGAACAAAACAGCTGGAGAGACAGGTAAGTGAACTGAGAGACCTGCACAGGTGCGCGTGCGCACACAAACACGTACTGTAAGGTCCATCTCCGAGACTAGCTTTTGTTTCATGGGAAATCACGTTAACCCTCAACACGGTCTGATATTTTCATGTCTCTTTATCTTCTTATTCAAGGGGGAAATCATGATAGTGTTCTATAGAGCACTTTCCAGTGCACAGTTCAGTATTTTTCCTCTTCTGATATTTGCATACAGAACCAGGCATCAACACTATCGTACCACTCTCTTCCTATTGTTTGGGTCCATTTTATTTGCATGTGCACATGTGCTAGTAAAACTGTGAGGAAGCATTGTGAATTTGCAATTCTTTTTAAAGAGAAAGAGGATATGTGATGTTAGAAATTAGGACTGTGGTGCTGGAGAGATGGCTTAGTGGTTAAGTGCTTGCTTGTGAAGCCTAAGGACCCTGGTTCGAGGCTCAATTCCCCAGGACCCATGTTAGCCAGATGCACAAGGGGCACATGCATCTGGAGTTCATTTGCAGTAGTTGGAGGCCCTGGTGTGCCCATTCTCTCTCTCTCTGTGTACTTTCTTTATCTCTCTGTCACTCTCAAATAAATAAATAAAAATAAACAAAAAAATTGAAAAAAAAAAGAAACTTAGGACTATGAAACTTACATAACTCCATTATAAAATTCTTAGTCCTAACAGAAATATTAATGAAGTTATCTCAAGGATTATTTTGGTTATATGCTAGTTAAATTATTTGCACTAGTTAACGATTCCCATCTTCTTCACAGCACCAAGTTTTGTTAGGGATTTAACAATTTACATTTTTATATTGTGACAGTGGTCATTGAGTTTTACAAATCAGACATCTGCAATGCAGTGTCAGAGAAGAAGAAAAGGAAGGAAGACCTTGCTCGAGATGGTTGTGTGATAGGGATGAGAGGGTGGGCTCAACTGGTCCGGCAGGATTTTTCTACAACTGGACACAGAAGCTCCCGTTTGAGAAGAAAGCTCCAAGACTGGTTAGGGAGAGAAATTCCACCAGAGCTTTGTGCTTCCCAAGGGCAAGGATTGAGCCCAGAATGAGGTGTATTTCTGTTGACCTGTTGAAAGGTGGGAGGACCTGAGGAGACAGGGATTAGGAAACTTCTAGAAGAAGGTTTTGTTTTTCTATATCCAAAGACCTTCTTTGGGAAGTGCTTTTTCGCCTTGGTTTGTAAGGAAAGCACTTAGTTCTGTTCTTTCTGTAGCTCATCCTTTCAACTGGCTTCTACCTGCTTTCTCCCTCCCTGCCCTCCGGGACACGCCGGCGTGCACATGTGGGTGCTCAGCCCCACCAGAGCTGTCCTGTGAACTTTATGTCTGCCCGCTGTCTTTTTGAGTTCCTTACTTGTCAGTTTTGGGGGGGTTTCTAGATGTTTCCCATTCCTAAGGAACTGAAATTTGCATTTACACTGATCTTGACATTGTAAGTGTTCAGGAAAGGTTAAGATTACCTTGGAGCCATTTTTTTTTTAAAACTGCTTCATAGGACTGCTTTATATTTCTTGTCATGGAGTATGGACCAAAATGTTTGTGTCGGGGACTAGAAGCAATGGAGAGGATGTCACACGTATGTGAAGGAAACAGCAGACAGCACTCTCTGGGGTTCTTAGGCCTGTGTTCAACACTGCAGTATAGGAAGGGCCAAAGGACATCAGTTCAAATCCATTACCCCTTTCACTTGCTTGTCTTACTGCCCAGTAACCACAAGAGGGTTTCACGAGCACAATTCATGCTTTCTGCTCTGTGAACACTGGCCGCGTTGAGATGGGGTGTCAGGAATGCGCAAGAACATAGAATGACAGAACCTCTGGGTACAGAGGAATCAATCGTCAGCCGTGTAAATTCATCCAAGTTCCCAAAGTAAAAATGTGTAAATCTGTTTATTAAAAAAAGTTCAATAAGGGCTGGAGAGATGGCTTAGTGGTTAAGGCGTTTGCCTGTGAAGCGTAAGGACCCCGGTTCGATTCTCCAGGTCCCACATAAGCCCGATGCACAAGGCGGAACATGCGTCTGGAGAGTTCGTTTGCAGTGGCCGGAGGTCCTGACACACCCATTTTGTCTCTCTCTCCTTCTGTCCGTAATAAATAAACGAAAATAAAAAATAATTTAAAAAGTTCAGGAAGATGCTGAGAAGGGCCATAGTGAGAGTTGACGCAGGTTTCAGTCTTCTGGAATCATGCCAGCCTTCTGCAGCACTTCAGCACGCCTCGGGGGCACAGTGCGCGAATACTGTTTGCTTCACCCTGTTTTCCTCTGGTTCAAACTCAACGTCATGCCAGAGAGATCTCTAACCTGCAGCGTTCACACACCCCTGTCCTGCTCGTGGGCCCTCTAGGCTTGTCTGCAGCATAAGCTGCATGCTGCCCACGGAAGCCAACGGTGATGGACATTACACTGCTACCTTGGTTGCCCGCTGAGTTTAAAAGATGCCTTGGGAGTAAGGGCCTTGCAGGGCAGTGGGGTGCTACCGGATCACCTCTTACGTTCTAGACTCTCTCGCTTGCTTTGAGTGTATAAAAGTGCCCTCTCAGGAGTTCTTCTAGAATTCCCCAACGTTCTTCTGTGGAAGTACAATCTCCTACTAAACAATTCAGAGAACACCAGGGGTTAATAATGTTCTTACATGAGAGTTGCATGCCACAGAGGCCTAGATTCTCTTGTTGGCAGCTGAGGACATCACTACTGTCCACTGTGCAGCTAGTTCCCGTAGCTTCACGCCCCCGTCTCTCCAACACACAGCTCGGGGGTCTGCATTTGAAAGTGGCAGCTCTGTCATTAAGGCGTAGATCTCTCAGGTGTCCTCTGGTGCACAGTGAATGGCGTTCTGACTTTAGTGTCCATCAGTAGTACCATGCTTGTCTGATGCACAGAATCTTTCTCCCGGCTGACTACCTTCATGTGTTTAAATGCTGTCTTACTGTCTTTTATTTCAGAGGGTGATTTTTTCTGGCTTTGTCCTGAAATTGTGGGGGTGTCCTACGGTAGGCTGCTCTCTGCCCTCAGACCCCATGTTCTAAACGAGGTGACTTGCCGTTCCCTGAGTCCCTCCCCATCCTGTGGATTGGCTCTCCCCTGTGCCCTTCCCTCTGTCTGGGCTGTTGAAATCCCACGACTTCATTAAGTTCCACTGTGAATGCGCCCTTCTTGATGCCCCGAACCCCATGTGCGCTTCCTCCTTTGAATTCAATTCCCTTTTGTGCCACCGTCTTTTTCCACCTTAAAGGTACTTGTTTCCTTCTTCCTTACCAGAGCTTGTCTTGTCCCTAGTGGAGCATCTGATTGAGTTTATCAGATGCTCATGAATTAAGTTAAATTTTCCTTCGTCTCTAGGCCAGCAGCTCTCAAAATACAGTCTCTGGATCAACATCACCCAGTAACTTGTTAGAAAAGCAGAATCTTAGGGGTGAGCGTGACCTTTAACCCCAGCACTTGGGAGGCAGAGGTAGGAGGATTGCTGGGAAACTCTACCTAAAAAGAAAAGAGAGAGAGAGAGAGAGAGAGAGAGAGAGAGAGAGAGAGAAAAGCAGAGTCTTGGTCCCCATCCCAGACTCACAGTGTCAGCTACCAGGAGGGTAGGTTCTGGCAATCTATCATTGAACAAGTCCCTTGTGCCATCCTTCAGAAGTGGTATCTAGCTTCACTGTCAAGCGTTTGGCTTTGCAGTGATAGGAAACAGTGAATTTCAAATTGTGCTCAGTTGAGAGACTGGAGGATCCAGTGAATGCACCTTAGGGGCTGCCTGGGGTAGGTTGGGCACTTGGAGTCCTCGCATGCTTTTTTGCCACAGGTGCTTTACTTCAAGAACAGGTTTGCCGATCTCTAAATCAAACAAAAGGTACTTATGTACCTTGAAGTAAGGAGAAAAGAATCCCTGAACCTCAAAAGCCCATAAACATTATAATATATTGTTATGAATCATATATTTATATCCATCAATCATCTATCAATCTATACTGTACATAATATTTAATAAGCACAGAGACATTACTCAGTAGAAGAAAACCCATCTCGACTCTTTGGAAAACTAGGACCTAATGCAAGAATATTTGATATGAATACTGAGAGCAGGTTCTCTTATGCAAATCATTTGCCCCTGAAATCCTGAATATATTCTGGAACATAAAGTGTTATTCACTGTCACACTAAAGAACCTTTGTATTACCTTAATAATGAAAGTTTGTGTTTTGTTTTTTGAGGTAGGGGTTCGCTCTAATTCCTGGAATTAGTCTCAGGGTGGCCTCGAGCTCATGGCAATCCTCCTACCTGTGCCTCCCAAGTGCTGGGATGAAAGGTGTGCACCACCACACCCAGTTGATACTGAAAGTTTTTTTTTTTTTTTTTATGGAAAGTGTCATGCTGCCAGGCATGGTGGCTCAATGCCTGTAATCCCACACTCAGGAGGCTGAAGCAGGACTGTTGTGAGTTTAAGACCAGCCTGTGCTACATAGTGAGACTGTCCCTAAAACAACAATCACAGCCCCTTGTGAGGGCTGAGGATGTAGCTCAGTGGTAGAGAGCTTGCCTGGCAAATGGAAGGCTCCAAGTTCAACCTCTAGTAGAGCAAAAACAAAAAAGAATAAGTCCTTTTTTTGAAACAGGGTTTCATGTAGCCCAACCTGCCTTTGAATTTGTTATGTAACCCAGCATATCTTAATAGTGTTGGGGTTATGGGCATGTGACTCTATGCCCTGTTTGTGGTGCTGGGTGTGCATATTAGGCAAGTAGTGTGCCAACTGAATTATGCCCCCATCCCTGAGAAAGCTTTTCACACTTAAATGGTGACTACAGTATCTTTTCTAATAACTGAATGTATAAAGGATTAAAATCCACACCTTTTGTCTTTGTTCGCTGCCTATAATCAAGTTCAACTATGGAATAAAATATTGACCCTCTTTAGAATTTGATTCATAAAAGTTTTTTTTGGGGGGGTTTTGTTTTTCAAGGTAGGGTGTTACTCTAGCCCAGACTGACCTGGAATTCAGTATGTAGTATCAGGATGGCCTTGAACTCATGATGATACTCCTACCTCTGCCTCCCAAGTGCTGGGATTAAAGACATGCACCACCATACCAGGCTCATAAAAGTTTCCATCCAGAGCTGCCCAGGAATCATTTTGTAAATTGTGAGAGAAACACAACCAAAGCCTATGGAAAGGCCCATTTATCCTCTATCTTTGTGACATGCAGATTATAGTAGGGAAGATCTCCTATCTGTGCAGGGAAGCTCTGGTGGTCTTCCAGGAAGTAAAAAATATTTGCAGAAGGACTTGATGAGGTTTCACAAGGTTCAAGCCAGAAACATTACCACCTGCACGGGCAGAGCCCCCTGAGTGGGGCAGTGTGCCGCCTCCCCGGCCCTGCACCTACTGGCTGGTTGTTCTTGGTGGTCTGCGTCTGTCTCAGTGGCCAGGAAGTTGATCGCTGGGAATATAACTCACAAGCTTTCACCTTGCTATTTTTAGAGTTTCTAGCTTTAATAAGCTACTTCTTAATGAATAATTAAATTTTTTCTAGGAATGCAAGTTAATAAAACTTCAGTTAATGGCTTTGGGTACTGAGTGCTGGTAAACATTTACTTCTTACGGTAATGCTTTTGAAATTACTTGACAGTTATTGTAGTTGCAGGAAGTAGATGAGGAGAAATGGTGCACCAGCTTGGCTCGGTTACAGACTTTCTATTGCTGTTGGAGTTCCTTGCTCATTGCCGGGATGAAGCACCCAACCAAAAGCAGCCGACAGAAGGAGAGCTTCTTTTGGCTTACAGTCTTGAGGGAAGCTCCGTGATGGCAGGGGAAGGGATGGCACGAGGAGAGGATGGGCAGTAGGAGAGTGAGCTGAGTTCAGGCAAGGGGGGGGGGGAGCTGGCTATAACACCATGAGGCTGCCCCCAACAACACACCTCCTTCAACAAGGTTCCACCTCCCAAATTGCCATCAGCTGGGGACCAAGCATTCAGAACACATGAGTTTATGGGGCATGGGTGTCTCAAACCACCACAATCAGTTCGCCTTTGGTCTATGTAATTTTCTTAGAAAAATAAAAAGTGTGTCATCTGGAGGAGGAGAAGTTGGCATTTTTGGAGTCCGTTATGTGGAGTTCACATTTATCTGTGTGTTTCAGTGATCTTTAAAATGGGAGGTACACACTATATATATACTAGTATATTTTAAATCTAATTTAGTTCTTTCTATAAATCCTCTGTAGAGACTTAATACTAGCATAGCAAATGCGTGAATTTTACAAACAAATGTGCTTAATTTTGAGCATGCTTATTCAGACATTTTCCATGACAGGTATACACAGTCAGAAACGTTGAGACCATCATCACTGTATACATGTTACTAAGCTTTACACGGCCGTTAAATTTCACAGCCAATTTTGTGTACTAGACAGTTTTGGAAAGCAAGGACACATTTCAGTTGTTCTGCTATGGAATTCATCTGAATTTTAGTCTAAACGTAAAACTAAAAGTGAACTTTTCTCAATCCCCATCCAGAGCTTCTCTTAGGCCTTCAAACCCAGAATGCCCAGTGTTCTGCGTTATGTCCTTTATGTTTTCCGTTCTCAAGTAGTCCTTTGTGTGTAACGTGCACATTGCTCATGGGCCCTCATGTTGCTTGCCCGGTTTTGTGTTTTGTAGCATCAGGGGCCTTGTCAAAGCTAACCCGTGGGCTGAAAGACGAGTCGCTGGCTTTTATCTATCATTGCCAAAACCACTACTTTTGTCCCATTGGCTTCGAAGCGACGCCTGTCAAAGCCAGTAAAGCTTTCAGGTAAGGATGCACAGACGTCACTGGGCTCGTCACCTGGACAACAGGTTGCAGAAAGAGTTTTAAGGACTTAAAAAAAAAAAAAAAAACTTTGTCCCTTAGAAATTGGGAGGCTTGGTAGTCAATTCGGGTTACTTTGATTCAGACTTAGTAATGGACTCTGATTACATCCAGTTGGACTCTGCTTTAACCATCGGAGAGGATTTTTGGCAGAATTGCATCGTGGTAGAAGCTATTGCTCAGGCATTCTAGAAAGCCACTTGAAAAACCATTTTTGTGACTATTAACAGCCGGGTGGTCTTGATACACCATGTTCCCATCCAGTTTTCCACACGCTGTGTGTAAAGATTTCCACCAAGGAGTCAATGAAAAAGTTCCTTCTCTGCTGAGAGTGAACATCAGGGGTCCCCTTTGCCTTGGTGGCATGGAATCTTAGCACCAAGTGTTCCGTTTTTCTGTCCAGCCTTCATGGTTATATTTGCTTTGTTCTTTCCCTCATCCAGAGTTGCTATTCTAATTAAGAACAACGTGTCTTCACAGGGCACCCCTCCCTCCCCAGTTAAGAAAAGTAGCTGAGTTTGACACTTTCCTTCCCCCTGAGCAAGTTTTTGTTTGCGCTGGGTTGAGTGAATGCTGGGAATGTGTTCGTGCTGGCTGAGTGAATGCCAGGAGAGTGGAAAGCAGAGAAATATTCTGATTCAGAAGTGGTGAGAACAGAAGCCATGAATGCCTTGAGTGCAAGTACCGTTAGGTGTGACCATCTCATGCCTAAGGTTCTGGCCTATTCACACTTGGCTTGGTGGGATTGGTGACCAAGGAGGAAGAAGAAGCTGTCTTTTCAGTGGGGATCCAGAGTCTGACTAGAGAACATGGCTTGGCCATTTGTATAGGAGGATTCTTTTTTTAAAAAATATTTTATTCATTTATTTATTTTTGAGAGAGAGAGAGAGAGAGAGAGAGAGAGAGAGAGAGAGAGAGAATGGGAGCACCAGGGCCTCTAGCCACTGCAAATGAACTTCTGACACATGCACCACCTTGTGTATGGGGCTTACGTGGATACTGGGGAATAGAACCTGTGTCCTTAGGGTTTGTAGGCAAGTGCCTTACTTGTAAGCCATCCCTTGAGCCCTGTATAGGAGGATTCTTTGTAGTTGGAGGCCAGAGGCGCTTGGGCTGTGGTGAGGTGGGAACCTGAGAAAGTGGGAGCATGCTAGAGGGAGGGTGAACATTGGAATTTTGTACACGAGGAGCCAGAAGGAAACTACTTGGTTTCTCCCACACCAGAGTGCTTTGTCCATTTCTCTGGAGTGTAATTTCTTACAAGTGAGGTGCATTGTTTTGCTTTTCCGATTTCATCCTATGGCTTAACCAAATGTGAAACCAGATTTCACTTTGACTTTGTACCCTTTAAAAGACTGAATTCCTCATCAATGCCTAGGCCTAGGAATCACCTTGGGATTTTTGTTTTTTCAACTGCTAGTCCCTAAGCTCTGTTCCAGACCAATTTGGATTAGAATTCCCGGGGATGGGACTGGTGTTGAGCATCACAGTGTGAGGGTCCTGCCCCTTCCCCCAGGTGCATTATTGCTTTAGGGTTCTATTTTTATGATGCCATTGGGAACCTGGATGAGTAGTGGAAAGAGAATGAGTGTCTGGAGAACTGATGGTGGGATGTCCTTTCCTCTTAGGATCCTAGGATCTTTTTACCCTAGATTTTCAATACAGAACTAACGCTTTAAGGGTTTTCTTTAATGGCCCTCCAGAAGTGTGCTCAAGTCTAATCTCTAATGTCTATTCTAGTTTAATGAATGCCACATTGGGTAGATGTTCACAATCCCTTATCACTGCATGGTAGAAACAGTGTATGCGGGGAGTGGATGACCCCTGTGAAGCTCACTGTGCATGTGTTTTATATTCAGCAGGGGTCCTCTCTCACCACAGGAAGTAGAATATTGGATTTTAATTGGAGAGTCCAGTAGAAAGCATCCTGCCATTCACTGTAAAAGGTATCCTTCAGTAACTGTTTCTTTTCCAATTGGGGTAATATCTGCTTGTAGTCAAAGGACATATGGTGAGTGTGTGTTAGATGGGCATTGATGAACGTCTACACCCATGTACCCATCACCCCAAACACAGCATGGCGCCTCTTCATCACCATGAGAGGAACCCACTCCCCATTCCTCTCCAGCCCCACACAGCCTGTGCTGAGCTCCCTCTTCACCGATGTGCTCTGTCTGTTCTCGAGTCTCACACAAGTGGAACACACAGCATCCTTGTGTGTGTGCTTATGCATTTGAATAATATCAGGAAACTTCGCTTTTCCATGAAAGGTTTAGAATTTGTCAATTTCTGTTAAAAATTCCATTGAATATTTGATTTAGATAGAATCTATGGAATTTATAGCTTAGTTTAGGGGAATGGACACCATGATAGTATGTAATCTTCTAAGCTGGCCATGGACTACCTGCTTCTCAATTAGAACTTCACATTCTCTCAGCAGTGGTTTTTATTTTTCAATATAAAGTTATGTTAAAGTTTTCCCCAAGTGTGTGTTATATTTATTGATGCTATTTTAAGTGGATCTTTGAAAAATTTCATTTTCAAGTCATTTGTTGGCTGTATTTGGAAAAAAAAACTCCAATTTTCTTATATAAACCTTGAATTCATATGTCAACTGAATACACTTATTAATTTAGCAACCATTTTGTAATTTCTTTGGATTTCCTGCAAATCATGTTGCATATAAGTAGAGAGAGAGTATCTGTTAATTTAAAAAAAATTAGCCAGGCACAGTGGTGACATGTAGGTAGTCCCAGGAGGATCACTTGAGCCCAGAAGTTCAAGGCCAGCTTGGTAACATATCAAAGTCCCATCTCAAAAAAGAAATTGATTTGGTTACAATTAAAAAGAAAGTATGACAAACTGCTGCTTTAGCCTGAAAGGTGTCTTATATGTTGATGTATGTTATGGGAATAGAAAATTAACAATTTTGTTTATTTATTTATTTGAGAGGGATGGAGAAGAGGGGGAGAGAGAAGAGAGGGGGAGAGAGAGAGAGAGAGAGAGAGAGAGAGAATATGGGTGTGCCAGGGCCTCCAGCCACTGCAAATGAACTCCAGACGTGTGCACCACCTTGTGCATCTGGCTAACGTTTGACCTGGGAAATTGAGCCTTGAACTGGGGTCCTTAGGCTTCACAGGCAAGCAGCTTAACCACTAAGCCGTCACTTCAGTCCGAAAACTGACAATTTTGGATAGACATAATTATCATGAAACAATGCTTCAGTTGTCTAACAGATGTTTAGTGGATGGAACCATGCTGAGATTATCATCAGTCACTGCTGTGTGATATTCTAGTAACTTGCCCTTGAGACAAGTGTTGTTAAAATGGTTCTTTTCCTTTTTCTTCTCTTTTCTTTTCTTCTCTCCTCTTACCGTAGATGGGCAGATATTGTCACTGATCTCAATACTCAAAATCCAGAATACCTCGATATCAGGCATTTAGAGCGAGGGCTACAGTTTCGGAAAACAAAGAAGGTAAGAACACCACCAAGCTGTGTTTGAAGGCATTTCCCAAATGACCAAAGTGTGGTATTTCACTCTGTACTCTTAAGGTGGTGAATAACAGAAATCTGATTCAAATGACCTTAGACAGAATAGTAAACATAGGGTCTGCACTCCAGAGCAAGAACAGTCTAGAATCATAGGAATGACACCGTACTGGGGTGATAGCAGAAACCGGGTACCTCACATCACTCACATATAGGTAGGCTATGTGTTGTCCTTAGTGCTTCTTTTATCAGATGTTGCATTTCTTGAGGATCATTATTGTTCATTTCTGGCTGCTTTTGTGGGTGAATAGTCTAGCTAGCTTGAGAGTGATTGACCTGCCACAGCTCAGCTCCACAGTCCTGCCCCGAATTAACTGTGGTCATGGGGCAGAGCCATGCACACAAACATGGCTTCAGCGAGGGCTGTCAGAGAAAAGCAGATATACGGTGTTGATTGCGTACACAGCCTTTAGATAAAGAACATATGAAGCTGGGCATGGTGGCACATGTTTTTAATTCCAGCTCTTCAGAAGCTGGAGGCAGTATGATAGTGAGTTCTAGCACAGCTTAGGCTACATAGCGAGTTTGAGAGCAGCCTGAACTAGAGTGAGACATTGTTTCCAAAATCATGGTGGGCAGGAAGAACCTAAGGGAGAGGAAGAGGCATGACTTCAGTGTTTGAAGTGGGCATACGGGGCCATGACTGTGTTGACAGTAAGTTGTGGAGAGGTGAATGGGGACCAGTGTTTGTCCTGCTGAGACATTCTTGTATTTTATCTTTTTAAAAACATTTATTTATTTTTAGAGAGAGAGAGAGAGAAAGAGAGAGAGAGAGAGAGAGAGAGAGAGAGAGGGAGAATGAATTGGTGTGCCAGGGCCTCAGCCCCCATAATTGACCTCCAGATGCTTGTGCCACCTGGTGGGCATGTGCGACCTTATGGTTGCCTCACCTTGTGTGGTCTGGCTTATGTGGGATCTGTAGAGTGGAACATGGGTCCTTAGGCTTCACAGGCAATCACCTTAACCGCTAAGCCATCTCTTCAGCCCATTTATTTATTTGTTAGAAAGAGAGTGAGAGAGAGAGAGAGAGAGAGAGAGAGAGAGAGAGAGAGAGAGAGAGAGGGAGGGAGGAGAGGAGGGATAGGAGAGAGAGGATAGGAGAGAGAGAATAGGCATGTCAGGGCCTCTAGTCAATGCAAACAAACTTCAGACACATGTGCCACTTTGGGCATCTGGCTTACATAGGTACTGGGGAATCAAACCTGTGTCCTTAGGCTTCACAGGCAAGTACTTTAACTACTAAGCCATCTCTCTAACCCCCCATTCTTGTATAGGGGCAGTTGTCAGAAAAGCTGAATAGGATGAGGGCTAAGCAGAAAAGCAGTTTTCAGGCATGTGAAAGAGCAAGAAGCCAAGTACATCACAGGGACCCTACAAACTCACATGATCAATTCCTTATTTTCTTTAACTCACCTTTTCTTCTTCTTCTCAGGTTGGAGGGAATTTGCATTGCATCATAGCATTCCAGAGACTTAGTTGGCAAAGATTTGGCCTTTGGAACTTTCCTTTTGGAACCATTAGACAAGAGTCCCAAACTCCCACACACACCCAGGGAATTGCCAAGTCTGAGAGTGAAGACAGTATCTCCAAGAAGCAGCATGGGCGCCTGGGCCGCTCCTTCAGTGCTAGCTTCCACCAGGACTCGGCTGGGAAGAAGATGTCCAGCATCCACGAGAGAAGGAACAGCGGCTACCACGGCTACAGCGATTACGATGGGAATGCCTGACTATACTAGGACCTGAACGCCTGGGAGTGTCCACACAGCTGTTGTGTACAGGGCTGCATTAAGACAGTAGGAGGTTTTATTAAGTCTATTTATAGGAACGGATTTTGTGGTACAAAGCATAACCATGTAGTTCTCTAGTAAATAAGCTTACATGATAATGATGGGTGATTTCAGACATATAGGCAGATAAGCACAGAATATTGCCTATATAAAGTTAAGAGTATATAAACAGTCTGGACAGAGAGTCTTCACAGTATCCAATAGAATCACCCCTGCTTCTAAACAGAAACACAAATCTACTTAAGAGCATCAAGATTTGAATACTTAGGTAAGCATGAGGTGATTCCTTAACACTTGATCCCTAGTCATTTATTACAGATAGCTATTACAGATCAAGATGTAAGGTACTGTCTACCCTTTGAAATATGGGGCTATCAATTTCTAGTTTTTGCTCATGGTTAAAGCTTGCTTCAAATTATTTTGTGAGTCTAATAGTTCTTTCACTCCCACCAGTATCCCCCTTGCCCCACTTCCTGAATAACAGTCTCAGGATTCTTAATCAAGAGGCAGAAGAGAAAAGACTCAAGAAACTGATCTTTTCCGTTGGTGCAAACTGGTGAGTTAGGGAGCTGACTCAGATATTCTAGGCTTGGTGTGTTACTGTGAACTAGTTCCAGGGAGCCGAGCGCTTGAGCGGCACCTGTTGGTCTAGAATAAGCCTCGTTCCAGGGTCATCTGTGCAGAGATCTTCTAACGCTCGATTGGTCCCTTAAATGTAGTCGTGTGTTGAAAACAGCATTGAGGACGCATTAGTGATGTGTAGCTCCCTCAAGAGTACAGTTGTCTGCATAATGAACTCTGAGCGCTTTCATTTTGTGAACCGCATAGACCTTTAGCTGTTTGAAGTGTTATGTGTTTTGCAAGTGTGGACTTCAGTGCTTGAGCTCCTTTCTAGCTGCTGTCAGTTCTCCTCTACAACGTGTGACTCACAGCCTTGTGGAATCTCTTCTGCTTTCCTGTTAGGGGCTCATACTGGGATTCAAGCCTGTAACTTGGTGATTACAAGGTGCTGAGTGTGTTGGTAACCATACTGCAATACACCTCAAGAAGAGGGTTCAGATTTTTATTTTTAAAATATTTTTTTTTCTTTTTTTCTCTTGAATTTTATATCCATTTATCCACTCATACATGTCTGGCCTACAGAAAGGGATATATATATTAAGAAATGGTCATTTTTCTGAAGAGAATATTTTGCTTGAAATGCGAAATTCTGAGAGATTTGTAGGTTGTTGATTTTGTTACTTCATACTGGAACTTTTAAAAAGTTTTCATCAAATAAAGTTTTGTTTTCTACTTTTAATCACGTGAATGTTACTGAAGCTGTTTTAGCTAGAGAGTACCCGTCTAGCTGTGAAGTACATGGTAATTTGCATTTTGCATAGTGTCATCAGAACCATCTTAACACCTTTTTATAACCAATTAAACAATATGAATTATGATGGGAGATAAACTTCTCTAATACTAGAAAAGTTGACTTATGTTGGTTTGAAACAAATGACACTTGCTTCTGTGACTCAAATATAAACTATTTTATAATAATTCAGCTGAATATCTCAAAGAACTATGTGAAAAGGGTCACGATGAAAGAAAAATGCAAAATAAGAAACTAAGAACAAGCCGGATGTGGTGGCTCACGCCTTTTATCTCAGCACTTGGGAGGCAGAGGTAGGAGGGTCACTGTGAGTTCGAGGCCACCCTGATGCTCCATAGTGAATTCCAGGTCAGCCTGGGCTATAGTGAGACCCTACCTTGAAAAACCAAAGAAATAAAAAATAAAAGATAAAAATAAAAAAGAAACTAAGAGCAGAGTGACACCTGGGACAAGAGAATGAGTTTATTCAGAGTACATACTAATTATGTATGTGTATGTATGTTTGTATGTGTTGGGGAGATGTGTGCATATGGTGGCCAGGGGACGACCTTGGCTAGTGTCCTCAGGTAGGCCACCTACCTTTTTTGAAACTGGTCTTTCACTGGCCTGTATCTCACCCATTAGGCTAGGCTGGTCGGACAGGGAACTCCAGGGGTAATCCTGTTTCTTCCTTCCCAAGTGCGGAGATTACAGGCATAGGTTTGGGGATCAAACTCAGAATTTTACCGCCTGACCATTCTCCTAGTCCCCTAATCTCATGTTAGAAACATGCTGACAAATGTCATAGCTTCCATGTTTGGAAGTTATTCAGAACACATTGAGGTTTAAGTGTAATGGGACATTTTTTCCCCCCAGAAAATATAGGCAAGAGTTTCTGCATATCTCTTTAAACACTGCTAATTCTCCTGTCTTATCTTGACTGCTGTCAAGTTGACTCCTGCCATCTCCTAGTAGTCTCCACAGAAACACTGAAAGTGAAATTCTGGCTCTGTAATTACCAGGAATGCTGAGATTAATTTTTCTGTATTTCCTCACTGATGGAATGGAGAACAAATAAGCTAATGCATGATGTGTTGGGAACACTGCCTTGTAGACAGTACATGCTACTTAAGTGCTTGCTATTATTGCAAAGACATGATTTATTGCTCAAGAAATTTAGAGTCCTTGAGCAGCATTGAACAAAGCTAATTTCATGTACATCAAATATACGCCTTTTAGTTGCTGTTTATTCAAAAGCATTTCATATTCAAGAACGTTGTTCTGGTTTTTAGACTGTGTAGTGCTCCGATGGCCACATTAACAACTGTTTACCCACCTGTAGAATGAGTGTGTCTGGATCAAATTCCCTAGCTATTCTTTTTCTCACTACTACAGTTAACAGAAATATGACCCATTATCGGCCAAGCTGGTACTGTAAGTAATTCTTCCCAAGGCGCTTTGTCCCAGGCCGGGATGGTCTCACGTTGCTGCTCTAGGATCCCCCACATTTTTGAACCGTTTTCTCATAGCATTTCCACTCTGCGGTATGTGTTAATTTTAGTACCACTCCCTACTAGGCTTTTAAAATTCAGAACAACTCTAAGACATTGGTGGCACTCGGAAGTTGCTAGCAGGAACTGAGGCTCTTATGGTGGAGAAACTTGCCTAGGATAACAGACTATCTCGGTTCACCACAGCTACCATGTTAGAGTGCCACAACCTGGGCGGCCTACAAAACAGCAAATTCTCAGAGTGCTCTAGGCTAGGTGTTGGCAGGTTTGATTTTTTTTTTTCTGGTCTCTCTCTTGGGACTTTTGGATAAACGTCTTTTTGTCCTCATAAGTCCTTTCCTCTGTGTGCATGCATGCAGGGTCTGTATCCAAATTTCCTCTTTTTTTTTCTTCTTTTCAAAAATATTTTATTTATTTATGAGAGAGACAAAGAGACAGAGGAAGACGGAGAGAAAGAGAGAGAGACAGAGAGAATGGGTGCACCAGGGTCTGCAGCCACTGCCAACTAATTCCAGACTCATGCACCCCCTTGTGCATCTGGCTTATGTGGGTCCTGGGGAATCGAACCAGGGTCCTTAGGCTTCACAGGCAAATGCCTTAACTGCTAAGCCATTTCCCCAGACCTCTCTTTCTCTTCTCTTCTCTTCTCTTCTTCTCTCTTTCTTTCTTTTTTCTATGAGATACGGAGAGAGAGAAAGAGAGAGAACTGGTGCACCAAGGCCTCTAGCCACTGCAATTGAACTCCATATGTGTGTGCCACCCATGTGTGACCTTGTGTGTCTGGCTTATGTGGGTTCTGGGGAGTCAAACTTGGGTCCTTAGGTTTCTCAGGCAAGCACCTTAACTGCTAGTCCATCTCTCCAGCCAATTTTCTTCCTTTTTTTTTTTGTTTGTTTATTGAGGTATGGTTTCACTCTAGCCCAGGTTGGTCTGTAATTCAGTATGTAGTCTCAGCCTGGCCTTGAACTCAACAGTGATCCTCTTACCTCTGCCTCCCAAGGGCTGAGAAAAGGTGTGTGCTACCATGCCCTGCTAATTTCACTTTTTGTGTGTGTCAGTGAGGTGGTAAGAATCCAATCCATGGGCTCACACATATCAGGCATGTTTCCTGCTACTAAACATGCTGCCATCAACTCTACTGCTAACATAGCCACCACAAACTATTTGGACAAAGAAATGGCTGCTAACAACCATTCCTACACCTCAGATTCTGGTGGCCTCATTTTAAGTTAATTACCTTGTAAAGGTTCTTATCTTCGAACACAGCCATATTCTGATGTACTGGGCTTTAGGGCTTCATCATGTGAATCCTACAGGACAGAATTCCACCCTTACCACATGGGTATCGTATGGCCCAGATAAGATCTGCATGTCTGCCTGATCTCCACAAGGTGAAAACTGCCCTGGGAAGTCAGACTGGAGGCTCGAGAGGTGACTTAGGCAGCATTTATAAACTCTGGCTATATTGCCAGAAGTGGTGAATGTAACAGGTAGGTAAGATAGGGATTGGTTTTAATAGGTTTATGGTCCACTGTGAAGGGAGACAAAAATTAAGTAGGCAGTTATATTACCCTTAGTAAAATCTAACTATAAACAAATTTTGGCAATTATTTTATATAGAGAGGAAATGCAAAAAACACTTTGTAAGGCTTCTTCTAGAAAATTAGTTGTGACTAAGTAAACTAAACACGACTGTTACAATCTATCTGTTTGAACATAGCACTGCTTTTGTCAAAAACTGATTCCTGATGTGTTTCTGTAATGCAGGATTCCTCTAAGACTTCCTCTCCCTCTTTTCACTTCGTTTTTAGACAAGGTCCATGTAGTCCAGGCCTTGATCTTGTGATCTTTCTGCCAGGCAGGTACACCATGCCTGGTTGCACCTGTTCCTTCAAATTAATCTTTTCATGGTGTTTGAATTTAGTTTCAACACGAAACTTGAATACATGTGTATGCTAATACTATATTGCAAGCGCTAAGTGCTTTGCACATCTCCTCGACTTTAACAGTCTGAGAGATTGTTTCTATGTCCTGTTTACCAATGATCTATAGAAATGTGATGTCGCTAAACATTATAATGAGACTCATGGTTGGGATTTGTGGGCATTTCTGGCTGTGGAAATATAAAGTCTAGATGCTGAAAAAAAAAAAAAACACCTGTATTTAAGGGCAGATACTAAGTTGTACTTCTATCTAGTAACTGCACATGACTTTGTCGATTTTTGTTTTTTTCCGAGGTAGGGTCTCACTAGCCCAGGCTGACTTGTAATTCACTATGTAGTCTAAGGCTGTTGAACTCACGGCGATCTTCCTGCCTCTGCCTCCCGAGTGCTGGGATTAAAGGTGTGCGCCACCAAACCCGGCTTCCAATTCTTTTTTTTTTTTTTTTTTTAATATTTTATTTGACAGCGAGAGAACAAGAGAAAATGAATACGAGAATATGGGCGTGGCAAGGCCTTTAGCCACTGTAAACGAATTCCGGACGCATGCACCACTTTGTGCATCTGGCTTTACGTGGGTCCTGGAGAATCGAACCCGGGTTGTTAGGCATTTTAGGCAAGCGCCTTAACCGCTGAGCCATCTCTCCAGCCTGGCTGTGCCAACTGTCCATGTTAAAACTTAAAACACCCAGGAACCATTCGCCTTTCGCTGCCTCGTCCCGTGTAGCACAACTTGGTGTCAGGTCTGCACACCGGGCAGCGCAATGGGGAGAAAAGAGCATAGCAGTCCTTACCCCAGGTGTCGGCTATCGTGCACCTATTCTTAACATTTAATGCCGACAAATGCCAGCAAAAATGAAGCGTAGGGGCTGGAGAGATGGCTTAGCGGTTAAGCACTTGCCTGTGAAGCCTAAGGACCCTGGTTCGAGGCTCTACTCCCCAGGACCCACGTTAGCCAGATGCACAAGGGGGCGCACGCATCTGGAGTTCGTTTGCAGTGGCTGGAGGCCCTGGCGCGCCCATTCTCTATCTATCTCTGTCTGCCTCTTTCGCTCTGTCTGTCAAATAAATAAGTAATTAATTAAAAAAATTAAAAAAAAATGAAGCGTAGGGGCTAGGAGATGGTTGAGCGGTTAAAGGTGCTTGCTTGCAAAGCCTATCTGCCCGGGTTTCTTTCTTTGAGAATGGGCATTCCAGGGCCGCCAAACTCCAGACGCATTCGCTCCCTTGTGCAGCTGACTAACGTGAGTCCTGGGGAATCGAGCCTCGGTCCCTGGGCATTGCCGGCGAACGCCTTAACTGCCAAGCCATCCCTCCAGCCTAACCTGCCCGGGTTTCTAGTTCCCCAGTACCCGGTAAAGCCAGGAAGTTGGCGAAAGGCCTTGCAGTGTTCATACTCTGTTCACAAATAAATAAAATATTTGTATATACGCATATATGTCTTTTAAGACGCAAAGCAAAAGACAGCTGCGTAAACACTGGCGCGGTTCCGCGTGCTCACTTCCGGAGCGCTCCAGGCGCAGGGAGTATACGTCACTGCAGCGCGCGGGGGCGGGACTTCCGCCCTGCGCGTCCCGGTAGACGGAAGGCTAAGAGGGCTCCGCGCTCCGTGCGGTCCGGGGGCCGACGGGAGCCTGTGCTTGTCCACGCCGTCCCGCTCCTGCTCAGCCAGGTCGCCCACGGGGAATGCGCACGTCTGGGAGGCTCTGGGCGGCACGCGCGCCCGCTCGGCCACGCGGCCGTCCTCCGGCCCCGTCCTTCCGGCAGGCGGGGCCGGCGCCGGAAGTGCTCCCGTGTGGGTGTTTGTCTTCAAGTCGCCGGCGGCTCCGCGGACTTGGACGCGGCGGTTCCGCGTGAGGCCGAGCAGAACCGCCTTCTCGGGGCCCAGGCGCCCTCCGTTGTAGACGCCGATCATGGGAGTGCAGGGGCTCTGGAAGCTGCTGGAGGGCTCGGGCCGCCAGGTCAGCCCCGAGACGCTGGAGGGGAAGATCCTGGCTGTGGGTATCCTTCAGGCCTCGCCGGCGCGGGGAGGCCGTGACTGTCAGGCTCTTCCTGGAGGAGGAGGAGGAGGAGGACGGTCCTCCCCGGGGGAACCGCGCACGCGTTCCCAGGAGTCGGGACGTCACCCAGGGCCGTGCTTTGTGCCCGCTGGGCATCTCCCCTCCGCGAAGTGGAGGTGACTCTGGGCATCCCCCTTCTGTGAAGTGGAGGTGACTCTGGGCATCCCCCTCCGCGAAGTGGAGGTGACTCTGGGCATCTCCCCTCCGCGAAGTGGAGGTGACTCTGGGCATCTCCCCTCCGCGAAGTGGAGGTGACTCTGGGCATCTCCCCTCCGCGAAGTGGAGGTGACTCTGGGCATCTCCCCTCCGCGAAGTGGAGGTGACTCTGGGCATCTCCCCTCCGCGAAGTGGAGGTGACTCTGGGCATCTCCCCTCCGCGAAGTGGAGGTGACTCTGGGCATCTCCCCTCCGCGAAGTGGAGGTGACTCTGGGCATCTCCCCTCCGCGAAGTGGAGGTGACTCTGGGCATCTCCCCTCCGCGAAGTGGAGGTGACTCTGGGCATCTCCCCTCCGCGAAGTGGAGGTGACTCTGGGCATCTCCCCTCCGCGAAGTGGAGGTGACTCTGGGCATCTCCCCTCCGCGAAGTGGAGGTGACTCTGGGCATCTCCCCTCCGTGAAGTGGAGGTGACTCTGGGCATCCCCCTCTGTGAAGTGGCGGCAAACCTTGAAAGTCATTAACCTGAGTACGAGGTCATGGATACAACAAAGTAGAGTTCCGACCCCATTTTTCCCTTTAAAAATATTTTAGAGATTTGAGAGAAGGAGAGAGAGAGGAAGTAAGTATGGGCATGGTAGGACCTCTAGCCACTGCAAACGAACCCCAGATGCATCGTCATGTTGTGCATCTGGCTTTCAGTGGGTACTGGGGAATTGAACCCCAGGCCCTCAGGCTTTGTAACTGCCTTTAATTTAAAAAAATTTATTTATTTGACAAAGGGGCAGGGGGGAGAATGGGCACGTCAGGGCCTCCAGCCACTGCAAACGAACTCCAGACGCGTGCGCCCCCTTGTGCATCTGGCTAACGTGGGTTCTGGGGAATTGAACCGAGGCCCTTTGGCTTTGCAGGCAATGCCTTAACCACTAAGCCATCCCTCCAGACCCCTTTCCTTTCCCTTCCCTTTCCTTTCCCTTGCTTCTTCCCTTCTTTCTTTCTTTTAAATATTTTATTTACTACCTTTAACTTTCGAGCCACTTTCCCAGCTTTTCCCCCCTCCTTTTTTAAAACTAGGTTAATTTTTTTTTTTTTTTGTAATAAGAATTTCTTGTTATACATAAATCAGCTTCTTCCAGCTCCTGTCATTGACTTCTTAAGGATGGTGGTGTGCATGTTTGGTCGCTTCTTTTTTTGTCATTTTTTTTAAATTATGAAAAATAGTGATGTGAAGGTCTGATGTTTTCATTTATTTGTGTGCACCTCTTCCCCTGTGTCAGAAGCTGCAGGCACTTACGCCCGTTTCCTCAGTGAGGACGGGAAAGACTCGTGTCAATGTTGGTGTGCGTGTGAGTTGGGGATGAGTGCGAGTTTGTTAAGCACAGAAGCCGTTGACCAGGAAGTCAGTTCCTCACTATGTGTGCAACTTATAAATAATGGAACTCTGGTCATTTTAGAAAGTACCATTTTGTGCCAAGTTGCCAATACGCCCGTTAAACAAAAGTTTGCCTTGGCAGTTTTTGTGCGAGAGGTCTTGGTTTGTGAATCACGTGCGCTGTGTTGCCCCCACGTGGTTTCTCAGTGTCACTGCACTCTCAACCCCTGCAACCATTAGTGGAGGGAAGCACAATTTTCAGTGACAGGAACCCTTAAAACCTCACCACTGAGAGGTTCAGCTCCGTGGCAGCATGCTTTCCTAGTAAGCGCGGGGACCCATCCTCAGCACCGAAAGACCTGATGTCGTCAGCAGAGATTTAGGTGGTTTTGTGTTGAAGCCCTGTGAAGTTCGACATCCGGGTTCTGGGACGACAGAGGACAGGTAGACCATGGCGTTTAGATCATCAGCTTGCAACCGGCCGGGTCCTTTTTTGGGATGTGTAGTCATATGTATGAAGTTAGTAAGCTTTTCTGGAAGATTGGATCATTTAAACAGTACTGTCAAAGGTACTCTGCTTACAGTAACCTGATATATATGATGTAATAATGCAATTACTTGTATAATTGATTTTTCCTTGTCTCTTCATGGGAATCCAGTCACCTGAAATGCAGGTGTTATTGTTTTATTAATAAAGAACTTACCCACTATTATACCAGGTTCATAATTTACTCTTACACAATTTATATTACCAAATAAAGTGTTTGGCATTTGAACCATCTGAGTGTCTTATTTATACAGTTTAAATGTCTGTGTCAGAGAATTCATAGATTTTATTTTTTTTTTGTTTCTTAAAGACGTTAATGTAGATGCATTTAGATGTGTTAGGATTTTACACTTGGTTAACACACACTTATGGGGATTAATTAAATCTCTAGTCATGTAACTAACCCCAGTACTAAGGAAATTTACCTTTTTGCTCCAAAGTGTTACTGGATTTTGGATCTTAATTCAAAAGGGACATTTCTAGCCCTATAAATGTGCTGAAGTTTGACAAGTTGCATACTTTCAGCTTGTTTGAAATTCTCTAGAATTTCAAGGCCCTAGATGAGAATTGACCTGACCATGATTAATTTAAAAGTAAAAAAATGAATCACCAGAGCATAATGTAGTGTTTTGGCATATGGGGTTTAATAGTCTTTTAAAAGCTGTAGAAGATAAATCCTATTTTAATAGCAGGGCTGAGAGCTGTTTATTGGAAATTAAGTGTGTTGATTTTAAACTTGAAGCCGTGGGCTGTGTAGCCACTGCTGCAACTCCATCTCAACACAGCAAGCCCGAGCCCCCGAAGGCAGAGCTGAGTTGCAGAGCCCTGCCTCTGCCCATCAGGTGGATCCTGGCCTGACCCCTTCTTAGGTCTCTACCACTACCAGGAACGTGTCCCATAGTTTGAGACTCAGTAGGTGGTAGGCTAAGAGGGGGAGGAAGGGGCATGGGTGAAGTCCCTGAAGGCAGGAAGGAGTTGAGAGATTTCCAGCATTTGAGAAAAGCTAGTATCTTAATATGTGACAAGAGAAATGAGTAGAGATCAGATGATTCAGGGGTTATGTAGGTCAAGGGAAGAGTTGTGGATATTCTTTTTTTAAAATTTTTTAAGTTCTTCAAACTTTTATTAACTTTCATGATTACAAAAAATATCCCATGGTAATACCCTTCCTCCCCCCCACTTTCCCCTTTGAAACTCCACTCTCCATCATATCCCCTGCCCCTCTCAATCAGTCTCTCTTTTATCTTAATGTCATGATATTTTCCTCCTGTTATGATGGTCTTGTGTAGGTAGTGTCAGGCACTGTGAGGTCATGGATATCCAGGCTATTTTGTTTCTGGGGGAGCACGTTGTAAGGAGTCTTGCCCTTCTTTTGGCTCTTACATTCTTTCCGCCACCTCTTCCACATTAGACCCTGAGCCTTGGAAAGTATGATGGAGATATTACAGTACTGAGCACTCTGGTCACTTCTTTCCAGCACCATGATGCCGTCTGAGTTATCCCAAGGTCACTGCCATCTGAAAAGAGAAGATTCTCTACTAAAAGTGAGAGTAGCATTAATATAAGGGTATGAACATTAAGAGAAGTGCTTACTGGGCAGTTTGATAAAGCATAGTATATGCATTTAGCCAGACAGCAGCAGACGTTACACCCCTAGGGCTCATGACTACCCCTGTTTTAAGTTTTCAGTATCAGGAATTCCCTCCCATGGAGCAGGCCTCCAATCCAATGAGAGGGCAGTTGGTTTCCACCATGATAGACATGCCACTATTGCACCCGTTAGCTCATTTGGCCTGGCTGAGTTTTGGAAATTCTAAAGTGAGTGGGAAACTTGAATGTGCTCTTACTAATATATTAGTGAGACCTGATTGTACTTTTCAGGTATATTAGAAGGTAGACTTGGTAGGTTCTGGAACTGGTTAGATGAGGGATTATCTGGCTCACCCCAGAATTCTGGCTCAGGTGAAGGGAGTGAGTGATTCACTGATGGGCTGTGAGCAGCTTAGTGGTGAAAACAAAGTTTGAGTTGGGTCATGTTCAATTTGAAATGTCTATGAGGCATCAGGTAGGGATGTCAGCTGGGCTGTTGGATCTGGGAGAGTCTGCTCTAGACAGCCGTGATCGTGGGCAGGGTATGGTGGTGGTTGAAATATTGAAGGTGGTGCAGACAGGAGGGGGGAAATGGGCCTAGAAAAGATCACTGCAGAGCAGCTCCTGAATTGGAGGTTGTAGGAGCTAGCAGAGAGAAGGGAGCAGGCCCAGCAGGGGTCTGGGCACTCCATGGTCAACCCAAGCACACTCAAAAAGAGCATTGTAAAGAAAAGTTTACAAAATTCCAAGCAGAGAACATAAATTAATTTTAGCAGAGATAACTTTATGTAGTATACCCGTGTCTAATCAGTACATTAGTGGTTTTTTTTTTTTTTGAGACACTTGCTGTGCATCCCAGGCCTGCAGCTCCCTTCCTTGCATCTCAGCTTCATGAGTTCTCTATTACTGCCACATCTGCCACCTTTTCCCCCTGTGCCAGTAATCAAATTGACCTTGGTATTGATGTGCTACCCAAGTGCTGACTCACTGAGGTACATCTCCAGCCTTAGTAGTATTTTTTAAATATTTATTTATTTGTTTGAGAGAGACAGAGTCAGACAGAGGGAGAGAGAAGGAGAGAGAGAGAGAGAGAGAATGGGTGCCCCAGGGCATCCAGGCATTGCAAAAGAACTCCAGACACATGCATCATCTTGTGCATCTGGCTTACGTGGGTCTTGGGGAATTGAACCTGGGTCCTTTGACTTTGCAGGCAAGTGCCTTCACCACTAAGCCATCTCTCCAGCCCCTTAGTATTTTTCCCCCAAAGAAACGAAAACATTTTTTAGCCCATTCTAAATAATGGGCTTCATTATGACATGTTCACACATGTGTATCACTTTTGATATTCACTCCTGTCCTTGAACTATTTTCTCCCTTGTTACACCTCTTGTTGGCCATTCTCAAGTAACCTCCCTTCTGCTTTCATGACATGTGTTTGCCATTAGACATTTCTTTTTATCACAAAGCAGATTTATTGAATTAGCTTACAGTCAGTAGACTTTAGAGGACGAATCTGTCTCTGCTTTAAAAATCCATCATGTGATCGTGGAAGATGGGCAAGAATGAAAGAGCTGGAGGGCGGGGAGGCGTGCTGTGGAACTCTGCCATCTAGACGTGACAAGGCCACCGCACTTGTGAACCCTCACCAAACATAGCTACCTGCATTAGTCCCGTATGTAATGCGTCCAGTAACATTCTGTAGGGATGGGTAGGAGGGGGGTGTGCTTGGGAGGTCACTTTGTAATGAGCTAATGACAGTTAGTGGTTACCAGAGAGGGAGAGTCTTTTTTTTCCATATCATAGCCACTAGAAAGAGATGAGAAGAAATATAAGCGACTGAGAGGGATAAGGGTAATGTGGGGTACAGATCATCAAAAAGTAATATGTATGAATATGTCAAAAACTGGAACATCAACAACAAAAGCAAAGAGCTGATGTACAGTTAGCTGACTGGCAGATTCCAAGAGGTTCAGGTGTTTTTCTTTCACTTAGACATTTAGAGGATGGGGTTAGAAGTTCCAGAGCGTTTTCCTTTAACCGTTCTCACAGATATCAGCATTTGGCTAAACCAAGCACTCAAAGGAGTCCGGGATCGGCATGGGAACACCATAGAAAATGCGCACCTTCTCACTTTGTTCCATCGGCTCTGCAAGCTCTTGTTTTTTCGCATTCGTCCTATTTTTGTATTTGATGGGGACGCCCCACTGTTAAAGAAACAGACTTTGGTAAGTGTCATCTAATTCTGTGTGGTGGTTTGAATAGAATAGATGGCCCCCAATATATTCAGTTGTTTGTTTGTTTGTAGTTTGCATCTGCAGCCACCTGGCTGGAGGCAGAGTCACTGGGTGGATCTTAAGGTGTGGTGGTGGGTTTCAGATTTCAATCTAAAGATATGCAAAGTGTGCCTAGCAGGAATTCCTGAAGTGTGCTGTGCTGTTTGGCTTTTGGCTTTTTGGCTTGTACTTTACTCTCTCTCTGCTTGGACCTGTGAAGGCAGGCCAGCTTCTTCTGCCATTTATGGAACTTCCCCTGATCTGTGAGCTTCAATAAATATCCCTTCCTCCATAACTGTGCCTGGTCTGAAAGTTCATCTCAGTGAACCTAAAGCTGTCTGCTACATTCTGTTTCCTCTTTTTGGCACAAAACTATTATCAAATGTTTTCAAGTTTTTTTTTTAATTAAAAATTTTTTTTTGTTTTTGTTTTTCAAGGTAGGGTCTCACCCTAACCTAGGCTGACCTGGAATTTACTATGTAGTCTCAGGGTGGCCTCGAACTCATGGCAATCCTACTTCTGCCTCCCAAGTGCTGGGATTAAAGGTGTACGTCACCACACCTGGCTTTGAGTAAAGTTTTAAAATTTTATCTTTAACAAGTAAACAGTTCTTTTTTCTTTTGGTTTATTTCTAAATGGCTTATTTATAAGAGTACACCATGGAGCTAATGATAGAATTCTTACTGAGTTTTCCCATTAGGTAGCGTGCATGTTTAGGGGGTCCATGTGTATTCTGATTGTGTGCCATTGCTTAGAACTTTATGGAGAGCCCACTTAGCAGAGGATGCCACTTTTGGGATGGGATGGGATGATGACCTAGTAGGTGGTAGGAAGAAAAATGGTTTCATCAGGGTGGGAGGGGGTAACAGAGTGTATAGGGGGTTGTATATGGTCAAAATGCAATGTGTATGTGTGAACTTGTCCAAGAACGAAAAGAACATCACATCTATGCTTTAAGAAAAGCAGAACTCCCTTTGCTGAGTTTGGGAATTTATCTGCTCACTGCTTCGCTCAAAGCAGGCTGATGCAGACGCAGCAGGCGCACCACCAGCTCCTCAGCTCAGTGAGGTCTTGGGAAAGGACGTCCTCTGAGGGCTGTTGCACAGTGCCCAGATCCGCCACAGACCCGGCCATCAAAAGTCACAAAGGCACACATGGCCCTTTTCAAATAAAAGTAACTGCATACAAGGGGTCTTTTGGGAAATGGAAAAGCTGCCCTTTCCCCTCTGAAATGCTGTCACCCTGGTTCCTTCAGGGTGTCACTGTGCAGAAAGTGAAAACATTCCACCTAGCTGGGCATTTCTTACAGGATATTTCTGTTCACTTTAGGGACTGGGTCTAACATGTTGAAGGTTGAGTGCTACAGTATATATATGCAAGTGATACTTTTTTTTAAAATATAAAAAGCATGCACCTTTAACCACTGAGCTGTCTTCCTAGCCCCCAAGTAATATTTTTTTTAAAAGCACAATATTGGAGATTGCTTTTGGAATGATATATTTTAAAGAATAAATTACTGATAGTTTACTTTAGGAAGCATTTACTTGATTATATATCATTAAGTTTTGGGTTTCTTGATGCCATAGAAGGGCAGTTAAAAGAAACTGAAAGTTAACTAACAGTCTTCCACACGCATTTTCCAGTGTCTAGGGGGGACTTGAGTGTCCATACATAGCAGGACTGAAAGATGTTATTGAAGAGAAATTTAGCAAAGCACTAAAACAGCTGGAGTTCAACGCTGGCCAAATCAATGTTTTAAGCAGAGTACCACCCCAAAGTGAACCCTCGTCTCCCTCCTTGTCCCAGGCCAAGAGAAGACAGAGGAAGGACTCCGCCTCCAGTGGGGCCAGGAAAACTGCAGAGAAGCTGTTGAAGACATTTCTGAAGAGACAGGCTCTTAAAACAGCCTTCAGAAGCAAAAGGCAAGAGGACGAGCACACCCACTTTAGACAGTGCTTCACAGTCTTTCAGTTCTTTCTTTTTGAAAATTTCTTTTATTTTGTATTTGAGAGAGAGGGGGGTGGGTGGGAGGGAGAATAGGCATGCCTAGGGCCTCCGACTTCTGCAGACAGATTCCAGACACATGTGCCACCTTGTGCATCTGGCTTACGTCGGTCCTGGAGAATACAATCTGGGTCCTTTGGCTTGGCAGGCAAGTGTCTTACCCACTAAGCCATCTCTCTAGCCCAAGTCTTTCATTACTGTGTGAATTGCTCATGTTCTCTCTCCCTATTTAATGTAGTTTTAAAAAATATCTGTATTTCTTTCTTTGCAATGAGAGAGAGAGAATTTGTATGCATGAGTGCGAGTGGGTATACAGGGTCTCTTGCCCCTGCAAACAAACTCAAGATGCATGCACCACTTTGTGCATCTGGCTTTGCATCAGCACTGGGGATTTGAACCTGTGCTAGTAGGCTTTGCAAACAAGTGCCTTTAATTGCTGAGTCATCTCCCCAGCCCCTTATCTAATTTTGACTTTCAATAAAAAAAAATGAAGATTAAATTGAGAGGAATAAGTGGATGTCATTGGACTGGTTAATTTGAAATTGGGAAAACTCTGAGAATCAACTTTGCCAACAAGAGAGCAAAAGATGTTGGGGCAGATTGCTTAGATTTAAAATTAATTAGTTGATTTACTTTTTCTTTTTCAGTTGTCCTAGGAATGGAACTTAGGGCTTCACGCATGCTAGGCAGGTGCTCTTTCATGCAGTTCAGCCTACTTTCTACTTGGATAAGGCTTGTCTTTATGACTGCAGTTGGAGCTGAGGCAAAAGCTATGAGGAATCCCAGCAAATTCCCCTTCTCCCTGTGTAGTACTTAGCTGTTGCAGAGACCTCCCGGGGACAGCTGGCCTGGAGGGGACAGCTGCTGCCCTTGAGCAGGGGTTGTGTGACCTGTGGGGGGAGGGTTGACTGAAGATGCCACCTCATATGATCTCTGTTGAAAGCTCCGTGTGCCTTTCAGAGATGAAGCACTCCCCAGCCTTACACAGGTTCAAAGAGAGGATGACATCTATGCCTTGCCACCTTTACCAGAGGAAGAAAAACACAGGTGAGTGTCTAACTCCTTGAACATTCATTCTTTAATCACTGATATGTTCAGCAGGACTGAAACGCTTGTTTCATTAATGGATCTGAAGGGCCCATTCTTTGCGTCCTTTGGACGGGTTCTCAAAGGTTATGTTTTTCATTGTCTAACTTGTCTGTGTCGTGATTTACCGTTCTTTGTTCTTTCTCATTGTGAGGCGGTCACTGTTGGCCCTGAGGACTTAAAACATGTCAGAACACGAGTGTAGGTTTTCTTGCACTTAGCTTACGGCTGCTGCCTGACATGCTCCTGAGCTCACATGTCTCTTCACCACGCTGCAGCACCGTGAACGGCTGAAGGCAGGTGCTCGGTGCTTCTCAGCGCTCTGGGCTTCTGTGCCCGTGGTGTGCCATGTCCCGCAGACTTGCCCTTCTGGGATCTTTCTGGCCACTCCTCCACGGAGTTCTCTTCCACTGGCTCTTAGCACTCAGGATGTGTGTATGTGAAGGATACGTGGAGGACCAGCAGTCTGGACAGCGTAGCTTTCTCTCCAGTCCCCCACTCCCTTCCCAGGGGCTCCCAGGAGACACTGTAGCTTTTGCCTCAGCCCAGTTCTTTCTGTCCATTGCCACCCTCACCATCATTTCCCAGGACCCGAGTAGCACCCGAACTTCCTTCTGTCTTCCTTTGATCTTGCTCTAAGCCCTTAGCAGCACCTCGGCCCCACCTCCCTACCTAGTCCCTGCTGGGTATATAGACTTTTTAAAGCCCAGTTCTGGTACTTGCAAAACTTTATAGCTTTTCATTTCTTTTGAGACAGGGTCTTTTTTCAAGGCTGACCTGAAATTTACCCTGTAGCTAAGGCTAGTCTCGAACTCATAGTCTCCTTGCTACACCCTCTGCAGTGCTGGGATTACAGGCATACATTATTAGGCATACATCATTACTATATTATTATAATATTATTATTATATTATATTATTAGGCATACATTATTATTATACATTAGGCATACATGCCTAGCTAGTTTTATTTCTTCAAGATAAGCCTTCAACCCCTCAATCATTTTCTCCACCCTCCCTCTTGGACTCTTCACACTGTCCATGGACAGCTTGTCCTGTCCTTGGCTCCAGGGGATGTGGAACTCCGTTGTGTCTAGAATATGCTCCTTCCCTCATTTCCTACAACTACACTTTGTCTTTTTTTTTTTTTTTTTTTTTGGTTTTTCAAAGTAGGTTTCACTCTAGCCCAGGCTGACCTGGAATTCACTCTGTATTCTCAGGGTGGCCTTGAACTCACAGCAATCCTCCTACCTCTGCCTCCCGAGTGCTGGGATTAAAGACTGGCGCCACCATGCCCGACTCTACTCTGTCTATATTTATGGCTAACTCCAACCAGTATAATGGTAGAAGATTCTAGAAAGCCCTCCTCTCCATCCAAATTGGCTTGCTGTGACTCTCCTCTGAGCACTGTCAGCAACTCTGTCCTCTTGGGGTGGAGGTTAAACGAGGTGATATTGTAACCACTTACTTGAATGTGCTCCCCACCAGACAGGGACATCCTGTGTTGCAGTCCGGTTCGCATTGCTGGTAGAAATCACCCAACCAAGAGCAGCTTCTGGGAAAAAGAGATTTATTTTGGCTTAAAGACTCAAGGGGAAGCTTCATGATGGCAGGAGCAGAGGGTGGACATCACCTCCTGGCCAACATAAGGTGGACAATAGCAACAGGAGAGTGTGCCAAACACTGGCATAGGGGAACTGGCTATAACACCCATAAGACCGCCCCCAATAATACACTCCCTCCAGGAGGTGTTAATTCCCAAATCTCCATCAACTGGGAACCTAGCATTCAGAATGCCTAAGTTTATGGGGGACACCTGAATCAAACCACCACACCCTGGAATCACACATTGTCCTGTTTTATTTACACTTGGAGTCCCTGTGACTAATAGTGCCTTGAGTTCAAGAAGCGTCTTTGTGAGTAACCTCACAAATCATGGGCATCCTAAATATGTGCTTGACTTTCAGTTCAGAAGAGGAGGAAGAAAAACAATGGCAAGAAAGGATGGATCAGAAACAAGCATTGCAGGTATTTCTGTGGTTTGGGGACTCGGCGTGTGTTTCATCGTTCCAGATGAATGATGGGAAATGAATACCATTTATAAGGTAGGATAGATTATGAGAGCTCCTGGTAAAAAGTAAAGGCAGCTGCCTTTTGTTTATGTATGTGTGTATATATGTATGTACCTATAAAATACATCCTTACTCATGTATCTTTTTAAAATTTTTTAAAGATTTATTTTTATTTATTCATTTATTAGAGTCAGAGAGAGAGGAGAGAGAGAGAGACAGAGAGAGTGAGAATGAGTGTGCCAGGGTCTCCAGCCACTACACACAAACTCCAGATGCATGTGCCACCATGTGCCATCTGGCTTACATGGGACCTGGAGAGTCGAACCTGGGTCCTTAGGCTTTGCAGGCAAGCGCCTTAGCTGCTAAGCCATCTCTCCAACCCCTTGCTCATCCATCTTTTTGTGCATCTGTCATTATGCACATGTGTATATTCACAATAAGCTAGTTTCCTCTAGAAACAACCACCATTCAAGATGTAAAAGTAATGCATGCTTATGTAGACTACAGGAAAACCGCTGTCCCAAGGCTGGGGTATAGCTTGGTGGTGGAGTGCTTGCCTTACCTGTGCGGTGTCCTAGATTCAGTCCTCAGTTCTGTGAGAGAAAGTATAAGAGGAAAAGTGCCCGTCTCCATATTTATGAATAATCTGAAGTGACGTTTTGATTCACTTTAGACTGTCGCCCCATTTGGTGAAATGCCTATATATATGGATTTGGTGTGTGTACATGTACCAAATATACATGTGTTACACATGTTTGTGATTATATACTCCTGTGCATGTGTTCTAGTTGTGTGTGTGCACGTATACATGTGCGTGTGGAGCTTGGAGGACACCCAAGGTGTTGTCCATTTTGAGACAGGGTTTCCTCAGTGGCTTGGAGCTCTCCAAGTAGGTTAGACTGGCTGGCGAGCAGGCCCCAGGGACCCATTTGCCTCTGACTCCCTAACGCTGGGATTGCGGGCATGTACCACCATGCCTGACCTTTTCTTTCATGTGGGTTCTGGGGATCCAAACTCTGGCCTCCATGCTTGTAAGACATGCAGTTTGTAGCTGAGCTCCCTAGCCCTTAGTTATCTTTTTGTTTTGTTTTTCAAAAGGTAGGGTCTTTCTCTAGCCCAGGCTGACCTGGAATTCACTATGTAGTATCAGGCTGGTCTTGAACTCACAGTGATCCTTTACCTCGGCCTCCTGAGTGCTGGCCTTGCAGTCATGGACCACCACTCCCGGTTCTTGCACACATTTTTAAAAAATGAACATTTTGTTTTCTCTCATTTCTTGTTATAGCAGATGAAAAGTTCTTTGATTCCTAGATCTCTATTCTGTTTAAAAATTGGTTTATTTGCAAGGGGTGGGGGGAGACAGAGAGAGAGAACATGCATGAGCAAGCTCACCAGGGGTTCTTGCCACTGTAAATTAATTCCAGATGCGTGCACTACTTTGTGCGTCTGACTTTACGTGTGTACTGAGGAATCAAACCTGGGCCTCAGGCTTCTGCAGGCAAGTGCGCCAACCCTGTGCCATCTCTTCACTATTTTTCATGCTTAGCTTACATGGCCACCAGGGCATCCGTGTCCTAGCGCAGGGCCTGATGCCTGAGAGGTGCCTGGTAAAGACTTTTCTTGGGAATGGAAGGAAGATCCACTTGTTCTCTTGTGGCCTGCTGCAGCTGGCATGCTGCTGGTTCAGGCTCGTGTAGAATGCGTAGAACTGTGTTTATGCTAGAATGGTAAACGTTGGTAATGATGAGTAGATCTGAGTACACAGAATGTAAAGTCCATGGCGTCCCATTTGACCCCTGACAGGAGGAATTCTTCCATAATCCTCACGCCATTGACATTGAGTCGGAGGACTTCAGCAGCCTGCCCCCCGAGATAAAACATGAGATCCTAACCGACATGAAAGAGTTTACCAAGCGGCGGAGGACGATGTTCGAAGCCATGCCAGAGGTACAGCATCCGGTGATGTACGGTGGCCAGATGGACTCAAACTGCCCAGCAGAATCTCATTAGAAAGATGAGGCAGCTGAAAGGCAGGACCTAGGCAGCATCTCAGTTTCTAGTAAATAGCATTGGTGCTTCTTGGGACCTGTGAGGCATCATTTCTTTGCACACTTGGACTTGTAAACAGTTACTCAAAGAAGTCTTCTGGACTTTCCGCCCAAGACCAGGCTCCTCCTCTCCTCTGTGTCCTCAGCACCCTGTGATGTTGTTTTCTTGTTCTCGGCACCAGAACGTGCCTGCCTGAGCACCCCTGCCTCCTCAGCAGGCGGCTCAGTGTCTGTCATGCAGTCAGTGCCCAGCGTGCGCCTCATGACTTGGTTCTTAGGCTCGTTCTTCAAAGTTATCTTAAACCATGATAGACTTCTTCTGTCACCACTGATCATGATCTAATGACACGGAATCTAATGACAGTAGAGAACATAGTCTGGCTTGAAATTCCAGGTGTGTTTTCCTCTGCTGCAGCTCTGGAGAGGCTGTTGGCTCTTTGCACTCTCTTGCTCATTGTACACAGTGGGAATAAAGCCTCTTCGGTGTGATACCTCCCTGAGGGCTCCAGAGTCACAGAGGCTGAGCAGGTGTGGCATGTGTGGTGGTATGTTGTTGCTGTTGTTGGGTAATTCCACCATTAATTACTTGATTCCTCCCACCACGAGCTCCTGGGTGCGTCCCACCACTGCCTAGAGCTGCACCTGTTACTTCTCACAGTCCTCTGACCCTCCGAGGCAGAGGATATATTGTGCAGCATCACCTTTTTTTAAAAAAATATTTTATTCACTTATTTTAGAGAGAGAAAATAGGTTCATGGGCATGTCAGGGCAGGGTGCTGGAGAATTGAACTCAGGCCGCCAAGTACCTCTAACCACTGGGTCATCTCTCCAGCCCTGCAGCATCATTCTTAATTAATTGATGTAGTTTTTTCTTAGATTAATTCCAGAAATATGGAAAAGGCTGAATATCTTTCTTTCTCCATCTCTCCCTTCTTTCCTGTGTAGAATGTTAAGATAATGTGAAGGTTATCTTAATGATAGCCTTATTATAACAGAAATGATAGTGGTTTTTTTTTTTTTTTTTTTGGTTTTTCAAGGTAGGGTTTCACTCTAGTCCCGGCTCACCTGGGTGGAATTCACTATGGAGTCTCAGGGTGGCCTCGAACTCATGGCGATCCTCCTACCTCTGCCTCCTGAGTGCTGGGATTAAAGGCGTGCGCCACCATGCCTGGCTTTCAGAAATGATGGTTTTGAATTCTTGGGTCTTTGAGTATAAGTAGCAAGTTTATTTTTATTTCAGGGGAAAAATTCAGCTTTGATCTATCTTTCAGGCATCTTATTTCATGAGTGTGAAGAATCCCTGGGTATTACTGAAGAAAATAGGATTTTACTGGAGTGGGAAGGAGGGGAGAAAGACAGTCCCTAATAATTTTCTCTGGTTTTCTTTATTCTCATTCAAAAGATAAGACATTAGAAAGTAAGACAAGAAAGACAAGATAATTTCTTTTATTCTCTTCTTGCAACCATAGTGTCTTTATGACTGGTAGTCTATTGGGTAGTGCGGAGTAGCAGTTTACCTTATCTGTAGGTTGACAGAGCAGTTCTCAGTCAGCCAGGATGGTTCTTTGTGTGGCCCGTCCATTATGCCCATGGGTTTGATAAGAGAATATGCACGTAGTGGAAAGTGTAACGGCGATGATAGTAACAGACTGGATCATTGTAAGTCAGTCTTCCCAGATCTCCCATGTGATTCTGGTGACAGGGTCCCAGTGTCCTCATTCATGGGAATGGAGACGATGAGGAGACTCCTAGAATATGAGAAGAAATATAAGAATGCCTAGGAAAAGGCCCTTGATGGGAAAGGCTTTACAAATACTATTACCAATAACTGTGATTGCCAGGTGAGGTGACACACGCCTTTAATCCCAGCACTTGGGAGGCAGAGGTGGGAGGATCGCTCTGAGTTTGAGGCTAGCCTGGGACTACAGAGTGAGTGCCAAATCAGCCTGGGCTACAGGGAGACCCCACCTTGGATAAAACCCAAACAAACCAGTAACTGTGGTCACTGTGGTTGACTGTCTCTGTGTGCAGTGGGCCATGGGCACTGACAGACACCTTGTCCCACGGTCACTTTAGACACTCATCTGTGCTGAGCTGCTATTGGGTGTCATCACTCTGTCATGGAGTACATGCTCAGGACACTGTTATTAAACTTTTTTTAATTTTAATTTTTAAAGTTTTATTTATTTGAGAGAGAGGGAGAGAGTGAAAAGAGAGAGAGAATGGGTGCGCCAGGGCCTCCAGCCACTGCAAACAAACTCCAGACACATGCGCCACCTTGTGCATCTGGTTTAACAGGGGTCCTGGGGAATCAATCTGGGTCCTTTGGCTTTGCAGGCAAGTACCTTAACTGCTAAGCCATTTCTCCAGACCAGCACATTTTTTTTTTTTCGAGGTAGAGTCTCACTCTAGCTTGGGCTGACCTGGACTTCACTGTGTAGTCTCAGGGTGGCCTCAAACTCACAGGGATCCTCCTACCTCTGCCTCCTGAGTGCTGGGATTAAAGAAGTGTGCCATCACTCCGGGCAGGACATTTTTTTTTTTTTCAAGGTAGGGCCTCACTCTAGCTCAGGCTCACCTGGAATTCACTATGTAGTCTCAAGCTAGCCTCAAACTCATAGCACTCCTCTGACCTCTACCTCCTGAGTGCTGGGATTAAATTCACATACCACCACGCCCTGCTGTTTTAGTTTTTTTAAAAGGCAGTTATAACTCTGAGTGTAATGGTATATACCTTTAATCCCAGTACTCAAGAAGTAGAGGCAGGGGGATTCCAAAAGTTTGAGGTCAGTGTGATCTACATAGTGAATTCCAGGTTAGCCTAGGCTGTATAGCAAGACCCTGTTTGACCCCCCCCCCCCCACAAAAGACATTTATAGTTTTTCCTAGTTTTTAACATTTTATTTTTATAATCTGAAACCACTCCTGTTTTTATAGTGTGAATCAGTTCTTTTTGGGATATCACCTCCGTTGATGTCAAGCAGTAATTGCATTTCTGGCACCTTTAGGAGTCTAACGACTTCTCACAGTACCAACTGCAAGGTTTGCTGAAGAAAAACTATCTGAACCAGCACATAGAGAATGTCCAGAAGGAGATGAACCAGCTGAGCTCAGGGCACCTGCGGAGGGAGCTCGAGGATGAAGGGGGCTTTCTGAAGGAGGTGGAGTCACGGAGAGTGGTCTCAGAAGACACGTCACACTACATCTTGATAAAAGGCATGTGGCACCACTGTTTCTTTGACAACTAAAAGCCTGGGGTGTGCTGTGGCCCTTGAGTTTTGAGCACTCGTGGGTAATGTCAGTAGAGACCTGCAAGTGTATTAACAGTTGTATCAGTGGTCAGTGGATTAGTTACTGCAGTGTCCCCCAGGCTTCAAAGTTAATGAATTTGAATTAGTTGCTGACTTAAAAAGTATAACTTTATTCGTGGGAAGAGTATTCCCTTGTTCATCTTCCTAGAAATATTTTGTCACGTGTAGTGAGAAATGTTGTAATTTCTCTAAGGTATTCAATCTAGGAAAGCTTCAGAAGTGGCCTCGGAGTCTCTTCCTTCTTCCAGCAAAGCGCACCCCTCGTCCTCCGACATGAAGACGTCTCCCAGTGACCCAGTGAAACCCGAGCAGGAACCCGGGGCTGCGCCGCCTTCTCCAAGAACCTTACTGGCCATGCAGGGCAGCAGCTCCGACGAGGAGCCGCAGGGCGGAGCCGGGGGTCAGTCCAGGGAGGGGACCCCACGGGGCCCCCCAGACGTAGGCTCCGTCTCTCCGCGGACCCTCGCGGCGATCCAGCGAGCGCTGATGGCTGACGACGAAGCTGGGAGCGAGTGCGCGGGGCACGGCGAGCCGGCCATGGGAATGCCCTCTGGAAACGGTCCCGAGCAGGCTGTGGGCGGAGGGGCTGCAGTGGCCGATGGGGGTGCGCTGCTCGTCGCCGGCCCCCCTTCGGCCCCGGTGAGCTTGGCAGAGCGTGTGGCCAGCACGAGCAGTGGACGCGCGCAGCCGGACCCGGCCCGTTCTCCCCGAGCTGCTGCTGCTCCCCGTGGTGCATCCGATGGTCCAAAGGAACAAAGGTCCCCCGTGCTTGTGGCCGGTGAAGCCTCTCCGACGAGCCGTGCGGCCACGGTTGAGGACAGGGAAGGCCTTGCTTGCGAGTGCACCGAGCTTCCTTGCAGCGATGCCCCCGGCACCCCCAGAGGAAGGGAACCTACACCAGAACCCCCAACAAGCGCACGCTCTGCACCGGGGAAGGAGCCACACGCCAGAGAGCTCGAGCTCCCGAGTGGCCGCTGCGCACCCGGGACCCAAAGGGATTCCTCGCCTCTTGCCAGGGCTGACGAGTCAGATGGTGGGCAAAACCCTGCTGGGCAGGTGAGGTGTACAGTTCATGTCCCTTCAGAGGCAACGGGTGACTTAGAAAATGCGTCATCCAAGGCTGAAGAACATGGTCATTCCCTAAAAACCACCCAGGAGCTGGGGACACCCGAGCAGTTGATTTCATCCCCACCGTCCTCGGAGCCAATGGAGACGCAGTCTGAAGACAGCGAGTCTGACGGTAGGTGCCAGGCACTCGGCAGGGAAGGGGAGGAGGAGGAGGAGGCCACAGCTGTAGGGACTGGGAACCCTGTGGCACGTCCTGTACCCTTCCACTCTACAGTGAAAAGGAGCTGGGGAGAAAGGAAAATGACCTTGGGGACGCAGCCGGGATTGGGATGCCACTCTCCCTGCTTTCCAGGGCTGTCTGTGTATTGTCTTTAAATGGAGGGACTGCCCTGCTTGGAGAAAGAAAAGCTGAATTTCACATTAGCTTCTTTTTAATTTAAAGATTTAAAAAAAATTTATTTATTGATTTATTTGAGACAGAGACAGAGAAAGAGGAAGAGAGAGAGAGAGAAAGAAAGAAAGAAAGAAGGAGAGAGAGAGAATGGGCACGCCAGGGCCTCTAACCACTGAAAATGAACTCCAGATGCATGCGCCCCCTTGTGCATCTGGCTTACTTGGGTCCTGGAGAATTGAACCAAGACCTTTGGCTTTTCAGGTAAACGCCTTAACCTCTAAGCCATCTCTCCAGCCTAAAGATTTTTATTTATTTATTCATTTGAGAGAAAAACAGGTAAGAGTGAGAGTGTGAGGGAGGGAGAGAATGGGTGCACCAGGGCCTCCAGCTGCTACATATGAACTCCAGATGCATGCACCACCTTGTGCATCTGGCTTATGTTGGTCCTGGGGACTCGAACCTGGGTCCTTTGGCTTTGCAGGCAAGTGCCTTAACCACCGAGTCATCCCTCCATCCCCCATTAGCCTTTTTTTAAAAACAACTTTTTACTTTGAAACGATACACTTTAAAAGCTTGAAAGAATATCACAGAGCACTGATTTCTTGTTTTGCCACATTTGTTTTATTCTCTGTCTGTTTCTTACCACATACTTTTCCCCGTGAATAGCATCTCTGTTTCTGTATTGTTTTGCACACACACACCAGGTCCTCATTGTCTGCAATTCCATACTTGTGAGTGTCTACTCACTCAAGTTTACTTGACTCCAGAGCCATTGCTCGCACATTTGCAGAGTGGGGGAAAGTTCTGTTGTCCCGCTGTCCTGCACAGAGACGGAGTCTGGGAGGTGCTCTGCTTGGTTTCAGTGGGTCTTCAGAGACCTTCTGGGGCTCTTGGGGTGGGGATCCTTTTAGAGCAGAAAGCTCCAGCTAGGAACCTTCCCACCACACTGGCGCCATAATTAGGGTGAAATCAGGCACTCAGGCAAGTCAACACCAGCCTCACGTCTTCTTTGTAAAATAAGACAATCTATCTGCCAAGACGGGTTGTTTTTAGAATTGCATATAATATGAGGCTGGAGAGATAGCTCAGCGGTTAAGGCAGTTGCCTGCAGAGCCTAATAACCTGGGTTCGATTCCTCAGTACCCATGTAAAGCCAGGTGTACAAAGTGCTGCATGCGTCTGGAGTGCATTTGCAGTGACTGGAGTGACTGGAGACCCTGGCACATCCATTCTTTCTCTGCTTGGAAATAAAAGATATTTAAAAAAGGAATTTCAGCCCTGGCACATCCATTCTCTCTCTGCTTGGAAATAAAAGATATTTAAAAAAGGAATTTCAGATAATGAAATAATGTTCACACATACATGTGCATCTGTGCATGCATGTGTATTTCCTTCTGAAAGCAGTGACTCAGTGTTGAGTGACTTTTAGTGACTCTACCTTAAAGTGATGAGAATCAACAAAACACACACTCACAGTATTTGTGTCCTGGTGCCTGTCAGATCGTCAGACGTATGTATGTATGTATGTATGTATGTATTAGCGACAGGGTCTCACGTAGTCCAGACTGGCCTCAAACTTGGAATGCAGCTGAGGCTAACCTTGAACTCCTGTTCTCTGTGAGTCAGTGTCTCAGGAAGAGATGGTGCACCTGAGCCAACTCCCACTCCCTAGTTGTGCACTGTTGGATGGCTTCTGAACAGGCGGCTGCTGTGATGGTGGCCAAATGGTTTTCCTGCCCCATCCCTCTTAAGAATTTATTATTTGGCATCCTTCTAAAAGGACGGCCTTTCCCTTCTCTGCTGAGCCTCATTATTACTGCTGTCAGCATGGACTCCTGGGTTTGTGTTTCACTCAGTACATTACAGCCCGGGACTGTCGCGAGATACACTGTTCAGATTCCCCAGCGCTGGCCTGCGGGGCTCCTCAGGCGGCTCCTGCGGCTCTGTTCCTCGTTATTTTCTGAGCATCTCTGTGCTGTCCGGCCAGGATGTCACAGGCCTTTCTTAGGCAGACTTTGCTGTGATCCTAGACCCCATAGGCTGCCGGCGAGCGCTCTGTAGGCACACGTGTGTGCTTGCACGTGCTCTGTGTGCTTACACGTGCGCACAGCCGCGTGGATGTGGAGGAAGTGACGTCATTGCTTTGGCGCAGGAAGTTTCATTGAAGTGCAGAGCCTGGTTAGCGACGGTGATGAAGGCTGCAGAGCTCCCTGTGAAGGCGAAGAGGAGGAGGAAGGCTCTGCGGACTCTGCGAGTGAGGCCGCGGACGCGGAGACGCACCGAGACAGCGAGCGCGATGACGCAGACGGCTCGCTCAGCGAATGGCAAGATATTAATCTGGTAAAAATGTAACATCTTGTGTTAACCCATTGCCGAAGAAGCTAAGCTCAGTAGCTGCGTGCGTGCGTGCGTGCGTGTGCGTGCATGCGTATGTGCGTGTGCGTGGTGGCCAGAGGCTGACACCCGGGGGTCTTCTTTGATCGCTCTCCGTGTTACATCCTGAGGCAGGGTCTCTCACCGGAACCCAGAGCGCGCTGATTCAGCTAACCCTGCTGGCCAGCTTGCTTCAGCCATTCCCGGCCTGCTTCCCACGTGCCGGCTCTGCAGACTGGCCCTTGCCCCCCACCCACCGGGCAGTTGTGTGGGTGCTGGAGGTCCACACTGAGGGTCTCAACGCTGTGCCAAGTGCTCCCCTGACTGCGCCATCTCCCCAATCTCTTGTTTTTCTTTTTCTTTTTTTTAAATTTTCTTTTGGTGGGGGGTTCAAAGAAGGGTCTCTGTCTAGCCCAGGCTGACCTGGAATTCACTATATAGTTCCAAGCTGACCCCAAACTCGAATTTACAGTGATCCTCCTACCTCTGTCTCTGAAGTGGGGGTCCTTTAAGCATGAGCCACCACACCCAGCTTTTAATTGGCAACTTCCATACATATAGACAGTATTCCACGATCATAACTTCGTCCCACCACCCTCCCTTTCCCCCTCTTAAGCGTACCCTCCACTGACTCCCTTCTTCCCAGTAGTCTCTCTTCTATTTTGCTGTCATCAATTTTCCCCTCCTGTAATGCAGGTCTTGTGTACGTAGCTTCAGCCACACACCCCCTTGAGTTTTAAATACTTACTGGATGTTTGTTTATTAGCTGTTTGTGATGCATCTTCTTGTTACTGATGGCTCCTAATTTCCGTATGATTTAGTGAGGGGATGGGAGGTATTAAAGAGTCTTGCTCAGAAATTCAGTGAAATACTTTGTAAAGAGGAAAAAAGCTTGTTAGTAATTTCAGCCAGATGAAATGTAGGCTTTTAATAACAAATCATTGAATTAATAGTGAATCGCCCTCAGAATGAGAACTTATTGATAGGAGGAGCTTGAAGCCCTGGAGAGCAACCTTGTAGCAGAAGAGAATTCACTGAGAACTCAGAAACAGCAGCAGGAGCGCGTCGCGGCCACTGTAACGGGACAGATGTTCCTGGAGAGCCAGGTACGTGGCCTCAGCTGGGGTCGCCCTGGCTGACTTCTCCACACTCCGGGGCGGGCCGGGGCAGTGCTGTGCTCCCTGTGGTCGGGGCCCGGAGCGCGTGTCCCTGAGGTCACCTGTCGCATCTCAGGAGCTGCTGCGTCTGTTCGGCATTCCCTACATCGAGGCCCCCATGGAGGCAGAGGCGCAGTGTGCTGTCCTGGACCTCACCGACCAGACTTCCGGAACCATCACCGACGATAGCGATATCTGGCTGTTTGGAGCCCGGCATGTCTATAAGAACTTTTTCAGTAAAGACAAGTTTGTCGAGTATTACCAATATGTGGACTTTCACAACCAGCTAGGTAAGACTTCACAGTGTAATTACTTTCTGAAATTTGCCCACACAAGTTGCCTTACAATTTTATATCCCTAAGGAGGTAATTTGAGGTGTAAGTGTAAATAATTGGTTTGTACTGGGTTTCATATAACTCATCACATATAGAGGAATAGGATTTTAAATTTTATTTATTTGCAAGTGTGTGTGTGTGTGTGTGTGTGTGTGTGTCTTACCAGTGCAAATGAACACCAGAAGCATGTGCCGTTTTGCATCCAGCTTTACATGGATGACTAGGGAATTGAACCCGGACCAGTAGGCTTTGTAAGCAGGTTGTAGGCAAGTGCCTTGAGGTGCTGTTATATCTCCCCAGTTTCAAAGAATAGGATTTAAGGGCTGGAGAGATGGCTTAGCGGTTAAGCACTCGCCTGTGAAGCCTAAGGACCCAGGTTCGAAGCTCGATTCCCCAGGACCCACATTAGCCAGATGCACAAGGGGGCGCACATGTGTGGAGTTTGTCTGCAGTGGCTGGAGGCCCTGGCGTGCCCATTCTCTCTCTATCTGCCTCTTTCTCTCTCTGTCTGTCGCTCTCAAATAAATAAAAATGAGCAAAAAAATTAAAAAACAGAATAGGATTTAAAAAATTAGACTTAAGACACTAAAACCCTGGTAATGTTCAGGTCCTTGCTCCAGTCTAGTCCCCTGAGCTGGTTAGCTGCCAGTTAGCTGAGCTCTCTGCAGAGGAAGCGAGTGGAGCCGCGGCTGCTCTGGCCTGTGTGGCTGCTGCTGTGCTGCTGGCATTGACTGGCACTCACTCACCCTTCCACATGGCAAGTGCTCGTTGAGTGACCCCTCTGTGCCAGGTATTCTTTTGAAATGTTTTCTTTACATACATACATACATATATATATATATATATATATATATATGGTTCATTTTTATTTATTTGTTTGAGAGTGACAGACACAGAGAGAGAAAGAGGCAGATAGAGAGAGAGAATGGGTGCACCAGGGCCTCCAACCCCTGCAAACGAACTCCAGATGCTTGAGCCCCCTTGTGCATCTGGCTAACGTGGGTCCTGGGGAATCGAGCCTCAAACCCCGGGTCCTTAGGCTTCACAGGCAAGCGCGTAACCGCTAAGCCATCTCTCCAGCCCTATGCCAGTTATTCTTGCCAGTGGGGAAACAACAGAGAACGAAACAGTCTGGTAGGAGAACCAGGCGGTACCACGTTCACAAGCCTTCATTTGACAGCTGGCCCGCGCCGTGCAGCAAGAGCAGGAAAGAGAAGCGAGCCGCGTTACAGGCAGGTCGTGTTTCTGATGGAGTGCTCGTTGGCAGTGGTGGTGTTTGGAGGCCAGTGCTCTCGGGGACGTTGTAACCAGTGCTGTAAATAGGTGTTGGGCGAGGAGTGTTTTGAAGGCACGTGGTGCGTGCAGAGGCCCGGTGGCAGCAGCTGCTCAAGTGCGGGCCGCGGGGAAGCAAGGAGAGCGCGGCAGAGGAAGAGAGCAAGGAGGAGTGCTTTGGGACGTGCTCCGTTTGAGGTGACCACTAAGACACTCAAGTGGACATCCTCAGGCGATAGTTCAATGTGTGGCCTACAAAGAGAGGGTTGGGTAGATAATTAGGTGGTCAAAATGTAGAGAGGATTTATATATGCTCAGGTACATAATGCTTATAAATGTTGTGTATGTTTTATAAAAAATATTAAAGCTAGTAATTGTTATTCTTACAGGATTGGACCGGAGCAAATTAATAAATCTGGCCTATTTGCTGGGCAGTGATTACACTGAAGGCATCCCAACTGTAGGTTGCGTTACAGCCATGGAGATTCTCAACGAATTCCCAGGACGCGGCCTGGAGCCACTCCTGAAATTCTCGTGAGTTCTTTCTTCAGTTCTGTCGTTCAGGTATATATGAATGTATTCAAATCAACAAGTAGAATTTTGTCCTTCCGTGCTGAGGTTAGCCCGTATTGTCCGTGAGTGAACTTGTGGTCCCCCGGCCTCAGCCTGCTAAGTAGCTGGGACTGCAGGTGAGTGTCACTGTGTCCTGCTAGAAGTAGTTCTCAGGTTACACGTCATGAGCCGTCACAGGCTGTTGTGCATTGAGGCTGCGGTTTCTGTAGTTCTGACGAGGTTAAGCGTGTGTTACCTTTAGGAGCGCTGGGTCATCATCACCCAAGCACGCCAGCTCTCCTGAGGGAACGAGTTTCCATTTCTTCCACCCACGTGCTCGTACAGTAGCTGGCGTGTGTCACATGTCCTGCTGGCCTGGGGTGGGCACATTGCAGTACATGTCCCCACAGTCTCCCTGTCGTCTTGAAGGGAAAGCAGATGGGATTGGGCTTCTGTGTGTTTGGGGTTCTGAAGGAAGTCAGTCAGAAAAGAGTATGGGAAAGAAGGCCAGGAATTTCACATTCAGGCTGTTGTCTGTGAATAGAGCTGTGCTGTCCTGGAGGTACAACTCTTCAACAGTGGAGACTCTGAGATGTTAGCAGTTGTGTCTCTGAAAGTTGTACTTTCTTTTTTAAGTTTTTTTTTATTTGTGCTCTCTCTGTGTGTGTGTATGTGTCTGTGTGTGTCGTGTGTCCTAGTGCACCCGGATCTCTTATTGCTGTCTTACATGGGTGTCTGAGGAATTGAACCTGGGACAGCAGGCTTTGCAAGCAAGTGCCTTTAACCACTGAGCCATCTCCCCAGCCCCAAATAATTCCTTCTTAAGGTTTTTCCTTGATTGCCTTTTTAAAAAAAATAAAAATAAAAAACCGGAAATATTTATATACATAGAAAACTACAAATGACTTTCTTACACACAAATGAAATAATACATAGAAAAATTGTAAGATATGGATTAATAAGGAGTACACCTGATATTTTGTTTTATAAAATGACAAGTAGTCAGAAAAGCCTACAGTTAAATTCACATTATGATACACACACACAAACATGTGTGCTGGTATAATTGTGTACTTCAGTTTTTACAAAATGGGCCATGGTGTACACTTTTCACAGTGAGCTTTACAACTCTGTGGCATCTGGCTCCCTGAAGGAAGATGGAGACTTGGCCTGGTCTGAGGTTCAGGATGAACTCAGAGTAAAAATACAGGGCTGGAGAGATGGCTTAGCCCATAAGGCGCCAAGTCTAAGGACCCATGTTCGACTCTCCTGATCCCACCTAAGTCATACGCACAAAGGTGAGGCAAGCGCAAGGTCGCACATGCCCACTAGGTGGCGCAAGCGCCTGGAGTTCCATGGCCGTGGCTGAGGCTCAGGCGCACCAATTCTTTGTCTGTCTCTTTAGCTCTTGCTCTATCTAAAAAAAAAAAAATAATAAAAAATAAATAAATACACAGTAGGGTGTGAGAAGCCAGAGCAACCCAACATGGGGCTTTCTTTTCACTCCCCTGCTAGCCAGGCTCCCGCAGGCCGAGCTCAGCCCGCCTGCCGTGGTCTGACTTTCTAAGAGCCTTGACTCTGAGTCGGCCGCCAGCATTTAAGAGCAGGGAGCTTTCTGCAGCAGTGTTGGGCTCGCTTGGGAAGAAAAGAAGACCAGGCTTGGTTTCTAAGTGGTCCTCCCACACCCGGGCTGGAGCAGCAGCCCCTGCCCTGGGCCCTCTGCTTGGGTCATCCCCGCTCAGTGTGGCCCTGTCCCAGTGCCCCTTGCTCAGCTTCATGGCCATGGGTGCCTGCTGGCCTGCGCTGTCATGAGCAGTGGGGCTCGGGGCTTGGTCTTACGTCGTGTTTTACTAGCTCTCCAAGCTGGAAATAGTCATGACTCTTTCACATGTGAAAAGTCGCAAGTACCGAAGGGGGGGTTATGGGTAACCCCAGTGCCCTGTCGGAAACAGGGCTGTAAAAATGATGAAGAGTTGGGCGTGGTGGCGCACGCCTTTAATCCCAGCACTCGGGAGGCAGAGGTAGGAGGATCGCTGTGAGTTCGAGGCCAGCCTGAGAATACATAATGAATTCTAGGTCAGCCTGAGCTGGTGAGTCCCTACCTCGAAAAACAAACAAACAAACAAACATGAAGAAAGGTAGTTTTTCCCTTTGCATTCTGATACTGACGAGGCCTGCAGGTAGTCTTTTCAACACTAGGTGGCACTCCTGCTCCGGCGACGTAGAGGGCACTGACTTGGTTCTAACACTGCTAGTGTGTGAAGAGCAGAACCGAGACCTAGGTGCTGTTTCAGCATCCATTGAGGGCCTCGGTTGGTGACGAGCATACTTACGGTTTCACTTTTTATGTGCACTTGTCTTAGTGGCATGCGTTTCCCCCTGATTTTCTGTTGGGGCATTACAAATGACCTGAAACCCCAGTGGCTTTGATTAGCAGCAGTCTTTGAATTTGGTTCCGAATCTAAAATTTGGTTAGGATTTGGAAGTATTTTGTTTGTTTCGGTTAGAATGGCTGACCTGAGCTCAAAGGTCCGCACAATGCCTCCCCCCTCCCCGCGCTAGCCAGGAGGAGCCTTGTGTTGGGAGACGGCACAGAAGGACGGTGGGCTGGCTCCTGTCTTCTCCTGGACCACTGCGCGAGCTCAGGCTCCCTTCCAACATGGTGGCTGCTTCCAAGAGCACATGCTTCCAGGAACGGAGAGTAGGAAGGCTTGAACCTAAGGGGGCGCACACCGCCACTTCCTGTCTTGCTCCCAAGTCACAGAGCCCAGTTGAGCCCCCTTCATGGTGGGAGGAATGTCAACAACTGTGTGGCTTTCTTTAACCTGCTAAAATAAGTTATCATTATGGTGGGAAAAGTTGAAAATTGGGTTAGGTATAGAGAAGCAAACAAATAGCTGTATTCTTTCTCACAACATTGCATGCGAGCAAGTAGTAGTTTTTGCTATTATTTATTTATTATTGTGATTTTGGTTTTTTGAGGTAGGGTCTCACTCTAGCCCAGGCTGACCTGGAATTCACTATGGAGTCTCAGGGTGGCCTCGAACTCATGGCAGTCCTCCTACCTTAGCCTCCAGAGTTCTGGGATTAAAGGCATGTGTGCGCCACAATGTCTGGCTTTGCTATTATTTACTATTAAAAATATTTGTTTACTTCTTGTCTTGTTCTGTTCATATCCCATCTATTTTTATAACTATCTTTATATTTTAGTGTGTGTTTTAAGAAATTACCATATTCTTGGCATTGTACATTGTATTCATTGCATCTGATTAGAGATGAGTAATGCAGGACGATGTCTTACATTTCCCTGCTGACAGACCTGGAGCTGATGTGACTTCGTGCTACTGTAATGGTGAGCGAGGCTCCGTAGGAGGTCTGTGGACTACTGAACTAATCTGTGAAGTCTTAGGCAGGTCCATCTTGTGAGTTCACTTTCCTCTTCTGCGAGGCGAGGCCAATGATACGACTCTGCTTATATGGTTATTAGACAAATAAACTATTGAACACGGTTCCAAGCTCGTAGTTTACATTCAGCAAGTGTTTACCATCCCTGTACCTTGTGACTGATAGTGCTAGCAACATCAGTATTCTGACCATTGGATGATGTGCTGGCGCCAGAGCCACTTCTCCCCAGTGCGTGAACCACGGCGTTTCGGTGCTTTGCAAGTGAGCATTTCTTACACTCTGCAGGGAGTGGTGGCGTGAAGCTCAGGAACACAAGAAGACGGCCCCCAATCCTCACGACACCAAAGTGAAGAGGAAGTTACGGGAGCTGCAGCTCACACCTGGTTTTCCCAACCCGGCGGTGGCAGACGCTTACCTCAGGCCCGTGGTGGACGACTCCAAGGGGTCGTTTCTGTGGGGGAAGCCCGATCTTGAGAAGATCAGAGAGTATCCTTGATTTCTTAAAACTCAGTGGAATGGGAAGTTGGATCGTTTTGCCCTAATACTCCACACATAGCCCCTCCCCCTTACCTCTAATGAGGGTCTTACTTTGAAACAAGCAGTGGTGTGTTCCTATGCACCACCACCTGCCCGTGCTCCCCTTGCTCTGAACGACTGAGAAAGATGCTTCATTTGCCTTTATTACTGATTTTCCATTACGCATATTTAAATAAGCATTTGGAAAACATGTTTAAACAGTTACAATAAGATTAACCAACTAGAGTTCACTTTTTCTCTCAAAGAAAAAGGCCAGGCATGGTGGTACACGCCTCTAATCCCAGCACTCAGGAGGCAGAGGTAGGAGGATTGCTGTGAGTTCTAGGTCAGACTGGGCTGGAGTGAGACCCTACCTTGAAAATAAAATTAGAAAGAAAGAAAGAAAGGAAGAGAGAGGGAAAGAGAGAAAGAAAGAAAGAAAAGAAATGTATAGGATATTTGCAACTTGCTTTTATTCTAAGTTAGCTGTTTTTGAAGTTAGCAGTCTTTGATGTCTCAGAAGGAAGAGTTAAATGTTTTTCTGTCCAAAGAGATTGACCAGAACATTCTGCAAGATGAGGGTGTTGGAGTGAATTGCTTTGTCAGCCTTTTATTTGACCACTTTAATCTTTATAAGTAGCGTAATCTTTGATGATTCAGGGAGGGGAATTAAGGGTTGGTTCCTGAACCTTTTTATTTATCTTTCATTTAAATCTGCTTGGAAGCGTCTATAAGTCTTAACTGCCTGCAGGTTCTGTCAGAGATACTTCGGCTGGAACAGGACGAAAACAGACGAGTCCCTGTTTCCTGTGTTGAAGCAGCTGAACGTCCAGCAGGTATCATGATAGCTCTGTCCCAGTCCGGAGCGAGGAGTAAAGTTTGTAGGGTGATGCCTGGCTGCTCTGAAAGACAGTTAGGCACACGACGTATATTTTGAAATGATATACTAAAGAACAGGGTAAATGAACAAAAAAAAAAAAAAAAAAAAAAAGGGAAAATTGGACTCTGTGTTCATTTTCTAGTGTCATTACTAAAGCTGTTCACTAGTGTCCTTTCTGACTTATTCAGATGTTGAAAAAAACTTCAGCCTCATAATTGCTCTCATAGCAAGGTGTTTCTGACTGAGTAGTGAGTATGTTATTCCTTTGGAGTTGTCTTTAAAGTTTCTTCAAATACCAACACTTTGATCTACGACTTGTGACCTGATCTCTAAAGGCGGAGGCTCAGTCATAGTAAGATATCACCAGCAGGGTATTTTGAGGAGAAAACTGTCTTTTGTATCAGCTAGGCATTGATAGGTAACTATGTCTTGCTTGTATTTTGTTCATATCAGACAGGCCTTCTCCCCTCTCAGAAATAATCCATGAGCCATGACATACAGAAAAACCAGTTAGCAGAAATGAAGCCATATCTTTTAAGATAAATAAATCAATTCCCATTAAATTTGGCTAATTTTGGAAAAAAACTGATGATTGAAAAAAATATTTCCAAGAGTTTCTTTTTTCTGTGTAATCACTTTTTTTTAAAAAAAAACTGGAAACACTATAAACTAAGTGAGAATGAAAATATTTCCCAATGAGCTATTATTCCTTAATTTCAGATAAAATGTGTCATAATATATTCCATCACAGGGCTTAAACTGAGTTCCTTCTACAAAATCAGAAAGTCAGAGAAGTGAAGTAGAACTGCTGTCTCACTGCTCACGCACAGTTGCTAACACTTACGCTGTTTCCTATTTGCCCATGTAATCTCTTGCCCTACATCAAGGTGTCTTTACAGAAAGAATATTCCTTTTCCTCTTTACATAGTAGTGTAAAGCTTTTTTTTTCCTGGGTGTTGGATGGTTTTTATAGCTTCAGAGGGCCAGGGTACATTTCATTAAGAAGATGTAATTTGGTTTCGTTTACTTGTTGGACTTCTAATTTTCAGGCTTTTATAAAAATAGTGATGTGATCAGTGTGCCTGAAACATTGCCCAAATGCAGCTGTGTCGTAAGAGTACCTTTTTGGGCGGGGGATGTGGCTCAGTGAGTAAAACACTTGCCCTGCAAGTGTGAGTGCGTGGGTTCGGACCCCCAAGCCCTGTGAAAGCCAGGAGCAGTGTGAGGGTGTGTAACCCCAGCCCTCCTAGGGTGACGTGGGAGCTGGAGACAGAGAACCCTAGCTGCTGTGTGCCAGCTCGAGGGAAAGAACGAGAGACTTTGCCTCCAGCAAGGATGAAGGCAAGGACCCACATGTGGGGTTTTCAGCTCTGACCTCCACACGTACAGTGTAGCACATGCACACTGCACACACACACACACACACGCACACACACACACACACTCAAAGATAATAAAGAAAAGTATTTTCTCAAAAAAGGATGGACAAAAGCCTAGGTAAACATACTGACTGCTCGCTGAGTATGTAAGGAGTGGAGTTGGGGCAAGTACTGTGTTAAGCGTGACACAGACATTACTGAAACTGACTGTGGTTCGCTGAGCGAGAACTGGCTTTGGGGAGGTAGTGGGTTCCCATAGAGACGCATCGTGAGGGACCGCGGCTGAGCTTGTTGACTGTAGAGACTCCTCACTCATCCGATGTATCATCGTGTCCTTTGATTGTAGACGCAGCTGCGAATTGATTCATTCTTTAGATTGGCCCAATGGGAGAAAGCCGATGCTAAACACATCAAGAGCCGGAGGCTGAACCGAGCGGTGACGTGCATGCTGAGGAAAGAAAGGGCAGAGGCGGCCTGGGAGATGGAGGCAGCCTCTGCGGCCATGCAGGAAGACCTCGAGGCCCTGGGCGAGGCTGAGGGGACGCCCCGCAAGAGAAGCCTAAGGAAGAGCTGCAGAGAGGCCGCGTCGCCTGAGCAGAAGAAGCTCGCGGGTGCTGCCCGAGAGGGCGAGAGTGGTGGGTTTCTCGGGGACCCCTGCCTCCCTGAGTCCCCTGGGGCGTCTTCTGTATCCGTGGAGAATGCACAGGGGGCTCAGGGGTCCCAAGCCACCTCCTCAGAGTTGCCCGGCCTCCACTTGCTGAGGGATGTCCCCGGGAAGGGAGGTGGCGTGGCCGGGAGCAGCTCCAGTGAGGAGGAGGAGGAGGAAGCGAAGGTGACCGCTAGGCCTGTATTTGGGAGGAAAACGGGGAAGCTGAGAAGCCGGAGGGGAAGGAAAAGGAAGGCCTGATTGAAAACATGGATCTTGTATTTGGAAGGACAACTCTCTGTGATGAATTTGCACTGACGACATGAAATTAAATCTCTACGGACAGCCCATGCTTTGAATGTGTATGTGTGCTTCATTTCAAGGTAGGGTCCCACCCCAGCCTGGGCTGACCTGGGGCTCAAGACCGATGCTGAGCTTGACAGTGTTTCAGTTTCCACATTTTTCTTTTCTTTTGCTTTCCACCTCATCCAGCGCCTGCTTGTATTTAAAAAACTGCCTCTGTTATGCTACAATGTCTGATGCTTTCTGACCACATTACAGAGAGGGAAAAGGGCTTACACTGATCATACTCCCTGTGACTCAGACTGGTCCAAGAGGGAAGGTAGCCCGACTTTTCTTGCTATAGAAGTGGCAGTTCCACCAACCAGCCACTGCTTGCTCCCCACAGTTACCAGTCCCCCAGGCTCCGCTGCAAAGGCAGCAGGGGGGACCCTCACACCTGCAGAACGCCGGAAGAAAATGTTTGCGGAGGTTTTAGCAAATAACCAGGAAACCTAAGTGGGAGCTTCATGCTACCTGTGAGCCTGCACTGTGGGAACCTCTGGCTCCTGCTAAGTAGATTCGGGGCCCAGGGCTGTAGCTGAGCTGAGTCCACTTGAGGGGTCAGGGATGTCGACCCCGTGTTTGTTCCAGTTGCTCCCGCCGAGGCCTGTGGTCAGTCCTGAGCTACTGGCTGCTTAGGATTCAGAAACGGTAGGAGGTGGTTACGTCGTGCAGGACCGAGGCCTTCAGCATTGGTGTGCCCCGTGTAGCCTGTCATCTGTCACCTCAGCTTCTGTCTCCCCCAGCGCTCCCTTGGCTGTAAAATCAAAAACCCTCACCAGAGAATATGGGCTGGAGGGATGGCTTAGCAGTTAAGGCATTTTCCTGCAAAGCCAAAGGATCCCGGTTTGATTCTCCAGGACCCGTGTAAGCCAGATGCACAAGGGGGCGCATGCATCTGGAGTTCATTTGCAGTGGCTGGAGGCCCTGGTGTGCCCATTCTCTTTCTTTCACTCTCTACCCCTTTCTCTCTCAAATAAATAAATAAATAAAATATATTTTAAAAGATAATTTAAAAAAATCCTCACCAAAGGATATACAAGGAAAGGTTGATGCCTTTCAAGTCATGCCTTTGCATGACTTCTTATTTAGACTTACATTTACACTTTCTTGTGTGTGTGTGCATGTGTGTGCGTGTGTGTGTGTGCAGATGTGTACACCCTGTGTGCATGCATGCAGAGAAGAACATCGAGTACCTCTACTATTGCTCATATGAGTATTTTCTTGAGACAAAGTCTCTCACTAAACCCAGAGCTGTCATTTAAAAAAAAAAATTTTGTTTATTTTTATTTATTTGAGAGTGACACAGAGAGAAAGAGACAGATAGAGAGAGAGAGAATGGGCGCGCCAGGGCCTCCAGCCACTGAAAACGAACTCCAGACATGAGCGTCCCCTTGTGCATCTGGCTAATGTGGGTCCTGGGGAATCGAGTCTCGAACCAGGGTCCTCAGGCTTCACAGGCAAGCGCTTAACCGCTAAGCCATCTCTGCAGCTCCAGGGCTGTCATTTTGTCAGTCATAGTGGATGACCAGCAAGCTCCAGAGATTCTCTAGACTCCACAGGACCGGGATTATACATGCTTGAGGCCACACACGTTTGTTCTAGGGAATTGAATTCAGGGCAAATCAGGCCCTCAATGCTTACATGGCAAGAGTTCTTACCCACCTAGTCATCTCTCAAGCCCCTCATGCTTACTTTTTTTTTGTTTTGTTTCTTTTTGCTTTTAGTTTCTTTTTCTGAGTTAGGGTTTCACTGTAGCCCAGGCTGACCTGGAATTCACTGTGTAGTCTCAGAGTGGCCTCGAACTCACAGCGATCCTCCTGCCTCTGCCTCCTGAGCGCTGGGATTAAAGCTGTGCACCACCACGCCTGGTTCTCATGCTTACCTTTTAGCAAACTTCGCAAACACTTGAACAACAGTGGCTGCCTCACTCATTATTTATTCCCAGATTCAAAGATCTCTCCTTGGATCTCCTCTTCTAAAGTCAGCAATAACTTCCACAGGATAATCTCACATCCTTTATTTTGTTTTTTAAAAATTTGTATGTATGTATATAGATGATGATGGTGTGTGTGTGTGTGTGTGTGTGTGTGTGTATGTTGCAGTTAGCTTTTAGTTGTTGGCAGAAAGCACCCCACCAAGAGCATCTTGTGGGAGGAAAGGGTTTATTTTGATTTATAGACTTAAGGGGAAGCTCCTTGATGGCAGGGGAAAACAATGGCATGAGCAGAGGGTGGGTATCATGTCCCGGCCAACATCAGGAAGACAACAGCACCAGGAGAGTAGAGTGTGCCAGACACTGGTAAGGGGAAGCTGGCTGTAGCACCCATAAGCCTGTCCCCAACAACAAACCTCCCCCAGGAGGCTCCAATTCCAAAATCACCGTCAACTGGGGACCTGGCCTTCAGAACACATGCGTTTATGGGGGACACCTGAATCAAACCGCCACACTATGGGCATGTGTGTGCCACAGTGCGTGTGTGGAGGTCAAAGGGCAAACCTGGAGCGTTGGTTCTCTCCTTTCACCTGCTGTAAGGTAGGAGCTCTTGTTTTGCCACTGGGAAGGGAAGAGCAGCTGCCCTGTGGCCTTCCGCATTCCCTTGACTCCCCTCCCACTGCTGAAGGCACATTGGCATTACAGGCGCGCTGCGTTTGCACCCTACTTTACGTAGGTGCTGGGATCTGAACTCCGGTAGACAGGCTTGTGGATCAAGTACTTTTAGCCATTGAACCATCTTCCCAGCACCTCAAGTCTTTTCTTAACGCTTATTTTGTCTGGAGGCACTTGATACCAAACATTTTGTCTGTAAAAGCAGAATGCCTTATATTAAGGGAGACTAAATAAACCACTTTTCCATTTTGTTGACCTGAACTGAATGCCGGGCCACATTTAGATGTGCTTGAAGTTGTAATATTTACCTGGTTTGTGCGCCTAGAAAGAAAGGTGGGTACTCAGAAGAAGAAACATGGTAGGTAACAGCACTTTGATAGTCCTGCCTCTTTTCTTTTCTTTTTTTCTCATAACTATGTGAGCAAAGGATAATTACAAAGGAATAAACAGGTTTAGAGACACTAACAGACTTTACCAAATGCACACATGCAATTTCTGGTTCAAAATTCAGGGAAATAGACTTAAAACGATGACAAACCAACTTGTCACTTTTCAAAGCCAGGTGGCCTACCAAGAATTTAGTTGGGATGATGGCCTTCATCCATAAAGATACCTTTCAGCTCATTAATCTTTAGTTTTTATTTTTTTCCCCTCTCCATTTGCTGTTACACCTGTATATTCAATTCTTTACCACCTTGATGGTTAATTTTCCTTATTTTTTTTCATCATTTTAAACACAGTTACTTTGAAGTCTGTCAAATATCTCCAATATCTGAGTCATCTGTGAGTTAATTGCTTATGTCTTTGGGTGCTTGGTGAATTTTGAGTGCTGGCCATTCTGTGTGAAAAGCTGGGGTAGTTCTCTCAGAAAGATTCTCGGAGGTTGGACAGGCAACAGGGGATAGGGCACTTCATTTTGTGATTCAAGTCTGATGTGCAATCATGGTAAGACTTCACTTCTACTATCCCCTCATTCCTAGAAAACTTTTTGTTTTGTTTTGTTTTTCAAGGTAGGGTCTCACTCTGGAATTCACTATGTAGTCTCAGGCTGGCCTTGAACTCACAGTGATCCTCCTATCTCTGCCTCCCGAGTGCTGGGACTAAAGATGTGTACCACCATGTCTGGAATTCCTAGAAAACTTTTAAATGTGTCAACTGGAAGCCTGTAGTGTGCCTGTTAAACTTTGTCTGTTTCTTTCTCCCCTCTTTCTGCTTGCAAAATGACTCTCTCTCTCTAAACAGCTTAGTTGGTAAATTCTGACCATTCCAGGATGCTCACCAGCTCCAAGCACTATTCCTTTCTTCTTCTCCTTCTCCTTCTCCTGCTCCTCCTCCTCCTCCTTTTTTGGTTTTTCGATCTTGAGGTAAGGTCTCACTCTAGGTCAGGCTGACCTGGAATTCATTATGTAGTCTCAGGGTGCCCTTGAACTCAAGGCAATCCTCCTACCTCTGCCTCCCAGGTGCTGGGATTAAAGGTGTGCACCACCACGCCTGGTTTTTTTTTTTAATTGTATTTATTAATTATTTCAGAGAAAGAGAGAGAGAGAGATAGAGAGAGAGAGAGGCAGGTACAGAGAGAATGGGCATGCCAGGGCCTTTAGTCATTGCACACGAACTCCAGATGTATGTGCCCCCTTGTGCATCTGGCTAACGTGGGTCCTGGAGAATTGAACCTGGATCCTTAGGCTTCACAGGCAAACACCTTAACCAGTAAGCCACAAGCACTATTCCTTTTCATTCTCAGTTGTGCGAGGTTGCCCCAAAGCTTTGTGGGGGCCTTGCATGTTGTCTTCTCTTTGACTTCATGAAGTCAGTGTATTAGGTAACATTTCCTCTTGCTGTGGGAAAATAGCAGAAAGAAACAACTTACGGAGGAAGCATTCATTTTGGCTCATAGTCTGAGGAGGAACAATCGGTCACGATGCGTGAGGCCTGGTGGCAGGTCTTGGCTCATAGCTGGGTGGGGCTGGGTTGTAAATCTCAAAGCGCTCGCATTGGCAACCCTATCTCCTCCAGCCAGGATCCACCTCCTAACTGTTTTACCATTTCCCCCAAGCTGAGTCTGTGGGGATACAGTTCACACCCAAGCCCTAAGAGCCAGCGATCCGCAATGCCTGGAATTCCTGGCTGTCTTGCCAGCCCTGTGATGCCCTAAGGTACAGCTGGAGGCAGAAGTCTATGACCGTCACACACTCCAGGTTTGCTGAGGCCCTTGTTGCTGGGTTAGTGATGCTCACGGCTGCAGGGGTTCTGCACCCTAAGTAACCTAGCCCTGAGGGTTGTATGATCTTTCCGGCAACTCCCAGAAAAAAGGTTGATGCTTTTTATTCCTCAAAGAATTATTTAGAATTCCAAGAATACCTGTCATATTTATCCTGCAAATACAAAATCATGTGTCTCTTGCACTCCTGTTTTATAGATGAGGAAAGTTAAGGAAATGGCCTAAAATGACAAGTGGCTGCTGACAGGAATAATGACAGCAGCTTCCGGGTTCCTGAGACGCTGAAATGGCAGCTGCTCAGCTGTGCCCACCTCTTGTGCCTCTTGGAAATGCATGAGAAGCACTTCTTGGAAGCCACACTCACTGGGCTTTTACCTCCAGCAACTTTAAGGAGAACATTTCCAGCAATGCGTGGAATTTTTATGTTCTCTGAGACACACACCTGCGTGCCCATGTTTCGTTCCTCTGAGGAACGTACCTCCCACGCCGCTTGTTCATTCCCAGCAGAAAGGAGTCGTGGTCATTTGATTCCCGGGGACCTCATGTTGCTGCAGTTGTCGGATTCTAAAAGCAGTGTTCACACCCAGATCGGTGACATAAAACCTACGCGGCCCCTGTTCCACAGGACGTCATAGCCACAGAGTCCTGGAATAACTCTTGGCATTGAAATTGAAAAAGTGGGGGTGCTCCCCCCAACGCCTTCGCTCACTCACAGGAGTGCCGTGTGGTCACCTGTTAGCTCCAGCTCTGTTCCTGGAGCATTCTTACTGTCCGTCCTCTAGTCCTTTAGTTCTGGGCATCGCAGACTTGTTGCTGTGCAGCCAGAGGCGTGGAAGCTGCAGCTGTTGGGACCCTAATCCCCCCTGCCTGCAGGGCCCGCGCGTACAGTAGGCACTGCGAGCTCTGGGGACAGGCAGCACTGTCGAGCACTAGCAGAGGTCTCTGCAGCCAAGTTCAGATTGTGGGTGACGCTTTTTCACCTTCTGTAAACTCAGCAACTGAGTTGGGTAGGTCCCGCCTTGATACTCAGTAAGTACTCACCTTCAGGGAGGCAGGTATAAACAACAACGACTGCTTTCTTTAGTGGAAGACTTAGGAAGCTGGGAGCCAAGTGTATGTCTTGCTCTTGCTTCAGCTGTGCAACCTTGGCGATTTTATTTGACCTTTGGGTTTTTTTTTTTTTTTTGTGTGTGTGTGTGTGTGTGTGTGTGTGTGTGTGTGAGAGAGATGATCTGGCTTCTAGCTGACTGAGGCATGCTGTAAAGGGAAATGTGGCCATGGGACATGTTCTGGTATTGTTGGAAGGAGGTGTGACACTTTTGGTAGTATCATGACGATTTGTTATTTCACACCCAGTCAAGCAGTAGGAACACCAGACTGCTCTCAAAGACTAAGAACTCATTTCAGCCATTTCTAATGATCCTCTCGACTTGGGTGGTGGACAGCACTTAGACTTCAGTTCTCAATGCTTACTGGGATGGTGTGGACTGTTGAGGGCAGAAACCACTCATAAGACCACCGGATGGTTGGGTCAGTTGACTGTGCTAAGGACACGTGGGTGGGAACAATGGACTCTGACTCCATGGCTAGGAAGCTTTGTTTTAGGTTACTCTCACAGTTTTCTCAGTGCTGAACAGAACAGATTTCCTCCTGATCTGTCGGTCACTTCTTAGATTCTAGAATGGACGTCTTGTGAGTCAGTGTGACAGTGAAATCTGTCTTTGTGATAGACGGGGCAGTCAGGTCGCCGGGGAGGGGTACACTTTCTTTCCCTACTAGTGTTAGGAGTTCCTGACTCTGGGACCATTGCCTTCATTTTGATTTAACTAGATAATGTGTACAAGGGTTCATATGGTCTTTGTCAATAAGTGATATTTCACTATAATTTTCTTAGCCCTATGAAAACTTAAACACCTAGGCAAGTAAGATATGTTCACTGCACATTTTAAATTAATTATGGCATTTGCTATTTTAATGCATTGTTGGCCTAGGGTTCAAGAAATGATCAGGAAAAAATCACCATATTGCCATCTGTTAATTCAGCAATCAATGAATCCAGAAGATCAGAAAGGTAAATAATTTTGTTTTTTCTTGTAATGTGGCCAATTCAAAGTGACAAAACAATTAATAGAAAACAAAATCATACATTTATAGTTTTAGTTAATATTTTAAAGCGATTTAGGACTTTTATTAATTGCATATCATGTCTTGGCTTGTGTTAACTGGCAAATGTCTCCAATATGTTTAATGTATACTAATAAACCCCTATTATCCTGGTAATATGTGAGAGAAAGGTTGACTGGCAATAATAAACATGTAGAAAACTTGCAAAACACTTAGAGCTTTTTCTTGATTTGCAAAGGAATGATTTTGTTACCAAGTGCTGTATACTTGATACCACACATTATTGTAATTAAACACATTATTGTAATTCCTAAGATATTTCAAATAAGAAGTTTGCAAGATACATCAAAACAGGTTTTTTTTTTTTTGTTGTTTGTTTTTTGTTTTTTGTTTTTTGAAGTAGGGTTTCTCTCTAGCCCAGGGTGACCTGGAACTTACTATGTAGCCTCAGGGTGGCCTTGAACTCATGACGATCCTACCTCTGCCTCTCAAGTGTGTGCCACCACGCCACTACAATCAACTTCAGATGGATGCATCATCTTGTGTGCATATGAGACCTTGCATGCTTGTGTCACTGTGAGTCTGGCTTATGTAGGGCCTGGAGAGTGGAACATGGGTCTTTAGGCTTTGTAGGCAAGCGCCTTAACCACTAAGCTATCTCTTCAGCCCATCAAAACAGTTTTATGTAGGGCTGGAGAGATGGCCCAGTGGTTAAAGGTACTTGATTGCAAAAGCTGAGGCCTGAGTTCTATTCTGCCATACGCACATAAAGTTGGACGCATAAAGTAGCGCATGTGTCTGCAGCTTGGCTGCAGTGGTACTAGACCCTGGCATGCCCATTCTCATCGCCTATTTTTCTCTGTTTCCCTGTCTATCTCTGTCTGTCTCTCTACTTGCAAATAAATAAATAAAATTTTAAGAAGTTTTATGTAAAAATTAAAAAATTTACAGATGCTTAGATAAGAGGTGAAGCTAGGCTACAAAATATCTTTAACATACATTTATGGCCCATCCCTGTGACTACTAATTAGAGGCAAAAATATATAATGTAATTTTTTTTTGAGGTAGTGTCTTGCTGTAGCCCAGGGTGACCTGGAACTCACTATGTAGTCAGGGTGGCCTTGAACTCACAGCGATCCTCCTACCTCTGCCTCCCAAGTGATGGGATTAAAGGCATGCACCACCACACCTGGCTTTATAATATCATTTGACTTCTAGATGTAAGAAGAATTTAAATTTGATTTCTATTACCAGTGTAATTACTTGAAATAGAGCCACACTTTTTTCTTACATATGAAGTATGATTTGGCATGGATTACAAAATTTAACTATCTACATTCAGGCAAAAATTGCCCAATTATTTTTTCAATTTTTCTTTTTATTCATTTATTTACAAGTGAGTGGGGAGGAAGGAAGGAGAGAGAAAGCATGGGTGTATCAGGGCCTCTTGTCACTGCAAAGGAACTCCAGATGCATGTACCACTTTGTCCCTCTGGCTTTACATGGATACTGGGGAATTGAACCCTGTGGTTGGGCTTTGTAAGCAAGCATGTTTAACTGCTGAGCCATCTCTTCATTACCTCCACCGCCCAAAAAGTGCCTAGTTCTTGACACAGCCTAGAAGAATTGCTGGTTTTGTAGAGTACATTTTTTTGCTTGTGTGTAGGTGTGTATAATGTGGTGTGTGTGTGGGGGTGTGTGTGTGTGTGTGTGTATGGCATAGGTACATCTATGTGCCCTTGTGGTGCCCCATGAGCTTGACTGTGATGGAGCCAAACATTGGATGTCCCACCCCTTTTCTCTTCCATCCATTCTTACTTGAACCAGAATCTCTTACTGATAACAGAGATTGCTATTTCTCCAAAGCCCTGGCAATTGTCTAATTTCCTGGTTTCTCTGCTCTTCTTTGTGGGACTGGGATTACAGGCATATGTGGACCACTCCCAGCTTTATGTGGGATTTGGAGATTTGAACTGGGGCAGTCTCAGGGTCCCTCAGACCTTCCTTGCTTGTGCAGGAAGCATATCTAACTGATGAGCCATCTCTCCAATCCACGCAGAACAATTCTAATACCAAATTATCTTGCTTTGTCTCCTTGTCCCTTGTAAGCATACACACTGTTAGATATTTCCTAAGAAGTTTAGTCCTCTTTTCTTTTCTTTTCTTTTCTTTTCTTTTCTTTTCTTTTCTTTTCTTTTCTTTTCTTTTCTTTTCTTTTCTTTTCTTTCCTTTTCTGCCACCCCAGGGAGCTTCTACTGAGGTGAGCATATCTGTAGGCAGCACTGGATGCCAGCCCAGAGCTGGCAGCCTACCTGCTTAGACATTAACACTCTCACTGTAGGGATCCTTATGGACCTAAGCATGGAAGTTGTAATCACATAGAGAATCCAGCCCTTTAGATAATTTGAATGAAAATGCAATTTTTACGTGGTTTATGAATAAAATTATACCATTCTCATTACCATTAGTAACAATTCTTGGTTTCAGCTGTGCACATGATAATTTGGCAAGTCACGAACGAAGTAGAGAAAGTTCAAGGCAGGGTTCAGACAGAAGGAGGATTACAGTGTTTTACAACATGAACAAATGCACCCCATAATCATCCATGTAGCCAATTAAAGCTTTAAAATATGTTCAAATATACAATGCTAAGAGGATTAAGTGTGCTGCTTCCTGGAGATGAACCAGGTGGTGTTTTTTTTTTTCTTTTTTCTTTTTTTTGGCAAGACTTCCACCAAAGAGGAACACTTGGTTCTCAAGTACTGGAGGATATTCATTTGTCCTGTCCTAACACTTTTATACTTAGTATCTTGGGCTTTGAAGAGATAGAGCAAACCCATCTCTTAGTTCTAGTATTTCAGCACTGGCATAAACATTGGTGGATTATAAAATGTCACTTAAATATACTAAGATTAAAACTAGGGTAAATACTAACATTTTCTTTCTATGTATCTAACACGATGTTATAATCTCACTTGTCTAAAGACTCACCCACCTTAACTCCTCTGAACACCATATGTTGCCTGTCCCATGCCAGAAGCTCCTCTGGCAGAGGCTTTACAATAGCAGTCTCTTGTGGGTCTTCAGCCCTGGGCAGACTCACCCCAGCCCAAGGGCCATGAATCCCTGGGCACAGTGGCTCCCAAACGTGTTGCTGCTGGTATTTAGTTGATGTCATATCTACTGCCTTGTGTTAGGTTGGGTCCCTCCAGAAGTAATGCCAAAATGGGGTGAAAGGACTTGAGAGAGGGCTTAGCAGTTAGGGGGCTTGCCTGCTAAGCCTAACGTCCCACATTCGACTCTCCAGATCCCACTTGTGCCAGATGCATAAAGTGACGCAAGTGCACAAGGTGGCACATGCGCACAAGGTGGCACATGCATCTGGAGTTCGATTGCAGTGGCTGGAGGCCCTGGCATGTCAATTCTCATTCTCTCTCTCTCTCATAAAATGGGGCTAAATGTGTAAGAGAATTATTTGTACTAAATGTTTCTGGGAGATACAGAAGGAAGGAATAGCAATAGGCTGGGAGAGCTTTCAGATCCCAACATAGGTACTCAGCATGTAAGAGGAGAGGGAGCTGGATAGTTGGGAGGAAGACTCATTACCTGTTACATAGGTCTGAGGAGGTCTCACGTGGTCTTGCAGGGGAGGCTCTGAGCAAGAGCTGATCACAATAGGAGTGACCTGCAGATAGTGGCTTTAGCAGGTAGGCTCAGTGGGGTGTAGTCTCACGGTATTTCAGGGTGTAGCAGCATCTTGTCCTGCTGGGAAGCTCTGCTTCTTGCAGTGAGGACCCTTAGTCTTAGTGGCACACCTCCACAGTCAGCACACCATGCCGTGGGTATTCATCTATGCACTGGAAGTCGTTTTCCTTTATAAACTTGCCCCTCTTCCTATATTTTCTTTTTTTAAAAATATTTCTTTTATTAGTTATTTATTTGATAGAGAAAGAGGGGGGGAGAGAGAGAGAGAGAGAGGGAATGGGTGTGCCAGGGCCTCCAGCCACTGCAAACAAACTCCAGATGCGTGCACCCCCTTGTGCATCTGGCTAACGTGGGTCCTGGGGAATCGAACCAGGGTCCTTTGGCTTTGCAGGCAAATGCCTTAATCGCTAAGCCATCCCTCCAGCTCCCTCTTCCTATATTTTCTATCTCCATGTATGGCAGCATCATTTTTTCTGGCTACTTGAAACCTGAGGTCATTCCAGACTTGTCTCTCCCCTTCACATCCTTTATCGTTTCATCCCATTTATTTCTTCCTCCACAGCCTTTCATCCCCTGTTTCTAATACCAATCGCCTTGAGTCTGGTCTTTATTTATTTCTTCTCGTACATGCTGTTAAGTACCCTTAGTTGGCTGCCTTCTGTGGACTTTCTTTACCCTCTATAGTTGTTCTTCACATTGTATCTTGAATGATTTTGTTTCTTAAAAACAGAACATTTAAATCTTGCCACTCTTGTCTCCTGTTTGAAATTCATCCATGTCTCACTATTTCCTAGGGGATAAAATCAAGACTTCCTAGCATGGCTTGAAGCATCTAATTTCATGCCACCACACCACTTATCTTATACTCTAGTTCTCAGAGTTTCTCAAATGGGAAAATTGGCCAAGAGACCTTATTACCAGTGGCATGTCTTCCCTTATTTGATGGCAGACTCATGAACATGAAGTTCTCATAAGTCTGTTGAGCTTGGGGAGATGTAGGCCTTTCTAGTGTTGAAGTGTCGGGTGAAGCCTCTGTGTTAGTAATTAGAGGTGGCTCTGCCTTCATAGTCACGTTGCTCGGGTGCTCGGCGAGTAAGTGAGTTAATGCATTAGTGACAACGTAGGTGCTGGTGGCTCATTAGTGCAGATCTCGCAGTTCTGGTCATTACTCACTTGGCTCTCTCCAGGACCTCCTGCAAAGTTCTACTTGGGACAAGATAGGACAATTTCTCAGGAGGATTTTCATAAGTCTTTGCCAACTTGTATTAACAGGTTATATGGATTTTATGATTAATATTGCTTTAATAGATGAAAAAGAAAATTTTGGGGGCTGGAGAGATGGCTTAGTGGTCAAGGCAGCTTGTCTGCAAAGCCTAAGCACTCAGGTTTGATTCCCCAGGGCCCATGTAAGCCAGATGCACAAGGTGGCACATGTGTCTGGAGTTCACAGGAGGCCCTGGCGTGCCCTTCCCCCCCTCTGTTTTTTTTCTTTTTCCCAAATAAATAAAAATATTAAGAAAAAGAAAAGGAAAGTTTTTCTACTTCAAGCTTTGTTGAAGAAACCTGTCAAACTATAACATTAGGTAATATATATGATATACTACTGAGAGTCCTATATCACATTCAATGACTGATGTGAGAATCACTCATGGGCATATTTTGTTGGTTTAAAAGATAATCTGAGGGGCTGGAGAGATGGCTTAGCGGTTAAGACATTTGTATGCAAAGCCAAAGGATCCTGGTTCGATTCTCTAGGACCCATGTAAGCCAGATGCACAAGGGGCACATGTGCCTGGAATTCGTTTGCAGTGGCTGGAGGGCCTGGTGTGCCCATTCCCCCTCTCTGTCTCACTCTGCCTCTTTCTCTCTCTCAAATAAATAAATAAAATATATTAAAAATGATAACCTGAACAAATATGTGCTCAGGCTAAGTTTCTACATATTGCATAAATAATACCTTAAATTTACCAATTTCCTTTAGATGTCTTCAAAACTTAGATTTCAATGCAAGTTACTGTTTCCGAGGGACATATGTCACTACTTCAGAAGTGCATAGCTTCATTCTTGCTTTCTCAGCTAGGACTGCTGCCTCCATTCAGACTTTTGCTGCCTTTGCGCAGACCATTGTAACAGCTTTCTACTTAGCTTCTCATGTTGCTGGTCCTTCAGCTATGCTGCCAGATGGAGCTCTTAAATATCACATCGGATCATGTCAGTCTCCGTCCCAGCAATTTTTATGGGCTCTTTCTTACCTTATGAACAAGTCAATGTGGCACCTAGTACTGTCTCAACCTACTTTTTCAGCCTGATCTTCTGTAATGATCCCAGAGACATCTTGACCTTCTGACAGTTCCCTGAATACAAATACCGCCTCCTTTGGAATGCTTCTCCTGATTCAACCACGTGGCTTTGGTAGCACTTTAGACATATCTCTGTCACAGACAGCACTGATATTCACTTAGTGTGTTTTCCTTTCATGACCCACAAATCACATCCTTTTTTTTTTTTTTTTGAGGTAGGGTCTTGTTCTAACCCAGGTAGACCTGGAATTCACTTTGTAGTCTCAGGGTGGCCTTGAACTCATGGCAATCCTCATATCTCTGCCTCCTGAGTGCTGGGATTTAAGGCGTGCATCACCATGCCCGGCTCAGGATGCACATTTTGAGTATAACAATTTAATTTCTTTTTTTTCCGATTTTTTTCTTAATTTTTATTAACATTTTCCATGATTATAAAAAATATCCCATGGTGCTACCCTCCCTTCCCCCACTTTCCCTTTGAAATTCGATTCTCCATCATATCCCCTCCCCATCTCAATCAGTCTCTCTTTCATTTTGATGTCATGATCTTTTCCTCCTCTTATGATGGTCTTGTGTAGGTAGTGTCAGGCACTATGAGGTCATGGATATCCAGGCCATTTTATGTCTGGAGGGAGGATGTTGTAAGGAGTTCTACCCTTCCTTTGGCTCTTACATTCTTTCTGCCACCTCTTCCGCATTAGACCCTGAGCCTTGGAAGGTGTGATTGAGATGTTACTCAGTTTTCCAGTCACTTCTTTCCAGCACTATGATACCTTCTGAGTCATCCCAAGGTCACTGCCATCTAAAAAGATAAGATTCTCTACCCAAAGTGAGAGTAGCATTAATATAAGGGTATAAATATTAAGAGAAGTGCTTACTGGGCAGTTTGATAAGCATAGTATATACATTTTTCCAGACATCAGCCATTGTTACACCCCTAGGGCTCATGACTACCCATTTTAAGTTTTCAGTATCAGGGATGTATTCCCCCCCATGGAGTGGGCCTCCAGTCCAATTGGAGGGCAGTTGGTTTCCACCATGACAGATGTGCCACTATTGCACCCATTGGCTCATTTGGCCTGGCTGGCCAATTATAAGGCTTGCAGTGTCCACTGTTGAGCATCTTCACTGGTGGTATCTCTCTCCCATTGAACTAAATGTAGAATGGCTTCTTCCAGCTTTCTCTCAGCTGGTCTACATGGAGGAGGTTATCAGCTCAGTCTCAGCAGAATTTCTCAGTGGCCTTGTCACCCAAGTATGTGGAGTCTTCAGCAATAGGGTCTTACCATCTATTCCTGTTGGGAAACCAAGGGCCTTGGCAATGGCCTATAATGTTTTGGGGGCATCAGGAACCTCCCTGGCCAACAACTCACTGGAGGTATCCCATCCCTGGCACTGAAAATTTTCTAACAACGATCTTTGGCTCCTGAGTCTTCCATTGTCCAAAACCAGAGGATTCCATATGATTTATTTGCATCCTCTTAGATTTTGATTAGCCCTCCCTCCACCTTTCTTTTACTCAATCTCTTCCCCTGACCTCACTTTGGGCCTTTTCACCCCCGTTAATCTATTCTTCTACTTACATATATACAGTATCAAACTATTAAGTACCCTCCTCCCTTCCTTTCTCTTCCCTTTATATCTCCTTTTTAACTTACTGGCCTCTGCTACTGAGTATTTTCCTTCTCACACAGAAGTCCAATCATCTGTAGCTAGGATCCACATATGAGGGAAAACATGCCAATTTAATTTCTTGATATTGCTTTCCATTTGCATCCTGAGCAGTCTCGCTGAAGAGCAGTTTCCTTTCTTCTGTAAAGACATGACATACAGTACTGTTTGATGTACTTGATGAGTTGCAGACCTTGTACCTTTTTGAAACCAAACAGAATGTTAGACAGGAAATATCTGTGGAATCTTTTCAGGAATGCATTTCAGTACAAGAGCCCAAGACATTGCTGAAGTGTTTGGAATTGTGTATTCCATGTTAGTCTGTGACCGTATACTAATCCAAACATACCTTTAATACCTTAAAAAAATCTGTATGCCTTTCTGAAAAGCACATGACATTCATCTTTGAATAGAAGAGTCACTTGAATGACAGTCGCCCACCTAGTGGTGTGGAGTTGACTTGAAATCTGCCAACAGCTTTTTATGACAGCGCTTCAAATGGGAGCTTGCTTCCACTTGTCATAGCTATTAAAGAAGTGGTGTTTTCCTGTTTCTTAGCATATTTCTTTGCTCTGACCCTTCCACTTGTTATTGTTCTAACTGACCTTGAAGGTATAAAAGAGAAGAATATAGACAGAGACCCTGGGCAGTGAGGGCGATTCACTCAAGAGTTTCTTAGCGTATTTCTTTGCTCTGACCCTTCCACTTGTTATTGTTCTAACTGACCTTGAAGGTATAAAAGAGAAGAATATAGACAGAGACCCTGGGCAGTGAGGGCGATTCACTCAAGAAAACCATCACCATACTGTGGCAGAATCTCGCTAGTTTCCACTCCATGCTTGACATCCCCCTCAGTTCTCAGGAGAACAAGAGCACCTGGCAGACTTTAAATCACCCACAACAAGGATCAAGGGCAGAAAAATGGTGCTAAGACTTTTTTGGGGGGATGAAAAAGCATTAAAATCGATAAGCCTAAGATAGCAACATAATTGTAAAATGATGTCTCAATTGTATTTTATTTTAATATTTATATTTAACTAATAAATTTGTCAAGAAAATCATAAGATGATACAGCTTTTTAAAAATATTTGTGAGGTGGGGGAGAGAATGAGTATGCTAAAGGCCTCTAGCCACTGCAAATGAACTCCAGACTCATGTGCCACTTTGTGCATCTGGCTTTTAAGTGGGTACTGGGGAACCAAACCAGGGTCCATAGACTTTGCAGGCAAGTGCCTTAATTGCTAAGCCACCTTTTCAGCCCTGATACAGCTTTTTGTCCCAAGCACAGATGTAAGTAGGTGTCTCCTTCCCACACAAGGAGGCCAAGACCCAGCATCTGTATGATACTGTTCTGTTGTAGTTGTTTGCTGTGGGTCATGAATACTAGAAAACAAAGAATATATGCAGAAAAGTTACTCTTTGGAAATATATACTAGCATTCTATTGCATGATGATGTTATTAATTGTTGGAGGAAAATGGGGCTTTAGTTCTTAACTAAAACCCAACCAAACATTATTTGCTAATTCATTCATCTTTTTTTTTTCCCCATGTTCAAGCCCACATCCAGCAAATAGTGGACCCTATGCTTTGAGGCATGTGCTCTTTGTAAATTATGTTTGGAATAACTTCCTTCATCTTATTACAACAAAAATGCTGTAGGGTTATCTTTGAGATACTGAAGCTATTTCTGTCACATTCCAGCTGAAAGATTCTTGTCACACTGAGATAGGTGGCACTATTACTATAAGTTAATATTAAACACACCTTCTGATTTACATAAGTAATCGCTACTGTACTACAACTACTGCGCTGGGGCTGAGGAGGCAGCTTGGCCATTAAAGGCGCGGGCATGCCTGCCAGCCGAGTTTGATTCAGTACACAGCCGACACCAGGTGGAGCACGTGTCTGGGATCTCAACGTGCCTGTGGCTATGACGGGCGGAACCAGGGGAATCTGGAAGCTCGCAGGACAGCTAGGTTGGCACGTGCTGTAGAGGAAACAACAAAGAGATGTCTTAAGCAAGGAAGATGGAGAGAATTAAACACCCCAAGGCTGTCCTCAGACATCCACACGTGCGTGCGCACACACACACAGGCATGTTTAAACACCTCAAACATTCATATAAGTTTTCATACTGGACAAGCAGATGCGGGTGACTTTTTAAATTGAGAACTTTAATATAGGAACATACTGTAATTTGATCATGTTTCCATCCTATGACCCTCTTTTGTCCCTTCCTCTTCCAGGGCAGTCCTTCCTCTGTTCTGTTGTCTCATTTCTCCAGTGAAGATGGACATAACTGCAGGCATTTGTTCACTTTTAAAAATTCCACTTGTTGCATCTAGACAAATTATGATTTGTTCTGTCATGAAAATTTTGCTTTGGGATTTGTCAGTTACTTCAGGAGAATCTTGACCATCTTATCAACATGGTTCTTAGACATGTCGTATTCTTTAAGCAGCCAAATTTAGGATATTTTGTTTTCATAATATGAATTATGGTGATTTTATGAGGTTTACTTGTTCTGGAATTTTTAAAAATAAGAAAGAATATTAATATTAAGCATAAATTAAAGTTTATTCAACCTCACAGTGTTTTCTATGTGACACATAGTTAATTTTAAGTTATGACCTATGATGGATAGAGTCCTATTCTCTTAGAGTCCATGTGCAATTAATAGTGGTTGATTGTTTAGTAAAATCTCTTTGAAGGTTTTAACCTGGGAGTGTATATCAGTATAATTTCCAATTATACTAATATATTCATGTGTTATTAAAATTTCATTTTTTTATGAAGGTAAAGGTGTACTTGTTATCAGAGAGAAATGACTGACTATTCAAAAAGACAGTGTGAAAAGCCAAGAATACATCTGCAGTTACCACTTGTTAGCCAGCAGAGCGATGTGGCCAACTGACCTTTAAAGGAATGTGCAAAGTCAGAGATGTCAGACAGTCCCAGTAAATATTCACTGGCCAAGTTTTTATATCAAAGACTGAAGCTTCAATAGATGCTCCTGGGATTTGGTGTACTCTAACATCTATTAATCCATGACACCTTAGGTGACTTGTCAGAGGAGCGCTACATTTATAAGGAGTAGGCAAGAAGACCCAAGAGGGCACATTCAGTGAAAGGTCAAGGAAGCAATTAATGTTCTCTGCTTTTCCCCAAAGAACGTCCACAGAAAATGCTGCCCCCACTTCAGCCCTTGCAAAGCAAGTGCATATAGTGAAATGAAAGTTAAAGTTCAGATGGAGCACGTCACCAGCCGTATTTGGATCTTGGCACTCTCCCTGAATGTAAATGCGTGTACTTGTTTAAGCAGAATTACAGGAAAATATATTAAAGAGATGGCTCTTGTTGAAAGATAACAAGATTTCATCTATTTTCTCTGCATCACTCATGGCCAAATATTTGTGGGAGTGGGATAGTGGGGTGATGGACTGGTGTGTTATTGTGGGCTGTGCCTAAGCTGGAGATTTTTATTTTTAGGGGGGGGTATATGTAGTTTTGTCTAGATCCTGACTAGGGCGCCTATGTACATTAGCATACATACACAAACACAACCCCCCCACTTCTAGTCTTTTGTTTCTTAGTCTTTCAGTGTTGTGAGAATTCTTTGTCCTATTAGGTCTTGTGTGTGTGTGTGTTGATCCTTGCACACTAACCTCATATGGTTGTGTGGTGGTTTGATTCACATGTCCCCTCATAAACTCATGTGTTTTAAATGCTTGGTCCTCAGCTGGTGGAAACTTGGGAGGTGGGGCCTTGCTGGAGGAGGTGTGTTGTTGGGGGCACACTTTGGGTTGCTATAGCCCAGCCTCCCTCTTGCCAGAGCTCAGTTCACTCTCCTGCCTCTGTTTTACACCTGCTGTGGCAAGGAGGCAGTGCCCGCCATCCGCTCTACCATCCTTCCCCTAACATCACACAGCTTGCCCTTGAGACTGTATGTCAGAAACAAGCCCTTTCCTCCCGATAGCTGCTTTTGGTCAGATGATTTGTCCCAGCAACGTTAAGGAGACTGAAACAGGCTGCTTATTAAGACTTCTCACTTCCCAGTTGCTAGAGTCTCTTGGTGCTCCTCAGAACTGGGGCTTCCTCCTCCCAGTGTGGGGTCACCAGCGTGGCAGTAACCGTCTCACGGCTGCACAGAGCACCCAGCCAACAGCAGCCGGTGGAAGGAAAGGGTTTATTTTGGCTTCCAGAATCAAGGGGAAGCTCCATGATGGCAGGGAAAAGGCTGGCATGAGCAGAGGGTGGGCCAACCCCATGTGGACAACAGCAGCAGGAGAATGTGCCAGAAGATTGGTAAGAGGAAGCCGGATATAACACCCATAAGCCTGCCCCCAACAATACACACCCCCCTCCCCCACCCGCAAGGCTGCAATTACAAAACTGCCACCAGCTGGGGACCCAGCACCCAGAGCACATGAGTTTATGGGGGACACCTCATCCAAACCACCACAACCCATACGAGCTTACGAAAAAACCTTTACCAGCCTCATTGTAGAAGTTCCATTGTTACTTTACCTTTTTCTTTTTTTGGTAGCTGTTTTGAACTTTTGCTCATGTTGAGCTTGAGGCTAAGGCCCCTTTCCTCCCAAAATGATGTCATTAAAGTCATCCTGGTTGTAATCTTGATGCTCATGTTTATAAATTTCCCATTATTAGATCCTGAATCCACCGTTCAGATTTCATCAAGGCATTCACATTTGTTCTTGAGTATACTTGCCCGCCTCTAACACAATGAGATCATCTGGAAACTTTGAGCACTGGAGACATCCTATACTCCATCTTCAGTCTTTCTCTTAGTCTAGTTGGACTCAGTGGTGTCTTAAAAACATGACATTTTAGAATACATGAAGTAGTATGCATTTCATTTAGTGTTGCCGAAGTGGGATGTGATGGTACCAACTTCAGTAAATGTCAGACAGGTGTTGAGATCCGGTTGTATGAAATATTAGATTATAATATATCTTATTTTGTCTCATTTTGTAATAGTTCATTAGATTATTTTACATAAGGTCAATGAGTCTTTGGAAGTAATTTAGACTAGGAAATCCTTCATTTCCATCAGGTTCTTCTTTTTCTTTTTTTAAAATTTTTTGTTTATTTTTATTTATTTATTTAAGAGTGACAGACAGACAGAGAGAAATAGGCTGAAAGAGAGAGAGAGAGAGAATGGGCGCACCAGGGCCTCCAGCCACTGCAAATGAACTCCAGACGGGTGTGCCACCTTGGGCATCTGGCTTACGTGGGTCCTGGGGAATCTAGCCTTGAACTGGGGTCCTTAGGCTTCACAGGCAAACGCTTAACTGCTATCTCTTCAGCCATCTCTTCAGCCCAGGTTCTGTTAAAAACTTAGTTTTTATTATTTTTTGTAGGCATACAAAAGTGTTTCTTTCATACACCTATATCATACTTGGCTCATATTTACCCCAGTGGTCACCCTTCTTTGTTTCTTCTCCTTTAGCTCCTCTCAAATAGTCCCTGTCTACTTTCAGAATATAGATGCTGTATATGAGAGAGAGCGAGTGCTATTTTTTTATTCTTCCTCTCACACTGTCGTCTCTTCTTTCCCCTTTCATTAGACCTTCCCTCCACATAGTCTCCTTTCTACTGTCATATTCAGAAATCTGAATTAAAGTTAGATTCCTCACATGAGAAAAGCATGGTATTTACCCTTGTGAGTCGGGCTTAGTTTGTTCAACCCACCGACAGCCCCTGCCTTCTTCTCCTTTCAGAGCTCACAGAAGACCGTGATGACAAGAAGGTGGCTGCAGAGATCATGGCGAGATGTTTCATTCCAGCCAGGATAACAACCGTGTCCTGGGAAGGCTTTAATTTTGTTGGTCATGAGATTCGGATTAATGAGGCCACAGATTGTTACGGTGCTGTGGTCTGGCCATCGGTATGATTTCTTGCAAAAATTTCTGTCCTCAATTATTTTCCAGTTTTGTTTATTGTTGCATCGTACTTGGAAAAAGAAAACTGGTTGTAATGTTCTGCTTTTTAACATCAGACAACACTAAAATTTAGAAATAATGCAATTTGGAAATGGTTATCATTAGTAATTCTAAGTATGAAAATTCGAAAGGTTAAAAAAATTAAAAGCTAAATAAAATGTTTTCTTCTTAAATTATAGCAAGGGATTAGAAGCACAATCATTTTCTTTATTTTATTTTATTTTTTGCATTAAAGTTTGTGATCTCATGCATGTGGAGGCCAGAGATAGACCTTGAGTGTCTTTTTTAAACATATTTTTATTTATTTATTTGCAAACAGAGAAAGATAGAGAGGAGAGAGACAGACAGAGAGAAAGAGGGAGAGAGAGAGAGAGAGAGAGAGAGAGAGAGAAAGGGCGGGCCAGGTCCTCCAGCTGCTGCAAATGGACTCAGATGCATGCGCCACTTTGTGCACCTGGCTCTGCATAGGTACTGGGGCATCAGACTCTAGTCGTTAGGCTTTCCAGGCAAGCACCTCAACTGCGGAGCCACTTCTCCAGCTCTCTTGGGTGTCTTTTCATTCATGCTTCACTTTTGTTCTTTGGAACAGGGTCTCTTGCTGAACCCAGAGCTCATCCATTCATTTAGATTAGCTAGCCAGGGAGCCCTAGCAATTGTCTCTGCCTCCCCAGCACTAGGGTTGCAGGTGTGCCAAGGTGCTTGCCATTTTATGTGGGTTCTGGGGGTATGAACTCGGGTACTCTTGCTTGCATTTTACTCACTGAGCTTTCTCCACAGCCTAAGCAGGCATTTTTGTTTCTCATTTTACTGGCTCCATTTGAGTTACATGTGAGTTCATACTGTGTGAGATGCGCAGGCGGAATATTCTCAAAGATCCGCTACTCCTTTACCAACCATCCGGTGGGGGTTAGCAGACCGGTGCCGCTTCCTGTCCCAGCCTCCCACACTACTTGGAAATGGCTAGTATTGTTAGAGCTTTAATGATGGCCAAACTTGGCTCACGATAGTCTGTGTTTTTCTTTATTTCTTTTCTTTTCAATAATCCACCAGGACTCTTTCTACTTGACAAAAATGTTGAACCTGGGCTGGATGATGGCTTAGCGGTTAAGGTGTTTACCTGCGCAGCCAAAGGACTTAAGTTCGATGCTCCAGGTCCCACAATAGCCAGATGCGCAAGGGGGCGCACGTGTCTGGAGTTCGTTTGCAGTGGCTAGAGGCCCTGGCGTGCCCATTCTCACTCACTCTCTCTGTTTCTAATAAAAATAAGCAAATAAAAATAAATCTTAAAAAAATGTTGAACCTATGAAAATACGTACTTCTGGTGACAATGGTTTTCTGGCACGATGTATATGCACATCTGCAGATACACGCACATGTGCACACATGCATGTCCTAATGCTCGTAGCATATTTATCTAACAGGGTTTAATTTTGCTGTTGTTAATTCCAAACATTTTTTCCCAATATTTATAGGCCCTTGTTCTATGCTATTTCCTGGAGACAAATGCAAAGCAATATAATATGGTTGACAAAAATGTGATTGAAATTGGAGCTGGGACAGGACTAGTTTCCATTGTGGCAAGTTTACTAGGTAAGTAGATTTTTTTTATTTAAATTTGTTTTATTAACAACTTCATGATTATAAAAAATATCCCATGGTAATACCCTCCCTCCCCCACTTTCCCCTTTGAAACTCCATTCTCCCCATCTCAATCAGTCTCTCTTTATTTTGATGTCATGATCTTTTCCTCCTCTTATGATGGTCTTGTGTAGGTAGTGTCAGGCACTGTGGGGTCATGGATATCCAGGCCATTTTGTGTCTGTGGGGAGCACGTTGTAAGGAGTCCTACCCATCCTTTGGCTCTTACATTCTTTCTGCCACCTCTTCCGCAATAGACCCTGAGCCTTGGAAGGTGTGATAGAGCACTCCGGTCACTTCTTTCCAGGATATTTTTATTTATGTATTTTTTATTTTAAAAATATTTTATTAGAGAGAGAGAGAGAGAGAGAGAGAGAGAGAGAATGAGCACACCAGGGCCTCCAGCCACTGTCACCTTGTACATCTGGCTTATGTGGGTTCTGGGGAATCAAACCTGGGTTCTTTGGCTTTGCAGGCAAGTGCCATAACTGCTAAGACATCTCTCCAGCCCTAATTTTTTCTTTTTTTAAGAGAGAGAGAGAGAGAGAGAGAGAGAATTGGTGTGCTAGGGCCTCAGCCACTGCAAATGAACTCCAGATGTATAGGCCACCTTGTGCACATGAACCACCTGTGTGCATGCATCACCTTGTGCATCTGGCTTACGTGGGTTCTGGGGAGTTGAACTTGGGTCCTTAGGCTTTGTAGTCAAGCACCAGCCCAAGAAATATTTTTCTATTGACTAGGTAATGGTCAGAGAGTTTAATGATCGGCTATCATTAATTCCTTTTCCAGTGTAGTATAAACTGGATCTTAACTGTTTAAAATGGACTTCATCAAGGAGCTCTACCCATATTAAAGTCTCCTTACTTGTTTCTTTCCAGCACTTTTCTGTATAAATTAATTCCCCCATGGAATATACAGTCACAAACTCTAGCGAAATATACTGGACGGCGGGAGGGAGGCTGCCTGAGGGGATGTGTGAGACGCTGGGCTTGGTCTGCTGTCGCTGCCTCTGATGTTCTTTAGAGTTTAGCACCGTTTCAACGTTCCTGGGTAGCTGTAGATGCCTTTTGGGTTTTGAAGTCCTAGATTTTCATGATCAGGCACCTGTTAGAATAGGGAAGGATTAGAGATCACATAAAGAAAAAATCACACATGTGCTTCTATTTTTAGGGGTTTGTCCTTGGTCTTATTTTCTCATTTCCTTTCTTCTTTTATGACCCCCTAGTTCTCTCGCCAGCATCCTTTCTAACTAAGTGTGTGATGCGCCCTGTGCGCCTGGGCCGGCTTCCGTTCAGGCTGTGCTGCTGTTATCTAGCTCATTGCCTTCATTTGGCTGCCTCCTCTGGTGAGAACTGCCCAGCTCCGTCTTGATTTCCTTGATCTTCAGAAGCACACACCTGCCACTCTAAAATCTCTTGAGGAACTCAAGATTTAGTAATTTACAACCTTTTTAAATGCTGGAGAGACATGGACCCTTGAAGTCGTCCCAAACATTGAGAAATAAATTGCTCTGTCTGATGCCACTTTCCAAAGTCGCTGTTCCATTCACTAAGGATGGAGCCAGAGACACTATCTGATTTATAGGCCTCCTGCTCCGGGAACTGAGTGTGTATGTTGTGAAGTCATTTGTTTTATTACAAAGAATTGATCCCATTGGGATGTTTGTCTAACTTGAAACAAACATCAAAAGGCAAACTTTGTTTAGTCAATATTCTGAAAGTAGAAGTGTTTATCTTTCTAGATCCAAAAATCTTAAATATAATAGTTGGGTAGCTGCCATTTATTACAGGCAGGGAATATTCTTTAACTTGGGATTTTAAAAATATTTATTGAAAATGATAGAAATGATTAGAATATAAGATTTCATATTTCTCAGATCCTACCAATTATACTTATATTTCGCTCCCATTTTAACATTTTCACAAGAATGTTCCTGCAACTGATGTTAAGAGACACTTGCAATATGACTGAGAAATGGGATACAATTTGTTCTGAGCCAAATGAGACTTTTCTCCCAGGTCTGGTTTTCCATTCTTTATCTTACTCTGAGCCAGTCGGATGCTGTGGAATTGGCCAGTTCCAGCTTTAAAGATTCTGTATGCTCCACTACTGACCGAAGTTCACTTCAAGGACAAAATTTCTAGAAATGTGCTGATGTCAAATTTCTGCCTGAAAATAACCACTGCTATTCATGTATAACACATAAATTGTTTATCTCTTCTTCACATAAACATTCTGTCCTTCGTCTATGTACTTTGACCTTAGAACCACTGTATACATGAGTGGCTAGGTTATAAATATCTTCTCATGAGAAGATTTACACTCAGGATGACATCAAGTTGAAACTCTGGGCATAAACATGGGTGTCATGATGCATTCCATAAAATGCAGTGAAGTTATTCTTTCCTCTCCCTCTACTTCTCATGTGAGTACTTCCTGTTCAATCACAGGATGGCCAACTTTACCTACATTCATTTGGTCCCACATGACAGGCTCTTTTCTTTTCTTTTTTTTCGAGTTAGGCTCTTGCAGTAGCCCAGGCTGACCTGGAATTCACTGTGCAGTCTCCTCAAGGATCCGCCTACTTCTGCCTCCCCAGTGCTGGGATCAAAGGTGGGTGCCACCACACCCGGCTGCAGGATTATTTTGTTCCCCTCTTAGTGATTATGTTTACTAAAGAGCTGGAGAAAAATAAAAATGCCATTTACTTTAAGAAGCTGTTAGTTACCTGCAAATCAACTCGTTTCAGAATCGGAAGAATCAGGTCATTTCTCAGTAGCAAAATGCACGCAGGCTTCTGTCTTCGAATGCCTTGTACATTTGAAGAGGCATTGTACAAAGCCTCCGGTTTCTACACAGGTTAAATCTCTGTTTCAGCCAATTCTCAGTTGAAGGACAACTAGTACAGCGCCACCCCTCCAGACAAGGAACACTGGAGTATTACACTTTGTCGATTTATTTATCTTAGATTTATCTTCATCCAGTTCACATTGTGGTCATAGCTACTGACACATCACATAGTACCATATTTAGATGTCCATTTTTTTTTTTTTTGTATTTTGAGGTAAGGTCTAGTTGTAGCTCAAGCTGACCTGGAATTCACTTTGTAGTCTCAGGGTGGCCTCGAACTCACAGCGATCCTCCTACCTCTGCTTCCTGAGGGCTGGGATTAAAGGCGTGCGCCACCAGGCCCTGCTCAGATGTCCATTTTAATGGGCCTGGAAGCTCCTGCTCACTTCTCATCTTCACAGGGATTTCCTCACCCAGGTTGGACCTGATGAGACCCAGGGGATCTGTAGCTGATCTGTGTCACCTGGCATGCTTCAGAATCTGTCGAGGCTCAGGGTTCTTTTGGACAAGGACCTCTTTAGCTTTCACTGTGACTGTGGAGTCACATGAGGAGTCTAATGAGGGCACCAAGGACTTCTCTTTCTCTTTTTCTTGGTTGTTTTCTACTTTCTTAGATAGATAGAAAATGACAACCACAAATAAGTTAAAGAGCCAGGGGGACAGAACGATGCTAGGGGTCAGTGGTGTGAAAGAGCACTGTGGGGTTCTGTTTCTTCCTTTCTCTTGGTGTGCACGTGGGTGCAGGAAGTGGTGCGTGGTATGGGCATGGGCGTGCCCTTGCTCACGTGAGGAGGCTACCGGACAGCACCAGATCTTCTCCTCTGCTGCCTTTCTGCCTAATTTCCTTGAGACAGAGTCTCTCATTGAACTTAGAAATTGCTCTTTTTTTTTCTTTTTTTTTTGGTTTTTCGAAGTAGGGTCTCACTCTAGCCCAGGGTGACCTGGAATTCACTACATAGTTTCAGGGTGGCCTCGAACTCACGGCGATCCTCCTACCTCTGCCTCCCGAGTGCTGGGATTAGAGGCGTGCGCCACCACGCCCGGCTGAGATTGCTATTTTGTTTGTTTGTTTGTTTTGTTTTGTTTTTGTGTTTTGGTTAGACTGGCTGACTAGCAAGCCCCAGCAGTTTTCCTGTCTCAACACCATTCAGCGCTGGGGCACATGACCAGGCCTAGCTTTGTTTTTTTTTTTTACATGCGTGCTGGGGATTGAACTCAGGTCCTCGTGATTGTGCAGAACTGTTTTTACCCCACTGAGCCATTTAACCAGCCCCCTTTTTCTTTCTTTCTTTTCTTTCTTCCTTCCTTCTTTCTTTCTCTCTCTCTCGCTCTCTCTCTTTCTTTCCTTCTTTCTTAAGAAAAGACAGCTATTTTAGTATCTGTTCTGAATAGAACTGTGTTCTGTGTTTTATTTTTTGGGGGGTGGGCGGCATCATAGCAATTGTATAGAATCTGAGAGGGTGTGCTGGCTTGTAATCTGCTGACTTGATCATATTCCAAGAGGCTTCTTTCTTTCTTTCTTTCTTTTTTAAACCAACCTTTTGTTCACAGGTGCTCGTGTAACAGCCACAGATTTACCCGAGTTACTTGGAAACCTGCAATATAATCTTTCCAGGAACACCAAAATGAAATGCAAGCATTTGCCTCAGGTTAAAGAACTGTCCTGGGGAGTAGCTCTAGAAGAACACTTCCCCAGGTCTTCTGATAGCTTTGACTATGTCCTGGCAGCAGACGTAGTCTACGCTCACCCTTTCCTGGAGGAACTCCTCATTACCTTTGACCATCTTTGCAAAGAAACTACCGTCATCCTCTGGGCCATGAAATTCAGGTTGGAGAAAGAAAATAAATTCGTAGATAGATTTAAGGAGCTGTTTGACCTGGAAGAAATTTCCAACTTCCCTAGTCTGAGTATTAAACTGTACAAAGCTATGAAGAAAAATCGGAGGAGCGCATAATATTCCCAAATGAGGACATCAAAGTGCAGTTTCTAGTAGATTATTACTTCAAAGAAAACCTGGAATAATCTGATGTACCAAGAACTTTCCCAAGAGGAAATATGTAGTTTCCTCCTTCCTTTCTTCCCTCCCTACCTCCCACCTCCTTCCTTCCCTCCTTCTTTCCTTGCCTTACTTTTCCCCTCCCTCATTCCCACCCTCTTCCTCCCTTTCTCTCCTATGAGAATAAAAGACAGCTTTCTAAATTTGCCTTGTTATAGATAAGGATTTTTTTTTCCCACACACAAGTGCATCTGTGGGATTGGGGTAACTAGCTCTTAAGTCCCTGCATCAGCATTGATAATCACCTTGTAAATGGATGGTAACGGGAACTTTCAGCAACCTTCTGTGCCCTCACTGTATGCTGTCTTCTAGCACACTGCTGTTGTTTCACTGGATTGTACTATTATTCTTTTAATGTGTCATGGAAAAATAATAATTTCAATAATGACATCTCTGAGATGAACGTCGTTGCTAATTCTTTTTATTTTCTTTCTTTGTTTTTGAGGCAGGGTATCACTCTAGTCCAGGCCAACCTGGGACTCACTCTATAACCCAGTCTGGCCTTGGAACTCTCATAGAAATCCTCCTACCCCAGCCTCCTGAGTGCTGGGATTATAGGACTGAACTACTATGTCTGACTCTCTTTTCTCCTGTATTCTTTTCCCCTTACCTCCCTCTCCCACCCCTCCCCTTCTCTTCTTTCTCTCTCTCTCTCTCTCTTTTATTTATTTAATTTATTTATTGAGAAAGAAGCACAGAGAAAGACAGAATGAGCACTCCAGGGCTTCCAGCCACTGCAAATGAATTCCAGATGCATGCGCCCCCATGTGCATCTGGCTAATGTGGGTCCGTGGAGAATCGAACCTGGGATCCTTTGGCTTTGCAGGCAAATGCCCTAACCTCTAAGCCATCTCTCCAGCCTCTCTCTCTCTCTCTCTCTCTCTCTCTCTTTTAGCACTCTATATCCCAGAATGGCCTGGGATTGAAACTTAAAGTCTTCATCTCAGCCTCTGGAGTGTTGGCATTACAGGCATGCACCACCACACTCAGTTATGCTGTTAATTCTTTTAAACTCAGGCTTAAATGACTCTCCCTAAAGATAATGACATTGACCATAGGGGATCTGTAAATAAATCTGAAAAGGCAGATCCATGATGTAATGGTGGATGTCAGACATATGTGGTTTCCATCAGTGCCAGCGTATAGGTGGGCTGTCATCTCTGCCTGATGGTTTGGGCCTCCCGGGTAATGGCTCACTCAGACAAGCATTTGGATCTGTCCTTGTGGGCAAGGGCATTTCACTCTACTTAATAAAAAAATGAATGAATAGAAACAACATGAGAATAGTTGAGGTTCTGGAGGAGTTATTGTTTTATTTTTAAGCCAAGTAAAATGCATTTGTTTTACAGAGACATAAATAAATATAAAAACTTTGGATTTGAAAACACTTGAAAAGATTTGGGTTTCTAATCTCAAATAAGCAGACATATGGCTGGTTTTAAAGTTTAAAGCTCTTCTGATGAACATAGATAGACCTAGATATTTGAAACCCTCTGTGATTTTTTTTTTTTTCCCAACGTGGGCCTTAGAGATTAGAATAAAGTCTGAAGTAATTAAAGTTACTGCAAAAAGAGTCAAGAGTTAGGATTTTGTGACGGCCCGGACTGTGTTTGTTGGCAGCCACTCTTCAGTGTCCTCAGCTGGGCTGCCACTGAGCCCTTCGATGACACTCTTCTCCAGTGTGAATCCCGAGCACTGTGCGTCTGCTCGGGGTGAGCGCAGCTGGGAGGGATTCCTGGACCTCTGACCTGTGAGGCAGGTTCCGCATCCACCCCAGTGGGAGTCGTGGCGCATGGCGTTCTTAGGACCATCTTCCAGTGCCCCCCTGTGTCTCATCCTGTTTCCTTCCCGTTGTCGTTCAGTGCTCCCAGTCACAGCAGGAGGACAGCAATGTCATCACTCCTACTTCACTGGAAAAAGAACCAAGCACGACAGGCCCAGATTGTACATCTGTAGAGTCCAGTATGGGAACAATCATGCCCAGGTCTTTCTCGTGAGTGTGTGTGTGTGTGTGTGTGTTGGTTCTGGGGATCCAAACTCAGATATTCATGCTTGCGTGATAAGTGAGCCATCGCCCCATCCTACCCAGGTTTATTTGATCCTAGAGCACCCCGAAAAGAGTAATTCTAAAACACTCAAATGAAGCTATTTCTTCAAAAGAAAAAAAAAAACACATTCAGAATGACATACAAATATATTATAAAAATGAGACCCGTTCCTCCTTAACTGCTCTACTTGAGGGAAGAGAGGTAGGACAGGTTTGGGTGAAAGATGACGAGTGAGCTTTTGGAAGGGTGAGGGCCATTATTCTGGGCGGAAGGAACAAGGGCCTGAAGGCAGAGGCATGCTGATGTGCTTGAGCAAACTCAAAGGCATTGTGCCTGGCGGGCAGCAGGGAGACAGAAGTAAGACCGAAGTAAGGGAGGTGCCCGGAACAGGTCACGGGGACCGCGCTGTTGCCCTGGACCCTCAGATGCAGACCCTGGGCAGGAACGCGGCGAGCAGACAGGTGTGAGGCTTTGCTGTCGGGATGGAGATCTGAGGAAAGGCATGGATGGCCACAAGCTACAGTGCTGGTCCAGCCTTAGCCTCGGCTGACCCACTCCCTGCCACACCTTGATGGCCTTTTAGGACGGTCCTTCTGGGATACAGTATCTGGGTCTTGGTTCCCTCCCGTGGTGCTGGCATGGGATACGGCTGTCCTCAGAAGACCCGTGGCTTCAGGTGAGGTGACTTCAGCTGAGGACAGTCTTGCTGAGGGTGACAGCTGTGTGCTGTCTGCCGGCAGCACTCCCAGCAGGCAGCTGATGCTGTTCTGGAGGGTATCTGTGTAGCAAGCACATGACCTTCTAGGTCACTGAAGAGCATTGGCTTTTCCTCTGGAAAAATGAAGCATCACTGGAGGGTTCTGAGTAGGCGTGAACTGTCACTGCCTGTGAGGACCGCTAGGGCTGGTGTTGTGAGAATGAGATGTCAAGTCGTCAGCTCCGAGCTGTGGCAGCCATCCGAGCAGAGGACAGAGACATCTGTTCAGGGATGGGGATGGGAGAAAGGTGATACTGGCCAGCTCTTGACATACTCTAAGGCCCCACCCAGCAGCAATTCCAACCACACCAAGTGTGGAATGCCAGGGAGAAAGTCTAGTCTGATTCCAAAGTGTTCCTGTGAGTTTCTGAACATAGCTTGTGAGGCTCCTTCGTGGATCCAGAGACAGTGCAGTGAATAAGTGAATACGGCCCTGCTGCTGCCCGGATAATGAACACGGGGCGCACATACACAGCGGAGTTTTACTCAACTGTAAAGAAAAACGAAGTTATGAAATTTGCAGGAAAATGGATGGAATTGGAAAATAAAATATACTGAGGAGCCCAGGCCAAGAAAGACAATGTTCTCTTCCATACGTGGATCCCAACTTTAATGTTTATACGTATGTTGATAAGGAGATATGAGTGAGTATGGGCTATGGCTCAAGACAGGAGAGCAGGAAAGAGACACAAGATGAGAAAGTCTGAGTGAGGAGAGGGTCAAAGGAAACTTGTAGTAGGAAAGAGGAAAGGAGGCTGTTGGTAGGAAGGGCAAGAGGAAGGGAAAGGTGTAGGAAAGAGGGGTTAAGGCAAGTAAGCCCCCCCAAATTTGAACCCTATTGCTATGTATGTAAGAAAGAAAGAAAATAAATCAGACATAGGTTCATTCTGAGTTATTTTTCTTTGATGTTCTTCCCTCCCCACAAGGATTACTTGTGATTTCTGAGAACAAAAAATATGAACGTAATGTCACAGTGGTTTTAGAACTGATCATTAGAGTTGCAAGTTCTTAGCAGTTGCCTCAGGTGAGTCTAGAGGCCTGAATATTGTGAGTCCAGAATGAAGGATTTGGATAAATGTGGAAAAAAAATAACCCTGGTTCTTCTTCTTCTTCTTTTTAAAGTGTTTGAATATCACTGTGAAGTTATTTTTAAGGAGACTAGAGAAAATGTCCTTTCAAAGACTCTTGGGACCAAACCAACCATATGGTTCTTTAAAGTTCTTTTTCTCGTGTCACCCTGTCAAACACAACTGTTCTGAATCCATTGTTTCGTTCTGTTTATAGCCTTCACTGGAGAATTTCAACACCCGCCTCTGCGCCCCACACCTCCCACCTCTTACTTCACTGTGCGCTGTCTCCTCTTTTTCTTTCTTTCTTTCTTTTCTTTCTCTTCCTTCCTTCCTTCTTCCTTGCCCCCCCTCTCTCCTTTGTTGCAGCTTCTCCATACTTTTCTAGGTTTAGTGTGATAGCAATTCAATTTCAAAAGATATAATTTGAGTAGGCTTTTTTATTTCTTACAGTTTTTTTTTTTAATGGATAGGAATTGATTTGTTAACTTCAGTTCAAAGGGCTTATAATGTAAAGTTTTGCTACTCTATGCTTGGCTCTTGGACAAGTTAGATTATTTAAAAGCTTTAGGAATGGAGAGATGGCTCAGTAGTTAAAGGCACTTGCTTGCTTGCAAAGCTTGATGACCTTGGTTAGATTCCCCAGGACCCATGTAAAGCCAGATACAGTGGTGGGAGGTCTGGCATGCCCACAGTCATATTCTCTCTCTATCTGTCTTTGTTTCTCTCTCAAGTAAATAAATAAAATATTAAAAAGAAGCTTTGGTCTGCTTCTTGTGGTAACTTTCTGGGTTTTCAATGGAGTAGAGTACTGACTGTCAAGGATTTAATAGAGGTCACCACAAAATAATAACACTTCAGAGAACACAAATAGACTTGTAGGTGATGATCCATAGCTTAAAGTCACACATAGGCAATTGTAAAAGTCAGAGGTTCTCAGATTGTACCAACTGACCTTAAGGAAATTAAGCACTATGCAAAAATCCCTCTGTCTTATAGTTTAATGGTACATTTTTGTGGTAGTTTTTGTCTATTGGAACTTTAAAGACACCTTTCCACTTAATATTTATATTCTGGTCTCTCTCCCCTTCTCTGTCTCTCTGTTAGAGAATGAGTGATATTGAGTATATCCTAACAGATTTGTAGCAATAGCATAAGCTCATTATTATTTTTAAGCCATATTTTATTTATTTATTTTAGAGAGAGAGAGAGAGAGAGAGAGAGAGAAAGAGAGAGAAAGAGAGAGGTACTAAGGCCTTTAGTTATTGCAAGTGAACTCCAGAGGCATGTACCACCTTGTGTGTCTGGCTTTACGTGGGTACTGGGGAATTGAACCTGGGTTCTTAGGCTTTGCAGGCAAGCATCTTAACCACCGAGCCATCTCTTCAGCCCAGCATAAACTCATTATTATGGAAGAAAAATGATTAGGAAACATCATAGAATGGAGCACTCCATTTTTCTTTAAGGCCTCCAATTCCAGGAAGGTGGCGTTCTGTGACTATATCTGAGTTCAAGCAATGCCATTGGCATACAAGCAGGTAATTTCTAAACCTTCTTTAGAAATGGGACATGTTCACTGGGTGGGATTTTGATACAAGAAAAGATTTGGAAATAGGCCAAGGAGCTTGGGTTCTGGATAGAAAAGAGTCAGTCTACCTTAAATAAATCAGACAAGCAGGCTTATTGTTAAGACCAAGAGAAAAATTACTGCATGGCGCTTCTTCACTTTAATTTGGTTTTCTTGTAAAACTTTATGTGGAGGGGTTAAAAATTGTTAAACATGGACATTTTCCACCAAATTATAAGGCAATAACAGTAAATAAAATTGCTGTGGGAACAGGAAAATATTTTTGTGAGACTGTGGGCGGAGATATAGGTGAAGCAAATTTTGACCGTAAGGCACTCTTGTGAGTGTGGATGTGTGTGGCCTTAGTTCCTTACATCTTTGCGAAGCCTGGGCTTGGCTCCCAAAAGCACTTCGCACCTGGGTTTTGTCCTCTGAGTTTGTCCTGTGAAATTAAGTCTAGGGAATTACCGGCAAGCCAGTGTCAATATTTGCACTGTTTCTAAGTTCCTCACGAAATCAAAGGCACTGTTCTGTATAATTATATATAGTATTAGTGGGACAGGGTGGCTTAGGTGGCCTTAGCACCGATCAATTCTGAGGTCACATTGACTGCATTATGAAGGGTTCCTGAGCTGGACACGAGTACTGCCTGGCTGTTGCCTAGCTGTGTAGTAATCAGAGAGCTGAATATACACGATCGACTGCTTATTCTATCGAATGAACCCTTGGCCTCTATCATGAGCGCTGTTTTCAATGGGCAAGCTGAAAGGCATTTCCAACCCCTCTCTATTTTTTCAGTTTCTTTGTTACTGAGGCAATTGACTTCATATGAAATCCAATCAAGCCTTGGAATTGGCACTTACCATCAAGGATTCTTAAGAGTTCACTAAAAATGGAAACGGGTGTCCAGGTCAAGTTTTGTGATCAGCGACATCAATAGAAAATAAAATAAAACAAAACAAAACCTAGATAACCTCTTACCAACCAATAATACTCTGTCATACTAAAAGTATCACTTGGTTTTTCTAACATATGTACCAGCAAAATAAGATTAAAACACACCATTAAAATATCTTAATAGCAAGGGGTTATTTCATGATGTAACAAACACAAGATGGAGGTTTTGGAAATCATATACTTGGAAGCTGTGTGATTTGTAGTTTAGACCTTGAGATTTTCTTTGTCCACATATTATGCTGTCCTTAGGTTTTATTTAAATTGTGAGTCAGCCTCTTCCCTGGTTTTCTTTCTTTCTTTTCTTTTCTTTTTGTTTTTAGTGTCGTGATTTAATTTGGGCTTTCTTATCTGGTGCTATGATTTAATTTGGGGTTCTTATCTCTTTCTATGTTTCCTTTGTTGGTAGAGTATAAATTCTAATGACAAAGGTTGTCTCTTTGTTACAAACCATCATAAATAAGCCCAAAGGACAGGCCATAAAAATGTAAGAAATTTTTAGATTAAAAATATGAGTAATGTTTCTACCCACCTGGTATCCAGGGTAAAAGTACAGTTTGAAATGAGTAAATTATTAACATCTTTCTCCTAAAGATTCCCTTCATAGCTCTGTGACTAATAGGAGGTTGATTTGCAAAATAGAAGGATGTCAAACGTAATGAATACATTTTATATCTGTGTATTGGAACGAGGAATCGAGGAGTATGTACAGCATTTTAAGAATGAGAGAACAAAGGGTAGGAGTGATGGAAGTAGGCTTTGTATTTTTTAAATAAATAATTGGGGCTGGAGAGATGTCTTAGTCATCAAGACACTTGCCTGCAAAGCCAAAGGACCCAGGCTAGATTCCCTAGGACCCATGTAAGCCAGATACACAAGGTGATGTATGGATCTGGACTTCATTTGCAGCAGCTAGAGGCCCTGGTGCACCCATTCTTTCTCTCTCTATCTGCCTCTTTCTCTCTCTCTCAAATAAATAAATAAACTTAGTTAAAAATAAATAAATAATTGAAGGAAACTTAAAGATAAGAATGCCAAATAATCTATGAGACTTCCTCTCACTTTCCTTGGATTTTGTCTTCTTGTGTTTGGGAAGGTTTCTCATGGTTGTCATCCACCCATCCATTCACCCACTCATCCATCCACCCACTCATCCATCCACCCACTCATCCATCCACCCACTCATCCATCCATCCACTCATCCATCCACCCACTCATCCATCCACTCATTACTTATTGAAAACCTACAATATCCCAACGTGGCAGGGAACAGGGTGGACACGGTGGCTCCTGACCATTCTCAGTTTAGTGCAAATGGGTCTAGGCAGAGTCACCAGTGGTAGGTAGGGGAAAATGTGCCAGCAAGGCAGTGGGCCATGTTCTGACAGAATCCACAGGCAGGGAAGAGCGAGGTCGCTGAGAAGTAATCTGCAGCTGGCCAAAGGCGGTGGAGGATGAGGGCAGAGAGGAGAAGAAGGGGCAGGTTCTGGCCGCAGCGAGACAGCATGTGTGATGCTTTGGAGGCAGAAGAGGAGAGAGACTTGCTTGAACCACGTGCTGGGAAAATTGCTGTTTCTGCTAACCCTTGCAGACTGATAACTGGCATTAATGGAATGCTCCCTGTTGTAGGTCTGTGTTAAAGATCTCCTACACATCTTCATGCTGTCTCTTCCCAGCAGCTCTGAAGTCACTGGCCCAATTTACATGTGGAGATACGAAGGTCTGGGGTGGGGGGCAGGTGGTGGTGAGCATCTTCTCCGAGGCATGATTTTTGGGATGGAAACTTTGATCTCTATAGTCCCGAAGTCTGTCTGTGCTCTTTTCAGTGTGTTAAGAAAACCCTGAGATGGAATTGTATTCCAGTTCGATGGGAGGGAATACTGCCTTGGCGTGTATCTGAGCACACATCAGCTTATGTGAGGCTCTCTTGAGGCTGACCTGGTAGGAGGAACCCCTCTCATGTAACTCATCTCTAAGAGCATGACTTCACAAAGGCACATATAGACCCATGGAAGGCTGAAATACACTCTCCTTTGCAAGGGATGTTGGGCCCATATTAGACTAATTAAAGACATACGGCGATCTTGAAGCAGCCAGAGAAGGAGACATGGAAGTACTTTTTGTATCAAGGAAACATTGAGTGGAAGTCCGACTTGTTTTCGCTGTACAATGGCTCTGAGGAGGGAAGTGAAGGAAGGGAGCAGTGACCTGAGGTGACTTTTCAGCAGAGAAGGCCAACAGTGTGGGGCTGAACGTCCACACATCATCTGATCTGTTTGTGACCGGGCTCTGTGGCTGATGCTGGTGTTTTGGGGCTGCGGAGGCTCACTGCTTCGGCACACTCAAGCCCGGGGGTGAGGCGGGGACAGCAGCTCTTGGAAACCACCTTCCTGGAAGGAAGCTTCTCCCCGAGACCCAGGCAGCTGAGGACACGCATGGACGTGTAACAGACCGGAACCCGTGGCATCGAAGAGCTTTAAGTGGAAATGACCCCGGGTGTCTCTTAGCCTGAGATGGATCTGATGACAGGCGTCTTGCTTCTGGAAGGCGAATGTTGCTGAGTCAGTCTCACCCGCTGGCTGAAGGAAGGCTTCTGACAGGTGACAGCCACCAGCTGATGCAGCAGAGGGAGGCTCAGAGGGCTTCCATGATGTCAGAGGAGGCCGTTCTGTGAGGTGCCTGGCCAGGGAACAGCGATAATACCTCTGGAGAATAGTGGCCAGGCCAACTAGTCATAGAATGTTCCAGAGCTGAGAGGAGAAGAGATGATGTTTTAAAACTTCTGATGGGAAATGGCTGTCCTGGGCAGTCCAGTGATTCCAGGACCGACCGTACGAGTGGAAACCCGAGCTCATGGATCGTCTGCATATGGTCCGCGTTCCTGGTCAGTTTTCAACTTGATCAGAAGAAACTGAAGCCTGTGGACTGGGGTCTCTGCCCGGCAAGAACTACATATGAAGTTTGATAAACGCAAGAGGCTGAGCCAGCATCTGGGGAGACTTCAGCCCAGATGTAGATGTAGTATATCTTCAGAACATCCTTGTTTTGATTTTTTTTTTAATTCTAATTTTTTGACTCTATCAACTAGGTGAAAATCTAAAGATTTGGATATTGTTCTCCCAAAGGTAGACCAGAAGATCAGCTGAACTGGAAATTATGGACGATGGCCACTGGGAGGCCCCAGTGGCCTGGAAAAAGAGTGTTCCCTTCGGAACAAATGAAAATAATAGAAATGACTTAAACAACTGAAGTGAATTACCACAGATTTTATGCAAATGCACCGTAGTCAACAAGGAGTAAACAGACAACAGTATTCTGTACAATGCCACCTTCTTTATTTAATCAGGCATGGCTTAAATCCTGCTCCTCGCCTCAGCTCTCTGCACGTTATGAAAAAAAAAAATACTCCAAGAAAAAGAAAAAGCTAGACTGGTTTCCAGTTCCTTGAACTTTTCAGGTATTTGGCTACATGTGAGTGACTGAGTGAGAGAGAGACAGTAAGTGTGTGAGTGCCAGTAGCACAAAAGAACCGTGTGTGGGGCAGGACGGACTGAAGTGGCAGGTGGAGACTGAAGGTGGTGTCTGAACCTCACAGCTGAGAGGAAATGTCAGGTCAGGTGTGCCTTTGTAAAGCTCTAGTAATTCTCAACATGCATCAGAGCTGCCCGGAAGTTTGGCTAAACCCGTCTTGCTGAGCCCAACTCAGGGGTTTTGATTCATTGGATCTGGCATGGCTCTAAGGCTCCATATTTCTACCAGGTTTCCATGAGCTGCCCATGCTGTTATCCCCAAAGCTCACGGTGAGACTTGCTGTTCTCATGAATCTCATGGCAACCCTCGGCGAGAATCCCTATTTTGGCTCATATGACCTCCTTCCTGGAACCAAGGCTTCCCCAGAAGGCCCTCTGTGTGACCATCCTTGAGTAATTAATCTCTCTAGGCTCTACTTTTTCCAAGTTGGTGCAGAGATCACTTTATCCCATTTTCCATAATGTAGGCTAGCTTTTTTTTTTTGCTTGCACTTAATATTCTTTTGTTTATGTGTTCCTTATATCCATTTGTGCCTAACACTTTAAACATAGTTGCAACTAGTCTTGAAGTGGACTAAAAAAAAATCTTGTAAAGATTATTGCCAAAGGCTAAGGGGGATAGTTCTTAAAATTCTAGCTTGGGGGAGGGGGCTGGAGGGATGGCTTAGCAGTTAAGGCATTTGTCTGCAAAGCCAAAGGTCCTTGGTTTGATTCCCCAGGACCCACGTAAGCCAGATGCTCAAGGTGGCACATGCATCTGGAGTTCGTTTGCAGTGGCTAGAGGCCCTGGCATGCCCATTCTCTCTCTCTCTCTCTGCCTTTCTCTCTCTCTCAAATAAATAAATAAAAATATTTTTAAAAAATCCCAGCTTGGGGACTCTGTGTATAAAAGGTAAGCTACTAAAGAACAGACAGTGACAATGTTTAATTTTATTGGGACAGTCTGTACTAGCTTCATACGGAGACAGGCTCTTAATTAAAAAAAAAAAAAAGTGTTGATGTTCCAAGTACAAGAAGTCAGCACAAAACCTGTATCTTGTCTTTAGGAGGACAATTCTGATACATACAAAGAGTGACAGCACTGAGGATAGGGTGTGTGACGGCACAAAGGAAGTTGTCGAGGCTGGGGTGGGGACCAGGAAACGTTCACTCAAGAATAGTTCTTAATTTTGTCACCATAGTTACACATCGAGGCAACATTCTGTTTGTCCCTTACCTTCCCCATCAGCTGGACGAACTAGAAGGTGATTGGCATGAATGAGACTTCTTCATTGTCACAAGTGTAATATTATGGTAGTGGGCGACCATATTTTTTTTTTTTTCTCTTCAAATTTGTACTGACTTAGAGTCATGTTTTCCCATGGCATGACCTCATAGCACATTCAGTAGATAATTCTCATGAAGTAATTTGAAAAACTCAGCATTATCATTGTACAAACAATTTAAATTGGGAAGGGATGTTAAAAGAAGTATTTATTTACAAGAGAGAGAAGGAGGGAAAAGAGAAAGAGAGAGAGAAAGAGAGAGAGAGAGAGCGAGCTCAAGTATACTAGTAGACCAGACAAAAAATTCCATCCCAGCATGGTGAGCCAATGAGATTATTGGGGTGACTTACAGGTAGTCACACACCAGCAGGAAGTGTTACAGGCAACTTATAGGCAGGTATGCTACTAGATTTCCACCCCCAGCAATTGTTTATCCTTCTGATTGCTCAAGGGTCTTGTGCAGGTCGTCTCAAATGGTCTGCTTCAAGGTGGTGATGGCCACGCCCAGCCCAAAGGAAACATTCACAACCACGGTCCTCAGCCTGGCTGTCAGGGGGATTATCCTCAAAGCCTTATACAACTGCTGTCTCCAGAGCCCTGCTTCAATCTGTGGAACTTGAAACACAGGAGCTGAAGTGATTGCATTTCGGTGCGGAAATGTGTATTTTTTTCTTCAAAGCTCCCCATAACACTCTGTTGATTGGCTCTTTTCAGGAAAGTCCTGGCTTGGGGCACACAGGCTCTTACTGCACTCTGCACGGCTTGTGATTTACGGAACCACTTATGAATTCCAAATTTTCTCTCTGCATGTAATTGCTAAACGGAGAATTTTCCACATGAAAGACTCCAACTGTATTGACACCAATCTCGGCCATATCGTAGGATGCAATTCCCCTGGAGCTCAGTCAATACAGAGTGATTGTTTCTGAAGGAAAGAAAACATTTGCTCCTCCCCTGCCCCACCAGAACTGAAATATTAATTGGCCCAATCGATAGAAATGGGAATATTGCTATGTTAAACACAAACCTTATCCTCTGCCCAGTGAGCCGCAGCACTGACATTTTCTAAGATCTCCAGACGTCAGCCTCTAGAACGGGCATCTTCTGTCCATGGAGTGGCGGACAGATGCTAACGAGTGAGCCCTGCTGGAGGGAAAACCCCAAGCAACACACAGGTCGGGAGGGGAACTGCTCCTGGGTTCTCAGAGCCTTCACTGTGTCATTCCAGCAGTTTTTATTACTCTCTTTCCACTCACTGTATCCGCAAAGTAGACGGAGAACAAACACCCGACAAGACCTAGTAAAACAAAGACAGAATTAGGGCTGGGGGACAGCTCAATGGGTAACGTGCTTGCCATGCAAGCATGGGGACTTGAGTTCAAGGCCCTGAGACCAGCGTAAAATAAGCCAGGCACAGTGGCACGTGCTTGGAATCCTAAGGCTGGGGGGCAGGAGATAGGGGGCTGCCCGAGGCTTGCTGGCTAGCCGGTCTAGCCTACTTGGCAAGCTCCAGGCCCGTGAAATGCCCAGTCTCACACAGGTAGGTGGCTCCCTGGGGACGAAACACTCAGATGTGTCCTCTGGCTCCCGTGTGCGCTAACACCTATGGGCACTGCCTCCTCCCCTGACACACATGCGCACCTGCACGCAAACACATTAAAAATCATGGAACTGCCGGGCGTGGTGGTGCATCCCTTTAATTCCAGCACTTGGGAGGCAGGGGTAGGTGGATCACCGAGAGTTCAAGGCCACCCTGAGATGACATAGTGAATTCCAGGTTAGCCTGGGCTAGAGAGGAACCCTACCTCGAAAAATCAAACCAACTTATGTTCCCACCAACAGTGGATGAGTGTTCCTAAATCTCCAAACCAACCAACCAACCAACCAACAACAAACAAACAAACAAAAACAATAGAGTTATTTGCAAAAGGTAGGTGTAAAGGGCATAAGAGACCTCTCTGTATTATTTCTTTTTTTTCTTTATTAATTAGTTTTGTATTCAGCAAATACAGTCAGTTTGGTACCATTATTAGGCTCCTCCGTGACCTACCCCCTCCCCTTGGCCCCTCTGTATTATTTCTTACAACTACACAGGAATCTGTAATTATCCTCGGAAAGATACTGAATAAAAAGTGTGACGTGTTTATGAGCTCAGATGCATTTCCTTGTGGAAAGCTGTCCTTTCCCATCCCCACCACTCTCTTCTCTCTGCTCTGCGTAGGTGCACCAAGAAAACATCCCAACACTGCATGGAGGGACGCCTTCCAGGTTCAGGTGGGGTGTTTCAGGGTATGACGAATTGTATTGTAAGAAGTGTCCTGGGTTTTGGGGTTCCTTTTGAACCACTGGCTTGGCTGGCCTCTTTACCTCCAGGAGCCTTTTTATTCCTTGCAAGCAGCAGGGAACCAGGTACCAAGACATGGGCTGAAATGTCCCTTTTCACAGATGAGAAAATAGAAGTTTTAGTGAGGTTAAGTGGAAGGAGGGATTTGAACCCAGGTCTAACATTGAAGTTCATGCTCCTATGGGTTTATCTACAACTCAATGTGCAAGGCAATGTGAATGTTGTCTACTGTCATCAGATCAAGTAGTTTTGACTTATATTGTGTTGGTTCAGAAGAAACTGCTCCAGGGATGATGAGGAATTCTCATACAACCTTTCAGTAACTCCACTGTGAGCTGACCATTGAGAACCTGGTAGTTAAAGCTACCTTAGGAATTAGGAGCCCAACCTTTTGTTTAGTGAGAAGGATTGCTGACAGACTGCAGTTGGAAATTCTGTTACACAAGTGACTCTGTCCCTGGCTGAACAGTATAGTCTAGCCGAGAGAAAAGATTTCCTTATGAGAATCTGAAATATTATTTCGTCTTTTAACTACCAAAACATATACCTTCCCTGTACAACATTCTCCTGTAAAATTGCAATGGGAAGAGTATAAGAGTATTGTGTCCTTCACCCAGGCTAAACATCCCGGATTCTGTTTCAGTCATTTGCCACTTGCCATTACTTTCAAAACCTTGATTATTATTTTTGGACACAGTCCAGTTAGTCAATATTGCCTCTTACGTCATAATTTCTAAAACATGATGCAGCCATCTGACCAAGATGTGAAGCATTCTCTCTGGAATCTTAGTACCTTGGTACTGGAATATATCAATTCATAGATATGGTAGGAACCAAATATTTTTTTTTTCTAGAATTCTAACTGTAGCTATCCCCTTGGAAATGGAGTACTATGATATCCCATTGGAATATGTTGTCTGGGTCTCAGGAGGAAGGAAAAAAAATAGCTATGGGATTTCCTGTGGAAATTCCTGCCCTCTGTAAACTCAGAGTCATTTGTGTGGCAAGTTCAGAGTTCAATGCTTCCATTTTGTCTCAAGTCCAAGCAAGAGTGCAGGTGGAGTTGCAAGGGGGCGGTCATTCACAGGCTGCTGCAGAATCCCAGTGAAAGGATCAGGTTGAGTAGACATTCTACCAGACACCCTCCCCTAGGTACGCAGGTTCATCTAAGAGATTAGTAACTAGTCAGTATTTTCTTCAAACCATTCATCTTTTCTCCCAGAAGCTCCAGTTAAGTCACAGTTGCAAGCTTGCTTCAAAACTTTCCTTTTACAAGAAACCTTGCTACTCAGTACAAACAGCGTTTCAAAACAGCACAGAGCCGAAAGAGGCTGTACTGACCTTCAGAGCCCGCATTCTTACGTCCACCTTCTATTTGAGTTGAATTTCCCTGCTTTGTTTATGTTTCACTGTTGAAACATATGCAATCCCACAACACTGGTGCAAAAAATATTATGCTTCTCACTTGTTATTTTTAAACATTAAGAACAAATTGGTATGCCCCACTTTCCCCGGTTAGCAGGAACATATTACACAAGTCTTATTGGGGCTCTATGCTTTATTCAAGAGACATGCTAGGTCTTGAAGAAATGCCAGAGGATTATTACTATTTTTTAAAAGATTTTATTATTTTTTATTTATTGGAGAAAGAGGGAGAGAGAGAGAGAATGGGCACACCAGAGCCTCTAGCCACTGCAAACAAACTCCTGTGGGACCTGGAGAATTGAACCTGGGTCCTTAGGCTTTGCAGGCATGCACCTTCACCGCTAAGCCATCTCTCTAGCCCCAGAGGATTCTCTATCCCGGGCAGTGGGTGGTGTGACTATGAGGTAGGTAGCCTTCTTTCCCTGTGTGCAGGGCCTTCGTTCTCCGAAGGGACAGAGGCTGTCTGACTCACTGGGAATTGTGGAACCAGTGTTTCCAGTGTTCTCAGCATCGGCACTCCGTGGGGCACATACCTATTTTCTTAATTTTCTCATGATTATGACAAGGTGCCTGACACAAGTGAGTTAAGGGAAGAAGGATTTATTTTATATTTTTTAAAAAATATTTTATTATTATTTATTTATTTGACAAAGAGGGAGAGGGAGAGGGAGAGAGGGAGAGGGAGAGAGGGAGAGAGAGAGAGAGAGAGAGAGAGAGCGCGCAAGAGAGAGAGCATGCCAGCCCCTGCAAATGAACTCCAGACCTGTGTGTCCCCTTGTGCATCTGGCTAACTTGGGTCCTGGGGAATTGAACCTGGGTCCTTTGGCTTTGCAGGCAAATGCCTTAACCGCTAAGCCATCCCTCCAGCCTGGAAGAAGGATTTATGTTAGCTCATGGTTCCAGAGGGTCCAGCCCATTGTGGCAGGGAGGGCCGAACTCATGGTAGCGGGCACGTGTGGCAGAGCCTTGTTCACATCGAATGAACCAGGAATCGGAGAGAGCTCGGCAGGTACCAGGAGGAGTCACAACCTTCCAAGGCTTGCTTCTACTGACCTACTTCCACCAGCCAGGCTCCACTTCTGAAAGGCCCCACAGCCTTCACAACAGCACCACAAACTGGGGATTGGGATTCAAAGCAGGAGCCTGTGAGGGCAATTCTACAGCAGCCCTTTAACACGTATAAAGGCGGCGTTCCTGCTGACAATGTAGCTTTAAGTAGAGGCTGGGCTCCATGGTGTTTCTGGGGAATTTGCTTTACATTAAAAAAATATTATTTATTTATTTACTTTTTTAAAAAAATGTATTGTTTTATTTGCAAGGGAGAGAATGAGAATGCATAACAGGGCCTCTTGCCATTGTAAACAAACTCAAGACAAATGTAACATTTTGTGCATCTGGCTTTATCTAAGGGCTGGGCAATCAAACCCAGACTGTCAGGTTTTGGAAAGAAACATCTTTAACCTCTGAGCCATCTCTCCAGCCCAACACCTTAATTTTTTTTTAACTTTAATTCCACTATTGAAATAGATTCTCTTCTTTGATTATATATCAGCATGGAGAGAGAGAGAGAGAGAGAGACAGAGAGAGAGAGAATGGGCACATCAGGGCCTCTAGCCCCTGCAAATGAACTCCAGATGGATGTGCCACCATATGCATCTGGCCTACATGGGATCTGGAGAATCAAACCTGGGTCCTTAGCCTTCACAGGCAAGTATCTTAACCACTAAACCATCTCTCCAGCCCCATTTTATTTATTTATTTATTTGTTTTTATGTATTTATTTTTATTTTATTTTTTTGGTTTGTCAAGGTAGGTTCTGTCTCTAGCTTGGGCTGACCTGGAATTCACTATGTAGTCTCAGGCTGGCCTTGAACTCATGGTGATCTTCCTACCTCTGCCTCCTGAGTGCTGGGATTAAAGGTGTGCGCCACCATGCCTGGCTTCCCATTTTATTTTTTATTAGGTGATTGTTGTTACAAAGAATCACCTCATCTTCTTAGCTTTAATTAATTAATTAAATTACACACACACACACACACACACACACAGAGAGAGAGAGAGAGAGAGAGAGAGGGAAACAGAGAGGCAGAGAGAATAGGCATGCCAGGGCCTCTAGCCACTGCAAACAAACACCAGACACATGTACCACCTTGTGCATCTGGCTGACGTAGGTCATGGGGAATCAAACCTGGGTCCTTTGGCTTTGCAGGCAAGCATTTTAACCACTAGGCCATCCCTCTAGCCCTCTTCTTAGCTTTTATTTCCTTTGGCAGCAGTTTAAAGATGAATTCTCTAGGTTTTGGGTGCTTTATAATTTTGGTGGCTTCTGTCTTTAGTACTAACTAAACAAGAGGTTCTGGTGGGATTCTTGTTTAGTTCACTGAAGAAATAATACCAGACATTCATAAGCTGACTTAGAATTTTAAATGATTATTATCTATACAGGTAACCATGATTAGATGTCAAGAAATCTGTTGCTTTGGGAGTTAAATCCTCAAAATGTTTTGTGCCCTGTGTCTGATGAGGAAATTGACTGCCACTAGCATAGATGCCTTGGTAGGGTGCTGTGGAAGACATTCTGTAGTATGCTCACTTTTCCTGTCTTTTTTTTTTTTGTGTGTGTGTTGTCTTCAGATTTATCCACAAAAGGTTCCTCAGCAAAAACCTTTCTTGGCTAATAAGGCAAAATGCAAATGCCAGGGATAATTTAAATGGGATTTCAGTTCATGCTTTCTAACATTTATGGTGTTTCTCACAGTAAATTTAAAAAAAATTATTAATTCTGTGAGATGGGATCTTTCTGTGTATCCCAGGCTGGCCTCAAATTTGTGACAATCCCATGTTATCCTCCCAAGTGCTGGGATTGTAGGTGTGAACCACCATACTCCACTCCCATAGTAATTTGAAGAGAAAAAAACTTTGTGCAGGCAGAGAAAATTATGAATTCGATTGGAGGTATTACCTGAGAGGTTTTAGCAAGAAATACATGAAAAAAAATTAGATTCTTTTCGGTGGGTATGTTACAAGCAAAAACAACCATTAGGTTTAGTTTGCTTGGGTTACAGAATCAGGTCAGGGAAGGTATCAGAGAAGATTCTCTTTGTAGGGAAGTATTTTCAGAGACATGTCCCTTCCTAAGCAAACTGTAGAGGTGGAGAACAACAGGAAAATATGGCTATTGCAGAAGAACAGCATGGATGAATTAAAACGTGTGAGAGAGCCTTATGAGAATGTGTGTGGACTTTCTGTGTTTACATTCGAAACATAAACAGCGCTAATACAAATTTTATCCTTAATTTCTCAGGTTGGTGAGTGCAGAGTCAGTATACAGAATAAAGGTTTTGTAAGAACCACTTAGGAAGTAGTAAAAACTATATTGTCTAATTTTGATTACAGATTAAAACCAAAATAGAACAGTTTATTGTGCAAAAACGTATTTAAGCTGCTTATAACTTTTGACAGAATACCTTTTGGGATTGAATAAAATTCCTGCATAGTAGATTACTTGCTAACTTCAGTGCAAAGTTGAAAGAAAAAAAAAAAAACAACTCTACCTGTTGTGAGTGTTTAAAGTGCCTGAAGGAAGACTTGGGAAAATGATTTTCAGGTGTATTTTGTAACAGGGAAGTGACTGTTAGCATAGCTTTGCCCATCCATCTGGTCAGGAGTTTGAACCTGGGTGCTCTGGGCACTAAAGGCAAAATGAATAATGCGCAGGTGTGGGGCCCTGGCGCTTGAGGCAGATGAGGAGAAAGCGTGAGACGCCAGGGCTGAGGAAGGGGCAGGTGACTGACCCAGGCTGAGCGGTTTCACTGCCTGTCACTGCTCATCATGTCCAGGACTTGAGTAGTTACACAGCTTTTGAGCACAGGCTTTTGTGAGAAAACCAAATCCTCGGTCTCCTTGGGGGAGATCAAATTGAGACAGCATAAAAAAAGTCAAATTTGGAGTAGATGGGATGGCTTTGTCATTGAATGCGTTTTCATCCTGAGCACCAAGGCTGGCGTTGCCTGCCTATGATTTGTCATGCAGGGAAGATGCTGAGAACATCAACGGCATCTTTGGGAAATTAGAATATTGTAAGATAATGCTTCCTTTGATCTCATAGAGTCTCTCCTAGATGAGGGCGTTTCTCGCTACATTCTGACATGACGTATGCAGCAGCTCAGTGGTGTGATGAAGAATTTCAGGCTACTTTGAGGGTCAAGTGTCTCTTTTCCAGAGTCTCAACTTTTTTTTATTTTTTTATAACCATTTCATCTTCTTCCAGTTGTTCTGGTGAGAGACTGATTACCCTCAAGCCCATCTTCCCTTCCACCGTTCCAGTCATTACATCTTCCAGGCTAATCAATTTTTCCAAATTCGACCAAATTGTGCCTTGAAAATCATCATCAAGCAGTCTCCCTGGTTTTATTTTTCTTTGACTGTAACCCATTTTCCCTGCTGTGCTATATTTGAAAGAAATTTAGATAATTTTACAACTGACAAATCAAATAGTATATATTTATCATATATGTAGGTTGATTTGAAATATGCATGAAATACATACTTCAAATGAAATGATGAAATACACATTGTGGAATGACTAAATTGATGCATGATTACTCTCACATATTTATATTTTCAAATGTTTTACAACTTTGTGTGTGTGTGTGTGTGTGCGTGTGTGTGTGGGCAGGTAGGCATGTGGAAGTCAGAGGACAACTTTGAAGGGTCCACCTTCTTTGAGATTGGGTCTTAAGCTTAACATTAGCTGCCATTGTCCTAGACGCAGTGGGATATGGCTTTACATGGGTGCTGGGGCCAGCATGCTTCATAAGCAAGAATCTTTAATTGCTGAACCATCTGCCAAGCACATTTTATTTTTTTAAATGAGTCTCATGTAGCCCAGACTGGCCTCAAACTCACTATGTAGCTAAGGATGACCTTGAACTGCTGATCTTCCTGCCTCCACCTCCTGAGAACCGGGATCATAAGCACGTGTCGCCATGTCAGTTTGATGCAGTGCTTTCGACTGAACCCAGGGCCTCCTGCATGCCATGTGAGCACTCTGATAACCAAACGACATGTCTAGCCCATCTGTCTTTCCTGTAGCAAGGACATTTACGAATCATGCTCTTAGTGTTTGGATAATACAGGACACTGTAATTTACCACGCTCAGTGCGCACAGTGAGTTGCAGTCAGCTTCATATTGCTGGCACAAAGCACCTGACCAAAAGCAGCCTGTGGGTGGAAAAGGTTTATTTTGGCTTACAGACTTGATGGGAAACTCCAGTGAGGGCAAGGAATAACATGGCATGAGCGAGGCTGGACATCACCTCCTGGTCAACATCAGGTGGACAACAGCAGCAGGGGGGACTGTCAAAGGGGAATCTGGCTATAATACCCATAGGCCCACCCCAAACAACACACCTCCTTGGGAGACTCAAATTCACAAACTGCCATCAGCTGGTGACCTATCATTCAGGACCCATAAGTTTATGGGTGACATCTGAATCAAACCACCACTTGTTGCTTTTGGCTCCTGAAAACTCATGACCATCCATGATGTAAAATGTAATGCATTCAGTCCAACTTTAAAAGTACCCATATTTTTAAAAATCAGTCTCAACATCCCCATAGCCCAAGTCTCTTAACTGAACGATAATACCGAAAAAAAAAAAAAAAAAAAAAAAACACGGCACAGAATAAACATTCACAGTGCAAAAGATGGCACTGGGCATGACAAGGAAGAATTGAACCAATACAAGATTTAAAACAAACAGGGAAAACATCAAATTCTATAACTTGAAGTCTGACAACCCTAAGCAATAATGAGTCTCTGGAATTCAAATTCCCCTCATCAGCTGGGCTTCTTACAGCCTGGGGAAAATGCACCCCAAGCTGTAGCTCTTCTTGGTAGCTTCCCACGGTTCTGGCATCTCCTCTGAGTCTTCACTGAAACTCATGGCTCCTCCTCATGGCTCCATCAGGTCTCCGCACTGGGACTTCCAACAACCCTATCTCTCATTTCCCTTGGCTGTTTCCAAAAAAAACACAACCACGTTGCAAATCCAATGACCATCTCTTTCCTGAATTTGTTATACTCCATAATACCAGGTGGGCAGTCAACTTGTTTGTTAATCCGGGGGTGGGGGGAATAAAGCCAACTGGGAAAAGCAGGACACTCCTTCAGCATTCAGGCCCCTTACTGTCAAAAGAGTCTGCATTATTCCTGCTGACCCAATGCAGATCATCAGGCTCAATCTCAATAGCTATAATCTCTCAAACAATTGCAGTTGAGATGAGCTGCTGTCTTTAGCCAAAAGCTTTTCTTCCTTTCTGTGCCATATCCATCTGCTCATACCAGTCCATCTATATGCAATCCCACATAAATTCTCAGAATACAGGTAGTAAAATGCAGCAAGCCTCTCACACAAACTGCTTGTAGGCCCAGCCTCAACAAAGCTATTTTTTTTTTCACCCTCATAAGCTAAACCTCACAGACCACAGTTCTTACTGCAGTCAGGTCTTTCAACTCTGACCAGAATGCTCCAAGCAAGCTTACTTAGAGCACTGCAAGGTGTCTTTTAATCCAAGGTTTCGGGTCCTTCCACATCGTTGCCACAAATCAGTTCTAAAAGACCAAAAGCCACAGTCAGGTTTCTAGCAGCAACAACCCCATTTCTTGGTACCAATTTTACAGTTGTCATTACCCTCTTGGCCAAAAGCAGCTTGTGGGAGGAAAGCATTTATTTTGGCTTATGGATTAGAGGGGAAACTCCACAGCGGCAGGAGAAACATGGCCTGAACTAAGGCTGGACATCACCTCTTGGTCAACATCAGGCGGATAGCAGCAGCGGGAAGGTAAGCCAAACACTGGCAAGGGGAAGCTGGTCATAACGCATGTGAAGCCATCCCCAACAATACACCTCCTCCAAGAGGCTCCAATTCCCACATTTCCACCAGTCAGGGACCAAAGCATTCAGAAAACATGAGTTTATGGGCGACACCTGATTCAAACCACCACACAGTGGTTCTTTTGAACTTGTTCCTCTTCACTAACTTAAATTTTGTGGTTAACTATATATCTATATCTATATCTATATCTATATCTATATCTATATCTATATCTATATCTATATCTATATCTATCTATATATATATATATACATATGGCATCTATCTGTCGCCATGCAGTGCAAACTTCCGGAAGGACACTCTAGGAATGAATGCGAGACAGCAGAAACAGTACTTTGCTCAAGGATATATTTAGTCCTCCCAGACAACCTGACCAAGTCAGCTTGACAGGTACTTGACAAGGGTGGGTATGTAATCAGGAGGATGGGTATGTAGTCCTCCCAGACAACTTGACCAAGTTACCCCTGACAGGCACCTGCTATTGCAGCCAAGCTTGTATTCTAGGTGGAACATAGACCATAGTTCAACTATGTCAGCCAAACTTTCTGAGTCCCTATAGCATTCTCTTCCTCTTCTTCCATTCCTTCTACATTCTTTCTTCTCTAACTCCCACTGCATTTCCCTTGTGCACCTTCCACTGAATTGCCCCCTCTTCATCAAGCTTCTCACACTCCCTCCTATCCCACTCTCTTCTGTGTCCTCTCTGAACCAGACACAGCCTCCTCCTCCACATTGTCTCTCTAATGATTCTACACAGACCCAGTTCAGCTGCAGCCCCCTCCCTGGTGCTCTCACGGCATAGCCAGCACAGCTGTCTACATTATTTGCTGAGGTCTCTACCCTTTCAACAAACCCGAACTCTTAATGAGGGATCCAGTGTCTTTCATCTTTGTGTTCCCAGGACAAGGCTCCGGGTACCGCGGTGTCAATAAATGTTTGCCCGCTGGATAAATGGAAGCATGCTACATCTCTAGCTAATGGCATGCATTTTTCATTTCACTCTGGGCACTTCAGTTCTGGACTTCAGCAAAAAGCACTCCTTTGATTGGGTGGAGTAGTCTCAGTTGTGCAACATTACTTCTTTTCTGGCTTTCAGGGACACTTCAATCATTTACCCATTCTTTAATACAACAAGCAATGGCTGAGCATCTTCTGCTTTTAGGTGCTGTGCTAGTCATCGAGAATAAAGATCGCAGACCTGACACCTCATCAACTTGTCGTGGCCCCTTTTGGGATGGAAAGGAAGACTCAAGAAAACAGATTCATCTCCTTACACAGTCTACAGTAATGGTTTCTTCTGGTACTTTTGTTTCTGGGTTAATCTTTTGATTCCAACAAAAACTTGAGTGAGCTGAGGGCAAGACCAGTTGACATATTGATCTAGTTATAAATGGTCCTAAAAGGTCCCTGTTGGTTTTGACTAATGTCTGGGCTTAGGCAGTTCTGCAAGCCTGAGTTATTTCTAGGTCAACCATTTCTAGCTCCTCTTCTCCCAAAGGGAGGTTTAAAAACTCAGATAAAAGGTATTTTCGAAGTCATGCAAGGTGGAAAGCGAATGGCTTTTGTTTTTGTTTCCCACCCCCCCCCCCAAACTTAATGCTCTCTGTAGGAAGACAGAAGGGCCCTGGCTGATATTCTGAAACGATTGTGTATGTGTTGTGAGTTTATTAATCAAATGCCCACTCCCTTTCTGATTCCTTTCTGCTCAGCCTTCAGAAAAGTGCTGGCGTCGGAATTAAGTAAAAGAGAAAATGAGTTTATAAGATGGCAGAGTGCCAGCATTCCTTCGCCTTCTGTCGTCTTGTGAGCGATGCCAAGTCATCTGGTAGTGGCTACTTGTAGCAGAGGAAAAGATTATTAATTGTTCTCTGATAATTCTCTCAAGGATTTTTTTTTCCTAACCCCTGATTTAAGGTAGCCATGGAAAAGATGTTAGAATTACAAACACATGGGCACTTTGCAGAATTAATATCCTGCAAAGACAAAGGCTCACACTGGTCTGCCCCCTCCGTATTTTCAAGATACACTTGCATCTTCTGTGAAGTAGGTAGGGTGAATTTATATACAAACAAAACAAAGACAAATGGTGTCTCAGCCACTGGGAGACTGGGCTGCTTGGTCATGGAGTCTAAACACTGAACACTCTGAGGCAAGGGAGATAAAAATGCTGACAGAGAACTCGCTTTGATTGGATTTATAATATGACGGGTGGGGGGAAGCTGAAAGTGGGAGAGAGAGATAGGAAGGGCTGAGGTAATGTGGGGGATGACAAGAGGCCTATTTATTGTTGTGCTGTGGTCATAACTCAGTGGCTTGTTTTGCCCACTCGGTGGACTGACCTTCCTCAACGGTCTTGTCTGACAAGAGAACAAATTTCTCCTTAACTCACCTCCTCTGCCCAGCCTGAGCACCAGGAGCAGGACAGTCGGTTCACTTCCAGAGGAAGAGGGGTAATTCATTCGGCCCGGCCCCTCAGTCGCTGACCTCACAGCTCGACAGGTGCCCAGGGTACCAATTAGTGCTCATGGCTGACGATGGTGGTAGAAAGGGCTGTGATAAGTCTCTGCGAAGAAGGCTGTGACCCCTCAACCACTTCATGTAGAGCAGACCCCTGAGACTAGGTGCTTTGGACTAATACAACATGCAGCAGGACTGGACAAAAGACAGTCATTACCAAGGGCACCGGCCTGCCTCATTAGAGCCCAATATGCCTACCAAGAAATCACACTGTAATTAGTTTTCCCAGAAAGAGGAATTTTGCCATTGCACCCCCAGCTCTTACTTTGATGTGCAAGGATCCAAAAGTCTCCCCAACATAAGAATCACCCTAATTACATATTGGGTGAAAATTCACTGCTTCTACGCTGCCTAGCAAAACAGCCGGCAAGCTTTATGCCCAGTAAAATAAATTTTTAACAGACTTGCTATAATGTGTCAAAGTTTCCTGAGTAAAGTTGGGTGAGTGAGCAATGCTTTTAAGATCTTTCGATATGATGGGCAAGAAATGGCTGGCGAAGGGGGAGGCTCCTTTATGTCCTCGCAATTAGCCACCCTATTGCAAGTGGAAAATCCTCTCAACGGGGACTGGTAGCCTTGGTGTCATATATTTAAATTAATATGAAGGGAGCTGCTTTACATTAGCCAGGAAAAAGTTGGATTTTTCTTCTCCTTTGACCATTATAGTCTTGAAAAGTGTTTCATGTATATATATCTCAAGCAACAGGAGCTGGCTCCGACAATTGCCAACTGCAGTTATAAATAGCTTTCCACTTGAAACAAAGCCTCATCCTTCAAATTGCTACTTTTTGAAGAAAAAAAAAATAACCCTGAACTTTCAGCGCTCACCAGCTGTTCCAGATGTTAGGATTACACATTTAGGACCACATTCGAGGCTAAAAATATATACAGGAGCTTGACTCTTCATTAAAGTAACATCATAAATCACATTATTTACCCCTAGTTATGTTCAAGAAGTGCTTGTAAGTGGTTTTAAGTGAGGGATAACTTGATACTCATTTTTTCCATGAAATCTATTCCAAATAATAGTAAATTTTGCTCATAAGATTATAGCCTAGTCCACTCAGTATACTCCTCTTAGTTATAATAAAAATATTATCATTTTAATATTTGTAAAACAAATAGAAACTAAGTAAATTGGATTAAATCTATTTTAAAGAGTGGGTTTGAAAGAATTTGATGAGAGATTGAGTTTGGGCGGAATATTCTGGAAAGGGCTACTTGCAGAGGATAGAGAAGCAAGCAGTTTCTACTTTGGCCATCAGATGGCGCCACGAGACCAGCGCTTTGTGTGTTAGCCGCCGGTTAGCTACGGTGGAGGCTGCTTGGGAAACAGCGGCTTTCAGGCTATGAAATGTCAGCTTTCAATTTTTGCTATGTCTCTTCAGGTAGTTCTCTATCTTGATCATTGGCAAGCTAGTGGGATGTATTTTTGTGAATTAAAAAAAATTATACATGATAATAGGCTACCATATGGTGTTTCATACATGTATATATTAAATCTTGCTTAAGTTAGGTTAAATATATCTATAGCCTCAAGCATGTTACCTGTGGTGAAAACATTCAAAATCCTTTCTTCTAGCTTTATGAAATGTTGAGTACATTATTGTTAATTATAGTTACCCATTGATCAACCTTTCTCCATCCCTCCTACTTCCTTTCTATTCTCCCCATCCTCTGGTTTTTTTCTCAACTTCTATGAGAGTTTTAGATTCTAGTATGAGTAAGCTCATGGGGTGTTTGTCTTTCTGGGTCTGCTTTATTTCTCTTAGCGTAATGGTCTTCACTCCCAGCCATGCTGTTGTAAATAATAGGATTCTGTTTGCGCTGGCTGAGTGGTATTCCACTGTGTGTATATAGGCACCACATTTTCTTTGCCCATCCATCAGCCGATGGCCACTTCACTCGATCCATTTCTTTGGTATTGTAATAGCGCCTTAATAAACATGGGAGAATAGATGGCATCTTTGACAAGTGATTTAATTTTTGCTGATTGTACACTGAGCAGTGCAATTGCTGGATCATATGGTGGTTTAAAAACATTTTTTTTTTTTGAGGACCCTCTATACTGTTTTCCACATGGCTTCACTAAATTGCATTCCCAAGGACAGTGTGCAAGGGTTCCCTAGACAGAAAAATTGAATTTTTCTTTTCGTGTTTGTGTGTTTGGTACTGGCTGGGCCTCATGCATGCTAGGCAACTGTTCTACCACTGAGCTATATGCCTACCCAAGTGTGATATTTTAAAAATAGAAGTTGGATGATGAGTTTTCCTACTAAAATCTGTCCAGTGATTTCTGAGCTCCTAGAGAAGAACTTCAGGCTTCTTATCCTGGTGTGTACAGTCCCATGAGACCTAGAGCAGTGTGCTTCTCTAGTCTCACTTCAGACCACACTCCTGAGCTTACTGCCTTCTAGTCACACTTGTGCTTTTTGAAAGAATAATGCTTGCTCACTGAGAGCCTTCGCATTAATTTTTCTGTGTTCCTGCATGTTTTCATTCGTATCTCTGGAGAGCTCAGAGCTTATATTTCAGATCTCAGCTCAATGTCACTGTGCAGAGATGCCATTCAATTTCAAGCAGCAACCCAAGCCCTCTCCAAGGAACCACTTTGATCTCTAAGACTCAATCATGACCTTCCTTCCTTCCTTCCTTCCTTCCTTCCTTCCTTCCTTCCTTCCTTCCTTCCTTCCTTCCTTCCTTCCTTCTTCCCTTCCTTACTTTTCCTTATCTTCCTTCTAATACCTATCTAAATATATCTCTCACTCTTTCATCTTCCAACCATATTTTTCATGTAGTGTATGGGAAAAGATGCCTGGACTTAAGTCCTTCGAGTTCATCTAAGGTAGAGATAAAATTTATCTTTGAACTTACAATACACTTTTGACTATACTGAGATCACAAATGAACCCTAAAGTTTCAGGGTGATGGCGTATGAAGTGACCACATAGAGCCACCTCATCCATTTTGAGCACTCTCCCCCCCCCCCATGACCACTCTCCTCACTGCCGCTGAGAGAGGATCATGATGTCATCATCGTGGGGTCAAAGGTCGCCAGGCTAGGCCTGCAGGATATCACTCCTGTCCTCATCTTTTGCAGTGCACCGTTCTCATCTTCTATCCTCTCTGGTGCTGGGGATGCATCCAGGGCCTTTGCTCATGCTAAGGATGCCCTTATTACCTACGGGACCTGTCTTCCATATTACCTAAGTTTTGTGTAACCAAAAATGGAGACAGCTTGGCAAAATGCTAAGACTTTACTCAACACAAGAACAGAAATAGGACTGTAACTTACAAATAAGTAGAGTGTACAGGAAGTGGATCCTTTTTTTTAAAAAAACATTTATTTATTTATTTAAGAGTGACAGACAGAGAGAAGGAGAGAGAGAGAATGGGCATGCCAGGGCCTCCAGCCACTGCAAATGAACTCCAGATGTGTGTACCCCCTTGTGCATCTGGCTAACGTGGGTCCTGGGGAATCGAACCTCAAACCGGGGTCCTTAAGCTTCACAGGCAAGTGCTTAACCACTGAGCCATCTCTCCAGCCCTCTTCTTAAAATATTTTATTTTTATTTATTTGACAGAGAAAGAGGGAGGGAGATATACATATATATAGATAGACAGATAGAGAGAGAGAGAGAGAAAATGGGCATGCCAGGGCCTCCAGCCACTGAAAATTAACTCCAGACGCGTGCGCCCCCTTGTGCATCTGGCTAACGTGGGTCCTGGGGAATCTATCCTGGGTCCTTTGGCTTTGCAGGCAAATGCCTTAACCACTAAGCCATCCCTCCAGCCCAGGAAGTGGATTCTTTATAGCTGGAAAGAACTTCCTATGCTGAGTTCACAGCCAGGGTGAACTGCTGCTCAATGAGCACCCTAGATTTCCTTACTCATGATCCACACAGCTACGTCTTTAGTCTGATGTTTGCCTCCTGGGTGTAATACAAATAGGGATAATACAAATCCCTTCCTGTCGTTCTCCTGGTGTTGCTATGAAAATCACAAGTCTTCTGTAACTCACAAACTGTCACAGTTACCTTCACACCATTGGGACAAAATACCTGACCCAAAGCAGCTGACAGGAATAGAGTCAGCAATGTCCACCGCTGAACAAGCTCGTGTGGAAGGCCAGCTGTACTGGAAAGTCACTGAAATGGAACACGTCTAGGGAGGCAAAGGTCAGCTTCCTCCTTGGAAGGAACTTGAAACTCAAAAGTTCCCAGCAGAGTCACCATCCTCACCATCCCACCCAAAGGAGCCCTCACTCCTTTCTGTTCCCATCACTCGTGGGGCGGCCATCTAGTGACCAGCTTTAACACTCTCCAGCCCCACCTGTGCCTTTCCCAGTCTTATCCTTATCCAACCCTGCTCTTTCCAGCCTCTGAGACTGCTTTCATCTAGGCTCTCTTCATCTCCTAAAGAAATGATAGTACATGTCTCCTAAATTGTTTTTTTTTAATGCAGGAAGCAATTTCTGTGCAGGTGAATTAGGTCAAGCTTTGTAGTTGCACTGGGAAATCCACTGTAGTCTCATTGGCTTTTATTTTTATTTTTTAAAAATAAAATATTTTAATGTATTTATTTATTAGAGACAGAGGGAGAAAGAGAGAGAGAGAGAGAGAGAGAGAGAGAGAGTGAGAGAGAGACAGAGAGAGAATGGGTGTGCTAGGGCCTCTAGCCACTGCAAATGAACTCCAGATGTGTGTGCCACCATGTGCATCTGGCTTATGTGGGACCTAGAGAATCAAACTGGGGTCCTTAGGCTTCGCAGGCATGAGCCTTAACTGCTAAGTCATATCTCCAGCCCTCCCTGTTTGTTTTCAAATATTTTTATTTATTTATTTGCAAGCAGAGAGCATGAGAGATAGAGAAAAGAGAGATAGATGGAGAGAGAATGGGCACACCAGAGCCTATAGCCACTGCAAACGAACTCCAGATGTACATGCCCCTTGTGCATCTGGCTTACATGGGTCCTGGGGAATCAAAACTTTGGCTTAGCAGGCAAACGCTTTAACCACTAAGCCATCTCTCTAGCCCCCTCACTGGTTTTTATATTGCACCATCTACCAATTTCCAAGAGAAGTGTGCTAACCCATTCCCCACTACGATGGTGGTTTGCTGACTTTGCTTTGAGCCTAAAGTCAATTTTTGTCGTTCAAATATCAACTGCAGTGTTAGGTGATTATAAGGTTAGAATTGTTACATTTCTATGTTTTCTTACCAGATTATTCTGCTAATCAAAATGCAGTAATCCTCTTTAGTCTTTAAAGTGCTTTTTAAAAAAGATCACAAGCCAGGCATGGCGGTGCACACCTTTAATCCCAGCACTCAGGAGGCAGAGGTAGGAGGATCACCATGAGTTCGAGGTCACCCTGAGACTACATAGTGAATTCCAGGTCAGCCTGGGCTAGAGCGAGACCCTACCTTGGAAAATGAAAGAAAGAAAGAAACAAAAAATAAAAAGAGATCACAAGGCCTATACTGCTGCCGTTACTCTAGTTAGTCTAGTTCTCTTTTGGGTTGTGCTTGTATGTCTTATCTTTCTGTTCTTTAATTTTTAGTCTTTTTAAATTTTTAGTCTTTTTTTTTTGGACTATAGCTGTAAATTGCATGTTGCTGGCTTGGTGTTTGTGTGGCTTCCTTTGATTCATTTATAGCAAAGGATTTTCCGTGTGCTCTGATGACTTCTGGATAACAAATCATAAATGCCACCATGTGATCACATTTCTACTTCTGCCCTCTTAAAAGTGCCAGCCTCTCGCCCTCTGCCATGTTTTCTGACCTATCTCCTCGCTATTGGCTCTGTCCGCTTCACTGACCCTCTTTCTCTCTTCACAGCAGGAGAACTCAGGACTGAGTGGAGTACTGCCTTCTCCTCATGGCTTAAATTCTCATGGGAAGAGACCAGAAGTTAGCTCTAGACTCAGTAAGAGATCTGTGCTGTTGCAGTCAGGTTTGTGTTGCTGTCAGAAAACACCCAACGAAGAGCAGCGTGTGGGGAAAAACGTTTATTTTGGCTCATAGACTCGAGGGGAAGCCCCATGATGGCAGGGGACAACGATGGCATGAGCAGAGGGTGGACACCACCTCCTGGCCAACATCAGCTGGACAATAGCAACAGGAGAGTATGCCAAGTGCTGGCAAGGGGCCCCTGGCTATAACACCCATAAGCCCGCCCCTAGCAATGCACCGCCTCTAGGAGGCGTTAATTCCCAAATCTGCATCAGCTGGGAACCTAGCATTGAGAACACCTGAGTTTATGGGGGACACCTGAATCAAACCACCACGTGCGCCATGAAAACAATGCAGTGTCAGGGGCTTTGAGAGCTCTGTTGCAGGAGTCCTGTGCTTAGTTTTAAATTGGCTGGACCTATGAGGCCTTGTGAGGTGCTGACGGAGGGAAAACGTGGGCTGAATTATCGATGAAAAGACCCTGGAGAGGAGGGTCCCAGCAGCAGCAGCAGTGGGGCCTGAGCCACTCGGAGCACTCAGTGGTGCTGGATCCCGGCGGTGAAAGGGGGAGGGAGGGAGCGGCATGGCTAGGGTTAGGCTGACTGCGGATCTTGGAAGGCCTTGTAGGCCATCTTGAGGATTCTTTTTTTCCCCTCTTTATCTGAGTGCAAAAGGAAGCTGCCAGAAGGTACTGAGCAGGGCAGGGATGTAACAGGGCTGCGTAATTTCACAGGATCCCTGGCTGCCATGTTGCCATTGGTTGAAGGGTGAGCAGTGGTGGGAAGAGGGTTATGTCGCTTTTAACACTCGACAGAAGGAACTTAAGGAAGGAGAGCTTGATTCAGGCGCACAGATCAGAGGGCTCAGTCAGCCCCTCACGTCTGGGAGGACGTGTTGGCTGGGGAGGCCGGTCTGTGGCTTTGGGCGCTGACTCCTCGCTGGGTGCACAGCAGGAAGGTGAGGGCTCTGGCTGGAATCTGAAGTGCATGTCACCTTGTGACCAACCTCCTGTCCCAGTGGCTCCACGTCCTCCCCACACAGCACCACTAGCCAGGAAAAAAAACACACGAGCCTGTGGGGAGACATTTCACATTCAAACCCTGACACCGGGGAAGTTTTGTAGAAAAGCACAAGTCGGGAGGAGGCAGTGGTGGATTCCAAAAGTGGCTTGACACAGATATGACGCCGGACTTTTCGTCAGACGCAGCTGGGGAATGGTGTCTCTTTTGACTCATCCTGGCTCAGTGTGACCTTAACAAAGACAGCACGTTAACCTTGACCTTCCATATATGTCCTTGTGTGTCATGACCACACACCTTTAATTTAGGATTTTAGATTTTAGATTGGACTTAGCCACAGAAAACCCATTTTTATGTGGCTGCCTTTTATGTAGGTGACTGGAGGTTCCCCAGGGCCCACGTTGTCATTCCTTGTGGTGTATCGGCATTTCCATCTTTCTGTTCTGTTCCACCTCTCCTCTTCACTTAAAACGCAAGCAGCCTATAAAATGAGTTCCACACAAGTTCCACTTTGGATCATGTTGACCTGGATTTGGTCACGAGGAGATCTCTAGTGCCAGCCATCCAAGAGTTTCTTCAATGACCCAATTTAAGTGACTTCGAAGGAATGGAGCAAAGTCTCCTTTGCGTTCTGTTTGCCTGTGTAAATACTCACTGCGAGCTTAGGCCTCAGATCCGGTACTGGAGCCGTGAAGGCTTTTCAGGACTTAAGTTCACAGACGTGTTCCTGACCCTCACGAGACACCGGGGACGTGACGTGTAAGTTGTGTGGTTCTCTGGAGAGAAGTGACCGTACGTCCTTTCCCTACCACGTGGCAGCAGAAACAGGACACCTTTTGTGGGATGCCTCCTCCTTTCCTCCGCTGCCCACCGTGAGCTTCAGACTCCACATGGACCGAATCCCTTTCCTACTTCCCTGGGTGAGTGAGGACAAGTAGGGCTAGAGACAAGCTTAGGTCACCGGGGGCCAACTGGTCAGGGGAAGAGGGCTCCGGTGTGTGGGCTTGTGGCCATGCTGGCAAGTCTGAGGGGCATTAGGAGAGTAATGGAGGGAAACCTTGACAGGCAGGTGGGAAGGACCTCACTGCGGTGGGGCGTGCCAGGCGGGGAGAGGACAGCATGAGGAGCTTGTGCAGAGCTTAGTAACTTGGATAAGCAGCCTCTGTGGGTTGAGAGGGACTCAGATCTGTTAACCAAGGGCAATTATATGTTGGGCTGGCACTGTCCCAAATTTAAGCTTATTGATCTTACAGGGCTCTTAGCAGCTAAGGCAGACCCGGTGCCCTTAAAGGGACACAGCTTCTCCTTATCAAACGTGCTTCCTCCAGGGGAGTTGGGAGAGGAGCTCACAGCCATCTCTCTTGGGCTTTCTGGTGGCTCTTGGGATCCTTGGGGTCATGTTCACGCTGAGGGATGTGGTTGGCTTAGTCCCAGGAAGAAGGGAATGGCTGGCCTCCATTCAGCACAGTTTCTCAGTTTTCTTTCTGAGCACAGGTGTCGCAGTGAGGCCATGGGAATGATTGGGTGTAGGGAAGTTTGGTTCTTTCCATCTTCCAGTTTCCCACAGCCCATCCTGTTCCCCTGAGGTGTGCTGCGCACTTCCAGGTAAGCATCCCTGGGATGCGGTTTTCATTATACCAAGAGCCGCCAGCGGCTTCCTTCTCTGTAAGATGGGCTGCGAACTCCTCAGGCCAACACACAAGAACTTTTACTACCTGGCCTTAGCCTGGTTCATCATCCGTGAGGCAAATCTTCCTCTCTGGGAAACGGGGGTTCTCACTGTTTCTTGAACACACCACCGCAGGTCCTTATGGTTTGATCTATCCTGTTGCCACTGTAGAATATACCTTCACTCCTCCATCGTTTTGCATATGCATGCGTGGATGGTGTGTGTGTGTGGGGGCACACGTGCATGTCAATGTGCATGTGGGGGCCAGAGGTTGACATTGGGTGTCTTCCTCGGTTGCTCTCCATCTCACTGCTTGGGATAGGGTCTCTCACTGAAGCCAGAGCTCAGCGATTAGGCTAGACAACATGGCCGGCAAGGCCTGGCTATCTGCCTTTGCCTCCCAGGACAGGGATTACAGGTGCTCACCACCACACCTGGCATTTTATGTGGGTACTGGGTATCCAAACTCAGTTCCTCATGCTTGCATGGCAAGTACTTTAGCCGCTGAGACCTCTCCCCATCCCCCGCCTCTCCCCGGACACAAACAATTAAAGATGAATGTCCGAACCTGACCTGTCCTACTCCTGACCCCTGTGAAACCACCTTTTTTTTTTTTTTTTTTTTTTTTTTGCCATCCTTCTTAGAATGTCTGCCTGAGTTTGGTGATTTCTGGGGACAGTGACTGAATGGAAAAAAAAAAAAAAAGAAACACATAAGGGTTGATGTGGATGAACTGAACTTTGCAGGAGAAGTCTGTCTAAATGTTCTCCTTGAAGTAAATGCGTTTAGGACACGCATCTCTGACTTCACCCTCTGGAGTATCCAATGTCTCCCTCTCTCAAGGTGGCACTCATTCAAGATCCACAGGATGTCTTTGCACCATTGACTCTGTGTGGACTCCGGGGTCTCACGTGGCAGAACATGCTCCGGGCATGCTCAGTGTTTTGAATGCAGAACCTTCTCAGTGACTTACAGCTGTCACTTTTCTCTGCAGACACACAGACATGACTTATGTAATTGTGGTCACAGAGGTGTTTCCCCGGATGCTTGCCTGCAGACAAAAGCAGGATAATCAACACGAGAACAGCTAAGATAAAAGGATGCATGGTCCCCCAATGTCCACACGTCACATTCTGAAGGGACTCATGGCAGGAGCTGTTGGGGGTGTGGGCCAGGAAGAGTGGGTTGGCGTGATGGTATGAAGGTCTCATGAAAACACAAAGACAGACGATGTGTCCTCTACACTTCCAGATCCCATAAGTGGATGATGGCAATGGACAAACTTTCCACGGCCTGGAGACAGATGGGCTGTGGTCTCCTGGGATCAGGGCATGCACCCACTCGGAAAAGCTCCACGGCATTGCATGAATGCCGGCTTTCAGGCTGCAAATGTTCTGTGCATGATATCCTCTTGCAGAGTTACATCAACTGGAAATCGAGCCGTGTTTGCTCAGCACCGCAGGCCCCGGGCCCTGGTGTGTTTAACTCGGACCTCTCTGGGCTGTGATGGAGTGCCCTTAATGGGTCATTTGGCATATGTGATGGTGCAGACATGAAACGAACCTCTAAAAAATTTAAACCAAACCTTTTAGACCTTCCCGTGGGGGAGCACTGTTGTGTTGAAAGACATATAATTTGTGACATCAGAAGCCTTTTGCGCTGGCCTGATGGTACTGGCTTCTCAGTTCAACACTGGGGTCCAAAGCCTTTTGATAGCCTCTGTACAAAGCATTCTATTTTTTTTTTCACTTTCCTCATTTCATTTTCTTCTTCTTTTTTTTCAAAAGGAAATTTATTAGTACATCAAAACAAACATTTTAGGAACTATTTACTTTTTTCCCCCCAAAATTACATATGAAGATAATAATAAGCTTTCATGACTTCTGTCCAGCCTGAGTTTCATTTTATATGGGGTTTTCTCATTCATTATATTTATAGCCAAATTTATATTTAGGAAGGAGTGAGGGCTTGGAGGGGGAATATACACAGTGACATTAAAATAAATTTGCATTTCAGAGAACTATACAGTGTCTCAATTGTAAATGTTTAAGAGATTTTAATAACTTTGTTCATTGCAGTAATTAATTTTTAATAAGCTCTGATTTGGATATGTTCTCGATAAGGATTCTGAATTGGTCAGCATTTTGTACTGCACACGTGTACCTATGCCTTTATTTCACTGAGACAGAATTGGTAGAATCCTCAGTTTTATTATCTCGAGAGGTCAGGAGTTTGTAGTAGAAAGCCCAAAGAATTTAGCCAGTCAGTTGCTCAGCGTGATCTTGTCTTTCTTGTTGTAAGGATGAGGTTGAATGACCCTTGGGCCACATAAGTTTAAATTGGAGATAAAGTACAACCCAGTGTGTTCCTGTAAAAATTTTAATGATCTATTTAGCTGATCGTAGCTGCAAGGATAAGGACTACTGTAGTTCATTTATTTCAGTTCTTCATATATACACAGCAATTTATTTTATATACAATCTGGATGCATAACTCAGTAATTCTGGCAGAGTGACCCAACAATATCTGGCTATGGGAATTAAAAATGGACTCAATACCCTTGTATTTCTTCCTAAAGCACCTATTAAAAGGAAAGACTGCCTTTGAGCGAGGTGAACGGTAATCATAGTTTTCTGACGGGTCGGGGGAGTGTCTCTTGCCTCTGCTCCGGACACATCTATCTGCTGCTTTCCTTTTAACTGTCTACTAAAGCAAACAGACTTGTATTTGATTTCTGTAGGGGGCCTCACGACTTACCACCTTTAGGAAGGATGCCATAACTCCTTACACAAGCCTCCGCTCAGGTAACAACAGAGTGGAATTTATCCTCAGAGCACAATACTGGATCCAGGGGCCTTGGCAATCCTTTGCATTTTTTTTTTTTTTTTGTTGAAAGGAGTGGCTCAGGCTGGAGAGATGGCTCAGCAGTTAAGGCACTTGTTTGCAGAGCCTAAGGATTCAAGTTCAATTCCACAATATCCACATTATGCCAGACGTGCAAAGTGGTGCATGTGTCTAGAGTTCATTTGCAGTGGCTAGAGGCCCTGGCACACCCATTCTCACTCTCTCTCCCCTCTCTCTCAAATAAGTAATTTTTTTGTTTTTTTTTTTTGAGGTAGGGTCTTACTCTAGCCCAGGCTGACCTGGAATTCACCTATCTCTGCCTCCCAAGTGCTGGTGTTAAAGGTATGTACCACCACACCCAGCTTAAATAAATGAATGAATGAATGAACGAATGAATAAATAAATAAATAAATATATTTTTAAAGGAATGGCTCCTTTAATGCTGGAATCCACAACAGGCATTCCTGGTGAGTCCACAATCCTTCATTGCTTCAACCGCTGCTGTTTTGTTGACAAGGATTTAAGTATCCCTTCTTCTTTGCCAGATGCGTGTAAAACCCCTCACAGGTAATTAACTCCTCTAACCCTCACAGCCTCTCTCATTCGCAGATAGATCCTGCGGCTCTTCCTACTTCGCGGGGAGGGGGCCACACGCCCGAGGTCATGAGGTTAGGAACGGCTGAGCCAGGGTGCGGACACAGGCAGTGGGCTGCAGAGTCCACGCCCGTGGCCACTGTGCCTGCCTGCAGTCTTCCTGGCATATGCAGCTCACACTCTCCCGAGCCCCGATGGCTGCAGGCCAGTCACAGGGGATATTCCCTTGAAAAGTTCTTCTCTCTCAGGGGAAACCTCAGACACATCCACATATGCCAACAGCTTCCTACTGCATACCCAAGAAGCCAGCCACAGCGGATGATGTCTCAATGTTCTGTGTCACAGACTGGAGCCTAAACCACCCCTCCCTGTATTAGTTACTTTTTTAAAAAATAGTTTTTTAATTTTTATTTATTTGAGAGCGACAGAGAGAGAGAGAGAGAGAGAGAGAGAGAGAGAGAGAGAGAGAGAGAGAGAAAGAGGGAGTGTAGCGGACAACTTCAGGTTCACTGAGATGAACTTCCAGACCAGGCACAGTTATGGAGGAAGGGATTTATTGAAGCTTACAGATCCAGGGGAAGTTCCATAAAAGCAGAAGAAACTGGCCTGCCTTCACAGGCCCAAGGAGAGAGAGAGAGAGAGAGAGAGAGAGAGAGAGAGAGAGAGAGAGAGGCACAAACCAAAGACCAAAAACCATAGCACACTTCAGGAACTCCTGCTAGGCACACTTTGCATATCTTTAGATTGAAATCTGAAACCCACCACCACACCTTAAGATCCACACAATGGTACTGACTCCAGCCAGGTGGCTGCAGATGCAAACTACAAACAAACAACTGAATATATTGGGGGCCATCTATTCTATTCAAACCACTACAGAGAAAAAGAGAGAGAATGGGTGTGCCAGGGCCTCCAGCCACTGCAAACGAACTTCAGACGTGTGCACCCCCCTGTGCATTTGGCTAACGTGGGTGCATTTGGCTAACGTGGGTACTGGGGAATCGAGCCTCAAACTGGGGTCCTTAGGCTTCACAGGCAAGCGATTAACCGCTAAGCCATCTCTCCAGCACTACTTTTTTTTTAAAGTGGTGATAGAATACCAGAGAGAAGCAATGCTATAGGAAAAATTTATTTTAGTTCGGGGGCTTCAATCCGTCATGGTGGGCAGGGCGTGGTGACTGGGGTGGAGTTTGTGAGACTTGGTGGCTGGCCACATCTCAGTGGCAGGTGGGGAGCACAGATAGAAAGTGGGTTTGCTTATTACCTTCCAGGGTCCGCCTGCACCCACCAGGTAATGTGAGCAAAGTGTTCAAACGCTTGAGTTTGTAAGGGAAGTTTCAGTCCCTGAACCGAAACACTCCCGATAACGGGATGCTGTTTTCTCCTCTTCATAAACCATGCTTGGAACCACTTTCCAAGACAATGCTTGCAAGCCACCTCTTCTGCCCGATGACTCCTGGCAGATTCATGCATGGTGCTTTGCAGATGCACACCCCAACATTTCTCATTGGCCCCAGTCTTCCTGTTTCTGCTTTCAGTCTGGTTTGAGGTTTCTGAGACTAAACTTGGGATCTGGAACTTGGGAACCAAACTTGGGGTTTGGTTCAATAGGCCCAGGAGTCTGATGATTCCGGGGTAAGTGAGGGTCCCTGCTTATCCTCTTGGGACGTCTTACAGACTTTGCAAAGCTTGGGACAATGACATGCTGCTTTTGTACTTGTGTTTAGGAGGATCAGTTGAAGTAGTTCTTCTTCTTTTTTTTTTTAATTTATTTATTTATTTATTTATTTGAGAGTGACAGACAGAGAGAGAAAGAGGCAGATAGATAGAGAGAGAGAATGGGCGCGCCAGGGCTTCCAGCCACTGCAAACGAACTCCAGACGCGTGCACCCCCTTGTGCATCTGGCTAACGTGGGTCCTGGGGAATTGAGCCTTGAACCGGGGTCCATAGGCTTCACAGGCAAGCGCTTAACCGCTAAGCCATCTCTCCAGCCCCTTCTTTTTTTTTTTTTTTAAGAGATAAAGAGACAGACAGTGGGAGAGAGAACGGGAGAGAGAGAGAATGGGCACCCCAGGGCATACAGCCACTGCAAACGAACTCCAGACGCTTGTGCCACCTTGTACATCTGGCTTATGTGGGTCCTGGGGAATGGAACCTTGGTTCTTTGGCTTTGCAGGCAGGCACCCTAACTGCTAAGCCATCTCTCTAGCCCTTCTTTGTCTTCTTTTTCTTTTTTTTCTTTTGGCTTTTTGAGTAGGTTCTCCTTCTGACCCAGGCTGGCCTGGAATTCACTATGTAGTCTCAGGCTGGCCTCAGACTCACAGAGATCCTTCTACCCCTGCCTCCCAAGATGTGGTATTAAAGGCGTGTGCCACCACACCCCGCAGAAGTAGTAAATTGTCCTAAAATGCAGCCTTCGAAAATAACAGTTGTAGCACTTAGAAAGACTTACATAGGCTTTTACTTTGAAAGCCCTTCAACTTTATGGGAATCTGGCCAACATGCTAAAAACAAATGTAGAAACAAAACTCCCAACCACTATATTGGTAGAATAGTCAATAAATGCACATACCATATCCTCACAACACATTAATATTTCCATAGGGACTGGAAATGCTAAATAGTTAATGGTTTCCTTTGCCATTATTTTTCTTGTTATGACTTCTCCAGCAATCTCTTATAGTTTTGGCAAAGTGAAATAACAATGTTTTCCTATCATCATAAAAATCTACAATAGTCTTTGGCCATACCAGTTTTGATATTTGGAAAAAAATAGATATATAAATTTCATGTACAAACTGAGAATCAGAAAATGTGAGAACATCAGTTTATAAGCCAGGTATGTATTATAGCACAGTTTTTAATGTTTTCAAAAATTTGTAGTCAGTACACTTAAATATACCTGAAGTGACTTTTTATTTCATTGGAAAGTTAAATTCTTTAAAGTTACAAGAAAGGGAAAGGAGATAAATATTTGGGCCAAACAAGTTCCCCATGTGGAAAATCTCGGGTGAGTGGAACCCACACTCCGCATTGTTGATCTTCATCGCTGACGCTTTAGGTCCATCAGAAGCAAATGGTGCATAGAAATGGGAAGGGACTTAGATGTCAACGTAAAGATCTTCTTCGGAGGGCGCGTGTATGATGTGTGCTGTGTTGTCTCTTAGGATGATCTCAGAAGCCACTGAAATAATGTGAGGTTTTTCCTTTTCTTCGAGCAGAATGTAGCTACAGCATGAAAAAAACAAACATAAAGAAAATAAATAAATGATCAGCCGTCAAGACTTTTAGGATGTTTGGATATTTTCTGTCAGAAAGAGTTCCCTTGGCTGAAGAGATTAGGGGTTTATTCTGTACCATTTCCCAGGTGCTGTTAAGCAAAGTTGCATTATAATTTTGTCTTTTTTTTTTTTGTTATTTTAAGTGTTTACTTTGGCTTCTGGTGAGTTTTGATGAAGTATTATTGTAAAAGTGAATTTGACAAGTGGTATAAGCATTTTGTAAAATAAAGTTACCAAGGATCACTGGCTTCAGATTTTTTCCTGTGTGTGTGTGTGTGTGTAGTGTGCACGTGTGTGGGTACACGTGCATGTGCGTGTGCTTACGTGTGCTTGCACGTGGAGGTCAGAGGTTGATGTTGGATACCTTCTTCACACACTTGCCTCTTTATTTGTTGAGGTGGGGTCTCGCACTCCAGTGCAGAGCTCTCAGATTCAGTTAGTCTAGCCAGCTTGCCGTGGGGATCTGCCTATGTGTCGCTAAGCGCTGAGGATGCGGCATGGGCATATGGAGCCTGGCATCTGACTCAGGTCCTCAGGCTGGCACAGAAAATGCCATACCAACCAAGCCATCTTCCCATCTCCCATTCAGTTTTTTTGATTATGATTTACCTGTGTGTGTATGCATGCGTGCACGTGTAGATAGTGTGTGTGTATGTATGAGTGTGGACACATGTGTACCACGGCATACATGTGGAGGTCAGAGGACAACGTTCAGGTTGGTCCCCCTCTGTCCACCTCACTAGAGGAAGGGTTTTCACTATGGAACATCCTTCTGCTGTTCTTTGCTGTGGTCATGGGACTTCCCTTCAGCACCACTATGCTGGTCTTAAAGGAGACCACCACAGCTTCTGGGTTTTTATGTGGAGCCTGGGGATCGAACTCAGGTACACCAGTTTGAGCAGTGGCCATTTTGTCTACTGAGCCATCTCTTCCAATAATTCCTCATCTTTTTTTTTTCTGAGGTAGGGTCTCACTCTAGCTCAGGCTGACCTGGAATTCACTGTGTAGTCTCAAGGTGGCCTCGAACTCATAGCGATCCTCCTACCTCTGCCTCCTGAGTGCTGGGATTAAAGGCGTGCACCACCATGCCCGGCTAATTCCTGATCTTTAACTGTAGTAGGGATTGAACACAAGACCTTGTGCATGCTAGGCAAGAGCTCTACTCTAGAGCGAACATCCCCACATCTACAGCTCAGCTTTTAACTTTTATTTTGAATCATTTCACTATTAAATTGAACTTCAACTTGTTTTGTCACTGGGTAGAATGAAATTAAAAGACGTCTATACACCACATATTTTCTTCCCAGAAAGAAAGAAGTGTTGTCCTGGTGGCTGGTGTAGTCACAAAGGGCTTCGTGCCTTACATTTCATTTACCAAAGTTCTTGAAAATGAAATTTGCTTAAGAGCCTTTGTAAATATCCTTCTGCACAATAAAGGTTTCTTTACAAATCCATAAATTGCTATTGAAAGGAGGTTTAAATCTATTTGCCGGTACTTGTAAATTAGAAATTTTGCACATATTATACGTGCAGTCATGCAGAAAACTACCAATCTCAACCCGAATTTATTCTATCTACTTATGACCTGGAAGTTTTTTGTTTTTTTTAAACCCCCAGTGCAATTAATTAAGCAAACAGGACCGGTGTTGGTACTTTTGACAGATTACGAGAACAAAGGCCCTTGCACTGGGGCTCTCCCAGGTCTTGTAAGTAGATAGTCCTCATAAATCCTGCATGGCAGGTCCTTTGATTCTCCCTCAAAGCTTTATCCTATTCCAACTGGTACTCAGCACTGCAGGAGGCTCTCTACTTGCAAATTTCTCTATTGCTGTTTTCATTTCCTCTTTAGCAATAGAGCTAATCAGTTTCTTCTTGTAAAGATGATCCAGTTTTGGCATTTTAATTTTAGCTGGAATTTTCATAGTCTCTGTTATCAGCTGCCAACTCTCCTGCAAATATCAGTTTGGAGAACAAAAAATAAAAATAAAAAGGAAGATGTTATCTGGGTGTGGTGGTTGAAGGATGTAACCCCAGTACTCAGGAGGCTGAAGCAGGAGGATTGCTGCTAGTGTGAGGCTGGCCTGGGCTACATAGTGAGTACTGGACCAGCCAGAGCTACATAACATAACAAGAGCCTGTTAAAAAAAAGTAGGGGAGAGATTAAAATCATGGACTCTGGCCAGTAAATCCAAGGCCCAGAATTGTGTTGCCCTCCCCTACCCAGAGAGCTATCAGCCAGGGAGACCTATGAGGTCCCCAAAATAATGTAGGCCATTGACAAAGCACTTGGTAACCCAGCAGAGATAAAAGGTAAGACCCTGTTGCTGAAGACACCACAGGCTGCAGTCTCAGGACATGAGAACACTGTGCTGGAACCAAAAGGGAGACGAACTCTCGCCTAGCTAGTCCTTACAGTGCTAGAAAGCTCTATGGGAACCACTGAAGGACAATGACTACCAGTAGCACTAAGCAGGAGACCCTTCAGACTACAGAATCAACCAGCAGGACAAGAAGTGTACACTTGTGCAGTAGTGCTACACAACCTCTGTGCATAATCAACTGTTCTCTGATAGGACATGAGGTCTGCTCAGTGGGAGATATAACTCATATCTGGTACCAGAAACCAAGTCAGAATCCCATGACCTGGAAACCCAGACTTCAGAAAGAAGTCCCTGCTTCTGTCTGGAGAAGAAGAGTGGACTTTCACACCAAAATTCTCTCAAATAAATTTGCACACCCCTTTGAACCTAAGCTGCTTTCACTCATGTCTGAAGAATCTGCTTTATTTTACAGATGGCAGAGAAAGTGGAGGAGAACCAGGATCCATCAGTAAGAAAATAGCTGACTGCCCACCATGAGGTGTGGCACATCTACCACATCTGCCAGGGCCCAGGAGAAATTGCAGAGAAAGCAGTGACATCAATACTGCTCTTACTGCTAGCCTGACAACCAGCTCCAGGGTGATGGTGACAGACACGGTGATCAATCAAATCCTATCAAAGCAGGAATCCAGAGGCTACAGAGAACTCAACACTAAATCAGACTGCCAATAGGCCTGCCAGGGCTCCAGGATCATTGCAGAAAGGGGGCAGAAAGATTGTAAAAGCAGAGTGGGTAGGAATACCCTGACACATGGTCGCCACTTGGATGAGGCCTCTGTGATCTCACAGTGAATGCCATAACCCCACTGAGGAGGGACCAGGGAAACAGAAGCAGGGGCAAGAAGATAAAAAGAATATAATCTGTTAATATACATATAAAATAAAGTAACAAATTAAAAATAATTTAAAAGCAAAAAGAAAGGGGGTAGGGAGAGGAGGAAGAAGGACAAAAAGAGTATATATGGGATAAATAAGTCAAAGTGTGTGGTGAATATGTCCTCAAAACCCACCAATATGTATAATGAGCCAATGCTAATAAATAATAAAAAATAACAAATAATAAACATAACAAATAAATCCAAAGTGCTATGAAAACAAGATGACATCATTATAGAAATATGGGATTTAATGGAACTATGGGGGTGGGAGAATTATCATGGTTTGTTGTCTATAGTTATAAAAGCTGTCAATAAAAAGTTTTGAAAAAAGCCGGGCGTGGTGGCGCATGCCTTTAATCCCAGCACTTGGGAGGCAGAGGTAGGAGGATCACCGTGAGTTCAAGGCCACCCTGAGAATACAGAGTGAATTCCAGGTCAGCCTGGGCTAGAGTGAGACCCTATCTTGAAAAAAAACCAAAACCAAAACAAACAAACAAAAAAGTTTTGAAAAGAAAAAAAAGTAGGGGAGAGACTTTTAATATTAACAAAAATTGTTGCTATCTGATGAACATGCATGGAGGGAACTTATTGAAATAAAATGTGGTCTTTTGGATGTTGATTTTTATGAATATATTAGTTACTCTTAATATTTTTAGTCATTTATTTATGTGTGTAGGGATGCTCGTGTGTGTGTTGGTGTATGCCTGCCACAGCGTGTATGTGTGTGTGTGTGTGTATGGTGGTCAGAGAACAACTTCCTGGTTTGTCCTTGCCTGTTGCCCTCGTTTGAGGTAGGTTTTCTTGCTTTGGGTTCTCACACTCTGTTCTTACCTGCACTCAGCACGAGCTTCTGGGAAATTCTCCTGTCTCAGCCTTCCATCTCACCTTTAGAGCCAGTGTCAATGTGCTGGGATTACAGAAGCCCACCACAGCTTCTGGCTTTTTAAATGGTGTTTGGGAATCGAACTTGGGTACTGAGGCTTGAGTGGTGAGTACATTATCCACTGAACCAGCTCCCTAGCTCTTATCATTATATGGAATACCAGTTATTATTATTATTATTATATATGGCATTAAAATAAAGAGTATTATATAGAGTATTAATATAAAGAACATTAGTTATCCTTTCTACTGGCATACCTGGCTATAAAATTTAATGCACCTTATTCAGAAAAATCACAGTGTAGAGTTGGACACTGAAATATGGAATATTAAGCAATTTTTGGGTAAGAGACTGTGGTGAGGGAGATAGTGGGTGCAGAGATGGAGGTGAAAAGACACTTGTGAAGAATCTGGGAATCATGCACGGCAAGGAGGACTCAAAAAAGATCCTTAGAATTTTAGTGTAAGTGACTGAAGGGCTTGCTAGGGCATTTACTAAAATAAGGTAAAATAAGTTCTTAAGAAAAAGTGGTCTCCTAAATCTTCGGCTCCTGAGAGTTTGGGCACAGAAATCTGATTTTCTTTTTCAGAAGGTAGTGAGACCCCAGGAGATAAACCACCCCTCTCTCTTCAGCCAAGGCTCAGCTGAAACCACAGAGGAATTGGGGAGATGAGCAAGAGTTCTGCTCCCACAATGAGCCTGACAATAAGCACCAGGATAAAGGAGGAGGAGACAGACCCTGAGGACACTCCACACCTACCAAAGCAGAGATCCCGAGGCTCCTCAGAGCTCATCACTGACACAGACTTTTACCCACCACAGCTCAGGGAATATTGCAGAAGAGGGGCGGAAACATTGTAAGAGCCACAGGTTGGGATGCCATGCCCAACCACTGACTGCTGCTCCCACAGCACTTAACCCACAACCCCATGGGAAATACCTGCAACCCCACTGAAGTGGCCCCCCTGCAGAATGGGGGCAGGGAGGGGTGAAAAGATGGTACCAGCACATGATGTATCCATACAAAATGTGTTCTTAATAAAAAAAAATAAAGAAAAACCAGGACGTGAAGGAGAATTTATTAGTGTAATCTTGAAGGTTGTATAGATGAAATAAAACTATCTTTAAATGTTTAATTAGCAACAGTAATCATTGAGATTTATCAAATTTCAACTTTAGGAACAGAACCACAGTGGGTGTTACCAGGGTCATAAAAAGCAGGTTTAGGTTCCTACAGAAAACATGTGGGCTCATCAGCAAAGAGGACACTCCAGTGACAGGCACCCTGATTGGGTCTTTCATAATTTTGATCTAATCCCTTCTTTCCTCTTCCTCATCATTAAAAAAAAATTAGTTAATTTATTTATTTGTCAGAGAAAGAGGGAGAGACAGAGAATGGGCACACCAGGGCCTCCAGCCACTGAAAACGAACTCCAGACACGTGTGCCCCTTTGTGCATCTGGCTAATGTGGGTGCTGGGGAATCGAACCTGGGTCTTGCAGACAAATGCCTTAACCACTAAGCTATCCCTCCAGCCCCTCTTCCTCATCATTTTTTTGTCTTTTTTTTTTTTTCGGTGCTGAGGACCGAACCCAGGGCCTTGCGCTTGCTAGGCAAGTGCTCATCCACTGAGCTAAATCCCCAACCCGTTCCTCATCATTTTTGTGTTAAGAGTTTTGTTCTCTTAAATGTTATATTCCAGAGATAAAATATAGAACAAACAAAAATTAGAGGACAGAACTAATTCAAGTGTTTGTAATTAATATTTTAGACAAATTGTATAGAAATAAGAAAATGACTTTGTTGCAATAAAACATATGGTTCTCTAAAAAGAAAGTTGGAAAAATAATCTGTGAATGTAGCCTTTGATATCAATTTTAGTATTCAGTGGGGAGAGGTCTGATTTTTTTATTTTATCATTTTAAGATTTTTTTGGTGTTTGTGTATATGCATTGTGTAGGCATGTGTGTGTGCAGATGTGTGTTCCAAGTGTACACATGTGGAATCCAGAGTGGGATGTTGAGTGCTGTCTTTATTTTTATTACTTCCATGATTTTATTTATTTATTTTTTGAACTATAATCTTGCTTTATTTGATCAATAAATACTTAGAAGTCATTACTTAGTAATTTATTACATTTGCCTACCAAAACAGAATTGTGAGAAGAAATTAATTAAAAAAAACTATCAAAGAACTAAACATATTTGCCAAATACTCATTTGAGTGCTGTCTTATATCACTCTTCCACTTTGTTTCCTTGAGACAGAGTCTCACTGAGCCTGGAACTGACATTTCCCCTCGAGTCTGACTGGCTGACCAGTGAGCTCAGCAAGTCTGGTTCCATTTCCCACCAGAATGGAGTCACAGAGGTGGGTGGCCATCCCCTGCTTTTTATATGGGGCTGGGGAGCCAACTCAGGTCTTCGTGCTTGTGTGGCAAGTGCTATAACCCATGGACCATCTCTCCAGTCCTGAGTGGTTCAGTTCTAAACTTACTTTTCAATACTAGTTTTATGAACATTTTCAGACTGCTGTATAATTTATTTGAGGACATTTATTTTGTAGTCTTATATATTTTGTTAATTTGATATCTAAGTGATTCATGTTTCATTTTTTTTTTTTTTTTGGATCTGAGTTCTGATGTTTTATCTGCCTACTTTGGGGAAAGCACTTCATGGATTCCCAGGGCTATAAAGGAATGCATGCCTGTCAGTCCCATGGACGCTGGCCTGTACTTGAAGACTGGGCAGGGGCTCTCTGTGTTTCCTTCTGGGACCTTTAAGTCTAGTTATCCAGCAAGGCAGCAACGGGTCATTGTGGTTATTGGGAAAAGCAACCAGTTACCCGCAGGCCCCTGATACCTACAGCTCTTTCATAATGAGTGAGCACACTGTCTCAGTGACATGAGAGAATATATTCTGCACAGAAGGACAGCCACAGTCCCCAGCCTGGACGCTTGCTGTCCTGCCTGTGGGTGCTGCACAAGGTGTCAGGTGTTTTCTAACTCTGCTCTTATCCTGTTGCAAGGTGTTCTGGCTGGTCCTCAGCTGAGCCATGAGGGATACAGTCATCAGGTTCAGAACTGATGGTACATGTAGGACAAATGGCTCCCAGAGGTTTGGCTCAGAAGGTCATGTGGGTTACAGGACAGATGCTTATAGCACACATCGGGTAGATATTCATAACATGAAAGGCATCGATGTATGTCTACAGGACAGTGTAGAAGATGCGTGGTCAGCATCCATTAGAGATCCTTCTCATGGGGAAATCAGTGTCTGAGAGACCATTCCTGCATGAGAAGGACTGTAGAATGTAGAGCTTCTGAGATGAGGGTGGAGCATGGGACCCCCCACCTCCAATGCCAAGGAACACAGGGTTGAGAGGGATTACAGAAAATTTCCTGTTGGAGCTTCATGCAAAAGCATAGATCACGATGACACAGGATGTATCTGCAGAGTTACGGGGGAACTTCTGTGATTACTGCATGGGATGGTCATTGAGAGGGAGGAAGGGTGGGGGCTGAAAGTCAGAATGAGGTTTGGGGTCAGAGAGTAACTTCTACTAGTGCTAGGCAAAGTGTATTCTACCTATGAAGACCGGGCCTCAGAAAGTAGATGGAAAATGAAGACAGGGGTCAGCAGTGGGTAGTGTTACAAAGGACCATGGATGACTTGATGGCAAGGACCCTAACTGAGACCAAGGCACTGAAGCAAGATACAGGATTTGAGAAAAAATGTCAAGTTAGAAGCAACTGGACTCAGCAAATGGGTCAAAATTTGTTCATGAACTTTGGGATCTGGGGGACAGTTGAGTTATGAGCAAAAAGGTTCAGGCAGAGGGTGGGCTGGGTCAGTGGGGAGAGGGGATTCCAAATTGTGGGGCCTAAACTCTTGTTTTACATAGGTAAAGAAACACTTTTGTCTCCAGGACTGAGTGATCCTGCTAAACTTCTGTGTCTGACATCCCCAGAAGACAGCAATCTTTTCTGTGCAGTGGATATGGTAGGGTCTAAGGAGGCGTAATGTCTTTCCCCAATATTGTCACATGGTTTATATTGATAGAAAATTGCCACAATAGCACAAAAATTAACCACGTACCATGTACTCAATTGCTCCCAATGTTAGCATCTTACATTAGTATGGCACATTGATAAACAATCAAAAAATGAGCCAGTATTGATACATAAAAGAGATGACCAAGATGAGAAAAAAAAAATAGTAGGTGAGAAGCTGTACTGTGGTAGCTTGAATGTGAAATGTCTCCAGTAACCTCATGTATTTGTGATTAAGCCTCATACTCAATCCCTAGATGGTGGCAACTTGGGACATCAAGCCTTGCTAGAGGAGATGTGTCGCTGGGGGCAGACCTTGAGGTTTATCAGCCCAGTTTGCCAGAGTTAGTTGGCCAGCTCACTCTCTTGCTCCTTCCTGCCAGCTGTTGTGTCAAGACATGATACCCAGTCTCTGCACTGCTGTGCTTTCTCCACCATGCTGAAACTTCCCCTGGAAACTCTAAACCTGAAATAAACGTTATTCCCCCACAGAGAAGACTATAATCCACAGCGTATTCCTGCGTCCTACTTTTCACCCAGTGCCCCTTTTCTGTGCCAGGAGCTCATCCAGCATCCCTCTGCTCCTTAGCTTCTTTTTGGGTGAGACAGTTTCCCAGATTTTCCTTGTTCTTGACATGGGTAGTTTTTGGCATGATGGGTTGAACATTCGTCTCATATGTAGGACCTGTTTGATGTCTTTCTCATTAGACTGAGCTCATAGGTTTTTGGAGGAAGATCACTGAGGTGAACTGTGTTTCTCAATACCTATGACAAGGGAAATTTTGATATCATGACTCATAACTACTGCTGTTGACTATGATCACTGACAGAGGCAGTGTGTATCAGATTAATCTACTGAAAAGTTACTCTTTCTTTGTTTAGAAAGGTCCATTTTCTATATTATGCTCTTTGGAAGAAGTCAGTATGCATAGACTACAATCAAGGAGTGGATTTATGCTCCCCCCACCGGAAGGTGAATTATGTACACACATTATTAGAATTCTGTGCAGATCAGTTAAATATTTCAGTTATTCAGTCAATCAGTTATTTATGTCACTATGAACTCATGGTTATTTATTTTATGCTATGGGTTGTGATATCAGACGGTTTTATCTTATAGATCAATTTGTTTCAGCTTTAAGCCATTGGGAGTTTCATTGCACACACTATGGCTTGGTGTCACTGCTGCTAGAGGCAGAGATGTGTGACAGCTGCAGAATCCCAGAGTGATGTTTTGGGCAAGTGCACAGAATGGTGTACCAGAGGTTGGGAGGTCTCTGGGTCTGTGTTTGGCAACTTAACCATCTTCTACCTTCATAAACATGGAGAGGAATAATGAGCTGTATGTTGGAAGATTATTTTGGAAGCACCATAAATTGCACATTTCCACTCTCACACACACACTTGTTTAGCAAACACTTATGGAAACTTTATTTTATCTTCTGCTCCAGAGTGAAGGTGGTGCATGATGTGGAAAGAGAACTAACATCTTCCTAGCACCTTCCAGGCTCATGACATGACTCAATTCTCATATCCACCCACCGAGGAAGATGTTGTTTTCATTTTATAGATAATAAAACTAAGCTTGTTTGTTCTGAAAGCATCAAGTTGCCATGTACAAAGTCACTGAACTTTGTAACCTTGACTTGCCATGTTGTTAGGCATCCCAAACAAACCATGTGGAAACATCCGACCAGTTCCCAATTATTATGGCTGTCTTAACTATAGTCCCAGAAACGCAAATGGAAAAGCCTTCTGAAGATTCTACTCCCTGCCGACATCAGGGTGTAACTGCTTGAAACCCTGAGTAGGAGCTACCTAGCAGGGCCTAGTGAGCACACCCAGAACAGTGAGAAATAGTGATTGCTTCAACTCATGAAGTTTTGGGAAGTAGTTTCCAGAAATAGATAACTGTGACACCAGAAGATACATTCTGCATTGCATCCCTCCAGTAAGTGTCTGCTATTTTGACAGGCGTCTTAGATTGACGTAAAACATATGGGAGGTCATGGCATTCGTTTATGGAGGATGCTTTGGAGGCCTGGCTGTGGATGCTTCTGGATACTGAGAAGAAGCCCCAGAACTGGGTGCTAACTCAAGAGAACATGCATCACAGCAGAACAGCATTTTCATTCATGCACTGTGCAGGGAAAAGATGGTGAGGTTGTTATCAGATGGTGTTGAGTTGGCAATTCCTTTTTCAGTTCCTGATTGTGTAACCCTGGGCAAATTCTTTCATTCTGATTCCCAGCGTCCTTATCATCAAAGTTGAGATGATCTGATGATAATATAGATCAAATAAGATAACAGTACGTGCTCCATAAACGTGTTCCAATATTCTTCTGGACATAAATCTGTTACAACATCACTGGTATTGTCTTGTGTTTGAACTGTTTGCTATTCTGTCTCCGTAGTGGACTATGAACTCCCCCACAGAAGTGAGCTTAGAGTTTATAGTTTCGCATTCCTGCTGGCTCGTTCAGTACATAGAGTATACACTCAGATAGTTTGTTGAATGGGAGCTCACAGAGATGAAACGTGATTTTCAATCTCCATGTCAAGGGAAATTTTGATAACACGACTTATAAATTATTATTGTTGACCTTGACCACTGGAAGAGGCAGCATGTGTCGTTTGCCCACTGAAAAGTTGCTCTTTGTTTGTGATCCTAGAAGGAAAGGAAGGGAAAAGAAAAGCTCAAAAGTAATTATTTTATTAGGGGTTTAGAAGTAGCATTATTTAAAAGAGTAAAAAAAAAAAAAAAAAAACAAGGCAAAAAGAATTCTAAGAACCATAGGAAGTAGTTGACAATGACAAATGCAGTCCTAGCTATAGAAAGAAATACAGCGACAGAATGCTTCAGCAGCGTTAGTAAGCTCCAGATGAGGTTTTTTTAAAATTTTATTTTTATTTATTTGAGAGTGACAGACAGAGAGAGAAAGAGGCAGATAGAGAGAGAATGGGCGCTCCAGGGTCTCCAGCCACTGCATACGAACACTAGATGCACACGCTCCCTTGTGCATCTGGCTTATGTGGGTCCTGGGGAATCGAGCCTCGAACTGGGGTGCTTAGACTTCACAGGCAAGTGCTTAACCACTAAGCCATCTCTCCAGCCCCCAGATGAGTTTTTAATGGAAGATATGGATGGCAAATAATGGAGGCCTGGAATTGCCAGGGTTTAATCCATACCCACACAGTGTCTCTTTTGTTCTTTGAGGAGTATATTTAGAAGAAGGTGGGGGCATATTAGATTGTTTAATACTTAAAGAACTTGTTTGCTTATTCAATCACCAAAGATTTGTCAATCTTTTAGAATATTACATGAATGTGCCCAGAATGGGATACATAATGTTGACCTGATGATATATTGTGCTTCTGCCTATCATACTGTATTCAAAAGGGAGATAGACGTTGAATAGGCTCTCAAACAATCAACCATGCACGTAGTTATGAAAATACATCTTGTGAGGGGCAAGTTCAGAGGCCGCTCCATTTTCACCAGGGTCCATTCTGTCCATCTTAATGATGGCCTGCCTGATTTTCACCTGGGAATATGACCAAATACCCATCTCTTATAGCTTGTCCATGTGACTAAGTTTGCCAATGGTGTCTGAAGAAAATTACTTTTCACCATTTCTGGGATGTGTCCTAAAAATGAAAGCATGTGTGTTCTCTTGAGCCTGTGGGTAGAAAATTTTAGAAAGGAATCGACATCCTGGAGTGTGAGATGGATTAAAGACGACAGACCTTGCTTAGACTTGGCTCAATAGCTTATAATGTATCAATATCATTGAGCTTCCATCTTAGTTAAACCACTGCATCTTTGGATCCTTTTGTTCCTAGTGCTGTCTTGTATCTTAGTGAATATAACAATCTATGAAGGAATTTGCATTTGCTTGCCAAAGCATCCATGAAGCAATAGCACAGACTGAGTGGTGTAAACAATATGCCAACATTATTAGCAACGGTTTTAACAATGGTTGGCTAGGCTGTGGGGCAGGCTGTCTTGTTGACTGTTTTCTGAAAGCTGGGTTGAGGAGCCAGAGAAGAGAATTATTTTGACATCTTGTTTCAAGGGTACTACCTCCATTATGAGGGCCCTATATCAATACCTCTATCTCCAAATACCACCATCACACTGAGGACTAAGACTTCAACATAGGGATTGGAGAGGACACTATATAGTCTATTGCAGAAGACAAGAGACTCAGTGTACCCATAGTGGAATGTCTGTGAAACCTCACACGAGGAAGCTGAATGTTGGAGTATTTGGTGTTAGAGTGATCCAAGAGGAGGGAGTGGTATGCACAAAGTGACTTAAGTCAGAAAGAACCTCATACTCTGAAAAATGAACCATGAGTGTGTGAGAAAGTAGGAGAGACATGATTGGAAGGACTCTGAAATGAAATAAAAATTCAACAAAATGCTTTAAATAATGGATAACATGATCTAGTTATTTTCAGATTTCTCTACATTTTTGGGGGTTGGAGGAAGGAGGGATGGACAAGGACAATCACCAAGCCTCTGCTGAACATGGGGCGAAGAGAAACGATGGACCAAATAAATTCCACTGTCCAGCTATACATTTTCTATGTATGGAGGTGCATCAAGGAGAGGACAGAGGTCTTCATGATGATCCCCAGGTTTTAAGAAGGAGAAGACTGGGGAATTGCAAAGTAATATTAAGTTTTCAGCTTTGCTGCTATGTCAAAGAGGAAAAGAAATCCATCTGATGGTCACTGGCTTAGTGTCCTTGGGAATATTATTACAGACAAGACTTAGGGATTGAGAAGCACAAAACTCAACATTTTGAATTCAAAAACCTTGGAGGGAAAACAGAGCAGAAACTATGGGTTGTGAAGATAGATGATGTCAGTTAATTCATTAGAATTTTGGTTTTTCTTAGGTTTTAAAAAAGTACAGGGCTTGTCATATGGATTCAAATGATAATTTTCATAATGCACTTAGAAAGGTATCTGGCACAATAAGTGGTGAATAATTATGTCCCCTCTTTATGCTGTTTCAAGAGCATTTTATGTATATATGAAAGGCTCTTGAAATATATATATATATATATATCTTTTATACTTACATACAATAAACCATAATATTTCCCTCCCTTCCCTCACTTCCCCTTCACAACTCTGCTCTCCATCATATCCCCTCCCTCTTTCCATTAGTCTCTCTTAATTTGATGTCTTTGTCTCCTATTATGAGGGTCTTGTGTAGGTATTGCTAAGTATTGTGAGGTCATGGATATCGAGGCCAATTTCCAAGATCCTTTCTAGTTGAAATATATACTAGATATTCAATTTGTAGAGATTGGATAATTTAGTATTTTTTTAAATTAAGATGAATCTTTGCATGGACACAACATGCAAAGATTTCTAAAACTCAGAAAGAGGGAAAGCTGAGAAGCAGGGCTAGGCTACTTTGGACCTTTTTTGGCTATTCCCCTTCCTCCTGCAGAGCCTGACTGCTCAGACTAGGAGGTGAGTCCCCAAGGACATTGGACTTGGACTCTGTAACTCATTGGTCAGCATGTTCTATTTTGTAATTTTCTGGAAGGTAAAAGTGATCTTCTGGAAAGTTATTCTGAGACACTAAGAGAGAGCTCCCAATGCAAGCTGCTACCCTCTTAGATTTTTCTTTTATAGAAACCCCATTCTACTTTCTGGAACAGGGTGACATGTTCACTTACTGTGTAGAAGCAGTCTGGCCTAGAGCAAGAATACCACTTCTATAGGAAAATGATGAAAGGTGAAATCTGGAAGGTATTTGGACTAGTACTTAACAGGATGCCCAAGCTACATCATGGATATTTGATGAAAGTACTTGGTCATGACTATAATTTTTAAAATTATCCACTGACCTGGAAATTGTGAAAGGTGGTGAAGAAAGTTCTTTTTCATCTGGGATTGTGTTGGGTTGTAAGTAACCAGTTCTTTCTGTGGAGTAACCCACAGATAATGTCCTTCTTATTGGTGTTCCAAAGAAGTGAAGGCAGACCCTGAGGTATCTGGGTACTTATCTGTACTTTTATGAGGCCCTTGACAAGATGTGGTCATGGTTAGTAGTTTGGTTGCAACACAGGAGGAGCAGTGGAATTTGTCTGCAGACTGTGGTAACATGAGACTTTTGGAAGCAGAGATTCCCCTTTGGTGGAATTTTGTCTTTATCAGACTATTGTGATGAGTTCCTCTGGCTTCCCCACAGCCATTATTCTTGCATCTGTTACCGATGGGGGTGGACCTGTCAACATGCCAGATATCACTTTATGTCTAATTCCCGTGCTGGGTTTTAGCAATGTTTAAACAACCTGGCATTCTATCACCACGTCTATGCCTAGTTCTTTGAGGAGAGAGATACACAGACAGGTACAAATAAAAAACGTTTTTTTTTTAAACAAGAGTTGTTGAACCAATTATGAGAAAAGAGAATAAAACTGAATTGTGCTGAAAAGAAAACTCTGTTCTTTCATCCTTTGGATTTATTGTTTTTTTTGTACAAGTAGATCATATATAGATTAAAATAATCATGAAACTTGGAATTTATCCAACTGTGTAGTGGGTAATTATAAGATTGCTTTGTTTAATTATGTGGTATTTTATAGAAGGACATCTTTAACCTTTGTCACTAGAGCCAAATGGAGGGAGGTGCAGCCCTTCATAATAAGCATCATAATTCTAATTGCATCTCAGGTTTATTCAGAAGCAATTCATTTTTAAAGGCACACTCTAACTCAGGTCCATTTTTTTTTCCAGTAGGTAAAAGTTGCTGAAGTAAATTGGTCTGCAGTAACAAAAGTAAAATGAGAAGCACTTGTTAATAACCTGGTACACTATTCAAATTCCCTAGGTCCAGCCCTTGGCTAATGTTTCTGAAACACTAGCCAGCCTTCGTATAATCATGTGGTTCATTAGAGAAGATCAGAGAGTTTCAAAGTACTTTCAAATCAGAACTAAAGTATGGTATTTAAAAAGAGATCAAAGTGGGCACATGTTGGCAAGAATTTTGCAAATGTTATTCTTTTGTATTATTATTATTACAAGTGACTTTCATTGACATCTGCTGTAAGTGCATGTATGTACTAATGATAGATTAAATACTTAAGCCTCCAATTTTTTTCATTCATCATGTTTCTTGAGTGGCATATACAAGGTACTGTGAAACCCAACACTATACCTGTAGTTTCTTTGTCCACTCTTTAGTCTTTGAAATCTCCTTCCCTTCCTCTCTCTCTCTTTCTCTCTCTGACTCATTCTCTCTCAAATAAATAAAAATAAAATATGAAACAAATATTTTTAAATTTATTTTTACTTATTTATGAGACAGAGAGAGAGAGAGAGAGAGAGAGAGAGAGAGAAAGAAAAAGAGAGAGAGAGAACAGGGGAGCCTGCAGCTGTTGCAGACTCCAGACGCATGCGGCCCCTTGTGCATCTGGCTAACGTGGGTCCTGGGGAATCGAGCCTCAAACCAGGCTCCTTAGGCTTCACAGGCAAGTGCTTAACCACTAAGTCATCTCTCCAGCCCTTCAAGTTTATTTTTAACTGATAGGTAAATCATAAAAATTAGCTATATTAATGGGTACCATGTGATGTTTTTATATATGTATATATTACATAAGATTTAAGTCAAGTTAAGAAAATGTATCTCCTCCAATGTTTATCATTTCTTATGGGGAAACTTTCAAAATACCTTTTTGCAATCTATACATTATATTCTTGTAATTTATGATCACCCTCGCATACAGTAGTAAGCCAGAACTTCTCAACGTATCTGTTACCTACTATCTATTGATCAGTGTCCCCCTATCCCTCTGTCCTTTCCTCTTCCCAGCCTCTGGAAACTGCCATTCAGTTCTTAACATCTACGAGATCAACTGTTTTAGATTCCACTGTGTTTTAGATTAGATGATACTCATCTTTCTGTGTCTTAATTTTTTTTCTTTACTTAATATAACAACCCCAGGTCCATCTGTTATTGCAAATGGCGGGACTTCATTTTTTATGTCTGAATAGCATCCTGTTGTGAATATGCTGCACATTTATTATCCATTCAGCAGTTGGTGGGTACATCAGTTTATTCCTGAGCTTGACAATTGTGAATAGTGCTGCAATAAACATGGGATGGTGTGTCCCTTTAACACCCTGATTTCATTTCTTTTGGATATACACACAATAGTAGGATTGCTGGATTCTAAGTAGTTCTACTTCAATTTTTTTTGAGGAAACTCTATACTATTTTCACAAATGACTGTAATAATCACCATTTCTACCCACAGTGCTGGATTCCTTTTCTTCCACATCATCACCAGTGTTTGTTATATTTTATCTTTGTAATAACCATTCAATCAAATGTGAAGTGTCATTGTTTTAACTTGCATTTTTTTTTTTTTTGCTTGCTGGCATGCATGCATGTGTGTGCGTGTGTGTGTGTGTGCATGTGTCATGTGTGTGCGTGTGTGTAGCATGGAGTGGGTGGTGTATTCGTGTCTATGTTCCCTGTGGCACCTCATGTACTCACCTGCAGAGGGGCAGGGATGGCTGGGGGTGGCTGCTTGCCTGCTGTGACCAGAACATAGTGTTAGGTGTCCTGCTCCAGTACCTCTTCTGCCTGTTCTTATCTGAGCTGGAGTCTCTTACTGATGCTGAAGCTTGCTGTCTTTTTGCAAGCCTGAGCTACTCCCTGGTCTCTGGTCCCCTTTTGCAGCCAGTGGAATCTGGAGATTTGAACTCAGGCATTCTTGGGCTGCCTTGGACCCTTATGCTTTCATAGGAGACCCACTTAACCACTGAGCCATCTCTCCACTCAGCATTTTTATGGTTGGTGATGAGTGAGACTGGGCATTATTTCATATATACTTATGTACATATATACATGTATGTATATATATGAAGTATATATGTTTATGAATATGTATCAAATATTTCTGAATAGATATGAAAAATGTATCTCTGAATATATATGAAATATATATTTCTGAATATATACATATACATATATATATATATATATATATATATATATACATACACACACATATATCTCCTTTGGAGATATGTCTCTTTAGATTCTTTGCTCATGTTCCAAAATCAGGGTATTTGTTGTCTTGTTATTCTTTGAGCTACTTATATATTCTTGGCAGTAGTTGTTTATCAGATGCATGATTTGCAAATGATTTCTCTCAATCTCTGTGTGATCTTTCTACTCTGTTAATTATCCGTTCATGTTTGCATAATTGTTTCCTTTAGTTCAATTTATCTGTTTCTGCTTCTGTTGTCTGTTCGGCAGATCTTATTCAGACCAACATCACAGAGCTCTCATCCCCCATGTTTTCTTCCAGTAATTTTATATTTTTAGGTCTTATTAGGCCTTTTATATAATTTTAGATGATATTTATGTAAAGGCCTAACTTAATTCTACATCTGTAATCTAGTTGTCCTAATACAATTTATTGTAGCAGTTGTTAATATTTTCATTTCAGGATATGCTTGTAACAATGATTAAATCTTGTTTCATCTCTAAAATGGCCAACAGCCAAGGGCTACCAACTTTGTTTGATTTAACTTTGTAATTCTTTCCATTTTAGAGTTAGAAGAACATACGTAGTTGTTTCCATAACCACCTATATACTATATATGCACACATCTATAGAATTACATATGATATGTATTCTACAATGAAATGATACATGTGCTCCACTATACTTTCCTCACTCTAGAGTAAAACAGAACTCCAAGTGCATTCTTTGGCAAAGTAAATATGTCATAAATGTCCATGGTCAACCTCAGACTTCTCTTTTACTGTACGCATGTATATATATCTTCAGCATTATACAAACTGACCTTATAGCAGTTTATTCTTAAAGACAAGGTGTGTGACTTAATAATGTTCCTGTGTGATTCATGGAATGATTTACTGTCCTATAAGCTCTTAGAACAGAGGAGAGATGTACACAAACATCTGTAGTATCTCAATTTTCTCCAGGCTGTGAATACCACAGAATCATAACCTCATAGACAAAGTAAATTCAACTAAAGATTAATTGATTCAATTATGATTTCATTTGTTTGCTTATAATGCTGTAGTGATTTTTAAATGGATTAGACAAACATTCCTCATGCCAGGAGGAGAAGAACATCAGCTCTGGGAAATGTTAATCAGTGTTCCCCAAATGGAGGATAGCTCATCAGATGAGCTTGGGGTAGGCTGTATGCTAAATTCTCCAATGAGGTGATTCAAAATATTTATTGAAGTATTAAAGTATCTATAAGGGCTTCCATGAAAAGAAAAAAAAACAGTATTGAATCTTGCTTGCAGTTCACAAACCAATGTAATCATGCCAAGAAAATCTATTTCTTTTGGGACCTTGGTCAGCAGTTGTCTGCATAGCAAACTGCATAGTTTTACTTAGACACTAGTTGGGAATGCACTGCATTTAGTGAACTCAGTATTGTGATTAGTACTCCTAAAATTTTTAACTCGAAATAGACTCCTGGGCCAAACTGAACAGAGCAATAGTGTCATGATGGCGATAAAATGAAACAAAACCCGAAGTAACTGGTAATGGTTGAAACACACTTTCACTGGATTTTTCTGGAATGTGTAAATGTGGTGAGGCCTCCATCCCATTCTGTGTGATAGCTTCTATCTTTCCCTCCTTGCCTAAAACATCCTTATCTCTGAGCTGTATGAAGCCCGCGTGTTTTAGTGCAAGTGTGTGTCAGGACTTATGGGGCAGTTCCCTGACCCCAGGGGAATAACAAGAAATATGAGGACTGAGAGCTTACCCTACCTCCAAGCCACCACGATACCCTGCCACAGAGTCACAGATGCTAGCAAAAGATCTGATGTTCCTGGGGACCAGACATCATCAATGTCATGTTCTTGTCAGATCCCCTTTGCCCCAAGGGCACACAGAGGCCACAGACGAGACTCCATGTTACACACGGGGTTGGGAGACTCTGAGTTTAGGAATCCCCCAATCTTATATTAATTTCACTTTGTCCTTTCTCCCCTCAGGGAGACTTTATGTGGCACTGGATCATAGACCTTTCTGTTCTCTGCTTCAGAAGCTACTACTGTTGGCTTCCAATGGTTCAAACATTCTAATAAGGGGGAGAAAGGCTGCCCTTGCCTCTGCCCAGAAAATGTACAAGAATGAGAAGGACCATGGAGGGCTGTCTCCCCAAACTGACATCTTTGTCGCTGACTTAGGCGCTTGGTCTATTCTTCTGATCATGTAGTCACCGGAACACTGGTGATGTTCGTCTCTGGAAGATCCAGTGTGATGCTTCTCTGAAGAGTACATGTGTCTGTCTTTTGTTTGTTGCATTGGCGAATACCCAGACACAGCAAGTGCTTGGCAATGTCTTTCAGGTCAGTCCTCAAGTTTATTGCCATAGCCATCCTCAGGGAGAAGGGTTACAGGAATAGAACAAGCAGGCTTTTACTACAAGTTCCAAATGGCTTCTTTGTCTCTGGGAGAAAATTCCCCGCGTTGCTGCAGCAGCCCTAGTGGAGGGTGGGACAGGGATCTGCAACCGTCCTGACCCAGAGGGACTTGTCACAGCACAGCCAACTTGCTTAGAGAAAGAGGGCTACAGAGGGAGGTGACAGACAGACACTGTGTCCAGGACAGAGCTGAGTTATGACAAGCAGCACACAGGAGGACTCCAGGCCATAATTACCTGGATAGGGTTTTAAGAGATAACTAGGACTTTCCTGGTTATGAAGTAGCATGAGGAAAAGAGAAGGAATAGAGATAGCAAGAGTGTACAATAAACCTTTGTAAATAAATATTGTGTGTGTGTGTGTGTGTGTGTGTGTGTGTGTGTTAGAAGAGCAGAGCTGACATGAAGTCATCCGGACCACAGGTGGAAGAAGGCCTCACTGCTTCTCTATGGGTGGCAGTTTGTTGAGCAACAGTTGGTTCATGAAGAAGTGAGTACAGAAATCAAGATTACATGTTAAAAAAAAGGTTACATGTGTAGAGACTTTTGGAGTAATTTGATGCATTATGTCCATTGGCTCTAACAACTGAAAAATTCGGACTTGCATATTGCATGTACTTTTGTTGCATTAAAAATTTCAATAACTACTTTCTAATGTTGTAATAAAGTATTAGGTTTAAGTATGGATTTTTTTTCTTTGGGTTTTTTCAATGTAGGGTTTCCAGCCTGACCTGGAATTCACTATGTAGTCTCAGGGTGGACTCAAACTCATGATGATCTTCTTACCTCTGCCTCTCAAGTGCTGGGATTAAAGGAGTGTACTGCCATGCCTGGCTGATTACGACATTTTTCAACAAAATCTTATCCTTTCTGTCCCATCCTCTTTCCAGAACACGTTGTGCCCTCTGCATACCATAGTATCCTTTCCACTTTCACAGTATATTTCTCTTTTGTCCTCTGCACACTTCTTGTAACCTCTGTTCCCCCCTTGTGCTCTTCTGTCTAGTTTCATATGATATACCTGCTCTCTGATCCTCTTATTTACATATATGCAAACATTACATGTTAGTATCTGCGTATGAGAGAATATGTGATTTTTGTCTTTCTGGGCAGGGTTACCTCACATAGTATAATATTTTCTATATCCATCTATTTCCTGCAGGTTTCATAATTTCATTTTTCTTTACAGCTGAATGAAACCCCTTTGTCCATATGCACCCACATTTTCTTTATTCAGACAAAAATTGATGGACATCTAGGCTAATTTCATTTCCTAGGCATCGTGAATAGGGCAGTAAAGACCATGGATGAGCAAGTATCTCTCTGGCAGGATATCGAGTCATTTGGGTATGTGCCCAGGAGTGGTACAGCTGGGTCATATGATAGTACTCCTTTTTTTTTTTTTTTTTTTTTACTATTTGAGAAGCCCCCACACTGATTTCCTCAGCAGCTGCACCTGTTCTCTTTCCCAGAACCTCTCCAGTATTTATTGTCATTACTTTTCTTGATGACAGCCATTCTGATTGAGGAACTTCCACACTGATTTCCACACTAGCTGATTTTTTTTATTGTGTTTCACAAATGTGCCATGTTATTGATCCTGACATGAACCGGTGTCCAGTCCAGAAACTTTGAGAAGACAGCATAGGTGAAGGGGGTTCCGGAGGGAGTTGGTACAGGTTTTTTTCCTATTTACATTAGTTTTTCTGGCAGGCAGGGGTGGGGGGGATAGATTTCAAGGGGTGAAACTGGAGGCTGGATTTAAGTTAGATAGTGAGGGTCCTTGTACCTGTGAGGCATAGTGAGGGCCTGATCCAAGGCAACAAGTAGAGACGGTGGGAAAAGGAAGAACTCAACCACCAAGAGTGACAGCTAACTTGACCCATCAAGAGCACTTTAAGACAGTAATTTTATTATCATTTCCTTTGATGAGGGAACTGATGCAAAAGTGTGGTAACCTATGGTGGCTTGAATTTAAAATCCCCCCCAATAGAATCACATGGCTTAATATTTAATTTCCAGTGGAGGGTGCTATTTGGGAAGAGATTATGGAGTTCTTAGGAGATAAAACCTTGCTGGCGGAAGTGGGTCACTGGGGGTGAGACTGGAGCACTTATGGTTCGGTTCTCTACCTTTTCCTTTCTGTGATGTGATAATGTGACCCCAGATTCCTGCCCCAGTCATGCTTTGCCTGGCATGGTACACTCTTCTCCTCAGAACTGTATGCTGTAGCAGACAGCTTCAGGTCGCTGAGATGAACTCCCAGACCAGGCACAGCTATGGAGGAAGGGATTTATTGAAGCTTACAGACCCAGGGGAAGTTCCATGATGGTAGAAGAAGTTGGCCCCCTCTTAAAGGACCAGGCAGAGAGAGAGAAAAAGCCAAAAGCCAAAAGCAAAACCACACAGCACACTTCAGGAAGTCCAGGAGGAACTCAGGCACTTTGTACATCTTTAGATTGGAATGTCAAATCCACCACCACACCTTAGGGCCAGACAGCCCAGTGACACCTCCTCCAACTAGGTGGTTGGAAGTCCAAGAAGTTTTAATAAATTCCTGAATCTATTTGGGGGCAGGGATTATTCAAACTACCACATAAGCCCAAATAAACCCTTTCCTAACATAATCTGCTTCTGGCTGGGTGGGTGTTTTGTCCCAGCAATGATAAACCAACTGGTCCATCACCTATCTGTGGTGCCACACCACACAGACGATAAAGAGTGCTGGGGAGGAAATTCGGGTCCAGATAGTTCAGCCTGTTAAACAGTGTTATTCCACCACACAAAGAGCATTAAGACTTGGTGTTGAGCCTGCTGCGCAAAGCCGACAAAGAGGTTGTGGAGGATGCTCAGGGTCATCTCCCACTGAGGGTTCTAAAACAGAGAGTGGGGGAAGAAGTACAGCATGGGTGAGAGGCCCAAGAGGAGGTGAGTAATTTCCTGGACACTCAGAACTTACTGGATTTGGTGAACCTGGTACCAGCACAAGGGTGAAGGAGATAGACACACAGAACACTCAACTCCTACCAAATCCAGTTACATAGAGGCTACCAAGACCTCCTCCCTGAAGCAGACCTAAAATGAACCCAACATGGTCCAGGGAAATTCATAGAAGAGGGGGCGGGAAGACTGTCAGAGCCACACACTGGGTCATGATACACAGAGACATTGCCTCCTACTGATAACTGATGGCTAATCCCGCAATGCACGACCCATATTCCCCAATGAGGAGGGTCCCTGTAGAAGGGGGAGGACAGGCACAAGGCTAACGATGGTACCAACTTGACTGGATACACTGAGTACAAAACACTCTAAAGGAGCGTGCATAAAAAAGCTGTAGAGATGGCATTAACTAAATTTGATTATTAAAAGCCTTTGTAAAAATTAAAAGTTCTATAGGGACTATGTATGATAGGTGCTTTGCTAAGCTCATCTGTGCATTATTTGAGTAGGTGGGATTTGAGTGGGGAAGATAGCTAGAGAATTAGAAAATGACAAGTTTCCATAAACCCGGATGACTGGGAGCATGTGAAGAAATAAATTTTAAATAGGGAGGATGTGATCTTTTCCCCACCTAGGGAAATGGTAGAGAAGATTAAAAAAAGTATTGAATTTCTGCTTCTAATGGTTGACAGTACATTATATTGTCTAATTCCCGTGATAACAGTCATATAGTTGCCATTTTATTGTGAATGGAAGGAACTCATTCTATAGTTGGTAAGTAACTAGACCAAAATCTTACAATTTCAAAGTCGGAGCTGACTAGGCACCTACACTTATCTGTGTTGGCATACCTGTACTATAAATGTTATACATGTAAAATTAAAATTTTTCCACAGAGGTGCTATAAGCAGGATGAAAGATAAGGGATCGATTGCTGCAATGACCCTAGTATCCATGATGTTTGATAATAACTTCCTGTATCCACTGTGGCTTGGGTGTGTGGCTGTGTAACTTGCTTTGCCAATGACAAGATGACATTTATTGGAGATTCTGGGCATACGCATTGGGTTTGCTGTCCACTTGCTCTTGGATCCTTGAGCAGCCATGGGAATAAATGAAGCCTGGATGTCTAAGGGGCTTACATAGCCACAGACACAAGTCTCTTTGCCTTTGCAGTCCTAGCTGATAGCTAGCCAACTGCTGGAAGTCAAGGTGCCCAGGGGGACCAGAGGTAGACTGAGAACCCACAAGTAAGCCCAGCTCCATCTAACAGAGGAATTAATTGCCTAGGTGATTCTATTGAAAAAATTTTCATCTGTCACATTCTAAGATACTTAGAGGGCTCTTGTCTTCAGTCAGCATGTTTTGAGGCACTTTGTCTGACAGCAGCAAACTACTGGTATAGGAAGCTATTGTGTGGATGGGGTAAGTGCATGCTTTCAGAATGAAGAGTGCAGGGCAGCCCAAGAGCGTAGTTGTGAGATGCAAATGACTTGTTTTACTGCCGTTCACATGCTTGTATCTTCACGTGACCCCAGAGGCTGGGGAGGTAGATCAGTTGATAAAGTGGTTGTCTTGGCAGCATAAAGGCATGAATGCAAGTCACAGAACCCACACAAATATCAGAGGTGGCAGCATGTGCCCATAATCCCAGCACTGGAGAGGTGGACGCAGGGGGATGCCCGGAGCTCATCAGCCTGTTTAGACTAATCAGTAAGCTCCAAGCTAGTGACAGACAACTTCTCAAAAAGAGGAGGATGGCATACCCAAGAATGACACCTGAGGTTGTCCTCTGGTTTCTACACACATGCAAATGCCTGCATACACTACATATGCCCACATACATGCAAACATGCACATATACATGTGTGTACAACACAGATACACTTGCAAAAAAAGTGACCCTAAACCCACCAAGGAGTTGCAAGAAGAATCAAAGAATGACTTCTTTACCCTTCACCCTCATCTTCTTCCCAAACCACTTCCAAATACAACTATCAACTTGAGGAAATACATTATACCCGTCTAATCTTTAAGAGACCTTACCCAACTTTACAAATTAACTCAATAATGACTCTTAGAGAAAAATGACCTAGTTCAGAGTTGGACCTTGCACCATTGTTTTTTTCCCTGTTCTTGCCTTCACGTTGGAAACATTTTTCAGCCTTTCTTTGACTTTTATAGCATAGAGTCTTTGGCAGATTATGGGCTAATTATTTTGCAGTATGTCTCAGTGAAGAAAGGCACACCGTGGGAATGGTGCAGTCACCTCACTACATCTTATGGGTGGTGAATGATCAACGTTTCTTCTGTTGCTATAATGTACATATTGGTCAATTGATGAGTGTTGCCGGTCTTCTCCATTGGTATTTATTTTGTCCTTTGTATTTTCTGGGAGGAATTTTGAAATACTCTAAATAACTGATTCCTCAGAAGTCTCTGATTTTTCATTTTTGTCAATATAATCTTCTGAGGTTTCTCTTTTATTTAGTGGGTTATAATCAATTATCATGACCTATGTTAATTCTCAAATTGTCCCTGACTTGGCTGGTAGGAACTCATTTAGTTTGTGTTTTTTTTTTTTTTTCTTGACATGGCCTCCCTCATCATTTTCTGAGAACTTTATTGCTCTGGAAGCTTCCTGGGCTCTGTCCTAGAATCAACCATTTCTTCAGGGAGTCCAGGCTCCTTTCAGTACCAAATGGCATTTGGCAGGTGGATCTGGGTAATGTGTATGTTCAGCGCTGTGGATGTGTTACTTCCTGTAGGCCCGCTGGATGGGTGGGACTGGAGAGTATGTATGTATATGCAAGTATAAATATGAACAAAGCTATAGGAAAAGGAATTCATAGATAGATATGTTTGCACCTATACGGAAAATAAAGTAATTCCATTACCTGCCATTTCAGTCCAAGGTTTTGAGATTCATTTCAGTTTTTTGTTTTCTTTTGTGAATTTGCAAGTCTCTTCCCAGAAAGAAATCTGCCTCCCCCCAACTTTTAAAAAATATTTTATTTTAATTATTTATTTATTTGACAGAGAAAGAGGGAGGGAGGGAGGAAGACAGAGAGAGAGAGAGAGAGAGAGAGAGAGAGAGAGAGAGAGAGAGAGAATGGGTACACCAGGGCCTCCAGCCACTGCAAGTGAACTCCAGACCTGCATGCATCCCCTTGTGCATCTGGATTATGTAGGTCCTGGGGAGTCAAACCTGGGTCCTTTGACTTTGCAGGCAAACTCCTTAACCACTAAGCAATTCCTACAGCCCTCCCCCACTTTTCTGAGGCAAGCCCAACAGAGTGACTTTTTTCATGCAAGAATGAGAGAGAGAGAGAGTTGTTGCTCCAGGGACTCTAGCCACTATAATTGAACTCAGACACATGTGTCCCCTTCTGTGTATGTGTGAGTTGCATGCTTGAGTCATCTTGTGTGTCTGGCTTATGTGGGATCTGGAAAGTCGAACATGAAGCATCTTAACCACTAACCAGCTCCCCAGCCCTCCCTTTCCTTTTAATTTGTGCATGTGTTTGACTGATTTGCCAATATTTAGTGCTTTCTCACCTCTTCAAATCCGGTCTCCTGTCTGTGCTGACTCATCCCTCCAGGTGAGCATTCCAGACCTTGCTCAGGCTCTGGAAGCTACTTGAGGCCACTGTGTTTCCCCCATATCCCCAGCCTTACAGATTAGCTCATACTCTGTTCTAGTGAAGGGCTCAGGGCTGATTTGATTGAGAGCTGGGAGGAAAGAGGAAGAGGAACCAGCTTAATTGAAGGTGGAGAAGACTCAAAGAGTAGTCATGACAAGAATTAGAAAGTGGTAATTTTATTAGTGAGTATTTAATCAAGGATTTAGACACAAAAAAAAAAAAGCAGAGTTGTCCTTCATGGATGTGGATGGACATGTGAATTTCAGAAGAGATTTATTAAGAATAGCAACATTTGAATGCTAGGCTCCCCAACAAATATAAATAGTAGCTCCTGGGCTCGGAAGAAAAGCTATATCACAAACCATCAGAATAAACTAGAATGTTTCCCAGAGCTCAATTATAGGGAAAAAATGACCTAAGTTTATTGGCTGCAGGCCAACCTGCCCCTCTTCCCCCCAGCTACTGGCCATTGGCCACTAGCTCATCTGTCTGGTGCAAGTCATCATATGTTGCCCAAGTGACCACAGAGGGAGTCCACCTTTGATTGGGCCTGTTTTTTTTTTTTTAACCAGTTTTTATTCCACCTCCAATAAGCACAGATTAAAAAGGTCACTGGCATGTCACTGATGGGTTGAAAGCTATGCTATTTTGCTATGTTTTAGAAGATATGTGCTTCACATTTTAGGAACTAGTGAATTTGATTTTTCAAATGCTTCTTGAAGTAATTCATATCTGGAAATGGGAGTGAAGGAGTGACACTGGCTAGAGATATGGAAATTGCTTTTCTCTACAGTTTTCCTGGTTGGCTATCATGTCCTTGGTTTTGGCCCTGTGTCTTGCTTGAATGACTGTTATCTTGTCAAGTCTGTCAGGATAATTTTTTTCAGGCACCTGCAATATCCTTCTGGGCTACTGACATCTTCTATAAATATACGCTACTATATTAATGAGTACTTAGTAGTATCATGAAGTGTTGGAAATAGTCCTACCATCTTCTTAGTCAAAGAACAGCTGTAAGAGAATGTGTTGGGAATGCAGGATGATTTATATGTATTTTTTATGTGCAATCATTCAGGAATAAGCAGCTTATTTAAGCAGATACCAAGGGTCTTTATTACTTGGAAGCAGCTCTGTGCACACACACAAAAATAAATAGCAGAATGAGTATGGACATGCAAATGTGCATGTATGTATGTATATGTGTGTGAGAGAGAAGGGATTTGTGTGTCTTTTGCTTCATAGCATCATACTGTACTCCTATGTTCTCATCATCACACCCGAGCTTCCTCCATTTCATTTTGTTCTCCTTGTCTCATTTTAGCTTAGGAAAAGGTAGGAAGTTTAAGAGAATCAATTTTCAATTTATGTCACATCCTGAAATTCAGACCACTTTTCTCTGGACATCTAAGGATAGTTAGGCTGTAACATTTACATTTAGGAATTCTGGGGGAGGGGGAGGGGGCAGAGAAAGAAATTAAATGTATATTTAGTGCAACCTGAATCATTCTACAGTCTTTTCCAGCTTGTTCTAATGGTGGTCACTTTCCTGCAGTGGTAACTTACAGAACATCAGTAACATCCCCAGTTAGAGGTTAATGATGTTTGGCCTCTTCTGGGGCCCATACATTCTGTTGACTCTCTTCCCATTATGGAAGAACTCATATTAATGGCGAAGTGAATGCAGCGCTGGCCTGTGATGCTCCTCACTGCCTCTGGTCATGGATGACAGCCAGTGCCCTGGATTCTTCTAGAACCCATCAGTAGCATTTGTCATCCAATCTGTCCCCATCAAACCTGAACATTACTAAGGAGGGATACCCCAATCAAGGTGACTCATTGAGTCATAAAATCCACCTTAAACTTATTTAAGCTTGTTACATGCATTTGCATGGCTCTCTTTGCAGGGCCATCGGGGTCCCTCCCTTTTTGCATTGAAGACTGGAATTGAGGACTTTCAAATTACAGCAGTCAGGGGCCTGGGAGTGGTTCTCTCCAGTTTCCTTCACCTCTGCTTGGGCGTGGGGCCCTGTCTAGACCAAAATAAAACTGTATGTTTCTTAAAAGTTTTGAGTGTAAATAAAGCACTTTATTGCTTCTGTTTTGTTTAGTTTTTTGTTTATTTTATTAATTTATTTGAGAACGACAGAGAGAGAAAGACGTAGATAGATAGGGAATGGGTGCACCACGGCCTCCAGCCACTGCAAACAACTCAGATGCATGTGCCCCCTTGCACATCTGGCTTACATGGGTCCTGGGGATTGCAGCCTCCAACCTGGGTCCTTAGGCTTCACAGGCAAGCGCTTAAGTACTAAGCCATCTCTCCAGCCCCTATTGCTTCTGTTTTTACTTGCTATTGAGCGATGCTCTAGAACCTTCCCCTGGAGATCTTGTTAAATGACAACTAACTCCAGTAACTGTGGGATGAAGTGTGATGGTCTTTATTTTTAACAAGCCATTAGATGATGCTGATGTCAGCTACTATACCCAAAGGAGCGAGAGCAGGCGTTCTCAAAGGTCACCGGACCGAACCAGGGAGCTGGCATCTCCTACACAGTTCAAATCGCAGGACCTCAGGCCAGGCTGACTGTAGTAAGCAGAATGGTCCTTTAAAGATATACACCTCCTAATCCCTAAATCCTTTGAGTACATTGCGTGCAAACGGAATTATGCAGGTAATTAAAGCCCAAGGAGTTTTAAGACAGGGCCAGTATTTCCAGGTCTAATCTAGTCATAGTAACTGCTTAAGAGTTTGAATATTCTCTGTTTGGAGTCTGAGAGACACCAAGAGTGAACATGGGAAACATTCAACATGTGACAGGAATCCATCTGTCTACAGGACTCACATGGAATGCAAGAGAAGCAGTGTGGATGCCCCCTAGGTGACTAGGGATTGCAAGGAAGTGGGCATCTCTGTCTTGCAACCACAAAGAACTGAATTTGGGCCACAACCAAGCAGCGTCCAGAGGCCCAGCCTTCCCCAGAGTCCGTTCTTCTCCAGTGCTTCAGAAAGGAACAGAGCCGGCCAGCGCCTCTCAGAGCTGTGCTCTCAGTTGAGCACTGGACTTCTGGCTAACAGAACCTTGAGATCACAAATGTGTGTCACCTCCGGCTACTAAATTTGTGGTGGTTGCTTGCTAGCAGCTAAGGGAAGCTGATGCAATGGCCGAGGCGGACACCCAGAGCACAGTGCTGTTTGAACAGACCCCCAGCTGCTCTATGTGTGCTGCAGAGTAAAACCACGCTTTGGAGCATGGGAGATGGCTCAGTGGGCAAAATGCTTGCTGTGCAGGCATGAAGACCTGAGTGTGGATCCCCCAAACCACAAAAATGCCTGCTGAGGTGACATACATCTATAGTCCCACAGCTGGGAAAATAGATGCAGGTGATTCTTAAGGAATCACTGGCTTTGCACGAGTCTAGCTGACTCAGTGAGCTCTAGGTCCAGTGAGAGACCCAGCCCAAAACAAAAACAAAACAATGAAGTTCTGCCACTTGAGGGCTACTGTGACATTAGATAACCTTAATCTCCCCCGATATTTCGTTTCCCTTAGTCAAACGAGGTTAATAGAACTGAAGAGTGGAAGAATACTGAGCAGGTTGTCCTCAGCTGTTCCTGTCTTCCCTTCCTTCCACAGACACAGCAAAGTCTGACAGCGGAGATGCTTCCAGTGCAGGCTTTGGGCTTGGAACTTGACCCCAGGTGTCCTTATGCAAATATGAGCTGGAAAGGAAAAGCAGAATCACAGAAAGAAGACGCAGGTCTAGTTTATCCACAGTTGCCTTGCTCAGCGTAATTCCTACTCAAAAAAAAAAAAAAAAAAACCACTCAAAACAAAACAAAAAAAAGCATAAGTATGTGTCCCTTGCTTTTAGAAAAATGTTCAACACTATCCAAGTCTGGATATAGAAGATTTGGTTGTAGATGTAACCTTCAAATCAGAACAGGAGTCTAAGCTGGCCCTCTACATCGTGAAGTCATCCTATGGCCTCACAGCAGCTAAGGCAAGTTTCCATGCTCTACATTCTGAACAAGGCAACGTACTGATTCTAATTTACTAGTCTACTGGAGTGCTGTAATGCTCATTACTTCTTTCAAGTGCATTTTCTTTCATTTTTGTCCACCCCTGAGCTGAAAATATTCACTAATTCTTCCTTCTCTATCCTGCATGGTAAGTGACTTCCTCTGATGATTATATATTCTTCTCCTTCATGATCCCCATGATCCTTTTTGACCATCAATCACCGAGTGATGAAATTTCTTGATCAGGTTTATTTTGCAAATGATGCAGTTTGTGAAGTCCCAGGTAGTCATTTTCCACTGCTGTCTAGATGGGACTAAAACTCTCAATCCATCAACACTTCTAGATTAATTTTCCTCTCTCTGTGAAATGAAAAAGAAGTGAATTAAGAGTTAAATTCGGCTCCTTGGCTTATGTATTTATTAATCAATCAAGAATCCACATAATACTAAATTAATGTTTATGGTACAACATCTGCACGCCGATTTCAGTGTCTGTCAGCTTGGAAATACTGCTATGCCCGAGCAAGACGCTCTCTGCTGTTAGCAATTTCATAATGAGCAGCCGCCCTAGGAACACCAGAGCCCATTTAAAAAGTGACCCGAACCATCTCTCCAAGCCCGAGTTGTCTCTCAGAGAAAATTAAATGGGTGAAAGATCATGAAAAAGAAGCAAATATGTATATTTTAATGGCATCAAGATGGTGTCTGTTCTTTACAGAATGGTTCTCACTTTCAGTGACATAAAGCTACATCTTGGTAATTTGGAGAGGATGCATGAGGTATGTGGGGGGGTTGGGAGGGTCATTTCTATGACTTACAGAGACCCCTCCCTAAAGTATACACATAGCCTAAACCTCCCACGTCCAAGTCATACTTGTCATTTCTATGGAAAATTCCTAGTGTCCAGAAAACAATGGAAAACATATCAATGAAGGTTTGGTGTTCTCCTAACAGTGTGTTCCTAGTGTGGGGGACTGGGTGTGGGCATCACGTGGAGGACCTACAGCACGGGCAGAGTGTGAAGGTCTCTAAAGGTGGGTTTAGTACGGAGGACTTAGCTGAAGTCCTCCAATTCTTTAGACCAGCGGCATCTCTATCATTCTAGCCCATCGGAACTGCTGAAGTTCAGATTCTGAATGCCTGATCCAGAATCTGCATTTTGACGACATCCTGGACAATTTTTGTGTAACTGTTATGAAAAAAACATGTCAAAGAGGTGGGTGTACAGAAGCCATGGAGAATGTGAAGAGCAGAGAGAACGTCAGGAAGGCAGAGTTGTGGGGACCGCAGACATAGCAGAAGGCCACAGTGGACCTCTCATTTGACAGCAGGAGCAAAGCGCTGAGACAGCAGTATCTCTTCTACCCCAGCCTTCAATCCTGGTGGTTGGCAGGAAGCGAGGGTTAAGTAGCTGGTGTAGGCTGAGGGGGTGGCTCAGTGGGTGAAAGTACTTGCTGGGTGAGCATGAAGGCCCACGAGAGCCACATTCACTGGGTGTGTTCACGCATGCCCGCAGCCCCTGTGCTATGGAGAGGAGAGCAGAGATCTAAGAATTGCTAGGGCTCACTGGTCAGGCACTCTGACCAAAACATTGAATAACCAAGTTCAGTGAGAGACTCTATTTCAGGGAAACATTAGGAAGAGCAATATGGGGAGACGCCGGATTGCTCACCTTTGGCCTCTGCGTATGCATGGGTAATGAACAGCCGTAGCACTCATACATTCATCATGCACACACACCACACCAACATATTACACATACACACATGTAAAGAAATGGTTGGGTAGTCTTGAGGGTCTAATTTATAGTTATGCATTAATAGACTCTATGACTTGCCTTGCACTCTCTAATATGGTATCTTCAGATTTTTAACATGATCTTGGATCAGAAGCAGTATGAATAGAGAAAAACCCTGGGGTTTTGTGACCATACAGAACTAGATTTTAACTATAACATTGATAGTAATTGTGTTGATGGCTTCTTTATGTGTTAAGTTGGCAAAACAGCCACTGGTCTTATAGATGATGTATGCTGTAATGTATGATGTGTGTGGGATGATATATAGAAAACTCAAAGCCCATGACTAGAACAGAGTGGGGATCTAGAACATGTGTCTCTGCTTCTTCTTTCCTATTGATCATTTACTTGTCCAACTCCTACCCATCCTAACTCCATTGCCCTTTAGACATAAGTATCTATCTATCTATCTATCTATCTACTATCTATCATCACTACCATCCATCAGTCATCTATCTATATGTATTTATAACTTCTCTATAATTTATTTAACCTATTGGTCTTTTATCTTCCTACCTATCTTTTTTTAAAAAATATTTTATTTACTTATTTGAGAGAGAGAGAAAGAGAGAGAGAGGGAGCTAGAGAGAGGTAGAGAGAAGAATGGGCACACCAGGGCCTCTAGCCACTGCAAATGAACTCCAGACACATGCGCCACCTTGTGCATCTGGCTTATGTGGGTCTTGGGTAATGGAACTGCCTTAACAGCTAAGCCATCTCTCCGGCCTCATACCTATCCTTTCTTTATGTCTTTGGCCATTTGTCATCAGTTTCTGCCTTTCTGTCAGGCATGGCACTCCCGTGATTTCACTTCCCTTCCCACCCAGGCAAGTGGACATGAGTCAGGCCAAGGCTCCAGGGAGTGTTCTTAATAGACAAGGCTATAGGCTAAAAGAATTGTATTAGAATATGTCCCCACTTTCTTCCTTCTTTGAAGAGGAGCTGTTACTTACTTCCTAGAGCTCTTTTTGCCATTTCCAATAGTTCTATGAATCGTCTGATAAAGTGAAATAGATGTTGCTCTAGGTTAGATATGACCACGCATTTTCTCCCCTGGCTTAGTCCTTGGTTCCATGTCCTTCTGTGATCATATTCAGTGAGCAAAGAGGGTGACATTCTTCTGAAGATTTTTTTTTGGAATATAAGTTCTGAATGTAACCCTGATGGTATTGGGCTTTTGGTCTTTCTTTTGTACCTTGGATGCCTGAGACAAAGGTGGCAAACACACACCTTGTGCAAGAAAGCTCTTGAGCTCAGGTGTCTTCAGGTAATTGGTATCAAAGATCCTGACACTGAGAGAATGGAATTTTGATACTGAAGCTGATCCTTCAGTAGGAACTGGAATTATTCCCCACGGAGCCAAACTGCTCATTTATCTTGTACGTGACAAAAAAAATATGCTCCAGCATATGGCTTCACCTTTTATAGAAAAAAAAAGAGAGTCATTTTAATTGCTAGTTAAGACTGCTGGGTTACTTTAATTTGCAGGCTTTTTATTAACTGTGATCTATTTCATTTAAAGCAGCAATAAATGAGGTTTGGTGTTAGCCTTCCAATTATTAAATTTCACAGGCACTGTGAGAAGAGTTGAGGTCACCCTTTGGAGATTCTGAGCCATATACATTTAAGGACCCAGCACACTTGAAGGGTAGGCAGAGTTCTCACACATAGTAGGCTTTTAACAGACATTGAAAGGTAGAAAAGGTAGATGGGCATAAGCTTGCCTTCCATTTCCTTGGATATTCTTGCTCCCACTGATAGAGGGTTGGGTATAATTTCCCTTCATTAAATCTCTCAGACTGAAATACATGGAGGCACTTGTTCAAATGCACACTTCAAACAACGAGCGCTGTACTTTGCTGCAGTGAGTGAATCCAGCTAGTTTCCTTTTTCTGCTTTTCCGCAGATGCAGGTCCCTGGACCTCGCATAGCACGCCCATTGTAAAAGAGAGCGAGTGACACTTTTTAGTATGTGCGGCACAAGTCCTTTCCACGGGTCTTAGAAAAGAGAGAGCATGTTTTAATAGTAAGAACATAATACCAGAATTCTTGAGACCTACATTTTTATCTCAATTCTACTCATCCCTGAGTTGTGACCTTGAAAAAGTTCACTGATCCTGTTAGATTCCAATCATTTTCCTGAAAAAATATGAGGTTGGAGAGACAAAAACAACACGCACATTCTGCTGAGTTCTAAAACTCTCGTTTCTTTTTATACAGCAGCCATAGGTTCGAGGTTTGTGTGTGTGTGTGTGTGTGTGTGTGAATTTGTTTTTATTCTACTTTGGTGTTGAACCAGGCATTCTGGGGGTGCAAATGATTGTGACTGAATGATATTTCAGGGTTTTAGTCTAAAAGGCAAAACATTAGTGATGATGGGACTCCTGACTGTGGTGAAGTTTTGGGTAGATGGCGAGCAAAGGTGGGAGTTGCTTGCCTCTTTCTTCATGACTCCGAGACCTTTGTTAAGGATCAGACATTGGACTGGCATGTTTTGATGTATGTGTACCCTTGAGGCCATGGAGGGACCTGAGCTCATTCACCCCAATCAAGGACATAAGATTGTTGTAGTGTTTCATTTCTTTAGTCTTGTCCCTGGCTGTCAACTGTCACTTCTTATATTGTTGGTTACAAAGGGAATGCAGGTAACTAAACTTAAAATCAATAACCTTACATTTATATATCATACTAAGCTGGTGGCCTCTGACTTTTGGGTGATTCTATTTATCTTGCTCAAAAGTAAGAGAATGAATTCTTGACAACAATTTTCTTTGCAGCTAACATGTCTGTATACTGACTTATTTAGTTGAAGCCAGTAACTTGAACACTTACACTAGTCAGAAATGTAACTAATGGCATGGGGAGATGGCTCAGTGGTGAAAGGAGTTTCCTTGCTAAGTCTTCTGGCCAGGACTTCATTCTCTAGTACCTAGGTAAAGCCAGATACACAAAGTGCCAAAAGAGCCTGGAGTTGGTTTGCAGTGGCAAGAGACCCTGCACTCATACTCTCCCTTTTTTCTTTCTCTCATAAACAAATACAAATGTAGATTTCTTTAAAATAAATATAATCCATGCAATCTGAGATAGCAAGGGGGAGTTATTCTTCTATATAAATGCATGCAAACATATATCATGTTCAATATCTAAAAGAAACATGTGTGAAACTGTTTAACCTGAAAGTATCAGACTCATTGTACTGTAGGTAGCTGACAGCTAATAAATCTTGTGAAAATACAATCTGAACTTGATGTGTGAGTTATAGGATCAAATACACAATTTGATGGTCACTTTAATTTTTTTGTGTCTTATGAAGGCATACATTAGTGCATCTGTCTCTCTCCCCTGAGTTTCCTAAGGTCTTCTTGGGCTATAGGCACAAATGGGGACAGTTTAATAACAGTAATCCAAGCTTCCACTTGTTCCAAGATGCCCACATAGGACTTGAAATACTTCAGACATTCCCCTAGGCACGTTTATGAGCTCGTCATTGCTGACAGATGCTAACATGACCCTCTGTGCAAATGAGGCTGTGCTGGGTGCAGAGCATCATGGGAAGCCTGGAGCCTCAGAGATAATGGCTGTCCTAGTACCTAGAGCTGTGAGATATACTTTTTGAAACCTCACATGTTTCTCAAAATATTTTTTATTCGAGAGAGAGAGAGAGAGAGAGAGAGAGAGAGAACGGGTGCACCAGGACCTCTAGCCAGTGTAAACGAACTCCAGACACATGTGGCACCATGTGCATCTGGCTTTATGTGGATACTGGAGAATTGAACCTAGGTCCTTAGGCTTCACAGGCAAGCACCTTAATCACTAAGCCATGTCTGCAGCTTCACCATGTTGTATTACCATGAGTTATGCATGGGGAGGGGGTTGTGCCTGCTCAGAAGAGTGGCTTTGATGAAATAGCTCCAGCGAGGTGTTCACTGGGCTAAGTTTAAATGCAAAACCAACTAAGAGGATCTGCTAGAGTTTGGGACAGAAGCCACGTGTTCATGTTGTATTTCCCTGCTTGGCTCTGTCCGGAGGTGGTAGAGACTTTAATAGAGGAAGCCTATCGGGAGGCTATGACTCTGGTGACATGAACTTGAAGGAGATAGTACTGCTCAGGACGTCTGTGAGTTGCTTTTCTTCTTGGTGTGACCAAACACCTGACAAGAAGACATTTCAGGGGGAGAGGGTACTTTGTCTCACGGTTTGAAGGGATGCAGTCTATCATGAAAGGAAGGCATGTCAACTGTTGCTACAGAAACGTGTGGCAACTGCTTACTCCCATCTCAGCACACCAGGAGGCAGGAAGAAATGGGACAGGATGCAGAAAAATACAACATGGATGTGAGTGGGTACCCCCCTCCCTAGTGACCCATTTCCTTCAGTTAAGCCCCTTCTTCCCAAACTTCTACAATGTCCCCAAACAATACCACCAGCTGTGAAACTAATATTCAAACCCATGAACGTGTGGGGTTACATTTTACATCCAAACTATAACAAAACCCTTTCTCATTTCCTTTCATGGCTGTCAAGAGGAGAAAAAGTTTGCTGCTCTAATGGCTCCTGCCACGACGTATTGCCTTCCCATAAGTCAAAAGCAAGAGAACTGATTGATCATGGACTGGAAACTCCATGATTCTGTGCCAAAAGGAGTTATCTCAGGTACTCTGTTGCAGTAATAGAAAGTGGCTGACACAGGACGTGCAGTGCTCAGAGTGCTCTGATGGGAAGACTCTCCTGCACTCCGGTCTCTGTTCTCTTCCTGTTGAAGAAATATCCACAAGGCCCCTCCATGGCATTTCCTCCAAAGGTGCACTAGATGGTCACCTTACCAAGCCACTGGACATGACAACAGATATGTGACTCGTAGCATATGCTCCGGCTGGGACTCAGGATATATGGGATCTTTGACTTGCTGTTTTACTAACTAACTGTGCACTTCATGCACACTCATGTCCACACACACTATGTTGCTCCTCCAGCATGCAAGACATCCACAAGATGGTCAGTCTTTGACCACTCGATCAAAGTACAGGTTTAAGTAGCATTCGTGTCATGCATCCTGGTGTGTTCATGGCTTTAAGAAAACTTCTCCACCAATGGACAAGCAAGGATGGGGAGACACAGCAGCTTGAATATCACTTGAGCCAGGACTGTGGTGAAGAAAGAATAAAATTCTCCCACGAAATGAGGTTCTGGAAATGAGCGGCTGGTTTCAGTGGTAAGCCGGCTGCTTGTTCCCTCTGAGCATGAGGTTAACAGCAGTGTCCACACACTTACATGTCCACACACGCACCAGCTGCCGTAGCAGCGTGCGCTTTTCCTTCCACCTGGAATATGGTCCAAGATCAAAGACCAACTCCTGTTGCTTTTTCATTTTCAACAGCTGTTGAGAAAGTGTCTCTGTGATGTTTCCATTTTGTACAATAGGCTTTGTAGTATTTCCAAAGTGAAGCCTGAATGTTAGTGGAAAAGACCATGTGTGTGTGTGTGTGTGTGTGTGTGTATTTCTGTGTGCCACACTGCCACCTGCTCCACAAAGATGATCTTAAAAGGCCCAGGCAAGTCCCAACCATTGCACATAATGCACCCAGGCACTTAGCCTTGAGCGGTGCTCAGAATGACCTTCTCAAATCCAATAAACAGCATCTCTGTGACTCTTTCATTACCTGCTGAGATGCTCACAGCCATAAGTGGTCACCCTGGACTTTGGACCCTTTTTGGATTTTGAAGTTATGAATCAATGAACTTGAAGTGATTCTTTTACCTGCATGGTTTGTGTCCACACTGAATAAAAGTAAGAGAGAACTCATTCCACAAAGTATATTGAAGTTTCTAATGTAACTATTGCAGAAACAAAGACAGAACACACTTAACAGTAAGCACTTTCTTTGTGTTCTCACAAAGCATTAGATATTTTCAGCAAAATAATTGCTATTGTTGATTACTGGTTTGGCTACATTCTCTAACATTTCAACAGCATCTTAAAGAGATAATGTGTTTATGTACTAAGAAAAAAAGTCTTTCAACAGCTTAGCCATATAATATTCAAAAGAACCTGAAAGCACCAGTTTTTTATTTTGTGATGGTGGATGGCTTCATAAATTTATCACTCAGAAAATATTTATTTTTGACAAAGTTTTAATAGCAATTAATCCATAAACCAGTCAGTCAAAAGGTATGTATATTTGACCATATATACTTTATGTTTATACCTATCATATGTTCCAGGACATTAAATATACATGTATGTAGCATGCTTGTATGTGTTTTGTGGTGCAGAGAATTGGACCCAGTTTCTTGTGCATATTAGGCACGTGTATTACCACTGAGGTATATCCCCAGCAGCCCCATTTAGGTATAATTAATGAAACGGTTTACCTCACCAATACTTATTAATGACCTTATTTGTATTATAAAGTATAAAGTAGCTATTTCTGGCACTATAAGACTCAGCCACTGCTCTCAAGACCTCTCCTAGTTTTTAAAGAGAGACCAAAATATGATGTATAGTGTAAACCCTATATATTAAACATAATAACAGAAAGACTTATTTAACTACACATTCATTTGACTTTTGCTTATGTTCTAGACCCTGTGATAGGGTCAGAAAATACTGATGCTAAATAAGAACAAACTTTTCATTTCCTTCATGGCTCTTGTATTTTCATGGAGGACAAAGCCATTAAATAAATGAATACATGTACTGAGTAAATACATAAGTAAATGTCACACACTTGTGATAAGTGCTTTGAAGGAAAGCAAGAAGGATTGCCAGAATGTATATGAGAAGGTATACATTTGAAATATTCAGACCATTAAACAAGTAAGTTTTCTTTGAGCTGTCATGTTTTTTATTTTTATTTATTTATGAGAGAGAAAGAGAGAGAGAGAGAGAGAGAGAGACAGACAGACAGACAGACAGACAGAGACAGAGAGAATGGGCATGCTAGGACCTCTAGCCACTGCAAATGAACTCTAGACGCATGCACCATCTTGTGCATCTGGCTTTATGTGGGTACTGGGGAATTGAACCTAGGTGCTTAGGCTTTGTAGGTGAATGCTTTAACCACTAAGCCCTCTCTCCAGCCCCTCTTTTTAAAAAATTAAGTATGAAATTTGTATGGTCACATCATATGTTGGTACCATCATTTCCCTCCTCCCTGCCCCCATTCTACTGAGAGCCCTCCTTAGTGGGTTACTGGTATTCCCCATGGGGTTGTGGGTTATGAATTGTGGGAGCAGCAGTCAGTCATTGTGTGTGTGTGTGTGTGGGGGGTAATGGCTCTGGATATTCCCTTCCCCCCTTTGCTCTTGCAATCTTTCTGCCCCCTCTTCCAAAAATTCCCTGAGCCTTTGTGGTTATGCTTTAAGTCTACTTTAGTGTTGAGCTCTTGGAAGCTTCTGGATTTCTGCTTTGGTGCATTTTGAGTACTTTCAGTGTCTGTCTCCATCATTCTGGGAAAGGTTGTCAGGCTTGCAGTAGAAGCAGCACTCTTGCTCATCCTACCAATTCCTCTGTGGTTACATCTGGGCTCTAGCTGATGTGTGAGGGGTGGTTCATCTCCTTCCAGAGAGTCAGCTGTCTTCTTTTCTTTTTGATAGATTTAGGTTGCCCTTGGTTCTAGCTGCCTTCTGAAAAAGAAGAACAAATTCTCCAACAGAGAGTGAGATCAGTATAGGTTAAAGGGAATAGGAATTGTTAATTTAGAGAGATTTTGATGGATGAAACCCTGTTTTAAGCATTTACCTTAAAGACTCAACTCTCTTTAAAAAATTTTTATTAGATATGGACATATTTAGTATGGAAACAACACATGTTGGTACCATCCTTTCCCTCATCCCTGCCCCTTTTCTGAAGAGGCCTTCCTCATTGGGGATGCAGGTCAACCCCATGGGGATTGTGGGTCATGCAGTTTGGGGGTGGGGGAGAGGCAGTGTCTCTCTGAAAAATGTCCCAACTTGTGGCTCTAACAATCTTTCTGACCTCATTTTCCACAAAATTCCCTGAACCATGCTGGGAGCATTCTAAGCCTACTTCAGTGACTGCCACTTAGGAGCCTCTGGATCTCTGGTTTGGTAGGTGTTGAGTGTCCTCAGTGTCTATCTCCATCACCTGTGTGCTGATATCAGATTCACTAAGAAAGCAGCACTATTCACTGCAGAGAGTTGTCGAGTTTTATATTCAAAGTGTATAATATGTGCAGCTGTGAGTGGGCCCAACACAGAAAGAATTCTTGAAACCCCTTGGGTTGACATCTTGCACCTGGACCATATAAGTGGGACAGGAGATGCATGGGCATCAGTGGATTCAGCTTAAAGGGATAACTTAGATACTGAGAATCTAGTGACATTGCTTCGTTTCTTTTTTATTCATAGATAGAAAGATATGGTTTGGGTGATTTGTAAAGTCCTATCAATCTTCTATGATCCCAGCAAGATAAATATTTTCTCACTACTTTGTAGATCTGTTTTCTACATAGTGACAAAAGACATGCATATACTTGGTAAGCCCTAGAGAATGACACACAACAATCCCTGAAGAAATCAGGGAAGATATACATGTAAGCCACACATGTTTAGTTTTCTAGATAGAAATGAATGCAGGCACAGTTCAGCTGAGGTACCTCTGCTGCAGAGATCCTCTTGCCTTACACAGCTCATAGGTCTGCCTTTTTAAAAAGTTTTTTTTTTTTTTTTTTTCCCCCTTTGGTTTTTCTAGGCAGGGTCTCACTGTAGCTCAGGCTGACCTAGAATTCACTATGCAGTCTCAAGGTGGCCTTGAACTCACACAATCGTCCTACCTCTGCCTCCCGAGTGCTGGGATTAAAGGCGTAAACCACCATTCCCAGCTTAAAATTTAAATTTAACCTAAGGCCTCACACATGCTAGACAGGTGCTCCACCACTGAGCTGCATTCCTGGCCTTCCTTCTTCAGACAGAGTTTCACTATGCTATCTCACTAGGTAGGCCAGGCCTAGCCCAGACATTGTGATACTCATGCCTGAACCTTTGAAGTGCTGGGATGGCCCATGTGTGCCACAAGTCCTAGTGCACATCTTAAAGATCTGATAAAAGAATGACACACAGTTATCAATATGATTAAAAAGTAACAATTGACATCCTTGGCAGTACAGAACAAGAGTAACTGGTAGACCAAAGTATGGAGGGCTGGGGTTTGGACCAGTAAGCTGAATATTTGGGTTCCAGGTTACTGGACAAGGTACCAATTCTTTCATCCTTACCATCCTCATGTGCATAAAAGTGGCCCTGAATTAGTGACATTGTAACTTTACATACAGCATCAGGGGCTCTTTCCATTAAAAGTATACATGGAATGCAGTGTGGTTAACAGATAAGCTGTAAAGTCACACTGGCAGGACAGATGGAGACCTGTGGCCACATCCAGCTGGCCTTTCTCTCTCTCCCAAAGTATCTCCTGAGTAGGAACCTAGACTTCCAGAAATGCACTTCGGAAACCACTGGACTAGAGAGAGTCTGCATTATGCCGATGACGTCGCGCTGATATCACCATGAATGTTCCTCTCATTGTCACCAGCACACACTTTCTTCCTGCTCATCCTTTTATTAAATAAAAGAGCGCTGGTGAGTACGTTTCTCCTGAGTAGTTTCTGAGCCCAGGCTTTTGCACTGGAGAGGTTGCCTGCAGTTCCCTGCTTGTGTTTCCCAGACACTCCTCTTTAAGTGAATGCTGGCTGGCATTTAGGGCAATCTGGAGGGCTAATCACAGTCCACAGTGGTGATTTAGTCCTGTATTAGGTAAAGGCGCTGTACAGACTGTGGAACACTTGACTTATGCAAATATGACCTTCCACAGATTGTTCTCTGAAGCCCATAATAACATTTTAGAGATGGAAATTTCACTGTGGCAGAAACACAGTGTTCTGTGGTGTGGGGTTGATTGCTACGAATGCAGGGTGCTGGGCAAGCAGCTGCCACTGCAGGGGAGGGCTTTTCACCGGGCTTTCATGTTGTTCTGTGTTCCCATAGGCCTCTGCTATGTTCACACGTGTTATTTTCATATCATTTGTGTTGTTACTTCTTTTAATTGCATTCTAACTGTGACCAAATAAAAACCAGGTAATAGTAAGGAGGCACATTAGAAAGAAAAAAAAAATTGAAAGTTAAAGGGGACCGAAAAGTGCCAAAGCCTTTTTGTTCCGTTATATAAGGATTTCATTTGGCTACCTCAACGTTGAGAAGTGTTTTGAACAAAAGCATGTGTATATAGAGCACGTAAAGTTTTCTGTGCATATTGAAAGGCTTAGGAGGCTAAGTTCTGGAATGAGCGGATGGGATTATGAAGTTTGTCTCTTCTTAGCTCTGTGCCTTGTCAAAATGCATCATGTTCCTCAGCATCAGTCACTTGCCTATAAAGTGGGTGAGAAGGTTGTTTTAAAGATTAAATGAGATATCACATGAAAGCACTGATTTTTTTTTTTCAGTTTGCAACTTTCAAATCCCTACTCTTCACAAATTTCACTCATGTTGTTGATAAAGTTTTGCTTCCATAAGCAGCTCCTATACTTTGACACCCACCCCTAGGGATCTTTATGATGAATTTACAGTCAGAACCTGAATGGGTAAGCTAGCAACAATGAGGATAATGGATGAAATTTAAAATTATGGGGTGTACATTTGAATGATATTTTAAGCACCTACAGTACAAAAGAAGCTACAAAATTTTCAGTGCACTGCTATGATTAACTATGGGTTGTTCAATAGACCTAAATTTTGTACAAAATTGAAAAATAAAGAAAGCAAGCACAGTCATAAAAGCAGCAAGAATTACCCCAAAATGTAAGCAGTAAGTGTCCGGAGAATATGGTATTACACATAGCAACTTTTTAATTTTTAAATAAAATATTTTGTTTGTTTATTTGAGAAAGAGTGAAAGAGGAAGAGAGAGAGAGAGAGAGAATGGGTGTGCCAGGGCCTCCAACAGCTGTAAATGAACTCCAGACGAATGTGACACCTTGTGTATCTGACTTACGTGGGTCCTGGGGACTCGAACCTGGGTCCTTTGGCATTGTAGGCAAGTGCCTTAACCTCTAAGCCATTTCTCTAGACCCATAGCAACTTTTTTTGTGAACAAAACTAGGCTGTTTGAGGAATAATATCAAAGAGAATGATTAAAGGTATAACAAATTTGTCAGTAGGAATGACTAGAGATACTCATGAATTTCCCTCTTTTGAGGCTCAATGTATTGGCTAAAGCCATTGCTGACGTTGGGTTATCACTTAGGCCATCCATATATGTCAAGGTCTTAGCAGGGTTGCCTGTGTGTTATGTCTTTGAGTCATATGTCTGTGTGTCAGGATGGCAGGACAGCCAGAAGTGGAGTGGGTATGGAAAGTGACTGTGGGCCTGGGTCGCTTTGATGAAACCCAATATCAGAAGACCCAGCTTTCATCTCTGGGGAGCCTTGGCAATGGGATGACCACCAGGCCTCATGGCTCACTGTAGCCTGAGGCTCTCTTTCCATTATGAGTTTATATTTTTCTTCCCCTGGCTTTCAGGGGCAAATAGGTTCTCCCAAAGTGACTGCTTCCATTCCTTCCTGGCTCACATCTACTTGGATGGAGTGTACCTGAATCCTTCAAAGAGAGATTTGCTTAAGGCCACTGACCCGAAAGCTTCATTTATTCACTTCTTACCAAAGAGTCCATTTTTGTTTAGAAACTGGGCCAGGAACTTCTGAAGTTCTGGGCAAACCCTGTTGAAGCTTTCCTCTGGCCTTAGCATTTTATCAACCACACTTCACTTTAGAAACTATATTTTTATTGTAATAAGCACACACTTAAAATGAGATCTATTCGCTTAAAATTTTAAGTTTGAAATCTAGTATTTTTAACTATCAACACACCTCTATAATTGGCTGATCTTTATATCCATTGAAGTGTTGTACCTTCTGAACCAGATCTCCCCATTTCCCCTTCTCGTAGACCCTGCGGAGTGCCATTGCCCTTTGACTGTGAGACCCTCATGTAGGTGGAGAGCACAGCACATAGCCATGTTGCCTTGCACCTGCTGACCTTGACTCAGGCCACTTGTGATTTTAAGTTTCTGCTCAGCACAGGGCCTGGAACACAGCAGGAGTTCAGCCATACTCTGTGATCCCATGCAAAAACAAAACAAAACAAAACAAAACCAAAAAAGTATGGTGGGTTTTGGTCAAGTATATATGTTTACCATTACCATCCATTTATGGCTAAATGCTACAGAGTAAATTGTAACAATGCTCAGGAGTCACTGTGGCAATAACAAGATTGCATTCAGTTTTTTAAAATTTATTTTTATTTATTTATTTGAGAGCAACAGAGAGGGAAGAGAGAGAGAGAGAGAGAGAGAGAGAGAGAGAGAGAGAGAGAGAGAATGGGTGCGCCAGGGCTTCCAGCCACTGCAAATGAACTCCAGACGCGTGTGCCCCCTTGTGCATCTGGCTAATGTGGGTTCTGGGGAATGGAGCCTCGAACCAGGGTCCTTAGGCTTCAAAGGCAAGCACTTTAACGGCTAAGCCATCTCTCCAACCCTGAATTCAGTTTTTGTTCACAGTTGCTGGGTCCTCATAACTGTAGATATGGTAGACATCATTTTATATATGAGCAACAGTGTTTTAAAACATGGGGAATTACCTTGAGCATGCAAATGCTTTCCCCCCTCCCTCCCTCCCTCCTTCCTAAGACATACTCCTGGTTCTTAAGCGTTATCTTGTTCAAGTTCAACCATTTTCAATCTGATTTACTGCTGAACTTCCATGAGTCAAGTATTCCCTTAGGGTAAGAAGTTTCACTTCTTATTATGTAAGGAATTTTACTTCTTCCTTAAACAGTGTCTTTGAGTGTCCTATGAGACATAAACAGTCAAAACATATCCTGGAGTAATGGAAGGATGTTTAGGGAGAGAGTGGTAATATTATCCCAGAATTACTTTAGAAATGTTCTCTCTCTGTCTGTTTCTCCCTCTCATTATGCATTGTGGAGTACCAATAACATTACTAACCAAAGTCATTTCCACTGAAAAGACTTGTGGTCAGAATACTTCTCAGCATCAGTTCTCCAAGAAACACCACTGTGTGTCAAAACACTCTAAGAAGGCAATCGTTGACTTCTAAAGTGTTTAATTCACCTCATACCATCTAGCAGTATGTAAAATTTAAATAATTTCTAAAAATTTTTTTTAGCAGGAGTTAATTTAAAATGCCAGCTCAAGCTTATTTGCTGTCATTAACTGCATGTAGATTTTTAGTGCTCTATAAATATTGCTTTGAACTCTGGGCCTGTGAAGAAAATCTGTGCACAGCTGTTCTGGGTTAGCTTGGAGACATTAGGGTTTGGACAGTTGGCTGCAGTGAAGGCACACCTTTTAATTACATGAACTTATGACAGGCCAACATCTCAAGGATTATCTGAGTGGTGTGGTACCTTAGCATTCTCATTACATAAGGGCTATCACTGACCTTGAAGGAAGAGAGTTAATCATGAATAGCAATTCGGCAACTAGCCATGTCACTAAATAACAGGGGGTGGGGAAAGAGAAAGAGATTGTGGTTAAAAATGTGTGGCTGATGATTCTGCCTGAGTAGTAAGCCTTGGACTTAGTGTTTTTTTTTTTTTTTTTTGCCAAGCTGAGGTAGGCATGTATTCAGCCACCCACGTTTTCTCTTCAGCTTCCTTGGGCTGTATTTAGCAACCCAGTCTCTGCCTATGTCTTTGATTGTGTGACCTAAACTAGGTTGTTGGGGATGGACCCTGAGAGCCTTGTGTCTGGCATATCACAGACGTTGGAGAGTTAGTGTAATCCATTTATCCCACTGTAACTGGGATGATGCTTTGAGAAGTACGTGCTAGTTGCATCATGATGCGGAAACTCCACTGCACATTAAAAACTCATGATTTTCACAGTTTCACTTTTCAATTCTTTTAAACAAGCAAAACCCCCTCCCATACTTTGTCAGAAATGAGGAAATTATCCTTAAACATAGGGCATTGTCTTATATGATTTGATTAAAGCGCAGCATGATTTTCACTCAGCTTCAGGCTCGTACCACGCAAGGTACCTTATCATTGTGAGATGTGACGTAGGTCCTTCCTTTGGCAGTTACACAGTAGACCCTTGCGCTTCATGGGGGTGCAGACAGGGCAAGCATCCACTCGCAGATCTCCTGCACACCATAGGTGTGGTCACTTCCTGCATCCCTGACATGCTACAGCATCTGTGTTCCTCAGTCTCCACGAAAGTGCCTGTGAGAGCTCAATGCCCTGCCCCCTGCCCCTTACCCCCTGTCACGTCTGACAGGGCATCTGTGAAGAGACTCCTAAGTATTCCTGCAAAGTAGGCTGCAGAATGTAAAGTGGTGTATGAATATGTAACAGCAGCCATCATCAGCTGATCTCTCTGTCTTTGGAAATAATCATTTCATTCACCGTGGAGAGAATGAGGGGCAATTTGAGATGGCCCGAGGTAAGTGGCATTTCATATATTGCCAATCAAATTAACCTTGAACCTTTCTCTGCTACTTAGAATTCTCATTCTTTTCCCTCTGTCTCCGTCACTGGAAATTAGGATGGTGTGAGTAAAACTACTTTCCATCTGCAGTATTGCACTTCAGTGTCCTCTCCCTCTCCCCAGGGAGGGAACAGATCTGTGTGTCAATCAAACTGACGGAGGCTTGGGAAAGGGAGACTGTCACCAAGTCTAGAAGATACTATGGCATGTCAATTTCAACACAGCAATGGTTTCTCCCATGCTCCCCTTTGCTCTTACACGCGACCAGAGGATGCTGTGTGATCCCTCAGATTGGAGCTGCCAAACATAAACTTAGGAAATTACAGGAGCATGGATGGGGGCAGCAGAGGGCCTATCTTATCATTCTTAATCATGCAATTTGAATCTTTGATAGAGAGTAGGTCTCCTTGTAGCTCCTGATTTTTTTTTTTTTTGATCTGAGCTAAAAGCAACTGTTGTGTAAATGTGTGTGGCAAGGCTGCTCACTTGCTCACTTCTCTGCACTTTGTAAATGAACATTTAATAACTATGCATAGCTTCAGTGAAGATGAAGGGACACCCTACCTGCATACACATGCTGTGGACATATCACCTTGACCATCCCCCACCCATACCTCTACTCATCCTGTTCCCACCTGGACTGCTCACGTTGCCATCTCAATATCCCTGATATTGTATAAACTTATCAGACAATCCCTGGACATAGTTTCCCTCTTCCCTCTGCCAGCCCTTCCACTATCCCTGTGCTGGTGGAAAGGCCTTTTCCTGTCTACTGAGCCTCAGTACTGTGTAGGCACTTCATGGAAATTGCATCTCATTGCACTCTAGACATGCAGTTCCTCTTTTCTCCATTAGTCTAAATTTTATGACCTTTGCAAGTAAGATGTGTGCCTGATTATTCATGCACTTTCCAAGTTGGGGCAGGAGGATTAAGGATTGCAAAACTTTACAGTGAAATAAAAAGAAATTAAAATTGATAAGAAAGACCAGGCAAGACTGGGAATTATGTTTGCAGCTGGGCGCTGTCTTTAAGCAGAGGAGTGGCCTGATATGCAAATATTTTCCAAACTATGACATCAGAGCAGGGGGAGACACTGTCCAGCAGCCAGGATTTAGAAGAGCACATCAGGGTTTGGTGATGTGTTTTGTTACTCTCACGTGTGTTCAACTTAACAGCTATTTCTGAGCAAGTGAATATGGTACCCAATAACTGATATACCTTTACCTATAGAATCTGTGCTTAGTGAGCTAGAATTAAGTGGACCCAGGAAGAAAACGTAAGCAACAAGACTTGATCTTTGGATCGGACAAAGTGGTTCACTAAAAACTGAAAACTTAGTTGGAAGGTGGTTTGGATAGCTATTAAAAATGGCACTAGAAATGTGTGTGTGTGTGTGTGTGTGTGAGAGAGAGAGAGAGAGAGAGAGAGAGAAGGGGGGGATTAGTAGGGTCAAGTTGAACATTGCTAATAACTACATTTTACTGATTACTGTCTCCTGAGGTCTTTTAGGATGTAGGAGTCAATAAGAGGAGTCATATTTAACATGAATGTATTATGTCACCATTCTCTCTCACTAAATAGAAAACCACTAAAGCATTCAGTTACTTTATAATCTGTTGTCCAAACTCGTGTATTTCTTAGAGTTAAGGTCCAAGCAGGACAGTCTTAGGCAAGGTGTTGGACATGCCATCACCTTTACACTATTGTCTCTGTGGGCAACAGTCAGAAGACTGACTACTGTGTTGGCTGAAGTTTACCTTATGCTGAAAACATTCTAGGTTTATCCTCAATTGCTTTCAGAAAGTCCTGCCTTTCAGAAGCACAGTCATTGGTTACTTCACACAGTGCACATAGGCACACAAGCTTGCTTCTCCGTGGTCTTTTCTAGATGGCCGTGGGATGCTGAGACACCTCGCTGAGTTCTTCTGCAACTTTTTCCCCTCCTTGATTTTCTCCCTGAATATTTATGGCATCTGGTTGTCTTTCTGTTGTCCCAGTTCTTCACTTTCCATAGTGTGGAAGTCATGTGTGAGGACCAGTGCATGACTCTGTGGCTGTGCTGTGGATAGCCTTTTCCGGTTCATATTCAGTGGGGCTAGAGGTGGTGTTGGTTGAAGTAATCTGGATGTTTGGTGTGGGAAAGACTGGTTTCAACACTCATAATAACAGTCTTGAAACGGAGTCTATTGGGTTGATTTAGCTAAAATATGCTATTGTAAGGAGTGATGATTTGAATGACAGGCATATCTATTAAAAAAACAAAGTAAAGTTTTGTGCTATTTCCCCTACATTTAATTCATACTGGCAAAGAGAAATATAGACTTATTTATCTGGGAAATCCAGGTTGAGCACTTTTACTACCAAGGACTAAAATTATGCTGTCTTGAATCACTTATATTGATAGCTAACATTGATTAAATTCCCTGAATTATTGCCTAAATCTTGATTTCATTTATCTAGTGAATAAAATGATGCAGAGGCTCTCTATAACCTAATACTTGGAATACTTGGCATTGTGAATAGCCCTGGATAAAGGGTTGATAGTCTCTTAAAATGTGCCCCCCCATCATTTTGAGAGCTGACATTGAGAACAGTAGCAGTCAAAAATGTAAGGATGTTCTTTGGAGACTTGTGATGAGAGCCCCCCCCACAACTATTTTAACCTTATTAGAAAGTTGAACTGAGGGATATGTTTTCCTAACTTTAGTGAGCATGCTGGGGGTTGCTGGCCCTCAGGAAGGCACTGTTCTATTATCGTCATTGTTGCTTAGCAAGGGGGAGCCAGTTGGCTTGTTGTCATATGCATCAAGAATGCATGTAGTCCACACATAAATAAAAGTTTTACAGTGTCCAATAAGCTGTAAATGGATACTGATTTACAATAAAAACAATTACCCCTGTAAAAAAATGTCTCAATGGGTTTATTGCATTAGTTCAGATCAAGGATCAAATCTGGTTGTATAAGGGATGATACATTGTTCACTTGAGCCAATGCTGCCCAAATCTAAGTTTTTCTGACTCCTGAGCACTGGTTGATAATAGGCCTTTTACACAAGGAGCAGAAAGAAGGGCTTTGACCTTCTTACCAGTAGCAAAGACAAGGACTGGCAGGAAGAACCAATCCGCTTACGTAGGAGTCTGGGCACAGCAGAATGACTTTCAAGCTATTATTTTTTTAAAAGCCAAATGCTCTGAACAGTGTGTGCTTAGTTCACAATCAGTTTTCACATTTTCCATTACTCAGAGGAAATGGCAAGCCTGGAGTTTAGATGTAAGTCATCAAAAATGGTTATTCACTTTTCTATGGTGCCTGTTGATGTGTGGTAAATATTGTACAAATTGAGGGACACCACAGTGAGAGGGGTGGCAATGGTCTGAGGGTTGATGTCATTTCACCCACAATATGAAAGAGGAAAGTTTGTGCCTTCAACTGAATAAACATTGGGAAGGTCTTGGTTATTTTGTTAAAAACATAGTCATCTCTTGATAGCCATTCTATGTTCCTCAGTTCTGTTTCAGTTTTGGACAAAATGTACTCCTATGTTTCTTTGGCCCAATTTTCTTGGCCAGTGTGTATATCTCCATGATTTAATTTTGCACAAAAAAGGTAAGAAGGAATTGAGTAGTTTTTATGTTTATGTCTTACTTCTTTGCATTTTATTTTATTTTAATTGTTTTTATTAGTTTGTACATAGTGTATACAGTCATGTTGGTACCATCGTTAAGGAGGCTACCTCTTGCTTCTTTGGGTGCATAGAACTCTTCACTACTAAAACAACATGACACAAATGGAGTTTGAATAAAAAAATACTATGGTTTTCTGGTTGCTAATTTTTTTTCTGTAGGTAGGGTCTTGCTGTAGCCCAGGATGACCTAGAATTCACTATGTACTCTCAGGGTGGCCTCGAACTCATGGTCATGGTGATTCTCCTACCTCTGCCTCCCGAGTGCTGGGATTAAAGGAGTGTGCCACCATGCCCAGCTTGTTGCTAATTCTTGACAAACATCCACCCCTACTCCTCCCTGTGTTCGTTCTCAGTGCTAGCAATCAAACCTCTACAAGTGAGCTTCATACCTGGCCCTGATCCTCATGTTATACACTAATTCCTGCAAAGAGACTTATTGAATTGGGGACTAAATCTTCCTATTGATTAACCCCTCCTAGAGAAAGTTGAGCCAGTGATGCATACTACTGGCATAAAGATATGAAAGTCTTGGAGCATGGAGGACACAATTTCTACCCAGGAATTTGTAGAAGAGATATGTAACTTTTGTCTTGAACTCAGAATTCAGATATTTTTGAAGGAGACCATATGTAATCATTCTCAGTCAGTTGATGATGATGGTGATGATTTTATTAATCTACTGCAGCATAACAAATTACCCCCAAAACATAGTGGCTTAAAACAACAAGCAGTTATTATTTCGTATCATTTTATAGGTCACGAACTTGAGAGTAGGAGCCAGATTTATGCTCAGGGTCTCCTCTGATGGTTTAGTCAGGCTGTTGGCTGGACCTGGAGAATCTAATTCCAAATTTCTCACTCCCACGATTCTTGGTATTCCTTTGCTTTTTATTGTCTATTGTCAGAAGGCTCCCACATGGGCCTATACACTAACCTACCTGAGTGCCCTTATGATGTAGCAAGTGGCTTTTCCCAGAGTTAGCAATGAAAGAAAGAGGGAGTGAGGGAGACAGAGATAGAACACATGAGTTGGTACCTTTTTACATCTAATTAAAAAAATTTAATTTTAATTTTATTTATTTGAGAGAGAGAAAGAGAGAGATTGAGAGAGAGAGAGAGAGAGAGAGAGAGAGAGAGAGAGAATGGGTACACCAGGGCCTCCAGCCACTGGAAACGAACCCTAGATGCACGGGCCCCCTTGTGCATCTGGCTTACATGGGTCTTGGAGAATTGAACCTGGATCCTTTGGCTTTGCAGCCACATGCTTTAACTGCTAAGCCATTTCTTCAGCCCATGTCTTAGTTTTTACTTCTGCTTTTTAATTAGCGAGAAATGAGCAAGTAAGTTTATTCCACATTCAAAGGGAGGGGGTTGGGTTTCGTCTCTCAAAGACAGCACTATCAAGGGATTTGTGCATGGATTTCTAAAGCTTTTACAATGGGACCGGAAAAGATGGTGGAAGAATATGCAATTGGGTATTAGGGTGCTGGGTATGAAATGATTTACGCATGCGCAGGGTACCATGGGGACTACAGCTTGGCCAGCTCCAAACTAAGATAATGAGGGCAAGAAGAAGAGAGCTCTACAGGACAGGAATCCCACAGTTCCCTCAGAAGGATGGAGACATCATCACAGTTCTGTTTTAGGCTGATGTCCAGGAGCAGAAAGGATCCGTGTTGGGGAGTATGGTGGGTGAAAAGGGGGATTCATGCAGCCATCCAGGGGAATGGAGCTGGGGAATGGGGAAAGCAGAATTAGAGGATGGTCCCCAAGCAAATATTGCTCTCGAAATTATTAATAGCTACAAGGATGAATATATTTTTACATGTCTGATCCGACGGCTAATGAAACCTGCTTGTGTTTCAGATGTCGTTTCTTACTAAGCCTTTACTGGGTCTGTGAGAAGAGCTGTAAGCTTGAGGTACAATATGGCTCCTTCTGTGCTAATTGAGGGCAGTTTGTCCTTGGGATGGCACTTGAACCGAAAGCTCACAAGACATGTTCCTAATTGAGTCTGTTTCTTAATTGAGGGAAGAGCCCAATGTTCTAAATGGGAATTCTTTATTGCCATCCTACTCATTAGTTTGTATAATTACACATGCTAATAGTTTGTACAATTACACATGCTAATAAAAAGATTTATAAAAGCATTGCCTTTTTCTCTCTGAGTGACCAACATCTCCATTGCCAGATATGACAGGATTCTTCTATAAGCACCATGTTCATGGATCTACATTCTATATTCACGTACCGCCACTGCAAATAGAAATTGCCTGATTTCTTGAGGATGTCTATTCCCATGACAGAGGGAACCCAGGACATTACCAGACAGGTGCCTGGCCAGAGTCAAAGTTCCAACACAGACGTCCCTGCTCACCCCATTTTCTGTATGAAATCCAAGAACTCCAGAAGACAGGCTCCTCTGTCTCTCTCTTTCTCTCTGGATGTATATGAAGTCATGGTCTATAAGAGTTTGGCATTTAATCATTTTCCTAATTTGGGTTGAGCACTGGTTCATCTCACCAACTTGATTGCAAACTCACACCATGTACACACTGACAGTTTGTACATTCTTAGAACTAGAAATGGGGGGTGCGGCCACTGTGGGCATTTGCTAAGTTCCCAGTAGAAGAATATGATTTGGATGGGATGAATCATTACTTCTTTCCCACAGGAACTTCATTCTTTCCCTTTGTGCCTTTCAATCCCTACTGCAGTTTAAATAAGGGACAATGTCACGCAGCAATTCCCCATTTCCTTATCTTGGTCATCTTTTTGACCCTAGTAACTAGAGGAGAGTTTTAAGTGATCTTTAATTTCCCAACATCTATTTTATGAATAATTCAAATAGTGCTAATGTGATGTTTTGCAAATATCTGTGATTCTGAATCCATCGGATTGTTTCTCTGCATTTTCTATGTTGCTCAGGAGAAAACGAAATGTAACGTGTTGCCTATTTGGTAATCTTTCCCATGGTACTTCAGTATCTTTGAGTGTGCGGCGAGGTTTAGCAGAGGAATAAAACCATTTACTTTTTCATTGTTGCTTACCATCAGTGAAGTATTCTGAAGTCATGAGAATATCTTCTACATCCTGTAGTATCAGTAGATAGAAATTGGCAAAGAGGGGCTCATAACATAGCCACACCTTGTGCCTATATCATTATGGAGGGGCATTTTCCCACTTTAGGTAAACTATGAAGCATTCTGAAGAGATCAAAGAGTTTCTACAAGTCTAATTTCATGAACTCAAAGAGCCATGTATTAGTGGTATAGAGTGATTTCTCAAGGTCACACGACCTTGACCTAGAAAGTCATTGTGCCTTAAACTTAAGGATATACTGATTTAGTCAATAAAAACACAAAAAAGGGCTGGGAGAGGTGGCTTAGCAGTTAAGGTGCTTGCCTGCAAAGTCTAAGGACCCATGTTTGACTCTCCAATCCCATGTAAGCCAGATGCACAAAGGTGAGGCAAGCACAAGGTTGTACCTGCCCACTAGGTGGTACAAGTGTCTGGAGTTTGATTGTAGTGGCTGAGGCCCTGGCATGCCAAATCTCTCTCTCTTTCTCTTGATCTCACTCTCTCCAATAATAATAATAATAATAATAATAATAATAATAATAAATACTAAAACACAAAAAAGAGCTCTGAGTCCTTCCTCCAGCCTTCCTAATTCTTCCTTAAATCACCTTCAGCGTCATTGTTGTCCATACAAGTGGCAGAGTAGGAAAATACTGTCTTCTTCATGTCTTGTTTCTTAATGTTTGTATTTCAAGTAGCAAGAAGAGTCAATGACCACTTGCTAAGCAATGTTATTCACAAGAAATCATCTACACTAGTAGAAAGTAGTGTAAGGAGTGTAAACATATAGAATGTATATTCACAATGTGAACATTATGACCTGCAAAATGTATGTTGGTGCCTTAACAATGCTACCTTTTAAATTGGTTGATTCTAGAGGCAGTTGATACATCTATATAGGTAATTTGTGCTTTCAAGTCATTTTGGATGGAGAAAGAGGGGGAAGGTATTTGAATGAGGCAAAGGTGGCTGGCAAACAATTTTCTAAAGATTGAGATTCAAGAACACAGTAATGCAGGATCATTAGAATCTGTTATAAATAATGTAATATATTCTATCAAGGACTATATGGACCAGATCACAGTGATGTAAAATTGGAGTAGACATGCTGAGAAGGTGGGTAGCAACTATCTGTTGTCACAAAGATGATTGGGAAAGGTTGATAGTTGAGGATAGAAGTTATTAAAATGGAAATTAATAAGCCTGATGATTATTGTTTGCCATGGTATAATCAGAGGCTATAAGGGTAGAAATCCTTGCAGGTTAGAGGGATATGAGTTATATAGCACCTGTGGTGAGCAAAAAGATTGGCTCCATTTTGTGGAGAAGACACAATACAGACTTGAAGTAGGAAAATCAGAATGTTACTGAAGCCATGGTTCCAGTGTTTTAACAAGGCATGGATGATGGTTAGTTAATCTCCGGTTGTCAGTTTAACAGGATTTAGAATCACCACAGCAACAAATAATCTGGGAATGCCTGCGAGAGGTTTTCTAGATTAGATTGAGGTGGGAGGACCTAATGTAATGGTGGGTGGTATCATTCCATGGGCTAGGGTCATGGATTGAATAAAAAGGAGAACGTCCTGGGTGTGGTGGCACACTCCTTTAATCCCAGCACTCAGGAGGCAGAGGTAGGAGGATCACCATGATCAAGGCCACCCTGAGACTACATAGTGAATTCCAGGTCAGCCTGAGCTAGAGTGAGACCCTACCTTGAAAAAAGGAGAAGGTGGGCTGAATAGCACTCACTGCCCTGTCTGCTGTCTCCTTGCTGACATGATGATGTGACACATGCTTTCTCACCCTGCCGTGATTTGCCTGCCTGCTGTGATAGACTCTACCTCTTTCCTTCCACAAGCTACTTCTGGTTGGGCATTTGGCATCAGCTACAAGAAAGTAACTGACACAACTTATAAAACTACTAGTCACCAATTCACATCTCTAATGTCTCCTTCAGAGACCCCAGTGTGCAGTAAGTCCTCAATACATATGTATAGAATAAATAGATGGACTGGTCATTCTCAGAATGAAGAAGGGCAAACCTTCCCAATAAGGCCAAATCCTTGAGCAAAGGCTCATCTTCATTTGCAGTGGCCAATGAAACGGATTTAACCACATTTCCCCAGGAGCAGATGGTGTTGGGGGCCATAGTACGGGGCCTGGATAGAAAGTATCTGGGGGGATGTGAGAATGATATGCCTCCTACAGCCATATCTCCTGTTTGTATCTTTCTGGAACCTATTGAGACAGGATGACATTTTGGTGATTTGGCAGAATGTTGGAGCCAAAGACCTTGAACTCCTTGGAAGATTCATTTCCTATGATGCTGTAACCTCTAGCACAGTGTTCACATTCCAAGAAATGCTTAATATTTAACATGCTTCTCATTTCCTTAATCACTTTCCAATATCAGAGCCCTGTATTTTATCAGATAATTCCTTTCAGCACATGACAGGTGATGTTGTTCCCTTCAATCACCTGGCACGTGTCTTGGATGACACCATCTTTAGTGCTGATTCATGATCTTTCACAAAATTCAAATGTTCTGCCCCTTGTCTAGGAAGGAAGTTGGGAAAAAGGCTGCAAGGAGAAAATTGATTTAGTATCTTATCCTTCAATTCCGGGACTCAGTCTTCAAGAGAGTGGATGTGTGTCGTGTGTGTGTGTTCTATGGCTGATGATGTAACATTATGATTAGAAATACGAAATATTCTGCGTTAATATTCTTAATTTCATTTAAATTAAATTAATTTAATTTTCTTCAGGTAATGTGCAAAACAGATATTGCTGTTCTCTCCTTGAGTCCTAGCCTCATACTAGATCTGTCCTCTGAGGTGATTACCAAGGTCAGGTGAGAGTAGAACTTAACTTCTGTTATTGATATCATTGAACAGGAAAATGGTACTGGTAATGTCAGTCATGTCCATTTTTATGCCACTGAATAAATACAGAAACCCTGACATGCTTGTGTCAAATTATACCAGCCTGTTCAGTATTTTTTATTGGGACAGAGATCATTATAAAAGAGTCTCATATTTTCCTTATGACATGGAGGGTTCTGGATCCGCTTCTCAATTTTGTGCTCTACTGGACTCTAGAGATTTCTTTCAATCAGGAACTCATATTCTTTCTCTTGGTAATTTGATCACTAGTGTCTCACTAGATAGATTGTTCTCACTGCTGTAAGCAGTCCCTAGGGTCTTGCTCATCAGTTTTGAACTGATAGTCAGCTACATGAGGGAAGAAGCTAGCTTCAGACTGCATCCTCCTGGGCCCTCCAGGGATGGGTTTACCACTGACAGCCTGCATGGCATGTTTATGGGACTGGAGTTTTCCCCACCAATGTTAGCTCATTGACTGCTGGTGGATGGCTATAATACCTGTGCTAATAAAATTACACTGATGAAGGATCTTGGTTCATTGACAAGTTTCTATTGGTAAGACATACAATATGTCTGATATATCCTGATAATCATTATAGTGTGCTTTGCTGTCACTATGCATAAATCATAGTAAAGTTGGTAAGGCCTTTCTATACCCCTCCCATCATTTCTAGTCTTTAAGGTTCCATTGACTCTGGACTCGCCTGCTATTTGTCTGGTGCATATCTTTGTGTGGGTTTTATTGGATCTGATTCTTTCCTTTAGTCTTACCAGACAATCTTTACAGGAACTATGACTTACTTTAACAAGAATTTGTCTCTAGCCTTCCAAAAAGTTCATCTTTGACAGAGGGATAAATGTTGGTGTAAGGAGGGTCAGGCATGTTGAGTAGGTTTGAGTTGGCTGGCTTGTCAATGATTTGGTGATGTGGCTTGGATCCTGTGGTCTTCCTTAGCTCACAGAAATTCTGTGTTAATTTCTGGTGTTCAAAGTCACCACCCATAGAAGGTTTTGAGGAAATCACTTGCTGTCAAGCCTAATTGGCAACTGGATTTATACTTCCCAAGGAAAAGCAAGAACTAAATCAGTCTCCACGCATTTGAAGAATGCAGATGAAAAACTGTTCAGCACCTGGTAAACTTGTTTGTTCTGTGTTTAAATGCCATGTATGGTATGAAAAGTCTCATGAGGTTTATGAGCAAATGGCGATAGGCTTGGAACCTGAGTAGGTAGCTGGATGTGCTCATCTGTCTGATGTGCCTTTGACCAAGAACTTTTACAACCTTGTGAAGATGAGAGTGAACTTTTGGAAAGACAGTCATAGGGCAAATATCATAGATTCCTTTCCGAGGAAATGAAAGCTGTGTTTACTTTAATGCCACATTATTCCTGCGGATAGGCTTGGTATTGCACTATGCATAAGTTCATTTGTGCATTCCTTTGTGTGTGTGCACACCTATCTCATCTTATTTCAGTCGCACAAATTATTTTAAGAGACAAATTTTTTGTCATATATATAATTTGCAGGTAATTTTTTTTCTAGCTTATAGTCATCACTTCATACTCCCTCCATCTCTCCTTCCCTTTATCTCTCCTCTCTCTCTCTCTCTCTCTCTCTTTCTCTCTCTCTCTCTTTCTCTCTCTCTCTCTCTCTCTCTCTCTCTCTCTCTCTATATATATATATATATATATTTATATATATATATATACTTTTTTTTTGAAACAGGGTCTTACTTTGTAACCGAAGCTGGCCTGAAACTTATTTTCTTAATGATTTTTTTTGAAGTACAAATGATTTTTAATTTTAATGAAGTCCTTTTCAGCTTTTGATGGGTGTCCTAGCTTAAGATCCTTTGCATAACTCAAGGTCATGAAGATTTTCTCCTAAAAGTTTTGTTTGTTTAGCTCTTATAAGATTCATATTGTGCTAATTACTCAATGATAGGATTCCATTCTCAAATTGTTTATCCTGGATAAACCCCAAATGTACTTTGTCCTATTTTACAAGTTAGTATGCCTTAATCTTTTCAGATGACTGACTCATTTGTTTATTAACTCAGTTTCCAATTAACATTTCCTTAGGCTTTGATTTGGTGAGTTTTGGTTTGGGGATTGAGTTATGTGGGCTGCATGAATGTATTGAATCACGGTCAGATTCAAACATGCAAAGGAATCCTGCCAAATGAAACGCAAAATGTTCTAGGTATATTAAAAAACAAAAATTTTTTTGTACCCTTTAAGTTGGCTCTTCAGAAGCAATGCTATTCTTTTAAAAATTTTTTTTGTTCATTTTTATTTATTTATTTGAGAGTGATAGAGAGAGAGAGAGGCAGGGAGAGAGAGAGAGAGAGAGAGAGAGAGAGAATGGGCCCACCAGGGCCTCCAGCCACTGCAAACGAACTCTAGATGCGTGCGCCCCCTTGTGCATCTGGCTAACATGGGTCCTGGGGAATCGAGCCTTGAACCGGGGTCCCTAGGCTTCACAGGCAAGCACTTAACCACTAATCCATCTCTCCAGCCCAGCAATGCTATTCTTGAGTGAGTTGGATAATTTCACTTAAAATTTTTTTTTTAAAAAAATATATTTTATTTGATGCAGAGGAAGAGGCAGAGAGAAAGAGAGAGGGAGAGAATGGGCACGCTAGGGCCTTCAGCAACTGCAAACAAACTCCAGATGCATGTGCCCCTTGTGCATCTGGCTTATGTGGGTCCTGAAGAATTGAACTGGGATCCTTTGGCTTTGCAGTCAAACACCTTACTCACGAAGCCATGTCTCGAGCCAATTTCACTTTTTTTTTTTTTTTTTTGGCAGATAGGAAGACGGGCATGAATCTGAACGTTCACTATCTTGAACTGAGAGTGAGTGCCCTGCAAAGATAACGACCCTAATTATTGCCACAAGGACCACAGACTAGGATTTTAAAGCCAATGTTATTCTTTTGGGTTCACATATCCCAGTATTTAATTGGCTCACAAAAAGTAATCCAACAAGTCTTCCATCTACTAAACTGTTAATGTTACAGCTTATTTAGGAAGGTGCCCCGTGTTGCCTCTAAGGAAGTTATCACAGGAGTGCATTTTTTGACATTTTTTCTTTGAAGAGTTCAGTTCTATTTGCATTCCCTTGTGAAGCTGACTAGGATGAAACACTGAGCTCCTGCTGAGGAGCAAAACTTGGATGTTCAACTGCTTCCAATAGGCAACCAACCTCTAGGGGGACTCTTGGTGCTGTGTGTGGCTAAATCTGGGCTCATCTTCTCAGGGAGAAGCAAAGGTTATCTTCTGAAGCACAAGTATGCCCCAAGCTCCACAACTTTCAGAGGAGTTGGACTTTACTCCTCTCAAGATTGCTTCACTGGAGTGTTGGCGTGCTGGTCTTAGCCCACATTGGTGGTCCCTAGGAGAGAGTCATCAGGAACTTACAACTATGAGAACTATAAGCACATAGATAAATACATTGTTTCATATTAAGAACCTGTTCCATATCCTCTGTGTTCTCTTCACTTTCCCAAATTAGGGAAATTGTCCCTTAATTTTTTTTTCAGGAGACAAAACATCTCCAGACTAACGTCTACTCTCATCTGTATATAAGTTCTCCAATTTTACTACTTCAATGTATTTTATTGTTTTAGAAATTCTCTCTTCTGTTATTTACGTAGAATGAACCTGCCATTATGTGGTTGTACTTGGTGGGTAGAGGGACAGTCTGCTTCATTTCCTTACTTTTAAGATTCAAGGGCTGGGGATGTCACTCAGTGGTAGTGTGCTTACTCAGCCCATATGAGGTCCTAGATTAAATCCCAACACTGCAAAATGAAAGCCACAACCACAACATCAACATCAATAACAGCTACAAGCACAACAGCAACAGCAGCAGCAGTAAATCTCAGCAAATAAAACCAAAACCAATGAAAATTCATTAACTTAACATTCACATAGGAAGTGTTCCTCAGTTCTTATTGAAGATGCCTTTGCTAAATTGGTAAGTGAAAATTTTTTGTTGCTATTTTAATTTTCAGTTCTCTGATTAATTATCAAAGTTATTATTTCAATTATTTGATTATATTCATTGCTGAATTTTCTTTTTCCAAATACACAAATAAATCACTGTAAGCTTTCATTTGCAACTGCCATGTCCATCCCTGCTGCAGTCTTAATGTTTTCACGTTATTATACATCTCATAATAGACCAAGGACCTTGTCCTTGGTGCAAGAAAATTTATAGATACATGTATACATTTGTAGTTATATCATTTAGCTTTCTGTCATCTAATCAGATAATATTTTAAGAAACTGTAAGTTTACATTTTCATACATCCAAGTCCGTCTATCTTTTCTCTTGTGGTTTCTTCCACTGCTTTTATGCTAAGTTATCTTTCCATGTAATTTTTTACTAGGCAAGCCCAACAGACTGGCTTTTTTTTTTTTTTATTAGAGAGAGAGAATTGGCATGCCAGGGCCTCCAGCCACTGTAATCTCACTCCAGATGCTTGTGCCACCTTGTGCACATATGCAAACTTGCATGCTTGTGTGCATTTGGCTTATGTGGGACCTGTAGAGTTGAGCATGGGTCCTTAGGCTTTGAAAGCAAGTGCCTTAACTGCTAGGCCATTTTTCCAGATTCCCCATGCAATTTTTTTAAAGTATTTCTTGAGGGTTTGAATATGGTGGTAAAATTTTATGAATCTGATTCCCAAACAGGCATAAATTCCATACTTAGGATACAAATGGGAACAATAAACGTTTGGTGATGTATTGATAAAGCACACACGTGATTTGTCTGTGGAGTTTATATTTCCCTAAACATTACATTGCAAAAATTTATAAAATATGATACTTATCAGCATTAGTATTTTCTTTTGAACACTCACAGAAAATGTTAAGAAAGTCATTCTTTTGGGCAATTAGCAGAAGACTTTTGACTTATCAATATGGTTGAATTAGGGAGTTCTTTATGCTGTCTTACCAGCAATTTCATCTCACAGTTTTGAAGCTCTGGTATACAGCTTTACCTGTGAAGATTCCACAGCAGAACAGGAGAAATTCTAAATTGTTGCATGATTTCACATCTAGTGACTACATTTTTATCAATTTTTGTGCATGACTGTGAGGTTGTCGAGTTTGTTAGCATTGCAGGAGGGGTCCTGTAGGACTAACTCTTGGAGAGGAGAGAAGCCTCAGTTAGATGGAAGATTCCCATCTTAACAGAATCACAATTCATTGAGCGAGACAGGGTGGGAAGGAGTCTATTGTCCAGAAGTCAATAGTGTTGAGAAAGAAAAAAAGTACTTTTCAGTGAAAAGCAACCGTGGCATTGTTCTTTTCTTCGCTTCAGCATCCTGGTTAAATGCAAGGAAAGGTCAGTGTTACAAGAATTAGGCTCAGTGCTTCTTGCCAAACTGTAATAATGTAGGCAGAGTACGGCGACACATTAAGATGGAAATGTGCTGCAAAATCAATGTTATTTCTGCTATTATCGGTCATAATTGACTCAATTGCCAAACTTAGAGACAGTCTTGCCTTTGGCTTCTCTATAGATATTTGATTCTGCCCTTCTTTCCAGCTTTTCTGCCCTCCAATGGAGGCTTCCATGGGCAAAGCCACCCGCTGAGCCCCATGGAGCCAGTCTTGGTCGTGCCCTCCATCACAATCTGCTCTTACATCCCTCCTAGCCTTGGGAGAGCTCCTTGCTTTTCCAGGTCATGCTGGCTGGGACTTACCTTGGGCCTTCACTTTTCTTCTGTGGTCTCAGAGACTCTCTGCTGTGTTCTGATCCAGACCTTGCCCCTTACTTAGCTCATTGCTCCCAACATGAGAGGACAGGCTGGTGGCTCTTCTCAGGGACAGGCCATTGCACTTCTGGGCGATCGGTGTTCTGTGATGCTCAGTTTCTCTGACTCTCACCTGCCCTGGGAGTCGCTGGCATGGTTTATAGGGGAAGGATGTCTAGATTCATGTGCACCTCGCTCTTAGAGGATGCTGTGGTTTGAATCAGATGTCGCCTATAGATGCATGTGTTTTGAATGCTTTGGCTCCTAGCCGGTGGCGATTTGGGAAGTGGAGTGTTCCTGGAGGACTGTGTTGCTGGGGAGTGGGTTTAGGGGTGCTATAGCCAGCCCCCCTTTGCTAGAGTGTAGCTTACTCTAGTGCTGCTTTCTGTCAGGCGCTGTGGCAAGAAGTCACGCCCAGCCTGGACTCTACCACCCTTTACTTGCCGTGATGCAGTCTCCCCTTTGAGAGTGTAAGCCAAAGTAAACCGTTCCCTTTCCAATCTGATGCTTTGGGTTGGGTGTTTTGTCTCAGCAACATGAAGGTGTGTACAATGGGGAGCATCCTGAGGTGCTTAAATGTAAGGCCCCAAACATGACGTGGGCCAAGGCATTAGATTATGCCGGCTTCTCGTCAGTCCCAACACCACCCGCCATGCCGTGAATCTTAGAGCATTCTCTGACTCCCTTCAAAGTGGCAGGGGAGGAATGTTCCTAAGGACTTGAGATCCTCATTAACCTTTCCATTGCTGAACCTGTCTTGCTTGATCTAATTCACAGTGACGTTGTCATGCACTGGGACACCGTGGAGTGTCTTCATGAGAAAGAAAGCAGCCAGTTTACCAGGGTGTCCAGGGCTTGTAATGAAGTGGCATGGTCATTCCTATAGGGAGAATGCTTTGTGTTGAGGGGAACAGTGATCCTGTTATTTTCCCTAGGACTTCCTTGGTCCCAGGTGGCAAACAGAAACATGGGCTGTGTTTTGATTTGCATTTGGCATGTGCAGTGAAGAAATGGTGTTGGTAGTAGAGCCAATACCTCCCAGAAGCAATGGTTTACTCTTGTCTCCACAAAGGGGATTAACTTTTGTTTGTTGTTGTTCATTTGAAATAGGGCCTCAGGGAGGCCAGAATTCCTCATTCTCCTGATTCCAACTCCTATGTACTGGGATTACAGGAGTGTGTCACCAGGTCTGACAAAGATTTTTGTTGTTGTGTGCATGGGTGTGTGGTATGCATGTGTACTTTAATGTGTGTGTGTCCATGGGTGTGCATGCATGGGTGTGCATGCACATGTGTGTGCACATGAATGTGGAGGTCAGAGGGTGACATCGGGTGTTTTATTCAGTTGCTCTTCCACCTTATTTACTGAGACAGAGTCTGTCACTTGACCTCAGGGTTTGCCCATTTGGCTATTCTAGCTTGCCAGCTTGCCCTAGGGATTCTTGCTTCTCAGAATTCTAAGATTGCTGGGTAGTTGTAACCCTCCCAGCCCTTACGAGGGGACTGGAGACACTAACTCAGGCCATGGAGCTTGCATGGCGAGCACGTTATCCAAGGAGCCATCTGCTCAGCACCCAGAACTGAGTTTTGAACATGAACGTGTACAATGGCAAAAATTGCCCTACATCACTACATTTGTATCTCACTCGTTCATCCATGGAACATGCTTCTATTATGTACCAGGAACTTTTCTAAGCCATGAGAAAACAATCAGTTATGGATGTGATCATTGTCTTAATCTTTTTCTTAGGAAATGTGACCTTCTTGAATGACATTCTGAGCCTTCCTTATCAGAATTTTATCTCCCCTTTCCCTTTGTGAAGACAGGGCTGTCTCCCGAGGCCCCACCTTGCTTAATCCCAGATCTTCCAGAAGGTTCCTGAGGAATTACCAAGAAACCCTCAGGGAGTACTCAGCAAGTGAACCTGAGTGCATTCCTAAGGAAGGATCCTTGCCTAGTTCTGGAACAAAGCTAAGGTCAAAGCATTGCTACTTAATTTATTTCTTTGGAGAAGAATGCTTCGTTGAGGGCAATGACTTCCAGAAGGATCCGTGTTGAAAAGTTAACAAAGGCTCCTTTCTGTTGAAGCTCAAGAGCCAAAAACATTAATTCCATTCTCCTCGGCGTGTCTGCTCTGCTGCCTCAGCATGTAGATGATTTATGTAAAAGCCCTTTGTTGTTTTTCATCATATCATAGAACTTTAACCCAGGAAGAAAAAAGGGAAAGAAACATGAGTACTTCTTATAGAGATGGCAAGAACACCAGGCTGGCCTCCTTAACCTTCAGTCAAATGAGATTTTTTTTTCTTTTTAATAAAGGATATGTACTTTCCCAGTCTTTCAATAGAAAAAAAAATATAGGTATATATATAGGTATTCCCTTGGGTACACTTTCTGTCAGGAAAGCAAATAACCAAAGGCGGCTTCCAATTCAAAAAGAGATCCTGTAAATACTTCCCAGAAAGACTTGCTTTCCTGAGGGGCACCAGCAAATATGAGGTGAGGGCTAGTTCTGGCTGCTGAGTGTTCTCAGAGGTGAACTCATGCCTGATGGCTCTTCTCTCTGTGTAGAACGGAGGTATTTTAATACCTACCACTTGGGATACTTTTCTGGGCCTCTCTAGGTATGTCGTCCATCATTCATAGGACTTAAATACTTGCCTGATTGATCTGTTTTACTTTTAGTTAGCAACTATTTATTGAACAACTACTGTGTTCTGGCTTAGTGCCTTTGTGAGGTCTCAAGGCGAGATTTTCCATTCGTTAGGCTTTATTGGCAGATATAAAGTGAATGTTGAAATAGTGTAGCTATTTCAAACTGAATTACTGAATATGAGATAAGAGGGTTAAGTATTCAGTTGGACATTTTGTTCAACAGCCTGCCACAATGCTTGGTTGAAGTTCATAAATAGATCTCCGTGCTAATATCCATGGAAGAAATAGCATTGTCTCAAGCAAAAACAGAGCTATTACTTTCGCAGTAACAGACTGAGTCTTTTCCAAAGGAGCCAGTTACTAAGGGTATAAGGTCAGCATCTGGTCCTATGGATGACTTATTCTAAGGCATTCTGTTTTTCTTTGTAGTTGTTATCGTAGGGACAGAGTCTCACTCTAGCTTAGACTGATCATGAACTCTCTATAGCCCAGGCTGGCCTTGAACTCACTGTGATCCTTCTACCTCAGCCTCTAAGTGCTGGGATTAGAGGCGTGAGCCACCATGCCCAGTTTAAAGGCATATGTTTTGAGGTATGTGAGTATTCACTCTTAGCAACAAGTGCATGACTAGCAGTGCACACTGGAGACATGGCAAGATCAAGTGTAAGTGCTGTTGAAAGAGGCACTGCTGATTGTTCACATCTGTACCTTCCTTCCTTCCCAGACATTCTCTTCACCAGGAGAAAGAGTTGCAGATCCCAGATTGTCAACAAAGACAGTCATGGGCAGTTTCAGGGTTTCACCAGCATCTGAGTTAATAGGTATTGGCATTTTCTGTCCATCTTGGACTGGTCTCAGCAGCGGTTGGGTGTGGAGCCTTCAGTCCAGTAGGTTCATTCTTCCTGCTCCGGCTGGTGTTCAGGGAGGAACGTGGGGGAAATGCCTTTCCTAGCTGGAAGGGGCAGAGTGAGGTGAAGAACTTGTGAGTAGCTTCTTACTCTCATCTCCCGACTTTGCTTATCTCTGCTAGGAGAGATAAGCCTGCAGAATGACAGGAAGCGCCTCGTTTCTTTGCCTTTTCTGAGGTAATGATGGGCTAAAGGGGTTCTCACCAGTGAGTCATGATGGGCAGTGATCTTTAGTCAGCAAGATGGTAGTTTGATAAGCAGGCATTTCATAGTTCAGTCTGCACTTCCTGTTTCATATTGATGGTCATGTGAGCACATGCCATCAAGTAGTTTTTCTTCCTAAGAAGGAATGTGTAATTGGGAGTACCCATGGGATGGAATGATGGGGTCAAATCTATGGACCAAAACCCATGACATTCCAACTCCTCTTCCTGCTGTCCTCCTCCCCAAGTCTTCATGACAGTGATAAGAAAGAGACAGGAGGTCTTTTCAGGGGCAAGTACCCAAAATAGAGGGCACTAACCTGAAAAGAAAGACTGGGGCTGGCATTACTTTACAATAAACAAAGCAGAACAAAACAACATGAAGCCACATGTTTCTTCACTGAAATTCCAGCATTTTTGTTTTTTTAAGCAGGACACATCATATGTTGGTACCACCATTTCCCTCCTCCTTGCCCGGATTCCACTGAGGGCCCTTCTCAGTGGGATTGCTGGTATTCACCATGGACTTGTGGGTTATGATTTGTGAGAGAAGCAGTCAGTCATTGGAGAGGGGGAAATGCCTCTTGACAGTCCCTCTCCCCCTGTGGCTCTTACATTATTTCAGTCCCCTCTTCTGCAAAATTTCCTGAGCCATGGTGGGCGTGTTTTAAATCTCCTTTAGTGTTGAGCTCTCAGCAGCCTCTGGATTTCTGCTTTGGTACATTTTGAGTGTCCGCAGTGTCTGTCTCCATCACCCTGGTGCGGGTTGTCAGGCTTGCTGTGAAAGCAGCACTCTTGTTTGTCTTACCAGTTCCTCTGTGGTTTCACCTGGGCCCTAGCTGCTGTCTGATGGCTGGTTCACCTCCTGCCAGGGAGTCAGCTGTCCATTCTTGTCTTATCGGTAGATTATTGTTGTCCTCCGTTTTCACTGCCTTCTGAAAAAGAAAGACAGATTATCCAATGGAGAGTGAGATCAACACAGGCTAAAGGGGCTATGCATTGTAATTTATAGAGATTTCGGTTGGTGTAGCCTCCCTTTTGGCCAAAAACTGGTGGGAGCTTCTTGTTGGAGTCCACGGCCTTGGTCTCCATAGGATTCTGACTTGGTTCCCAGTTCCAGCTATAGGTTCCTTTCCGCTGAGTGGATCTCTTAGCCAACCAGAAAACCGTTGGTTACCCACCTATGCTGTGTGCCACCATTGCACAGGTGTGTACATCTTGTCAGGCTGGTGGCTTTTGTATAGAGGTGTGCCCTGCTTGCTCACAATGTTGTTGGCCATATTCCCCCAGCAGCTCATGTACTGCTTTCCAGGCTAGCCATCTGGGAACTGCCTTCCTCCCAGATTCTACCCAGATCTCTCCATGTTCTATGTTTGCAGTATGTAGTGTCTTTAGCAATAGGATTTTACCTTTCACCTCGGGGGTGGGCAACCAAATGCTTTGACATTTGGGGACCTAGTAGGTGTCTCAGATCAACAACTCAATGTCAATTCCAGCATTTTACATTCAGTCTTACATGGAGATAGTTCTATCACCCCAAAAAAGATGCCATATGATTCTGTAGATGAGTGTGGCGGGAAAAATAAGATTAGGAATATATTCCAAGTTTTGTTTCCCCTTTTGTCATTTATTTTGTGTGGGCAAGCTACCTTATCTCTATCATCACTCATTTTCTCTCTGATATTTAGATGCAATAATGAGATCCGATTTTCAGGAATTTTGAAAGGATTAAATGTATGCACAGTGCTGTATAAGGATATATGTTTTCCACCATGTTAGGTATCCTTATTCTCAAAAGTTCAATAATGATGAAACTTATCAAAAGTGTCTTGTGAACATTGGAAGGGCCTGCCGGTTGGTTTGCTAATCCAATTTAGACCAAACATCAACACCAACACTCACTCCCAGGATCTTTGACCCCAGCCTATTATCAGCCTTGAGAAGAGCTTGCTTCAAAGATGGAGTTGACATGATGCAGGTTGACAGGGTAGCCACAGTATGACCACACATATTTAGCCTGATTAGAACCAGGGAAAAGTGAATGTTGGTAAACAGCACAGATAAAGTATGTGAATTAAGGAAGATTCTAATTAAGAAACTGCTATGTACAAAAAACAGCTAGGAAGCCAGGTCTAGAGCTGCTGTCATGAATATGTGATTTCACAGTAAGAGTCTTTCTGCTTGGTTTGGGACAATACCCAGGTGTTTGGTGTTAGGCTTAGGTGTACTTAAGGGTGTGTCATTTATGTATATTGCATTTTACAATTTCAGTGGTCATGGATCATGATGAGTTTAAGAACAAGAAACTTTTGTTTGTTTGTTTGTTTTTTTGTTTTTTGTTTTTGGATTTTTCAAGGTAGGGTCTTACTCTGGCCCAGGCTGACCTGGAATTTACTATGTAGTTTCTGGGTGGCCTTGAACTCACGGTGGTCCTCCTACCTCTGCCTCCCGAGTGCTGGGATTAAAGGCGTGTGAAAGCATGCCCAGCACAAGAATAAGAAACATTCTTTTAATGTTATGGGATGGTTCAACCATACTTCATGCTTATGAAAACTGCATTTTACTTTTGTTCAACAATTATTTATTGAATGGCTATGGGCTAAGATCCATCTTTTCAGTGGAAATTATATTAACATAAAATTAATAAGAAGAAAATACATATTTTTCATGCATATCATAGCAGCCACTAAATTGAAATCTTCCTTAATACATGTATCTTACTGGTTTCCACAGGACATGGTATATGTACTATAATAATCTGATAAATTTCAGAGTATATCTGAAGTTATTCTATACTGATGAATTCAGTTCAGATATCCCTAGTAAAAGCACTAGATGACCAAGGACTATGATTAATCCTCTATGCATATCCTTGTGTCTATTCCTTCTATCACAGTCAGATTTCTGTCTTTTTTACTCTCATGTGACAAGTAAAATATTTTGCATTTGACACAGATTTTGCCTAAATAATTTAGTAACTTTATTTACACAGATGGAGCTAGTCGTGGGCCCTCTTAAGAGAAAGATCGTTTATTCATTTGATTTTGACCAGGCTTCTGTGTTCAGCCCCAGGATTTCTGTTACCAACGTCACCACTGCCATCACTAAGTGGGAACCTCAGCCATGGCACTCAACAAAGAGATGGCAAGCCTCCAAGAAACATAGTTCCCACAAACACACAGCTGAGAGCATTAAGACTTGGGTAGGTCTGGCTTATGTTTGGTTCACCTCTAAATGCCTCACGTGTGACTTCTCTACTGAACGGATGAGTGACAATTCAGTGAAATCACTCAAGAGCTCGGGAGTGACAGTTCCATCAACCACCACAGAACCCTTTCAGGTGGCAGCTTAAGGTTTGCTGACAGTTGACATGAAAGTATGGGGCTCAGGTTGGGGGTAGTTTGTACCGTCTCTCGTCATTTGTTGAAAGCTCAGGAAGGTTTATTCAAATTCAGCTGAGTATAATTCCTTGCTTTAGTACCTTGTTCAGGCATTATGAGATCCAGATGGGTTTGTGCATGCCACTTGACTGCTACTGTCTGATGTAGGCCATCGAAGTGCTACACATCTGTGCCACGATGTCAGAGAGTATCACCAAGGCCCCTCATTCATCTTAGCAGGCCTCACTAGGCCACTTTCCCCCTAATGGGTACAGGAATGCAACCCATGGCTCAAAAGGCGCCTTGTTCTAGCCATTTGTAAATTAATTTGTTAATGAAACATTGCATCAAGGTAGCACTTAACAGTTTACAAAGTGCTTTCATTTCCTTGTTTAATCCTTAAAATAACCTTGTGAAATAGGCAGGGCTGTTGACAGAAGCTGAACAGTGGAAGAGAAAGTCCAGTGTGCTATTATTCCCGTGTTTAAATGTTTGGTGTTAATACATATGAACTCACATTGAGTTATAGCAAATTATAAAATATGTATTTGTCCATACAATATGCTTTCCCATCAGAATAGTCTTTATCCTTTTCCATACATAATTTATGGGATTCTGAATTTTTACATATTTTCCTTGCATGACCATAACATATAGCAAGTTTGGTTCCCTGGCAGTTGGGTGTTAGGAATGGCTATTTGGTAAAAGAGTTTGAATTGCAGGTTAGCACATACTTCTATCGTTTTTACATGTGTATGTGTGTAAGGTGTGTGTGTGTGTGTTTGTGTGTGTGTGTGTAAGCCAGAGGTTGGTGGCAGGTGTCACCATCAATCACTCTCCTCTTGCCTATGTAGAGGCAGAGTCTCTCACTTGAGTCCGGAACGTGCTGACTCAGCTATCTAGATAGCCACGTTCCCAGGGGACTGCCTGCCTCTGGCTCCATGTGCGGGGACGATGGGCCACTGTCACACTCACGTCGTGTGTCTGTGGGTGCTGGAAACTCACACTCTGGCCCTCATGCTTGTATGCAAATGCTTTATCCACTGAGCCATATTCCCAATCCCAATGTCCTATTTTTAAATTATAAAATATCATGTCAATTTTGAAGTGTTCCATTTTTTTTTTTTTTTGCCATGCACTTTTTGGACAAAATCTACATGTCACATTCACATGCATCAGTGTATTCTAGTTTGCATCTTAATGTGTCATAGTTGTTCCAATTAGAAAAATTTCTTTGCTTTTATTCATATTTTCCATGTGTCAAGTGCTAATAAGATTAGAACAAAGCGGAGTAGTTGGGTTGTTTGGATCTTCTCATGCATTTACAATGAAGGCCACCATGCTTATAATATGGAGATTGAAGTGATGGCTAGGTGGGATCTCCATGGAGAAAAACAACATATATGCTAGTCTTCTGTGCCAAAGCCAGGCCTCCCTCTTAGCTCCTTCCAAGTAAATATGGCTAGAAATTCCACGGCCTTCAGCATTGAGTCCAAACTCTTTTTTTAAAAAAAGATTTATTTATTTATTTATGACAGAGAGAGAGAGAGAGAGAGAGAGAGAGAGAGCGAGAGAGAATGGGCACGCCAGGGCCCCTAGACACTGCAAGTGAACTCCAGATGCATGTACCACCATGTGCATCTGGCTTATGTGAGACCTGGAGAATTGAACTGGGATCCTTAGGCTTCACAGGCATGTGCCTTAACTGCTAAGCCCTCTCCCCAGCCCCAAACTCCTTTCTTTCCAAGGAAAACAGGACCCTAATCTTTGGTGTCTTGCCCTGTCCTCTTCTCTAGTGCCTTGAACCTGCAAGTTCACGAGGACTCCTCACACCTCTGTACTTTTGGTGGCACCTATCATTCTCTCAAGCACCCTCCTGCCTGCCAGTTAGAACGGCAGTCCCTGCCTGCCCTGCATGCCTCAATGCTTCCTGCTGGTCTCGCCCAAGCCCTCGAAGCCGCTGAGGGTCCTCACCTTCAGCGCCTCTCTGCACTTGAGCAAATGTCTCCTCACGGCACCACCCGTCATACGTCTATTGCTTGTCTGTCTCCCAAGTGGGTCACAAAACATCTAGCAGGAGCCGTCTGTCAGGACGTCTGGCATGAAGTCAGCTCTCCAGTGGATGTGGAGGGAAAGTGTGAGGAACCATACCATTCCGCAGCAGTCATTTTAAATCGACTATTTCAGACGTCATCCCAAAGTGCAGTAAAGGAAGGAGATGTCGTTTTGTTTCTTCTACTGAAGTTCTAAAATGTATTCTTTTGAAAATTGTAATCTGTTTTTTTTGGGGGGGTGGGAAGTGGGGGCGTCCTGAGGTAGGGTCTCGTCTAGCCCAGGCTGACCTGTAGTCTCAGGCTGGCCTTGAGCTCACAGTGATCCTCCTATCTCTGCCTCCTGAGTGCTGTGATTAAAGGTGTGCGCCACCACACCTAGCAGAAAAATTGTAATCTTGATCATGACTTTCATTTTCACCACTACGAATTAAACCGATGCTCCACAAGTGCCCCAACACTGAGCTGTATCAACAGGCCTTGCAAATAACAGTCCTAAAAAGTGGTTTGGCTGCAGTCATTTGGGTTGACTATAAGGAGCATTTTGATGCAATATCACTGGTGATGTTGTAAAGGACAGGGGATGGCAATGGCCTTACAACAAGCTGTTACAACACACGGTAGTAGGCTCTCTGAGCTGCAAGTTAAGTGTCTTCGTTTACAGTAGGCTTACAAGTTAAGATAGAGCGAGAGTGGGAGATGTTCAACTTTGTTCAGATTATTGTTAATTGCTTTTGTTGTTAAGAGTGGAGTCTCTAGAGGAACTTTTTTTTTTCTTGACTTCTGAGAGCTTTTAGAAACACAGCGATCTGTTGCAGCCTTGTGTATGACTGCAGTATCACTCACCACTACATAAGGAGGATAATTAGAAGGTTGGAGATATGGATGGAGGGTGGGAGTCTGTGAGTCCCTTTTGCAGTTTGTTAGCATTGTAGGGTGCCACGGACCTATGGAACCCTAAGACTGGCTTATTAGAAACAAGTTTCTCCACTCTTACCCTTGCTTTCTCTTTCTCTCTTCTCTTTCTTAGATTATGGATTAAGTGCTTTTTAAAGCACTTTTCATCCCTTGCCAACTTTGGGTTGGAGAACCTTAAGTGAAGGTAATACAATCATCGGGACAGGGCAATGTTCAGGACTCATGAGCCCTGTCCACTTTGGGCGACCGCTGATGAAAAAAAACTATCTAAGGTCAATATGCCACACCCAGAAAGGACCTTTTATACTCAGAAATGGTGACGGGGTCACGTATGTGTTTACATGTTTCATTCTTTTTCTTAACAGATATGACTTCAAAACCGACAAAATAGCCTGGTCATACAGAGCCTGTTCTTACATTCTTGGCTCATAGGCAGAGATGTGCTCTTCCTGTAACCCTGCATGACCATCACCACCGAGTGTTGCCTGGTTCAGTGTACATCGTACTGTCCATGTACTCCCATCCTCCAAGCAAATATTGTCGAGTCTGACAATGTGTGCAAGTTAAAAGTCCCACTCTTTACCTTTTATGATCTTGATCAACAGAAGCATTTGGCATCAATAGAAGCACATAGCATTGAGTTTCTAAAGGTGTCCACCTGTGAAATCTGCTCCCATATTACGTCTGGACTGGTCTGTGGCTCATGTTGACTATGGGTACAATAAAGATGTCACTATGCCCATAATTAAAAATATTGTTTTATTTATGTGAGAGGGCTAGGTATACACACACACACACACACACACACACACACACACACACACATGAAGGGAGGATGGGCATACCAGGATTGCTTGCTACTGCAAGTGAACTCTACATGCATATGCCATTTTGTATATCTGGCTTTACATGAGTATTGGAGAAATGAACCAGGACTGGTAGGCTTTGCAAACAAGTGTCCTTAACTACCGAGCCATCTCTCCAGCCCTGGGGACAGCATTTAAGAGGATTAAAGCTCTTCCTTCCTTCCTTCCTTCCTTCCTTCCTTCCTTCCTTCCTTCCTTTCTTTCTTTCTTTCTTTCTTTCTTTCTTTCTTTCTTTCTTTCTTTCTTTCTTTCTTTTCAAAGAGGTCCTTTTTGTGTGTCCTGATCTACCATGTAAGAAGTTTGACTTAACATTCTGAAGAGATCATACACAAATCTATGAGCCTGACACAGAGGGAGTGGAGATCAGTCACCCAAATTGCCAGATGAGCTGTGGAATGACCCCAAGAAGGGACAATCCAATCACAAACTTGACAGACACATCAAGGGCGACCACTGGAAGAGTCTCCCTCTCAGTCCACTGAACTGGAGGAGGCATAAGTACTTCCTGTGATTTTGCAACACTAGGCATTGAAGTGACTTGTTACATAACAAAAATAATTTTAAGATGTCAAAAACATACCAGAGAATTTCCAGTCTGAAATACATTAGTAAACTATTGGTTCTTGGTTTCTCAAGGGGCTTGAATTGCTCTTGGGAGTGTGGAGGCTGTTGGAAGGTTGGCTCATGTTTATTTTGAAAAGATCCAGTAATGTATTTCCTAGGATCCTCCAGGTCCCAAGGTGAATCATACACTTTCCTCACAAGGAATGGATTCAGGGGTTCCTTCTTCTCCCTGCAGGCCACAAGATTAACCTTGGCAATGGAAATCCTAATCCTCTCTCAGTTTTGTGTTCCCAATCCTCCTACTTGCAACCAGTGCCCTGCTCATAGATCCTACTACTTACAGTCAGTCTTTGAGGAATGAGATGAATAGAGGGAAGAAGATATACCTACTGGGATACAACCATGATTCTGTAAAAAGTTTGAACATGGCTGGCTGAATTAAAAGATAAAAGGAAAAGCATTATAAGACCATTATTTTTTTTTTTTAAGTTTTGGATCCTTTCTTATTCCCTACAACTTTGTTAATGTTTTATACTTGTAAAGCTCTTTGGGATATTCAAAACCATTTTCGCTTACAGTAGATCGTTTGAATTTTTCAGCAATCCTGCAAAGTAAGCACAGTGTTATTCTTCCTTAGTTTAGTGATGGGATTTAGAAATTGCTTTGAATTTTTGGATATGTTATATGGCCATGAAAATTCCACTTGCTGGTATTTGTAGACCACTAATATGTCTTCACCTAGATTAATTTCTTTTGCCCACAAGTTGCTTCCAAGTTGAAGTGTGATTGACATTATTGGCTAATGTTACAGTAAGATCTACATGAAATTTACTTAAGTGTTCATTCATTCATTTTTAATCTTTTCCAAAATTGAAAGTCCCGTTTAATTAAAATGGGAAGTAGAGCCGTAGTCCATAGAAGTTCTGTCATGGAGAGCATCAGTACTCGGGGACAGAAGTGTGCCTTGCAGCCTGCCTTGCTTACACGGCCGTTTAGCTTCCTGCTTGTCTTGTGGCATCATAGGATACCTTTGTGGTATTTGTAAACTCTGCATTTTGAGTCTAGTACCAAATATACTTTATTTTCATGAAGGTTTATCCCAACACTATGTTTCTAACTCAACCTAGCTCCTTTCGTCTATGTAGATTTCTACTTTTAAGAGCACCTACTGGGTGTCATTTGGGATTCTTGCAGCTTCATTCATTACATTAGCTGACGTTTTTGGTAAGGATCTGCAGGGTCAGCCACCTATCCATCTATTTGCCTATCCATACATCTATTCTACTCATTCATTGTTCACTAACGCATCCTCATCCATCATCTTTTCATTAGGGTATCTCCCATCCATCCATCCATCCATCCATCCATCCATCCATCCGTTCATCCGTCCAACCATCCACCCGTCCATATTTTATTCCCTCACCTTTGTCATAAGTAAAATAGAGAGGGAAGGATAAAATATGCTAAGTAAGATTCTGTTAGGTATATATCCATGTATCCAGTAAACAACACAAAGTGTATTCCCTCATAAAGCTTAAGTACGAGGGATAAACTGTGGTGCTCACTGGATTATGAAATTATAAGTGTGTGTATGTGTAGGGGGCAGTGTATCTTACTTTACTGTAAAAGATTATGCACATGACAGAAATATTTTCATGTTGTTAAAAGTACATTTATAGAGTACTCTTTCTACTTTGCAGAGCTGCCGTGAGGATTCAAGATAAAACACTAAACGACACTGCTTGGCCTTCTCTGAAGATGCTATACAATTAACGCTCGCAGTAACTTACACTGATAGCCCTGAAGCAAAAACCCAAGCTGATAATTCAAGTCTGCACTACTAAATTCCATAATGATCCCCCAGAGGGGAAGAAATGGAAGCAAAATTGAGCCAAAAAATGATTTATTTTAGTTAGAAAAGAAGTTATTTTTGGCTGTGACGATTTCCCTCTGTCTATCCCTAAGAATGGGAGTTGGTTGTTGGCCATTATTGGTTGACAGGAAGAAACTGAAGTGTGCTTCTGGCTTTACAAGTTGCTTTTTAAAGTAAGTTTTACAGCACGGGGCCTTTGTCTACAACTCCTAGCTACTGTTGGGACTTGGATACCTATAGATGCTGGGAAAAGGTGAGGAAATGAAGTCGTTTCTTAGGCTCCGATTCAGGAAAGAAACTGACCCAGACTCTGGATGTAACGTCTGACAGGAAACAGGATATTCCCCTGCTCCTTGTGGAAATGCTACCTGATAATGAGTTTTGAGCTCAGTCCTTTTCTTAAAGCAGCATAGTCATTTTAATCACTGGGGACATATTCTGACATTTTTTTTGCCTATAAGAATTTCAATTTTAAAAATTTTATCATTAATTTTTTTGGCTAGTATTCAAAGTAACGGGTCTCATTATAACATTGTTATATATATATATATATATATATATATATATATATATATATAATTATAATATATTCTTATTTGTTCCTCCATTCATTCCTCATGTTCCCCTTTTCTGGTTACCTTTTTACCCCAAATAGTCAAGCCCCAAATTCTGCTTTTCTGTCATATATATCCCATTACCCTGATCCTTAACAAACCATTCTTGGGGCCGGGAGAATGGCTCAGCAGTTGAAGGCCCTTGCTTTCGAGTCTCCTGGTGCATCTGATCCTCTCCAGGAAAGCTCAATGCAGGCAGGAATCCCAGCACGCTCGCAGCAATGGAGGTCAAGTCCTGAGAACCTGGAAGGTCCTGGGCCATCTGGACTGGGGCATGCAAGAGTAAAACAACAAGACTCTAGGTCAAAACCAGGTTGGAAGGAAAGTCCAAACACATCAAGGTTGTCCTCCGTCTTCCACACAGGAGCATGGCGAGCACATAGTGCACACACATACAAACACACACTCACACACACACCATACATATACACACATACACAAAACACCCTGTACACACAAATAAATAAAAATAGTCTCTGAAATGAAAATACTTTCTTTAATCTGATCTAATTGTATGTAGCTTCCCATTATCACATGTATTTTACTCAAGAATTACACAGTGCTTTGACTTACAACATAAGACCTCAATGTTTAGATCAGTTATTTTAAGGTCTCTGCAGCCTTTTTGTCTGCATACATTTTTCACATATGAAACTATATTTGCATGTTATTTGTAGGATATTTATTCTTGTACTCATCTAGACTGCTGCACCCCACCCCTCAGATTACTCTCAAGCTAAATATCACCAATGCTATTTGTTAACGCTCATCTCTTCCAATGGAAGAATGGGAAAAAAGAAAGAATTGAGAGCATTTGCAAGTAATCAATAATCTTTCACTGATCTGTTTTCATAAGCTTCTTAGCAACGAGATTCTCATTATTGAGAGCCAAAGGGTCAAAATTTGAAAACAGCCTCCAGTTTTAACTCAGATTCATTTGAAAGAAAGTATTTGAAGTGATTTTTTAAAAAAGAAAAACACAAGTGGGGATGTTCTCAGAACTAGTGGAATGCAGTGGGAAGTGAATGTCCCGAAAGACGAAAAATGTCCAGGTGGGAGAGAGGAGTCTAACCTGGTGTCACTCTTGTTACCTGTATCCACAGTCAAGTTTCTCTGCAGTCAAGTTCCGCCTCAGCCCTCTCCTTTTCTGCAAAATGAAAGTGGTAATTAAATGGGTCAGGGAGACCGGAGGCACTTTGCTTAGTTTGAAGAAAAAGAGGATAAATCAGTTTGCTTTCACTCGATTTAGCACCAGACCAGCAAAAGACTAGTGAAATGTCAGATGTGACATTCAGGATACATAAAAGAGAAAGCGGCCTCTGATGTCAGGCCGTTCCTCTGTAATGAGGGGTGCACATGTCCCAGGCCTCGGTTCAGCTCTTTAACTCTTTGGGGGACAGCTTCTCAATTGCTTTTGCATTTCCTCTTCTCCTTGCCATGGAGCTTGGGATGTTCTGAGAGCTACACACCTTCCTGATCTCTTCCTCCTGCGAGATTCCTCTGTGTGACCTCACACTCTTTGACAGGCTCAGGGTTTTTATTGCCACTTAAAAATGGAAAACACCTTGATCTTTAACTGCTGTATGTAACCATGTTGCCAGAATGGGCCCCTCCACAGGAGTCCCCCAGGAAGCCAGCTGGGATTCAGACACAATTTAGGGGAATGGAAACCTTGTGACCTGTCTCAGAAGTCAGGGAAGGAAGAAGTTTGGGAGCCACCCATTGCCCCACATTCCTCATTGCTTCAGTTTGGTTCAGCTGGTCTCTGGCTCCTGATTGGCTACTCATTCTGTATTGCACACCATAGTGATTTTTATAATCATCAAATTACCTGATTAAAAAAAAAATTTAGTAATGCTGCCTTGACTATTATCTCAAGATAAAGTACAGATTTCCTTCTGCCGTGTGTTACATCTTTTTTTTTTTTTTTTTTTTTTTTTTTTTTTTTTTTGTTTTCCGAGGTAGGGTCTCACTCTAGCCCAGGCTGACCTGGAATTCACTCTGTAGTCTCAGGATGGCCTTGAGCTCACGGTGTTCTCCCTACCTATCCTCCTGAGTGCTGGGATTAAAGGCATGTGCCACCATGCCTGGTTAGATTGTTTTATTTTGATATGAACATTTTTATTACTATTTATTGATATTTTATAAAATGGTTGCATTCTTACACCCTCTTTCCCCTGTCCCAATTCTGCGGGTCGTCAGTGGGGCTACTGGTATTCATTGTGGGGATCAAGAAGCCTCAGTCAGTGTCAGTGGGTGCGGGGGAGGGGGGTGGGGGGGAGGGGAGAAAGGACATGGTGCCCCAGGCTGCTCCCACCCACTCTGACAGACTTTCTGGCCCTCTTCTTTGAAGTTCCTGAGCTTTGGCCGGCAAGATAGAGATCAGGCTTAGTGTTGAATTCTCTGTAGCCTCTGGATCTCTGTTTTGATGAGGTTTGAGTGAACACCATGTATGCTATAACGAGCACTCAAATATCAACTACCCCTTCACTTTTCTAAAGTCTTTCCACTTCAAATACTTCAACAAATGAAACAGAATAGCCCCAAATTCCCAAGATAGAAAACCAAATTGTTCTAAATGGTTAAGGGCTATGGATTTCAGGTTGCTTATAGACAAATAGTCTTTTTTTTTTTTCTTTTTGTTCCTGATTTATTCTAAGCTTTTTCCTCTCTTTTTTCCCCCTTCTCTCTTCTTTCTCCGATGCAGTGTCTTCCTACATAGCACCACCCCTTGTAATGATTCACATTAATTAATTAATTTGGCTGGTGGAAGTACTGGATTATATGTGAATATTTTCTATTTTTGACAATTTCATACACACACATATAATATATTTTGATCATATTCACTCCCCCATTGCCTTCTTTTTCTGCCCACTGAACCCCTTCTTCCACCTCACTAGTCCTTCTGCTTCAGCCTGTTTGCTCACGTCACTCTTATCTTTGTTCCCTGAACCTCATGTGTGCTCCAGTGTCCCGTCCAGGTCAAATGAGCCCAGTTCCCTCAACTCAGTGCTTTCTCTCTTATTTCTGAACCTTTAAGAAATATTTTATTTTTCCTGCTTAAATGCTCTCATCTGCTTTTAGCTTGCACCTGGTTAGAACTTCTTTTTTTCCTATATCACTTGAGATATTTCCTTTAAAGCACAAAGTCCTACTACATGGGAGGTGCTAGTTGACTTCTTTGTCTTCCTCACTGGACTGTAAATAAACTCCCTGATAGTAGGGTCTCTCTCTCTCTCTCTCTCTCTCTCTCTCTCTTTTATTTATGCTTGGCCCTGAGTATCTTACCTGGAACATGCGGAGCTAAACAATGCTGTTTAAGGAAATGGATGTAGAGCTTGGGGCTGTCGCTCACTGGTAGAGCCCTTGCTCTGGGTTCAATCCCCAGAAGTGAAGAAAAAGCGAATGTACCCATACACACGAACATACTCAACAAAGTAAAAGTGAAACATTCCATTTATTGCTATTTTGCTACTGTGTCACTAGTGTTTTCTTTGTGATAAGGTTGCATGTCCAACTACATTGAAATTCTGTGAGAAATCATTGTGTTGTCATTCGTCATAACCCCTTGTGTATGAGTTCAAACTCTATAGGAAACAGAATAAGTGATATATATCTATATGTATATATAAATTAGATATACATAAAAACATGTATGTATGATGAGTACTGGCTTTGTGATCATGGACCTTGAGAAGTCTCATAATCTACCATCATCAGAGGGAAGAACCAGAGAGCTGGTGGTGCAACGGAGTCCAAGTTCAAAGCCAAAATCTGCAGCCCTGAGAACTGGGGGTCCGACTAGTGTAAGTTTCAGTCCAAGTTTAATGCCCAAGAGTCAGACTGCTGATGTATAAGGGTTAGAAGACAGAGTTCTCAGCTCAACCAGGGAGTCTGTTCCTCCTTTCTCCACCTTTTTGTCCCATTCACAGTCATCCCATCAGACTTGGATGAACCCAGCCCACCTCATTGGTAAGAGCAGACCTTCTTGACCCAGTTTGCTGATTCCAATGCTAATCTTTCCCAAAATATCCTCACAGACACACCCAGGCTTGGGGACACATCAGCTATCTGGGTATCCCTTAGCCAGTCAAATTTATACATAAGTGTTTTCACTTCTCATCATAAACAGAATGGACCCTCGCTCTTTGTTTTTTTTTTTTTTTTTGGTGAATGATCCATGAGCTAATGTAGCCCCAGCAGGCCATTGTCAGTTTCCTCCCATTGCTGCTGGAAATGGGGTGACATTATGGGGAATTTTGCCTCTGTTTCCTCTAGTTCTTCCTGACTCTGGGAAGAGATGCAGTATTTAGAGAGCTAGGGATGGTAGGCAATGGATGTGGGTGAAGGAGAGAAGCAAAAGCACAAGCTGGCAGAGGGGGGCTTTGTCTATTCCAGCATCTACTGTATATGAACATCTGAAGTCAGGCCATCTCACAGAGGCAGTGCAGCATAGCTGAGGAGGGATAGGTGTTCCCATGATGTGTCAATCAGCTGCCCTGGGCTCCAGCTGAGCATGTGTGGAGGTGGGTGTGACGTGGGAGCACAGGCACCCTGTTGGGGCGCGTGCAGGAGGCTTTTGGAACCATTACCCGGTGCACACCCAGCACAGGTAGTCCACGAAGTCACAACTGTTTTCATAGATCTTCTCAAACACAATTAGGTGGTTCTGAAACAGAATTTTCAGCACTCATAACACCTTGACATGAGAAAACCATGAATAAATAAAATTACAAAATCAAAATGCAATTGAAAGGGAAATCTGTGTGATAATAATGCCTTTTCAATAAATGCCGGCAGAAAGAAAACTGTGATAAACCGTGTCATTTCAATTTTCTCCTCAGGGATTTCATAGCCATATGCTTTTATGTAGAAAAATATGATTAATAAAAAGTTCTGCCCCTGAGACGCCTGTTCCCGGTGGGACCAAGCACATAGGAGCTGCAGGGTGTCCAGCCTGGCTCATTGCATTTCCTGATGATATTTTGCAGGGCGAGGCAGGCTCTGCCACTCTCCTTCCTCAGGGGACTGCCATTGTGCAAGACTCCCTGCAGGAATCATTCCCTTGGGTTCAGGTATTTTCCCAAGAAGTTCAAGTTAAATTGCAAATGCATTAACAGGGACAAACAGCATGTTAATCCAATTACAAGTATACACACCTCAATGCATGTTTTCCTAAAATACATTTTACAGACTATTATTTCTGAGAGATAGTATGCAAGCAAAGGGGATGGATGACCCAATAAATTCAGGAAACTGAATTAGATAGAAACAAATTCTTCCCCCCGCTGCCTCTTCTTCTCTTTTTTTCTTCTTTCTTCTTCATTTCTTTTGTGACTTTCCTTCTTTCTTTGCTATTAATTTTTCTCAAATATTTAGTGAATGTTGAATGAATTTCAAGAAAGCAAACATAATAAAAGCATTTCCAAAATTTACTTGAACCAAGTTAAGTCTTCAGCTTGTGGTCTGCCTTGGTGTAACGATTAGCTCATCACACTCAGAACTTGGAAAAGGGGCAGAAGAAAACTGGGCTCTGATTTTTGAGGGGACAGGTGGCTGCTTGGCTGAAGAGCTGTGGGGTGGAGTTACTTCTTACTTGGCTGCACAGTGCTGGCAATGAGACAGCCAGGAAGACAACTCTTCCTGTGTTGGGGTACATGCATCATGTTGTGCATCTGGCTTTCTGTGTGCACTGGAGGCCAGAAGTCAACACTTGGTGTCTCCCTTGATCACTCTTCACTTTTTTTTTTTTACTGAGGCAGCTCTCTCCCTCTGAAGCCAGAACTCACCAATTCCGTTAGTCCAGCAAGTGAGGTTGTCTCAAGGAGCCGGGATTACAGGTGAAACCACCGTACTCACTTCACATTCCTGTGGTTGCTCGGGTTCCGAACTCTGGTCCTCACACCTGCGCGACAGTCACAGTGCACCCAGCCATCTGAGGAGATGACAAGCCTCTTGCTCTCGATCGTAGCTTCTGAGGACAGCCAGGCCGAGTGGGGGGGAAGGGGCAACTGGAAGGAAACGGGCGCAGGTCGTCTCTGGATTTCAGCTTCAGATGTGTCTCAAGGTCCAGTCCAGGCATGCAGCAGAAGCCTGGCCTGAGGTGGCTTGGTCGGGATGGGCTGACCTTTGCCCCAAACTAAACGGTCCTCTTGTGGAGGGAATTGGGCCCTAAAGTATCTTAGGTATTTTCAGGCCTAGAGTAGTCTCAATTATTTCTGTTGCGAGAGCTTTGGGTTGCTAACATTGCTCCCAGGGCAATGGGCAGGATAAAGTACAGAGAATCAGCATGCCATGCTAAAACCACCGCGTCAGGCCTCAGGAAGGACAGGCTTTAGCTTTCAGACACATGCGATAGATGTAGTGGGTTCATGAAACGGACTCTCAGGTAGTCTAGGTTGGCCACGAGCTCATGTAGCTGAGGTTGTCATAACGATCTCCCGTCTCTAACACTTCGTTAATATCAGTGAAATATCTCATTGGGATTTATACTCCTCAGGGTCCTTCTACATTCATATTCTGATGATAGTCTTTCCTTCTGAGGGAGAAATGATTATTATTTCTATTTTACATTTAAAAAATGATGATCACACAGTGACCTTAGAGAATTTATTTAGAGAAATTATTTACTTAGAGAAATTATTTATAAAAACAGTAACTCAAATCATGAATGCTGCTGTGGACTATAAGATACACTCCATGTACTCAGTCCTTCCCTCACTTAGGAGTCTGTCCACAACCTTCTTTTCACTTATTCCCATCTATGTCATATATGTCGTCTACAGACTGGATTTAATTAGTTTTAAAATTAGTTTTATTTATCTGAAAGGAGAGACAGAGAGAGAGGGAGGATGGGCACACCAAAAGACTTCTTGCTACTGCAAACGCACTCCAGATGCACGCACCACATTGTGCATCTGGCTTTATGTGGGCACTGGGGAATCAAACCTGGGCCGTCAGGCTTGTAAGAAAATGCCTTTAACTACTGAGCCATCTCTCTAGCCCACAAATTTAATACTTTTGAGGAATAAGACAGTAATAAATACAATTTATTAACATGAAAAAGGTTAGAGTTAACCCTAGTTGTAGGTAATTCTGTAATCAATAGTGGTCTACCCATTTAATAAATGGGAAATCTCATAGTAATTATGATAGTTTCTTTAAGATAACATACTTATTGAATAAAGTAATATGAAATTTTAAAAACTACTTTATTTATTTGAGAGATAAAGATAGAGAGAGAGAGAGAGAGAGAGAGAGAGAGGGAGAAATGCCAGGGTACCAGTTTATGTATTTGGCTTATGTGGGTACTGGGGAATTGAACCTGGGTCTTCAGGCTTTGCAGGCAAGTGCCTTAACTGCTAACCCCTAAAGTAATATAATTTTTTTTTCTTGGCAACTGCAACATGTAAATCTTACTCCTTAAATGCCTGATCACAGAATATTTTGACCTCCCACACAGAAGATGAACTTTGAGGTTGTGGCCATTATGAAGGGTAAGGGGGTATGAAGTAATTTAATAGTGGAAATGCACCAACACACCTGACCTCACTTCATCTAGACATTAGTGCAAAGAAACCACTTACAAATTCTTTCAGCATGACACCAAATCAGAAACATGTATTTTTCTCTGAAAAAAGCCGAGGGAAGCATCAAGCCCAGACATGTAGAGGTGTGATATCTACAACTTAAGCCAAGTTCGAAAAGAGTTAGCTCTTTAAATGGCCAAATTAAACAAGACACAATTGAGGCTAACTCATCCCTCTAGGCACTTATAAACCTCCTTGTGGGAACTTTTTGAAAATGAACTTAGCACCAGTTCTGTCTTATTTTGCTTGGCTATTTAATGGGCTAACCTTTCAGGAATTTGGCTCTGACTGGAGATATCACACTTCCATGTGTCTGACCTTCTCCTTTAATTTTTCATTTTTGAGTATACATAGAAGGGAAAAAATCAGATATGGTGTTACATTATTAAGCTTAATAAGAATGAAAGACAAAAACAAAATATTACAAAGAAAAGAATGTGCTGACAGAACAATGTAATTAGACTGCCAGGGAAGCTTGTTTTCTTTCTGGTCTAGGAGTTGAGTTGGACAGTACTAATGTGGGTCCACATGAAGATATTGGAGGGGGTCCCGAGCCAGGCTCCCTCCACTCGTTTGCTGACGTACACATAATTAAACACACCCTCAAGGACACAGCAATGTATGTGGGCACAATTCACATAGTGGACTACAATGACCCGCTTCTGGGCAGCCTCCTAGGGTTGAGGCTCATAGGTTGCACACCCTTTCCCAAGGGACAGATATTCCCACAAATGCGCATGATGGGGAGAGAGGAGGAAGCGGACATGAGAGGTGACCTTCTAGATGTTTCTACCTGTCAGCACCTTCCCCTTGCTTTGAAGCTGTAAATGAAGACATCTACTAGCCCAAGCACTTGGTGGGTTATTAAGAATAATCTTGCAAAATTTGATTAACTCATAATACTATATTGCATTTTGATGATGAAGGATTCTCTAGTGAAATCCCTTATTCATCCAACTTTGGGCCACTATCACAAGTGACCTCTCATTGACATGCACTTGTATAGCAAACGATACTTTATTTTTAGGCCAATAACTAAGTAATTATAATTTACCATCTCTTTCAGAAGGTATTTTGTTGAAAGGGACATAAAGTTTAATAAGTTAAGATGTATGTTATATTTTTTGGACTTAGGTTCATGCTATTCTTTCCTTCTAACATGTTGGCTTTTTAGCTCTTTCTAAGTGGGAAACAGACTCAACTGAATTCCATGAGCTGATATGAGGTTTGATCCCGAGGTTGCCTGTGACAGAAAGCTAATAAAAGGCTGTTTCCTACTGTCGACATTAGGCATGACTCAGTGTGCTGGGCTCAGGAAAGGGCACCGTAAACGTATACATTCTAATCCTTACTTGGGCTTTTTTTTTCTTGTCATCGTGCAGCTAAAGGTAATTCTCTTAAAATTTGTTGGCACCTTTTATTTGGCAGGTTCACGCTGAGGTAAATGTTGGCAAGTGAACAAACAGCTTCTGTTCCAGCCCCTCCGTGGTTCCAGCCCAGCTCAGTCCAGGATTCTGGCATCATTCAGGGACTATCCACTGCTCTCTCACCACCAGTTCTGGCCCAGAAGGCCCTGGGGGGCCAGCTTAGGGCCGTAACCACCCTGCTGGTCCATTTCCGTGCAACGACTCACTTGGAAATCTGCTTTCTTCTGCACAATTTCCTGGAGCTATCCACTGACTGAAACGCCTAGAGAAAAGATACCATCTCATGATCTGACCATCCATGTTCTTCTGTTTACTATGTGTAGTTTTTTTTTTTTTTTCTCTTACAATACGGGCGATACCTTTGCCAAGCATCTGTTCTTCTAGTTTTTATCCTCAGGACTTACCTATAAAAATCAAAGACTGCTTTGTAATGGCTCACGCTATTAGATGATCAACTTCTTTCTTTCTTCATAAACCACATAATTATTAACTATAAGTAATTTTATGTAATTGACAATCAAAATAAGATACGTTTATTATCATGATGTTTTGAGTTATGCATACCTTGTGAAATAGCCCAATCAGTTGCTGGTTTCTGAAGTTCTTTCTTTGTGTTTTTTTTTTTTTGAGGATTCCTGAACTCATTAAAATTTCTTTTTTCATATTTTGAGGTAGGTCCTTGTTCTAGCCCAGGATGCCCTGGAATCCACTATGTAGTCTCAGGCTAGCCTTGAACTCACAGCGATCCTCTTGGCCTCCTGAGAAAGAGTGCTAGGAGAGTACGAGTGCTGGGATTAAAGACTTGTGACACCACCTCTGGCCCTTTAAAGCTTTTCCAATTCGTTATCAAGGGCAGTTCACTTATATCCATTGTTTAGAGCTGGATGCTGGGCAGGATGTGTCTTCTTTCCTCTGTGTTCTGTCTCCTTGGATCCTGTGTCTACATTTGAAGAAGCAGACTCCCTCCGGTCTCTTCAGGCTGACTTTGTTGGGGAAGACCATCATCACTTAATTTGTCCCCTCTTCAGAAAGGATGGGTAGGCAGGGTACCTGGCATAGTCCATGCCAGCTTGCTTCCCAGGCTGGACCCACTGATTAGATCCACAGGCACAGAGTTGCGGTCTGTAACCTGTAGGACCAGCTTAAAGCCTGGGTCCACAAAGCCTGACTTGGTGCTGGGGTAGACTTTGAGACAGACTTCACAGCAGCCAACCAGGTACTGGGATGGGCCTGTAGCCTGCGTTTGTGGTGACTGGCTGTGGAATCTGAGTCCACAGTGGTGGTCCTAAGCCCCAAGTATGCAAGGGTGGATGCAGGGATGTTCTGCTACTGAGTCTACTGGGACAGACCTGGACCCTGGGTCTGTTGGAGTGTGGGATTTTGAAACCAAGTCTAAAGGGACCCAGCTGACGCTGTGTAAGCCAGAAGCTTTTTCCTATAGGTGGTGACCCAGTGCTTCAGGTCCAGGGTGTTGAGCAGGAATGGCGGCAAGCTGGAAGCCTGGGGCCATGGGTCCACTTGTTTCTAGGTTGGTCTGTACCCTGGTGCAGGTCTGGAGTTCATCCTTACAGGGGTCAACATGGAGGTGGCAATCTCAGGGTGCTGGCTTGATGACAACAACCCTGGGACTGGCCTCGCTTTGAAGTTTGGAACTGCGGGGCCAGCCTATTATTGGGGACAGTCAGTAACCTAGGTCCGCCAGGGCCAGTCTCGTTTGGGCACATGTGAACCTGGAGAAGCAGGCCCCCAGCCGTATGAGTGCTGCTGGAGTGGACTTGGCACTGGGATGGTTTGAACACTTCCCACTGTGGATCCTGGGACTGCAGATCCTGCCTGTTACTGGGAGGGACTCACAAGCTCAAGTGTGGGTGCTGGCCTGAAGCCGGGGGCTACAGTGCTGCTCTGGTACTGGGGCAGGGCCAGAATATCTATGACTACTAGCCTAGGATCTGTGCCCCTAAGGGCCTGCCAAGCACCAGGTTTTACTTGCAGTGGGCATCTCTCTCCTCGCAGTGCAGTCTGGGTTGACAGAGGACTCATGCGCATGCTTCCCGCTTCAACACATCTTTTCCTATTTCTGTATAGCTTTGGGGAGCTGCAATCTCTCCTCTGATTTTGCTGTTGTTCCTGCAGGGGGACAAAACCCCTCAAAGCCTCATTCAACCGTGTGTTGAAGTCCCTTCACCCAAGTTTCCTTCATTCTGTTAATGACTTTTATAACTTCTCCACTGGTTTCTCTTTATAATGAACCCGTTTGGCATGTTCAATGTAGACCAATACAGAATGGCGTTTGACTGGGAAGACTCTCCATGTAGGACAGAAAAGTTCCAGAAAATGTCTTGAATTCATCAGATATTGACTAGACAGCAGCTGGGTACAAAGCGCATAGTAAATGCATATGAACCAAGGTCATTTGCATGGTAGAATGATGTAGATTTTGTATGAGGTTGATTGGCATGTCCTCTACTTGAATGAGCATTGTTATTGAAACTGTGTGTGTGTGGAAAAATTTCCTGGGAGAAACAAATATGTTGCTTGAATTTGAGAAAAATGGTTTTGGTTTAGTAGAGACAGAGCGGCAAGGACATTTTCTAAGGAGGAGTACCGTGGAAAAAAGCAGTGAAGTAGTTTTAAAGGGCCTAAATCAAGTATGCATTTATAGCACGGAGGCTTTGACCCAGCAGAAGTTCTGAAGATATTATTTTTAACATCCTGAAAACCGTGAACCATTGCAGAATGATGTTGGCGTGGTTCTGTTGCTGATACCTTTGTTTGTTTGTTTGTTTTTCAAGGTAAGGTCTTACTCTAGCTCAGGCCGACCTGGAATTCACTATGGAGTCTCAGGGTGGCCTCGAACTCATGGCGATCCTCCTACCTCTGCCTCCTGAGTGCTGGGATTAAAGGTGTGTGCCACCACGCCCTGTAGTTGCTGGTATCTTTAATGATCATGGCTAAGAAGTCAATTGGACTGCGTTAAATGGTTGAGCATGAGTTAATAATCTTTCTTAAGAGTAGACTAATTGTGATGGCTAAGCTTAATTGTCAACGGCTTAAGAATCACTATGGAAACACACCTGTGGGTGTATATCCAGGGGTGTTTCTAGAAAGATTCAATTGAAGAGGGTGTGTATTGGAGGGTGTTTCCAGAAAGGATTGATTGAGGACTCCTTCCCTGTGAATGTCGGTGGTGCCGTCCCACGGGCTGAACATCAAGAAGAAAATGCACTGAGGACCAGCGTCCATTCCTCTCTGCTTCTTGACCGAGTGTGCAGCGTGAGCAGCCACTCCATGCTCCTGCCTCCACGGCCTTCTTCCCGTGACTGCCTGTACCATCAACGTGTGGGGCCACAACAAACCATTCCTCCGTTACATTGGTTTTGCCAGGTATTTTGTCATAAAAATGAAAAAAAAATAGTAGCTAGTACACCAATTTTCGGGAGTGTCAATATTTCCTCCTTTAGATTTCTCACCAGATTGTGTCGACAAAGGATCACAAACTTAAAACATGGCTTATAGGATCCTAAAGAACATCCAGGGATGTCCTCCCAGGGTTTACCTCAGTACCTGGAGTTCAGAGTTTAGTCATGAAGTAAGTGATGCTCAAATGAATGAGAGGCCAGAGTGAGTTACCCCCTCGCCTCCCTGGGCATCGACTACACAGCTTCACTGCTGATCATCATTTCTTTTTGTAATTTGAAATCCTACTCCTAAGCAATTCGTAGAAGAAACCTAGAGCCTCTGCAACACAGAAGCACCTTGATCAATGCTGATCACAATATCAGAGTTTGCCTAATGGAAAACCCCACTCCTACTTCTTTAATTGTTTTAGTGTGTGATGATCAAAGTCACACAGGTGTGCAAATTTCAGTCACCACGAGACTGGCACTTGGCTACTTAGTCCCCCTTTTGGTATACATGCAGAGAGAGAGAGAGAGAGAGAGAGAGAGAGAGAGAGAGAGAGGGAAAAAAATACAAAGAGCAAGTGAGTGTTGTTCTACTTGAGATGGCTGGAGGTGGTTTTGAATGTCTTCACTTATGCGAGTGCTTAGGGTTAAAGGCTTTGGTGGAGACGGCACTGCATGATAAAATCTTCCCCCACAACAAGAACACTGCTCATAACTGAGGCTGGAGACCCATCAAAGGTTCCAAAGCGATAGTCTGCAGTGAAGACCTTTGAAGTATCATTTGTTTCTGGTTTGAAAAGTGAACATACACATTAAAAATGTTTTGTTTCCTTTAGTTTTATTGCCTTCCCATGCTTTTTATGAGTTTGGATGAAAAACTTTGGAAAAATAAAGTGTTTAAGTGTCAATAAATTTTCTGAAGAGGGCTTAATAGCCCAGTTAAGATTTCCTAAATTAAAAAAATTGTCTCTTGCCACAGACATGGCTGTTCTTTCTGTGAACGATGGCAGAGGAGACCACTTGTACCGCCAGTCCACCACAGCAGTGTGTGTAGCAGCAGATATCCACATTATATAGATGCAGCAGCTGAGGTCGGAGCAGGGTAAATAATGAAATTGCTCACACTGTGACTGCTCGTAGTTGGCTAAGTTGTCATTTAACTCTGACCTTTTCTAATTCTTGGGAACACTACAACATGTGCCTTCAGTAGACATTTATTGAGATCCCAGTTATCTCTCTCTCTCTCTCTCTATCTATTTATATATACATACATATAATTTTTTTTCTAGCTATGAGGCCTGGTGGCTTGGTATTCATCCCTGCTCTGAGAAGGCCAGCATGGTCCTCAAGGTGATAAAGACTATTTAAACAGAAAATCAAGTTATAGTACCATAACAGGTGAAGACATAGCAGGCACTCACCCTAGTTAAGCGGAGGAAAGAGTTAATGGGATAATAAGTTGTGATTTTAAACGAGATAGATCCTTGTATTGCCCCAAGTCAGTGGTCCCTTGAAATATATAAAACATGAAATCATTGCACCAAACATGAAAACCCAGTTGAGGATAGAAGACATAACATTTGTAGGCAGGTTTCTGCTTCATGAAGTTTCAGAAGGGACTGATGGATTCAGAGCATGTCCAGTATAGGGGAAGAATAATTGTAAATTCTGCAGTCTTCTGCCTTATTGGAGAATAGATTTTCTGGAGAAGTAATAGTATAAGATAAGCTAATGACCCACAGTGAATACCTGGCAGGAAACAGGTTTCAAGGCAAGGACTAGATCCACAACTCATCTTATGGGATAGCATGGGTTTGGTTTTTTCTGAGATCTTTCCTCTAAAGAAATAGCTAAACCATTACATTCACTTTTTTTCTTGTATTACAGTTTCATTCCCTGTAACATCCTGTGCACTAAGCACTGGACAGCCTGCCCAGCAAGTAGTAGGAGTCTTCATTATGAAGTGCCAAAGGTAAATGAATACTTATGTAATTATCTATTGGGGAAATATTTCCTTAATAGCAGGGTATTTCTTGAGGCATAAGTGAGTCATTTCTTTTATTATTTTTAGTACTTTACTAGCTGTCAGTTAGTCTTTGGAGGATTAAAAATAGAATCTTATCTTCAGCTATTCTTCTTATCTTTGAAACTTATCCAATAAGAACATTTTCAAATTTCCAGTTGCAGGAACAAGTATTCTTAATGAAGTTATATGGTTCTTTCTTTGAGATCAGATTTCTCTCTCTGATAATTGTCTTTCTTTTGACTTACCATTACTGGATGCCTTTAAGAAACAGGTTGTAGAGGTTTCTTGTTATTCTTAAGTACATAGAAGACCTTCAAATAAAATGAATTCCTCAAGACATTTATCATATAAGAATAGGAACAAGTATTTATGTCTTCTCCCATGTTAAGTGACTGATAATATGTAGAGTTAGGCCAATTTTGGAGCATTCCAGGAAGCAATTGTAAGATAGTCAAGTACTCTGTTCTAATTCTGATCTTCTGCTCCCTCCCCCAGTCTCATAGCAGTGCATGGAAGCATCTGGGAGCCCTGCCTCTAAAGGCCCTCTTGCCTATGTGATCCATGTTAATAAACTGAGAAAGGCTGTACAGTTTCTCTCCTTCCAGGAGGCCCTTACATATAGATTTTGTTCCACTTTAAAGTTGGTTCCATTTTTATTCTTTAAAGAACTGGACAAAGGTAAAGTGAAGTATGTAGACAGAGAAATACCAAGTCATTTAAATTATTGGAGTCAGCCAAGCGAAGACCTTAAGACATAGTTTCAGTCCACCATGATTATGCAAATCTCACTGAGGCAAAAAGATCTATGTGCAAGAAATAATGAAGTGACATTGCCGATTAGAATGCCAGAATTTATTACTACTATGCGCTGAATGTTCTAGGCATGCGAAGAGGATGGGAGGCTAATGAGGGGCACACGTCATTCTAGACGACTACTCAGGGAGGTAATAGGGCATATTTTGCATGTGTGAAAAGAAAGAGGCATGCATTTCAGAGCTAGAAAGCTTCAGTCAGACTTGATTAGGGGAAGCTGCCTGGGATAGTGGGACAGTCTGGAAATACAGGGCAAAAGTTAGAGTCAGATAATAGTCAGATTTGAAGTCTGGGTTAAGACATATTGGGACGAGAGTGACTGGAGAACTGTGTCTGAGGTACACCCTATGGCAAAGCATTTGTCTCCCGACTGTCACATCATTCGTTCATTGACAAAGTAGTCCTTGACTCCTAATATTTGCTGGACAGGCTGTCCAGTGTTGGGTGCACAGGATGTTACAGGGAATGAAACTATAACACAAGAAAAGACCTAATGTAATGGTCAAGCTATGAGAAAAAGAGGGTCAGTACTGAAATGCAGAGATGAACATTTCAACCATAGGCTCTCCTAGGCTTTTATTCAGCAAATGTTACTGAATACGTCCTAGAAGTGAGGCACCATTTTAAGTGTCAAGGTTATAGGCTTGAGTATAAATGTCCCTGACTTCATGGGAGTCACACATGTATAGGGGGGAATGCAAAAGCATGTGGAATATTACCATCCTATATGAAGTAACACAGAAACATTTTAGTTAACTGACAGGACATGAATTATGAATATTCAGAATATGGGCGTCACCCCAAATAACATATTTTGAAGTAGAATATTTTTCCCTTAGGTTTATGATTCAGTAATCCCAGTGATGATAAACTAGCCATAAAAAGGAGATAAGATGGAGTGGGGAATGAACAGAACTTTAGGTGCACGACTGAAATACGCTGCCATCACCATCAGATATAATACAGTTTCTTTACGACACTATAAAATGCTCAAGTCCTTGAAAATGGTGGCTGTAGAAGGGGTGAGGCAGGGACAAGTCACTTCAGACATGTTACCTTAGGGGACAAAGCTGCTGAGTCAGTTTTAACGATGAGCCTTGGCCTTCTGTGAATTGTCAGAAAAGAATGACCTTCAAGGAGTCGGACAAGTTGGAAAGACCTGGCCTTCGCAAATGCACCTTGCCTTTGGAAGAACAGTGCTATTTGTCATGGAAAACATGTTGCATATTACTATCCGGAGCCAGTGTGTACTAACCAGACTCGTGAAGCACACAGGCCTTCCCCCACGTGTACAGGCACGAGCTCACACAGAGGTCCAATCACTGAAGTTGCACTCTGGTAGATCGCATCTGTTGCGTAGCAAATCCTTCCAAATTGAAAGCATTAAACAGCTGCTGATGGACAGACTCTGTCAGGTGCTGTGTGAGCTATGCTTTGAGGAAAACAACTAGTTAAATCCAGGATTTGGGAGGTTGAGGTATGAGGATCACTATGAGTTTGAGGCCAGCCTGAGACTTGGAGTGAGAGTGAGGTCAGCCTGAGCTAGAGTGAGACCCTACCTCAAAAAAAAAAAAAAAAAAAACCTGAAGAAAAGAAGAAAAACAATGGTTGCCAGCTTTATCAACAGCAGCTGGGAGGGACCACTCGCTCTTGAGATTAGGCCTATTGGCATTTCATCATAGAAGGAAAGCATGGGAAAGTCTCCAGACACTTACCTAGTTCTCAAGTGCCCCCGTGCCCACCGTATGCAATGATGCATGAGGTCTGGAGGCCTCAGGGACAGATGAAGTATACAGAGGGTAAAAGGTCAAGGGGCAGCAGACATGCTGGGATGAGACTTCTGATGTTAAAGCTGCTTTGGGGTTTCCATGCTCCTGTAAGTAACGCATCACCCTGCTCTGTATGAACCACAGTAAACTCATTGGTTCGCCAAAACTAGATTCGGGGCAATCATGCTTTGATCTGTTGTCCATCCTCTCTCTGTCTGAAGTGTGTTCGTTTTCCCCCAGGGAAATCATTTTCACAAAACAGCATCATTACTTGACAGTCTTTGCAAGGATTTTCTGATAATTCAGTTATGTCCTCAATGTGAACCCCAGGCACTTGCTTGTTTATCCAGGAAACATTTGAATAAACTGCAAAGTATAACCCCAAGTGGGCTCTGATACATGTGGGTGAAACCTATATTTTGTGTTATATAATAACGTAGCATAGGGCTGATGATTATTTGAAAGGCAGGGATAAGAACCTTTTTTCTTTTTGTTAAGCCAGCATGAAAGAATAAAGATATTTCTATCTCTAAAGACCTGTGATACTTTGAAACGTCCACTTTTCGGGGATTATTCATACATCTCTATTTACAATGCTTGGAGAAAGAGAGAAAAAGTAATGAAGCTGCAGGAAGTGCCAAATGATTGTACAGATAATAGACCTACGGGGCCTTAAAGGAGGTAGAGAGTCATGGGTGTGTTAGTTTTCCCAGGAGCGATCATGAACACCTCTTTACCACAGAGAAGGCACCAGTGATAAACAAATGTAGCACTTCCACCCAAGTGTAGCTTGTGAGTCAACTGAATTTCTTGGACTAAATGACAGGAGCATGAGTGAGGGGTTACTTATGGGTGTGTGGATAACCCCCAAATAGCTGCTGCGTCCCTGAGAAATTCTACCCTAGCATGGGTGATGACTAACTACCCCAATGGTACCTAGATGAGAGTCTTCCCTTCAGCTAACCTTCCACTTCTGTAGACTCCAGCCCCTCTCAAGGCCATATGCAGGTGGTTAGGATTAGGTTAGGTACAGCTGGGAGGAAGGGACAGGAGAGAGTATCTAGAATTTCAGGTGAAGGTCTAATGACTCTCCTTCCATCCCCTCCCCGTGAGGAATGTCAGTAGGCCTTACTGGAGATGTCTAATGATGAAGATATAAACACATTCCCAGGGACCTAGTCTAGGTGCACGGAGTACATCAGGTGGGCTTCCGCTAGTGGGCTTGTTCTGGTTAATTAGGTTCGTGATAATGCTTCAACAGCCCACCCCATGCACATTACTCAGTATGCTTAGAAAACTCTGAGTAACAATTCCTGAGATGGAAACTCAGGATACTAAGTGGATATTTGAAAGCTTTAGAAGCTACTACTAAACATTAGAATCACATAATTTTTTTTTGTGTGTGTTCTGTCCTTCTATTTAATTACTCTATGGTAGGACTTCATTTTCATTATATCAAATAAATTGTGTACTTATCTCTCCATGAAATTTGTATGGTTTGGGGAAGAGTTAATCGACATTATTATCATTGTGCTGTGTATAAAGTGAAATATTTCCACCACAGAGCTTGGCAGTAACTACTCAGCAATACAAATTAATTCCTATCCTCTATATCTGCGTTAATTACTTTTAAATATAAGTCTGTAGGGAAGGTTATTTTGGCTTGAAAATGAACAACACTTCATAATCTGATTCAAGACCAATATACCCAGTTTCACAAGTTCACGTTAAGCTTCTTTCGTGATAATGAGAGAGATGGCAAATTAAATGTCATAGTCGTTGCCTTCATGGAATTTCCCACCCTGTTTCCCTTTGGGGAAAATGCTTTATGGAGATTCTTAACGGTGCTATACCCTCCTCCACTCATATTAAGTTTTCTCTTGTTCACTCACTGATTCCTCAGGCATTTGTGAAGGTATCATGGTGGGCCTCGCCTCTTGTTTTGTTGGAGGCAGGATATCTTACTGTTCGTTGCTGGCATTCATATGCTGGGCTGGTGGCCTGCGCGCCTCTGGGTTTCTGCTGTCTCCTCCTCCCGTCTTGCTATAGGAGGGGCGGGATCGCAGACATGACACACGGCGCAAGGCTCTGTGGTTGTGGCCAACTGAACTCAGGTTCTCATGCTTGTGTAGCAAGCTCTTGAGCGCTTTATCCACCAAACCAGCTCCCCAGACCAGGGACAGATCTTGAACTTAAGATGGTTATAAGGGGTCATCAGGTTTGCAGTAGACAGTGCTTCCAATTGTGAGGGACAACGGATGTGTGCAGCAGCAGCAGCTGAGGTGAACAGTATTGATTTTGCTCACTATACTGCTGGTGTCTCTGTTCCTTCCCGCCTAGTCGCTGAGGCAGCAGCAGGCAACACCTTATCTTACAAGTCAGAAGGTGGAGGAGGAGCCACACTGGCATCTCTTACCTGTAAGTAGCACCGATACAATGTCACTGAGGCTCTACCAGCACCCCTAAGGGGATTTCTATTCCTGTGGCCTTGTCTGGGATTGGTGTCCTGTGGCCACCTAGCTGTGAGTAAAAGTGAGAACATTAATTTTTGTTGTTGTTGTTGTTGTTGAGGTGGGAATGAGAGAAAGAAACTGGGAATTAATGTTGGCTTAACCAGACAACGGTGCTTGCCATAGCTGGGAAAACTTCCCCTCACCTCACTGGTGCCAAATGAAGAAGGCCATTGCCCTGGACAGGAGCTGTGGAAACCACCAACAGGCTTGTTTAACTGTAACTGTCTATACTCGTCAAGACCTGTGTTTGGCTCCAGGGGACCCTCGTTCCTCTGAAGGCTGTCCTTAGGGCTGTCCTTAGTGTTCCTTTTCACCCCTTTGATTTTTATTTAATTTTCACATATCATTTAATAGAAAACTATTGAAAAAGCAACCCACAAACTCACTTCCTTAAAAATATTTTTGCATTTCCATTCTGTTTGATCCTTATTTACATACCAAGATGCAATGATAATTAATAGAGATTTATGTTCTCACTTAACATTTTTTATGACCCTTTCTCCTTCCTGCCATTCTCTTCTCTACTGACTCCTTAAATGATCACAACTCCGATATAGTTTAGCAGTTTGCTGTGCTCCTTCCTGCCACAAGGCATCAGAAGCCATTATGTCCACAGTGGCAAAAGGGCACAGTCATATTTTTATTTGTAAAAGCTGTTCTTTTCTTTTTTTTTTTTTTTTTTTTTTGGTTTTTCGAGATAGGGTCTCACTCTGGTCCAGGCTGTCCTGGAATTAACTCTGTCATCTCAGGGTGGCCTTGAACTCATGGCGATCCTCCTACCTCTGCCTCCCGAGTGCTGGGATTAAAGGCGTGCGCCACCACGCCCGGCTTAAAAGCTGTTCTTTTCAAACTCCTGGTCTGAGTGGCATGCAGCTCACAGTGTCTTAAAAACCCATTCTTGTTGTGGGATCAGTCGTTCACTTGAAAATACTGCTGGTTCAAACTGCAAGCCATTTTTGTATTTAGCGTCTTAAATTATGTGTGTGTGTGTGTGTGTGCTGTATGTGGTGTGTGTGTGTGTGTGTGTGTGTGATCACGCATGTGTTCAGATGCACCTCTTGCCCATGTGTGTCGAGGCCAGAGCACATCAGATGTCCTCCTCCATCTCTCTTCCCCTCTCATTCCTTCATGCTGTTTCCTTGAGACAGAGTCTCTTGCTGAACCCAGTGTGGCTGGCTAACAAGTTGTAATAAATCTCTGGTCTCTGCTTCCTACAGGACTGGAGTTACCATCACGCATGACCGTAACCAGTTGTTTACACGGGGCTGGAGACCCGAAGCAGGCCCTTTCATGTTTGTGTAGCAAGGGCTCTTACCCATGGAGCTTCGACCCAGATCCCTAAATTACTACTTTGTTTTTTTGAAGTAGGGTCTTACTCTAGTCGTCTCATGGTGTTCTTGAACTCACAGCAATCCACCTACCTCTGCCTCCCAAGTGCTGGGATTAAAGGCATATGCCACCTCACCCAGCTCAATTACTACATTTAATCTGAAATAATTATACTACCTTTTGAAGTTATACACGCAAATATATAAAATATTGATTTGTTTGTATTTTATCTATAGAAATGATAATGGTTATCCCTTGGAATTAGCTTTCCTTCCTATATTTATAAGACTGGCCAAGCTTTTATGAATAATACCTAGCAAGTCAGTAAGAAGGCTAGACCTAGAGGGAGGGATGAAGGGAAGAAGAAGAAGAGAGAGAAACACAAAATTAGTGTAAGGTTTAAAAAATTATTTATTTATTTGTTTGCAGGGGTGGGAGGGGAATGGGCGTGGCGGGGTCTCCAGCTGCTGCAAACAAACTCCAGGTGCATGCTCTACAATGTGGAATCTTCTGGCTTATGTTAGTACTGGGGAATCAAACCTGGGTCCTTAGACGTCACAGGCAAGTGCCTTAAGTGCTGATCTGTCTCTCCAGACTGATGATGTTTTTGTACACCCTCGAGAGGATGTCTGAGACCTGTATCTATCTTATACACTTTAGTTGGTACTTACCAGTTGTCTCCATAAGACAATGCAAACACCACTGCTGATAAAAGTTGAAAACATCATTTTGTAAATTCTGAAAATTTTCAGTTAGATTGTTATCATACTTTGAAATAAATCCAAAGTGTCTGTGTAGCCTATGAACACTATAACCATTGTCTACTTATAAAGTATGGAAATATTTACTTTCATGATTGGGAAATTAACAAAGTTTTCCTTTCTACTTATATCCAAATTTAGGTAATTTACCACTACAGGATTTTATTTTAGGAGTTTTATTTAGGAGGGGAGCCAGGAATAAACAAAAACAAATTGTATTTGAAAATGCCAGAATGAATGACACCTAAATATCTGTATGCACACACACACACACACACACACACACACACACACACACATATACATACTGTTTTTTTTGAGATAGGGTCTCACTCTAGCCCAAGCTGACCTGAAATTCACTATGTAGTCTCAGGCTGGCCACGAACTCACAACAATCCTCTTACCTCTGTCTCCCAAGGGCTGGGATTAAAGGCGTGCACCACCACGCCTGGTTTAAAAGAATATGTATATTTTTTGTTCATTTTTATTTATTTATTTGAGAGTGACAGAGAGAGAGAGAAAGAGGCAGATAGAGAGAGAATGGGCGTGCCAGGGCCTCCAGCCACTGCAAATGAACTCCAGACACGTGCGCCCCCTTGTGCATCTGGCTAACGTGGGTCCTGGGGAGTTGAGCCTTGAACGGGGGTCCTAAGGCTTCACAGGCAAGTGCTTAACCACTAAGCCATCTCTCCAGCCCTTAAAAGAATACTTTTTATGAGGGTTGAGTGAACAGAGATCTTAAGACTACAGAGAAAGTAACACTAAATCAGATCTCTATCTTGCCCACCAAGTCTTAGGGAACATTGTGGAAGTGGGGGCAGCAAGACTGTAAGAGCCTCAGGGTGGGAGGGGATAGCCTGAGACACCGTGTCTCCCCCTTCCCTGCAGACACTGACTGAGGCCTCTTGGTCCCCACAATGAGGACCAACCCCACCAAAGAAGACCCTCAGCAGAATTGGGTCAGCGTAGAGGGGTCTATGTGTGCAAACTTTTTTATAAAATAATGAATTAAAAAAATTAAAAAGAATTTTTTGAAGGTTGGAAATATTTTATTAGAATGTTTTAGGGCTTAAGAGAAGGAAAGAAGACAGAGCTCCTTAGAATGCGGGGGGCGGGGGTGTCCAGAGAAGGCATTCTACTTGGTGCCCTGATCCGGGGTTTTAAAAACTATTTTATTTATTTACTTGAGGAAAAAAGAGATACGGGGAGAGGGAGAGAGAGAGAGAGAGAGAGAGAGAGAGAGAGAGAGAGAGAGAGAGAAGAGAGAGAGAGAGAGACAGAGATGGAGAGAGAGAGAAAGAGAGAGAGGCAGATAGAGAGAATTGGGTACACCAAGTCTTGAAGCCATTGAAAATGAACTCCAGATGCATGCACTACCTTGTGCATCTGGCTTACGTGGGTACTAAGAAATCGAACCTCGGTCCTTTGGCTTTTCAAGAAAGCACCTTAACCAATAAGCAATCTCTCCAGCCCTGATCCAGGTCTTTTATTTTTCTTTATTTTTACAGGAGGAGAAACTCCTTGAGGCAGGAAGAGATAAGGAAAAGACAGATTAGCCCTTACAGGCTGGAGGACATTTCTTGTCTTTGGCCACTAAAACAAACCAAAAAAAAAAAAAAAAAAAAAAAAAAAGCAAGAAACAAACCCAGAATTTTATTTTAATGTCATGCACCCCCCAAAAATATGACATTCATATATGCATGGATAGATATTCTCTAGTTAAGCAATTGTTGTCAACCTATGGACTGTAGAGCCAGACTTCTTGAATTCATGTTTTGCCACCTGTCAGCTGAGTGACCTTAGGAAGATAACTAACCTCTCTTGGTCTAAGTTCCCTCACTTGTGAAAGAGATAATGTCATATTGAGTTATTGTGGGGATGAAATGAGTTTTAATATGTAAATAACGAAGATACCCAGGGCCACTATAAACATTATGTAGAACTTTTCTGTCATTGTTAGATGGAGACAGGGGTTCATGTTAGCTCAGGCTGGTCTCAGACTTGATATATGGCAGAGGATTCCCTTGAACTTCTAATCCTCTTGCCTCTCCTTCCTAGTGGTTGGATTAGGCATGTACCACCATGCCTGGTTTATGCAGTGCTGGAAACTGAACTTAGGGCCATGTGCCCGTCAGGTAAGCACTCAACCCACGACATCTCCAGCACTTCTACTTTAAAATATATTTAATTGCTAGGAAACTTTTTAATTTTCTTATTTATTAGAGAGAAAGAGTGAGTGCACAGGGTCACAACAAGGCCTCTTACCTGTGCAAATGAATTCCAGATGCATGCACCGCTTTGTGCATCTGGAATTCGTGCTTTATATGGGTACTGGGCAATCAAACCCTAGGCTGGAAGGCTTTGAAAGTAAGCCCCTTTAACCTCTGAGCCAGCTCCCCAGCCTGCTAATAAACTTAAGTTACATAAAGAATTAGATGGCACAGGAACTTTGGGCATATACTACCCCTTAAGTTTGAACCCTCCCCTTGTGACATACAAAAAGAATGTCTTAAGGATTTATCATGAGAACAAGTTATTGTGTAATTTTGCTTTTGAGACAAAATCTCATTATGTAGCCCAGGCTGGCCTGGAACTCTCTATCTTCCTGCCTCAGCTTCCCAAAATGTCGGGATTATAGATATCTGCCATCATACCTGGTATTTTTCAAATAATTTTTTAAAATGTAAGTTCTGATGACTTGATAGCACCCCTTTTGCACTTTTCTTAAAACAAAAACTTGGAAATACTGACCTTTGAAACTATTTCTGTCACTGAAGCCATTCTGCATTTCAGTTTCTGGGAAGCTGGCTGTTGAAGGACTTACTAGACTTATCACATCGCACTTAGAGTCCTCTGCTCTTCACTTAGAAGATACAAATTTGATTTAGTGTTCTCTGAAAGGGCTGGAAAAATAAAACTACTGAGTAAATGTTCCTGTGGCGTATTAACTGATAGAGCTTTCACTTAACTGCATCATGGCAAAATTTGTATAGAACAAGAATCACCAATTTTGCAATATAGTTCTGTACGTTTCAAACGTATATTCTTTGCATAAAATAGTTGGGTTCATTGTAACATCTTTATCATGTGTCTCACATACTTTGATCATGTTTCTTCCCCCATCATTGCCTTCTCTTATCCTCCCTCACCCCTTATGTTGACCCCTTCCTTTTGCCAAATAACATTTCTTTTTCTTTCATGCCTTATTAAAAAAAAAAACTAGATTCTGCATATGAGAGAAGCATGCAAGATTTATCTTTTTGGTCTGAAGAGATGGCTTAGTGGTTAAAGGATTTGCCTGCAAAGTCAAAGGACCCCAGTTTGATTCCCCAGGACCCACATAAGCAAGATATGCAAGGTGGTGCATGCATCTGGAATTCGTTTGCAGCAGCTGGAGGCCCTGGCACTCCCATTCTCTCTCTCTCTCTCATAAGTAAATAAAAATATATAAAAATATTTTTTTAAAGATTTATCTTTTTTAGTCTGGCTTATTTTGCTTAACATGATGATCTCCAGGTCTGTCCATTTTCCTGTGAATGATGTGATATCATGCTTATCTATGGCATGGACTTTTGCATTATATATGGATACCACATGAGTTCTGACAAATGCCCAATATTCTGACTGTCCCAAGTCATCAGGTAGCATGTGTTCATGACCCTAACTTATTCCTTCATGTGTCTTTGTAGTCAGCTCTCTCCCCAGGTGGTGATTTGACTGGATTTTTTTGTTTTATTTATTTTTATTTTATTATTTTATTTTATTTTATTTCAGATGATGTAGCTTAAAAAAAAAAAAACCCAGGGATGAGATTTCTTGTGAGTGTGTGTTGAACTTCATGAGATACTGCAGAGCCCTCTTGAAGGTGGCTAGACCAGCGGCAGTCTAGCGAGTGGCTGTTTGCATCCTGTCATCGTTAGCTGTCATTGGCCTTGTCTTACGTTTGCTGTTCCATTGGGCATGTGGCTGAGCCTCCCTGTGGTTTGATCTGCACTTATCTAACTACATATATGGCACCGAGCGCCGTTTCCTTTACTTATTTCCTGGTCTGGTGCTGACTGGCTCTAGTTGCCTTTCTTTGCTGAAAGATCCATGTAAATATTCTTGCTCATTTTGAAAAATTAGCTTGTTTGATTCCTATTGTTTTGTGTTCTTTATGTGTTTTAAACCAGTTACTTTATAATGTGCTTTTTAAATTGTGCTTTTTGTTTCTTTGAGACAACATTCTGTCCTGTAGTCCAGGCTGCCTATGCGCTCACTAAGTCATGGCAATCTTTCTTCCTCAACCTCCCAAGTGCTGGGATTACACACATCTATCACTGCATTCGATTTTGCATTATCACGTTTCCACATAGTTTTGACTCACAGGTTGAGCTTATTTAATTTATTTAAAAATTTTCCTTTAGCTAGTCATGGTGGCTCATGCTTATAGTCCCAGTACTACTGAGACTGAAGAAGGAGGATTGCTGTGAGTTTGAGGCAGGCTGGACTACAGAGTAGGTTACATTGGGCTAGACTAAGACACTGCTTCAAAAACCAGAACAATAATACAACAACAAAGAAAAATAAACAAAAAAAAATGTCCTTTCCAGTTTCTTATTTGCAAGGCAAGAGCCCTTTCAAACCAATTAGCCTAAGTAGATTTTCTGTCAGAAGGGGAAAAAACAGCAACACAACCTGACTTCATTTTTTACTCTTAATAATTTGTTAGAGTATGCCCCAGGGGTGAGCCTCTGACATCCAAATCCCAATATTAAGAGAGATAAATAAGACCCCGCCATTTGCCTTAGTTTTGTATCTTTTGGAAGAAAATGAACCCATGTATCATCTTTCAACATTTCTAACTAATGCTCCTAGGTCTTCACAGGATTGCGACAGCAATGCTTCGGGTAAAGGGTCAGGGAACCAGAAAATATACCTCCTCCCATCCAACTTCACAGTGTTTCTCAAGTAAAAGTATTCCAAAACACCCCCTTTCTAAATTTTAAATAATTGTGCACGTGCCTGGGAAATATTTGATGTCTCTTCTCAGATATCAGCATTTGGAAGGGGTTCGGGCCCAGTGCATGATAGTAAGAGTAGGCTTGCTGAGAATAAGGCCTGATTTTTTTAAAGCAAGAATGCTGGCCATGGAGAAAGAGAAGGGAAGGAGGACTAGGGATAGCTTAAGCATGGAGCCCCTCAGGAGGGAGATTTTTGAAAGACACAACCATGAAAGATATGGAAAGGGAAACTGATTCCCTACAGGTATGCGCCTACACACCTCCAGATAATTCCACAGATTCTCATGGGTACCCTGGCCACGGTTTGAAGACTTGTGTTCTGAACTCAAGTCCTTGTTGAAGGGTTGAAGGACTAAGAAGCAATGGGATGTCAAGTATTCCAGGGGAGATAAAATATTTGCTGTTGGAAGAGAGCAAGTGTCTTCTAGATGTTTTCCCCAAACAGGATCGTTATGTATGTCTTCGAGGAGCTGAATAAGATTGCCTCCCTACAGTTCTTCCACTGGCATTGATGATTGATGGGAGGTTTTAATAATGAAGTAATTGAGCTCTCTCTCCTTACTTTTTCCTTCCTTCCATACACACACACACACACACACACACACACACACACACACACGAACCCATGTATCTTCTTTCAACATTTCTTATTTCATGGTAGGCAGTAGCTTTATTTGCAAGTACATGAAGTACTTGTATTATTATTTCAAATTAGCGATCATTGTCAAATCACTTTTCAGAACCTTTGATTAGTGTTTCTCCTGTATGATTTTCTTTGGAAAAACCTCAATTTGTATCAGTGGGAGGCTCAATTATAAGAGTATTTAATTAAGAGTTTCTCTTAGGTACTTTTTGAGGGACAATTTAAGATCTCAAAAACTCTCCCTTATTTATATCTCTAGAATTGAATGGTGAGGACATTGTGACAATATTCACAAAGACTCAACTAGACCAGACATTAAAAAAATTATTTTCATTTATTTAAGTCTTTAAAATAAAATATTCATTTAATATGATACTCACAGAGGCAATAAAATACATAATTTAATCAGCTATTCAAACTCATTTAAAAATAAGAGCTGTCATTTTAGAAAGCTGAGCTATTTTTCTTCTGTCTAGCATATTAGGGGAAAAATATACAACTCACAAGGTACCACATCATGTAAGAAAGCCAGGTTGTCTCACTCACGTATCCTAATCAACAGGGAGGAAAACCCTGCTGCTGTAGCTGCTGGCATCCGGGCCCTTGACTTCTGGTGAGTTGAAAATTTAATATGAATTCACAGGGTGTCTTTAGTACACCTGTCTGTTTTCTCTTTTATGAGGAAAGTGTAGGAGGAACTTCATAGCTAGACTGCCTTTTGCATCCTTGGATCTCTGACATTACCTAAGAAGAAAATTCATCTTCTTCACTCCTAGTATCCCCTAAGAAATGTCCAGTTAATTTTAGTGTACTTGTCTAATGAAAAAAAAAAGATATGGGGATTGTATTCAATATCTGTGAGGTTCTTATACAAGACATAAATGCTGTTATTTTAAGAGTAGAAGCCTTCATATTCTGCTGGAATTGCTGAGTTCTTATAATCTTTCCACAACCAGCAGGATCTAAAGCCAGACCACCCAAATGCCAAAAGGTCTTTGGAGCCAAAGCATTTGAAGGGGATCTGTGGGCCCATGGACTGTGGAACAAAACCTCTGAAGACTGGTTTAAGAGTATCCAAGCATCTGCTCCAAAATGTTTTCATAAACATGAGCCCCTGCACTTGACCTATTGTTCCCTGCTGGCATCCATAAAGCTTGCTACCTTTTATCAAATCCTGCTTGTTTCCTGGGTCACACACACCTACCTACGGCCTGTGAGGAATTCACTTAGGAATTCCTTTCTACTTCTGGCCTGGGAACTTGTCTTTTCCTTCTAGTACTGTTTAACACTCACTACCGGATCACTTTCTTCCTTGACTCTTCTAGCTACTTCCTGCTGCACACAAATATGACCCTATTTCAGCATTTCCACTAGCTTGCTGCCATCTGTACTCTTCAATATGTTTTCTTCTTGCATTGTATCGATTCATCCACGAGGTTATTTCTCCCAATTATACTCTCTTTGTACCTCCAGTCACCACCTGCTGTGGACACTTCATATGAACAGAACTGTCATATTAACCATTCTTGACCTGCCTCCCTTGGGCAACCCTTGAGGAAGTTTCTCTTCAGAGCTTGAAGAGCTGATAGACAAATACAAACCAGTTTGAATTATTATTTTTTTTCCTTGAAAGACAAAGTGAGCACTAGTGGAATGTGGAGCTGGTGAACAGTTGTACCATACCCTGTATGAGTTAAAAACCTGATTCTAATGTGATGAGTAGATTCTAATTGGTAACTCTCTATTTCTGTTTTTGGATTGTCACTGGAAGAAGCCTTTTTTTTTTTTTTTAAATAGGAAGATAGAGAATTGCTCACATTATGCTATGAACATATAAATAAATAAATTGCAAAGTTTTCAAAATAATGATTAAAATGTCAGAATAATACATTCATGTCAATCTTTTTACAATCATAAATACTGAAAGAAACTCTCATTTTACAATAATAATCTGCTACATCTACTTTAACATACAAAAGTGCTCATTTCTAGGTTATGAGGTTTTTGCATCAGAATTCAGCTTAGATATGTGATATGTGGTTTGTCACCTCTATCCATTTATGTCTACAGAGAGACTTCTGGGGAATATTTCAATGAAAAAAATATATATTTATGTTTTATGCAAACACAGTTGGCCCTCCAGGAAAGCATTCCACATCAGTGGATATAAACAACTGTAGACCAAAAATATCAGAAAAAGTCATGTCTGTACTGAACATATTATAAACTTTGCTTCTTGTCAATATTCCCTAAACAATACAGTGTAATGACTATTTACATAGCATTTACATTCCAGTAGGTATTATAATATTGTAGAGAGGATTTAAAATATTCAGGAGGTGAATGCAAATACTATGGCATCTTGTGAAAGTGACTTGAGCGTCTGCGGATTTTGAGGCCAAGGGGCATTCTGGGACTCCCCCGTGGGTACTGAGGGACTGTGTGTGTGTATGTGCATGCATGCACACACATATATACATATATCTCAAACAGTACTTGTCACAAAGCAAATACATAGACTCAATTTAAATTTACCACCTCACTTTTTCCTGCCGAATATCCCACCAAAGCAAATAATGATAGTTGTAGTTTCCAGATGGTTATTTGACACTTTTCTTCTTTGTACACTTGGTGTCTACTTTTCATCTGGTTGAAATCCTCTATTTATCTCATCAAATGATGGCTTTGTTTCCGTTTCATTGCCCTTTGCCTCTGGAAAGTCTGCGTTATTTTTCCCGTGGCATTTCTTATATGTGACGTACACTGGAAGGCAATACACAGGAGGGTAAGACAATTTCTTAATGACTACCCACAAAATGACTTTGGATAGTGATGATGTCGTTTGACTCAGAAAGCAGTTTTCATTTCCTGTATACTGCAAGGGCCACAATCACTCTTTGTTCTGAGATCACCCACAGCGGAGGGGAGCCTGCGCCTTGGGAAGACCTAACTTGGAACTTCAGCGGGTAATTGGCTCAGCACAGCTGAGTGGCTTCTTCAGAATTTTGGCCTGAGTGTAACATGCACAAGAGGCGTTCATTCTGAGCCTGTGCCAACCCAGTTAACGTACTAGTATCCAACAAATAATCCCTGCTAGGATGCAACGGTGAGATCTTAGTCTGATCATGCTTTGTGGAAACACTTGAGCCAGAATAACATGCCTGGTCTCTTTTTATCTTTGCTCATTCTTTATGTTCACCTAGTCTTTCCTGTGGCTAAGTAGTGATCAGAGTGCCTTTCTCCTGTATTATTGCTGGCCACTGGTGGCAACTATTTCTCAACTTTTCATTAAGGTCAGCTCACCAGGACAGACTCTTCTGTGAGGGCAGACATGCAGCCTACACATGCATATGTGTGCTCATCTCTTCACATGTGGGAAGTAGTGAAGTGGGAGACAGTTTTAATAAGCCCATTTGGTTGTAGATTGAAGCCATATTTTCCAATTAAGCTTTATCTGGAGGAAAAGTGTGATTTTGTTATCTAAATATCTGGGTGTTTTTGCTGTCTCAACGTCTTCCAAAGCCAACAAGGGAACATGAGGGATGATTTAACATACCCATCTGTTCCCAATACTTCCATATAAAACTGTGGCATTAATGTTATGTACCACACAGGACAACTGTGAGCCTTCAGTGAGATACAAGTCAGTGCTTAGTGTCAGCCATCATGGTTAGATACCAATGGTTAGATGCCAAGAAATACAATGTCTTGCTGCAATGTTTTGTAAGCCCAGCTCTCCTTTGTATTGGTCCCTCATTTCTAGTGATATATTATATTTGAAACCCACTTTATCATTAAATTCAGTTGGGTTTGTGGTTTGTTTAGAGATCCAATCTGGTACAAACTGCTTTGAGCTGGACTTGTGCCACTTGGGCCAATGGTATTATTTTGCTAAACTTTAGTGTGCCTGGATTGTCCCTTTGTGTCTTTCATCCTTTCCTTATTTTCTTTTAGTCATTCATCTCATTCTAAAAAAAAACAAAAAAAAACAAAAAAAAAAACACTTAGAATTTCTCCTATCACTAAAATATACTTTTAGGTATTTCTTACTTTTTTTTTTTTGAGGTAGGGTCTCACTCTAGCCCAGGCTGACCTGGAATTCACTCTGTAATCTCAGAGTGGCCTCGAATTTGTGGCGATCCTCCTACCTCTGCCTCTCAAGTGCTGGGATTAAAAGCATGTGCTACCACGCCCAGCTAGGCATTTCTTCCTCTTAATAAAGATACCTTGTAAGGGTCTGAGGAGATGGCTCATCAGCTAAAGTGTTGGCTCACAAAGTCTGATGGCCCTAGTTCAATTTCTTGGTAGCCATGTACAGCCAGATGCAAAAAGTGCCGCATGCATCTGTATTTGCAGTGCAGGAGGCCCTAGCTTACCCACTCTCCCTCTTATATAAATAAATAAGTGATTTTTTTTTTTTTTCGAGGTAGGGTCTCACTCTTGCTCAGGCTGACCTGGAATTCACTATGTAGTCTCAGGGTGGCCTCAACCTCACAGCGATCCTCCTACCTCTGCCTCCTGAGTGCTGGGATTAAAGGAGTGTGCCACCACGCTCAGCAAATAAGTGATTATTTTGAAAAAGATGCCTTGTATGTTGTCACAGCTATGAAGGAAACTGCGGGAAAGGCATCTGGTTAGCCTAGTGCACCTTTTCCCCCATCCTTTACTTGGTCTTCTGATACTCCATTTCTTCTGGCTTAATTGTTCAACTATTACATTTACTTGATGGTTCTATCAACCTTGTCCACCATTTCTGGCTTTTCTAGTAGACATTACTAATTATTTTTCATAATCTTGCAGTGTGACAAATTTAGTAGACCTATATACAAAAAAAAAAAAAAAAAAACAAGATAAACACACAAGAAAATAAGGTGCTTAGGCGATAGACCTGTGTCTCCTGGACCCCTGCTAAGTCAGAGCCACATGAGACTCCTACTCTAGAGAGGAGGCATGCGTGGGAATGACACCAAGACATCAGTACAAAGAGTGCTGGCAGGCAAGATGAGCATATTGGAATTGGGAAAGAAAAAACAATGAAAAATAGAACAAAACTGCAAATTGACCATTTTATAATTTCATGTTCAAATTAATTTTATCTTCACTTTAAATTCCTACTAAGTTTAGCTTTAAATGATGCTTTAAAAGGTAGTTTAGGGCTGGAGAGATGGTTTAGTGGTTAAGTGCTTGCCTGTGAAGCTCAAGGACCCCAGTTCGAGGCTCGATTCCCCACTACCCATGTAAGCCAGATGCACAAGGTGGCGCATGCATCTGGAATTCGTTTGCAGTGGCTGGAGGCCCTGTTGTGCCCATTTTCCCTCTCTCTCTGCCTCTTTTTCTCTCTCTCAGTTGATCTCAAATAAATAAATAAAAATAAAAAATTCAAAAGATAGTTTATTTAGTTATTTCAAAAAAAAAAACCCCTTAAAAACAGAGGTCAATCCACCTCTGTTTTACCCTCCAAAGCTCAGGGACCATTGTTGGAAGCAGTGGCAGAAAGAATGTAAGAGTCAAAGGAAGGGGAGGACTGCTTACAACATTGTCTTTCCAACACAGAGGGCCCGTGATATTCATGACCTCAAAGTGGCTGCCACTACCTACACAAGACCTGCTTAGTAGGAGGAAAAAATGCTGACATCAAAATAGAAGAGAGGCCAGTTGGAAGAAGAATGGATTCAGTGGAGGGGAGATTTGTGAGGAGGAAGAGGAAGGGTGATGGGAGGAAATTAAGACCATGGTATGCTGTCTGCACTTATGCAAGTTGTCAAATAAGTTGAAAAAAATAGGGCCAAGTATCACTGGGCCTTGGAAAGTATAATGTAGGGGAAAATTTCATCTCGGTGAAGGTCAGTGTGTGAGGGCCTGATCAGAGTGGGGTGGAATTTGTGATGGAGTGTGAAGAACCAGGCTAACTATCACGGGCACTTTAAACCAAGAACACCCTTGCTGAAGCTTCTTCACTTACATGGATATTTAAAGCAGGCATGAGCAAGCGTACCCACGTCTGACTTACCACTTCACCTGCTAAGTATCGTTTGTGGATCACTTTTATGAAAAAACATGCTGTGGTCCCAGAGCATCTTGAGAAAAAGATATCACTGGGGCCTGTTTGGAAGCATTTAGACAGATACACACAATAAAATGGTCCCCACAGGTTAATATACCTCTCTCCTTACTGAGGAAAAGAAAGAGGAGGCAATTTATGCCTGTTACTTTTCACTTAAAAAATATCATCCCTGAGCCGGGAGTGGTGGCACACACCTCTAATCCCAGCACTCGGGAGGCAGAGGTAGAAGGATCATTGTGAGTTCAAGGCCACACTGAGAATACAGAGTGAATTCCAGGTTAGCCTGGGCTAGAGTGAGACCCTACCTTGAAAAATAAAACAAACAAACAAACAAACAAACAAAAAATCATCCCTGAAACTTTTCATAAGATTACAGTCTTTTCCTGAGCAGTTGGAAGCCATGATGTTACTATGTATGGCTTTTCCTTCCCAAGTTTTTTTCTTTCTTTCTTTCATTGTTTCCTTCCTTCCTTCCTTCCTTCCTTCCTTCCTTCCTTCCTTCCTTCCTTCCTTCCTTCCTTCTTCCCTCCCACCCTCCTTTTCTCTCTCTCTCTTTCTTTCTTGTACAGTTCACTATCGGGAACAGGGAAATTTAATAAAATCCTATCTTATCAAAAGAATTCCATAGTGAAAATTGGTAAGCGTCATTCCTTACATCCTAACAGTATAGCTGCAAAGATGATCTGGAAGATGCTGTAGATGAGGGGGAAGGTGAACACGAGGTTGAGCTCCTCGGGGCTGAAGGAGAGCTGCACGATGGTGGAGCACAGCTGAGTGTTCTGCATCCCTGTTTCCAAGGCAACGGTCCGGCACCTGCAAGGAGCGTTGAGAGAGTGTGTGCTTTAGTTGTTGTTTGGTTTATTATGGTGTCACATTAGAGGCAGACATGAGAACAAGTGCATCAGACGTGTAATTTTGTCTCTTCCCTCCTTTCCTCCCCCCTTGTTTGGCATACTGTGTATGTAGTACATTTGGAATGTGTCCTTGTATAGCATGTGCACATGCATGTGCAGATGCACATGCCCTGTGTGCCTATATGTGGATCCAGAGGACAACAACAGATGTCCTCTCTCTCTTTTCCACTACCTCCTCGAGACAAGATCTCTCACTGGACCTGGAGATGTCATTTTATCAGCCAGATTAGCTGATCCATGTCCCCAGTGATTCTTTGGTTTCCACTCCTGAAGGGGCTAAGTTACAGGCATGTGTGGCTATGCCCTGCTTTAAAAAATATATTTATTTATTTTCAAGGAGGCAGAGAGAGAAAGAGAAAGAGAGAATATGAGTGAGAGAGAAAATAGGCATGCCAGGATCTGTTGCCAGCCATGGTAAATGAACTCCAAATGCTAGTGTCACTTTGTGCATCTGGCTTCATATGGGTACTGGGAAACTGAACCCAGGCCAGCAGGATTTGCTAGCAAGCACCTTTACCTGTGGAGCCATCTCTCCAGCCCTGTGTTCTATATTTTTACGTAGGTGTTGGGGAGCAAACTCTGGATATCTCAGGCCCTCATGCTTGGACAGGAATGGCTTTTGCCTGTTGAGTCATTCCCTAAGCCTCACCCCTCTTTTTTGGCACAAGGTCTCACAATATAGTTCAGGCTAGCCTCTAACTTTTAATTCTCTTGCCTCAGCCTCCTGAGTGCTGAGATTGCATATGTTGTAAGGGGAAGGATTTGAATTGGCATCAGTATTTCCAGGCAATGGTGCCTGCTTGGATTCACATGTTGGTCTTGTGTGGAAACAAGGGCTACTGCCGATAAGGTGAGATCATTAGAGTGTGCTATAATTCAACATGACTAGTGTTCCTACAAAAGGGGGTGGGGTTAAGCTCAGAACCATGCTTAGAGGGAAGATGATTCAATGAGCCATAGGTAGAAGACGACCATGTTTAAACTGTGGAGAGAGACCTCCAGTGGCCCTCCCTCTCAGCCCCTCCCAAGGAACCAGGCCTGTCCCTCAGCCACCTTCACTCTGACTTCTACTATCTGAAACTGTAACCCAGCACCTCTGTGTCCTTCAGAGCCACTCAGTTTGTGGTGCTTTGTTACAGTAGTCCTAGCAAACTAATGAAGCGGCTAGTAAGGAATAAAATTTTTCTGACCAATTGACCCAAATACCATACCTGTACCAGGGTTGACCAGCTATCCTAGCCAGGAAAAACCCCAGGAGGTAACCAGCTATAGGAAACAGCGTTCCTATGACCCATAGCTTGGGTTCGATGATCCAGGCACTTTGGTAGAGGATCCCTCCAACCACCGCGATGAGCACAATGAGGATTGCTCCTGCTATCGACCCAACCTGGAAACAAAGACGCACATGAACCCAGACATCCTGACTGACAGCAATTGCAGTCAGAGATGAGGACTAGAATCTGCCTGCTCATAGGGCTCTGCTGGAAGCGCTGATGCTGGAAACCAGTGTGGACATATCTCAAGAAATCAGAGCCAGCTACTCGCTTCCATAATGGCTCTGCTAGTTTGCACTCCCACGAGCAGGGAATAAGAGTTCCTCCCTCCTGCGTCCTTGCCATATACCACTCCTGTGTATACACCCTAAGGCCTTCACATTCCACTACATAGGTACCTGCCTTCCCGTATTTATTGTTGCTTTATTTACAATAACTAAGACTCGGAGTCAGCGCATACGATCATTGACAGATAACAAAAAATGTGGCGTATATACACAGAGCAGTTCTATCCAGGAGTACGGAAAAATAAAGTGATGAAATCTGCAGGAAAGTGGATGGACCTGGGAATAATTATATTAAGCTCAGAAAGATCAAAATCTCATGCTCTCCATGCTACGCAGATCCTAGCTTGTGATAGCTGTAAGTGTGTGCATAAAGGGGCACAAGTGCGGGTAAAACCTGTAGAGATGGGACGGTAACTTAGAGTGAGAATAAGGAGGGGTACGGGAAGGGTGAAGGGACACACAGGACGTGTAAGCAGAAGGGGGAGGGTGTCTGGGGGAGAGGTGCGGGTGCAGGGGGCTTGGGGAGAGGAGGAAGGAATGAGAATTACCCGAAACAAGTCCTCCTCTTCCCTCTAATTCCCTCCTCAGCATGTTTTTCTTCCTTTTGTTAATGTCACAAGCATCCTTTTATCTGGCCCCCATCCACCTCATCTCTTTATTTTCACTTTTGATTACAGTTCTATGTTTATAGTTAAAACAAATTGTTTTGAAAACTGTCAGAATGAATGATTTCTAAAGCTCTGTTAGCCAATGTTGCAGTCAGGGTTACACTGCTGGCAGAAATCAGCCCATCAAGAGCAGCTTATGGGACAAAAGGGTTTATTTTGGCTTACAGACTAGGGGGGAAGCTCCATGATGGCAGGGGAAAACAATGGCATGAGCAGAGGGTGAGCATCACCCCCTGGCCAACATAAGGTGGAGAATAGCAACAGGAGAGTGTGCCAAACACTGGCAAGGGGACACTGGCTACAATCCCCATAAGTCCACCCCCAACAATGCACTCCCTCCAAGAGGCATTAATTCCCAAATCTCCATCAGCTGGGAGCCTAGCTTTCAGAACACCTAAGTTTATGGGGGACACCTGAATCAAACCACCCCAGCCAACTAAGAAAAATGAATAGAAAAGGGAAAAAGACAGCACATATTGTGTTTATTCTTGATCGGCCTAAAGGGGATATTCTAGCTTGGGAATAGTCTTATCCAAAGCAAAGAAAACCCCACCACAGCAGGCGCCTGGAAGACCTGGCTTCAAACACACTGAACTCGTGTTCTGTCTCTGTTGGCAAATCTGAGCCTTTATGAATTTAATTTCTTCATTTGTAATTGAGGATAAAATCTTGCCTAGTCACCGTCTATGGCTGTTACAATAAGATAATTGATAGACAATGCTATAAAGGGCACATATAATTTTAAAAATTATTTTCTCCTATTTTAAAATTTTAAATATTTGAAGGTGAGAACATTTTTTTTTTCCCAGAGAAACAAGGACTATCAAGTAGTTCATTTTTGTTCCTGAGCAGCAAATGTATCATCGTCTGTGTGCATGTCCACATCAGTAGCTAGAACATTGTTGACATAGTTCATGAGGGGAAATGAATAGCTACTGCCCATATTTAGTATCTACCACTTTCTAGGTGCTGAAATGGCCACATGGTTGTAGGCCTGAGGATGATAAGCTCTGCTTTCTATGATAGCTGCCTAGAGCTTTTTTTTTTTTTTTTTTTTTTTTTTTTAGCACAAAGTCAGACAAGATAACAGAACCACAGAAAGCGGTCTTAATTAGTGTTCTCCAGGATGGATAGAATCTACCGTGTGCATGGCTCAGGAATAGGGTTCTACAAGGTGGACTGCATGACACGCAACTGCAGGCCCCCCACAAGGGCGTTACACAAGGAGAGACACATGGTTGAGTGGAAGGAGAGAACACACCGTTCCCTGCTTTCTGAGGAGTGTCCCACTGTCTGTCCCACTGTGGTGTCCAACTGTTCAACTGTGGTGTGGCACACTTACTTTAAGAATGATCTTGGCTTTTTCGGGCCACTTATGATTGACAAACATTCCAATGGAAACAGGGACGACCAGAGCAACAAGAGAAGTACCTAGAAATGATAAAACAACATATAACACAAGAAAAATAAAAAGTAAGTAGCTTGGATGAAGCTTGGGTCATATTTCAGTCTTTGTTCTTGAATACACAAAACAGGATACATGATCTCCCCCGCCCTCATGTATACCCCTGCACACGCATTGCTTCTTTATCCATTCCAGTTAATAATTTAGTACTATAGGTAAAGAATCGATAATATTGGAGATGTAAATTCCTTGTCTATATCTGCTGATGATTTTTTTTTTTAGAGGTCCTTATATTGACAATAGATGTTAGTTTCTATATGTCAAAATCTTGGCTTTTTTAGTTACTCAGATCCTTATTTTCTAAAAAAAATTCATAAAGTTTATGTGTGTGCATGTATATGAATGTTCTTGCAGTGTACATAAATAATCTTTTAATCTGTTACTTCACAATAGTCCAAATGAAAGAAACAGCTAAAAATATTAAAATAAAATATCAAAAACTTGGTCATGAGCTCCAGGAATTTTGAAGGCCAGTGCGTTCTAGTTAAAACTTAGTTCAGTTATTCAAATTTATGATGGCAAGGTGAGAGAATAGGATGAAAAAGCATGCCTTAAATTTTCTGTGAGATAATATATTTGACGACCTTTCATGTAATTATAATTCTCTGTAGCAGCGTGCTCACCCAGCTGGATAAAGAGTCATACTTCAACTTCACCATGGTAGATTTACTGCTGCTCTTGTGACGTATGGTTTGTTTTCCCATGTTATTTAATACTTATCTGTCCATACTGCTTTTGTTTAACTGAACACCAATAGCTTCTAACTTCTCAAGGCCTATTTCTTTTTCAAATATCCTTTTTAGAGTAGCATGAGGAAGTCGATTCAAATAATAAAATTCTAACGGGAGAAGTTAACCTAGAATTAGGACAGATTTGACTCTGGGATTGGAAAACAGACTATAGATCGCAATCTGGAAAATATTAGTTTAAGATGAATATAGTAGCAAAATACCACATTTTTTGTGTAATTTTTTACCCTTAGAGACAATGTGTCAACAATTACTTTTGCTCCAAAATTATATAACATAAGAATTAACTAATGACTAAGGGAAAGAAAGGAAGAAGGGAGAGAGAGCGGGAGCAAGAGCAAGAGCGAGAACGAGAGCAAGAGAGAGAGAGAGAGAGAAGGAATATGGATAGGGAAGCCCTCCTGCCCAGGGGAAAATGCCTTGGTATATTCCTACATCCTATCATATCATTTTGGAAGGAGACTTCCTTTATTGGATCTCTGGAAGACTACACCCTAAATTTGTAGGTCTGAGTTAAAATTATCTTGATACAATTTGTTAGCCTTTCTGGCTCAAGGTCCTCATGTTCTTGAGGTGCCCAGACATAACTAGGTAAGTATGAGCAGCTGTATTCATGACAGAAGCTTTTCCTCGCTGGACCAGGTGAGGGCAGATGTTTAGTGACCTGAAGTTGATGAGAAAAGGGAAGTCTTGGGAGTTCTCCATGCCCACATGTGGGCCTTCTGACCATTACCCCTGGATTCTTCATTCCTCAATGGCAGGGGAGTGGACACCCTTCTCTTTCAAGTCTCTGTCTTACTTGCTTCTCATTTCCCCTGCCGTCTATAAAAGACGTTTGTCTATGTGGACTAAAGAAGCTGGTTATAGTTACCTCGTGGGGAACTTGACTTAGTCTTTAGTGAAGTGTCCACTGAGAGGGGCAATGGGGAGAAAGAAAGATGAGAGAAGAGCCAGAATGAGAGAGGGCTAACAGTGGAAGTGGGAGCTGAGGCTTGCTTGGGCTTCCGCATGTGGGCACTGGGTAGGATGATGCCCACTTTCTTGTGCTGTTGTGAGAACTCAGCGATTATGTGGACCTAAAGATGTCAGTACAAGACCCTCAGCATGAGACGCACGTGTAGGTTCAGCCACCTGCCGTGGACTTTAGTTTTAGTGGCTCCGGCTGTGCAGGGCACTCTTCCCAGCCACGTGGCCCACATGTCAGCTTTTGTGGGGCCAGCAGAATTCCTTCAGTGGCGGGAGCTTGCTGCGCACTGTGTGGGAGCTGTCCTGAGCCCTGGGCCTGCCTGCAGAGCTGGGTGGAGAGCCAGCCAGAAGCTATTCCCAGCTCCCCAGTAACCTTGAGCAAATTAAACAATTACCCCAAACCTCAACAACCTCATTTATCAGTGATGACAACATCTCAGGAGGCCATCAACTCATTATTTTCTTCATTAAAAAAAAAAAAAGCCACAAGAAAACTGGAAAGTCGCTGGGGAGATAGGTCAGTCAGTGAAGCGCTTGCCTCACAAGCATTATGACCTGAGTTCAATTCCCAAAACCCACATCAGAAAAGTGCAGAGGCCTGGGGGATTGCTCAGGGGGTGAAGCGCTTGCTGAACAAGTACAAGGACCGGCGTTCACTTCCGTAGCATCCATGCAAATGCCTGAAATGGCGGTGCGTGCCTGTAATCCTGGAGCTCAGGCGTGGAGACAGGAGGAGGATCCTTGGGATGTGTTGGCTAGCTAGACTAGCTGAATCGGGAAGCTCTAGGTTCAGTGAGAGATTCTGTCTGAATAAACAGGGTGGAGAGCAATTGAGGAAGACAGCTGACTCTGGCCTCTCCATGCACACAGGTACCCTTGCATGAGCATCTGCACACACACACACACACACACACCCATATATAGACATGCACAATGCACATGCACACCACACATGCAAAAAAAAAATCTTGTATGGCAGCACATGTTTACAGTCTCTGTGTTGGGGAGGTAGAGAAAGACACAGGCTTGGGGCTAATTGGCAAGCCAGTCTAGCCTACTTGGTAAATTCCAAGCCAGTGAGAGAATCTGTCTCAAAAAAAAAAGAGAAAAAAAAAAAAAAAAAGAAGTGAAAGGTAAGTAAGGAAAGACACCCGAGGTTGTCCTTTGGCTTCCACATGGGCACATCCGTGTACCCACCCACACACATTACACAACCTAGAAAATGTAAGGTCAAAGGTCAGATTGGTGAATGGGCTGGACAAGTGTTGTGGTGTACAAACAGAGTTAATCTTTGGCTCCCAACTCCTTTCTCTTCCTATTTCCTTCATTTCTGTTCTCTTTTTTACTCTTGACCTCTTCTGGTGATATTTTCTTCTACTGAGGTGCTAATTCCTTTCTCACTTTCTCCTCATTTCAAAAATCTAGTCACCTTAAAAGATATGGTATAAGTCATCCACACAGTAGTTAGAATTAATCAATATTCTCATTGCCATTTTCCAGAAGGGAATGATTATCAAAAGGAGATTATTCTAAAGCTTAACTTCTTCTTTTTTTTTTTTTTTCTGGCAATGAGGAGTGAGCAATCAAAACTCCCCAGTAAGCAGATAGAGTCTCGAAAGGCCCACGATATTCTACGCTAGAATAGACCACGGTGTTAGGTGCTTAGACAGGGATATAGGTCTGTGGACAGGGAGGGTCCTCCAGACCCTGTTTGCAAGAGATTCTAGCTGAGATGAGAGTATTCTCAGGGACACATATTTTCCTGAAGTCAAGCAGGACCACTATTGTCCCCTCAAATCTAGTGATTGTCCACGCTATGTGCAGTGCAGAGACAAGAGACTCTGCACACAGCAATCCAGACCAGCCCCCCCAGTGCTCGCTAAGTGCTCTGGCTCACTCGCCTATGGCACGGAGCACATTCCTTCACAGAAACGACACTGTGAGCAGAAGGGAGTTTTAGTCCACCCCCCTATGCTAACAAGAATTCCCTACAAGCATCTCAAGGAGTTGCTGTGATTGGTGGGAGACCCACACCTTTCTGAGGCAGTTAAAGGAAGACTTCTCCAGGGCCAGCAGAGAGACTGTTGTACAGTGTACCTGGGGCTTGGCCCTGTGGTGAACTGCCTCTCACTCCTGTTACGGTGCTTCTGTGGGTAAGCCTGCTTTGGGCATACTGTTTCTTTTCCTTCCTTTGACTTCATCCTTGAGTTACACCAAACACTTCGTCCTCCATCATTCTCTGATTTTTTAAAAAAAATAAATATTTAATCAATTAATTTATTTGTGAGAGAGATAAAGAGGCAGTCAGAGAGAGAGAGAGAGAGAGAGAGAGAGAGAGAATGGGCACGCCAGGGCCCCCAGCCACTGCAAACGAACTCCAGGTGCATGCACCACCTTGTGCATCTGGTTTACGTGAGTTCTGGGGAATTGAACCTGGGACCTTAGGCTTTGCAGGCACATGCCTTAACCACTTAGCCATCTCTCCAGCCCCATCTTATGATTTTCTAACAAACAAACATCTCTCCTTTGATATTGGGGTTGAACATTCAGAAGCAGACGTGAGCAGAGCAGGTGTAACTAGCCATTTGACTTCCTGGACATGGAAATGCAGTCTTTACATTAAAGTGTCTTTTGTATCAAGATGTGGCTCACAGTCAAGGATGAGAAAGAAGCTTCATTTGGGAGATTCCCATTGGGTATAACCATCACTCTATCTTGAAGTCATCACCTGGACTTTTTGTGTGTTTCCTTTTATTTCATTGTGTGGTGAACCAGGCATGCTTTGGAGGTCAGGGAACAGTGGTGAGGTCTCACATACAGCCATGTAAGCCTCGTCAAGGACATATTGCTGGAGTGAGGAGAAACCCTTAAATTGGCTCCTTGCTATGGAGACTGGAGCTAAGGGAAACTTAAATTCTCCTCATGAGAACAAGGTTTGGAATTTGCGTTTTGTCTATCCTCACCTAAACGCCAAAGTGATTTTCTAATGAAATTGTATTTGGGAAAAATCTGTCTCTGGTTTGAGAGGTAAGTGACGCTTGGCCGTGAGCCTGACTTGAGATCCTAGCACAGAGTCTATGAAACAGTCTTGCAGAGGCGTGACCTACCTATGTTATCATAGGGAATCACGATGGTCCCGGAGTCGACCCACATCTTGGTGTAGATGTACAGGCAAAGGGGCATCATGCCGAGGGCAAGCAGTGTGGAGCACGTGGTCATGCTGACGCTGGAACAAAAGAAGCAGCTTGATGTGCACCCGCGCTCCCTAGGGAACAGTTGTTTCATTCCCGGTTCATCACCATCAAGTCCCGCAAAAGCCTGACTCCATTAGTAATGCCATCCCATGTGAAGGCAGAAATATGCGCATGCGAGTGTGTGACGTCTGCCCACTTAATCTGCGCTGTCCATCCCTCAACATTGGTCTTGGGTTCTCAGTGACGTTTATGACCTGAGCACTCCTCCTGTTATATGACTTTTTCTCCAGCCCTAACACGACCACCCCATCGGCATCTTGGAAATGGTAACAGAACTGAGAACACTCTCTAGCGGAAAGGAAAGAAGGGCGGGGTGTGTCCAGGACTCTAGCCATGAAGTCCAGCCCCTCCCCTTAGCTGCAAGTGGTCTTGGGAGACGCTAGGGTGTACAGGAAGTGGATGGCTAACCAAAAGTGTTCCTCCATGATGCAGATTAGGTGATGTGGTGGGACTTTGTGTTTGGGGGTCACCCATGCTTCTGTAAGTAACCCCTTACTCATACTGTGTGCGTAGCCATGATAAACTCATTGGTTCTCCAAACTGGACTCTATCTGGTGTGATTAGATGTTTATTCACATCTCCCAGGAAGCATGAATACACCTTTGAGACAACCATCAGAGAAGAGCAAACATGATCATTTGCCATGGGTGCCTGGCGGAGTAGGCTGATTTTAGCTTTGGTCATGAGGAATCTCTGTTAACTGATGCCATTTTTAGCACTGTGACAGAAGACACAAAGGACTTCGAACTCCAAATGCTTGCACCACCCAGTGGCATGTGTGACCTTGCGCTTGCCTCACCTTTGTGCTTCTGGCTAAAGGGTGATCTGAAGAGTAGGACCTGGGTCTTTAGGCTTGGCAGGCAAGTGCCTTAATGGCTAAGCCATCTCTCTAGCCCAAGAAAGGAACTTTTGGGTAGTGAGTCTTCCTGGTCCTCTTCAAAGTGTCCTAGACACGGGGGCCATTGTCAGCCTGTGAAGCACAGCAGCTTGATGCCTGAACTCTGAAGCCACTCACTGGTTTGGAAGAAGGTGACGCCCCTTAGTGTGTGGCTGTGGGGAATGTGTGTGACTTCTCCTTGCCAGTCCCTCGAACTACAAAGAGATAGGTAATCACCGGTACCTCCTAGGCTGTGGAGAACAAAATAACCGGTCTCCCGAACAGTACCTGACCCTCACTGAGAGACAGTTGCTATTTTTGTTTATGTAGAAATGAGTGCATTCATTTTCTACTTCACTACTGTGTGGCATCAGACAAGTTAGAACAAGTTTTCTGAAAGATTGTCTCTGAGGCAGCTGTAGCATTGAGCTGATTAGAGTGACAATTTCCTAAGGCTGTTACATGCTTACTTGGAGGAACATACTGCATGCTTACACTGCATGCCTGCCCTCTAAACACCAGCACCAGCACCTGTGCACTGTGATGAGGAAGGTGAATGAAAATAAAGGCTTTATCTCAGTGCATCTAATTAAAAATTTTCAAGTATGGGTTAAAACAGGGTGGGGGAAATATATCAAGAGTCTTAACTTCTTTAATAATCTTTTCTTTTAAGTGAATTGACGTGCTTGAAATGAGTTTAAAAGATTCGGATAAAAAATGTTTGTATTAGCTGGGCATGATGGCGCATGCCTTTAGTTCCAGCTCTCAGGAGGCAAAGGTAGAAGGATTGCAGTAAGTTTGAGGCCACCCTGAGACTACATAGTGAATTCCAGGTTATTTTGAGCTAGAGCAAGACCCTACCTCAAAATAGCTTATATTAATACAGTTAAAATAGTATAACAATAACCAACAGGAGGGGAACTAAAGACAAAATATCCCATGTCTTCTCTCATTTAGAGAAGATTATATATTATGTAACATATTATATATATATATATGTAGAGAGAGAGAGAGAGAGAGAGAGAGATGAAAGCAGAGAGGGATGGGGAGGTTGGAAACGATAAAGGTAGCAAAGAAGGGTAAAATGCAATGATATACATGTATTGAAGTGTCCTAATGATACCCATTGTTTTGTATACTAACTAAAACAAAATTAATAAAAAGGGTTTCTGAGAAATTCCATCCACTATGGCTATAGATTAACTTCATATAGCTCGAAAGTAGGGTGTGAAGGTAGCGTCCTAGCCAGAAAAATAAAGTTCAGTTGCTATTAATAGTGCTCTGTCCTACTTGCAATGGTAAAGACCTTCTTTCCTTTCCTCCCTTTATTTGTTGTTCTCTGTCTTAAATTGTCCTCATAGTTAAGTCAACATGATTTCTATGAATCCAATATCTTCCTGAGAGGGAGGATGGATGTGCAGGGGACTAGAAATCCTTATCTAGGCCACAGTGAGGAGCAGCCTGAGAGTATGTTTTTAACTCTATGAACACGTTTTAGAAGGAAGTTAGGAACTTTCTTTTGTTAAAAAAATTTCTTGAGCCGGGTGTGGTGGCACACGCCTTTAATCCTAGCACTCGGGAGCAGAGGTAGGAGGATCACCATGAGTTCGAGGCCATCCTGAGACTCCATAGTGAATTCCAGGTCAGCCTGAACTAGAGTGAGACCCTACCTTGAAAAACCAAACAACAACAACAAAATTTCTTTGTGAAAGCTTTGATTCTGATTTTTTTGTGTGTGTGTGTTTGTATGCATATAGGTGTGTGCAATGGAAGTTGGCAGACAACTTGGGGTGTCGTTACTCAGAGACAACAGACAGTGTCACTCTATAACCTTGAACTATGCACAATAAGGTTGATTGGCCACTGAGTTCTAGAAGTTCGCCTTCCCACGTTTCTATCTGACCAACATGGTATTACAAATTTGTGTGCTACCACATCCCACTTTGTTACGTGTATCCTGGGGATTGAACTCAGGTTCTTATGTGTGTAACATAGGCATCTTACCAGCCCTTCAATTTTGAATTACTGTTCAGACAATTTATGAAGCCATATCATGGTTTTGTTTGGTGTGGAAAATTCCTAAGGATTACATGGGCAGACAAGGTTGGAGTAAAGGAGAAACAGTTTCTATTTATTTTGTTGTTTTGTCAAAAAGTTTTGTTTGTTGGCAAAAAGCTACTAAGAGTAACATGTGATTAGGTGGCTGGAGGTGGATGTTATATGAATGAATAATAAGAACAAAATCATGACACTGAAAATGTAGAAATGATTCGCAGATAATGTTAATGAACAGTGGAGAGGAATAAGTTCACAAAACCCCTTATTTTACATGGAAAAATGTGAAGTTCTACAAAGGGTAGAGATGTCAAAAATAGAAATGTTACTGAGAGTTTATATTGGAATGAGAGAAAACGCTAGTGTACCAGAAAATAAAAAAAAAATATTTTTGGCTTTAATTCTTGGCAGCTAATTCCATTAGCTTCCAGGGAAAACTTTTATGTGTGTGTAGAAGTAAAAGAAATTAATAGATGAGAACTCTCTGCATGTTGAGGAATTCAGTGAAATTAGTGACCCAAAATGCAGACACCTACAATCACATTAAAAGTGAAATACCACATTTGAAATGATCAAAAGCACAGTGTCTAGAGGCTTGGTAGATGGTTTACTAGGTATGATCACGTGTCATGCAAACATGGGGGCTTGAGAAGGACCAATTTGCTCCCAAGTTCTATCCCCAGCACCCACTTAAACAGCTAGGTCTGGTTGTGCACGTCTGTAACTCCAGGCCTGTGAGAAGCACAGACCAGAGAATTACTAAGGCTTGTTGGTCAGTCAGACTGACTGAAAAGCTCCGGGCTCAGTGAGAGACCCTAAGTCACAGAAACAACCAGGAAGAGTGACAGAGAGGACTCCCAATGTCCTCCTCCTGACGCCCGATGTGTCCTCCTCACGAGGGTGAGCAGGGCACAGACCTCTGTACATACGTGTATCCATACTATACATAACCCACACAGTACCATGCCACACATACTACATACATCAAAAAGAAAGCAGATGGTGTAGGTCGGCTTGATTAGGTAGGGGCTGATATGTGATAGAAATATAGAAATCGGAGAGGAAATTCGTGGATATTACCAATCCATATTCCAAGTCCGATACAGATATGCACTGACTCAGTGATGTTATAAAGGTGACAAACTTTAATCTTTATCATCTACCAATGCAGACAATATTAGCACTGACCTGAGAATTTTTTTTTTTTTTTAAGGAGTAAGATATACCAATGTACTGTGAGTACTCAGTACAGTGCTAGGCAAATAATATGACCTATAAAACATTAGCTGATAAAATCAAATCAATAATAGATGAAAGAAATAAAACTTGGTTATTGTGAGGGCAGATAAAAGGAAGGGTGAGGTGCTGGGAAGATGGATCAACAGTTAAAGTCACTTGTTTGCAGATCTACTGTCCTTGGTTCAATTCCCCAATGCCACAAGAGGTGCAAAGTGGGGCATGCATCTGCAGTCTGCTTGCAGTGACAAGAGGCATTGTTGTGCCCATGCTCACCCCCTTCTTTCTCTCTCGCTCTTAAATAAACAAACAAACAAACAAACAAACAAACAAATACTTTTTAAAGGGAAGAGTCATATAGGACTCGGCTATTTCTCCCAGAGTAGAGATGAGATTAGTATGCCTAACTGAAGTGGGAAGGATTGCTCTGCATTTGTACGAAGCCAGAGGGACATGGATCATAACCTTCTACAATATCATGGATACTAACTTGGAAAATGAAACATGTAACTATATTTGGCCAAAGACAAATAAAAACGTGATAGGAAAAGCCACAGAAAAGGAAATGCAGAGACTGTAGAAAACAGATAGTAGTGAAGAAACTGGGGGAATAAAGAAAAGGAGGCCTGAGAATAGAGCCTCCAGAGAAGCCAGGGGAAGGGGAAAGAAAAAGTAATTGTAGAAGCAGAGCCCATTGCCTGTGGGGATGAGGGGACACAGGGGTGCAGGAAGTCTCACTGTAGAGATGGAGACCTCCCTGTGGGGATGAGGGGACACAGGGGTGCAGGAAGTCTCACTGTAGAGATGGAGACCTGCCTCTGGGGATAAGCGGACACAATGATGCAGGAAGTTCCATTGGCCTTGGCCACTATCAGATTCATCTGACTGGTCACCCTCATTTGTCGTGGGTACATTTTGCTCATGTGATATCCATGGCATGACTATAACTTGGCTGGGAATGTTTGTTTATGGATCAGATTCACAAATGACACTGTTCCAGGCTGGGGCCATCACGGGAGTAGCTGAAATATCACGTGTATTTTATGAGGACAAATAACTTGTTTATTTTTCATATGCATTTATTTTAAAGACAATGTAATGGTTTCTACCTGAGAAGACATGATGGGAGGGGGAGGGGAAATCGTGTCTTCTCCCAGGAACCACCTCCAGGAAAGTTAACACCAGGGAGAATTGTTTGTTTTGATAGCATTGTGTGATATTTCTCAAACAGTGAAGGGAGATACTGTTATAAGTGCTCATGTCACCACTGACAGTTTTGCAGTTCAAGTAGAGAAGGGAAGGTAACAGTGAGAGAAAGAACTGGGAATGTAAGTGGTGATGGGATGTATCTATGTGAATTATCATGACAGTTATCAAATACCATGGAAGACTACAATTTTGCAGGTCTCTTATCCAATAACTACGAATTTACATTCGTGATTTGCTGTAAAAAATATGTGAAGGTCTGGAAAGATTCCTCAGTGGTTAAAGATACGTGCTTGCAAAGCCTGTTCATTCTGGTTTAATTCCCAAGTCACCCATGTAAGCCAGAATACAAAAAGTGGCAAAAGCATCTGGCATTCATTTGCAGCAGCAAGAGGCCCTGGCATGCCCACTCCCCACAAACACATAGATAAATAACTTTTACAGGGTTATGTTCATGATTCAGTGGTTAAAGGTGCTTGCTTACAAAGTCTGCTGTAAAACTAGATATGAAACGTTGCACAAACCTCTGGCATTGGTTTGCGATAGCAAGAGATCCTGACACCCCCCCCCATGCATAACAATTAATAAATAAGCATACATGTTTTAAAAAGTATTGTCTTATTTAAAAACATTGTCTCCCTAATGTGCATGGTGTAATGTCATCTCACATAGAGCGTGATGAACCTCTTCTGTGATTGCAGTCCATGGATCATTCACTGGGTGGCATACAGTGGCACTTCTGGGGTACTGCTCACAGAAGGGTTCCCCCTTAGGATGAATGAGCAGCAGCAGCTGCACCTCATGAGTCGCCTTCTTTTGCAGTGCAGGCACCCTGTATTGTTCCCTTTCTGTGTAGGACTCGGGTCCCCCTGTCTAGCACCCCTTTCCTTCTTTCTGATCATCTGTGTGCTAGAAGACCGCACAAAAGAGCCCCTGAATCAGGCAAGTTTAATGGAGCATCCATGAGAAAACCAGTAAAACTAAGTGTGTGCAGACATTTCTGAGTCTTGTCAAGTTCCAGGCAGTTGAGGTTGCTAGACAGGCGACAATCAGGCTGGGTAGATACTACTGTTGGGTGTCGTATGCAAGGTGGGCGTGGACCTGAGGAACACACACTTTACATAATTATAGGAGAATTTACATAATAATTTACATAATTCTAGGATTTATCCAATGTTCTCTTTCTTATTCTGAGATCGTTCTGACTGAAGTTTCATGAACACAGGCTAGATAAAGGTTTTCCTACAAGGTTTTACATTCTACTTTTTAAAAATATAATTTACATTATTTCACCAGCTCGACAAGACACCATACCATCTTTGGTTCAACAGAAACATAGTTTCCTTAAGGCCAGACAAGTGCAGTTCAGGGCTCTTTGACTGATTTTGCCATGACAGTCTGTAGGAGAGCCCATTTCAATTGTGGAACAAGCCAGGATCATATACAATTGATTTGTGCTCAGCAGCTGTAACCAATGTGGCATTACATTAAGGTGCGGGCTGTACTGTTACGATAGGGCTATATTGCTTAAAAGTTGCAAATATGCAAAAGCTGTTTAGTGGAGGTCAGATCTGCAGGGCCACTCCCCTCAGTTTTAGTGGGCATGAGCTTTGAGAGTTCTCTCCTCTGTGCTGGTCAAATGAAATTGAAGTCTAAAGAGACCTGATTGCTATATTGTGGTTCACAGATTAACCAAGATTCAACAGCATACTACCATACTGTGTTCTTGCACATGGCTTTTCTTTCAGGAAAAGAAATTCTACTGCCAGGTAGCAACTGCATGCTACTCTGCAAAAGTGGGCAGTGCATATACTCTGCAGACTGGAGAAATCAGTAATCGCTTGGGATGAGATCGCATGTTCCTACATGCTCACCAGACACTTGATCTGTGCAGTGGTTATAATTGTGGCTTTTCTCCTATGCATACAGTAGCTGGATATTATCAGTTGACTGCCCACAGTCTAGTGTTTCATGAGCACACATGCCATTGACACCTACATGTTCAGCAGAAATGCTTACCTTCCACAGGGAATGGGGGAGGTCAGGGGAGGGAAACACACTTTGTCTAGCCAATTGTCAGCATTAACATTCGATCTCTAGTCCCAGTGGTGCTTCTTATTCCTATTAGGTTTTTTTCCCACCTCTTGGTGCTGTATCAGATGGGCACAGGATAGATGGAGCATGCTTTATGATTTAGTCCATCCTGTGGGAAGCAGAGAAATTACTTCCTACTTTTTTTTTGTTTTTGTTTTTGGAGGTAGGGTCTCACACTAGCTCAGGCTGACCTGGAATTCACTATGTAATCTCAGGGTGGCTTCGGACTCATGGCGATCCTCCTACCTCTGCCTCCCGAGTGCTGGGATTAAAGGCGTGTGCCACCATGCCCGACTTGAAAGATTTTTTTTTTTAAATTCCTCAACAAGACTTTTTCAGTTACATCTTACTGCTTGGAAAATATCTTTTATGAAAAACTTTGACTCCTTTCCCAGAGATAATCTGTAATTATGTAACTCCTTGTTAACTGAATTAGACTTAAAAACACAAGCACCATATGCCAGATCAGAAGGGCGAAGCCCACATGCTTTCTCTCATATGTGAAGTCTAGATTTCAATTTGTACATACATATGGACATATGTATGTACATTACCTGAAGGTATAAAGGGAACTCTGTGAGAAGAAGAGAGCTAAGGGGAACAGGGAACAAGAGAGGCTGACAACATATAAACATGGCATGAGAGTAGAAGGAGTGACTATTTGGGGGAGGGGAAGGAGAGAGTGTAGTGAGAGGGAAAATGAGAAAAAAGTGTCTTATATATATATATATGTATGTATAAAAATGTCAAAATGAAACCAACTGCTTTGTATGCTAAGAATTCATAATAAAAATTAAAATGTAAATAAAACATTTCAGATTTTTTTTTTAAAGGAGCAGATTCTAGCTGCTAGGTAGCTCTACCAGGAGGTGCACGAAAGGGCGGATCCTCCCCACGGCTGATTTGAGTGGGCATTCAGAGGCCTCCAGCTGCTGGGAATGTTGACCCCTGCAGCAGTCGCCTCCCCAGGGCCGCTGTCTTACCTGAGGTCCATGTCACCGTCCACCCAGTAGGCCAGGATGTTGGAGGCGGTCCCTCCAGGGCAGCATCCCATGATGAGCACCACCACGGCCTGCAGCGGGAGGATGCCGAAGGCCACGGACAGGAGGAAGCCCGTGAGAGGCATGATGCCAAACTGGCAGAGGAAGCCCACGAGGATGCCCCACGGCCGCCTGATGTGCCCGAGGAACTTCCCCATCTCCACGTTGCACCCCATGGAGAACATCACCATGGCCAGCAGGATGGTCAGCACAGTGCTGAGTACCATACTGAGGATAGCATTGAAGTTGCTCTCGGGCACCACACAAGATGCCCCTTCACAGACGGTGGCGTTGGGGGAACACACCGAGGAGCCGTCCATCGCTGATTTTCAGCTCAGTCCACAAAAGCCCAGGCTGGCTCTCAAGCCAGCTTACTTGAACACGTCAAACTTTTAAACATGCGGCACTTGGTGTCACTTTCAAAAGCCACCTTAGAGAAGCAATAAAAAAAACAATAAATGCTAGTATGTCGGTTTTGAGAGGTGACATTACAACACAGCGCAAACAGTGAATCATAAAAGTTCAGCAAAACTACTGGCCCAGACAGAAAGTTACAATTAATCATTTATTACCATGATAATGACCCATGCTACGTAGCTATGTTAATGTTTAATGTCTGGAGAGCTTATTGAATAAAATCAACTACTGATCACTAAAGTCAGGTTTGAATAACACAGAACATTCTAGGGGCCGAGGATTAGAAATACATATTCTTTCCTTAGGTTCATTTGTGCATAGAAAGATGAGCTTTGAAAACACCAGTGTGCCCCATGACAAGCTATGTTATAAATTTGACATCAGACTGAACTGAACCCAGACCTCACTAGTTTTCCCATCGTCCAACTGAACTGTAGTGTTCATAAAGTATATATGTACATTCCAGAAACTTCTAGGGCCTGGATGCAGACTTACAGGGGAGTAAAACTTGGGAAAATGAAATATCGTTGTGTGTGTTTGTAAGTAACACCCGGAAAGGAGTGTGATTGTGGAGCCACCCTCGATTACTTGCACACGCAATTATGCACGTGTTGCCATAGCAACAGAGTGCTTTGTAGATAAAGACAATGCAGCTATTTCAAGGATGAACCTCGAGGATTAGGTCAAAGTGACAGGATGTCTTTATGCTTAAGAGTGAGGAATTAAAATTAGATTCTCTCTCTCTGTGTGTGTGTGTTTGTATATGTGTATATGTGTGTGTGTGTTTTGCAGGGAGGAATCCTAAGGGAGTTTGGTTGTTGGAAGTGTCAAATGGTGGGCAGAAAGATATACGTCATATAAGGCAAGACACAGAATGAGGAAGAGGAGCAATGGTTTTTAATGGTATTTAAAACCCAACTGAGGCAAGGAGTAGTATGAGTATTTCAGCCATGATTTACGACTTATAAGCCAAATTGTGATTCCGTGTGCAATGTAATCATTTTCAGCGAATTAGCATGCTCTTTCCACAGGTAAGGACCAGCTTGAGTCAGTAAAGTGCTTTATATCACAAAGCCACCCCCCACTGGTGATTGGAAACACTCAATCAGTTTGCAGGCTCTGGGCAGAAGATGAGTGAGTTTAGCCTGGTGGAAATTTGGAGTTCAACCTTAGAACAGGCTGGGTGTGGTGGTGGCACTTGGGAGACTGAAGCAGGAGGATCTTGAGTTCAAAGTCAACCTGGACTATACAGCAAGACCCTGTCTGAATCCTCCTTCTCCTGCAAAACCAACAAACTGACTACAGAAAACCTAACAGCTTTCTTAGAAAGGTGGGTGGCCAAGCCTGCTCTCACTCCTCCTACCCCAGGCTTGTCAAAGCGAGGGTTCTGATTCTGCCAGTCTGGGGTGGGCTCTGTTTTCTAGCAGGCTCAGGGTGGTCCGTGGTGATGACGCTGGTGACATGAAGGGCCTCAACCCAGAGCGTCCAGGGCCTGGACTGTGTCTTCCCATGCTGGTGAAGTCAGAACTTGGTGGAGGTGCACGGCCCGTGCTTTCTTGCACGAGTGGGGCGATGATGATCTCTGCCAAAGCCCCCCTCCACTGTCTTCTGGGATCTGAATCAGTTGGCCGTCTGCCAATTCCTGGGACAGACTTCTGTCTCTCTCACCACCGCCCTGCCCCACCCTGTGGGCTCAATGATTAGCTAGGCAACTCCTGAGGAGGCCTCTCCTCCCATTCCTGGTTGTGGAATGACTTGGCCCTGCCCTGCGGACGTCTCTCCAAGCATCTCCCGGTGCCCGTGGGCCCCAGAGCAGGTGAGCAGAGTGCGCCCCCTGCTGCCGAACCTTGCACCTGCAGCACCAGTGCTCTTTTAGGCACCTTTATACTCAAAGATCAGCTGAAAGGCGGGAGGGAGGTAACCTTGGACTTGACCTCAAGTAGCCTCTTCACTTCACCAGATCTTAATCTGCAAAGGAAACAAACGTTGAGCCCTAGCATGGAAAGTTTGGGATTTGGAAATTTCTCTTAAGTTGGGAAGGCTGCAGAGTAAGTCCAAAATATAGGACTCAAGACAGATGTTGGCAGAACTCCTTTGAACCCCAGAGGGCTTGGCCAGAGCAAGCTGATCAGGTGCAATCTATTTTTGGTCACTTTCCCCCCTTTCACATACATGCACTTATTTGACCTAGGGGTGTAAGAAAGGTCAGGTTGCTTATTATACAGGATCTTTGTCATTTCCATGTCTTTGTTACACAATTGTCAAGTATTTTTATTATTTTTATTTATTTAGTTAGTTATTTCTATTCATTGTATATGGTGGTTACATTTCCTGTAGATATTTTCTTTCTAGTATATAATGTACTTTAATCATATTCACTCCCTCTTCTTTCTCCCTCCTTCTCTCATAGCCACACTACCTTCCTCCTGCCTTGTTTTTATGTCATTATACATAAATGATTTTGTGTATGTAGATATGATCCAGTATCTCCATATCAGAGAAAGCATGCGATGTTTGTCTTTCTGAGTCTGGCTTATTTAATGTGATAGGATGATCTCCAGTTGCATTTATTTTCCAGCAAATATAATTTCGTCCCTCTTTTTTTTGGCTGAATAAAACTCCATTGTGTAAATATGCCACCGTTTCTTTATCCAGCCGTCTGTTAACACATACCTAGGTTGATCTCATCACTTGGCTGTTGGGTCAAGCCTGCAGTAAACACAGATGTGCGGTGATCTCTGTGCTATGTTTACGTAGAGTCCTTTAGCTGTCTACCCAGAAGTGGAATGGCTGGCTCATATGCTGGTTCTATTTCTAGTTTTCTGAGGAACCTTCAAACTGATTTTGTTTTTGTCCACAGTGCTGCAAGCAGGAAAGAGAAAGTGAAGAGAGCAGAATGCAGTTCAGAACAAAGCTGTTCTCAAATTTCAGATGACTTGCTAAGGAGGTTTTAGGCTCCCAGGGGCAGAATGCTTTGCATATAGACAACTTGCAAATGAGCAGTCTGTTTGACTAGACAGAGTGCTACAGTTCTGGTTTTTTCTTAAAAAAATGTGCCAACGCATTTCTAATTTTCACATTGTTTTTACATAAATTTGCACATTAGGCTCGAGAGGCCTTATATTCAAGTATTGGAGTGATTCACAATTAATTACTATCCTTAACTTTAGTGACATTCAAACTTGGGCATTGCAAATATCTAAATATATAAAAATCATCATCCGTTTACAGACAGAAGGGAGGAGCAGATGTACACCTGAGGGGGAGGTTGGGGGGTTGAGGCCTGGTTTTCCATTACGATTCTTTTACTTTCTTTGTCCTCACACACAAAGCTGAAATCGAAGCCATCCTCAAGCAGCATGTTCCAGCCATAGGCTCCTGGGTAGAGACACGGGGTTGCAGTTCACCTTGGCACCCTAGACTTCTCCTTGGCTCTAGTGTCGGTTTGGAGGGGCCAGTGGTTATCAGCTTGCCAGCATGACTGCTCTGAAGTTCACATGGTACAAGACGAGCTTTCTGTTCTTTGCTGTGTCATCAAGGACAGCTCTGTTGAGACCCACTGCCATCTGGGCTTGAGTGATTCTGCTGAACACCTTCTGTGACTGAAATTACTTTCCTTTCCCCCCGTTCCTTCTGTCACACTGATCTTCCCACCAGAGGCTTCCACCAACCCTCTTTGAAACACAACATGTCCTGGGGAGAATGGCAGGTGAAGGACTATCTAACAGTAAAAGGGGAAAAAATAAAAATAAAAAGACAGTGGAGAACTGGGAGAGGCAGGGAAACGGAGGGATGCGAATTTACAAAAGGACCAGGCTACAGGCTTAGAGTCAGAAGTAGTTCTTGGTCATCTTCTTTGGAAAATACTGTGCAAAATGTTTAGCTTTAACAAATGGTTGTGGATACTTACTGAAAGTATCAAGGGTGGAGTAGCCACGGCAGAAAAGAGTCACAGCTAAATGTGTACAAATTCCCATGAGCCTGAAAATTCCAGTGCAAGGTATTGATCTAAAGCCATATGTAAATTGTGTTTTCTGAAGACTTGAACTAGATCTGATAATAGCTCCTCAATGGAAAGAATTCAAAACTCCATCCAGGTGGGATGGCTTTCATGTCTTTTCACACTGTGGGCTTCTTTACATCATTGAGAACATTTGTTTATTTGTTTATCTACTTGAGAACAAGAAGGGTAGAGAGAGACAGAGGGAGAGAGAGAATGGGTGTATCAGGGCCTCCTACTGTTTCAAACTTCAGACACGTGCACCACTTTGTGCACCTGGCTTTACGTGGGTACTGGCGAATCAAACCCAGCTGTCAAGCTTTGCAAGGAAGTGCCCTTAACCATGGAGCAGTCTCTCCAGCCCTCTTTACATCATTTCGGATGAATGCTCAAATACCACACATATAATGTTATGTGAAAGTAAAATAATCCAGATACAAAGAACACTCACAAAGGTAGGTAAAGCTGAGCTGTGGCATCAGAAGTCAGGAGAGTGGGGACTGAGACGTGTCACATATCCTTCAGGGTCCATCATCAAAATAAAACTTAGCTGATTAGGGCATACTGGGGGAAATTATGTCCAGGTTTAGGGCAAGCAAGAGGAAGCAGTGGGCCTGAGAAGCCTGGGAAAATCAAGACCAGGTAGAAGTGGAAGAGGAGTAGGGAAAATAGATCAGAGGTGGGGTGGGATAATTTTGCCTTTAGCACTTTGACAAGAATTGTCATGCTTAATTATTTTGTCTCGGGCATTTTTGCTATCAGTTGAGGATTTCATAAATGTCTAAACTTAACTTTCAAGCAAATCTTCTCGTGTGCATTTTGATTCATTAGCAACATAGTTATGTGTTTGCTTATTGGTTTATTTTTGAGAGGGGGGCCTGGTTTCCAAAGCTGGCCTTGAGCTCACTCTATAGCCCACACTGGCTTCAAAGTCATGACTCTCTTTACCTCCATCTCCCACGTGCTGTGGTTATAGGCACGTAGCACCACATCTCACAGCAACACAAGTCTAAACATAAAACCTAAAGCACGTGTTTTTCTGATACCTCCTGTTGTCTTAAGCAAACTTGAAAGAAACTTTTTTTTAACTGATGGTTTTGCTTTTACATTTCGAGCCCGAGTGAATAGTAAGTAAACTTCTGGAAAGCCATGTGGTCATTTCCTACTGTGCTGTCATGGGATTGATTCTACAGTGGCACCTGTTGAAAATGACTTGTAGCGCCTCTGTGTTGAAGGAGCGTGGCCAGCTGTTAAGTCCAGCCAGGGGACTTGCTGTGGCCAAGTACATGACAGCGAGGGTGACGAGCATGTCACGTCTAAGCAGAAACCCGAAGCCACTGTGTGAGTGCAACACATCCCCCCACTCCTCTCCACCTGCCTTGGGAAATGGTAATACCAGGGAGCGGAGAGGCAGTAAGGAACATTCATTTTCATTAGTGGTGGTGACACCCTTCTCCATGCTACTTCCCCTGCCAAATTCCTTCCTCTGGACTGACAGCCCAACAAAACAGTTGGGACTTTGATGCCTCAGAAAACCTTATTCCCACGTGGCTTAACGCTGGTTAAGAAAGTTAGTTTCACAAACACCTCTATCGTGCACACCATCTGGTCCAGTTAGCAGGAACTTCCAAACCAGTGAAGATCATCTTCCTTCCTCACATCTGAAGTTGTGTACCTGGCGCCGGCGTCTCCGCCAGATGGGCTCCTCCTACCACAACTCTCGTTAGTGATGACACCTCCAAGATCCCCTACCATATGTCCCAAGCACCTCCTCATATCACATCACTACTACCCATCCCCAGACACCGGCAAGTACCACCTGAGGTTAATGTACTTACACCACGGACCCTTCTCTAAAAAGCGATTATTACAGACAAATTGAGCAACAAGGCAGCTACCTATAACTTGAGAGCCTCCCTCAAAGGCCACTGTTAGAGTCTTCGTCTCCAGGCTGGCTGTTGTTAGGTGGTGTAACCTTTAAGAGGTGGGCTCCAATGGGACTCTGTAGTTCACTGGAGGTGTGTTTTTGAGTGGGCTATTAAGACCCTAGTCCACTCCTCTTCTTGTTTCCCAGCCATGAGGTGGGTGGCTTTCCTCCACCATGTACTCCCCACCATGCCCCCAAAGCAGTGAGGCCAATTGACTTTGGACTGAAACCACTACAGGAAAATAAGCCGTCTCTCTTTGTAAGATGGGTTACGTCAAGTATCTATTTGTTATAGTAGCAGAAAGCTGACCCACACATAACTAAAACTCCAATAATTAGGCAGTTCCAATCTCCACTCAAATGCTACAAGGTGTTTCTATCATGCAGAATAAAATCTACTCCCCCCCCCCAGCATCATCAAAGGCCTAGACAGAGCAGCCCTGTACATCTGATGACCCACATTCTTGCTTCAACTGCTTTGATGTTCTTGCTGATCCAAAATACAACGAAATCTCACCTCCCTCAGGGTTCTGTACTTCTGTCACCATGACTTACTCTGTCCTTGAGTCCTTCCTTCCTACTTGTGGGTATCCATTGTATACCTTTATCTACTTAATATATTCTCTATCTATCTATCTACTATCTGTCTATCTGCCATCTATCTATCTATCAATCATATATCTTTCTATCTATCATCTATCTATCTATCTATCTATCTATCTATCTATCTATCTATCTATCATCTATATCTATCTATCTATCTTCTTTTTCTTTCTTTCTCTCTCTCTCTCTCTTTCTTTCTTTCTTCAGTTTTTCATCTGTATTAGTTTTTTAGGGAATATATTAACAAAGTATCAAAAAAAAAAAAAAAACAACAGGGTGGCTTCAACAACAGAAATGTATTATTGTCTATCAGGTTTGGCATCTGAAAGTCCCAAGATCAAAGTGTCTGTTTCTTGTGAGGACTTGAGGAGGCGCCTGCTGCAGGCCTCACAGGTGGCGTACTGGCTCTGCATTCCCTGGCGACAGGCACATTGTTCCGAGTTCTGCCTTCCCTTGCACGTGGCTTTCTCTCTGTGTCTCAGTTTTCTTTTTCTATAAGGACACGAAGGAATTGCATTCAGGCACACCCTAATGACCTCATCCCCGCTTGGTCACCTGCAGTGACCCACTTTCCTGGTAAGGTATTTGGAATTCAGAGTTGGGAAGGCAACATGTCCATCCTGAGGGACACAACCAAACCTGTGGTGTCACCCCACGTGTGGCTGCAGAGGAAGGAACTCCATTATTTATTGCTGTGTTCAGCACTGGACGAGCATTGGGTGAGACCCACAAGCCAAGTGAAGGCCGTCGTTGTCCTGCTGATGCATAGATGTGGTCTTCCTTCAGCCTCATTGTGTGAATCATCTGCAGTCCTCCTCTTTCCCCAGCCTATCAGAGTGCCTGGGAGGTTAGGACTCACTTTTATTAAGTTGTGAGAGGCTCCCATTCAGCATCTATCCCTAGTCCCTCTTTGGCCCTAGTCCTATTGCCAATCTGGACCTCACAAACTCTGGAATAGCTCTTGTTGATTCCTTTCCACTCCTTTGCAGCTTTCCATTGCTGCTCTTATCCCATAAGGAACAAGTTCCTCAGGCACTGGTTATGGCCTTCACATGCCGATGTCATGAGTTCTTGGATCTCTAAAGGGATTACGGGCCTTGGCTGTTGCGTATGTGCATCTTAAGGCTAATGTACCTGGGAAAACAAAGCTCATGGAAATAGCATCCTTCATCACACCCATGCCTTCTGCATTCCTTTTCTAGGGCTGCTGTGACAAAATGCCATAGATGGATGACCAAACAGAATTTTCTATTTTTTTTTAAATTAAAACAATTAAATTAGCATACAAAGTAGTGGGTCCTTTATAATATCCTCATACATATGTGTTATTTTTACTTTTTTCTTAGTTATCCATCTGCTTTACAGGATTTTTTAAAAATAGTTCTAGGGGCCTGAAGTCCAAGACCAAAAGGCAAGCTGGGTTGGTTTCTCCTAAGATCTTTCTTCTTGTATTACAGATCCTTATGTCCTTGCTGGGTATACGGTCTTGGCTCAGTGAGCTGTCCACCCCTGCAATATCACTCCTTTCTTACGAGGACAGCGGTCACACTGCGAACCCCACCAGTGCCCTCATTTTAGCTTAATTTCTCTTTGCTGATGCTGTTTTTTAAACAGTCATGTTCTGAGGTACTTGCAGTTCCCTCGAGGGCGTCAGCATCGGAATTTTAGGGAAACAATTCAGCCCGTAGCACCATCTAAGAATGAAGTGCTGGTCTCTGGATTCTCCTGGTGCAGCTTTCCAAGGGGTGGGGTAGGTGCTTAAGCAGACAAAGCCGTGGCCACCCGAGCTGAGTGGTGGTTGTCTTCTGACTCAGTTTCTCACTTTGTTTCCCCATGAATACAGGTCTTCATCATCTCAATATCATATTCTACTTTCCATTGAAATGTCCAGCTTAAGGAAAAAGTAAAACAGCAGACATCTCCTTGCTTTCTTCAGTGCAGGAGCAAGTAGTTCAACAGAAACTTAAAAAAATATATTTATTATTTATTTAAGATACATAGAGAAAGGCAGAGACAAACAGAGAGAGTATGGGTATTCCAGGGCCTCTTGCCACTACAAATGAACTTCAGATGCGTGAGCTAGCTACTTTGTGCATCTGTCTTTACATGGGTACTGGGGAATCAAACCTGGGCTGTCACTTACTGAGCCTTCTCCCTAGCCCTCAAAACGAACTTTATTACACAATAAGAAAGAAGAAAACAAAGCTGGTAAAACCTAAGATAGCGTAAAAATAGATATGTTGTGTAGACTTTTGAGAATTTAAGAGGAGCAATTGCACTGGGAAGAGACACTGAGGTGGGGAGGGTGGTCAAGAATGGGTTGTCAAAATACTGAATGATATGTTACTGAATTTCGAATTCTCACTCAAGGTTTTTGATCATAGCAGTGGAATGGAGAAGGAATGTATATGAGACACTAAAGTTAGGGATACAGACCTATTTATCTTGTTGAAGCAGAAAGATTCAAAGACAGACTTAAATTTCAAGTGTAATTCGATAAGCTCTTCTCCTACTTGATAAAGAGAGGGAAAGCAAACAGGGTGAGAGGAGAAGTGAGTTGTAGTTTTCTGTACACGATGAATACCAGGTCCATTTGTTATAGTGCTCCAGTAAGCAACGGTTTATCATTTAAATATATTTTTATAATTCACAGACAATAAATATTTATGATAAATGACTCAAGTAATGCAAACAGGTTCATTGAAGGGGAAAAGCACATGTCTAAATGCTAGCACCCAGAAATAACTCCTCTTAATGTTAAGTGTTCATCAATTCAGATGTAGGCTCTGCAGATAAGCAGAGGGCAGAGTTATCTGTGTGCACACAAAGAGATAAGCTAAGCCAAAAGAGCACTTTGACCATATTATTTTTAATATTAATTATTAAATTATTAAAATGAAATGAATTATAGAACTTCAGATAAGTAATATGAGGAAGTTATGAAAAAATATAAAATGTCAGCCGGGTGTGGTGGTGCATGCCTTTAATCCCAGCACTCGGGAGGCTGAGGTAGGAGGATGGCTGTGAGTTTGAGGCCACCCTGAGACTACAGAATGAATTCCAGGTCAGCCTGAACTAGACTGAGACCCTAACTCGAAAAGCCAAAATTATATATACAGATTTTATATATGTATATAATTTCAAGTGCATTTAGAGCCAATTTTTAAAAATCATGGTACTTTAAAAATATTTTATTTTCATTTATTTGAAAGAGGGACGGAGGGAGAGAGAGATAAAGAATCAGATATAGAATGGGCACGTCAGGGCCTCTAGCCACTGGAAACGAACTCTAGATGCATCTGCCACCTTGTGCATCTGGCTTAAGTGGGTCTTGGGGAATTGAACCTGGGTCCTTTGGCTCTGCAGGCAAGTGTCCTTAACCACTAAGCCATCTCTAGCCCTAGAGCCAGATTTTATACAATACTGACTTGCGAGTACTAACATGCAGAAATTAGTGCTCTCACATTTCTCCCAGCCTCCGTCCTCCACTTTCCAACCTGTGTTCCTGCACACAAACGTAGTGTACCGATGAGCCTGGAACTGTGCTGAGTGTTTGAGATACCTCAGTGAATAAAATAGGTTTTAGCTCTTGTAGAATGTCGAGTGGTGAGAGAAAGAAGGAACAAAGTAGCCACAAAGTTAATAATAACGAAGCAATTGACAAATAGAGACAAATACCAATGGAAGATCACAGTGATGAGGAGTATCAGGAGGGGGAGGGAGAGATGAAGGCCGTGTGCTTTCAGTAGTTGCTGTGAAGGCGAGATCAGGACAGAGGTGAGGGAGTTAGTCCAGTGTCCAAGGTCACTGTTCCGGGCACTGGGGAAGCTCTATCACCTGGGCTGTCTCCGTAACTCTGCCTAGCTCTCTGCTTGCAGGCAGCTCCGCCAACTGTCAAACCTGTCTTCCCTAGCAATGGTGACTTCTTGTTCATCCTTTGGAAGGGGCTTTGTGACTCTTGCATATTTCAGGAAGTTCTGAGTCTTGTAAGTTTTCTTGACTTCCTGAGTCTTACAAGCCTCCCTCCTCCCCCTAGAAGAGGTCATTTCTGAGGACAGTGTCCTCTAAGTTGCCTCCTCAAATCTCCAACTCAGCACTACTGAACTGGGGGAGAAGCTTTGAGCACATGAGGTTTTGGTGAACATTTCAGACCCAAACCATAATAATACATGAAGCAAAAACAGAACAAAGGAAAGATATCTAGAATCATGGTTGGTTATTTTTATCATCCCTCTCAATAACTGATAAATCATTTTTTGGAAGGTTTGGACATCATTATCAGCTACACTCACCTAGCTGGAAGTTTTAGAAATTTCACACTGCAGAGTAACAGAACACATATATTTTTTTCTATGCCTATGGGCATTCACCAAGATAAATCACATAATAGCACATAAAATGCATCTCCAGAAAATTCAGATGGCCAACTCTCAGGAGGGGGCAGCTCCAGAGGGATTAATGGAAGGGGTAAACCCTGCTGTAAGAAGGTGTGTCTGGAGTAGACATTCGCAGACACCACTTGCTCTGTAAGGCAGAGTAGGGCTGATCCTTTTATTCTAGTCACAGGGTGCTTTTCTAGAGAGTGTGCATGCAGGTGCATTTCATACAATTTTCTCATCTACATAAAGGGTGATGAATCACAGTTATAATAATAAGCTTTAGTCATTTTGTATGCTTGGTGGGAATTCAAACCTGTTAAAGGTATATGCCCTACAGCAACATCTTCTACAGTATGTATTCCAATCACAAACCAATAGTTACGAATAAATATCCAAAGGATACATAGAACCCTCTCTACAAATAGTTATAAAAAATTCTAAATACTCCGTGGGCCAGAGAAGAAATTACACTTGAGTTTAATTTCTCTGCCTCTTGAGATGGATATACCACTTCTTGGTTTTATGATTTATCATCTCTTTTAATATATGCATCTTTATTCTGAATTGCTTTGGTTGTATTTCACAAGTTTTAATGTCTTGTGTCTTTTAAAACAACAGTTAAAATATTTTCCAATTGATAACTTACTTTCTTCTTTGACATGATTTATTTAGAAGTATATAGAAGTTGTGCTGGAGAGACTGGCTTAGCGGTTAAGGCACTGGCCTGCAAAGTCAAAGGACCCAGGTTTGATTCCCCAGGAACCACGTAAGCCAGCTGTACAAGGTGGCTCATGCTTCTGGAGTTTGTTTGCAGTAGCTAAAGGCCCTGAGTGCTCATTCTCCTCTATCTGCCTCATTCTCTTTCTCACTCAAAAAATAAAACAAATAAAAGCTTTTTTTTTTTTTTAAAGAAGTATATATCAATTGCCAAATGTAGACATTACTTACTTTTCTTTAAAAAGCCAATGCTTTATTTGTGGCTATAAAGCAACTTGTCAATTTGTTTGATAATAGTCCTCTGAAAATTGTCGAGAATTGTCTAATGGATCAACATTTGTTTCCTTTTAGTCTGTGTATAATTTTGAGTATAGATTGTTTTAAACCTAATTTTTAATCATATTTTAAAATCTTCTACATTTTCACTATTTTTTGTCACTAGTTAATTACTGAACAAGGTAGGCTAAAATTCCTAGCCTAATTATGAATATACTTGTATCTTTCTGTGTGTGGTATGTGCATGTGTGTATGTGTGTTCCTATGTTTTTGGGTGCATATGTGTGGGCAAACATAAATATATGTGTATGTGAGTTTAGAGGCCAGATATTGATGTCAGGGTCTTGATTAACCGTATTTCCCCCTTTCCAGCCTATTTTAGTGGCACCTCTCTCTCTCTCAGCATTTTACAGGCTTACCTATACTTTTTAATTTACCTTGCTTGGGGCTTATAGTGTTTTTTAATCACAACTAGATATACTGTTTACTATCTTCTCTCATTTTAGCAAGATGTCAGCCATTACTGTTGCAAATATTACTTCTATACCATTTTTTATTATCACTCCCATTTTTTCACACAAATTGCTCCTATGAACAACATGAAGCCCTTTCATTTATAATGCAGACTCTCCAGTATCAGACCAACCAGATACCTGTTTCTATTGTCTCCCTATTTCCTGCTGTGCTTCCTTCACATTGTCTTCTCTAGACAGGGCTACTTTCTGACTATCAGGTACTAGACTTTAATCACTGTCTTCCATACCTACAGTGCTTTTAACTATACACACACCCACCTTCCTCTATTCTAGAGCCTTCCAGAACCAACTGTTTTCAACATTAATTTCATTTTTATTTGATATCCACAAGCAGGTCTTCTCAAGGTTTATACATCTATTTTAAGAATGTGGGAATGCAGACAGCTCCTCTAGTGCCAGAAGGTGCTACAGGAGCGACTGGGGGAATATGACCAACATCTGTCCAAGCAACTCGTGGTTGAAGCTTCTCAGCAGAAAACAACCTGACGTGATGCTCATCCAAGTACAATAGTAGCATACAGCCATAGGTGGGAAACTAATTGCTCTTGATTTGACTAACTGATCTGCTTAGTGGAATGGAACCCATACCTGGTGCTGGGAAGCAAGTCAGAACCATATCTAAAAATGAGCCCTCGCTGCATTATCAAGCTCCCAAATTCTCTCTAAAATAACAATGGTTATCCCATTTATCTGTTGCTGACTTCACTCTTTGTTGGAGAATTTGCTTCTCTTTTTCAGATGGACACAGATCCTGAGGAGAGAATCAGCCCATCACACCTTACCAGGGCCCCAGTTGAAACCCAAAGGAATTGGGGAAATGAGTAAGAATGCTGCTTTCTTGGTGAACCTGGTGCCAGCACAAGGGTGAAGGAGATAGACGCAGAGAACACTCAGCTCCTACTAAACCAGAGATCCAGAGACACAGAGGCTCCCAAGACCTCATCACTGAAGTACACCTAAAACAAACCCACCATGGCTCAGGGAAATTTGAGGAAGAGGAGTTGGAAAGATTGTCAGAGCTGCATGCTGGGTCAGTATGCACAGAGACATTGCCTCTTACCTATAACTGATGGCTACCCCCACAATGCACGACCCATATTTCCCAGTGAGGAGGGTCCCTGTGTGTGGGGGAAGGACAGGGAGAAGGTTAACGATGGCACCAACATGACTGTATACACACTGTGTACATAACTAATAAAAAATTTAAAAGATTGTGGGAATGTTGTTTAAAATGTCAATTTTTAAAATTCATTTTGGGATTTTAATTTTGATAAATTCTCAGATATTTCCCTTCATTTTCACTTTTTTTGTCCTTTTTACAGGCTTATATTTATACTGTAAAGTATAATTTCTATAAACGAATTAGCCAATTCAGAGTTTATATTTCTTATGAATGAAATATATAAATTACATAAATATAATGGGATGGCAGGTTGTCCTAGAAAGTTCCAGATTCAACCTGACACTGGAGTTTGTTGCGGCTACGTTTTGTTGTTCACCCTGACCATTACATTGGCTTTCTTGCCTGTCGGGTGGGGTAGGGTCCCTTAATATTACAGGCAATGTTTTCTAGGTTGTACTTTAGCCCATCCCTGTTATCTGATCGACAGGAAACTGTGACTGTATGTCTTCAAGAATATTCCATTTTGTCTTCTCTTCTTTTCAAAATTTCATTTTAACTTTTTGGCATGTGTGCAGCACGTGTGGTGTGGGACATGGGTGGTATCTGCACATACATATGTGAGCTTGCCTGAGGCACCCCGTGGGCAGCTAGAGGAGAATGCTGGGTGTCAACTTCCATCGCTCACTGGCCTGGTTTTCTAGGAGCTTGCTGTTTGTAGGTCCCAGTGATTCTCCAGTATCAACTCCCCAGAGGACTGGGGTCACAGGCATATGTGGCCGTACAGAGCTGTGTATGTGGGTTCTGAAGATTCGAACTCTGGCAGTCTCAGACTTCCTCGGGCCCTCATACTTGCACAGGAGGTGTACTTAATGGCTGAGCCATCTCTCCAGCCAACCATTTTCTGTCTCTTCTGACTACTTTCCCCTCATCTTCAAAGATGAGCTCTTCCAGGAAGGCTAATGTCAACCGTCAGTTGACAGGAAAGAAGGATTAGAGATGGAAATGTCTATCTTGCCAGGAATAGATATTTCTAACTTGCCCTTAAAATGTATGGGTGTGTACCAATTACCAAAGGAACACTTAGTGCTTAGAGAAGTATGGAGGAAAACTTAATCCATAAAAAATACAGAGGCTGGTTGTGGTGGCGCATGCCGGTAGGATATTGCTGAAGAGGCGGAGGCAGGAGGATCAGAAGTTCGAGGCCAGCCTGGGCTACACATTAAAAAAAAAGAATACAGAGGGTAAGATATTTCATTCAATGCTATGAAGAGCTAACAGCTTGTTTTTTTGTACAACAGGTGTGCTACATAGTGTCACTACCATCACCTCCTCAGGAATTTGGGACATGGTAATTGAACCTAATTACAGAGTAACCCAAGCTGATGATGCTTTGTGGGGAAGCCTCTTTTAAAAAACATGCTTAAGTTCTGGTACATGTATAATTTCAAAAATCAACGGGTGTCAATTCCCACAGAGAAGTAGGAGGGACCACAGTCTAGCCGCACAGGGGCCTGGTCATCCCATGACAGATCTCCTTTCCACTGACAGATAGATGGTCTTTGATTTGGATGTTATCCATCCAAATGCCCTCTTGTGCATGACTTCTCACATGTGGTAAGAACTACCCCCAATAGCCACTCCATTTTAAGGAACATTATTCTCGAACACTAGATGTCCTGACAAGTTACTTCAGCCTTAGTAATGTTTAAATCTTTACCTATAATTTATTCCATGTGTTTCGCTGAGAGTCACCTCAACATTTGATAAATATTGAGGGGAACACTTTGAATCTTTGTTAACTGTGTGGCAGGATAATTTTAAGGCATTATTATTTGGCTGTAAGAATTCATCTTTATTCCAAGTGGTTAGATTCCATAACACAGGAAGTGGTGAGGGGGATTGCGTGGTTAACAGAGAACCAGGGTGAGAATTCCCAGTAAGTGTCTTAACTTACAGTTTTTGCTGAAGCAGAACAGCTGAGTGTATCAATTTTCCACGGGCTGAAACCTTAAGCCAGCCCTCAGGATGACAGTGATGCATGAACACAGTGTCACATTATTATTAATGGCAATGGTGGAAGTTTATTTCTGGTGGCCTTAATCCACGCGGCTCCTCTGATGTGCCTGGCACTTCAGGGATCCTCAAAACTCTGCCTGATGTGGAACAAAGGGAAGTAGATGATCTCGAAGTCTGATTTCTTTCTGAGGTTATGGCAAATAACAGGGAAGCCTCTGTGCCAAGCCAGTCTTACTTTCGTTGCATGAAATCTCGAAGACGTTCTCTACTTGCTGAACACTTCTTTGATGTTTGTACATGCCTGGTTAGGATAATGTTTTCTGTGGTATGATGATCGAACTTCATTGTCACTTTGACTGGATTTGGAATCACTTCTGGGTATGTCTGTGAGGACATTTCTAGAGAGGTTTAACTGAGGCGGGAGGACCCACCCTGAATGTGGATGCCACCGTGCCCATGGGATGGGGTCCCAGACCCGACAGAAAGGAAGAAAGGAGAAAACCCACTCGATGCCAGCGTTCACGTTGGCTTCCTGACTGCTGACGCAACGTGACGAGACCCCTCCCTTCTGTCACCACAGACGGAGCTGCTCTCCGAGCCACGCCTTTTCCCTCTGCGACGGGATGTCCCTTCAAACTGCGAGCCAGAATCGACTTCTTTCCCCAAATCGCTTTTGACAGGTATTTTGTCACAGCACTGAGAAAAGCAACGCATACGGTTACTCAGTGACATTTCTCAGTACCCAGTTTATAGTCTGAGTCTTGCTTTTTCAGAGTTTTACTTAGAAACAACCTGTTTTTTTTTTTTCTTTTGCAACAAATCTGTCTTCCTTGACATGTTTATTTCACTAATTTAATCTTCAGAGGATAATCCCTATCTTGGGTTTTTGGTGGGGAGTATCTAATTTTATACATTATGCTTGCAAATTTATGTATACATAAAGCATTTACACGCATTTGATACCAAGTGTCACAAATAATTTTTTTTTCTCTCTGAAAATTTATGTCCCTTCCTCAAATGAAGAGAAGAACATCATTCTTTTCTGAGGGTTTGGCTACTTAACTATCTCATGTAAATTTAGCACTTATCTCATCTGCCTGGTTCATTTTCACTCAGCAGAATGTACTCAAGGCCCAAGCATGTTAGAGTGTATGACCAGATTTTCTTCCATTTGAAGGCCAATGCCCAGGGGTCATTCTAGTGGCTTCTACCTTGGGGCTATTGTGAATACTGAATGTGGGAATGCAAGTATCTCCTAGAGACCTTTCTTCATTTCTTTTTTTGTCATATGCACAGTACAGGAGTGTTGAGTTACCTAGAGTTCTGTTCATTTTCATTGCTTAAGGAACTTCAAGACTTTTCTTGTTTAACCATGTTGATACCCATTCTTTTCATTTCCCTTTCTTCCAACTTTGGCTTCCTGGCCTATGTCCCTAAACCTCTCCACAATTTGCTGGGGACAACCTCCTCCCACTGTCTGCTTCTACACAAATGTGATTGGGGAAACAAACAAACAAACAAACAAACCTCCATACACTGCTCACTCCATCATACTGAAAGAGAATACTCCATTCACTTATTTTTCATTTAGCATCTTTAGACAGGGAACAATGCTGAATGACTCTAGTAACTATTTTTCAGTTTTTAAAAGTATATATATATGATAGAGAGAAAGAGGTAGATAGAGAGAATGGGCATGCCAGGACCTCTAGCCACTGCAAACATACTCCAGATGCATGTGCCAGCGTATGCTTACATAGGTATTGGGGAATTAAACCTAGGTCCTTAGGCTTCTCAGGCAAGGCCTTAACCGTTAAGCCATCTCTCCAGCCCTACTTCCCATTTCTGTTTCAATATTTAAGAGAAGCTTCCAGGGAAACAAACACAGACCAAACCCTTAGAACCAGAATGTTGAATGGTGGTTGTCAGGGTCTGGGGAAAGGAAATGAGGGTCATTGTTCAGTACACATAGAGAGGAAGTTTTATAAGACAGAAAAAGTTCTGGAGACTTGTTGCACAAAAATGTGGATATGGTTGCCATGACGAAAGTGTACATGTCAATGATGATCCATTTTGTGTTATGCCCCTTAATTACATGCTGAAAAAGTGAAGTGATTTGTCACATGGCTTTGTTCCAGCTCTAGATCAAGACAAAGGCACTTGCTGCTGTCAGCACCCTGCACTGTCCCCCCGACCCTCCCATCTGTGGCTAGCCTCATTCTTACTTCTATGAGTACTCCAGTCATGGTCCTCAACTCACCTAGTCATGCTTTTCTGGGCACCTAAATTGTCTAAGACTAGGAAAGAAAACTGGCAGAAGGATAAAGAGAGTGAAACACTTCTTTTGTGGCCAAAGAAGTGGGGAAAGTTGTTTTCAAAGTCCTCCTTATCCTTGGTCCCATTTTGTTCTTCCTTGTGGACATGTCAGTCCCAGAGATGAGAAATAAAAATATGGTGGTCCATTTTCAAGAAAAGAATGCCTTAAGTCTTCTTAGGACTAGTTGTAGGTAAGCAAAAGACACTGGGACCTCTGCTGGTGCATGTGTGTTGGGGCCACTAGCTACCGCCACCCAAACTAGAAGCATAGAGAACTATTAACCACAAAGCTTGCCTAATGTCCTGCAGATATAATACATATGGTCCATGCACCTGAAAACTCTGAAAAAAAGAGGATGTGGGGCATGGCGGGAGGTATAAATGCTTGTTACCTTACATGGGAATAATAAGACCAAAGTTACATCTGGAAAAGATCCATCCATAGTACCCAGCCAGTGGGGAAAGAGAGGAAAGGACCTTTGTGCTTAAGGCTATAAAAATGTCCAAATCACTGCTTGCTACTTTTTTTCTTTTTTTTGGGGGGGGTTGCACCCAACTTTGCAAGATCAAAAATAAACTGCCTCATTTTCACTTCTCAGAGTCTCTTTATTAAGAGAACTAATTATATTTTGAACCCAGGGACTAGTTTTTGGGTGGAAATCTATGAAATCTCAGGAGATGTTATACTCCCACCCCCTCCTCACCCAGAAGCTGGTCAGATTGTGAGGATGATACAGATAATGTTTGAGTCAACTAGATGACCTTTAAAGTCCTTTCAACCCTGGAGACTCTGTTATTCTGCCAAGTCCATCTACCTTTTATTGTTAAAACATGGGCTTTTGTGATGTGTTGACTCAAGATGTCTCAGTTGACACTTTATATTTTCCTAAATGTCACACTATAATCAATTATATATGAAGTTCATATTAAATTATATGTAGGACAGTTTAACCAAACTAAGAGGATTTTTGTGTGTTTTTGATATTTTGAAACTTTTGGTTTATATAATGCATTAAACACAATTTACTATAAGTTCTGACTTCCCTGTTATCTACTGACTCTGAAACCTATCAATCATATTTTACAGTTAACAGATTTTAGAAAGTGATAATAGAGTCTTTGTTTTGGTGTTAGCATGCTGTCTAGGGACAAACATAATTTCTTTGACTCTGTCCCTGTGTGTGTGTGTGTGTGTGTGTGTGTGCAGATGTATGCACATGTAGAGGCCTGAAGTCAATGTGGGATGCTTTCCTCAATTGCTTTCCATCTTATTTTTTTGAGACATTGAATCTAGAGCCCACCAGTTTGGCCAGACTTGCTAGCCTGCAAGCATCAGGGATCTTCCTGTCTCTGCCTCTCCAGAACTGAGATTACAGGCATGCATTTCTGTACACTATGTTTACGTGGGTCTGGGAGATCTGAGCTCATGCTTCCATAGCAAGCACTTTACAGAATGAGCCATCTCACTGCCTCTGACAGTTTTTCTTATCATGGTACCCCTAAGATGACACTAACCTAACCTTTCTTAGATGGACTGGAGCAAACACTGATGACAAACCATGAGTTGTCTTATTTAAAGAGGGGCAGTTAGTTCCTGATGCTGAAAACTCATTTTGATTATTCTCAGTTCTTCATCTCTTCCAGTAGTGAAAATAGTTTTTATTTTGTTCCTATTGGAACCCAGGTAGCTGACTTTTATATCATGAAAGAATTGTTGGAATTGGAGACAGTTACTTGTTAGAGAAAGAGGGATCAAAATGCTTCCAAACTCATCTGTTTATGTTTTATCCTTACTCTGCACAAAAGGACAAGTGGGGACATTTCTAATACTTATCAATAGCTTCATACAGGACTAGTTTGGAAGTCACTAAGACTTTAGAGACATTTAGCACACTGTGGTACTGTGAATACATGGCCCCGTAGACTCAAGCTTGAAATTTGAGTCTCCAGTGGGCAGAACCTTACTGAGGAAGAAGTGTCACTGGGGATGGATCTTGGAGTGCAGCCTTATCGTGTGTTTGGGGGCAGATCTGAATTTCAGCCCAAAGGTATTGAGAGACCGATTTGAGTTCTGGCTGTTGGTGCTTGCTGGTGTTGATTTTTCTCTCTCTGCTATGCTGAGTGTGCCAACTTCTTTCATCATTGATGGGATTTCCCCTGGATACTATAAACCTGAACTAAATCCCTTCCTCCCATAAGCCATGTCTGGTTAGATGTTTGTCCCAGCAATGTGGAGCTGGCTGCAACAGTATATTATGTTTCAGAGAGTGGGGCTGTTATTTTGATGAATTTGACCATTTTTCTGGTGTTTTCTGGTGTTGGAGGAATGTAGAAAGACTTGGTACTGGGGACTTCAGAAGTCTTACAGAGCAGCAAGCCAAATTTTACAGGCTATTCTGGTGAGAGTTTGAAAATATTAAATACAGAGACAATTGTGTTTGGAGGTTTGGCTTATGAACCTTCAAAGAAGAGAGACAACAGGAAACTTTTTTGGAACTTGGCTACTGGCATAAAGGCAGGCTGCATTCTGCTGTTCATGACCAGAGAGTTTGACCAAGGTTGAAGTGTATAGCAATGGACTGGTATGCTTGGTGGAAGGTATAGAACTGAAAAATTCAAGCAAGTTTCAGGCACAGAGACTGGTTTTGGCAATTGTTAAACAGATCATCACCATTAAAGGTAGGACAACTGTGGGCTGGAGAGATGGCTTAGCAGTTAAGCGCTTGCCTGTGAAGCCTAAGGACCCTGGTTCAAGGCTTGACTCCCCAGGACCCACATTAGCCAGATGCACAAAGGGGGCACATGCGTCTGTAGTTGGTTTGCAGTGGCTGAAGGCCCTGGTGCACCCATTCTCTCTCTATCTGCCTCTTTCTCTCTCTGTCTGTTGCACTCAAATAAATAAATAAAAATGAACCAAAAAAATTAAGAAAAATATTCTTTTAAGCCAGGAGTGGTGGTGCACACCTTTAATCCCACCACCCCCCCCCTCTCGCTTTCTCTGTCTTTCTGTCTGTGGCTCTCAAATAAATAAATAAAAATAAACAAAAAAATTATATAAAAAAGGTAGGACAAGTGCTTTACATGGAAACAATGGAAAAGATGCCTGATGGTGAAGTCCACCCAGGAAAGGCTGAATGAATAGGAATTGAAATTCTTCCAAAAAGAGATGACTTAATGGAAGAATTCTGAAGGCATGCCTTATTCTTCAAATTCTTCAAGATTTATTTCACCCTGGGTTAAGTATAGGTTGTGTTGCTGCATACATGGTTTGTAAAATCCATGAAACCGGGTCATGATGTGCACATGGTACCAGGAGCAGATGCTTAGAGGGGCATGTGAAACAGGGTTGCAATGAACCCTGTATGAAAGACCAAAAGGGCCATTACATGTAGCTGTGAGGATGGACTTTGGTTTGCAGTGGAGGCCCGAAGAGGTTTTGGATAGACCAGGACTGTGCAAAGGCTATCATGGAATGCTGTTGGCTTGGGATGAAAGTTTTCCTTGGGATACTCAGCCCAGCTGGAGGGGTGGAATAGTAACTCAAGAGACTGTAGTCACTGATTAAGGATGTCAGACTTGTACTGCAGATGTTTGATGTTTACCTAGTACTTATTGATTTTGTATTGGTCCAGTTTCTCCTTGCTATGCTTTTTTTTTTTTTTTTTTTTTGCAATGAATATGTTTACTCTGTGCTATTGTGTTGTGAGTAGGTAACTTGTTTTTATTTTAGAGAATTTACAGTTAAGAGACAGTCTTGAATCTAAGATGGGACTTGGGACTTTTGAACAATGTTAAAGTTGATAAAGCTCATGGGGACCTTTGTTGTTGGACTGAATGCAGCTTGCATTGTGAGATGATCATGAGTCTACAGCGGTGAGGGATGGAATGTGAGAGCTTGAATATATGGCCCCATAGAGCAGAGCTTGAATTTTGAGTCTCCAGTGGGCAAAGTCCTGCTGAGGAAGAGGTGTCACTGGAGTCCAGCCCTAAGCTGTGTTTGTGGGCAGATCTGAATTTCAGCCCAAAGGTACGGAGAGAGCAGTTTGAGTTCTGGTTATTGGTGCTTGCTGGCGGTGTTTTACTTTCTCTGCTATGCTGATATATGATGGACTGGGCCAGCTTCTTCCACCACTGATGGAATTTTCCCTGGATGCTGTCAACCACTTTCTCCCATAGGCTGTGTCTGGTTGAATATTTGTCCCAGCAATGTAGAGCTGACTGCAACACACTTTGACTTACTGTCTTAACTTTGCACTTTTTCTTTTATTTTAAAATATTTTATAGATTGTTTATCTGCAAGCAAAGACAGACAGACAGAGAGAGAGAGAGAGAATATGAATGGGCATGCCGGGGCCTCCTTCCACTGAAAAATTACTTTGTTTATCTTCCTTTACATGGGTACTGGGGAATTACACCCGGTCTATCAGGCTTTGTAAGAAAATACCTTTAACCATTGAAATATCTATCCAGCTCTGCTCTGTACTTTTTCAATGCACAGATCCCAAATTATAAAGTGACAATACCTACCCTCAAACACTTCTCTCTGTTCTACGTTTGGGAGATTTCTGACCAATTGTTTGTGCAAGTTATAAGTTTATTTTCTCTTTTGTTATTATGAAGTAGGCTCATTTATTTTTTTGTGATACAAAGGAAGTGGGTGTGCCAGGGCCTTCTGTGGCTGCAGACAAACTTCAGATACATGTGCTTCCTTGTGCATCTGGCTTACGTGGGCTCTGTGGAATCCAACCTGGGTCCTTTGGCTCCGCAGGCAAGTTCCTTAACCACAAAGCCATCCCTCCAGCCCAAAGAAGGCTCTCTGTAGTAGTCCAGGCTAGCCTCAAACTTAGGCTCTTCCTGACTCAGCCTCCAGAGCACTGAGATTAGAGGTGTTTGCCACCATGCCCAACTTTCAAGTTGTTTTTAGCTATAAAACAACTCTCCTAAAGTGAAATGCCTCCTTGGAATAGCTCTTGTGACCCTGATTTCTCAGACCAGGCTGATGTGCAATTGTCCTGTAGGAAGTAGGTTTGTGAATTGGTTAAGGCGTAAGTCTATAGTCAGAGCGGAATTACTTGGGTGGCTACAAGGGAGTGGAATGAACTGAAGTAAGTGTTCCTTGTGAGAAGTGGCACCATTTTAGCTTCCTTCTTTTAATAGTCTCCCTCTGGCTTGTATTTAAGCATAGAAGGTCCACTTGAGAATGACGAAAAACATTGTAAGATTTCTACTTTTACGTACTAAAATAAGTGAACATATTAATTGTCTGTGGAAGTTTCTGGAAGCTAGTTTAATTTTTATACCAGTTGTGTTACTTTGCCACAGAATAGTAACATAGCACTCTTCAGCCAGAATGCTGGGTCTACCTCTCAGCTGGACTTTTATAGCCCTACAATTTGGGTGAACTTATGCTAACCATTGCACGTCTTTGTTTCTTCTTCCATAAAATGGAATATAAAGAATTTCTTAGTCACTGAGACAGTGCAGGGATTAAATGACCACAGAAAGTGTGTAGAGAAAAGCTTGTGATATTTAGCACATTGTAAAGTAGCAATTTACCACCTTGGTTCAGATGAAGCAAAGCAAACAACCCTTTGGTTATCTTCCTAGTAATTCTATTGAATAGTCAATGAGTAGGATGAAAAAGGGCATCATTACACGGAAGCAGATAGATGGTGCTTATTATAGCAAAATACTGAACTGAAGCGAGATGGAGAGGTAAAGGCAGTATCTCTGAATATTGGTATAAGAGGCACTTAGGAGATGAGACTGGGTTTTAAGGAGGCTCCTTGGGCATCTCTGTTGGTATAAGACATATGTAGATGAAAAGGGGTAGATTACTGGGTTCTACAGGAGGTTCCTTGGGAATCTCATGGGACCCATTCCTCCACTTGCTCCTGTGCCCTTTCTGCCCCTTCCTGGTTCTTCTTCTTTGAATGGTGGGCTCCTATGATACATATTCAATAGTATTGACTGAATTAATCCTTTTGAAACAATATATGTCTGTAAACATTTACCCAGAAAATGGAATTTTATCTGGGCTTCAAATAACAGAAAAATATATGAGTAAGTTTATCAGGTAAGATTCATAATTTCTAATTGCATTAGAACTTCAAGTAAAACAATAAATAATTTCTCACTTGACTATGTATTGTGTAATATTTATGATACACATACTAAATTGTTTATTGTGTGAGATTCTAGATGAATAATATTTTTTTGATACAACTATATCTAGACTATTACATGGACTATACTTATACTAAATTGTTATTTTAAATTCATATTTAACTGGATATATTATAATTTATTTACTAACTCTAATAGGAGTAGAGTTTTAAAGAAATTTTAGGATAGGGAGATGCCAAGATTAAAATTTATAGGCATTTTTCTTTTTAAAAAAACTTCAGTCTGAAGAAGTAGAAATGTCTGAGTAAAAAAAAAAGATGAGATGATTGACAATTCCCAAAGTAATACCTGTTTTTTTTTCTCACAGACATTTTTTTTTGTGTGTGTGTGAAAATAAAGTACACATTGCAGTTTCTGAGTCCTTTTATCCTCCTGCATAGAGTGCTATGTGAGGTAAAGGTTACAGGGTATCTAAGACACTTAGCCTTTTGGCCAATGAGCCTGCATCATTCCCTTAAATGTCTCAGCCTTTATGATAGACTGGTATATAACTAACTGCACATTTAGGAAAGAAGTAAGTCATTACAAACATGAATTTAAACATTGTGAATGGCTTTATTGTAGTTTTGCAACGTGAAGACTTCTTGCACTATTTTCTTTAGATTGACTCAGCGCTGGACTTTAATAGTTGTTACATAAAGTAGTTGAAAGTCTTCTCTTTAATATTTGAAATTACTTATTACAAAAGATACCGTGCACTGACTCCCAGTGTCAGAATTTCCTACCTTCCTCCTTCTTTGGTCCAACCCTTCCTTTTTTTTTCCTTCAAGTAGCTTGATAATTCAATGTTTTTTTTTTAAGTATCTAAAAACAAAAATACTAATAGATTTCCCTCTTTATCCCATTGTATTAATCACTTTGTTTTTCCCATGAAAGCCTGGGCCAGAGTGATTTCTAAGCTGCCCTGCCTAAAGATTGAGACCCTGTCTAGAAAAAAATGCATTAAACAAAAATAGTACATTTTCCAGATGCTGTTCTTGAAAAAGAAGCTAAAATATTGTACATGTCTCTCAAATTATTTATTTTTCTTTGTACTTAAATGTTGACCATAAAGTCACAATACCAAGTTGTATTTACAGTAAATCTCATCCTTTCCAACTTTCAACTCTTAGAACTTAAGGTATTAAAAAATCTCACAGAAAGAAGAAACCAGAGAGAGCAGGAAGCCAAGTATAAGAAGACAAAAGAACTCTTTATTTTATTTTGGCATTTACAATCATTTGTTATTAAACCAGGTTTTATTATTTAGCATTTGCAAAGTGAAATTTTTGCAGAGAGAAAGAGAGGAGGGGGCACTAAATCTCCTGGGGATTGTTTTAGTGTGTTTTCTGTTGTTGTAATGGAATGTCACAGAATGGATCATTTATAAAGAAGACACACTTGCCTCTTGCAGTGGACAGGGATGTCCAAAGTCAAGGTGATAGCAGCTGCTGAGGGCTTCTCGTGTCTCACACGGCAGAAGGTAAGGAGCAGGGGAGTGTGTGCAGAAGAGACAGCAGGAGGGGTCTGTGGTACCGCATTCACCACACTATTGAATGTTCATCTGGAAATAGTAAATGTAGTTCCTGGCCATTCTCTCGCCTTCTCTTTCTCTGTTTCTATCCTATCTTTGGCTTTCACTGTACACACACAGTCGATTGAGAATGTACTTTGCTGTCGGTAACTTGAATTCTAAGGAGAGAATACGTTACATTGATAATAATGCTAAAATTTGCAAACTAAAGCAAAATGAGTATGATGTAATTAAAAATAATTCTCCACAATACAATTTCCAATTAAAGTTGAAATGTTTGCCATTGTTTCTTCTTGTCAAGCTCTTTTGCTGCACAGCAGAGGCAAGAGCAACTCAGTCTTTTCCTTCAAGGTGAACATGGTCTGATGGTGGCCCAGAAGGAACTCAATATGGGAAATATAAAACAGAGCAGAATGTAATAGGGCCCATGGAGAGGTGTCCCACATTGTACTTACAGACATCTGATGGGAAAGAGATGATCATGTTGTGAGTGTGGAAGGGTACAGTGATTGTGGTCAGGGAAGAAGTAGAGAATGACATGGAAAATGAACCAGAATGAGAGAGAACTTGGAAAGTAATTTTTTAAAAGAAGTATTTATTCATTTGACAGAGAGAGGCAAATAGATAGGTAAAGAGAGAGAGAGAGAGAATATGGGTGCACCAGGATCTCCAGCCACTGTAAATGAAATCCAGACACATGTACCACCTTGTGCATGTGGCTTACATGGGTCCTGGGGAATTGAACCTGGGTACTTTGGCTTCACAGGCAAGGACCTTAATCACTAAGCCATCTCTCCAGCCTGGAAAGTGAGTTTTTCTTTTCGTTTTTTATTATTTATTTTGACAGATAAAGAGGGAGAGAGAGAGAGAGAGAGACAGAGAGAGAATGAGTGTTCCAGGGCCTTCAGCTGCTGCAAATGAACTGCAGATGCATGCACCCCCCTCCTTGTGCACATGACCCACATTGTGCACTTGCGTCACTGTGTGTCTAGCTACATGGGACCTGGAGATTCAAACATGAGTCCTTAGGCTTTGCAGGCAAGTGCCTTAACTGTTAAGTCATCTCTTCAGCCCCAGAAAGTAAGTTTTTAATAGCTGTGGGATTGCAAATCATGGAGAGATATCACTGGGGACTATCCAGGCTGCTGGAGTACGTGGTATATATATGCAACCAAAGGAAATAAAGGCAGAAAGCTAGATTGTAGCTTAATACTAGAAAAACTTTGGTTTCTAGAATGTGAAGTTTCTACTTCAAGTGTGAGGAACCACTGATGACCTGATGTCATAATAAATTTAATCTCACGTACATTTGAAGTCACTTTGGGTCATGAATGATTTGAGATTAAGAGAAAAGACTTGGAAGCTCTTTGGAAGTGAAGAGGAGTTAATCAGACCCCAAATGAACATTGATGGCCATGACAGTGGGGATGAGGAGAGTCAGAGACATACATGGAACCAATCAAACACTGCTGCTTCTGGGTTTGGGTGTGGTTCCCTGCTACACTACATAATTGCTCTATTTTGAGGTTTATATGCTTTCTCAAGTGAGGGAAAGATAGTTGTAGCATGTGTAAAGGTCATATGTACTGTGTAATTGGTGACAAATATTCTTTCCACTTGAATATAATGAGTATAATGTTTAAGACCTCATCTTTTTCTTTTTGTGCCACACAGTCATGGAAGGACGACTATGATCCAACTGGACCAGCCTAGAGCTTTCTCAGGATATCCGTTCTCAGCACCTGGACATGAGCAGGTATCTACCTCCCATTGTCCAGCGACCTGTTTCCTATTATTCACTTACCTTCAGAAAGAATGCTCTGAAGGACACTGGATGATGTGTTGCATGGGATTTACCCACAATAGCCAGGATTAATTGGAGCCAGAGAGAAATACCAGAACCATACCTATGGGGAGCTTAAAGCATAGGGGTAAAGAGAAGTCTAAAGTCAGGAGTCAGTTAGTGACAGCAAAATCATCACCCATGAAGAACTGAATGAGACAAGTGTGTTGAGGATCCAAATACTTTGACATGGGTCTTTATTAGTGACAGTAATTACTTCCTTTATATTTACTGTACGGCATTGAAATTTCAGATATCATAACTTCATTTCCCCCCTCTTTTCCTAATGACAATATTGGATTTGAGAACTAACTACCTGGGCCCATACCCACTTCAGCCCAATCCCTTCAGAATATTAACACATTTAGGCCCTGAGGTAGCATCTGTTATATCATAACTTTGCAGGTGAAGAACACAAGGAATAAGGAGGTGACATAACTTGTTTGAAGTTACAGAGTGTGGCATCAAGATTAGTCTTAGCTTGCAAATAAAAAGTGGAAAAAAACCCATAAAATTATGAAGGTCAGTAGCTTAGAACAATTAACAAATAATGTATAAATATAAAATCCTAAGATATTTGGTCAGAACTTGCACATGCATGCAGATGCCATCTATGACAATTAGGTTGACATGAATAAATGGTTGTTAGATTGAATACATATAACATTAAACTGAATCAGTTTTCAAAACACATTTTGTTTTTTTGAAAAATGAGCTCCATACACAAAAGCATTAAAATTACTGTAGGCAGTCTTTGGGGTACACTGGCTTGGCCTTGTTACTTTGTGGACTTCCTTACTCTGATTGAAATAATTCTAAGACATATGATATAAAGACATTTTTTTTCTCGTTCTGTTTCCAAATTGTTAGACTTTGCCTGCAGCTCACAGTGGGAGCAAATGCATTTGTCTCTACAATAAATGGGCTCTCCGCTGTTGGGCATTTGTTTGGAAGGACATTCACGATCTAGGGCATATCCACTGCAGGGCCTTAGGCAGCTGTCTGAGTCAGTTCTGTCTGGGCAAAGTTCTCATTAATGAAATGGATTCTTGAGAGAATCTGTGGCTCCACATGGTTTGGGAGCTTCCTGCTGAGCATGGGGTGAAGGAAACCACTCCTCCTGGATTTCACGGAAGTCTGGTTACTCTGAGAGACGTAATTGTCCAATTGTTTCCTTGGGCTTTGAGACAAAATGTTGGATTCCCTTTCTGATGAGCCACATAGACACCTTGAGGTGATTTCCAGGGAACCAGGCACGTCAAGGCAACCATTTACCACCTCTTGGAGGAGCTGGAAAATAAAATCAAGATGTAATACAATATTCTTTTCACTTAGGCACTGGGTAACTGTGTTCATAACATACATTCTAGCTTAGTATTGGCCTTGTGCAAAATAGCTGGTTCTGTACAGTAAATGTCTTCCGAAGCATCCAGGTGAAGCCCAGTTGTACTGTTTCAGTAGAAGGTCATTTGTCCTCCTTCCTCACCTAAGAATAGAACCACCAGGTGAGTTAGGTCAGCTCTTAACGGTGATGATTCACCGGAGGAAATGTAGAAGCACTTGCTTATTCCTTGGCCCCAGAGAAGAGTATGATGTGCGCCTTCCAAAGCTCCCTTTCTGACCTCTTGTGACGGGGCGTCTTTTTCTCCCCTCAGCATTGCTGAATTGAAATTCTCACCCAGCTACTCTCAGTGTTGCTTTCCTCCTCCAGGAACGAGCGTGGTTCACCAGGAATCCACAGGGGGAGCTGGGTTCATGGAGGTGGGACAAAGGAAATAAACAGCACACGGCAATCTGTATCCCAAGAGCTGGGGGATAGTGACAGTGTACCATTAAGGTTCCTATGGATAAAGCAGTCATAATGGATATGAAGTGGCTCCAGAGGTTTATGATGAGCAAGGCAGCTCTCAGAAGGCTGGAACTGCTACCACTGTCTCTGCTTCATGACCTTGGGTCTTGTGTCTGGAATCCTCTATGGTAAATGGTCTAGACTTATGCACCATCTGAAGTTGGCATATCCATTAAAAACTATTCATTGATCACATGTGATTATCACTACATGAAGTATTGTTCCGATTTGATTCTCATCTTTTGTGGGTGGAATATTCACTAGTGAGCATATTTTGCTTTTATTGCTTTATTTGCTTTTATTCTTCTAGTAACCCATTTCGCCTCTGATTATTAGCATCTTATTTCCAAGAACAGGTAGTAGAAATAGAAGGAAAACACTCTTAAGTCGTGTATACATTGGATGTGGTAAAGAGAAAGGGAAGCTTTTGGAAGACGGGATGCAGTTATTGGCCCATTAATTTCAATTATAGTGTTATCTACTAGTGAACATAATTAAAAACTGGTAGTGCATAGGAATTTAACAAGAGACATAAAGATCTTTAGCTACCCACAAGGTTTACCTTCATGTGTATGCAAAGTATCTTAAATAATAGTAATAATGCATCTAAAATTATAACTGTGACCAGCAATTAAAGTACGTTTCCAGCTGAAAGGTTAATTCTTTAAATAGTAAAAAGAATATATTTTGAAGTTGGAAGCTCATGACATAAGCCACTATCTCATTGGATATGCAAGGCAATAACCTCATTAAAACTGTAGTGTGAAAGAGATTTACCTCATGTTTTGTCAAGGTCAAAGGGATAGATCAGGTCTAAGACAAGGCAGCTAAGCAGAAATACTCAAGCTGACAAGTTATTATTTTTATATGCCTGTGCAAAGAAAATAACAGATGAAAGGGACAAATTACTAACCACCATTTAGGGACAGAGGAAAACAAATTCAGGCAGGATATATGAGCTGGAACACATTTTAGGTGCGGTGATTCAAACAGCAATAAGCCAAGAGTTACTGGCTGGCGAGTGATCAGCTTGCATGTTTTTCTTTAAAGGGGAACATTTATTGAACATCTACTGTGCCAGGCACCACAATACAGTGATTCTTTTTTCATTTCACAACTTATTTGATTCTTCTAAAAACCATGTGGTTACTGACAAGTAAGAACATTGATTTTTGTAAGCATTCACTATGAAAGGTAGATTGTAATCAGTGTAGATCAATTGCTTGGATATTGACTATAAAATGCAGATAGAGGTCAGAGAACAGAAGTAACAAAGAACAAAGAAACTGAACCAAGAGAATTTCAAGATGCTTTCTTTGACATGATTCTTTTTTCTTCCTCAATTTTTATTAACATTTTCCATGATTATAAAAAATATCCCAAGGTAATACCCTCCGTCCCCCAACTTTCCCCTTTGAAATTCCATTCTCCATCATATCCCCTCCCCATCTCAATCAGTCTCTCTTTTATTTTGATGTCATGATCTTTTCCTCCTCTTATGATGGTCTTGTGTAGGTAGTGTCAGGCACTATGAGGTCATGGATATCCAGGCCATTTTATGTCTGGGGAGAGCATGTTGTAAGGAGTTCTACCTACCCTTCCTTTGGCTCTTACATTCTTTCCGCCTACCTCTTCTGCATTAGACTCTGAGCCTTGATGGTGTGATTGAGATGTTACTCAGTACTCCAGTCTTTGACATGATTCTTAAATCTAAAAACAGACAATGGATCATTTATGCTTATTGTGGATTGAGTGTGAAATGTTTTCCCATAGGCTGTGTGTTGTGAGTACTTGGTCTCTAGCTGGTGGCAATTAGGGAAGTTAGCAGAGCCTTTGGAAGGTGGAGCCTAGTTGGAAGAGGTATGTCAGTGGATGTGGGCCTTGAGGTCTATTAGTCCAGCCTACCACACATTAAGAGCTAGCTCTTTCTGAGCATTTTCTTCTTGGTGCTATGAGAAGATGTGACATGCTGGTTGCTTGCTCTGCTTTGCCTTCTCCTCTGTGAAGAGATTTTTCCTGGAAACTGCATGCTGAAATAAATGCTTTCCTTCCACCAGTTGCTTTCTGCCTGGGTGTTTTGCTCCAGCAATGAGCAGGTAAGTGCTGCGATGCTGCAATGCGGTGTGGGAGCCACACGGAGCTCTGAAGAGCTGCAGTGGTGGCCAACAGCTCAGACTTTTGTGGGATCACTTGTATGGCTCCATTTCACGTCTATAATTTCCACCTCTTCCAATGTAGCTTGCAAATTGTATTTTGTAAATGTATTTTGCAAAAACAACTAGGGAAACCTGTTGTCCTGTTTCTAAAACCTGCCCACCCTCTTCCTTTCAAAAGGTAGAGGAATTCTACTCTTTTTGAGGGTGGAGCAGATTTCGTAACTTGTTGCCAATGAATATAATATATAATACACGTGGGAAAGAAACAAGTTGTTTTTGCCCAAGAAAATAGAGCCAGAAGTCAACCAAGTATGCTTGCACTTTATTGAGCAGCATAACTTGAGGGAATTGATAATAAGAGAAGAAGTAAAGTGATGGAGGGAACACAGTAAGATTGTCAAGTGTTGTCGAATGGGTCTTCTCCCAGTGTCTGGGCGAGATGCAGTTGTGTTGCTCAGTTACACAAGTGATATGTTTCCACAGAGGCAGAGAGAGAGTGTGGAGTCATTGTGTCTTATAGTAGTCAGATAGAAAGGGAAAGGTAGAATTTTCTGTTTAATATCAAAAAACTTATTTTCAGGCATTTGCTCCTAGGACTATTTATTTATTTATTTATTTATTAGTTTTGTACTCAGTGAATACAGTCAAGTTGGTACCATTGTTAGCCTCTTCCCTGTCCTCCCCCCTCCACATGGACCCACCTTTTGGGGTATATGGGTCATGCATTGTGGGGTTAGCCATCAGTTAGGGGTAGGAGGAAATTTCTCTGTGTATCATGATCCAATGTATGGCTCTGACATTCTTCCCGTCCCCTCTTCTGCAAAATTTCCATGAGCCATGTTGGGTTCATTTTAGGTCTGCTTCAGTGATGAGGTCTTGGGAGCCTCTGTGTCTCTGGATCTCTGATCTGGTAGGAGTTGATTGTTCTCCATGTCTATCTCCTTCATCCTTGTACTGGTACCAGGTTCACCAAGAAAACAGTACTATTGCTTGTTTCACCAATTATTATTAGTTTCAGCTGGGGCCCTTTTGAGGCATGATGGAGTGATTTTCTCCTTAGGATCTGCATCTATCTGAAAAAGAGAAGCAGATTCTCCGATGGAGAGTAAGGTTAGCACCAGATAAATGGGATAACCATTATTTTTTTAGAGAGAATTTAGGCCCTCTTGTAGCCCATGATTTGTGGTAGATTGATAATGGAGAGTGGGCTCCTTTTTGGATATGATTCTGACTTGTTTCCCAGCTCCAACTAGGGTTCTGTTCCACTGAGTGGATCAGTTAGCCAAATCAGGAGCAGCTGGTTTCTCACCATGGCTGTGCACCACTATTGCACTTGTGTGAGCATCACGGTGGGTTATTTGCTGCTAAGTAGGTTAGAACATGAGTTGCTTGGATAGGTATCGGTCATTTTCCCCCAGTTACCCATGTAGCAATTTCTGGCACTAGACACGCTGACTGTCTGGTGACTGACTCTCTTCTAGTTTCCAGCCATGTCACTATATGTTATATGCCAACAGCATATGACATAGAGTCTCACTCTAGCCCAGGCAGACCTGGAATTCACTATGTAGTCTCAGAGTGGCCTCAAACTCATGTGATCCTCCTATCTCTGCCTCCTGAGTGCTAGGATTAAAGGCTTGCACCACCATCATGCCTGTCTATTTTTCCATTTTCTACTTTCCTTTCTTTTTTGTTTGATTTTGTTTCTCGATGTAGGGTCTCACTCTAGCCCAGGATGACCTGGAAGTCACTATGTAGTCTCTGGATGTTCTCAAACTCATGTGACCCTTCTACCTCTTCCTACTGACTGCTGGGGCTAAAGGCATGTACCACCAAGCCTGGCTTCCTTGGGCATTTTAGTAGGATGATTTTGTCAATCTGGAGAGCCAGTGGAAAGGATGGAGCCCAAATCATCCCAGTCATGTTGCATTTGGTTCACCCCTTCTGTGGTGATGAGTGAAGTGGGAGGTAAGACAAAGCTAGCTCTTACCCTTTGGGGAGACTGAGAAAACTTACGGTGGGAGATGAGGAGAAATGATGACCAACACGTGAGCCTTATTGGAGCTGTCTTGCCTGGGAGATGAAGCAAGTGCCGGAGACCCAGAGGCAAATTTGGCTTAGAGGATCTGAGACAAGGTATAGAGAGACCTGATGTCCAACCCAGGACATTGCATATGGAGGTCAGTTCATTGTCAGAAAACTCAAGGATATCTTTGCCAGGGCAGCATGTGCTTGTGAGGAGAATTCAGGCTCTGGAGTTTGAATCCCAGCTCCTTTGCTATCTACATGATGTTGGGCAAGTTGTGTAACCTGCATAGGTATCAGTTATCTTTTTTTTTAATTTCATTTATGTATTTATGAGAAAGAGAGAGAGATAGAGAGAGAGAAATGGGTGCACCAGGACCTCCACCCACTGCAAATGAACTCCAGACCCATGCACTATCTTGTGCGGGTTCTGGGGAATCAAACCTAGGTCCTTTGACTTTGTAGGCAAGGCCTTAATGACTAAGCCATCTCTCCAGTCCAGTTATCTTGTTTTTAAAAGAGTTATAACAGTAGTTCCTACCACTTAGAATATTGGGGAAGTTTAGGTCAGTTAGTGGATATCCAGTACTGATAGCAGCTTCTAGCACAGACTACATACTAGACATTCATTGGCTATTGCTAGTATTACTGTCCACTCGAAGGCTATGTATATAAAGAACATAAAAACAGAACACCCATTTATGGTGAATTTGGATGAAAGAGAGATTAAGAATTTTGTATGTGAAAGGCAAGGTGGCTGCATGATTGGTTTGACAAATGAGACATTGTTTGACAAACTAAACTAACCACCTGTATTTGGGAATGGAGAATTGATGAGGTATTCTCTATTTCTCCCTCTCCATGACAGTTGGTGGGTGAATTTGAGAATAGCCACCATTTATGTACCAGGGATTGTTTGAGTTCTTTCCCATGTGCCATCCAATTTGTGGGGAAGGTTGATGTCTTTCTTATTTTCTCCATAATTTGGTTGGAACTGAAAGAGTTCAGTTCAAAACACACTCAAATCAAAAACAGGGTAATGAAATAAATAGAAATCAAGGCTGATTTATCTGATTGGCCTTAAGCTGTAAAGCTCTATGTCTGAAGGAAGCGCAGTCAATGGTGGGAAGACAAGGTCAATAAAAAATAGAACTAACTCAGCCTGCCAGTGTACATCTGGAAGGTGGTGGAGGCTGGAGTCAGAAGTGAAGGGAAAAGTCATATATATCACTTCCACAAATATTTTTAAGCTCTAGCTTACTACACACCAGATATTTTGTTAGATTTAGGTTCTGTATTTATGAAAAGAAAAAAAAATGTTCTTGACCGTAACGTGAACTAATAGGAGTAATGTTTAGAAATGGCCACATTTCAAATGATATGTTGTGTAAATGAAAGTACATAGAAATTCATGGAGACGTCCTATGATAGGAGAATAAAGGGTGTGGGACTCATCTTTTTCTATAATTAGCTACAATACCCACCAACATCTTCACGTATTTCATTGTAGGCTGCAAATTAATAGTATGACCAAAGTAACCCCCAAATGAAACCTACTTTAGACCAACTGCAAAAAAGAGACATAAAACAAGAGGTGGGTAACCAATGGCTTTCTGATTGGCTAGTTATCTGATTGGCTAAGTTCCACTCAGTGGAAAGAAACCCATAGCTGGAAGTGGGAATACAGTCAGAATCCCATGGAGATAAAGATTAAGGACTCCAGTAAGAAGGTCCCACTAGTTTTTGGCCAAAAGGTAGGCTACACCCATCATAATTTCTGTAAATTAACAATGCTTAGCCCCTTCAACCTATGCTGATATCACTCTCCATTGGAGAATCTTTTCTTCTTTTTCAGAAGGCAACAAGAATCAAGGACAACCAAAATCTATCAACAAGAAAAGAAAAGATAGCTAACCCTATGGCAGGAGATGAATCACTCCTCACGCACAACAGCTAGGGCCCAGGTGAAACCACAGAGGAATTGGCCAGATGAGGAAGAGTGCTGCTTCCATGGTGAGCCTGACAACCTGCACCAGGGAGATGGAGACAGATATGAGATACTCAAGACTACCAAAGGAGGGGCTGGAGAGATGGCTTTGTGGTGAAGGCACTTGTCTGCAAAGCCAAACAATCCAGGTTCAAATCCCCAGGTCCCATGTAAGCCAGATGCACAAGGTGGCAAATATTTTGGAGATTGTTTGCAGTGGTGGGAGGCCCTGATGTGCCCATATTCTTTCTCTCTCTCTTTCTACCTCTTTCTCTCTCAAATAAATAAACAAAAATAAAATATTAAAAACACTACCAAAGCAGGAATCCAGAAGCTGCTGAGAGCTCAACACTAAAGTGGACTTAAAACTTACCCACTAAAGCTCAGGGGATTTTGCAGAAGAGGGGAAGAAAGATCTTAAAAGCCACAGGGTGGGAGGGAATATCCAAAGGCATTCCCCTCCGGCAATGGCTGGCTGCTGCTCTCATAACTCATAACCCTCAATCCCATGGTGAATAGCAGCAGTTCCATAGAGGAGGGCCTTCAGTGGAATGGGGGCAGGGAAGAGGGAAATGATGGTATCATGTCCATATAAACTTTCTACTTAATAAAAATAATCATTATTTATGCCTGGCTAGCTAAGTTGGTAGAGCATGGGACTCTGATATAATTAATTTTGAGAGAGAGAGAGAGAGAGAGAGAGAGGGAGAGAGGGAGAGAGAGAGAGGGAGAGGGAGAGAGAGAGAGAGAGAGAGAGAGAGAGAGGGAGAGAGAGAGGGAGAGAGAGGGAGAGAGAGAGAGAGAGAGAGAGAGAGAGAGAATGGGCACACCAGGGCCTCCTGCTGCTACAAATGAAAATGAAATCCAGATATATGAAGCATTTTGCACATCTGGCTTTATGTGGCTCTGGGAAATTGGATCCTGGACCATCAGGCTTTGCAAGAAGTACTTTTAACCACTGAACCATCTCTCTAGCCCCAAAACAAGTATCTTAAGGACCAAACTAATCTCTAACCTAAGTACCTGTCAAAACAAATTGAGTGCCTTAAAAGTGACATCAAAATGCAACACAACATTCACAATATCCATCAGAGATTATTGGGCAAGGAAGTAGAAATGTGACCTGTAGTTAGAAGGAAAAAATGATTCAACAGACTCAGAAATGACAAGGATGATGTCATTAACTAATAAGGAGATTGAAACTGCTAATATAAGTATTCTCAAAGACTAAAAAGCTTAAATGAAATGCTGAACAGAGTCACAGTGATATCATATCAAACAGTTTCTGGAGTATGGAAAAGTGAAAGCAAAAATTTATTGCAAAGAAAAATTCACATTTTCTAAAATTTGCTAAGAAATTTTCATACAGTTCTAAGAAGTTTAATAAAATCCAGAAAGCATATAAGTTCATTCTCTCTTCTCCTCTCCTCTATTTTTACTTTCCTCTCCTCTCATCTCCTCTCCTCTATTCAAGGTATGCCATAGTGAAATTGCCCAAAATTTAGCTATAAAGAGTAGAATCTTGAAAGAATCAAAAGAAAAACCACATTATACAGCAGAGAGCAAAGTTGAAAGCAACCCCTAACTCCTTGTCAGAACCAATGCAGACCAAAATTGTGGCCGATATACTCGTGGACATAAAATGCCAAAGTCCTTAGCAAAATGTTCACAGAGTACTATTTAGAAAAGAATAATGCATGCTAACCAAGTAGAGTTTATATCTGGAATGCAATGGGAGTTTAATGCTTGGAAATATATCAACATAATGACTGTACTAACATACTAAAATCATACAACATCTTGGTAGCTGGAGGAAGAAATTTCACAGAAGACAACGGCCTTTCGTGGTGAAAGCAACTCCCAGTGGATTAGGAGCAGAAGGTCACTTTCCCCATGTAGTAAAGATAGCTATAAACAAAGCTGCATGGGACTTGGCTGAACTTATCCCCTAAGACGGAGACAGAACCGCTACAGCCCTTTTATCACTTCATGCAATACCGGGTGAGGTATGGAGGGAAACATGCGGAGAAAAAAATCATAAAAGTATCTTTATAGATAGATGATTTGGATATGTATGCAGAAAAGCCTCCGGAATCTACAGTTTGCCAACACTAGGCTTAATGAGTGAAATTTTAGTAAGGTTGTAGGACACAAGAGTAGCAAGCAAAAATCAATTGTGTTTCTATGCATTAGTCATTACAATTGGAAAATTTCCAAAATCCCACTTTCTACTGCATAGAAAAATGAAGCACTTAAGGTTAGATTAGACAAATGTGTGCTGCCATCTGGATGTTCAAACCCGAGCCTCCCAGGTGACGAGGTTAGGAGGAGGGGCCTGTGGGAAGCTTAGATGGGGCCATGAGGGCAGCCACTTCAGAATGGCAATGCTGTTCCCTTAGGAGAGGCCTGGGGGAATTCAGCCACTCTTCCACCATGTGAGGATGCACCTGGCAGGTGCCGTGAACAAAGCAGAATGTGCATCCTCACGACTCCTCTGGTCCCTTGATCTTGGACTCCCTAGCCCCCACTACCTTCTCCTGTCTCCCTCTGTCTGCACCCTTTCTTCTTCCCACCTTGTCTACCTTCTAGACCTCAGGGAACATCATGAAAGAAGGGAAGACTGGGGAGGAATGCTGTGGAGTGCTATCTTCTGGGCATGCCATGGCTGTCATGTCACATATCGCAATGTCACATATCACAAATCATATAGTGGTTATGATTATCTGCACAAGGTTGAGGCAGTCAGTACTCCGCTGTGGATGCCGGAGGAGCTCATGAGGTCCCACAACTCCACGAGCAGCTACTGGCAGTTGTTGGTTGCTGGAGGAAAGGAGGAGACATTTCCTTCAGTGGTATAGCCTTGTTAATTTGCCATGCTCTGGTAAATAACCCCCAACCCATGCTCATGAAAACAACCCTAAAATAAACTCAGTAGGTCACCAAAAATATCTCATAAATGAATACTTGTAGAAGGAGTGAACATCTGCATGCAAAAAAAAAAAACCCTTGCAACATAACTCAAAAATATTTTTATGGATCTTAGAGCTAAATGCCAAAACTAAACCAAAACACTACTTGACAGAAGCATCAGAGGAAATATCTGCAATGTTGGGGTAAACAAAATGTTTTTAGGGCATAGAAACTAAATATGAGAAAACAATATTGGACTATATCAAAAGTTGTCACTTTTCTAAAAATATATTTTTATTTAAATATTTATATATTTATTTATCTGAGAGAGAGAGAGCATGCCAGGGCCTCCAGCCACTGAAAATGAACTCCAGATGCATGTGCACCCTTGTGCATCTGTCTTATGTGGGTCCTGGAGAGTCAAACCGGGATCCTTTGGCTTTGCAGGCAGAGGCCTTAACTGCTAAGCCATCTCTCCAGCCCCAAAAGATGTCACATTTTAAAGACACTGTTAAGAATAGGAACGGCAGCCAAAATTTGGTGGAATGTATTGCTAAACATGGATCTCACAAATAAGTTACCTTTAGAATATGTAAGTTAATTCCGTGGTTCAGTAATAAGAATAGGTGCATGACATAGTATATGCTCTATGCATGGCCAAGAAGCTATATACAAAGGGGGTCTATATCATTCTCATCAGGAATACTTGACTGATAATTATGCTGTTACCACTGTGTATCTGCCATAACGGAGACAGACAATACCAAGGTGGTGATGCCATGGAGATCTGAGACGATTCAGTGATGGGTGTGGGGAGGGTGAAACCAGAACAGTATAACTTGTCGGGTTTCTACAAACACACCCTTAACCAGTGATTCTACTAGAGAAAATTTATGTCCACACGAAGGCTTGTACTGCATGCGCATTGTAGTCATGTTCATGATTAAAAATGAGATAAAATCAACCTGTTCATCACAGGTGAAGCTGCAAACACACTGTGGTACACACATCAGTGGAATAGTACTCACCAACAAATAGAAAGGAACTATTGGTAGGCTTAACAATTTGGACGAATCTAAAAAAACATTGATGAAACAGACACCCCCCAAAGTTGAAATCATATCATAGGATGTGACTCTCACAAAGCTATAGATAAGTAAAAACTAATCCATCATGACAATGCAGGTTAGTACTTCCTTTGGGTGGTGGGCAGAATGAGCATGCCCTACCTCGGGAACAATGGACCTCCTGGGGAGTATTCTAGATGCTGTACATAGACATAGTGACAGAGAGACATGAGAATACACAAGGGCTGTGTTACCACATTTTAGTTTTTCAATAATTAGTTAGAAGAAGGAAACCCATGCAGCTTTAGCAGAAAACTGGGCAAGTAGGGGCGCAGCCTGCCCTCTGCCCTGCTTTCTTACACACTGACCCCAATGCTCCCTGTGCCCACCTTTTGGCCCTGTGACCCCAACCTCCTATTGTATGAGTGTTGATAAGCATGCTAAAATATTGAGGGACTTCTGTGCATGGCTCTCCATTAACTCAAGGGACAAATTTGTTTACATGGGCTATTTAATAAATTCACCGTTTTTATTTTATTTTGTGTGTGTTTAAGTTTGCATGCCTGTGCTTGCGTGTTGAGGCCAGAGGAGGACCTCGGTGCCCTTCTGGTTCACTCTCCGCCTCATTCCCTTGAGACAGGGTCTCTCACTGAACCTGGAGCTTGCTGCGGGGTAGCCAGGCCGGACAGCAAGTCCCAGAAATCTTCTGGCTTCCTACCCCACTGTGGTTGGGTTGTAGGCACAGTGGGTGGGCCACTCCAGGCTTTTCATGTGGGTGCTGGGCACCGAACTCAGGGTCTCATGCTTGCACAGCATGAACCGTTCACCCACTGAGCCCTCTCTCTCTTCTCCTTGAGGTTTTACTTCTCTCACTTGAACATTTATTAATTGAACATCATGTTTTTTTTTCTGTCTCCATTTTTAGTTTTCTAAGAGAACATAAAATGTATTACCACTTGCTACCTACCGCACAGTGTCCCTGTCCATTGCTTAATTTATACGCTGAGGTTGCAACCTTCAGGGTGGTTGGATTTGGGGGTAGGCATGTAAGGAGGCACTTTGTTCTTGGTCATCTCACCTCTGAAAGTAACAGAACTGAATTCCTCTTGGCGGAGCCAAACCAGTCCATAGGACTGTTCAGTGCAGCCCAGGCCGATTGGAGCCTACACTGCTGTGTAGTGCCTGGAGAGATTCATATGGCTTCCTTTTGTAAGGTATTGTCCAATAGCATTTACAGTTACGCTCCTGAATTTCTGGTTTTTATATTGAGAATTTTAATACTGAAACATGCTGTAATTTGATTGTAATCCCCTCCCCCTTACTCAAATTAGTCCCCTCCACCCCAATTCCAGTGAACCCACTCCTCTTAACATGCAGTCCCTTTGCACTTTTGATATATTGAATTTTGAGCACTTGAAGCCTGGCAGGATGGCAACGGGAAACTGTGGGTTCCTGGGTTCTTGCTCCCGGGTGACAGGTTGCCGTCCTCCTAAAGGCACCCAGGCAACCGGGGTGGGTGAGCGTGAGAAAGTAACAGGACTTGCAGTGAACAGCTCTCTCAGTTTACTGTCAGTGAAATGGGTTTATAAGCATCTGAGGGTGGAGGGAGGACCCTAAGGGAGGTTGGAGTACCAAGTTCATTTCTGATGCCTAGTTAGCATTATGGGGACATTCAGTCCATCAGGCAGGCAACGGTGGTGGTGGTGGGGGGGGTCAGGTGATCTAGGGTCTCAGGACTGTGTGAAGGCCTGCTGGCTGATAAGGAGTTTCCTAGGCAACTGGCCAAAGGTTACAGGGCTATGGGCAAAGCCTAAATTCAGGTGTGCTAGGCTTGGAGAGGGAGTGGCTTCCTGCAGCCTGGGGTCCTTAGCCGGTGCCTGGCAGCTCAGGGCTCTCTCCTGAAGGCTCCAGCCTGTGCCTGGCAGCGCCGACAGGAAACCTTTGCATCTGGATTTACTACTGCTGCGTTTACCATTCACAGCAACTCTGGAAAATGGAGGCGTTTTAATTTTTTTCTCCCATAGTATCTTAATTTGTTATTTGGGAAACTGAGGGTGAAGGCGATTCAGAAGCAAGTTAGAAAGGGCCAGTTAAGGGCAGAATGAAGGCCCCATGGAGCCCACAGCCCGCCTGCGCCTTTACTCAATGCGTGCACAGAATCATAAGCTCAGATCCGAATTTTGGAAGCGTCTTGGCTCTGCTGCTTTCCTGCCACAGCCACGGGGCTTCTCCCTGCCATGTTTTATGTTTGGTGAGTACTGGGTGCCTGGGAGATGGTGCTGACAGATGTCTCTCCTGTGAGCACCAGCTGGCCGGGTTTCCTGGGACGTGAGGCTGCACAGGCCCTGAGTCTCTGACAGCGCGCTGAAGAGCCGAGACAGCCGCTTGTGCAGCTGATTGGACCTAAGCTACAGTGAAGGCATCAGCGCAGCCTCCTTGCCCAGACTGCCCTTCTTTCAGGGCAGCATGGGAGGCTTCGGGGTGAGTGCTGCAGAGACCCAGAAAAGAGCCCTCAAACCGGGGCACACTGTGAGATGAGGCAGGCTGATTTCTGCAGCGGTTTCAAGGGAAAAGGCTCAAGTTAGTTACTAGGTCTTGTGAGGCCCCCACAGTTCATGTGAACACCTGCATGCATGTACCTATGTAACCTCTTCCCTTCTCTTCTCACACCTCTCCTCTCTTCCCCTCCCTCCCTTCCTCTTCACTCTCCTCTCTTCTTCTCTCCTCTCCTGTCCCCTCTGCTCTCCTCTCTCCCTTCCCCTCCCCTCCTTTCCTCTCCTTTCCTTTTCTCTCTTTTTGAGAAAGGGTCTCATGTATCCCACTCACTCTGTGGTTGAGGATGATCTTGAACTTCTGATCCTCCTGCCTCTACCTCCCAGGTGTTGGGATTACAGACCTGCACCACTATGTCCAGTTTATGCTGTGCTGGGGATTGAACCTAGGACTTTGTGCATTGTAGGCAATCACACTACCAACTAAGCCATATCCTTAACCTCTATATACATCTTTCTTAAAAAAAATCCTTCAAGCTGTCTGTAGTTTATAAAGGTAACAAACAACTTTTTTTTTTTTTTAAGCAGAAGAACCAGAGTCCCTTTGCTTGCCACATCTGGTTTCAGCTGTCACAGGCTGGTAGCAGTTTCTACTCCCAAAGGCAGACTCTTGGAGAGATGGGGGCTAGAAGCTGGAGAGGCTGAAACTGGAAGACCAGAAACAGTGACTCACATAAGCCTGCCCCAGTCCTCACCTCTAATGCTTTGTATTCCACGCAGAGCCCTTATTTATATATAAAAATTCACGTGTGTGTGTGTGTGTGTGTGTGTGTGTAGTATAGACATATAGGTAATGTCAAGGTAATGTTATGAACTGGGTCTCAAGATTTGGGTTTTGAAATACACACACACACACACACACATATACACACATACATTTGTATATATATGTAGTTGTTTGTGTTTTGTGAAGACATTCTAGTCAACTCATCAACCAGAATGATTAACTATTATGCCCACATGTATACACACACACATACTTATGTGTATAGATATATATTAATTTCAATGAAAGATTCAGTCAGACTCTGTGTTTAATTTAGCAGGTTGTGTACTACTTGTTACCGAGTTATTTCACATGTTTGTTCCTTGCTTCTCTCTATATATACATATATATATATATTTGTCACAAATACTCATGCACTCATCCGTTTTATAAACATACAATTTTAGAATTTCAATTTGTTTTTAGACAGGGTCTCAGTAGCCCAGATTGACCTCTAATTAGCTATGTAGCCAAGGTTGGCCTTGAACTCCTGATCCTTCTGCCTTTATGCTCAAAGTGCGGCAATTATAGGTGTGAGCCACCATGCCAAACATGTAATTATGATTTTATGATGTCATTACCCTGTATTCTGTAGGTTTCAAAATGGCACCATAATTTCATAGGGATGTCACTTTGTCCTACAAAACTTCTGGCCGGGTGAGTTGGCCAGAATATCTTGGCAAAGGACTCAGCTGTACAAAAACCAGCTGAATGTCACCTTTTTTCTACATCATGGGTAAAGGCCCTCTGCCTTTGTTTATCACTGAAATTCTTCAGTCATGTGAAGGGTCATCCCTGCTTGGACAGAAGCATTTCTAAGAAGTAGATGAAATGACTCATGAATGGTGTCCCTTAGCTAGGCTGTTGCATGAATGTGTGCATGGCGTAAGAGGTTACTTCTCACAAGGACCATCTTTAACTTAAGCAATGTGTCCTGAAGATGTTTTACAAGGGCAATCAAGATTTAGCCAGGGGGCTAAGTGAGAAGAAGTTCTAATGTACAAGGTGAGTCCTTGGAGACTCTGAAAAACCCATTAACAGAGAAGTTATTAATGTCTTTTTTTATGCAGAGGCAGACCCCAAAGAAACCAGTCTACATTATGAAACATTTTACTGAAATCCATTTTTTAAAAATAGGAGAATGCTATAATGAAGTCTGCGGTGGGAACTGAGAGCATGCCTGGCCTCCTGGGCTAGTCGCAGATTTTCTACAGAATAAAGGGAAATTCTCCTCTTAATTTCACATCGAGACAAAGAAATAGAACAAAATCTTCCACTGTAAAATTTTACTCATATTGGATTCCCCCCACCCACCCTCATACTTCTGATCAACCTTAACATTTTCCAGTCTGTGTTATGAATGTCTGTTTGAATGTGACTTTAAAAATATCAAAATTTTAAACTTCTTTAGGTAGTCAGGTGGATTTATGAAGAATGGTAGGATAGTTCTGGCCTTATGAATATGATGCCTATGATCTATTTTCAGAAGGAAATAAACTAAGTTATTCCTTCTTGTTTGTCAATTTGACGGGATTTAAAATTACCATGGAAACAGATCTCTGGGCATATCCAGGGAGTTTATAGACTGTGGGCAGCAACATCCTAAGAAAATGTTCAACATCCTTAACCATCAGGGAAATGCAAATTAAAACAACTAGAAGATTCTACCTTACTCCAGTCAGGATGGTAATCATTAAAAAATGAAATGACAATAAATGTTGGCAAGGATGCAGGGAAGGAGGAACCCTCATTCACTGCTGGTGGGAATGCAAAGTTGTACAACCACTATGGAAGTCAATATGGGGACTCCTGACAAAGATGAAAATAGAGCTACTAACTGACCCAGCTATTCCTATGTTAGGCATCGACCCTAAAGGGTCCCCTCTTCCCTGCAGAGATATTCGATCAACCATGTGTATAGCTGCTCAGTTCACAATAGCTAAGAACTTGAATCAACTCAGATGCCCTTGTGTGATGATTGGATAATGAAGACGTAGTGCACATACATGATGGAATTCTACTCAGCAGTAAGGAAAAATGATATAATAAAATCTGTCAGAAAATGGATGAACTTGGAACAAATCATACTAAGAGAACTCACACAAACACAGAAAGACAAATGCTGCATGTTCTCCCTCATCTGTGGTTCCTATTCAGGAACAGCTTGGATTTCAGGCAACTTGAGGGACAGATAACAGGGATGGAAGTGTTTGGGCGAAGGGGAGTGGGAAGGTGGGGGAGATAGACACAAAACTAAATACAAGATGAATTGGTAACATAGAAATCTTTCTCTTGAATAGTAGACTAAAAGATTTAACCCTTAACAGGAGTATGCAGAGATTGTCTGGTAAGAAGGGCCCTAGAGAGGGTGGGATGAAGCCTAACTCTAAAATGGTTGGTTCTGTCTGTTAACTCCCAATACCAGAAATAACCCACATTGAGCTGTTGGTCAGAGAGACCTACAAGGTCCCCAAAACAAGACAGGCTTCTGTCAAAGCATTTGATTACCTGCCTAAGGTGAAAACTAAGACCCTATTGCTGAAGATACCACATGCTGCCAACACAGAACATCTACAGATCCGTCTGGAATCTGGAAGTAAGCCAGTTTTCACATGGTGTGCCCATGTAGTGCTGGAAAGTGCTACATGAACTGCTGGGGAAAAATAGCCAGCAATGTTGTGTGCTAGCAGGGTATACTGCTATATGAAAGCAACCAGCCTGACGAGGTGTACACACCTGTGTAAGAGTGGCACACAACCTAGGTGGTAACCAATGGCTTTCTGATTGATTAAGGGATCCACTCAGTGAAAAGGAACCCATGGTTGGAACTGGGAACGGAGTCATAATCCTATGGAGACCAAGATCATGGACTCCAGCAATAAGTTCCCACTAGTCTTTGGGCAAAAGAGGGACTACACCCATCAAAATCTCTCTTGACAATGCCTATCCCATTTAACCTATGCTGACCTCATTGACTATTGGAGAATCTGGTTTTCTTTTTCAGAAGGCAACAAGAAGCAAGGAGATAAATCATCCTTCATGTACCATCCAGGACCCACATGGAGCCACAGAAGAAATGGTGAGATGAGCAAGAGTGCTACTTCCATGGCAAGCCTGACAACCAGGGCCAGGGTGATGAAGACGGACACTGAAGATACGCAAAACGCACCAAAGCAGAAATCCAGGAGCTGCTGAGAGCTCAACACTAAAGTAGACTTAAAGCACACCCACCATGGCTCAAGGAACTTTGTGGAAGAGGGGGCAGAAAGATTGTAAGCACCACAGGGTGGAAGTGAATGTCCAGAGGCACTGCCCCCTCTTACAGTGACTGACTGCTGCTCTCACATCTCGTGACCCACAACCCCATGGTGAACACTGGCAATCGCACTGAGGAGGGCTCCTAGTGGAATGAAGGCAGGGAGGAGGGAAGTGATGGTACATGAAGTGTCCATACAAAGTTTCTACTGAATGAAAAAAAGTTGTCCAGAGACCAGGAGACCCTTCATCCCCATATTGAGTTGATTCCTCCCCCTCTGCTTCTCTTCTTTCCCTTTGCTTTTCCTGACTCCCCTCCATAGCATACAAAAATGAGTTCTTTAACTCCAAGAGAGGAAGGGAACAGTAATAAACTGTGGCCTGGAGTGCAGCTGTGGATAAAAACCTTTTCATTTTATGAGACGTCCTCAATTTCTTGCTCTGCGTTTTATAGGATGATAAGCCAGAAACCTTGAATTCCACCTACTGTGTGGAAGAGTAAAGACAACTTAGGAAAGGTGAGTTTTGTCTTTAATACAATGACGTGTTTTCTTTTAGTAGTTAGTGTTCCATAAGATAAAATATGCAACCTGTGAATTTAGATACGTAGGGTTGAGAAGCGGGAGTGTGCCTCTGTATATGTGTATGTGACTTATTGGTTTGGTTTTATTAAGGAAACCCACTGAGCCCTTGTATGTCTTCAGTTTTAAACCAAAATTAGTCATGCATCTGGTTCATCAGGACAATTTGGAGGTAAACTTTCTTTCTTAAGTAATGGATTTCATTTTGCAACTTCCGCGTGCCAGCTGTCAGTATCTACAGCATGGCACCTCCTGACGTGGAGATGACACACATAGGAAAACAGTCATTCCTGCCCCAAGAACGCCGTGTAGACAGTACGTCTCACGAGGAGCTCTTTAAAGGGTTCACATTGCAATTCGCTTGTCACCCGGAGAATACTATGATTGGTATTTATCCTCCATGGTTACTGTTTACTTCTAAAAGGAACAGGTCACACCTGCACATTTGCACCATAAGAAGTGACCTGAGTAAGCCAAAGTGCACTTTTCTTAGGAGTCTGGAGGAGCTTCCCCTGGTAGTGATGGGCTGTCACCTGGGCCCTTGAGGAATTTGAGCATAGTTCAGTGAATTTCCCTGCTAGGTCACCTGTAAGTTTTCACAGAGAGAGAGAGAGAGAGAGAGAGAATTGGTTTTATTGAGCAAAGTAAACTTTAACCTTCAGAACACTGACTACTCATTTTCATAAACCTTTTTCCATCTCAAGCTTGCCCCATCTTTGGTATGATCACTCCCATTCTGACATTTGATAGGAACTGAAGGTAAGTGAGAAACTATGCTGATATTTCTTACCTTTGCTCTGTTTATTCTGGATTTGGAGGTATATTGCTTTTAGTATATATAGTAGGCAGATGTATTAGTTTCTTATTGCTACTACAACAAATCACCACAAACCCAATAGCACTGGATGAAAATCAAATCCAGATTTATATAGGGAAACACTTTGTTAGAAAAGATTACAACATGGGGCTGGAGAGATGGCTTAGTGGTTAAGCACTTGCCTGTGAAGTCTAAGGATCCCGGTTTGAGGTTCAATTCTCCAGGACCCACGTAAGCCAGATGCACAAGGTGGCGCATGCGTCTGGAGTTTGTTTGCAGTGGCTGGAGGCTGTGGCGTGTCCATTCTCTCTCTATCTATTTGCCTCTTTCTCTGTCTGTCTGTAGTTCTCAAATAAATAAAAAAAAAATTAAAAAAAGATTACCACAGGGAGGATTCTGACAATGAATTATGCAAAGGCTTGAAATTCAGAAAGAAAAGGCTTTTCTTCAATAAGAGAGAGGAAACAGGCGAGATAGAAACAAGAAATGGGATGGGGTGGTGGATGCCATGATAGGCAAGTCCATCAGAGAGTGCTTAACTCTGAGGTGACCCCACTCACATGAGAGTAAATTAAGGCAGGAATGTACACTGGCTCTGCTTGAGGGTGGGCTGAAGTTCAGGGAGATGGGAGAACGCTTAGTTGACATATGGGTACATGTGTTTTGCTCCAATTGACAATGTGGACACAACAGTTCTGCTCACCATGAATGAGGCACAGAATTTTGTGCCTGTCCTTGTCACAGGTAGGCAAGAGTAATCACTGAATATTGCCCAACTCACATGAAGAACAATGTGTCTTTGTAGTTAATTACTTCCCAGAGTTTAAAAAAAAAAAAAAAAAAAACAATCTCTTTACAGAGTTTTCCTATTATATAATCTCAGGCCCTGGGCAAACTGACATTGGCCCTAGGGGGTAAAGAAAGCAAATTTATTATTCTCAAGGTCTGGAAGTCAGAAATCTAAAATGAGCATGCCTGGGTTAAACCTGAAGTGGTGGCGGGGGAGGCTGTGCCCCCTGTGGAGGGGTAAAGGCCTGATGATTGCATTTTTAAATTGCTCGAGGCAGGTGCATTCCCAGGCTCCAGACCCCTCCACCTTTCAAAGCCAGCAGTGGCTGCCTGGGTCTTTTTCCCATCACACTGCTCTGATGCAGGCTCTCCCATTTCATTCTTTTGCATCTAAGGATTTGTGGTTATGTTATGCTCCCCCTGGATTATCCAAGACAGCCGATGAGCACCCCTGATTGAAATTGTAGGATTAATTTCAACCTTTGATACAAAACCTAACCCATAGGTTCTTGGAATAAAGACTTGGGATATTAATATGATACTCCTAGTACTTCCCAGAAGGCTTGCAGGACATACTCCGCCTCACACTGATTTCTGAGCACTTAAAATTCTTTCAGCTTAAGATAGGAAACCTCAGACTTTACCATCTCTGGTTCTTTCTATACCCCTAAAGAACTTTTGTTGATGTGGATTTTCCATTCTAGGCACAAAAGTCATGGCCTTGTGCTTGCTGGGCGAGCATTCTGCTAGTGAATTACATTCCTCACCCCATGTGGGTCATGCCTACTAATATCGGCTGCACCAGAAATTGAGAAACTTTGAACATATTGATCGACTCACTTAAAATGTCAACAATAAACTCACCATATGTTGATGGGATTATTTACTAAAACAAAAATTTTCCTGAGAAACAGCATTGCTTCACACTTCTAAGATCTCTACTGTGTCTGTGTTTGGTGGGAGACAGCTTCCTTTCCTTGATTTTGCATCCAGTCTGATGTAATATGCTGTTCTGGTTGACATATGTGAAAAATGTCTATCCCCATATAGATATGTACTTGGAAACAAATGAAGGAATATTTCATTAGCTTTTACAGGTAATTGTGGACTCACTTCTTTAATACTATACCAAAATTTGATAGGTGTGACAAATGATAATTTTTAAAAGGTTAATTGCACTGCGGAATCAAAAAACATCAGTGGGCTTTTCATGTCTGTTTCTGTAATATGTGGTATCCTTGCACTTCAAATAGCTTTCTTGTACCCACACATGATTTTTATAATACCCCTCTGTATTAATTTGTTAAATGTTGGTTCACAGTATCATGAAGATTTCCCATTGTTGTTACATTTTATAGTCTAACATCAGAAATCACACTTGCTAATATCACCACTAATTTCATCTGAAAAATACGTAAGTATTGGAAAGTTCCCAAGAGTGATATAAGCTTTCTAAATTTCCATTTTTATTCAGAAAGGTCAAATTTTATCACTGGCAATGGATTTGCCTTTCCCTCCATGTTGACATTTGCACTGATGTTGCAAAAGCAATACTGAGAAAGGCAAGGCCTGCAGCTGCCTTTGCACCAGCTACAGCGGTGGCAGCAAACTGTAGGATCTCCACAGTGACACACTCAGTAGGAACAGAGAAGCAAACACAGGCGTTGCACTGAACTGAGTCCCTAATGAAGGAACAAAAGTTATGCTTGTATTAAACCTCAACCACTTACTCCATTAAAGAACACTCTTTGTGATTTAATGGGAGTTGGGCTTATTGTTTTTCTGTTACATCCCAGGTATAGGAATCTTCTCCAGGACAGGACCATGGACCATTATCTGAGTTGTGAGCTGAACTGCCTGGTTTTGTGGATGTTAAGGGAATAACCAACTGCTTTCTAATGAGAATTCAGGACTGCTCCAAAGGAGGGAATTCATGCCTGGTACTATAAACTTGGATGAAATATCCTTTTATTTTATTTTATTTTTGAGGTAGGGTCTCGCTCTGGCCCAGGCTGGCATGGAACTCACTCTGCAGTCTCAGGCTGACCTGGAACTCACAGTGATCCTCCTACCTCTGCCTCCCAAGTTCCGGGATTAAAGGTGTGTGCCATTACACCTGGCAAACTCTTTACTGCACCTTTAGAAATTCAATTCATTTGTCCCCTGTGTCAAAGAGCCAGACACTCTTGGTAAGCTTGTTGTTTGGAGCAAACCAACATCTCCTTACCTTGATGTGTTTTGTAATTTTTAGAATTCCTCTTCAAATGGCTACATTATTTTTATGATATCTATTTCACCTTGTACCTATATTTTCCTCATAAGAGAAGGGCCAGCCATATTTTCAATGATTTCTAAAGATACCCAAAGTAACTATTCATATAAGTACTGACCTGCCAGGCATCTTGCAGATACCATGTCATTAACCCTCCATGGTTCGCAGTCCAGCAGCTACCAGGATGCTTCTATAGGCCGGGGTCTGAGATCTATAATATTGGTGAGTCTATTCAGGCTGCATGTCATTTTCTGAAAAGCTGAGTTCCAAGGATTGTTTCAGTTTTAAAAACTATTTTCATTTATTTATTTGAAAGGTGTGTGTGTGTGTGTGTGTGTGTGTGTGTGTGAGAGAGAGAGAGAGAGAGAGAGAGAGAATGCGTACACCACACCAGGGCCTCTTGCCACTGCAAATGGACTGCAGATGCATGTGCCATTTTGTGCATCTGGCTTTATGTGGGTACTGGAGAATCAAACCCCTTGGTAAGGGAGTGATTTCAACCACTGGACCATTTCTCCCGGTCTGGCTTATCTCATTTTCACAGGATTCTCCTTTTTCCAAAGGATTAAGATGCTAGAAATTTTATTGATGCAGTTCAGTCACAATTAAAATTCAGTTTTCCTTTTGTTAAAGAACTTTTCATTTCTGTTAAGGTAGGACTATCCTAATACCATTTCTTTCTTTGTTTTTTTTGTTTTTTGTTTTTTGTTTTTTTCGAGGTAGGGTCTTGCTCAGGCTTAGGCTGATCTGGAATTCACTGTGTAGTCTCAGGGTGGCCTCAAATTCATGGCGATCCTCCTACCTCTGCCTCCCAAGTGCTGGGATTAAAGGTGTGCGCCACCACACCCAGCGTCCTAATAACACCATTTCTGACTGGAGCTGCTCAGTCAAGTTCTTAGCAAGTTGAGGAAACCTGCTTCACGGTTTGATCGCAACACATGAATGTGAGGTTTGCCTCGCTTGCCCATTTGGTGCAGCCGAGGTGGACTGCGTGGTCATGCTCACATCTGCTCCGCTGTTTTTCCTGTCAGTCACGAGTGTAGTGGTCAGCTCTGGGGTTGGACCTGAACAGAGTCCACAGTACCATGGTGAGTGGTGGGGCACCAGCTCTAGATGGGTAGAAAGAGCATCTGCATTTGAATGATTGAAGGACCCACGTTTCCCTGAAGGGCCGGGTTTCCGTAAAGTAACTTTTGAACTTTAGAGGTGAGTTTTTCTTCTTTGTGCTTTCTGTCTTCCACGCAGCTAGCTGGCAATGCTGTATGTACCTGCCAGATGTCTTTAGGCTTAGCCAGACTGTGCCTTTGCTTTGGCCGGTCTGTGAAGAAGTAAGGGCCACCCGCTTCATTTTATAAAGGCAGAGCTGGGCATGTGACATGTGTCTGTAATACTAGGAATGGTGATGCAGAGGCATGACATCCTGAGTTCAGGGACAGCCTGGGCCACATTGTCACCAGTGTGGGCGTAGGCTACAGAGTGAGCCTATCTGGAAAAAGGATAGATAATAGATAGATAACAAATAGAAGTCTCAAGAGAGTTTATTTCAGCAACCAGGTATTTGACCCTCTACACCTCTAAGTGGATTGTAAAAATAGCATTTCCCTTTTTGTCTCTCTATTGAATGCATCTGAGAAAATTCAGGCACTTTCTGTAACTGCTGACTCTTAATGTCGACTTTCAAACTGTAATCTGCAGAAATGTTTGTCTCCTGTGTGTTTCTCTGTCACTTATAAGTGCTAGTTTGTAGTTTTAATATCATCTGAAATGTCAGAGCACTGGTCTGACTCTAATTTTAGTCTCTTTCTTCTTTCCTACATTGTTCATTCACTCGGCACGAGCCCACCCCTGTTTGCTCGGTAAGTGTATGCTAAGAGTTTCTCTACCATCTCTGTAAATTCTGAGTTCTTCAGGCTCCTTAAAGAACTTCCAATAGTGTTTTTTAAAATATATTTTATTTATTTGAGGGAGAGAGAAAGAGGGAGAGAGAAAGAGAAAGAGAGAGAGAGAATGGGCATGCAGGGCCTCCAGCCATTGCAAACGAACTCCAGATGCCTGTGCCCCCTTGTGCATCAGGCTTACATGGGACCTGGAGAATTGAACCAGGATTCTTTGGCTTTGCAGGCAAATGCGTTAACTGCTAAGCCATCTCTCCAGACCCTAATAGTTTTTCTTTTTGAAATGTGAATGGAGGATACGTTATCACCATAACATATATCCTTGGTTCTAAGAGCAGACATTGGGTATGCAAGACTGTCCAGGCTCTGGGATTCCTCAGCATTGTGGAGTCAGGAAATATCATTTCATTTTCATGAATGAGCTATTGCCTACTGAATGCTATTGTCTGCATGTGAAATGGCTTAGTCAATAGTGGCTTATTATTATTATTTTTAATAGGGTAGTCTACTGGCTTTGTGATGTCCCCATGTCCCAGCCTCTTCTTGTCATTCTGATCTGTACCCTTACTTTCTGGCCTTTATTTCTCCTTTGAGTATCATGTGGTTACATAAGATGGCGGCCTCAGCTCCAGTGTCCTCTGTGCCCTTCAGGCTGGAGCACTAAGGAGGATGCAGCCTGCTCCCTCCTAAGTGATGTATTTGGGAACTTCGTGGCTTTTCCCACTTCACATGGGCTAGAAGTGCCTCCTGACCCTGCTGACCACTCGTGTCCTGGGAATCTCCCATGAGGATTAAGGGGAATTTGGTGAATAGCTGGCCAAAGGTTTTGGTCCTAAATCTCTTGGGTCTCACAGTGAACTATTCTTTTGTCCTTGTTTCAGGTAGTTTGGATATTCTTACTGTTGTGAGTTTCCAGAGGCCCTCAGTGTCTCTCCAAACAACCTCAGGCCATTTATGAATGGAGGTGACTGGAGACAAAGCCCCTAATTCTTTTTGACTCCATTCCCAGGGCTGTGGGTCACAGCTCCTTCCTGTGCGCCATGCGTCATTCTGTGGATACAGGCTTGCCCAATGTCCTCAAGCACCTTAGCACTTCGGTCCTGGTTCTTCTATTAATGTGTAATAGTTGTGATTTTGTAGCATTATGTCCCTTGGATCCTCAGTGCCCCTGCTACAAGTTCTGAAGTCAGTTTTGTTCTTTGGGCTTTTGAAAACTCTCCACTATCAGATCATTACCTCTGAAAACATCTCAAAAGCTTTCCACAGTGGTCCGCAGGAGAGGTCACTAGAGGGAACCTCATGCCAGGTGCTTCGGAGTTAAGTGCGTACCTCTGAATGCACGCTAATCAAATTCCCTTAACTGGATGTATCTGGATCGTCAGGGGACTGAGGAGAGGCTCAAATGGAGGGTTTCCCCTCTAGTCATTGCTATTCTGGGATGACCGATGCTAGGGGAAGGCTGAAGCATGAGTTGGATGAGAAATCTGAATTAGCAATTCTCTTTACAAGTTGGATTGTGACCTGGTCAATTGCCTGCCCTCCACACATGAGGGCTCGTTGAGAGAGGAAGGAGGGAGGAGGAGGACAGAAGGAGGGAGAAAGAGAGAGAGCTTTTTAGGGGTCAGGCTTTATCCTTCTATAATTGTCTCCTTCACCTGGCAAAACTAGAATTCCCTAGAAGCCTGACTGTCAGAAACAGTGGAGGGCAGCTTTTAGATATACACTGCCTCTAGCAACAAAGAACATTGAACAGCTCTTGTGAAGTCAAATATTTATTATTTATTTATTTATTTATTTTTGTGGCACTAGAGATGGAACCTAGGGCCTTGCATATGCGAGGCACAAGCACTACCCCTGAGCTCCATCCTCAGCCCTCCACTAAATTCTGTGACATTCTCTAACACATTTGAGTGCCTTTGCCGCCCTTCTTCTGTAATTATAAAGTATTTTGTTGCTACATCTTATATCATTGTAATTGCTTTATATAATTAACCCAAAAGGAAAAAAAAAAGGTGAGTGATTTCAGAGAAGAGTCAGGACATGTATTTAATTCACCTTAGTGACTTACTTTACTTAGTGTGGAAGTCTTCCGTACACAGAGAGCTCAATCATGTCACACGTTTTCTTGATGGCACTTTACTCTTGAGCGCAATTAAAAGCACCAGCGTCTCACTGTTTGGTGCTTATGCTCTCAAGTTTGGAGAGCAGGAACTGGGTGAAATCTTTGAAAAGGTGCAGGGTCCTGAGTCCCCCTCTTCTTTCCTATACCCTATAAATTCTGGGCTAGTTTGTCTCCAGTACATATGGGATGCTGGAATTATTAAAAGATAGAAAAGCAATTTAAAGCAGCAGCAAGACAAACTCCCCTGGTGCTAAAATGTAATCAGGGTGGAATTGAACATATTCATGTGTCTATCAAAACATGGCTTAAAATCTGCTTGCATGTCATCTAACAATTATTATTCTATGTGAAATGCTGTGCACAGGTCATTTAGGTTTTATATGAATTATAGTTATGCTAGGCATGAAAAATGTAGATGTTATGCTCAGTTCTGTCTCTTCTGCAGTCATGGCAGTTGTCAGGACAACACAGTCTGTCAGACCCCACAGAGGCAGGGCCGTCCAGAGTATGAGAGGAGGAGGCAGTCAATTTTCATGTGTCATTAAATTATGCAGATCATTATTTAATAATTGGTTCTCTGGCAGACAATGATCATTTTCCCTCAATATCCGTTTCCTTCTTCTTTAATCATAAAACTTCCAAATGCTAGCTAGGGACATAATTTCCTAGAATAAAAGACCAAATTCCCAAGCCCCTTTCACAGCTGTTATGGCCATATAATTAAATTCTAGACAAAGCAACGTGAGCAGAAGTGGGGTAGGCATTTTCTAGCAAAGGCTCTTACAGGGAGGAAGCCTGTGCTCCTGTCCTTTCCACTTCGGTTGGCATGGGGACACTTTTTTGGAGTGAAAACAGGCATCTTCATCCCCAAGGCCACTGCCCTGTGGCCAGAATGGCCTGGTTGCCTCAAGATTGCTGTCATTGTGTTTTGTCTGTCTACATGAGACAGAAAGAAGGTTTTTTTTTTTTTTTTTTTTTGCTTCAGCCACTCTCAGCTTTTATTTTTTTTTTTCTATTTCAGAAAGCCAAACTCAATTCATCACCCATACTTGTATTATAACTGGAGGAGTCAGTTCTCATTAGGGGAGCTGCATGCCGGACAGTGCTTATGACCATAAATGTATTAGGAAAAAACAATCCTTGGCTTCTGAGAAAGCCTGCTCTATGTTGTTGATACTACTCATGGCCCTGTCTTTCACTGACACTCCTGTCTGTTTTAATATATTTTGACTTTTCTGGTTGTCTTAATGTGTCCTCTTTCCATCTTGATGGGTTATGATCAAAGCTGATAAAACCAAAAGGCAGAGGAGCCAATAAAACTATTGTCCCAAGCACATAAAACTCTGCAAGAACCTCAGATGTTGCCTCCTCAAGGCTCTCACTGTCCTGTGGGTCCTGAAACTGTCTGTGAAGAACAAGCTTATTAATTGGATGGATTAGAGTTGTAGATAGAGGGAAATTATTTTTCAAAACAGATCCGGTGTGGGCGGGGGTTCTTAAATGGGACCATGACATCAGCAATTCCACAGGGGCTGTGACGATTAAGAAAAACTGAATATTGAAGCTGAGCGTCCACACTCAGGACCCAAACTAAATTCAGTGGAAGAATATTGAAATTACGTAGGCAGGAAAAGAATCAAGCCACAGAGCAGACTCAGGTCAGAAGCAGACACTCACGACTCACGACTCACTACACAGGAATAGGCATCCAGTAGCTACAAGTGTGGGGGATGCTCCGGGAATGAGAGGGACAGAGAGAACCCTAGGAGGGCTCTTGGTTCTTCACTACCAGTCAAATGCTCCTCAGTACTGACCATGGTGAAGTTTGGTGTGCATCAAATGCTCAATTGCTATAGAAGTATGAGCGGAACTAACGTGTTTTCGAACATTTTTGCCTTGGAATTTGCTACAAAAGTTTACAGACAGCATTTCAGAATGAACAATTGTGTATTTAGGAAAAGAAAAGCAGGTAGATAAGAAATTATAAAGATTTGACAGCTTGAAGAAAGGAAGCTTAAGACATAATGATAATTTCAGAACACCTGTGGCTGTGCAGACCCACCCCACTGGGAACGCACATCTAGTACAAACGTACATGTGTTACAGTGTGCCTAACCTAAAGCAGATGAGGTCACTGGGAAGACTGCTCATGTTTGAAGAAAAATAAATAACTAAAAAGTTTACCATGAATTGAAACTTCAAATTTTTAAGTTCTTAATTAAACTAGTTGCCAATGAATGATTCTTAATGTTTTGAGGTGAACATAGTTTATTATATGGAATGCCTAGCAAATAGCTAAAACCATTTCATTGAATTGACTAGCTATGTCTAACTCATGCCTTATAAATATGTAGTAAACTTCAAGAAATTTCCATTTTTTAAGGTTCTAAAACTCAGAGTAATGATTAATTAGATTGGGAATTTGTCTCTGAAGTAAAAAAAATTTATCTTGATAATAGATGGAAATAATGAAATTTCTATTTTGAGAAGTAATCTTCCCAAAGTAGTCTTACCTTTATAGGGACTAGGTAAGCAACATCTTCTGATAGTATTCCCTGTAGATTCCTAAAGAATAATGAATGCATATAAAATGAAGTAATTTCAGTGTTAAATTATAAGATAAGGAAGAACTGAGGCCAAAGGATGAGAGGTGAAGTCCAAATTCATCAATTGAATTTTAGATTTGATTTACTGAAGTGAGCAGAAAGATTTATTGCCCATGTCTTAACAAGAGAATAAAATAAATTGAATCAATTATTTAAGTCATGGACATTTGAAAGCCCATTTTGAAGCCACAGTTTAACTTAACTGCTGCTGTAGTTTCTGGGACAATGCTGTTTGCATCATTGATGTTATATTTGCAAGTTTAATAGGTAAAGACTAGCATTTTATAATTTCATATGCATTTATTTAATTACTCCTCATGACTTTCCCCCTAAAGGATAAACCATTTAGATTTTTTTCCACAATTTTCTTTATTTTTGTTTTCCAGTTGACCACTGGAATCTTTGCATTTTTCTAACTAAACTTGTAATTGTTATACATACTGCATATATTTCACAGAAATGGGAAACATTTTGCTGATTGGCAATCATGTTCCTGATTGTTCTTCATAAAATATTTATTAGCAATTATTGCATTTATATTCTTTCAGATATTTGTATTGTTAAAGATTATTTTTAAGTTCCAAATGATTTTCAATTAAATTGAGTTGTAAGTGCCAGTGTTTTCATGTACACTATGGGGAATTCTTGTTGTAAATTATTCAGCTGTTCTTTTACACTGTTCTGAACAGGGTTGGAGAGACAGCTCAGTTGTTATGGCACTTGCTTACATTGTGCTTAACACTTGGTAGAAAAAATACATTTTACAATTGTGTACATCACATACATATATACTGGGATATCAGAAAACCTATTGATTTTCTTAGCATGTATTTTGTACTTTCACTTTGCTGAACTTTGTTTTTACTTAGAAGAAAAAGGTCTTCCCAAATATATTTTTTTGTATATTTATTAGACATGCAGTCCATTGGTCACTGATAATGACGCTATTGTCTCTTTGTAATTACTGACAGTTTGCCAGTCTCCCACACCATCCAGAACAGTGCTAAAGAATGAGGTTTGCACTTTGTTTAATGAAGTTGACTCTTACTGACTTAATAATGGCTTTGGGTAAGGAATTGTTACTCTGTCTCATGTACTTATGCTTGAGGTTTAAGTTTAGTTTTTCACTCCATGTCTCCTTGTATAGCCTAAGTTGGTCTTGAACTTGTGATCCTACAGCCTCAGCATCTTGAGTGATGGGATGACAGATGTATGCTGCCACAATGGGCATCCTAAAATTTTCTTTTAAGTTTTTTTTTTTTTTTCTTTTTGAGGTAGGGTCTCAGTCTAGCCCAGGCTGACCTGGGATTCACTATGTAGTCTCAGGGTGACCTCGAACTCACAGTGATCCTCCTACCTCTGCCTCCTGAGTGCTGGGATTACAGGCGTGCACCAACACACTCAGCTTCCTTTTAAGTTTATAAAATCAACAATATTGATTTTGTTAAGTATCATTTATAATTGTCAATTTGAACCCTATTTTCATTTGAGTCAATAATGCTAGAATATTATTATAATACTAGAATCATTTTTATAATGCTAGACTCCTTTATAAAAGTTAGAAGGAATTGTAGTACTCTTGTCAATTTGGTGACATTTCAGTTAGGACTTTTACATATGCATCCAAGAATACCTGAGGTTCTCTAACTTCTTGTTGCTTAAACTTTGTTTGTTAGGAATTTTGTAACTTCCTAAATTATAGTTTTCAGTTGATCTCTCCCCTGAAGTGTTGAAAAGGTAGATAAATGACTAGGGTGACCTGGTATGCTAATTGTGGAAATAGCTCATCTCTGTACCCAGGCACCTATTTGCAGATGGTCTTTGACCCATACCTTCTGTGTTTTTATACCCATTCATGTTTCTTACTTCTTTTCACTTGAGATTAGTCATTAAACTGTTCCAGCATAACTTCCATGTCTTTGATCTACATAAAATTCATGGTATGGAATTATGCTAAATGTTTCATATTTATGATTTAAGTTTTTTCTATTTTTATCATAATTTTACATTTGTTATTTAATTTACTTTCTAAGAATATTTTTTACATTAATGCACTGATTAATTTTTTGTCCTGTACCAGTTTTTTTCTATTCCCACATAAATCATTTTGTAGTCAAATTATTTTTAGCATGTTAATGCTCCATTCTTATTGTTAGTATATTCATCTTTTCTAAAATCTTAATTGTTTTCAAGAATCTTATACTATCCTTAGGTCATGAGTATTCTTTTAGTAATGCCTTCTATCTAAATTTTATGATATTTTCCTCCTCTTCTTTTATCTATTAACTCTTTAAACTTTTGAAAAAGTATTTACTTATTTATTTATTTATGACAGAGATAAAGGGGGAGGAAGAGAGAGAGAGAGAAAGAGAATGGGTACCTCAGAGCTTCCTGCCACTACAAATGAACTCCAGACACATGTGCAATGTTGTACATTTGGGTGTACATGGATACTTGGGAATCAAACTCAGGCTGAAATAATTCCTACCTCTTTTAAAAAATATTTTTTTGAGAAAGGGAGGGAGAGAGAATGCCTGCTACAGATCCTCCTGCCACTGCAAATGAGCTTTAGATACATGTACCACTTCGTTCATATAGCTTTTTATGTGGGTACTAGGGAATTGAACCTGGGCTATTATGCTTTGTGAGCAGACACCTTTAACCACTGATCCATCTCTCTAGCCCCTACCTCTTTACTTAGAAAATTTACATTACTTTTTTGTCTGTGTTTAAGATCGATTTACTAACGATGATTTTCCTCTACAATGCAAAATGATTTATTGCTTAAAATTATTACATTATTTTAGAATTCCTATGCCTCTTTTTCTCTGAAAATTATGTTTTTTTGTTTTTTCTGGTGTATTTGAAAAAGTTCACTGTATTTTTATGTTTTATATTAATGTAAGATATCAATTGCATTTCTAATCAAGATATATACATATAAAATATAAAATTTATGAAATGATTTTTAGGTTTATTTGAAATGCATAATGTAACCATAGGATTTTATTATGTGCAATGTAATTTAAGGTCTATTTTTCTTTATAATAGACTATATTGGTATGATTAATACAGTGTGATGAGTTCCCTTTAGTAAGTTTAATATGTTTAATAAGTGATACTGTGGTAATAATCTTGCTTCTTTGGCACTGTTTTTGCTTTCCTCATTTGTTTTTCTTTTCTTTTTTTGTCAATCACCTAGTTTCAGTCCAGAATGAAATCATACAAAAAATAACATAAACTACAAGAGCTACTGGGGGAAAGTGGCTTATATCTGTCTGAGCAACTTGAGGTCTAAGCTATACTCAGAAGCAAACAACCTGATGTGATGCTTACTCAAGTGCAATAGTGACACACAGCTATGGTGGGTAACCAACTGCTCTTGGATGGGCTAACAGATTTGCTCAGTGGAAAGGAAACCATATCTGGAACTGGGAAACAGGTTAGAATCATATCCAGAGAATGAGTTTGCTTTCTTGGGCAACAAGAAGGTCTACACTCTCTAAATTAATAATGGTTATCCCATTTAACCTGTGCTGACTTCACTCTCTGCTGGAGAATCTGCTTCTCTTTTTAAGATGAAAGCAGGATCTGAGGAGAGAGAGAAAAAAAAACAAAACACAAAAAAGCCCATCATACTTTACCAGGGACCCAGCTGAAACCACAGAGAAACTGGGGAAATAAGCAAGAGTGCTGCTTTCTCTAACCTGATATCAGCACAAGGGTGAAGGAGATAGACACTAAGGACACTTAATATCTATGGAACCAGAGATCCAGAGGCTCCTGACAGTCCATCACTGAAGTACACTTAAAATACACCCAACATGGCTTAGGGAATTTTTCGGAAGAGGGGGTGGAAAAATTGTTAGAGCCACAAGTTGCGACACTATACACAGAGATACTGCCTCTTCCCCATAACTGATGGCTGCCCTCACAATCCATGACCCACAGTCCCCATGGGGATGACCTGCATCCCCAATGAGGAGGGTCCCTTTGGAAAAGGGGTAGTGATGAGGGAAAAGATGGCACCAATATATGCTGTTTACATACTCAGTACAAATAACTACTAAAAAAATTGAGAGATGTTGAAAAGAGAGAGAGAGAGAGAGAGAACGAGAGAGTGCCTCATGACATCAGACTTCAATGAGTGCCTCTGTAAGCTGGCAGCCCACAGATTGGTATTTGGTCCTGAGATCTTTCCCAGACTCTGGGATGTTCTTAGTAACTTGTTTTATCCTTCTGATTGTTTCCATTCAGTCCTAAGCTCCCTGGAGTCAGCTGTGATGGCGGTTCATCGACTTCTGCTCAAAACTGTAAGCTGGGAGGTTCGAACTCACTGCTGCCAGAGTGGTGACCTCCAGTCTCTCAAGCACTCTCTCATTCCTGCTCCCAATGGCAGCCTAAGCAGAGTGTGGGAGGATAGTGTTTTGTAGTTACTGGAGTGTTAACTATCACCTGAATACTTCTAAAAGTTACTCACTTCATTGACTTAGCCTCTGAAGTGAGGCCCCATCTCATAACGTAACAACTTTAAGTTGAACTGTGCTGGTGACAAAAGCGAGAAGGAAGCAGTGAGTTTAATCCTGCAGTGAAAAGATTACTGAATGAGTCTCTCAGCCCCTGTGAGCTCTTCCAATATCTCAGATCATGATTTTTTTTTTTAACTGAAATAAACTAGCAAAACTAGCAATCACATTATCAAAGCAAGCCAAGGTGAGGTCACTAATAGTCTAGACTCAGTAGACAGTTCAGTGCATTTCAATACACTGTCTAATTTAAAATAAACTGCAATCCTCCCACACCAATATTAATTGATTGGAAAGATCAAGAGAAAACACAAATGCTGGGGTCAAACAGCTAATGACATAAGGAAAGAAACCTAGAGAATAAAGTGGATTAAAGCTATCAGCTGTGATAGATGAACAGAGAAGAAACTCAAGGACTAACCTCAGGGTTCAATGAACATGTAAGTCACTATTACCTTAAGAGTGTGCGTGCTTATGAAGAGGCTGAGAGGGGAAATTTTTAATATAATAAAGTTACAAGTAGCCAGTGCAGTCAATCCTTTGGAAGATTCTTTGTTATGAAAGAAGAAAAATGTGACTAACATCAATCATATTTTAACTGGAGACATAAGAGCGCAGCTGGATACTAGCTGAGTAAAGAAGGAAATTTGATGTGTCAGAAAAGATCATTTCCAGAATCCAGCTTTGTGGCAAGAGAGAGAGTTAGGAGTACACAGGGAAAACTGGGAATGAGTCTTAGTTAACACCACAGTGGCTCATGCACAGTAAGAAAGGTGCCAGAATGTGTGAGAAGAGACAAGGGAAGTCTGCCAATACGGTAGAGGCAGCTTGTAGAAGTTCTACTGACTTTTACTATCTTCTAGGTGAAATACGATGCAAGGTCTTAGCTGAAAGGCATGGGTAGAGGAGTTAGAAGTTTGAGGACAGGCAAAACATGGAGTAGCTCTGAGTATGACAAGGTTGGGTACTTAATCAGGGCAATTCTTGTTAAGCTACAGGGCATTTACCTTTTACTTAAAGTGCAGATTGCTGGAGCTCTCTGGTCAGCCAATCTAGACAAAAAGCAAAAACAAACAACAACAACAACAGCAACGACAACAAAAACAAAAACAAAAAACTGGGAAGCTCCAGGTTCTCTGTCTGAGGGAAATGAAACAGAAGAGGGTAATGGTGAAAAGGGACACCTGAAGTCCTCTGGTCCCTGCACACATTTTCATGGGTGTAACTATCTCTGCACGCGCGCGCACACACACACACACGAGTTATACATGCCAAGAAAGAAATGACAAAATGAGAAAGCAAGCTGAGCTGACCTTGAACTCTTGATCTTCCTAACTCCACTTCAATTTTTATTTGAATTTTCACAAGTGCAATAAACAATTTTCATCTCATTTCATGCCACTTTTTTCACAAGGATTGTGGGGTTTTTTTGGTCAGAGAATTTCAACAAATTATTTTATATGTAAAAATTCATATAATGAAGTTGTTGCTATGAATCTTTGTAACGTTTTACCAAATATAGATACATCTAATCTGAAAAAAAATAAAGGCAATGAAAAGCTAAAAAACATTAATAAGTAAACCAGAAGCAAATTCCTACCTCTTGAGTAGAAGTTTTAAAGTAATCTAAGCCTACTATGTATGCTAATCTTTACTTTTTGTGATTATAATTCTATTTATCATGTAGAGCAGTCGAGAGGCTAAATGAAATAGTGGCAGAGGGTTCCTGGCGTACCAGAAGTGCCCAGTAAAGACTGGAGAGGCAACATGCTTTAGCAGAGCAACTCTGGTCCTCTTTGGGGTTCAAACTCCAAGTCTAAGATTTCCCAGTGATTTATCTTTGGATCATTTACTGAATCTTTGTGATCATCAATATCTGTCCCTCAAAAGTGGCACCAGAAATAGCATGCACTTCGTGGAATGATTTTAGGGAACAAGTGGGAAAAAAAGAAGCAAGGATGCATGACACCTGGCACAGAGTGAGAGTTAAATTAATATTAGCTATTTTTATTCTTTGCAGATTCCCGAATCTTGAATTTTTGTTCTAGTGACTTGGGAAACAGGTGTGAACGCTGTTTTTAACTCCACTGGCAATTACCTTTGACATCTTTCAAAAGCAGCACAATCTAAATTTTTCTAATGATTAGAGAGTGACAGTGTGACTTTTACTCTTCTCGAGGTAAAATAAATTTCAACACATTTTTAACCAAAGGTTACATTTCTTACAATTTTGTTAGTGAATTTGAAGTCCATTAAAATATCCTTATTAGTAAACTCTAGAATGGTCATTTTTGAATTTTGCCTCACTATTTGAGAGATAATTTAAAAATTTCCTAGTATGTCTGAAAAAAAAGCATTCTTTTCTTTTCACTTGTGAATGATCTAATGCAGGGAATTCTCGGATTTCTTTCTCAACTATCTAGACTTTTCTCCATCTTCTTCTTGAATCTATTTTGTTGGAGGAAAGATATTAAGCTACATTTCTTCTACTGCTGAACATCAAAATTTCTTATTTTCATTTTTAAAAATTAACATTATTGTCAAGTTTTATAATCTTCTTAGAATATGGGGACCCTATGGTTTGCAGATAAGGTTAAATTTTCATATCTGGGGTTTTTCTTCTCCTCACACATATGTTCCTTTTTTCTCCATTTATCATTCATTTTTAAGCTTTATCTTTGTATCCTGAGGTAATAACCCAATAGATGTAAATTATTCTCTTTAAACAGATCTACCTTTGAGGTCTTCCGGTACACCTCATTTGGTAGAGTGTTTAACTAGCATGCAAGAGACCACAAGTTAGATCTCCAGCAACATATAGATCATCTAGGTGTGGTAGGGGCAGGAACATCAGGAATTCAAGGTCATCCTCAGATGCATAATGATTTTGAGGCCAGCTGGGGCTATATGCAACCCTATCTCAGAAGAAAGTCAATAGTAACTTATTTACCTTTGGTTGTTAATTCTACTCTTGTCATCTTCATGAGGATTATATATATATACTTTGACTTCAGGTTACTCTGTTGTCTCTATCTGTTTTTAAGTTGCATCCTCATTTTTTCCAGAGGTAATGATTTCTTGCATATTTGAGAGTAAGGCAAATAATGTTTTAAAAAGTGCTTTTTTATGTGTAACAAATACATTTGGGGATATGGTTCCTTGTAGTGTTTGTCATTCCATCATTCATGTGACTCTTGACTGGGGAGGTCCTGGCTTGCTTTGGTGTTTACTAGCAGACAGAATACGTTTTCCTTGGCTCTTCTCCACAACCAGTTACCTCTCATTGAAAACCTAGCTCAGCAGAAGAACCTTTGACCCCGTGGTTAAAATTCTCTGCCTCTGGGGCTGAGAAGTTCTGTCCTCAAGAGACCTGTGGCAATCTTTTATTCTCTTATTGGAAGCATTTATATGATGAGTTAGAATTGCTGGGTATTACAATAGTACGGTTTTCTTGAATCTTCACATGCATATTCCAAAATGTAACAAACTAGAAACAGAATATATAAAGTCACAGGACAATATATAAAAACAGACTATCAGCAGCCAGCCCAGGACACCAACTGGTCATCTACAGTAACTGGCTCTGGAAGGCAGCCTACTACCCTAAATTAAGACATGAAGGAAGTCAGACCACTGTCCCTAGCAACCATTCCAGGTAGACAAACAGTGATTCCCATAACAATCCTCCCCAAGTGGCCAAGACTTGATTAATAACTAATAGCTTCTCTAAGTTTTGTCCTTGCTTCTATTGTAGGCCGATCAGAAAGACCTAGGTATGTCCCCTAACTAATCCCATAGGCTGCAGGCCCTCACTCCACTCAGAGCATATCAGAACCATGCCTTCTTTCTTCCTTCTCCACATCTCTCCTACTTGCCTGACTGCTTTTGAGATTCTGCCCAAGCAAAAATGAAGCTTGCGGCTCCCTTGGGATAGTGAGCTCTGAGTAGTCTTTGCTTGATCATGTTTGGTTGGCCTCTGCTTAGTCTACAAATTATATTGTCTTCAAAAAAATTCTTATGTTGTTTATTTATTTATTAGAGATAGAGGGATAGAGGGAAAGAGAGAGAGAGAGAGAAGGAGAGAGACAATGGGTGTGCCAGGCTCCTAGCCACTGCAAACGAACTCCAGATGCATGCATCATGATGTGCATCTGGCTAACATGGGATCTGGAGAATTGAACCTGGGTCTTTAGGCTTTGCAGGCAAGTGCATTAACCACTAAGGCATCTCTTCAGCCCTATACTTTCTTCTTAGTTTTAAATGGGCTTTTGCAATTCTGGCTGTTTTAGGAATACTGTTAAAAGGGCATGACATGAGAAAGTGGAACAGTTAGTACAGTGCTTGCTTATTGTGTTAGTTACTTGTTTCATTGCTGTGACAAAATCCCTGATAAGAAGCAACTTAAGTGGGAGAAGCGTTTGTGCTGGCTTACAGTTCCAGGGGATACAGCCCAGTGTGGCAGTGAAGACATGGCAGCAGGAGAGTCAGCCAGCTGCTCACATTCAATCCACAGTCAGGAAGCAGAGAGAGAGAGAGAGAGGAATGCTAGTGCTTAGCTCTCTTATTTAAAATTATTTTTTAGATTTATTTGAGAGAGAGAGAGAGAGAGAGAGAGAGAGAGAGAGAAGGAGGAGGAGGAGATAAATAGAATGGGTGCACCAGAGTCTCCAGCCACTGCGACATTGCAAACAACTCCAGACACATGCACTACCCTGTGCATCTGGCTTACGTGAGTTCTGGGGTGTTGAACCTAGGTCCCTTGGCTTCACAAGCAAATGTCTTAACCACAATGGAAGTCTCTAATTGAAACGTAGAAGAGGCCTGGAGAGATGGCTTAGGGGTGGCCAGGAGCAGATGCACCCTTTGCTTTTGTTTTCAATTTTGCAGCTTCTCTACCTTCATGCTGGTGGCAGGTGATTGGATGGGGGAGGTAACGGGGTAGCATCTTCCTACCTACTCCAATCACAGCAGAACTACGTGAAGATTGGTTAGTCCATCTCCATCCATTTTGTACATAGAGGGAATCTCATTAAAAACTATGTAAAATATAAATTATTTTTCACTGCTGATCATGTTCTAGAATGTAAATAATTTAACATTTTCCCATATCATCATGATTGTTCTAATGGAGAAACTTTTGAAGGCTGGGAGTTGCAACAGAAGTTCCACTATAGCTGGGAAGTCAACCCCCAGCTCACCCATTATTGAGACGAGGGCACTTGAGCTTGGGTCCTCTGGTTCTTTATCCACTATATTCTCTGCTCTTTGTTTTCAATTATTTTTCTATAATTCATCAGAATGCCCAGCCAGCTCTTTGGAATAAATTTAGAAATAAATGATCCTCTGCAAAATAGCTGCATAATCCTGGACAAGTTATTTAATCTTCTTAAGCCTCAATTTTGTCAGAGAAAAGGTTGCTAATAGGACTGCCAAGGAAGTAAATAAGTCATCAACCATTCCAGGTGCTTTTGTTTATATTATTCTATTTTGTGGTTAATCCCCTCAATAACCTTGTAAGGCAGAGGCTGTTGCCATCTTTAATTTATAGATACAAAACTAAGTCTCAGAAAGGCGAAATAATTTTCCCATGACATATCTTGTAAAAAAACTAGAACAATGGTGGTCTTACTCAGAACTTATGTTTTAAACCACAACACAATTATTATTATTTATTTTATTTTATTTTATTTTATTTTTTTTATTAGTCAGTTCTGTATTCAGCAAATACAGTCAGTTTGGTACCATTATTAGGCTCATCCGTGACCTACCCCCTCCCCTTGGCCCCTCCTTGTTGAGGTATACGGGTCATGCATTGTGGAGTTAGCCCACAGTTATGGGTAAGCTAAATGTCTCTGCATATCATGACCCAACATGTGACTCTGACATTCTTTCTGCCCCCTCTTCCGCAAAATTTCCCTGAGCCATGTTGGGTTCATTTTTGGTCTGCTTCAGTGATGAGGTGTTGGGGGCCTCTGAGGCTCTGGCTCTCTGATTTGGTAGGAGTTGATTTTTCTCTGTGCTGATCTCCTTCCCCCTTGTGCTGGTGTCCGGTTCATCAGGAAAACAGCCCCCTTGCTTGTTTCTCCAATTTTTCTTAGTTTCAGCCGGGGCCCTTTTGAGGTATGATGAGGTGGCTCTCTCCTTAGGGTCTACATCTATCTGAAAAAGAGAAGCAGAGTCTCCAACGGAGAGTAAGTTAGCACCAGGACAAATGAGATAACCCTTACTTTTTTTTTTAATAGAGAATTTAATACGTGTAGGCCCTCTTGTAGCCCACAATTAATGGTAGCTTGATATTGGAGAGTGGGTTTACGTTTGGATATGGTTCTGACTTGTTTCCCAGCTCCAGCTATGGGTCCCATACCAGTGGGGGGATCAGTTAGCCAAATTGAGAGCAGTTGGTTCCCCACCATGGCTGTGTGCCACCACTGCACTTGTGTGGGCATCACAACAAGTTATTTGCTGCTAAGTAGGTTAGACCATGCGAAACCACAACACAATTATTTAAATTACAATTTCTGTGCTGTTAAGCTTAGCTCTGCCTAAGTGGAATGAGATAGTAATGCAAACGCAGAGTACCCTGGGCTCCCAGGACTGAATGAACCCCAGAAGATTCTAATGTTCCCATTCGTACAGTGACCACCCGTTACCAGGGACTCAGGTTAGTGACACTGGGACGCATTTTCCTTAGCATGCCACGAGATGTATGCAGTTCTGTAATGTTCTTAGGGCTGTTTGATTCCCAAATAATTCTGCAGTTTGAGACATTTTCAGCGTCTGCAGAGAACACTCTGGTGGGTCTTCAGCCACGTCACAGAGAAATCTAGTGGGTCTGTGCACTGCAGTTCCATCAGCTACATTATAGGTCATCTTTGGGCTAAGAGAGGCAGAGGAAGCGATGCATGCCATGCAGTTAAATAAACTTCTAGCCCGAAACCTAGCCACTCTCTGAAGTGTTAGGATCTGTAAGAAGGACTTTATAGGACTGTCTTTGCAATGTTTTTTTCTGTTGTTGTTGTCTGTTTTTATTTAGTTATTTGAGAGTGACAGACAGAGACAGAAAGAGAGAGAGAGAGAATGGTGTGCCAGGGCCTCCAATCAGTGCAAACAAACTCCAGATGCATGCACCACCTTGTGCATCTGGCTTATGTGGGTCCTGGGGAATCGAGCCTGAAACAGGGGTCGTTAGACTTCACAGGCAAGCACTTAACTGCTAAGCCATCTCTCCAGCCCCTTGGTTTTGCTTTTGCAGTGTTTTTGAGGTCATTGTAAATGGTCTGAAATGAAAACAACTCAGTGAAATCTTAATTATTCTTTCTAATTGTTGAGTGTTCTTCTTCCATGCCTATTATTTCTAGGGAACCCCCCCCCCACCATGAGCATTTGTGGAGGATAGCTAGCTTCTGCTATAGAAGCAAAAATACCAGAAACACTTCCCAAGCCTGTTTTCCTGTGCTTGGGAAAAGCTTAGCCTGGGACTTAATGTGCAGGTGCCACCAAGTCAGTTGTTCTGTCATTGAGAGTTTGTGAGGCACAGCATGGCTGGGAGCCTGGGAAGGGACTCGCCCTGCCTGCCAGGCAGAGATAAGCTGGTACATGGATGTATGATAAACTCCTTGGTTTACTGTGGCAACCTGCTAACATAATTTATTTTTATTAGTTATGGTCACAGTATATATACAGTCATGTTGATACCATTGTTAGTCTACTCCCTATTTTCTCCTCTCCGCGGGGACCCTCCTCATTGTGGAATGTGGGTCATGCGTTGTGGGGGTAGCCATCAGTTATGGTAAGAGGCAGTGTCTCTATGCATAATGACTCAACGTGTGGCTCTGACATTCTTTCCGCCCCCTCTCCCGCAAATTTCCCTGAGCAATGTTGGGTTCATTTTAGGTCTGCTTCAGTGATGAGGTGTTGGGGGCCTCTGCGTCTCTGGATCTCTGGTTTGGTAGGAGCTGAGTGTTCTCTGTGTCCATCTCCTTCACACTTGTGTTGGTACCAGGTTCACCAAGAAAGCAGCATTCTTGCTCATTTCCCCAATTCCTCTTGGTTTCAGCTGGGGCCGTGGTGAGGTATGATGGGCTGATTCTCTCCTCAGGGTCTGTGTCCATCTGAAAAAGAGTGAAGTTTGTGCCATATAAATGGGATGACCATTGCTATTTTCCCCAATCTCAGAACAACAAACCTCTACATCAGCTCCCCGGGCTCCCGCCAGAGCCTCATGGGCTCCTTCCCTCTGAGCAGGCAGGCCCCATTGCCAGAAGCCTAGCGGAAGCCAACACAAAATGGAATAACCACTGAACACACCTCAAGGGTAGACTACAGCTTCCTCCTAAGTTAAATAAGGCTCCTACATTGTGAATGGCAGACCACAGTGCAAAAGAATAACATGAAAAAACAAATGCAAGTAAGTCCTGCTAACATAATTTTGAGGCTGTCCTGTCCCTTCTAAATGCAGAACAATACCCACCTGGGTATTGTTCATCAACTCTTTTCTGTGTCTAAAGTATAAGCAGGAATTGCTATATGCAACTAAGCTAATATGTCCAAAACTTAATTGGTATAGATAGTGTTCAGAAAAGAATGTCAAACTCAAGTGAAAATGGCCACAGGCGTGTGAGCTGACGTTCACACCAAGCTGTGCCAGTGCTGAGAAGCAGGTCTGGGATATCTTCTCTAGTCCCCGTCTGTACTCCTCAGGGAAGAGCTGGGTCATCACCTTCTCCAGCCCAAAACATCCCTGACTTCATCATTTGCTCTCATTCCCCTCTCCTCTCTTTCTCGTCTTCTTTATGCGTTGCATTTTCTGTCAAGCTTTCATATGAAGACCTGGGGTTAGTCCTGTTTGTGCAAAGTCTTGTTGGTGCCAGAGAGAGGTATCCATCTATTCTCTTCCGCCCCCACCTTGTAAATCTTACAAAATTTCAGGCATAGAGGTACACACACACTTGTAATCCCAACACTTGTGGGGGATGAGTCAGGGAGATTGTAGGTTTGAGGTCTACCTGTGTTACAGTGAGACTGTGTCTCAAAAAAAAAAAAAAGAAAGAAAGAAAGAAAGAAGAAGAAGGAAAGAAGAAAGAAAGAAAGAAAGAAAGAAGAAGAAGGAAAGAAGAAAGAAAGAAAGAAAGAAAGAAAGAAAGAAAGAAAGAAAGAAAGAAAAGCCAAACCCAGAACCAAAAATGAAACAACAATTCTTCCAAAATTAAAGATGGGAATATGAGAGAGTTGGGGAGAGGTGGTGGGGGAAGCCAGACTTCTAAGGAGGTTCTGTGGGCTAAGCCTCATGCCAGACACTTTGCCTACAAAACCTGCCTTAAATTTTACTATAATCAATTAGAGAGTATTAGCTTTGTGTCATGAATGAGGAAACCATAGTTCAGAGAAATTTTTTTTTCTTGCATTACATGAAATAGCAAATGAATCATTAGGTTGAAATTCAAGTTGTCTCAACTATAAATGAACGACCCCATTCTATCTTTTGCCATTTTAAACCATCTGAGCCAAGACTCTATAGGTTCCTATTTCTCCTGCACTGAACATGGAGACAAATGAGAAGGGATTAAATTACACTGGACTTAGAAGGTTCTAGAATACAAATGACTGCTTATCACAGTCTATGACAGGTGGGTGTCCCAGTCCAAATTTCACTGGTTTCTTATCCACATAAAATCTGGAAGGCTGTTACCACCCATCCAAGGTTGTGGAGTGTGTGGAGAGGGAAATGATGAGGTTAAGCTACAATCAGGTGAGACCATGTGCAGTCTGGGTTTTCAAAATATTTCTTTCAAATGGCTCCCTGGGAGGAAAGGGGGCTATAAATCCCTTAAATAAATAATAATAAATGTTCTGTTCTGTGTCTGTATCACGGGGAGATTACCGTGCCATGCTGGCACTTAGCAAATGAGAAATGTCAAAACAAATAAACTGCCTAATCCATATTGGATCGTGACAAATTGATCTGGAATCCTGTTTTCTCCTATCAGGTGCAGCTCCCGAGATAGATTGCTCCACATTTTTCATACTAGCTCTGAGGCCTTTCACTAGTGCTACTGAGAGTAGAAAGGCAATTTAGCCTTAGTTCCAGAAGGTATCTGACAGAATGCTTTAAAAAAAGTTTTTATCATCCCTTTCTTGAATTGATATTTTATGTTGCCCTAGTACTAAGTCATGGCTAGATCAACTTTTATGCTGGGAAAAATACTTCAAATATCTATAAGCCTTTCCATCATCGTCTATCTTTCATTGTTTCATTCTGAATACCTATGAAGAAAATATTTGTTTTGAAATCATGCAGAGTTCTCATGACTTTGGCATCTTCCAGCATTCCATTACTGCTCTTTTACTTAAGTTGCATCTGAAAACAACTCGTAAGAAGCTGTTTCCTGTCCTAATGAACTAAGACTTGTATGCTAATATTCATGACCATATTTTTAATTAGTTTATTGTATTATTATTATTATTATTATTATTGTTTTTTGAGGTAGGGTTTCACTCTAGTTCAGGCTGACCTGGAGTTCACTATGTAGTCTCAGGGTGGCCTTGAACTCACAGAAATTCTACTACCTTTGCCTCTCGAGTGCTGGGATGAAAGGTGTGTGCTATCACTCCTGGATTCCTATATTGTTAATTTGTTATTTTCTCATAAACATAATAAGAGGTAACATATAAAACATACCTCTTCCACTGCTAAATCATCTCCTGAAGCTCACAGCCATGCTATGAGGTAAATACGGTCACTATTCACACATTCGTGATGACGGGGCTGACATGTAAGTTCAATATCATGCCCAAGGTCGTAGGTGAAATGTAATTTGAGGCAATCTAATCAGAGGGTCCTGCTGTAATTTCTTAATAAAATCAGTGAAGGAAACTTGGAGTGCTCCCTTCTAATGGCCATTCCATGTTTGACAGTCATATTCCTTTTACTTTAGTTGAAAACAGAATCAGTCAGGATGCCTATTTCTAAGGTAGGTTATTTTTTAGTACTACTGTTATTTTGAGGGTTCAACTGAGGAGGTGCTAGAAGAGTCAAATGACTAATAGCTGGCAGTGCCAATCAGGGAGCCTGAAAATGATGGACAAGGGCTGGGAGTCCTGTCCCATTCCTGACTCTCACTCCTGACAGGGCTATGAAAGCACAGTAACGGTGCTGGCCTATTTCAGTTCAGCCTTGGCTGCGATCAGCTCCGTCTACTGGGCACCTGCCTATAGCCACAGTGGTCTGCTGGGGACCTGGTCCTCATGCCAGCACTACGTAGGAAGACTGGGCCATGTGGGAAGGACTATTAGCCTGCCAGAGTGTGGGTAACCATGATTTTACCTTGACGACTGCACATAGATCTATTCAGTTAGGCCAGGTGAATGCTTAATCGTCTTAAAAATTCACTGGCAAAGGTAAAAGTGTGGAAGGTTTCAAACATTGAGCTCTTTTAAGGAAAGATGAGACAATTCAGTAACACTGGACTCTTAAGTACTGATCTGAATGATGGATGGGGCTTGAAGGATGTTATTCTGCTCATTTTTATTCATCTACAAGACACACACAAAGACAGGGAGAGAGGAGAAAAGAGTATGGGCACTCACAAAGGAACTCTGAATACATGCACCACTTTGTGAATTTGATTTTACATGTACATTGGGGAAATCGAACCCAGGCTGATAGATTTTGCCAGGTGAGCCATCTCTCTGGCTTGGAATCATTTTTTTTTCTTTTTTCTCACCCCATTTATTCACTTTTTATGCAACCCATATATTATGGGTAGTAAGATGACAGTAATTAGCATTTGAATTTGTTTATTTCTTATGATAAACTTTTATCTATTCTTGTAACAAGGAAATCTTTGTCACTTGCCTGATCTACTTTGCTGTCCTGTGATGACATTTCAAATGAAAAGCATTGTGAACAGGCAGTAAGAAGGTGGGCCTTGGAGTTGGGCATGTTTGGACCTTAATTTCCTTTTTCTTTTAAAGAGCTAAATTTAACTTTTATTCTCTCTTTCCACAGAAAATGCTAGCAAAACTTCGAGCCAGAAGTATATGCTGATTTCACAAACTGTAAATATGTGAAAAGCCAATAAACTTTTATTTAAGAGATTTCCCATGTGCTTCCTTCATTGTCCATCGTGGTCACCTTAGTTCTGCTGAAGCTCAGTCCTTGCAAGAACTGATCCAGTTGAGCAATTAATTGGACATATACCACAATTTCCTGAGTCTCTCCCTGGTTGAATGACAAAGCTTCTGTGAAAAAATTCATAGTTCACATTACTGACCAACCCAAATAAAAGTGGGTTATATTTCATGTATCCTATAGCCCACAAAACTTGCAGAGAGAATGGGCACACTAGGGCCCTCTTGCCACTGCAAAGGAATTCCAGGCGCATGCACCACTTTGTGCTTCTGCCTTTATATGGGTGCTGGGGCATTGAGCCCAGGCCATTAGGCTTTGCAAGCAACAAAAGGCCAGCTGGGTGTGACGGCATGTCTGTGACCCCACAGAGCCCTGTGATCAATCGTGAGCGTGCATGTCATGTGTTCAGAAAGGGTAGTTTCATATAGCCAACTTTAATTTCTATTTCCATAACCTTGGAAAATTTCCTTTCATTGACCAGTGGCCTCTTGCTGTGTCCAACTGGAAATAGGCCACTTGAAGAGAATCTTGAGTTCATCTCTAGCTCCTAATGCTTCCTGGGCTGTGCATCATGAGCCAGAGATTGGTAGGACTTGGGCCGTTCACTTAACTTGTATTTCATTATGATGTTAAACTTGCTTAATTGCCTAACTTGGTTTCTCCTCTGAAAAATTACTGTTTTCCCTTTTGTAACTAGTAGATAATTTTTTTTGGTGGGGGAGGAGAGCATGGTAAACATTTTGTGTGTGGGAGGGCATGCTTTGCATCTGTATAAGTGTTGAGGCCAGAGTTTGGTGCCTCATGCCTTCATCAATCACACATTATCTTATTTTTTTGAGACAGGGTCTCCCACTGAACCCAGAGTTCACTGATTTGGCTAGACTATCTAGCCAGCAAGTGTCAGGGATTCTCCCTTCTCCACCTCTCCTATACTAGGGTTAGACGTGTTTACTGTTGCAGCCTGGGCTTTTAAAACACTTTATTCCTCATGAAAACTCATCTAATAGTATTAGGATTCATAGCTATTTTGGTCTGAGTAAATTATTACTTTCTAAGGCAAATACCTGACCAAAGTGTATGAAGTGTGGGAGGCCAGGAAACATAATTAGTATTTCCCCAGAAAGAGCTCAGTAAAGCTTATCCCTGCCCGGCCCTGCCCTCCCCTCCCCTCCCCTCTTCTTCCCTTCCCTTCTCTTCCCTTCCCATTCCTCCCTTTCCCTTCCCTCCCCTCCTTCCTCCTTTCTTCCCTCCCTCTTTTCCTCCTTCCTTCCCTCCTTCCCTCCAGCCCACCCACCCTTCCTTTTTAACCTACCTTCCTTCCTTCCTTCCTTCCTTCCTTCCTTCCTTCCTTCCCTCCCTCCCTCCATCCCTCCCTCACTCCCTCCCTCCCTCCTTCCTTCCTTCCCTCCATCCCTCCCTCCCACCTTCCTTCCTTCCTTCCTTCCTTCCTTCCTTCCTTCCTTCCTTCCTTCCTTCCTTCTTTCCTTTCCTTCTTCTGCACTGGATCAAGTGGCACCTTTGTTATTTTTCCTATAGTGGAAGAAAGCCAATTTTATTTTACTTACTCATTAATGACTTGGGATTCGATCATGACGGGACCTATCCTCTACCTGTGATAGGATAGGGAGACAGCGACCTGGGGTCTTTCATTGCTGAGGCTGGACCTGGTGGACGGCTTCTGCCCAGAGCGCACGTTCTCGGAGGGGCTCATGACTGCTGAGGAGGCGCGGAGCATGCCACACTGGCTCATCTTTGCTGTTCTCCACAAAACCTCTTAAAGAAACACTTATCTCAAGCACTAACCCCAAGTCTTCCTCAACTTTTAAAGTTTCTAAAGAAATTACTTTCTAAATTCTAAGCATTGTAGTGGACATTTTGAGGTCAGCAATTTAATTATGCACTTGGAAATATGCATTTATGTAAGGTACAGAAGACTCAATGCCAGGTGAGAATTAGCAAAAAACGAACACAAAAGAGGACAAGAATAATATTTTTGTGTGTTTTCTACCAATTTAAATAGGAACGTTCTCTGGACTCTTCTCATGATAAAGATGGTATAATGTGGCACCTAGTGAAAGGAATATAAACTTTTCCACAGTTACACTTTGCCTAGAGGTATGAATTTAGTGTTATTTTCTTTTTCTAATAGTCATCTTTTATGATTCATAATATCACATTACTTTTAATGATATTCTCTGTAAGATTTTTATTTTACATTGTATCAAACTATTCCTGTGTTATAGCTACACAATCATTACTTTTAACATTAGTATAAAATTTAATTGACTGTATATAACATAGTTATTTAGCCATTATTACGGCATGGAATTTAAATATATCATTCATATATATATATATATATATATATATACATATATAATTTGGTAGTTAGAAAAAAATTGTGAACATTATTTTACGTAGTGATTTTCATGTATTTAAGCTAAAGGAGAGATATTTCACAGTAAAATATTGAACATTTTAAGAAACTAATATATGTGATTAAATCAATTACCAACATGTTTGTGCCATTTCACAATGCTGCCAATACTGCTTTGTTCTGTCAAGTTAGTAGTCCTACCCACACCATGTTTTTTACTATACAAAGACAAATAACCTCTTCTGGCTGGGCCTGGTGGCAAACACATGGAGTCCTAGCACTCCAGAGGCTGGGTAGGGAGTCAGCAGTTGGCGCTTAGCCTGGGCTACATCCACTCTGACAAAGTCAGGGCAGCTTGAACTACATACTGAGACCATGGCTCAAAAACTTGAACAACAAAACCATTTCCATTTAACTGGAAATATTTTCTATTGCTATTGAACGTTTAATACTGTTTCTAGTGCTTTATTCCTTAAGTTTAACTTCATTTATCTGTCTACTCAGCTCTCGGTGCTTTCCTTAAAATATGCTTTACACTTTGTATGATCCTAATATACCTCTCCAATAAGCCCTTGGTAACAGAGTAATTCTGGGATAGATGGAGAATTTTTTAAAAAAATATTTTATTTTTATTTATTTGTTTGAGAGAGAGAAAGAAGGGGAGAAAGAGAGAGAGAGAGAGAGAGAGAGAGAGAGAGAGAGAGAGAGAGAGAGAGAGAAAAGTAGGTACAGAGAGAATGAGCACACCAGGGCCTCTAGCCACTGCAAACGTACTCCAGACACATGCACCACCTTGTGCATCTGTCTTACGTGGGTCCTGGGGAATTGATCCTGGGTCCTTTGGCTTTGCAGGCAAATACCTTAACGGCTAAGCCATTTCTCCATCCCGGGATGGAGACATTTCTCGCTGGGTTGATAGAAAGCAGTTTTCCAGTGCTTTCCTAGTTTTCAGTCTGCAAGAGGCACCTTGAAGATAACTTGGTCTGACATATAGTGTGACCACTGTCGCTTCATGTCCTTCATGGTGGCTTCTGTTCATGTTCTCCTTCAGAAACCACACTCAGTCACTGCCTGTCAAGTGCTCATGAGAAGGGTATGTCTCCATGAGCTCACCAACATCTATCCTTCCCTGTATCAGAGTGCTGTTAGGTCTATAGCCTGTGTAGAACATTCTTCATAATTTGTCACTTGGAACTTAAGTGATAAATTCTTTCATTGGAGTTTGAGCCTTATTCCTTTGACCACTGGCTCAAAGTCTAATCTGGGAATGTGGGTGAAAGAGAGACACAGATACCCTCTGTTTGAGCCTCTCCTGCTCTCCTTGAAGTCCCACTTCTACAGCCAAAAGTCACGAAACAAAAGCCAACAAACCTCTTACTGGATATGATGACTATGACATAGGGCTGTGACAAATACTAATCATTTCTCTTTCTCTTTCTTATCCATCTGAGGGTGTGGGGTGAGGGGGTGATCCTTGTTAGGGGTGCATGCTTAGGGAATTGAAAAGAAGATAAACTGGTCATTTAAAAAAGTGAAGAAATACATATGGGGCAGAAAACATGACCATGATCATGGTATAGGGAAGATTTACAAGAACTAAATGAGAGATAAAAGGAAACCAGAGTGGCCTAGGATTTCCCACAAGTAAAGCTCCTCCGAGCTGTGGGAAATTGGAGACAGTGGTCACTAATTAAGATGCTGTTTGACCAGTATATGTTTCCTTCCTTATGTTTCCCATCCAATCATTTAAATTCCTCTTTTTTCCCTTTTTCATGCATATGTATGTTGTGTGCATGTGTATGCATACTTGAATGTGGGGGGTACACACGTGAGTGGAGGTCAGAGGCTGACATCAGGTGTCTTACTCCACAGGTCTCCATGGTCTTCTTTTTTAAAAATTATTTTTGTGTTTTTTTTTAATGAGAGAGCGAGAGAGACAGAGCGAGAGAGAGAGAGGGGGGACTCCAGCCACTGCAGTTGAACTCCAGACATGTGTGCCACCTTGTGCACATGTGCGACCTGTGGGCTTGTGTCACCTTGTTTGTCTGGCTTATGTGGGATCTGGAGAGGTGAACATGAGTCCTTAGGCTTCCCAGGCAAGCACCTTAGCCACTAAGCCTTCTCTCCAGCCCTTCACATTTTTCTTAATGACAGGGTCTCTTGACAAACTTAGAGCTCACTGATTTGGCTAGACTAGTTTGTCAGCAAGTCTCATTAGTTCCCCCTTTTCACCTCTGGGATTACATATAAGTAACACGTACCTGACATGTAGGTGCAGATTAGGGATCCCAACTCAGGCCGTCATGCCTGTGCAGACAACAGTTTATGAAAGGAGCTCCGAATCCCTCTTCTTTAGCTTGAAGGGGTTCATGCGTCTTCCCCACCACAGAGGAGAACTTGAAGGGTTCCTTGGAACTTTGCTGAGTAGAATGGGAAAAGAATCACTCCTCTTTCTCTAGCCACAATGACTGTGTGAGCCTGTGGTAGCACCACCGGAAGCAGGCACTAGATTCTACTGGACTCTACTGTTCTTATCCTCAGTTTGCTCAAGACTCTCATCATTCCCTTTCCTCAAGCACTTGGATTATTTAAAGTAGCTGGCTTCTTTAACTACCATTTGGATTGAAAATTCCCTAGGGTTTATGATATTTGCTTTAAAAAAAATCAACTTTCATTGCTAACAAAGATTAACACAGGGCAGGATTTATTTATTTATTTTATTTATTTTATTTTTTTGAGGTAGGGTCTTGCTCTAACTCAGGCTGACCTGGAATTCACTATGTAGTCTCAGGGTGGTGTTGAACTCATGGCAATCCTCCTACCTCTGCCTCCCGAGTGCTGGGATTAAAGGCGTGCGCCACCACGCCCGGCTTAGAGGGCAGGATTTAAAGTAGATTCCCAGGCTGGAGAGATTGCTCAGTGGTTAAAGGGGCTTGTTTTCAAAGCCTGATGACCTGGGTTCAATTGCCCAGTACCCATGTAAAACCAGATGCACCATGTCATGCATGACTCTGAAGCTCATTTGCAGAGGCAAGAAGTCCTGGTGTATCCATAACCACTCTCTCTCTCAGATAAATATTTTTCCCAGTTGTTTAAAAAATTTTATTTATTTATTTATGCAAGAAAGAGAAAGAGGCAGATAGATATATAGAAAAAATGAGTGTGTTGGGGCCTCTGTCCACTGCAAATGAACTCCAGATGCATGAGCCACTTTGTGCATCTCACTTTATATGTGTTCTGGGGAATTGAACCGTGGTCCTTAGGCTTTGCAGGCAAGTTCATTAACCATTAAGGCATCTCTCTAACCCCTTAAATAACTATTTTAAAATAAAAAATAAAGTATATTCTCAAAAAGGTAATTAAATAAGTGGTTAAATTATATGAGTAGATGTAGAAATAATAATATAATTAATATAAAAAGCTTTGGTAGTTTGAATGTATGTCCCCCAATAGACTCATGTGCTTTATTAAAGTTTGCAACTTGGATTTCCAGCTTCCTGGCTGGAAGAGGTGTGTTTGGGGTAAGATTTGATTTCTAGCCTGAAGGTATGCAGAGTAGTCTGTGCTCTGCCTTGGTCCCTCATGGTTTTGCTGCTGTTTTTTTTTTTTTTTTTTTTTTTCTTTTGGGGCTGGCTGGTTGATGGTTTCTCTCTGCCTGCATTTGTGAAAAGGGGTCATTATGGAACCTACCTTGGGTCTGTAAGCTTCAAATAAATCCCTTCCTCCAATAAACTATGTATGTTTGGAAGTTCGTCCCAGTAACATAGAACTGACTATCATATAAGTAATTTTGGTTTTACCTTCAAAATCTACGAGCTGGCCAGTGCTCCCTACATTGATCTGAGTCCCTGTTGCCTCCGGAGAGTTTTCCCATTGGTGTTCTCCATAGAGACACCAGAACAGACCTTGCAAAAACAGAAGTCTTACAGTGGCTCCAAATTTCTTTCAGAACAAAAATCAACATATTTTTAATAATATTTTATAGGTCACCCAGTGTCACCTCCCATCACTCTTCTCCCTCCCTCTGCTGTTGCCACGCTGGTTTTCTTGCTATTTCTTATATACATTATACAAATTTCCACCATAGAGCCTTTGTACAGTGTGTTTTACTGGCAGTGAATTGCTCTTTACCTGGCTCCTCTTTCATTCCTTAAAAGTCTTTTCTCAAGTGGGAAAAGCCTATGTTCCCTACCCATTTAAAATTACATCTTGTTACGTTTATAGTTCTTTTATGCCACATTTTTTTTTCTTGAAGTGTAACAAGCTATAATAACTTTCTATATTACTTAGTTTATTCTCAACCAGCACTCATCATAATGGAAATTCTACACATACTGAACTAAGGTTATGGTGTCCAGTTTTGTCTGGTGCCAGGAACAGTGTTTCAGTCAATAAATACTGGTTCATGGATGACTGAATGAATGGCCGTGCCTGCTCATTGGTGGGACAGATTTCCATACGATTAGGAAATAGATGGCCAGCCCTGTTGATGTACTTTCGTCCTGGACTCTGTTGCTGCATGCTGTGTGAGGTGTCCTTTTGTTTTTTATTTTATTTTATTTTATTTATTTATATGAGAGAGAGAGAGAGAGAGAGAGAGAGAATGAGCATACCAGGGCCTCCAGCCATTGCAAACGAACTCCACATGCATGTACCGCCTTGTGCATCTGGCTAACGTGTGTCCTGGGGAATCGAACTTGGGTCCATTGGCTTTGTAGGCAAATGCCTTAACCTCTAAGCCATTCTTCCAGCCCGAGGTGCCCTTTTGTACAGATCCTGACAAGGCTGGTCAATAGTCAGGCTTAAAATTACATAACTCAGCCACACCATGGTCACAAGGGAGGTTCTATAACATGCTGATTTATAGCTTAACAGTTCTGGAAGTCCATCAGGCAGCCACCTTGACAGACTGTTTACATGGGTTTGTGCAGGCCCCTCCTTGCAACTCTTATTTTTTCACAAGGTCGGTCCAGGCATCCCAAAGGAAAGGGTGTCCTTTTGGCTTTCAATATCCAAACCTAGCCCATGTCTGTTTGTTCCTGGGTCAGCTGTCACAGGGGTTATTCAACCAACTGAGAAGGGAAATGCTCAAGTAACTGAGGAGGGAAATGAGAACGTAAGCTCCACCTTATGCATGCCATGGGCAGCATTGTTCTGGGTGGTTGAACTCCCAGTCTCCACAGGAGCAGTTTATTGACTGAGTGCCCTTTGCTTCTGTTAGTGCTGTGGCATACCATTTGAACATGTTCCTCTAATCCCTTCACTCCTCTGATGCCCTTCCCAAATTACCATCTGCTGAAGACTAAGCATTCAGAATGAGTTTATCTGGGACATCTGATTCAAACTACCACGCACTGTAACCTGAAACAGCTGATTATAAAGGTTTATTACCTTTCCTCCCTCAAACTGATTCTTGTTCTAGCGACGAGAAGGTAACTAATACAGACAGCATGTTTGCCCACTGGGGCACTGGTCTCTGCAAATGCAGTCCAAGGAACTTGGTGAGACCACGCAACCCAGCTTCTGTGCTCTTATGATTAAAGTTGACTGGGAGACATAGGCAACTCCTTCAAAGACCTGCCTTTCTAAGTGAAAGGTCATTTGTTTGAGTTTGCATGTGGCTAACTTCAAAGGTGGTGCAGAGAGTGAAGTCTGTTGAAGCCGATGCAGAGTAACCTTAGAACCTAAAATACCACCACTTGTTCCAGGCCCTTTAATATTAAACCTGGGGGTGAGTAGCTGGTCAGGCTTTGCCTCATCCTGGTTTTGTACTGTGTTTTCTTTCATAGACTTGGAAACTCAGAAGGTTATGTTTTCTGGTTGTGTTTCTTGGATATCTTCCCACAGGCACAAGATAGGTTTGGATCAAGGACAAGAACATAGTTCCAAGTACCATTTCTGGAATTGTGTTGAGACTGTACATTTCGTAACTGTCAGAGGGTGTTTTAGCTGGACATTTTGCTATGTCCTTCAAAGCTCAGCAGCCCAAGTTTGAGCAATGCAGTTCTATGGAGAGTAGGAGCACTTCTAGTGACCCGAGAAAAGGAAAAACATCCTTTTCTTTCTTTTATCTTTTTTTTTTTTTCTTTCGAGGTAGGGTCTCACTCTAGTCCAGGCTGACCTGGTATTCACTATGTAGTCTCAGGGTGGCCTCGAACTCATGGTGATCCTCCTACCTCTGCCTCCCAAGTGCTGGGATTAAAGGCGTGTGCCACCATGTCGGGGTCTTTCTTGTATCTTTTTGAGAAAAGGTCTCATGTATCCTGGGATGACCTCAAAGTTACCATAGAGCCCAAGATGACATTGGCATTCTAATCTTCATACTATACCTCCTAAATGCTGGGATTATAGGTGTGAGCCACCATGCTGGCTTTCAGTGGGGATGGGGCTCCAAACCAGGGCCTCCTGCATACTAAACATACACAAACACTATACCAGTTGAGCTACTTCCCCACCCCTCATTCTATACTCTATTTTTTAAATCAAATTTTGCTTTTTTTTAAGTGGGTGGGTTTACTTATTTTATTTATTGGCAATTTTTATAAATGTACATTATGTATTTTGATCATAATCAGCTCCCATTACCTTCTGTTTTCTCCTTCTTCCTCCCACTGAGCCCCTTCCCCTTTTCAGATACTTTCCCTTCTACTTTGATATCATCTATGAGTATGTGTGCGCACATGCACATATGAATGCATGTATGTGTCTTTGTGTCTGTGTATGTCTTTTTGTGACCTACTGAATTTATATTAGGGTTGCTTGATGAGCATGAATGAGGGGTTATATAATAGCACATGCAACTTACTAGTGGCCGTACCACTGAAGAAAATGTCTTCCTGACGCCCAAAACTTTTAATTTCTATTAATTCCTCAGGGAGGAATGGGGGCTTCATGCCCTTCTCCACCAACCATGATGGAATAGTTAACTAGAGCTGCTGTGAACTGAATGCAATGGCTCTGTCCTGTCCAGAAGATCAACCACACTCTGCCTCATGCTGACTCTTACATTCTTTCTGTTCCTATGCAGATCCTAGTTTTGAATTTTTATATTTATATATAAGTTGAAGTTAGTCAGTAGAGACCAGGAAGCTAGAAAAAGACCTAGAGAGCGGGGGAGTTAGGGGACTTTGAGGAAAGGGGTACTGGAACACATATGACATGAAAGTAGAGGGGCAGAACACTGGAGAAGGGTTGGAAAAGTTTAGGCAAGGATAGGGGTAGGGAGTGGGAGAGAGAAGGGATTAGGGAAGGATTAACCCAAACCAAAGACATTTGGAAATCTACTTTTTATTAGCTTATTTAAAAAAATAATTTTAAGAAGAGTTTGAACATAAGTACCCTGCATGGGTAGGAAGATAATGCTGCTCTCAGAAGCCATAGTTATAGGAAAATCCCAGTGTCTGGAATAGCATACCTTCCAGTGAGTTAGGGAGGCCCCTGAACCCTCTAAATCAATATAGGCTATTTCCACTGCTCTTGGTTGCTCGACTGAATTAGTGGTAAGAACCTGTTGCTAAACATACCACATTCTTTGGTTGCAGGAGTCAGAAAAAAAAAAAGTCAAGCCAGCACCGAGCTAAAAGCCTCCTCCCTGTTGGCTAGTTTTCATAGTGTTGGAAGATGCTATGAAGGCTGCTGAGTCATCAATAATCTTATCTAGCAGCGGACTCTGGGTCTGCTATACAACTGACTAGCCAGGCAATAGGTACTCACTGGTACATTAGTAACGTGACTGTTATAGGGGTAACCAACTGCTCTCTGATTTAAGGACACTCCACAGGAAAGAATTTGAGCCTGGTACTGAAAACCATGTCAAAAGCCTGTTGCTGGGGAGGTTGTAGGCCATTGGATGGAATTCTACTGGTGTCTGGCTGAACAGACATGTCATGCCCATCAAGTTGCCCTCTATTTATGTTTATGACCATAGATTAATGTTGCTGTCACTTTTTAGAGAAGCTTCTTTTCGTAGTTTGTGATGACTACTGTGACGACTAAAAGCTTGTCAGAGTGTTGTGTATAAGTGATTGCAGGGTGCTTACTGCTAAACAAGAATTTGATATCATCCCTTCCAAGGCAACATGCTACACTATTGATGCATGATGTGGGTAACCTACCAAGCAGACTCTGCTGCTGACCTTTTGGGCAAAGTATAAAGCAACTCAGTGTGGTCTAGTGAAAGGCTCCATTAAGTATGAACAAGGGGCCGTTGGCTGAATTAGAAGACAAAGAAATGAAAGGTTAACAGTAGGGGTCCTGGTCACTTGTGGAAGTGAACTGTTTATAGGGAAGACAAGGGCATCTGGTAGATAGGGTCATTCAGGAAAAGGTGGGGTAGCCAAAAATCTGGAGGAACCTGTGTGCTGAGTGACAGGTAGAGCTGACAATGTGGCCAGGGGCTGATCCTCAGCAGAGCTGACTGGTAGCTGTCTGGGGAGGACAGAAGCAAGACACGTCAGTCATGAGACAAGGTTCCACGGCCGGCTCATCCAACATGCCAGCTCTCTTATTCTCTCTGCACCAGGGATGGAGAGGAAATTGTAGAAAAACTAGACAAACTCAACCTGACTCTCACCTGTGCGTCTTGGGAGTGATTTTGTTGCTCTTATACTATTTTGAACATCATATTGATAGTACTTTTGACTCTAATTCTGGCACTGTAAAGTGTAGCATGGTAATTATAGTTAATAATACTGTGCTATATTGTATATTTTAAATTTTTTGAGAGTTCATTTTTAAATATCTTTCCCACAATGAGGCAGTAGGCATAGGAATTAGCTTACAGCTGGTAATTAACAATGCATATCAAAAAATCACATTATATAACATAAATATTTACAATTTTATCAATTATACTTCAATAAAGCTGAAAGATTAATAATAAAATTCTTCATTGGGTGCTTTTTCTTTGGGAAATAGCCATTTACCAACCATGGGATTTTTTAATATTATGAAATAACATTGCTTGTTTTATCCCTAGGTTGGACCTATGTAATTTTAGTTAGGATCACGTGGAACAGTTTTGTGCAATAGTTCATTCGTTTTGTGTCTATTGTTTGTTTTTAATTTCTGTAATTGTCTCTTGAACACAACATCAGCAATTTAAAACTTAGAAAATTGTCCATACAAATCCTAAAGATGAGAATTTGAATTTAAAATTGGAAGTCGTCTATACATTCCCTCTCCTGCCCTTTGATCTAGCTCTTATTTACTAAGCAATATGAAATAAAGAAAAGCAAGACAGGAGTGAATGCCTTCCAGTTGCAAATATTTTGTGTCTACCATTAATATGTGACAGTTTGAGCAGAAGAAGTTTTGATACAGTGGCCCACTATGCTCTAACTTCTGATGAGTTTTGTTGAGAACTCTGAGGCCCAAGCAGACAGTACAGCCCATGAAATTTTATCTCTTCTTCTCTGCATCTTGAGATTATCTCCATGTTTATTTTAAAAATGGTTACTATTGCTTATGAATATATTTGAAAATGGTTTTCATGTAACATGTGAACTCTTCCATATTCCTGAACTTGTCACTGTAATTTTCAGTAAAAGAACCAAGTCTCAGAATGGTTACCTTGCAGAGTGCACAGTGTTGGTCTATGGCCTCCTGGCCAGTGTTTCTCCACTATTCATTCACAGCAAGGAAAGATACCTACTTCTGAGAGGGGGTTCATTCAATAATCCATTCTCTAATGCTTATGCACATTGCTTATAAAAGAGCCATGAAGTTCACTCAAATACTCATTTATCAAAATCACTAAGATGATGGGCATGATTTTCAGATCACTGGCCTTTCACTCAGTATCCTCCAGAAAAGACTGAGTAGTGAGTTAAGCAGAAGTCTGCTAAATCCTAAACAGGCTGTGTTTGCTCCTGTCTTTGTGGAGGTCATGGCACAGAGGAGAAAGTTAAACAGAGAGGAAGTGAAAAACTCATTTACAATTTGAGAAATTCTGGGTCTTATGTAGATAAACAGTACTGGGTTCAGTGGGACAGAAAGAGGCACTGGGGGCTGGAGAAATGGCTTAGTGGTTAAGGAGCTTTTCTGCAAAGCTAAAGGACCCAGGTTCAATTCCCCAGTACCCATGTAAGCAAGATGCCCAAGGTTGTGCATGAATCTGGAGTTCGTTTGCATTGGCTGGAGGCTCTGGTTCACCCATTTCTCTCTCTCTGACTCTTTCTCTCTCTCTCTCTCTCTCTTCTCTCTCTCAAATAAATAAATACAAATAAAATACTAAAAAACAAGAAAGAGGCACTGGAAAATGATGGGCTGAGAGGTAATGGCCGAACAGTGACAATAGAGGCATAGCTATGGGAAACACACAGGAGCCACAGTGTGAACCCATTTCATGACATCTGTCATCTATGAGCCCTGTGGTGGTTTAAATAGAATGTCCCCAATAGACCAATGTGTTGAATACTCAGTCCCCAGATGGTGGCAATTTGGGAAAAGTTCAGGGGCCCTTGGGAGGTGTAGCCCTGCTGGAGGAGGTGGATTATTGATGGTGGGCTTTAGTGTAATATATCCCAGCTCCAAGTCCTTTACTTAGGCTGCTTCCTTCTGCTGCTGTGGAGGTATGATGCCTGTCTGTCTGTCTGCTTGTGCCATAGTTATACTGGAATGATGAAAGCTCCCCATGTAACCATAATGCAAAATAAACCCTTTCTTTCCATAATCTGCTTCTGGTCAGGCGTTTTTATCCAAGAAATGTACCCCTGCTACTAGCTGCTGACTACAGGCTTATTGTTAGTATTAATTCTTCTCATAAACCTGTGAGAAAAGAGTGACCACATATGTGACCAGGGATGTGTGTTTAGAGGAGAGAGCTGTGTTCTTAAAGGTCACATACCACCCTGAGGCTTGCAGCCATAGAGAGACAGGTAGACTGAGCCCTGAGCCATATGTTGAAGTGCAATAGCACCCCAAGCCTCTCCTTAGTATAGCCCTTCCTGTGGCTGGAATAGTGTTGAGAAACTACACTGTACTTTTACTGAAAATCCATTTTGCAATGTTTGTTGGTCTTAACTTGAATCCTCATACTATCTTTCCTTTCTTCTTTTTTTCTTTTTTCTTTTAGGGGTGGGGGAGAGAATTGGAATGCCAGGGCCTCAGCCACTGCATTCAAACTCTAGATACTTGTGTCACCTAGTAGGCTGTGCGACTTTGTACTTGCCTCACCTATGTGCATCTGGCTTAAGTGGGATCTGGAGGGAGATCGAGCCTGGATCCATGATCATTATCATCGCCCCTCAAAGCATGTCAATATTCCACCTTCTTTCCCCCACTTACTTCCCCAGACGAGTGCTCAGAGGCGCATGTGCTAACCAAGAGCTCTGACCACAGTGATACATGTAGGTGGGGAAGGACAGACATAGGTAGCTGCTAGTTTCTGGAGCTTGCTTGGGAAGCCTTTTGAGGTCAGGATTCCGTGTCCATGTCGCTAAGACCATGTTGAGCTCTTCTTGGTTCTGCTGGAGGTTACCCTTCCTATTGTTCTTTTGAGTCTGAGCTTGTGAGCCTACAGACACACTGGGTCATGCTTCCCTATAGCAACAAATGACCACTCAGGGGCTTTACTTGTAGGTGGGCACTTCACATTTCTAAGCTGCCCTTTGTCCTTGTCTCCCACTGAGATGTTATACAGGGGTCTTTCCTCAAAATTTGTTTTCCTAGTTTAAAAAAGAAATTGAACTCTGTTTTAATGCTCTTTGTGAGACTTTCATTTTTTAGCAGTTGTCAACTGTACTAAGGATGGCTTAGTTTCATTAGCAGACATCATTAGAAGTAAATGTCTACTCAGCCTGAATAAACTCTTGTTTAAAAAAATTTCTTCAGGGCCAGGCGTGGTGGCACATGCCTTTAATCCCAGCTCTTGGGAGGCAGAGGTAGGAGGATCAACATGAGTTTGAGGCCGCTCTGCGACTACATAGTGAATTCCAGATCAGCCTGAGCTACAGTGAGAACCTACCTTGAAAAACCAAAACAAAAATAAAAAATTTCTTCAGGCATTATGTTCAACTTCACAATTATTTTTTTAAAAATCTATCATCTATATGTCTATCTTTCTATCTATCATCATCTATTTATCATTTCTCAATCTACCTATCATTTTTCTATCATCTACCCACCAGGTGTGTGCATGCATTTTTGTATGAGTGTGGGTGCACATGCTGATGTGAACATATGTATAGAGGATAGGTTAGAGCTGATGTTAGGTGTCTTCTTTGATCACTCTCTGCTTTATTTTCTGAGGCAAGGTCAGCCACTTGGAACCATATCTTGCTAGTCTAACTAGCCAGCTTGCTCTGTGAATCCCGTATTCCAATCTCCAGAACACTGGGATGACCAAGGGACCACCACGCACACCCAGCCTTTTACTTGGCTAAACTTGAACTCCCACGATTGAATTCCAGTTCTCACACTGGCATGACAAGAACTTGATCCACTGAACCATCTCTCCAGGCCCTGTCTTTATATTTTCGTGGCGGAATACAAACAACTGTGGTATCTTTCAGTGGAGAGCCAGAAGAGCAGAAGCAACCCTGCGGAGAACAATGAATACCAAGGCCACAAAGTTCAAACTGGCTTTGTGATGTCCAGGAATAAAGGGGCTTCCATGACTAGCAAGGTTGGGTGTGGGGACTGTGGAATGGTAAAGTAGGAGAGTTAGCTGCCCACAGAAGTGAGGCCCTGGGAGTGTGGGCTTTACTCTGTGCAAAGTGGGATGCCACTGGAAAGTGCTGTGGGGGACACTGACATACTTTGAAATAGGTCGATAGAGTACTTGGGATTGCAGACAAGTAGAAGTATAGTGATGTGTCATGTATCAAAGGGAAGTCCAGGCAAGTAAGATCAGAGTCCTTGAACCAAGGCGAGAGCTACATGGATGGGAAGTGTGTGAGGTCCTGATTTGTTCCAGACTGACTTGGACAGGATTTGCTGGTGGGTTGCATGTGGGGAGTGAAGGGAAGTGAAGGGGGCCGGGAGGAAGATGCCCATGCGTCTGCCAGAGTCACTGTGTAGACGGACAAGCTGCCGTGTAGTGAAATGAAGCATTCTGAAAGAAGTAGGGTGTAAGTCACAATCCATCCTTTCTGCAGTTTTGAGTGTGAGATTCACGCTAGATATCCACGTGGAGCTCACAGGAAGATAAGGAGAATGGGCAAGGAGAAGCCAAGAGAGGAGACTTCAGTAAATATGAAATTAGTAAGGGTTCTCATAGGACACGGCAGAAGGTAGTACCCCAGAAGGGAGGTGCAGCCAACGGAGGCAGGGGGCTAGTGGAAAGTACATTACATTACCTCACTTGTGAAAGCGTGAGCCCTGGATCTTCCCACCTGGCCTTCTCTGGCCATCTTGACTTGCTCAGGGTGTGGAGGAATAGGAGTCTGATGGGAATCTGCGGTGGAGAAGCTGGGGAATGATGAAGTGGAGAAAGCAGGAGGAATCTGTCTTTATCTGTGATTGTGTTGTGAAGGGGAGCTTAGTCCAGTCTGGCGTGATACTTACATGTTGAGTGCTAAGATGGGAAAAACAAGTCATGTTTAGAGTTTGTGTGTGTGAACACGTGTTGTTCATGAACGTGTTTATGTGTGTAGGTGCATGTCAACATGCATGTGGAGGCCAGAAGTTGACATTGGGCATGTTTCTTAATCACACTTCACCTTATTTTATTTAATTTTTTTTTTTTTTTTGTTGGGTTGTTGATTTTGTGTTTTCGAGGTAGTGTCTCGCTATCCCAGGCTGACCTGGAATTCACTATGTAGTCTCAGGGTGGCCTCGAACTCATGGCGGTTCCTTCTACCTCTGCCTCCCGAGTGCTGGGATTAAAGGCTGTGCACCACCACACCCAACTCACCTTGTTTTTTGAGACAGGGTATCATTGAGAGTCAAGCTGACTCATCTAAACTAGGCAGCGATCAGGTTCCAGGGAGCCGTACATCTCTGCCTTCCTAGTGCTGGAATTACAGTCACATGCTGCCACTGTGCTCGGCTTCTACGTAGGTGCAGGGGATCTGACCTCAAGTCCTCATGCTTGCGCTGCGAGCACTTTATGCATTGAGGCATTTCCCCAGCCCCTCTGTTTGCACTTCAGAGAAATTCTGGTAGTGGGGGAGGATGTAAGGCTGTGGCATTGGTGAGAGAGATCATAATTGCTTACACTAGCTATGGAAAGTCTGTGAAGGTGAGGGCGAACAAGGTCCAGGGTGCAGAACGAAGGGAAGCTTTGAATGTAATCTGGGGTTGGCCTGGGGGGGGGGCGGGGTGGTGGCAGAAGAGCAACACAGACAGGCGGAGGCTGGTAAGCTCTATGGCGCTGATGAGAAAGAACGCTCCTCATGTGCTCTCTGTTCTCCCTGTAACCGGATCAGGAACGAATCTAAAGATAGAAGTATGTGTAGGTGAGTTTAAAAAAAAAAAGCTATTAATGAATATGAAATGGTAAAAGGAGCAGGTTGCCTGCCTAAAGTGTGGGGCTAGGAGGCATCGGCTTTCCAGAATGGCCCATGACCTTGGGTTTCTGTAATGATGAAGTCTTAAGCAAGACATCTTACTTGAAGTTGGTACCTTTTGAGGATTCCCGGACCTTGCAGGCTGGTTTGCTGAAACAGAGTACAGAGCCTCTCACTTGACGAAGAATAAAACCCAAGCACAGCTAGTGGCTCGTGTCTGACACAGCCTTCCCTCCCTTCAGCTTTCCTGGAATGCCTTAGAAAGAAATTTTAACATTAAGGAGTACCCGAGAGAAGACCTTGAATGTGAGAATTACATCCAAGGAAAAGTTAAGAAAAATGCCTTTTTAGCCAATTTCATAGAAAAATGTTTTTTTATTTTGGGGCGGTGGAGGTGGGAATAAAGGTCACATTTTGTAATTCAAGCAGAACTTTTCAGATATACAGGTAAATGCAGGGTGCCTTGACCTGTTAGTCATCTAAATCCAGATCTTCTATGTTTCCTGATGGCTTTTGTCATGCAGCACATTTGGTCCCTGGCACCTTACAGATAGCCTTGAAGCCTGGACTGTGAAATTCTCTTCCTTGGGTTCTTTCCTTGCACAGGCCTTGTTGGGCATTTCCTCTCCAAACCATGTACTTTTTCTTGGTGGTTGCCTTCACACCAGGATCTCAACTATGATTTATGCCCTTGGATGACATAGACAGCTGTATTTAGATCCCTGTCAGTCAGAGACAGGGAACTGGGAGTCTGTATTACAGACACATCTATGATGCTCCACCTACAGAGATCCAAACCACACCCCATTTGTCAACCTCTTTACTTTCAAAACTTTTCCTACCTCTGGCTCAAAGGATAAGAATGAATGATATCTCAATCTCAGTATTCCAACTGAAAAAAGAATTAGAAAACTAATTCAATTTTCTTGCTGAGCCAAGAAATGAAGGAATTACGATTTGCATCCCACTTCTGAAGTCTGGTGGGCCTCGTACACTCAATATTCCTTTGTCTTTCCTATTTACTCATGTTTTTTGTTGTTTGGTTTGTTTTTTGAGGTAGAGTCTCACTCTAGCTCAGGCTGACCTGGAATTCACAATGTATTCTCAGGGTGACCTTGAACTCACAGTGATCCTCCTACCTCTGCCTCCCGAGTGCTGGGATTAAAGGTGTGCGCCACCACGCCCAGCTTTGTTCTTATTTTTTTTTCAGTACTATGAATTGAACCCATGGCCTTGCATATGCTATGCAAGTGCCCTGACACTTAGCTATTATATCTCCAGCCCTCCCTTGACTTTCTTGCTAGACTTTTGCAAAAGCAGCCCTAGCTGATTCTTCTCATCTAGTCTCTTAATTTGGGATAGATTTCAGGTATGGAAGAGAGGGACCCAGGATGACCTTCACTTGTCTTTTCAGATCCAACTCAGCATGAGACGTCATGTAATGCTTATGATCTGACTCAGAATAGATCCTGTACAATACCCATGACCCTCTGTCTGACGGAGGCTGGTTTCCATTGTTTCTTCCCTACGCTCTCACACCTTCACATTTTACAATTCTTGATTCCTTTATTTTAGACACCTGAAGCCTGACCTGAGATCCAGGGGCTGGGGGGGGGGTCAGTCTCTTCTCCATCTTTCTAGTGGGACACACAGCTATGTCTCCATAGAGATATAGAGTTCACAAGGAAAGAATGAATGAAGGGGAGTTTGAACAAACTTTTTTCCTTTTTTTTGTGTTTCAAAAATGGCAACGTTTTTAATGATCCATTTATGTAAGTTTACAGATTGCCTGCTATGAAAGGGCTGCTATTTGATCAAGGGACCAGAGGGTCAGATTAGATGTTCTGTTAAAAGTTCCTCTTAGTTCCCTCCTAGGAATAGATCCATGGATACCGAGAGTTATCTGAGGTGATGCGGCTGACGAAAGAGCTAATATAATCCCAGGCTACATTAACAGAGAAAAGAATGCCCTTCAGTTCCCGAGAGATAATAAGAAGCTCACTGCACTCAGCACACTAAACCCTCATCAGGAGACTGTGGTTAATTCCAGGTGCCTCTCAGAAGCAGGAGTGCACTTCCTAACCCTATCCATCCTGGAGAAGTCAGCGGGACAGGAGCCCTATCTTAAACCGGTGGTGGACGAAAGGTGCCACGAATGTTCAGGGGGAGAGAAAGAGAGATGTTGTGACAGAAGTCAGTCTTTGTGTTCTTCAGGTCTGCTTTGTACTGGGAAACTGAGCCTATTCCATTCAGCTTTCAGAACTATGCTTTTTGGGCAGAAATTACTCACAGAGTACATTTAAGCTAATTATAATTAAGAGTGTCTTGACAATTGGAATGGGTGCCTTTTGTATATACTGAAATTCCTGGTGCTTGTAATGAGCGGGAAGGAAATTACTATTTGATAAGTATATAATCTGAGTACATCAAAATTTCTAAAATGGGTGACCTTATTTTCCTCATCTCCAAAAAGCATTCATGAAGAAATGGAATTGGAGTACATCAGGACAATTTAAGTAACAAGGACAAAGAAATTCCTGAAATGCAATAATATTCATGACTAACTAGGTTTGTCAGAAGCCTGAGGTGGTTTCAGTTGCATTTTAACTTGAAAACTAGCTTGGACAATCATTTATCAGAGGAATATTAGTAACTTGTGTTCAAAACAAGAGACTGAAAGTTGGTGGATTATTATCACACATGGTTTAATTTGACCTTTATAATGTCTTTCCTCATAGCCAAGTACTGTTGAGCATGGAGGATTTTAAATAAAACAAGCAATAATCACAATAAATAAAGTAGAGAAGGTAAAGGAGAGGTTAGTATTTTATTAATTTGTCAAAAGTATCACCAGCAAGATACAATAAGAAACTTGATTGTAACATTTTGTAGGTTCCAAAATTGTTGCTTTGTTCTAAAAATATTATTTTTTCTAAAATGCATATAGTTATTATATCTATTCATTTTTTTTTCAAAAAGTATGAACTTATTGTCAAACAGTTAAATATTCTGAAATGACTGATTTTTTTTCTTTCAACTACTTGTCATCCTATGTAAGGCATTTGTGCAGACAGTTTTATTTTTAACAAATCAACAAATATGTCTTATATCTGAGTATTGGGATACAAAAACGTTAATTGCTATTATTTTACCTTTTTTTTTCTATACTGTCCTTGCTGCATGCATATGAATTCCATCCTCATTAATAAGAGTTACTCTCATTAGCATCTAATATACCTTTCAAGGTTATTCTAAGGTGTGGAAGTTTAATGAGTGCCTAATGAGAACTCTGCCACTCTTGATTAAAGATATCTATCATGTTCCACTGAGCTGATAACCTCCTCCATGTAGACCAGCTGACAGAAAGCCGGAAGAACGCCATGCTGCATGCAGTTCAATGGGAGAGAGAAAAATCACCAGTGAAGATACTCAACAGTGGACACTGCAAGCCTTATATTTGGTCTGTCATGGTGGAAACCAAATGCCCTCTAATTGGACTGGAGGTCTGCTCCATGGGAGGGCATACATCCCTGATACTGAAAGCCTACAAGAGGGGTAGTCATGAGCCCTAGGGGTGTAACGTCTGCTGCTTTCTGGCTAAATGTATATACTATGCTCATCAAACTGCCCAGTAAGTACTTCTCTTTAATGTTCATACCCATATATTAATGCTACTCTCACTTTTGGTAGAGAACCTTCTCTTTTCAGATGGCAGTGACCTTGGGATGACTCAGAAGGCACCATGGTGCTGGGAAGAAGTGACAGAGGAGTGCTCAACACTGCAATATCTCTATCGTACCTTCCACAGCTCAGGGTCTATTGCAGAAGAGGTGGCAGAAAGAATGTAAGAGCCAAAGGAAGGGTAGGTCCCCTTACAACGTGCTCCTCCAGACATAAAATGGCCTGGATATCCATGACCTCACAGTGCCTGACACTACCTACACAAGACCATCATAATAGAAGGAAAGAGATCATGACATCAAAATAAAAGAGAGTATGATTGAGACAGGGAGGGGATATGATGGAGAGTGGAGTTTCAAAGGGGAAAGTGGGGGGAGGGAGGGCATTACCATGGGATATTGTTTACAATCATGGAAGTTGTTAATAAAAAAAAATTAATTAAGAAAAATATCTATCACGTTCCAATATGGATATCATAACCTAGCACAGGGAAATTAGTAAAAATTTGAGTCCCAGATAACTCCTTTTGTTATTAATTGCATGTGTGAAAAGCACTGTGGACAAAGTTAGGACCTGTAATCTAGTCCAGTAATACTGGAAATTTGTTAATCTTGAAAGTAATTTATCACAATTTAAATTCTCATGCAGTATATGACACAAAACTTGGGACATGTTGTAATATAAAACTTTCATAGATATGTGAAAGTTACATAAAATCAAGAGTAAAATATTTTTTTGTTATTTTTATTTATTTATTTGAGAGCAACAGAGAGAGAAAGAGGGAGAGAGAGAGAGAGAGAGAGAGAGAGAGAGAGAGAGAGAGAGAGAATGGGCGCGCCAGGGCCTCCAGCCACTGCAAACAAACTCCAGACGTGTGCGCCCCCTTGTGCATCTGGCTAACTTGGGTCCTGGGGAACTGAGCTTCAAACCGGGGTCCTTAGGCTTCATAGGCAAGCACTTAACCGCTAAACCATCTCTCCAGCCCTAGAGTAGAATATTTTTTTTTGCTGTTGATTTAAAGAATAATCTATAATGAAGAAATCAATAACATGCCAATATGATGTAAGTAAATCAGTGTAGATAATTTAGATGAACTCAACACCTCTCCATTAACATTGGTTTGTAAGTGTATATTTTTGATACTTTTTATTTATTTTTATTTTTTATTGACAACTTGCATGATTGTAAACAATATTCCATGGTAATTCCCTTCCTACCCCACTTTCCCCTTTGAAACTCCACTCTCCATCCTATACCCTCCCCCTCTCAACCAGTCTCTCTTTTATTTTGATGTCATGGTCTTCTCCTCCTATTATGATGGTCTTGTGTAGGTAGTGTCAGGCACTATGCAGTCATGGATATCGAGGCCATTTTGAGTCTGGAGGAGCATGTTGTAAGGAGTCCTACCTTTCCTTTAGCTCTTATATTCTTTCCGCCGCCTCTTCCACAATGAACCCTGAGCCTTGGAAGGTGTAATAGAGATATTTCAGTGCTGAGCACTCCTCTGTCACTTCTTCCCAGCACCATGGTGCCTTCTGAGTCATACCAAGGTCACTTCCATCTGAAAAGAGAAGGTTCTCTAACCAAAAGTGAGAGTAGCATTAATATATTGGTATGAACATTAAGAGAAGTGCTTACTGGGCACTTTGGTGAGCATAGTATATATATTTAGCCAGACAACAGCAGATGTTACACCCCTAGGGCTCATGACTACCCCTATTGTAGGTTTTCAGTATCAGGGATGTATTCCCTCCCATGGAGCTGGCCTTCAGTCAAATTGGAGGGTGATTGGTTTCCCCTATAATAGACATGCTACTATTGCACCTGTTGGCTCATTTGGCCTGGCTGGCCAAATATAAGGCTTGCAGTGTCCACTGTTGAGTATCTCCACTGGTGATTTCTCTCTCTCCCATTGAACTGTATGCAGCATGGCGTTTTCCGGCTTTCTGTCAGCTGGTCTATATGGAGGAAGTTTTCAGCTCAGCTCCAGCAGGATTTCTCAGTGACCTTGCAGCCCAAGTATGTGGAGTCTTCAGCAATAGGGTCTTACCATCTATTCCTAGTGGGAAACCAAGGGCCTCAGCAATGGCCTGTAAAGTTTTGGGGGCATTAGGGACCTCCCTGGCCAACAACTCACTGGAATGTATCCCATCCTTGGCACTGATAATGTCATTGTGTGATGAGAAGGGAACCTTCCCTCAAATCCTCAGTGTAGTCATGAGAAGAACATGAGATGAGTATCAGTGGAGAAACATTCAAAAAATCACCTAATCAGTAGTCTTTCAATCTACAGGGCCACAGAAAAAAGAAAGAACTCAGTTGACAGCTGCAAAAATGATGCAATGGAGAGCTCTAATACTCCATCCTTCCTCACAATTTAAAATGTCTGTTAAGAAAGAGGAGAACACTTCTAACTGTGGAAGGTATTTTGAAATCCCCCAGCTAAGAATTTTACTTGAAGATTTTGTTCTATTTTATTTGCCAGTCTTTAAAAAATCAGTGAAAAGAGAATGTGGAATTGTTTAAGCAGGATTCTCAATACTTTTGTACACTTTTTTCAACGACATTTTTTTTGACATTTTTGACATTTTTTTACCATATTGTGAGCATTATTTTCCAAAATAATTAACAACAATAACAAGAAAAAATAATCTTTCCTTGGCAGTGTCTTCCTTAGGAAATAAATCAATTGGTTAATGCATTATGAGATGGTAGCTGCAGGTATCAAATGAGATTATATGTGTACATGTGATGTATTTGCTTTATAATATCAAAAACTTTGTAGGTAAGTTATTTTGTTGCATATCAGTGTAAACGATCTGTAAGGTTGACAGGTTCTGAGTGAGGATTCCAAAAAGTGTGAGAGGCACCCAGAAGAGTTGGTTCCCCACATCTGTTAGGCAGAATTCCAGCTCTTACTCTTCCCACTTCTCTCATCCTGTCCTTGCCTTGGTGAACCTAACATGTTAGGAAATCATAGGAACCATTTACTTAAAACTGTTCTAAGACCATTTTGACCTATCCACTCATCAAAAAGTACACAGAGCAGGATTAAAGGACCAGAGGAATGTTCACAAAGCATGTCTTCTTCCTAGATGAGGACATGGGAACCCTGGTGGCAACCCAGCCCATGGGGATCCCTTCCCCATGGAGTTACAGGGAATCACCCACCCTATCGAGGACATACGTCTTCTCTCATTTCAGATCACAGAAACAGGCTTTGTGTTTGGGGGGTAGGTTTAGGTTCACAACAACTTCAAAGGAAGGTCCAGAAATTTCCTGCCTGGCCCCTACTCCTACATAAGCATAGTCTCCTTCTTTATTAACCAACACCTGGGACTTGAGTGGTCTGTTTGTTACCTACACTGATGGATCATCATCCTTCAGGCTCCAGTTTACGTTAGAGCTTACTCCTAGCACTGCGTGATAATGTGGTTTTCAGGCAAGTGTATGAAGACATGAATCCACACCATGATGGAACTGCCTGGACCAGTTTCCCTGTCCTAACTACCCTCTGTGTTCTGCCTATTCATTCTTCCCTTCCCAAGAGATTGCTTTTCAAATCAAAGATTCTCTTACTTATTTATTTATGGAGAGAGAGAGAGAGAGAGAGAGAGAGCAAGCGAGCAAGAAAGACGTAGAGAGTATGGGTGTGCCAAGGCTTCTTGCCCCTGCAAACGAACTCCAGATGCATGTGCCACTTAATGGTGCTGGCTTTACATGGGCACTAGGGAATCAAACTCTGGTCTTCAGGCTTTACAAGCAAGTGCCTTAACCACTAAGCCATCTCTCCAGCCCTGATTTTCATATTATTTGAAGAAGCTTATCCAGATAAAACACATAGCTCAGGAAAGGCAACACCTGATTGTAAGCCTATTCCAGCTGATGACTTGTGTGGCATTTTCTCCATGGCTGCATGGTCATTTCCCCCGTCCCTAAAAGTTCTGAACATTTAGCATTTTCCCCTTCAAATGTTGCCAAAGCCACATCCAGACTTTAAAAAATATTTTTATATTTATTTATTTATTAGAGAGAGAGAGAAAAAGAGAGAGGAGAGAGAGAATAGGTGACCAGGGCATCCAGCCACAGCAAAGGAACTCCAGACACATGCACCACCTTGTGCATCTGACATACGTGAGTCTTGAGGAATCGAACCTTGGTCCTTTGCTTTGTAGGCAAGCACCTTAACGTCTAAGCCATCTCTCCAGCCCCACTTCCAGATTTTTTATGGAAATATTTTAGGACCAACGCTTTTCTGAAAAAGTCTGAAAGAAATAACTCAGTCATAATTTAAGAAAAAATAATATGTTTGTCGGTAGGTTAACTTGTAAACCAGGTGCAATGGCATTTCTTGTGAAGGGCAAACCCTTAATCTCTAGGACTTTGAAGATAGTCCCTTGAGTACAAATTATATGAGCCAGGCTGTTAAGAGGGGTCATTTTAAGCAATAGGCTAAAATGAAAATCTCAGCTTTGTTTTTGCAGAAATTACTGGTTGCTTGTTATACTTAGTTAAATCAGAATGCTAAGTTATTGAAAAAGGGTGAATAACAGGCAAACTGCTAGTAAAAACATTTATAGCCATTCCCTAATTTCTAGAGTTATTTTCCCCCCTGCTATAGCAATACCCTTGTAAAAATACGCATTTTGTTTTACATGTGAAAATATTTTCCTCCATAAACCAGTGCTAGAATTAAACATTGTCTATTTACTGATGCAGTAATCAACTCAACAATTATAAACAGCGTCAGTTGACCTTATTCCTCTCAACTTCTTTTCTTTAAATGATCTTATTTATTTATTAGCAAGGAGAGAGAGAGAGAGAGAGAGAGAGAGAGAGAGAGAGAGAGAGAGAGAACACCAGGGCCTCCTAACACTGCAAACAAGCTCCAGCATCTGCTACTTTGCGAATCTGACTTTTCATGGGTACTGAGAAATTGAACCTAGCCCTCAGGCTTTGCAATCAAGCATCTTTAGCTACTGAGCTGTCTCTCCAGCACTCAACTCTTTTTCTACTCTTCCTTTTGATTGAATGTGTTATCACATAACTGCACGGTCATTTTGGAAATTTGTGAGCTCTTTCAATTGTATTTGTTGTATTTGGAGAGCTCCATACATATTTTGTAACTTTGCAAGTGCAGTGTGGCAAAATAGAACATATATAGAAAGTTATTCCAAATTAGAATGAAACCAAAGTAAGGGGAAGGTGAGTTTCCAAAAATGCGTGGAGAAAGGCTCATTTGCCTAGTGAAGTTGAGCTGAAAGCTCTGATTTCCCTTAAAACTATAAATCAAACAAGAACAGACTCAGGCATGTGATTTTTTTTTCCCTGTCTTTAAGACCATGTGGTTAATGACAGGTGCTGCCTGCTGGTGTCCGTGAGGACCCTAATATCTGAGAAGCTTACAGAGTGTCTGCCTTGTGCCAGATGTTTCTAATGTGTTCTTTGTATTCTCATAATGACTTTTGAAGGAGACAGTGCCATCTTCTTTATGCAGATGGAGAAGTGGAGCCTCAGAGAGCCTTTGTAACTTTCACAAAGTCACAGAAGCAATAAACCTTGACTAAAGATTCAAGCGCAAAGTTCTTTAAGATCAATGTGGTTATATCACCTTCCACACAATTCCACTGCTCAGAGCATAGCATTTATATTTTCAGTTGTGAGAAGATAATGATAATTTTATAGGTGGACTCATTTAAGCTGAGTGAATGTTTTCTGGGAGACTTTGTTGCTTGTACAGGCAGTACCTGTGTTTGGTAGAGGACAGAAGTTTAGTTTTCTCTAGTAATTTGTGTGACAACAAGACAATCTAACTATCCCGTTGTCAGGTTGGACTGAATTATTCCAAATAGTGCCTGAGGTGACAGTGTCAGTGAGGTCATGCATAGAGAATCCTTCGTGTTTTATCTTAGAAGGCTTAAAAATCTGGATGCATCCCAAGTATGGAAATCTGTAATAATAAAATATTAAAATGACACAAAGGAAAGGGGAATCAAAAGGCAGTATAAAATAAATTGACAAATTAGTAATACAGGTTGTGCAGTGTATCACGAAAGGCTTTATGAAGGGAGCAAGATCCAATTCATGCTCAACGTTAGCTTTGCTTTTTGTTTTCACTTATATAAGTGCAACAGAAAACTGAATGTTGAATCCCAAACCTCAAGAAATATTATGCAGGAGATGGGAGTCTACACTTTAATGACCTTCTAGGAGATTTCCAATAAGTGAAATGAAAGTGTATTGATTTTTTTTTTTTTGTGGGCCTTGGAATGTTCGAATGATTGTTTGGAGGTGTAAAAACACACAGTAGAGAAAACCATCATATTTACCAGTTAGAAGAAATGAACATCTATAAAAGGTACCCCATGGGAAAAGGCGCAATAGAATTTTCCTCAGTGACTAGCTCATGAGTTGTTCATGGAGTCCTTTCAAACCTGAAGAAAACAGCTTTCAAGTTTAGTTCCTTACTCAGTGTCTTGAACTTCAAGGGACCGGGCCACTTAGCAGACACATTGTCCTTGTAAAACTCATTTCAGTCATTACCTACTTGTCTTCCACATGACATATTTCATATTTCTGTTATAATGAGAGTTGCTCATTCTGGTGCTTTCTACTTAATAAAATGAGCAGCTATTTCCTGGGCTAATTCCCATGCTGTTAACACCTTATAAATTACCGTGTGTTTAGGATGAGATCAGCTCAGTTGATTAGTTCTCACCTCTTTCCCAGTCCATGCTTGAACACTTCCATCAGACAGGCGTCTGAAAAGGTACCTTTCCACAGTCTTAAGCGTTCTGTTACTTCAAGCTGGTAGCCGGCTGAGGCCACCACAGATTTAATTGTTTTTTATTCACACATTGTAAATAGTCTTTCAGTAGTTTTCTTCCACACGGAGTCGTGTATGACTAGTTCAATTCTATTTTCTAACTTTTCTTGAGAGATTTCCAGGATGAAGTGGATAGTAAGATGACTGGTGTCTGCTCAGCCAGACTCACTGGGCTTCAGGAATATTCTCTCCTGGCAGAAATACCAGGAGTGGATGACTTTATTTTAATTTTCCAATGAAAAGAGTGGCTCCCAGGTCCTCATGCGTACTGGTCAAGGGCCCTAGCATTGAGCTATACCCACCGCCTCAGGACAACTCATTTGGAAGAGATGGACTTTGGTCTATTCTCAGAAGTACTGAAAAGAAAAAGCACTGGAAATATAAAAATATCAGCTAGCATACCAATGTGAATCCCAAATGTCTTTCTCTTCAGGTTGGACAAATCTTCATGCCGTGTGCTCTGACACTTTCAGTTCATTTTGTTTTCCTTCAGACCCAGCTCTCAGTTCTTGCCATCTGCATCCTGCACAGGCTTCTCTCCTTAGCCTCCCTCCTGCTCACCTCAGCACTACAGTCCTGGCACACTGGCCTCCTGGCTTATTCTCGGTGTCGCTAACCTCGCTGCCGCGTCATGGCCTGTGTATACACTCCCTGTGTGCTTGGTAGACTCATCTCCTGATGTGGTTTGGCTTTTCCCAGTAAGATGCAAGCACTTGGCTATTTGCCGCAGATAGGGCGTTGGCAAGACAGCACAGGAACCATTCCATCCCAGTCCAGCTTGGGAATCAGTGACTTTATTGGGGTTACGTACAGGAGTGCCAGAGGGCTGCATCACCAAAGGTGCCCACCCCAGTACGGAGAGCATCTTACAAAGGCTGTATCCCAGCCAGTCCCTGTGCTGCCTGTCGTCAGCTTCTCTGGAAAGTCATTAGTTTACATGATCTTGAGGACAGGCCTTGGGAATCTTTTAACGTTATGAGCTACCCGAGTCTTATAAGACTTTTCAGCTTTCTGCATCTTGAGAGTAAGATTCCTCCCTCTGGACAGATATTTTTCATTCTGGAGAAAATAGCTACATGACCCCTGATGGTTTTGGCTACTTTCTGTCCTATGTCAGTAGTAAACACTCTTAGCACCCTCTCTGCTCCTTCCACCGAGAACCTAACCTGATGAATACTTAGCATTGAGGACTTTCTCTTCCCACCACAGTAATACTTTCACAAGGGGCTGGTCTCCTCCAGCCCTCTCGCTCTCTGTTCTGGCTCCAGTGATAAGGACAGTTGTTAGGGACATAGTAGGAATGCCATCACATTCACTGGCGGTACAAGTACCTCTGACCCATTGTTTCTAACTTCCCTCAGTGTTACTGATGCTACCACACGACGTTGCCATTCATTTTAAGTGTACTTCTGCAGCCTGGGAGATTCTGTTCACTTTTCCTCTTCCCATTTCACTTCTGACAGTTGTTTAATGGCCATAGGAACTAGACTCTTGGTCCAGCAACCCCATTTCAGGAACACACAGGGAGGACTGCAGTGTGAATCTGACATCTAGGATACATGAAGCTCTCTGGATGCCTGTCCCATGAATAGCAAAGATTTATGTTCCCCTGACATTCTCAGCTACTTTCATCCTGATTGTTCAATTCATAACTGAATTGTAAGTTTTGCAAGTGCAGGGGCCACATTACACACATGCACACGCACACACACATTCCTACGGGGACCACATTACACACGTACACATGCACATGCACATGCACACATACATTCCTACCTTGTCTTTAGCGCAGACTGAATCCACCACTTGTATCTATGTCTAGAAGTAGTAGAATAACTGAATTAATTTTTAGGGTAACATCTTTTAAATCCGGCCAAATAAGCAGGTATTTGGAGAGCTGTGAATACATCCTTTGTTGTGACTCTAAAACTTTGAGTTGAATTTTCAAGAGTCACATTTTATCCCACATTTAGCACAGAATAATGTAGGGCATAAGTGCCCTAACATAGGGCATAAATGCCCTACAAATCAAGGAATCCACGCTAATAGTAGAATGAAATTCTGTGACATATTCTTGCTTATTCTGCTGACCTTTTTGTGACAATGCAATAACAAGGAAATAGAAGATCATCTCCATTTAAATTGCTTCTGATATCCACTTGGGTAAATCAAAATTAGGAATATATTTCATGTTTAAAATGGAAATAATGATAATAATGACATACTTTAGCAAACTTGTAGTTCAAAACTTTTATATTTTTATTTTTGATGGGATGGGGTAGAGAGACAATTAGTGCACCAGGGCCTCAGCCACTAAAATTGAACTTCAGATCCTTGCACCACCTAGTGGACATGTGTGACCTTGCATTTGCCTCACCTTTGTGGCTCTGGTTTATGTAGGATCTGGAGACTTGAACATTGGACCTTAGGCTTCACAGGCAAGTGCCTTAACCACTAAGCCATCTCTCCAGCACACCAAAATATTTTTTAGTTTCCTCTTAATTTAACAAAAACACTTTTCATATAATGTGTTTTGGATTTACTAATATGCACCTTCAGTACTTGTGTTGTATGTTAATGGAAACTTCTCCTTTATCTAAAATCTGTGAATTTTCCAGATAGGAGCATCTTCATTCCTGTCCCTTCTCTTCTACACCCCCCCCTTTTTTTGCATGGGCAGCTCAAATTACTTGACAAATAGCTTGTTCAATTATTAACTATTTTTATACACTTGTAGAAAATGGCATCTTGTTCCATATACTAAAGAGGGAACTAAAAGCATTGATTCCATCAAATGCCCATGTCCCTAGACATACAGAGCAGAGCAGCTGGAGCCTGTTGAGATCTGAGGAGCCCCTAAAGGCTCGGATATTGCAAAGAAACCCTTGAACTCTTTCAGCAAATCTTACCATTTCATCAAAGAGACTCTGTTTCTCTCTGTGGTAATTTGAGTGAAAAATATCCCCCATACCCTCAAGTGTTTGTGATTAAGACTCCCATTTAGTCCCCAGCTGGAGGAAACCTTGGGAGGTGGCACTTTGCTGGAGGAGGTGTGTCACTGTAGGCCAGCTTTGAGATTTGTTTTTTAGTCTATCCCACTGTGTGACCAGAGTTAGCCCTTAGTTGCTGCTTTCTCTTTGCTGATAATGTGTGAAGATGTGAGCTGGTTGCCACGCTTTTCTCTGCCATTGTGAAACTTCCACTTGAAACTGTAAGCCTGAAATGAAACCCTTGCTCCCATAAGCTACTTCTGATTGGGTGTTTTGTCTTAGCAGTGAGAAGGTAACTGCTATATTCTCTAATGTAGATATTTCTGCAGAGAGTGAAAACCTACTACAATGCAATGCTTTATTAAGAATCCTTTTGAGCAAGTTGATGCTTCTTAGACGATGAAAGAGTTGAAATGTAGCAATACACCTAGACCAAAGTTGGCTACATAAACTTGTTTTGAGTGTCCTTGACAAACTGTATGCTTTATATTATCTAGTATTCTATACAATTCAACCCACAAGAAAGGCTGGCATAGTACAAGCTTTCTTAAGCAGCTAGCTGTAGGATCATTAGAGGGTTTTGTGATTTAATTAATTTGGGAAAGACAAAAATCAAATAAGGCTGTTTCCTAAGCTTTCAGGAAATTTTGTGATGATAAGGTACCCTACTGGGACAAAGCATACTATATTTTCTAGATGTCAGAAATTGGGAGAGCCACACAATATGTTTGCTCCTGGCTTATAAAGCAACTCCAGGCCTGGGGGAGACCATTGATGTGACACCCAGCAAAGTGTCTGGAACATGGAGGACACTTCTGGAAAGTCTCTTTCTTCTCTCCTTCATGTTTTCTCTCTCTGTACTAAATTAATATTAACATTTTGTAACTTTGATATTTCACCCACTGGTATGTGGACGTTTTCAAAGAAATTTGTTATCACTTCTGCAGTAGAAAATGTTAGACTCCTTTCCTGTCACACCCTTGATCAGTATAAATGCTTCTGGTTATTTCCTGTGAGGTGTTTTCACATGAACTTATGTGTGAATGTTAATATTTAAATGGTATGGTAATGGTTCTGTATAAAAGTGAGCAGTAAATGTGAAGTGTTTTTAGGATGATTATTAAATAATAGTCTTCATGTTAATTAGTTGAATCATATGCAAATGAGAAACAGGATATTAAATAGGTGATAGTCAAATTCATTTAATGTATGTTGTAGATTACCCTGATAGATGTAATTTTCATCTTGTTTAAAATTATACCTTTTGGGTGGATAGGGATATGGTTCAGCAGTTACAGACACTTTCTTGCAAAGCTGGCTGGCCCCAGCTCACTTCCCCAACCACCTAATAAAGCCAGACCTGCACCCCCAAAAGTGGAGCATACATCTGATACTCTTACATTTGTTTGTTGGAGAAACAGACCATGGCATGCCCCCCACCTACAAACATAAATGCCAGTAAATAAATAAATGAAAAATTAAAAATATAGAATAATACTTGTTTTTGGATTTCAGGAAGCCCTTAAGATTTCATGTGTTTTGTCTGGCCATCTCAAGTGACCATTGGGTTCCCAAGGCATGCTTTGTGCATTTTTTTTAGAATAAATTTTATAATTAATTATTTGCATACTTTATTTATTTATTTGTTTGTTTGTTTGTTTGTTTGTTTTGAAATAAAGTCATTATCTATTCCAAGCTGGTCTCGACCTTGGATAAAACCTCTTCCCTCTGTTTCTTGAGTACTGGGATGACAGATGTGCACCATCACACCGAGCTTAGAACTCATTTTTAAAGAAAAATGAAGTCCAGAATTGACTGTAAGAAGTGACATTTAGAGCCGGGCATGGTGGCGCACGCCTTTAATCCCAGCACTCGGGAGGCAGAGGTAGGAGGATCGTTGTGAGTTTGAGGCCAGCCTGAGACTCCATAGTGAATTCCAGGACAGTCTGGACTAGAGTGAGATCCTACCTTGAAAAAACAACAACAACAAAAAAGAAGTGACATTTATGAACATTGGATGAATTTTCTAAAGTAACAATTTCACAGTTCTTTCAAAGAACTTACCTGGCCATGTTTTTTAAGTGTATACTTTTTTTCGAAACAATAAATTATATATTTCAATCTGAACTTTGTGCAAATTTTAGGGTACATTTGGCATGTTATGCATAGCAACATGGCATTTTGTGGTTACTTAATATAAATAAATAGCTTTCTAAAAGATGATCTGCATATGTTTGGACCTATTAAGTCCTTATATGGTCTCATTTTTGTTAGTTTTTGATTCTCTGGCGATAGTTCTGAGAAAAAATACCTCTGTCTATGGAAGGCAGCAAGGCACAAGTACCATCACAGATAGAATAACTGGATGTGTACATTCTGTTGATGAAGTGAGCAATTTCCAGAAACATTTCTCGGCTCATGGCACACAGTTGTTGACATTTTGTTTCTGAAATCTTTTTAATGTTGTAGCCCTTTGAAATTTGTGTAAGGGTTTTGATTCATACTAACGTAGATAAGCATAAAAGGAGCCACCAAGAATGAAATCTTCCTAAGCATGCCTGGCATTGTAGAGATTTATGATAGTCCTAGTATTCATGGATCAATGAACACAAATTTGTTTAAAAAAATAAAAAAGCATAGAGAGACTCAGAGAGCTCTAGAGAGGCTCTGTAAGGCATGCAAACAAAACTCACCCTTGGAAGTCACTAGATGTGAGATAAAACACTGTGGGGGATTCGTTCAATTTGCTATTGGGTTTGGCTTTGTAAGACAGGCCATTGTGATGTAGAATGAAAGCAAGGATGTAGAAACTCTGGAGTCTGAGGTGGCCAGTTGTCTAAAATATCACTTTTTGAGTTTGTCTGACATTCAGAGTCAGGATCTTACAGAGCAACGTGGGAGGTCAATGAGAACCATAGTTGAATCAAGAATCTCAAGTAAGATTTTGATATGATACGCATTGGATAGTAATGCTAAGTTTTGTGCCTTTTTTTTTTTTTTTTGCTTATAGTACTTTTGTCTTTCCTTGTTTATTATTTAAATATTTTGCTTTCAAAAGGAGTGGGGGTAGGGATGTTCCTCAGTGGTAAAGTACTCCCCTAGAACTTTATGTATGTAATTATGTGTCTGTTTTTTAGGATTATAGTTTGGCATCCAAGATCCCCTCATTCATCTGATTTTACATTAATGCAAAATATTAAGAAAGAATTCACCTTTATCTTTCTTTCCTCATGAAGGCCTCTGGGAGTCCATCTTCCATACTAATTTAAAATGACATCTTTAAAGTGCACCAACTTTTTAAACATATTTGTATCTGGCTTTCAACCTTCCGTTATACCCACTGATCTCCCTATGCACTATATATTTTTCATTATTTGTGTGTGTGTGTGTGTGTGTGTGTGTGTGTGTTCTTGTGTATGTGAATGAGTATAGTCATGCCCATGCCTCAGCCCGCTCGTGAAGTCAAAAGCCAACTTTTGGGTTGGTTCTCATCCTCCACCTCACTTGAGGGAGGGTTTCTTTCTCTGGATTCTCACTCTGCTGTTGTTCTTTGCTCTGCTGGCCATGAGCGTCTGGAAGTCTCCTGTCTTCTCCTCATATCTTGCTGTCACCATGCTGAGGTTACAAAAACCTTACATGGCTTTGGAGGCTTTGGAGTGATGAGCACCTCATCTACTGAGCCATCTCTCCAGCCTATAATGTATATTTTGATCACTGAAACTTCAGAGTAGCTTCTCATGACTGTGAAAATATCTCTGCTATGATTTCTCAGAGATTTTATGATGTCTTTATTGGATTTGTATTTATTTTTTATTTTTTCCACACACAAAACATAGAACCAATATGCCTTACTCTGAATAAGTTCCTACTGGTAATTGTAGTTAACTCAAAATATTAAGATTTCTGTATTGCATTGTTTTCATTCATTTCAAACTTTTCTTCGTGGAATTGTGTGCATACTTTTTTATGAATATAGTTTTGGCATCTATACAGGTAAGCCCATGATTCAGGTTGAGTTCCACCTTGTCAGAAGCTTCTGCCTCTTGTCCCTCAACATGCAAACAGGCTTATTTGGAGAAACAGTCTATCCTCCATCTGAGGATTACATTCCCTGGGTAAGGCTGGAAGAAGCACTGGAACCTTCCCTTCTTTGAAGCATTTTTTAAATGCTTCAAAATTAAATTCAAAAAATTAAATCCTCTGAAGGATTTTTACACTCAGATCGCTCGCTCCTCCCTTCTCCCTTCGCAGGTCCTGGGTGACAGACTCCTGCTGCTGCAATGTTTCCAGGTTCTTGTTGTCTTGTTCAAAGAACTGAAAAATAGCAAGACTGCAAGAAGTTTCATTAGAAACCAAAGCAAAGCTACAAGCTGGATAGGTTGCAAGGGAGCTTTGGGTTCCTTGGATTACAGTACTCAGGAGCAGTATGTATCTGCGTGGGTCTTCCGTTTATGGTGGGCAGGGGAAGGAGGAGTTGGTTGCTAGGGGTGGAGTGTTGGTGGTCTTTTGGTTTTGATGGATAGGTTTGGTTTATGTAAGCCTTACTTCAATGTGCATGTCCTGCCCATGATGCATCTGATTTTTTTTTTTTTTTTTTTTTTTTTTAGAGAGTGAGACAGTGGGCACACCAGGGTCTCCAGCTGCTGCACACAAACTCCAGACACATGTGCCCCTTTGTGCATCTGGCTTACGTGGGTCCTGGGGAATCAAACCTGGGTGCTCTGGCTTCACAGACAAATGCCTTCACCAATGAGCCATCCCTCCAGCCTCTCTGATTTTAATTACATGTACCACTCAATTATGCATAGACGTAAGATTGCAAATAGAGGTTTCCCCTTAATAGGTTAACCAGTGATCACAGTTTGTCCTACTATGTCTGCACCCAAAACCCGGTTCAGATTGGATCAGCTCACTGCTTCTAGTGGTTAAATATGTTCTGGGAAGTTGTCATTAATGAGATTTCTATAAAAACTAACCACGAATAGGGAGTTGCCATGGGTTTGCTGGGAAGGAGTGACCTATTGCATTGTTTAAAGCAAGTTGTACATGCAGCTCAATGAAGGTTGCTAAGTGCCTTGTTAGGAAAGGGGTGTGGGAGTGCTCAGCTCAAGCTAAGTAGAGTTAGTTCTGGGTTGTTAAGCTCTCCTTGTGTTTGCCTGCCATGCCGTGCTTAGACATGGTTGCACTTACCTTTGTGTTGCTGGGACAAACACCTGACCAGAAGCAGATGTCTGGAGGAGGCAGTTTATTTTGTTTTAAGGAGAAGCTTCATGATGGCAGAGGAAAGATGGCAGAGGGGAGGCTGGGTATCACTCTCCCACCACAGCAGATGAAAACAGCAACAAGATAGCGAGCTGAGCTCTGGCAAGGCGAAGCTGGTTAGAACACCCCAGTTTCCCCCAAACACCTCCAGCTATGCTCTATCCCCTAAATTGCCACCAGCTGGGGACAAAGCATTCAAAATGTAGGAGGACATCTGATTCAAACCACCACATGCATCTTATAGGAAATCATAATTGTGTGCACAATCTTGTGCAAGTAATAAGTACTGCATGGAGGGCAGAGTGTGGATTCTGATTCTTCTTGTATCTCCTGTGACTCCCTCTCTTTAGTTGCACACTCACCCATGCTAGTATTGACACAAAACATTTTTCCTTCACAGCTCGGCCCCTCCATTAACCCTTCTGTCACGAGCTGGGATCCTTTCTTCGTCTAGTAGTTGACACCATGGACCCTCTATCTTGGCATTTAAGACTGTGGGTTGCATCCTTCTCTGTGGTGGTGGTGGGGGCTCACCTTTGCAATGTGGGGTATTCACCACCATCCCTGGTTTCTACCCAGTAGGTGTCACTGCCACCCTTCTCCAGTAGGACAGTCAAAATGCCTCTAGACACCGATAAGTGCCCTCCCAGAGAAGAAGTCACAGGCTCTAGAGAAGCACTGGCCCCCCCATACACACTTGCACTAGCTCATTGATCAGCCTGCACATCTCTCCTTCCAGTCACACTGGGTGCGTGACCCGGAAACTCCTCTTACCCGAGTCAGGAAAACCTTGACTGTGAGTCACCCTTTCCCCTTGGTCATCGCAGACTCCATGGAAAGTTTTCACGGTTCTGGGGCAATGGCTTTCACTTCGAGCCTCCTTGAGCCTGGTAGGTGGCATGGGACGATGATCATGTTTCATGTCTTTCGGTTCAGCTGGGTTCCTCCAGGTGCAGGACATGATGAACAATGGCAATGAAAGGAACACGGGGGTTAAAGATCAGAGAGAATCTTGATTTAATTTCTGGAGTGAAGAATGAATTTTGTATATCTGCTCATTGTTAAATCTGTTATGCCTGCTGTGCTATACATATGACCTTGATTGCCACTGGAATTTAATAGGAACAATAAAATGAGTGTCTAAATCTATGAAGTGTTCTCTGCCTCTCCTTCCAGTTCATTCCCCACATTATCTGGGTGCATTTTCCATCTGTACCTTATCTCTTAGGTTGTGTTTAATTCTTACTGGTCTCTCATTATTCTCTCAGTCTTTGGCAGTACCTTGTTGGTCTTGTTTTGCTAGCCTGGTTACAGTCTAAAATATATTTTCCACCTGTGTGTCTCTGTGTTTGCTTTCGACACTTACTAATATTTGTTGTGCACTGATTATGTTTCAACATTTCCCCCACAAAGGAGACAGACTCCTTGCCGTCTGCTGTGTTTAGGTGGCCATGCCTCTAATGCGCCTGCTGTTTCTTTTGTCTCTCTGACAAATTTAGAGCCGCAGTTCAGAATATTTAGTGGTGTGTTTCTCTCACTGAAGTGAAAAAAGAAAATGTCTCTGTGAACCTGCTTTGTAAGGTTCAGGGCATATCAGCATTTGCTGAGTAGACTTTCTCCTGTGTAGAGGTAGCTGTGGGTGGTGCCCTATTTTCTCTGAGATTAAAATGTCTTTGAGGGACTTCTTCATTCTCGGCATTTAATTCTTCTTTGATATCGTTGCTTGAGACTTTCAGCACTGTTCCTTGCACACGCATAAATGCATGTGCACTCAGGCCCACACAGTATGCCACAGGCATGGCATGGTTCCAACACAAAAGCAAGAGAGCTTATTTCTTAGGTTTTTATTTTTTATTTTTTGACAGGAGAATAGACCTAGGGCTTTATGTATGCTAGGCCCATGTTCCACCACTGTGCTATACTCAGTCTTTTTTTCCCCCATTATTTTTATTGAGGCAGAGTCTGGTTAAGTAGTCCCAGGAAGTCTTTGAGTTTACAATATCCCTGCCTCACCTCCCAGGTAGATCTTGAATTCGAGGATCACCTGTTCCAATGTCCCTGGAGCAGCCAGGCCAACATAGCAGGAGACAAGGAACCTGGCACTTGGTCTCCTGTTGCTATTGACCAAAAAGGTTTCTTGATGACTGAGCCGTGACATATTAACAATTCGGGTGCTAACCCAAGACCATCAGAATTGCATTCCCCAGTATTTTTCCTGGAGCAGGGTGATTTAGCTGTACCACTTTCATGGTGACCCTTAGCAGACACAGCAAAAAAGCGTCAGTCTTAAGGACCACAGCCACTGTCTGGGGTGTGGGAGCATATGCAAAGCAGGTGGCTTACAAGGAAGACATGTGGCTGTGTGGAGCTTGGTGTCTGTCTCTGTCTACATTATGTGGTCAGAGGATGGACCTGAGTGCTTCCTGCTCTGGTTAGCAGTGCACTCTCTTCAGGAAGCTCTCCGACTGACACCACACACAGGTGTAGGGTGAAAAATGCGAGGTCATCGTGAGGAGGCCGCGCTCAGTGCCGTGCTGTGCGTAGACCTCTTACCATCCTGGGTGAGCCATGCTTAAAGTTTTAGGAATTTAGCGAGTTGATTGTCAAATAGACATACTTGAAAAAGATCAAATTATATAAGAAATCATATTAAAAAGAAGGGGAATACACACTTGTGTATCATTCTTAATTATTTAGCTGTATTTCACTGCAGCCTTTGCTTTTGTGGCACTTCCGCCTCTTGAGCCTCTGTGGAGGAATTCTACAAACCTGTGTGTTGCTGTGCTCCTCCCGACTCTGCATTTTTGGGTTGTCTTTGTGGTTGCTTGAAATTGACCATGGTGGGAGTATGTACTCTCTACGGAAAGAGGTAGATCAACTTAGACTTCTCAACCCTCACCCAGTCCTCTCTACCTAGAGCTGACTGCAACATTTAGCAGCATACCAGTGGAAACTCTTGTCTATTAAAAATCCAGGAAGCCATGGGCTGGAGAGATGGCTTAGTGGTTAAGCGCTTGCCTGTGAAGCCTAAGGACCCTGGTTCGAGGCTCGATTCTCCAGGACCCACGTTAGCCAGATGCTCAAGGGGGCGCATGTGTCTGGAGTTCGTTTGCAGTGGCTGGAAGCCCTGGTGCACCCATTCTCTCTCTTTCTCTCTATCTGCCTCTTTCTCTCTCTGTTACTCTCAAATAAATAAATAAAAATGAACAAAAAAAATTTAAAAAATCCAGGAAGCCAAACAGTTAAGTACGGTCCCACACATACACAGAAGGCCCCACTATGTAAGTCACATGACATGCATGTTGTCAGAATAACATTGGTTCCTGTTAGTCCACACACGGACATGTCAAAGCCAGACCAAAATAGTTAATATTGCTAAGTTTAGGACCAGAACATTGGAACAGAGACTTCTTATATAATAAATTATTCCCTAGGATTACTAGAAAGAAAGCATATGTATACACACACAGACACACACACACACACACACACACCACACACACACACACGCATACATATAGGCACCATTAGCAAAATCAATAGGGAAGGAAAGAAAATGAGTGGCTTTTGAGGGTAAGAGGGCAGATCCTCAGAAATTATAAACATGTGGGATCTCTTACAATATACACATACTGTTTTTTTTTTTTTTCTGTCTCTGGAAATTCTTTTAAGGCCTTAATCTTGGGTAATGTTGGGTCCCTGAGAACCAGGGACTATTTAAATTTTAGTGTTTCTAGGTTACACAATGTAAGCCAATAAAAGCATGTCGCTGTGGGCCAAAAGGGACAAGAGATGTGGTGGCAGGCCAGGGAAACTTCCAGCAGATGGTGCCAATGACAAACATCCTTCTGTTCTGTGGCAACTCGGGAACTAGAAGTGCTAATCATCCGGGAGACCCTGCAAGGAGCTGCTTTCCCCAAACTGAATGGTTATGTCGCCCATGGATCCTAGTGTCCCTCTGAAGCCTGCATGTCTGGTTGCCAGGGAAGACAATGAAACTAAAAGCAAACAGACTTTCTGAACAACTGCCAATCTGCAGTGGCTGGTGAGTTACAGCTCACTGGCTTGTGCTTGCCCGGCCTCGGATAGCTGCTGTCACCTTGTTCCCATGGCATCCGGTCAATCCTAAATCCTCTCCCTGAACTCCTGACTTTCTAGCAAGCAATGGCTTGCTCCATCTTTCACTTTCAACTTAGGGTCTCTGACGGTGACCTCCAAAAGATAAGTCCTGGTGGTATGCTTGATAAACTAGTTCAAGGAAACATTCTACTTCAGGAAATAGCAACCCCCATTAGCTTCAGCTCCCCACTGAAAGAACCCCATTATCCTTCAGAGTGGGTGTGCCGGTGTCCCACCTTTTACCATCGTGACACGAGGTTGTCATCCACAAAGCTCATATGCCATAAATGTGCAATCGAGTCACAAAGAAAAATAAGCAAAACACCTCACTATTTTAAGGGAGGATTTTGTGGTGGGTCACATTTATAGCTATCATTGAATGCATGTGGCCTGGCCCATGCATCTTGGTTTGGACAAGATAAACTCTTACTATCTTAGCTTTGTAAATTTTAGTCCTCTGTGAAGTTTGATGAGCCATTGCTGACTAGTTTCTTCAAAATGCATTCTCCTCTTACATTCTCCAGTCCATGGGTCCTGGACAATAGAGTGTGCACCAGAGGGTTTGCTACAACCCATACTGCTGGGACTTACCCTCAGCCATTCTGATTCATAGGTTTGGGATGAGATAAAGAAAATATATTTCCAATATTTTTTTTTTCTAGAAGATTCTGATAGTGCAGGTCTCAGGCCAAAATTCAAAACCCACTGAATCTTGAGATAAGGCTGTGTTCAAAGCTCACATATTTTGGGAAAGAAGAATTTCGGATATGAACTTGTGGAGGATGGCAATGGATTGAGAAAACTGGATTGCAGGGTAAGGAGATGGGAACTTGGCTGTAGGGAATGGGTGGGCTTTGGCCAGGGTTTGAATAGTTGGGCCTCATGGAAGGGAAGCCATAGGCTGCTGGAGGAGTGCCCTACCCAAGTTGCTTTCAGGTGAGGGTGTAATGAATGAGCCCCCCTGAGACTCATGCACTAATCTCACCTCCTTTGAAACTTTAGGTTAGTGTTCACAGTCGTGGCTGTGTTTTAGAGTCATCCAGAGAGCTATAAACACTACCCGTGCCCACCCTAAAGCAACTCTTGTAACCATTAACTACTGAGGTTGCAATATGGCCGGTGGGTATATGCAAGAACCCTTGTTCTCAAGGTGGCTGTTGTCCTTTTCAGATTTCCTGGGCTAACTGGTGTGAGAAATACTTGAAAAAAATACTATGCAGTATAATAACATTTGAAATTGAAGTTGACCTGCATTGGGTAACTGGTACAGAGGAACCCTGTGCTAAACCTGTTAGTAATGATCACCTTGCTGCCATTGTAGGCTCTTGGGAGGTGGGCACACTGGCAAAAGTACCCAAGTCCCTTCTTTTTTGTGTCAAGTTAAGCATTGGGAATATTACCTTCCAAACTCATCCTCATTGTTTTTTTGTTGTTATTTTTATTTATTTATTTGAGAGTGACAGACAGAGAGAGAAAGAGGCAGATAGAGAGAAGGAGAGAGAATGGGCGTGCCAGGGCCTCCAGCCACTGCAAAGGAACTCCAGATGCGTGCGCCCCCTTGTGCATCTGGCTAACGTGGGTCCTGGGGAGGAGTCGAGCCTCGAACTGGGGTCCTTAGGCTTCACAGGCAAACGCTTAACCGCTAAGCCATCTCTCCAGCCCCTCATCCTCATTTTTGGTGGGAAGCAAAAAAATGAGATCATTTATACATATGTAAAATTTTCAATTCATATTTCTGTATTGTTCGTGGGTTTACAATCTGCAATCTTCAAGTCAAACATGGTACATTGTTTGTCTTTATATAGCTTTAAGCTAAGAACATATCAAAGAAAAAATAATCTTATAAGTCCACTTTAGTTATGAGTGTCCTCAGTGTTTATTGCCATATCTCTGGGGCAGGGAACATTGTGGAAGAAGGGCCATAAAGATTTTTAAGAGCCACAGAGTGGGAAGGACTATCCTGAGCCATTGCTCCGACGCCAGAAAGTGATGCATTTGTGACCCCATGGAGAATACCAACAACTCCACTGAGCAGGGCCCTCAGTGGAATGGGGGTGGGGAAGCGGGGACGTAAGAGAATAACATGAGTGTAATGGAGCCAAAATATAATTTGTTCATAAAGCAAAGTGCATAATTAATAAAAATATCTTTTTCATGAACTTAAACTTCAAGTGCCCATTGACAAAGTTTCGTTTGAACATAGTCATGCATACTTATTTTCATTCCATGCCTATTCCTTTTCATGTTTTGGATGGCTCCTTTTGAAGTTAGAGTCCACATGAACTTCACCAGTCAAAAATACTGCCTGACAACTTACTATGAAAAGTTTTATGATCTCTGACTGAGGTTGTGAGTCCTTCTTGTGGGCAACATAGTTATTTCCCTTGGCCAGTGCAGGGTCTGCAGAGCTAAGAAGCTATATTAGATTCCACAATGAAGAGATCTTGTTTTCAGGGTTCACTGTAGCACAGTTACTTTGACTATATTGAGTAACATTAAAATCCATGGACAAAATATGACGAGTGATCCACAAATGCTGTGTCCCTGGGAGATCTTGGGCTCATCAAGTTGTTATGAGTCTTGCTTTATCATGTGGACAGTAGATCACTCAGCCTGTCATTTGGCTCCACACAATCCTCTCTGTTCTCTTCCCACCCTCTCTTCCTCTTCCTTTTGCTCTCCTCCAAGGGCAACGAGTGGAGAATGAGCAGAAAACACAAATGATGTGCTGGGGTTTGTAAGCTATGGATGCATAATTGCCATATCATTTTTCCAAATACCTCAAAACACTGGAGAATGTGCCTTCTGTCTGCAGAGGGGTTTGAACCCATAAGCCACTGTATTGATGTAATCTCAATTTCTGAGTATATCTGAGATATTTTGGAAGGTGTCTTATCTCATCTCCAAGTACACTTTCTAACATGATGAGCTGCTGTGCGTCTTCTCCTACACACTTTTTAAAGATGGTCCTTCACATAGTTTGTAGAATTTTTTTCATAAAATCAAATTCTACCAGCTACTTGAACACTTTTATGTCAGCTAACTCTGAAATGAACAGGCTGTTCATGTTCCCAGGCTAGATGTGGGGGGGGGCAATATATAGACATACCTGTGATTATTTTACCCCACTGCAAAATTCTGACCTTAGCCAGTAACCAAGACAGCCAAATGTTCAAACGTTTAGTGTGACTAATAACCCTTAGAAAGCTTTTTCTTGGGCTGGAAAGATGGCTTAGTGGTTAAGGTGTATGCCTGCAAACCCTAGGACCCAGGTTTGATTCCCCAGGTCCCATGTAAGCCAGGTGCACACTGTGGCACATATGTCTGGAGTTCGTTTGCCATGGCTAGAGGCCTCGGTGCACCCATTCTCTCTCTTTCCCTCTCTCTCTCTAATAAATAAATAAATAAAAATAAATCTTTTAAAAAGAAAGCTTTTTCTTGTTATAGCACTTGAACTTTCTTCTTACAAAACTTATTTTAGAAAATTTGCTATTGTAATTTTTTTTAGGTGTCAATATTTTATGATTCAGCAATGTCTTTGGTAAGGATCTATGTCACAGTTTTTTTTATACATTTTATCATCAAGAAATAGAAGAATTCTATCTCCTAGTCTCTGTGGGAAGGTAGGTACCTATCTTCCATCATCTCCAATTAGAAAAATCTGATGGCTTAAATCACATTGACCAATGTCCCTAATGTCCTACAGCATTTTTATAACAACCTTCCTACTGTTTATTTCAGTGCAGTATTTTCAAGTCTTTTAAAACAGACTTTTCATAGTCTTGACCTCATTGCTATGATCTTGAACAACCCTGTCCTTGGTAGTTTAACTTCTGTGCAATGTCTCTTTGCTGAGCTAACTTGATGTTGAAAGTTGAATTTTATACCCTAAATGATGTAGTGATGTTCTAAATCCTGGGCCCTATGAATGTGACCTTACTTGGAAATAGGAATTTATAGATATTATTACAACATACATTAGGATAAGGACATACTTCGGTATGGTGGGCCATTGTCCTTAAAGAACTCAGTATAAGAAGAGAAGGAAAATCACATATATAGATGCTCCCACAGAGAGTAGAGCCTTGCAGCTATCAGCCATCTAATGGCTGGGCCATTGCAGACCAAGTGAGAACACTTCCTGAGAGAAGGACCCCTTTGCTTCAGCCTTCTGGTTTCCAGAACCATGAGACAGTGTGCCTCCTTAAAGTTGCCTATCCCTAGGCACTGCTTAACAGTGACTAGGAAACCATCTACTTGTGGTCTATATATTCTCCCAGCCAGCTAAGTCTGCCAGTGCAGTTCTATCTTCCAGAACTTTCCATAAGCATCTGGCGCTTATGTTATTTTCCACTATGTGTCGACTACCTCTTCCGTGTTTTTTTTTCCCATGTAGGGGTACATGTCTGGCATGTCTCAATCCTGCCTGCCAATTTTTTCTTGGCAAAAGTCCTATTTTTCCTTGAAGGCACAAGGTGAGCCCTCCACCTTTGGTGAGCCCTCCACTCACTTCCTAGACAGGCTTCTGGCATGTTCTCTAGGCTCTCACATGATGGAGTCATTCCCTCCTAGGATTCCCCTTAGATTAAAATTTATGGGTTGGTGTGACCTTTCCTCAGGTTGTGGATGGAGAAGCCCCTTTTCCATTTGTCTCCTGACTACCAGGAACTTTGAAAACCTTTGCAAGTGGCATGGACAGGAACATAAAAACAGTATTTTCTTTTTCTCTGTTTCTTTGGATGAGCAGCTACCATGCCCATTTGATCGCATTAGACTCACCTTGTCTGTCAGTGAGAAAGAAGAGGGAAAGGAAGATGACTCAACAGATACCACTTTGTAAATGTACAGTTTGCATTTTGACCTCTAAAGAGTGTTGATCTTTCAAGAAAACCTCAGCAATCACCATGGGAAATCATCAGTTATAAATTTTTGGGGGTGGAAAATTCTGTATACTATACTTAGGTTGATATAGGACTTGGAGGTGATATATATATATGTATATAGTATAGGCCTTAAGTATATTTTGAGTTTTTTAAAAAAAATATCTATTTATTTATTTTTGAGATGGATAGATAGGTAGACAGAGAGAGTGAATGTGGGTACAACAGGGCCTCCTGTTGCTGCAAATAAACCCAAGATACATGTATCACTTTGTACATGTGGCTTTATGTGGGTACTGGGGAATCAAACCTGGGCCATCAAGCTTTGTAAGCAAGTGCCTTTAACCACTGAGCAGTCTCAAAAGCCCATATTTTCAGTATTTATATGCATAACAGAAAGAAAATTAAGATGCATTGCTCTTTCTGTTTGCTATATAATCAGTGACTTCACAGCAGAGAAAATAACTCCTCTAATAATTTCATGTGTTTTCCAGTTCCAGCGTTCATGGTGCCTCATCTCTCCACTCCTCTACTGTGTAAAGGATTAATTTCCATAATACCTTTATTTTTTCATCTGGTATTGAAGGGAAAAAGACTAATCTATGCACACCTGATTCATAATGAAGCCCATTGCTCAAGGTTTTATAATGCCTGTGTCTCTGCCTCTCTGACCTTCCAGGGGAATAAAACATCTCTGTTTGGTCAGATGCCTCAAGTAATGTTGTACTAGAACCCATATTGGACATTGGGGATGGAATCCATCTGTATTCCTTTCTGTTCACGTTGGTGATAACACTCCTTTCTTTCCAGGAACTTTTCATTTCCCACTTCATATGGTGTCTCTTCTAGAAAATAAAGTACTTCTCCATAGTTCCTCTCCACAGGCCTAGCCATCTTGCCTCTAATTGGATTTGGTCACTGGGGAGCTGTGGATCTTAAAGGAAGAAAGTAGATCTGACCTGAAAGGGTAGTCTCAAGCTGATGTGTCCTTCCCACAATGTCATGATGCCCAAACCTTATGGTCCTCTGTATTAGTCAAACTTTTGTTGCTATGAGGGGTACCCGAGAAAGACAATGTATAGAAGAAATGATTTAGCTTGGCTCACAGTTTCAGAGGTTTCAATCTAGAGGCAAGGCTTCATCCCTTCTAGACCTGTGGCAAGGGCAGAAACATCACGGAGGAAAGCCATGATGACGTTGTCACTTTGCAGCCAGGAAGCAAAGAGGAGGAATGAGAAAGGGCCAAGGCCAAGAGACATCCTTCAAAGACATGAGCCCATGACCCTCTTCTTTGAAGTAGGTAACACCATCCATAGTTCCACCACTTCAATATTCAAATAGTGACCCATCATCTGACTCAACTGCTGGTCCTGTCAGAACCTCTGTGATCTAGCTGACCCTGGAAGTAGCCTCACTACACGCATGTGCAGAGACATACTCTACTAATCTCCTAGGTGACTGTCAACCCATTGGTGCAAAGGATCAAGACTGACTGACATGCCTCTCTGTAGAGTCCCACCTTGGTGGATCCATTCACCTTAGCACGGGAACAGCTCCTGATCTTTGACTTGTGCTGGGATTCCCGACCCCCTTCCTCCGTGTGTGTAAGAACTAACTTGGTACCATGGCTATCACTGGAGCTTTACCCAGGCCCTTCCTCCCTATGTCTCAAGGAGAAACATCAACAAGAGCAAAGCACAGGGGGAAGGCTCCTTGAGGATGGTCAGAAAGTGATCTGGTGACATCATTTGATTGCCTGCCATGCCTGAGGCCCAGGACTCCTCAGTTACAAGTCAATACCATCCCTTTGGCTCTGTCAAGTACAAGTTGGGTTCTGATCATTTGCAAAAAAGGAATCCAGTCTTTAGCACTGGGATTCATGCCTAGGGAATGCTGTTCCCTGCTTGCTTGTGCTCCACTGAAACCTGAATAGAGGCAGATAGAGAAATCCCTGAACTGTTTTTTTTTTTTTTTTCCTCCTTGTTGGTGTTACTGATATCCTGCAGGGTGACATACACAATTGTATCATGTCAGTATTTCCTTTTATTTATATCTTAATATAACATCAGTAGTGTGATTAGATAATTCAGAATTTAATAGAACTTTCCCAAGTGAATCAGCTCAGATAGATCATGATGAAATCTCAGAGCCTAGAGAGGGAAGAGGGAGGAAGCACTTCACACACACTACTGAGTCAGCACATCAGAGCAATTTCTGTGTCCTCATAACAGATACTTGAGAATAATTACTGACAGCCTGTGGAGAATTCATCAACCTCTGATACCAAATAATAAGTTACACTATTGTAGTAACTGTGTGAATTAAGTTAAAAAAAATCAGCCAATACTGATGATATCTCCTTGCTTTTCCCCCAGAAAAGCCAATCTGCATAATTGATGCCACAGGTAGAAAACTACCTTTTAATACTGCATCCTAAATCAAATAGTCCTTAATAAGTGAGAGGTGTACAGCCACTGGAGACTAATGGTGGCCATGTGAGACAGCAGTAACAGCATCCATAATTCTTTGGCACATTAAATAAAAGCTAGAGATTATTTTCTAAATCTCAGCATGCCATGTTCCAATAAGAAATCTCAGTTGACTGAAAGGTGGACTGGGGATGTTCTGTTGAGAGAGAGAGAGAGAGTAAGAGAGAGAGAGAGGAAGGGGGAGAGAGAGAGATTAGTAATGAGTTACTATAGTGAACATGGGCACTCTTTTCAAATAATGGTTGATTCCTGGAGCAGGGAGTTTTGGTACACAGGAACATGAAACATGACCTTTTAATTTGTGTAGAAGATCTCTGACTCTCATGTTGGGAAATAACATGAGAATCATTTTTGTGATGCGTCATTGTAATGGTCAAGTTGAGTGCATTCAGAATCACCTAAGTCTGTCTGTAAGGATGTCCTGAGAGACAATGAACACAAGAGGATATCCTCTCTCTGAATGTGGGCAGCACCATCATGGGGCTGGGCTTGTGGAGTGAATAAAAAGGGAGAAAGGGGAAGCAGCTGAATGTTGATATGTCCCTTTTAGTACTTCCTGTTCTGCTGAGATGTGAACAGGAAGCGCCATGCTCCTGCTGCTACAGAGACAGAAACTCCAGGAAGAGATCAGGGGAGAAAGACCATCAGTTGGAACTTAAAAAAAAATTTTTTTGTTTGTTTATTTTTATTTATTTGAGAGAGACAGAGAGAGAGAGAGAGAGAGAGAGGTAGAGAGCGAGAGAGAGAATGGGCACGCCAGGGCTTCCAGCCACTGCAAATGAACTCCAGATGCGTGTGCCACTTTGTGCATCTGGCTACGTGGGTCCTGGGGAATCGAGCCTCGAACCGGGGTCCTTAGGCTTCAGAGGCAAGCACTTAACCACTAAGCCATCTCTCCAGCCCCAGTTGGAACTTTTTATCCCGAGAAGTCCTTCTGGCAAGGGACCTCAAGATCTGTCCCCTCAACATGCTCATAGGTCTGCCCATGAGGTCCTACCCTATGTACTTTTCACATATGCAGCTTTCCAGAGAACTGTGCCCCCCCCTTAAACAGTAAATTCAGTCCTATGTCCCTGTTTTCTGGTTCTGAAGCTTTTATTCTGACAGACATGAGGGCACATGTCCTGGAATTCAGTATGTAGTCTTGGGGTGGTCTTGAACTCATGGCGATCCTCCTCCCGCTGCCTCCCAAGTGCTGGGATTAAATGCATGTGCCACCATGCCTGACTATATTTCCTCTTTTAAAAAATATTTAGGGGATGGAAAGATGACTCAGTGGTTAATGGCACTTGCTCACAAAGTCTGATGGACCAGGTTCGACTTCCCAATACCCGCATAGAGCCAGCCTTACAGAGTGGTGGCTATGTCTGGAGTTCCTTTGCAGTGGCAGAAGGCCCTGGTATGCCCCTATTCTCTCTCTCTCTCTGCTTCTGTCTTTCTCTCAAATAAATAAAATATTGAAAATATTGATTTTTAATTTATTTTTATTTAAATTTTCTTTTGCTGAGCCATCTTGCTAGCTCCCTCCATTTCCTCTTATGTAAGATAAATGCTAAATAAACAAATAAATAAATATAGAGCTGTGCGGCAACATAGTGCACTAAGCTTCACAATTACCTGACCTGCGGGTTTGGTATTTATTGATTTTCGCCCTCATGCAAGTTCATGATAATTAACCTTCCTTCCCCCACAGTTATCAGTGACAGTGGGGACAGAGCAAGAGTTGGCAAAGGAGGTGCAATGTTGGTAGCGGTTCAGTGGGAGGATGGGGCCAGTCCTTCCTGTCGTAACATGGAAAAGCCTGTTGGCTTCGATCTATCTCTTGTGTCCATTTGCTGCCATTTCTGAGTTTTCCTCTTTAAGAATATCTAATGGCTTAAACTACAAAGTGTCAGGTCCTGTCTTCTGCCAGGGCACTTCCTTTTCATAGTTCCTCAAAATTTTATTTCCAAGGGCAAGCCTTAGCTGCGGTGTATATCCCTGTAGTGATGTGGAGTCCAATGTGGATCAAGGCGACAAGGAAGAGGCGGGAAAAACAGCTCAATTTGTGAACAAGACACAAGGCTGAAGGAAGATCTCATTCCTGTCACCAGGACTTTGGTATTGGAATGATGTCACGGACAACTTTATAGGCTTAGATTCACAGGAGAAAAACATACCCTCTTTTCTGGTGTTTCTCTTGCCTTTCATGGCAGACAGAGAGAAGGCTGTTTCAGGGCCTCCAGGCAGTACAAATGAACTCCATATGCATGCTTGTGCATCTGGCTTACGTGGGTCCTGGGGAATCAAACCTGGGTCCTTTGGCTTTGCAGACAAACACCTTAACGGCCAAGTCACCTCTCCAGCCCAAAGACTCTTTATCTTGATGGTGACTGTACATCACAGGTATTGCTGGGCTGCAGATAATCTGCATCACCAAATTCAAGGAGACAGTTTTCAATGGCAAATTTTCTAAAATGAATTTTCTAAGAGAAGGTCGGTCAGGCAAGTGAGGTAGATCGGGGGATAAAGTTCGTAAGAACTCCGGAAAACTTAGGGAAATTCAGGGGAATGTTTTTTCTCAATATTTTTCTTTATTTATTTGCAAGCAGGGATAGAAGAGTGACAGACAGAATGGTCACACCCAAGCAAGGCCTCCAGCCATTGTAACTGGACTCCAGATGCCTGTGTCAGTTTGTGCATCTGGCTTTATGTGAGTATTGGAGAATCAAACTCGGGTTGTTTGGATTTGCAGATAATTGCCTTGACCTCTGAGGCATCTCTACAGCCCTGAGGGGAATGTTTTGAAAGCCTTTCGGGTCAGTATTAATTGGTGATGTTCACATTGGTCTTGTGAAAGAGAAAAACTGAAGGAAAACATTGGGCTTGATCTCAACCGACAGAGACTGTTGTTTGAAATACAGTGAGAGGCTAGAACCTTCCATGGGATGGAGGCTGAAGCAATGAGCTAGGCTGGGGTTCAAGCTTATAAGGAGGATCCTACGAAAAATCAGACTGGACCAGGTGCAGGTCCAAGGGAAGTAGATAAGGATCTGTGGTTATTTATGTCCTTGCTCAGAATAAGCTTTTTAGCAGAATTGTCTAGGGGGGATGCCCCAGATGGGTTCTGTTCCTTCCAGGCTTTCGGAGTTAAGGGGAGTTTAATCAATCAGGGGCGTTGTCAAGCTTCTCTGGGACTGACTGCCTCTGGTGTTTCTTCAAGGCCTTCTAGTCTTAGGGACAGTCATTAACCCTTTAGTTTCCTCTGCTTTTCAGGGAAAGTCATTATCCCTTCAGGCCTGTTTAGTTGTTTATATGGTCATGCTGTCATTTCGGCCGGTGGTGCTGGTCTGAAGATTCTGTGTGTGAGTATGTGAAGGGTACTACAGTTTTACTTCTTAGACTGAATATTTTTGGTCATAATGTTTGAATTACTGCACCAGAGAGAAAATGTCAATCCTTCGCACTTTTCCTGAGAGAAATGCTCTGTGAGATCAAAGGTTAGGTCTGCCACCCTCCCATTTCCTCCCACAGGGTCGGGGACATGGCTGATGCTGCTCAGGGAGTCTTTGCTTTTGCAGGTGAATGAAGAGAGACTGCTTTATTCAAAAAAAAAAAAAAAAAAAAAGCAAGCAAACAAAGGTGAATTCAGAATTTAATTATCATGTAATGGGAAACACCTGGGTCTCAGGTGAGTCATCGGGTTGGAGTTCTGGTTCTGTTACTTCATAATTACATGTACTTGGGCAAGTGTCACAGGCTCTCTGAGTCCTTGCTTCATTTTCTGTAAAACAAAGCTCTTCCCCATTTCCGAGAAGGAAGGTACTGTAAGCGTTAAACGGGATGCTGTCCATCAGAGCTCCCTGCTGCTCTCAGCGGGCCATGAGGCCTTGGGACGGGTTCTTACTCTCACGTGCTCCTTCCCCTTCCTGCCCCAGCACTGTTGTGTCCCAGGTGACAGGGACAACTTTTCCAACGAGCATTCTCCGCACTGCCTCTGGCCCTTTCGGTTTGTAATAATGAACCCTCATTATGTTTTTGAATACACTTGTTCCGCTTGAGTCACTTATCAGCGCCTTTGTTTCTGGCTAATTGTTTTATTTTTCACGACAATTTGGTTTGATTCGGAGTAGGAGGTTTTTCTTTGCTTATTATAATTCCTTAATTAAGTTGCCCTATAGTGTGGCTAAAGCCAGTCCCTCTGGGTGGCAAGGAAGAGAAGCTCATCAGACTGTAGAGCCAAGGCAGAAGAGGCTCGGTACAGAACTGTCCTGTTGGAGATGAAGATACCGCCTAAGGAATCAGCTGGACTAAAGCCCATGCCAAATCAGACACAGTATCTGATATGGCTCTTGGACTGCTGAGGATAAAGCATTAGGTTTCATTTCTCTCTTAACCAGTGCTCTGACTTCTCGGCTTGAAGACCAGACTTCCTGCTGAAATAGGACATTTTATATTATTTAGGATTTTAGTTGTGTTTTGACATCCATCCTCACTTGCTTCGGTCAAATCTGGATAACTGCCAATATCAACGTCCTCGATCACTGGGTTGGACTCTCTGGAAGGGGCTTGAAAAAGGGATGCATTGCTCCTCCTTCCATGTGACTCGCTTACTATCTAGGACAGCAGTTTGCAAATAGAAGATACCCAATGTAATGTTGTGTCCTTCACTGCATGCATTGTGATGTGTTTTTTTTTTTTTCCCTCAGACAAATGGGAAAATTACATTTTCAGCCTTCCTTGCTGGCTGTGTGATTGGATTTCAACCAATAGGATGTGGTTTAGAGTGTTTTAAGCCACTTCCTGGCTGGAGTACCAATAATCTACTTTTTTTTCTTTCTTTTTTTTTTTTTTAAGAGAGCGGCATGAAATGGAAGGCTCTGGATGCACATGTTGGTTCTGGAGGCCCAGCTGCCAAGGAGACCTCCAGATGCTCATGTTAGGAAACAATTGGAAAATGTCTTTGTTTTGCTCAGTTACTGAGATTTTAGAGGCTTATTGGGTATGCTTCCTTGGCTAAACTCTCGTGACAAGCAGCATCTAAATTCCCCGAGGGCAGGAACTCTGTCTAAGCATTTTGATGCTGCATTTTTACTGCTGAACCCTACGTCCTGAGCACAGTGTGACCTCAATAAATGTGTGAAATATATGAATGAGCTACATGTTTGCCAACTCTCACGAACACTTTGTATTTCACCCGTGAAGGTTTATCAAGCGTGTTTTCACTTTCTCTGGTTTTTAAAAGAAATACTAATTCACATGTTATTTATTTTAACACTATTCACAATATGTAATCAAGTCAGGTTCCCTTCAGTGGATGAATAGATTTAAAAAAAAAAACAGGTTGTGTAGTTATATAATAGCGTACTATTCATCCATAAAATGAATGAAATCCTGTCATTTGTAGCAGCATGGATGGAACTGGAGGCCATTATGTAAAGTGAAAGAAGCCAGGCACAGAGTGATAAACACATCTTCTCACTTCTGTGTAGAAACCAATAAATCAATCTTTTAGAGAAGAATGGGGCAGTGGTCATAAAGGACTGGGAAGGAGGGACTCAAACAAGAGGGACCAGAACACACAGTATAGAATTGCCCCTGTTTCTTCTTTGACATAGTAGATTGTCATAGATTTAAACAATCTGTGATAAATTTAAAAATAACTGGAGGAGTACAAAATCCCTTGTAAATGATCAAAAATGATTACCATGTTCATAAATTAGAAAATGCTTATTTCCTTGACTTGATTATTATACATTGCATGCATGTATTGAATGGCCATTATACACCCCATAAAGGTGTGCAAAAAATAACATCCCAGTGAAAAATGCTAACTCACGGGAAAGCTTCTGCTTTATGGACTGGTTATGGTGGCGTACCTGGCACACAGCACACTGTTTCTCTTATGGACTAGTCTATGGCTGAGGAGTCCAGTGAAGGCTTTTCAACATTCTGCCGTCACTCTTCTCGGATTCAAATTCAGACGTTCCATGGTGTTTGGGGGTGGGCAGTTGAAGTTGAAATCTGACACCGAAACAAGTCTAAAGGCTCTTAGGTATAATTTTAAAAAATTCTTTTATTCTTACTATCTTATTTATTTTTGAGAGAGAGAGAGAGAGACAGAGAGAGAGAGAGAGAGAGAGAGAAACAGAGAAAAAGAATGGGTGCACCAGGGCCTTTCAGCCACTGTGAACAAACACATGTGTGACACCATGTGATTGTGTCACTTTGCGTCTGGCTGTGTGGGGCCTGGAGATTCAAACATGCATTCTTAGGCTTCGTAGGCAAGGACCTTAACCACTAGGCAATCTCTCCAGCCTGGTATAATTTTTTTTTTTTTTGAGGTAGGGTCTCGCTTTGGTCCAGGCTGACCTGGAATTCACTATGCAGTCTCAGAGTGGGCTCAAACTCACAGTGATCCTCCTACCTCTGCCTCCAAAATGCTGGGATTAAAGGCATGTACCACCACACCTGGCTGGTATAAATTTTTAATAAGCACTTACTGATTGTAATAGGAATAAGTTCCTAATGAACAAATGAAGGTGGGCAACGAGAAAATGCTTCAAATTCCAGAAGCAGGACAGGGACATTGTCGTGTGCTTTCTAGACTTCCATGACTTCTGATTTCATTTTAAACTCTCAAAGCACTAGGGGGAAGATCCTCTTACCTGTACAGGATGGAGAGGTGGGGGAAATTGGCACTTCATAGGCTCGGGGGGAATATGTAACGTGACACAGCTGGGCATATGTAGGGTGGGATTTGAATGTGGGTGTGCCAAGCTTACTGCCCATCCTTTCAAATACAGTGTCTGTCCTAGGATGTTCGGACTAGTGACTTTCTGACTTGACGACAGTGCCAACAATGTGCATTCAGTAGAATCATGCGTCAGGTTTTACATCTGACTCTTTTCCTGCTTAGACTTGCAGTGGCCACTCAGTCTTGATGCTGGGCAGTCAGTTGAGCACAAGCTCTCTGACAGCCCCATGACCAGGAAGGGAGACAAGTGACACTCCACAGTGCGTCGTGTTGCTAAGCTGTGACGCTCAGAATGTCACTTCATTGTAAGCCAAGGAGCATCAATGTGCATGCTATGCTGGCACCTTTAAATAATAATTAATAAATAAAAACTGAACAGCAGTGGTGCTATCTTTCTTAACCCTACGGCTTAGAAATCACGGTGAGTCACAAATCCTGGCATGCCTATCACACACCGTTAGGTTCTCAGAATATCCTTACCTTGTGACATTCCTTTTATCTTATCCTTTCTCGCTATTAAGTGGTGGATGTGGGCTTCCACGTTGTGTTTTCCACTGGGCCCTTGGGTCTGATGGATTTAATTTCTTATGTTGGATGCTCCCCACTCATGAGCATCGTGGGTGTGTCCTGTCTGTTGATAATTGCCATTCTTGCTTTGAGTCGAACCCTGGAGTCCATGCCTCACTGGGCCTGCTTAGCTGGCATTCCTAGGATCACTTCTTGTCTCTATAACAGAATCAAATGCCATCTAGATAATCAATCCAGTGATTAAATTATATATTATCATGTGTATTAGGGAGAAAAGTATAACAATACACAATCCTTAACAGTAGGAAACACAATGTCTAATGGGGAATATGGAAACCCATATGCCTAAGGAATTTCCATGAGCATTGTCCAGTCCAATATAAGCACTCTGGGGAAGCCTATTATGTGAGGAAATTGTAACTCAGATATTTTTAAATATATTATTTATTTATTTGTTGAAGAGAGAGAAAGAGGAGAGAGAGAGAGAGAGAGAGAATGGGCGTGCTAGGGCCTCCAGCCACTGCAAACAAACTCCAGATGCATGTGCCCCCTTGTGCATCTGGCTTGAGTGGATCCTGGAGAGTCAAACTGGGGTCCTTTGGCTTTGCAGGCAAACACCTTAGCCTGCTAAGCCATCTCTCCAGCTGGTAACTCAGATAAGTTTAACTGATTTATTCCCCTTAATTCAGAAATTAAATGGGAGAAAGCTATTTGAACTTATGCTTTCTTATTCCATGTATCTTGCTTTTTCTAAAATATTATATTGTGGTTCCTTTCATTATCTGAAGGTGTCTGTTCCTTGTTGCTGTCTGTAATGCTGGAGACACACACACATCCATTCACAGTGACATGGATCTGACAAAATACAGGTGTTACCGTGATCAGGGCTCTGTGATGTGTGATGACGGGAACTTCCGCTACACTGGCCAGTACTGAGGTACAGCATTTAAATTAGGCATTGTTTTCTTTTGGAGGATTTTTATTTTCTAAGCCTAAGAGGAAGAAGCCGGAATGCTGAAGCTGTGTCTCTGACTGTAACGGCTGTTCTGGGAATGTTAATGAAACTGCAGATGGTTTTATTTTCCCTCAGTAAGATAAGTGGGAGGTGATTGGCTTTTATTAAGGCTAATAAGGTGTCTGGCTTATCTTTTAGTCCATGCTACAATTTTCTCTCTCCTTTTTTCTTTTCCTCTCTCACTCATCTCAACATCTGCCACCCCTCTCAGGTATGAAGTTATTTTATTGGCATTGGCAAGACTTTCATGACTAATTCTTGCTGAGTTTGGATGGTCCAAGTGGGCTGCTGGATGGGCCTTGTGGTAATATCCCTGTTGTCAGCAGCAATAGTCCTAGACCACAATAAAAATATCTGATTTACAAAAATGCGTTGTCCTTAGGCTATTTCTAACCTAATGTTAATTACAGAATGATCTGGGGACACGAAGATGTTGGTTCTAGTTCTGTTTTCTTTTTTTCAATTAGAAACTAATGGCTTTTTTGTTGTTGTTGACTAAAGGCTTTGTTTAAGTCACTGTGAGACTTGGAGAGGTATGCTGTATTTGCTGACCAGTGCTAATGAATCTCTACCTGCGTTCAAGCCATATGAGAAACATAGAAACAGGCTGATCTCTTTAAATATGAAACATATTCAGCAAATCCCCAAATGAGTTTAGACCTCCTCTGAATTTTAGTGGGAGAATCTCTTTGCTTAAATATGACAGTAGTTCTCAAACCTTAGGGTGAGTAGGGTAGTGTAGGAGTGAATGAGAACTGTAGACTGTGACTTACGGTGATGTAATAGGCCAGAGTAGGCTCTGGGATTAATGTCTGTGTGACTGTTACGCTTATGGACATCATGTCACATGGTGAAATTATCTTTCCAGCGGAGTGCCTATCAAATGCCGAGTGTGCATCCGTACCACCCAAAACCTGGGAAAACACAAATTACTGGCACCACCCCCTAAGTTCTGATTCATGAGTGCTGGGCGGGGCAAATGGGGGTGTACAAACTGTTCTTTGAGAACACGGAATCTTGGGTATTCCCTTTGTCCCACCTGCTGGTCGGAAAGAGGCAGGCGTTGACAAACACTAAACACCATGCTCCGTATTTTCTGAAGTAGGAGAATTCATGGCTCAGCCTGTAGTTGGTTGAATGACAGTGTGTCCTAATCATAGGCTCCTTTCTAGGTAACAACTTATTGTATACTGTGGGACTTTAACATGAATCCTCATTAAATCACTAGTCTTCATACTACAGAGTTAGGGACTGTACAAGAGGGTTCAACATAGGCTTTAAACACCAATTTTAACATGATGTTAATTGTTTTCATAAATAACAGTATATTGTGTTGAGTGGTAGATACAGTTCATAGCTTCATCTGTCTTCTGAAGTACTATTTTGAGATAGCAATGAGACTGAACAGACAATGATTATATTATTACCTGGGCTGTTTACATTGACAGAGTTCATGAGGGACTTATTTATTTATTTATTTTTGGTTTTTCGAGAAGGGTCTCACTCTAGCCCACGCTGACCTAGAACATGGCGATCCTCCTACCTCTGCCTCCCAAGTCAGCAATTAAAGGCGTGAGCCACCACGCCTGGCTTCATGCTGGATTTTAATCAGTTACTAGATTCTAGTCAGAGCATTAATTATTCCTTATCTATGACTTCATTTAGATAATAAGGTCTTCTCATGATACATTATGGCTACACAAATTCAGTGGTCAAATATCAAACAGAATGTTTATACTTGTGAAGTTCTGATGCTGCTTGATGGTGCCTTGTGACATACATTTTATCTCACATGTATACTTGTGAGTAGCTTTTAAAGAGCAGACCTCATTCCTTAAGAGATTTCATGAAGTAAAATAATAATAATAATAATAAAGGTAAAGCATCTAATTTCCACAGTTTTTACTTTATCAGGCTTATCACAGAATGGGCAGACATTAAGAAGGTGGGTAAGAAGAAGCACGCGGAGTTTGGACGTATCATAAAGTCAGATAAATGAAGAGATCACCAAACACCACAGAGCAACCCTGAGTCAGAACACTGAGACTTCATTGCAGAACTGGTTGTCACCTGTCCATAACACCACTGAGGCTGACATGGTTACCCCTGAGCTCTTTTATCCCTAAGTATTCATTTCTACCTTGCATTTCTGTAGAAAGGAAGAAAAGGGAGGCTAACACAGTTAACCTCTGTTTCCTGTCAAGTGCACACATCCCTTGCTCTTTTCTTGGGGATGCATGTGATAATCTATTCTTCTTTTTAATGAGATCTACAACCAAATTGTACCCTTTCAGCCGTCACATCATTACACCAGATAAAAAAGGAGAGGAAGGAACACCCTCACAAAGAATTGATGGTAATTGGAGCCGGTGTGCACTGCAAAGGTCAATGGCCATTTCTCACTGCTTCTCACCTGCTTCTGTGAGTTCATTTCTACGACCTTTTGCCATCCTTGCCTGATGACACACATACAGTGCCCTGTTCCTGGCCTGGAAGCACTCCCAGTAGTCTTGCTGCCAGAGAATTATTTCAGCAGACGTTGGTTTGCAGAGCTCAGTGAAAATGTGGTCAGAGTTTTGTTTTCTCCCCAGCAAAAGGGAGTTTTTCTTGTGCCTGTGTGCTCTCATCCTGGGTTTCAGGGTTTGATGTGGATAACGTCTAAGAGTCCACACAGCTCACATGGTGGTGAAAAGCATGCGCTGGGGATTTCCTTTAAAGTAAACATAATTTAGAGATTAAAGTTGTAGCGCTTACAAAACTGGGTGCGAGTGCCACACAGCATTCTCAGTAAGACTAGTTCTCTGCCATCTATGGTGCTTAGAAAACATCCTTGGAGGAGGAGCTGGCTGTGTAAGTGGGTGGAGCCTGCAAGAATTCCTCTTGAAAGCAGTTAATGTGAAGGCTGAGCACTCTTCTTCACAGGAAGTACAGAGAGAGCGAGGCTTTGTCAACAGCTGAGGATGACGGTTCTTTTATGTAAAGCACCATCATCTATGGATACAGCTCCATAGCCTATTTACCTGGCTATTCTGGTGAAAGCTCTATTTTAGTCCGAATTACCTGCTTTGGGAACAAGGAAGCTTTTCTCAGGGGGTAATTACCAGTACGATCACAACACCATCTGCTTGCCTTATGCTCTGGAGATAGCTCAAAGGAGATGAGAACTGGGAGGGGAGCATTGCAGGAGGGAGGAAATGAAGATAACCAACGTGAAAGTAATAATTAGAAGCTTAAAGACGAAAAGCATATGGTATTGAACGTAGAACTTCGAAGCCGGCATCCTAGACCCCTGGCCCACCTGAGGTTTCCCCAGGAGTAAGAACTGAGAGAAGTCCAAGGCTAGAACAGAGAGGGCCAATTAACCTAGGGGGGAATCTCCAGAGGGACCTAGCAGAGAGAAATAGCAGATGGTATTCATTTGTGATTTAGTGGGGGAAAAGTAGCCGCAGGCTAGATGCAACCCGCAGAACCATGCTTTCCATATTCCAAAGCACAACTTTAACAGAGAAGTCAGAATACCCAGGAGGATTTTTCCTGTAGTCATCATTAATTTTAAAAATATACTTAACACCTCCTAAGTAGATGTACTTCACCAGGCTGTTTGAGGAGATATGCTGATGTGTAAGTTATGGTTCCTTCCCCTGGGAATAGTGCAGTGCAACAGGAAAGGGAGGCAAATAAGATGTGTGGACAGCCACATAAGTACTATCCATACCACATATGGGAGGGCTTCACAGAGGTAAGGATTATTTCATGCTGGGGCTTGGGGAAGCTGCATGGAATTTGAGTGGGGACGTGTGTGGATGGACAGGGCTTCGCTAAGCATGGAGGAGTTCATAATACACAGGCTAGAGTTAACACAGGGATTTGGGGACTTTAAGGAGAGCAGTTTGGAATTTGGTATTTATCTGATGAGACAATAATTATATAAATATTTTTCATGCTCTAAATACATCTGAAATTTGATACTGCATTCTTGGGCAATGAAGCTGCACTTGAAAAGATGTACACAATCCACCTTCTCAGTAGCTCTAGCTTAACATATGTTAATCTACTCCTGCAGCTGGGACCCCAAAAATAGCATTTTAGCAGGAATAATTTTTTCATAGCTTTCTCTCTTTTTTTTTTTTTTGACTTTGGCAAACAAAAGAGGGAAGGCTTGAATTGCAAAAGCCGCCATTGATGTCAGCTACTCTTCCAGTTAAAGTCAGGTGGGTATGGAGTGCAATATTTGAAATTGCTAAAATGTGACATTGGGATATAAGGGACCTGCTTTTAGATGCCAAGGTATACAGTGACCTTCCCACCCCCCAAGGGAGAGGAAATATTAAAATTTCAACCCTCAGTCCAATATTAATTGGTCACACATTCTTTGCGTATTGTCCTCCTCTTGATTTTGTAAGTATACACAAGAAAGCCTTCTCCTCTTGTCACAGACACATGCAGATCTTTCTTCTGCACAATTTATCCCTTGACATCCCCCATGTCTGTCGGCAGCAGGAGCTGATAGGATCAATTGAGGTGTGAATTATGTTTAATTAAACCCCATCACTTAGAATAACATGCAGGAGCATTTAACCTGGGTTCATTCCACCCCAGCTCCTTCCTCTAAACCTCCCAGGTCATCACAACAGGGCTGCTACCAGGGCGATCTACTGCTTGAGGCAAGAGGGCCCCACATGGACAGAGGGCACACTGTTAGGTCAGTGCTAGAGAAAAGTACCCTGTAATTCATGGTGCAAATGCCCCATGGGAGTATCAGAAAGCCCATATTTGACTTCCCTGACCCTCCTAGCCGCTCAGGGCTCCCTCCTCTCTTGGTACTCACCTGTTCTACTAAAAAGGTATGCACACTCTATTGTTACCCTTAAAGAAGTGACAACTGAGGAAAGTAGATATGAAATCTTCCATTATTTCCTGCTAATTCCAATGTTCACTTCCAACTGAATGCAATCATCTTCATTTGGTCTTCCCTCTGGTGCCTCCGTTCCATCTAGAGCTGGGTTGGGTGAGGTCCTTTGACATTCTGTATCCTCTTGATGATTCTTCCCAGAAACATCTGGTTAATGGTGGTGTTTATTATTGGTACATTAGAAGACTCTGATGTCTCTGTATCAGTTTTGTACCCTGCTACATTACTGAAAGTGTTTTTCATCTCTAATAGTTTTCTCATAGTTTTCAGGGTTCCTTATGTATAGAATCATATCATCTGCAAATCATAATTTGACTTCTTCCTTTCCTACTCATATTTTTATACAGACTTTTGTATTTCTTGTCTTATTTCTGTAGCTAATGCTTCCAGTACAATATTAAATAAAAGTAGAAAAGTGTACTTGTTTGTTCTTGATTTTGATGGAAATGCTTTGAATTTTTCCCCATTTAGTATAATGTTAGCTACAGATTTGTGATATATAGCCTTTATTACAGGACTTTATTGATGAAGGGATGATAGATTTTGTCCAATGTCTTTTGGGTATCTGTTGAGCTGATTAAACAACTTGATCAAAATAGGGCTAGGATGGCTTAGCAGTTAAGGTGTTTGCCTGCAAAGCCTAAGCACCCATATTTGAGTCCCTGGATCCCACATTAGCTAGATGCAAAGCTGAGGCAAGTGCAAGGTTGCACATGCCCACTATGCGATGCAAGCATCTGGTGTTCCATTGCAGTGGCTGAGGCCCTTGTGTGCCAATTTTTTTTTTTCTCTCTCTCTCTCAAAATGAGCTATAGAACTGAGTAGAAAATTCTCAAAGGAAGAAATAAAAATGGCCAATAAATAGTTCCAAAATGTTCAACATCCTTAGCCATTGCAGAAAGGCAAATTAAAACTACTTTGAGATTTAATATTACTCTAGTCAGAATGGCTCTCATTAAGAAATCAAATGACAATATATGTTGGCAAGGGTATGGAGAAAGAGGAACCTTTATTCATTGTTGATGGGAATATAAATGGTGTAGTCATTATAGAAATCAGTGTGGAGCTTCCTGAGACAGCTAAAAATACATCTACCATATGACCCAGCTATACCACTCTTGGACATATACCCTAAGGACTGTACACTGCACTGTAGAAATAGTTGCTCAGCCATGTTTATTGCTATTATATTCACAATAGTTAGGAAATATAACCAGCCTTAAATGCTCATCAACTGATCAATGGGTAATTAATATATGCTACATATCCACTATGGAGTTTTATTCAGCTATATAGAAAAATGAAAATTTGAAATTTGCAGGAAAATGGATGGATCTGGAAAACATTATGCTATGTTGGGTAACGGCAGAAAGGCAAATACCATGTGCTCTCTCTCATATCAAATTTTTAGATGTGTATGTGAGTTGGAGTAAGAGACAGTAGTAGAGACCAGGAACCTAGGAAGGTTCAATGATGGAAAGAGTATGGGAGGGTAGGGCTTAAGAGGAGGATATAGTAGATTTGTAAGTAGAGGGGGAAAATACCGGAAGTGGAATGATTTGAGTGTGCTTAGGAAAGGGGATGGATGAAGGAGTGGAAAGAGGATTAGTTAAAAATTAAAGATGTTATGAATAATCCATGTAGATACCTTTTAGTTTGCTAAGGTGTGTGTGTGTGTGCGCGCGCGTGTGTGTCAGAGAGAAGTTTGGAGATGGCTAACACTGTGCCCTGAAGCCATAGATAGTATAAAAAAAATTTCAATGGAAACAAAAAACAAAAGCCGGGCTTGGTGGCGCACGCCTTTAATCCCACCACTCGGGAGGTAGAGGTAGGAGGATCACCATGAGTTTGAGGCCACCCTGAGACTGCATAGTGAATTCCAGGTCAGCTTGAGCTAGAGTGAGACCTTACCTCGAAAAACCAAAAAACAAAAAGCAAAACAAACAAAAAAAAAAAATCAGTGGTGGATATGGGACACCTTCCAGTGAGTTCTTGGTTAGGGAAGACCCTGATACCCCCAAACAATTGCAGACTATTGCTAAGGCTCTTGGTTGCCCACCAGAATGTGAGATAAGACCCCATTGCTGAAGACACCACATGCTTGTGCAGGACACTGAAAAATCAAGATGTAGCTGAGCTGGAAGTCCCCTTCCTGTTGACTAGCTGCCAGGATGCTGGAAAGAACCATGTAGCCTGTTGGCGGGGGGGGGGGGGGGGAGTCATCAATGGTCTTATCCAGCAGTGGCCCCTGCAAGCTACACAGCTAACCAGGCAGGCAAAATTTCCCAACTGGTATAATGATGACAGGCCTCTCTGCTCTCTGACTGGATTCATGCCTGATACTGAAAATCTATTCAAAAGCTTATGGCTCAGCAGAACATAAGCCCTAAAGGGGAAGCTATTGCTATGGTTTGGCTAAGTGGATATATTATACCCACCAAATTGTCCTCTAAATATTTATGCTTATGCCCCTATATTAATGCTACTTTCAGTTTCAATTAGAGAAGCCTCTATTTTCATTTGGTGGTGACTCCTGGCGAGACCCAAAACTCATTGTAGTTCTGAGAGGAAGTGACAGTGGAGTCTTCAGCACTAAGTGTGACATATCTATCACACCCTCCAAGGCTCAGGGTCCATTGCGGAAGAGGTGGCAGAAGGAATGTAAGAGCCAAAAGAAGGGAGGAGTGCTTTGCAATACTGAGCAGACAGAAAGTGGCTATTTCATCATGATCTCACAGTGGCTGACACTACTTATACAAGTTCTGCATAACATGAGGGTGAAACCAAAACAGAACTGATGACATCAAAATATAAGAGGGACAAGTTGGAAAGAAGAGGTTTATTGGAGGGGGGATAAGCATGGGAACAAAAGAGGGTGGTGGAATGTGAGGATGAAAAGGGAGATTTCATATGTATATGGAGAGAGAGAGAGAGAGAGAGAGAGAGAGAGAGAAAGATTGTCAATAAAAAGTAAAAGAAAGAAAGGAAGAAAGAAAGAAGGAAAAAATGAAAGAAAGAAAGAAGGAAAAAGAAAGAAAGAAAGAAAGAAAGAAAGAAAGAAAGAAAGAAAGAAGGAAAGAAGGAAAGAACAAAAACAAAGTACTTGGACCATGGACCAGATAGGGCAGAGATTAATAAAGAAGCAATTGCTTCAGGATTAATCTTAGCAACATTCATCCAGTGCAGGCATCCTCTTAGAAAGAAGTTTGGCACATTTTGCTACACTGGGGTTGCATGTGATTTTGAAGAATTACTGCACAAGTTTGTATCTTTGGAAGTGAAATTTATCTCTTATTTCTCTCTGTTATGGTGTATTGGCATGTCCTCATGATTCCTCTAGTTATTCAAAACTCCTCCTCACAATTCCTTCTCTTCGCATTCCCTGCGCGTCCCTTTGCCGAGCTGAGTCCTGTAGCTGTGACTCTGAGGTCGTCTCTACTTCCTTGAACTTCTTCTCTGTCCTCTTTTGCAGTGACCGTGACAGCATTGTCCCAACAGTCATGTTTCCTTGTGCGCTCTCTTCTTGATGAAACCCTTGATTCCTTACTAACAGGCTACACACCTTTCAGTGTTGTTTCTATTCCGTTTAGGATAAAGGGCAATTCTTCAGGAGGCATGAGAGGTTCTCTTTGATATGCTTCCAACACGCTCTAATGATTGTGTTTCTCCTCTTCCATGGACCTTTCCTACAGGGAAGTTAAGAGGAATGCTGGTCTTGGGCTGGAGAGATAACTTAATGGCTAGCGTGCAAAGCCAAAGAACCTAGGTTCAATTCCCCAGGACCCATGTAAGCCAGATGCACAGGGTAGTGCATATATTTGGAGTCCATTTGCAGCAGCTGGAGGCCCTGATGCACCCATTCTCTCTTTCTCTCTTTCTGCCTCTTTCTTTCTCAATTTAATAAATAAAAATAAAAATAATTAAAGAGGAATGCTGGTCTCCACTCCCCTCCATCACATATTCTCATGTGGGGGGTTGTCCTTCTGTCATGCCATTCTCCTTCCAAGGTTCCCACTATTCCAAACAACCACATCGCATCTGTTCTCCAGTTCCCCAAGTCCATGCCACCTGGGAAGCAACTCTTATCTCAGTCTTTAGGATGAAATTAACCTCTGCTTGCTCTGGACCCCAGAGCATTTTAATGATATTTTTCTTAGTTTATTTTTTAATTAAGTATCTGCTTTATAATCCCTCGTAAGCGTGAAATGTCATTAAAACTATACTCTGTTGAGTTTTGTTGTGGCTTACCTCCTAATATAATTTGATAATAGATGATGTGCAAGAAATGTTACTTGAGTGAACTTGTAAATGAATCGGAGAGAATGAATCATTATTCCTTCAATATATCTGCAAGAAATTTTACTACTCCTATTGCTTGCAGATGGATGTGTTCTGTGAATGTGAGTGCTTGTTGCTTCACAGGACCATGAAACATGCATGCAAAAGGATGCTGTGTTAGGTTAGAAGCAGCAGAAAGGAGCGCTGAGGTCAGTTATTTATTAAAATAACCTTTGGAGAAGTAAAGGGTAGCATGATTGATTCAGGAGAAGAATGAGAACTCTAGGGTTATTTGGATAAAGTCTCTTCCTGGGGTTGGACTTGGAGGCTTATACTCTGCCTGTGGCTTCATAAGACTACGTGCTTAGTTCATGGTTAGTTTCTTTTTGTTTACCTACATCTAGTTCACCAAGAATGTTGGTCCTCTCTAGCAGTTAAAAATATTACATTTTTTTTCTCAGAAAATGACATCAGGTAGATTTTGTGATTTTTCTTATTATCATAGATTCCTTTTCAAAACAAAATTCTATCTCCTTTTCTCATTGATGCTATCAGAGTGAGGGTGCCTATGGATTTTGGTGAGGAGCAAATGGTAGATTCTCTTAGGCTTGGAAACAATACTTCACTTAGGTGGTAACACACGATTCCTTATACCATAGCATATTGATGTGAGAGAAGAAATTCGAAGGTTGGTACCCACTCAAACAGGATGCTTTGGAAAGCTACATTAATTTAACAAATATTAATTAATAGAAATATATGGAGTTTCTAGGTCATTCTAAAACAGCCTGAATTAGAAAGTGGACTTAACTCTGACAAAAAGTTTAATATAGCTACTCCTGGTAAACCCACTGCTCACAGTATATCCTTTGACAGACGTTCTAAGTTGGGCAGGCTAGGGGAAGACAGTGCTATCCTCACACTCAGCAGTAGGAGCAGTAGGGCTTGTAAGACACACAGGAATAGACTAGAGAGGGTCACTTCTGTCATAGAGAGGGGGTACTGCATACTGAGGAAGAGGAGGAGAAGAATGAAGGATTAACCACGGTAGGTAGGATCAGAGTAGTGGAGGACAAATAGGAGAAGGAATAAAGAAAGGTCTGGTGGGGTCTTCCCTGCCCGCTGAGGTCTTGTCCTCTTTCTTGGTCCAGATGGAGCAGCGTTTCTTCTAGAGTGCTGTTGCCCACCCCTTGGTGGAAGAAGTCTTCACTTGGAGAACTATGTGAGTCTCCCCCATCCTTCAGTGTGTCCATAGCTAACAGGGGAAGCTCCAGGGATGAACTGTTGGAAGAGGGTAGCCCAAGTAAAGGAAGAAATGAGGCAAATGGTCTTACAGAAGAGTCTGTTCTGATGCCACATGGAGCAGTTGGTATAATTATGGTGCACAGGTAATCATCACAACATAACACACCCACCACATAGGCAACCGTGTAGGTCTTGCCCATGATTTAGGTCATGAGGCCTTTTGATATTAGGTGACTTGTTCAAAGGTTTATGTAGATAACTCAGAAAGTATAATTATGTTCTATTAAGTTGGGGAGATGAAGAGTGGTGTATCTGAAGACCCTATGAAATAAACTAATGCTGTATGCATAGCTGTGAACGAGAGTGAGTCTTGGTGTGCATAAATATAGATGTGTGCTATGTGTAAGGGAGTTAACCCAATGTATAGAAGTATAGGTTTGTGCTATGTTTGACCGAGTGTGTGTGTGTGAGTGTTGGTAGGTACATTGTGGGTATAAAAGAAGGAGTAAAAATGTAGGTGTGTGGTGCGTGTGTTTGCACATGTATATACTGTTGGGGATTACAAAGGAGAAGTTGTGGGGGAAGTATTTATCTCTGAAATCACTTATTGGAAGTAGAAAGATTTATGTAGTTGTCTTGTATTTTCTTAGTTGTCTGGGAATGAATTATTTCTTTTTGTGGCAGATTAATTACTTTTATCTTATAATCTGAGCGAATATGTTCATTATTAGATTAATTACTTTTATCTTATAATCTGAGCTAATATGTTCATTATTGTGATGCCACTATAAAGAAAATGAGGACTCAATAATCAGTGTTTACCTTGTAAATGATTTTCAAAGAAAATGACATTGTTTTTAGTTCAAATTGGAATTAAAAAAATGCAGGTCTGGTTCAAATGTAAATATTCCAAGGTATTCAATAACTTAAAAATAATTTTTTGCCAAAGCAAAAACTGTTGAGCTTTGGACTTGTGATGCTGGAGTTTGGCAAGCTCTCCACTGCAGAATATACCCTATTACAGTGTCACACATCATTTCCATATATCTTCATTTTATGATCTTCATTTTGAATGATTTGATGGTTCAGAGGTGTGGTAATAGATATGAATTTTATTTTGACATGTGGAAGAAGGCATTTAGATGCGGGAGTGTGTGCACAGTGAGATGATTAGAAATTATTATGGGGTAGAAAATTTGTGATTGAGTTTGAATGATTGAATCTATTTTAAAAATGTGCAGAGCTGTTAGCTTTCAACATAATTTGTGCAGTCAAAAGAAATCAAAATTCATTTCATTTATTCATATTTTATTTTTGAAATAAGCCATAGTTATTTCATTATTTCTTTAGAGGAATGGCTTAACAATAACACTGGCTCTACCAAAGAGATAGGAACCATCTAAAAACTATGGTAAATTTCTTCAAGATGAAATTATGCATCTCTAAGTAAATGGGTGCCTTTTAATTAATTACCTGATTTTTGTGGTTTACGTATAAGAGGGTAGACTAAGAGATGCCAAAGGTGCAGTGGAAGAAATCACATTTCAGGTGACAAATAATAATTTGGGAATGTCCCTTTAATTGTTTCCTACCTGTTTGTGTGAGATGCTTCTCCTATGGTTATCCTTGTCAGTGGCCCCAAAGTGGAGAGCGGGGTGAAGGTTGGGTAGCAGTCTTGGTCAGTGTGATAAGCCTTCGTTCTTGTCTCTTGTCTCCTGCATCGGATATTTTAAAGCTGGAGAGAGATGCTGCAGGGGAGTCCCTCCTTTCCCACGGGCAACAGGACACGACTGGCCATGGCTGTGGAGCTTCGATAATCTTCCCCCTTCTTAGTATCTCTCGGGAGATGCACTCAGGCGCAGATCCCTTCAACATGTCTTCAAACCTTAAAATATACATGTTTATTTAAAATACACATGTTATTTAAAATATACATGTTTGTTGTTATACAAATTTTGGATGGCCACCTCAATCATTTCGAAATAGTTTTTTCTTAAAGTCCCAGAACATTTCTTCTTCTTCTCCCTTTGTGTGTGTGGGTGTGTGTTTTTCTAATCCAGGCTGACCTTGAATTCACTATGTAGTCTCAGAGTGGCTTCGAACTCTGGGTGATCCTTCCATCTCTGCCTCCTGAGTGTTGGGATTAAAGGTGTGCGCCACCACATCTGGTACAGAATATTTCTTTTAAATTCTTTTTAAAAATAGTTTATTTATTTGTTTGTTTAGTTGAGAGAGAGACAGAGAGAGAAAGAGAGCGAGCATGGGCACATTAGTGCCTCCTGCCACTGCAAATGAATTCCAGATACATACACCCTTTTGTGCATCTGGCTTTACATTGGTGCTGGGGAATCAAATCCTAGTTGTTAGGCTTTGCAGGCAAGTGCCTTAGCCTCTGAGCTATCTCTCCAGCCCCTCAGAATATTTTTTACAATAAGATGTTAGTCTGTCCTTGTTTCATTTTCTTTATGTTTCTTCATTTTTTGGCTTTTGCATGTTTGTTTGGCTTACCTGTGTGCATATGTGTATTCAAATGTGTGTAGGTTCACATGTAGGGTGTATGCATGTGTATGTGTGTGCACATGCATGTGGAGGCGAGAAGAAAACTTCTAGTGTAATCTTTTTGGTATGCTGTCCTCCTTTTTAATAAAAAGTTTAAATTTTTATTTATTTATTTGAGAGATGGAGGCAGAGAGAGAGAGAGAGAGAAAGAAAGAATGAAAGAATGAATATGGGTGTACCAGAGCCTCCAGCTGCTGCAAACAAACTCCAGATGTATGCTCCACCTTTTGATCTGGCTCATGTGGCTCCTGGGGAATCGAATCTAGGTCCTTTGGCTTTGTAGGTAAGCACCTTAACTGCTAAGCCAGCTCTCCAGCACCCCCATTTTTGAGGCAGGATCTCTCATTGGCCTGGAGCTCACTGATTAGTCTAGACTGGCTAGCCAGCAAGTTCCAGGGATCCACGTGTTTCTAACTCCCCAGTTCTGAGATTACAGGCACGAGCCACCATTACATTACAGGCACATGTCCAACATTACATTTAGGTCTTCCTCTTTGCAAGCTCTTTAACAACCGAGCTCTGTCTCCAGACCCCCATGTTTCTTCTTTATGACGATGACTCAACTTTGGATATTACTTTTGTTTTTAGTAAGACTATTTTTAATTTTTATTAAGATTATAATTTATTGTGATTATCCAGGCTGTCCAGCTCTTCAGTGGTTTAGCATATAACATATGCTATCACAATCAGAACACAGAAATTTAACAATATAACAAAAACACCAATAGTAGCACCTGACCTTTATTTTTTTTTCTAGTTTGCAGGTACTTTACCTGCATTAATTTACTAAATTTGGTCATCAATCTTTTGTGATAGACACTATTCTTATTTTAATTTTGTTTGTGAGGAACTCTGCTAATTAGGCAACTCCATTGCTCAAAGTATATAAAGAACCAAGTGGAAAAATACATCATTCAATGACTAAAATAAGTTCTTTGCCCCAAAACGCATATACTAGTACTATTCACCACCATTTTTGGATGAAGATTTTGCACTATTATCTTGAAGATAAAAACAAACAAGAAAAAACATGATTTGGAATTGAGGTAATTATTTCATTAAAGAAGACAGACTTTGCCAGGAGTGGTGGCGCACGCCTTTAATCCCAGCACTTGGGAGGCAGAGGTAGGAGGATCACCATGAGTTCGAGGTCACCCTGAGAATATCGAGTGAACTCCAGGTCAGCCTGGGCTAGAGTGAGACCCTAACTTGAAACACCCCCCCGCCAAAAAAGAAGAAGGCAGACTTTGTACAAACCTGTGGTCGCATTGATTTCATGAGTTTTTAATCTTAATTTATTTATTTGAGAGGGAGTAAGAGAAAGAGGGGGAAAGAGAGAGAAAGAGGGAGAGAATGGGCAAATAGGGGCCTCTAGTCACTGCAAACGAACTCCAGACACATGCGCCATGCCACCATGTGCATCTGGCTTACATGGGTTCTGGGAAATTGAACCTAGGTCCTTAGGTTTCACAGGCAAGTGCCTTATACTGCTAAGCCATCTCTCCAGCCCGATTTTTAACTCCACTTTGTGTAAGAGCTGTGTATGTAAATGCTACATGCAAATTGCATGAAATTCTCTATGAATACCAATTAATCTTAATGATTCGTTGAATAACCGTCCCAGAGTATGACATTTTGGATTCTGGAACCTGGATTGTCAGGAGGAGTTTGGTGGGCCTAATGACCACAAACCTGGGGAGACGGTCATGCTGGCACTTTGACGTTGTTTCCACGATACTTCTTGTGACCTGTGATTCCTGTTGCAGCAGTGTGGTGTGTATTGAGCGTAAATTGCCACTCACAATGCTCGGATTTTGAATGCTTGGTCCCCAAAGTGGGGTGCTGTGCTGGGAGATGGCTGGAGGAGGAAGGTCAACGAAGGCTCTGCCGCATCACCTCAATGCCTTGCCCCCTCTCTACCTCCTGTCCCCGGAGAGTGAGCAACCCCTGTCACTTGTGCTCCTTGCCATGCTCTCCCTTTGCATCCAGAATCAAATAAGCCAAGGGCTGTGGACTGAAACCTTTGGAAATACAAGCTAAGTAAATCTTCCCTTCTTTTTCAAGTTGATTACATAAAATATTTTGACACGGCCACGCAAAGTCTGGTTAAATACACCAGAAGCCCATGTCAGAGAGAGAGGTACCTAGCAAGCCTCCTTGCCCATCGGCAACTGGCTGGGAGTGGCATAGGCTCTGTGTCTCTGGACCTCTTTCTTTCTTAGGCACGAGGGGTGCAGAAGGTCCTTCCAGGCGTGGAGATTCTGAGAAGACTCTTTTATTTTTTTCTCATCTCGTTTCTCCTCCCTTGTGTTTGCAAGTAGGTAGAACATTTCTCAGGAAATAGTTCAGGTCTCAGAAAACCATGGGTTTCCTTCCTAGCAAAAGCTTAATAGCTCTGTATCTTACATTTCAGAAAACAGACAAGGAAGATTCTGGCACAGATATTGTGAGCTACAAAATTTCCTTCTAATTACAGACAGCTAAAGCAGTTGACCTAGATATACTGTGAAATGAACTCTAGATATATGAACAAATCTATTCTGACCATACTCACGGATATGTAAGTGGCTTGATTTTTTTTTTTTTTTTGGCATACGCATATGGGTGCTCATGCGTGCTGGTGCCCATGCATGCGGGTCCATGTGGAGGCCGTAGGCTGGCAGCGGGTGTCTCCTTGCTCGCTGCCCTCTGGTTCAGCTAGTGTAGCTAGCCCACTTGTCCCGGGGCTCTGCTGTCTCAGGATCCCGAGTGCAGGGATGACAGGCAGCTGCCATGTTAGCCTGGCACTCACACGGGAGTAGGGATTACAACTCAGGGCTTCACATTTACACAGCAAACACTTTATCCACTGAGCCTTTCCCCCAGTCCCATGAATGGTTCAATTTAGTGATATCACATTATGTTACTTTCCATTTCGTTAAAGTAGATCTTAGGGAGGGGGTATAGCTCAGCAGTAGAATGCTTGTCTAGTATGAGCAAGGCCACACACACACACGCACACACACACTCACAATACAAAAAACAGAACTGGGCTGGAGAGATAGTTTAGTGGTTCAGGTACTTGTCTGCAAAGCCAAAGGGCCCATGTTTGATTCACCAGGACCCATATAAGCCAGATGCACAAGGTGGCACACGTGTCTGGAGTTCGTTTGCAGTGACTAGAGGCCCTGGCACACCCGTTTTCTCTCTCTAAAATAAATAAATAAAAATACACAAATTAAAAAAAATAGAATACAATAGAATAGAATAAAAAATAAAATAAGAGCGAACCAGTGGTTATCAATGAGCCATCCATGCAGATATATCAGCAAGGAAAAACTCAAATGCATACTGGGAAAAATTACATAGCTGCATTTTTAAAATTTTAATGTTCAGAAGTTGCCTTGGCAGTCACTTTCTTTTGATATGGAGTGATACTGAGATATACTTTGGAGACAATGCTCATTGTTTTGAAATTGGCAAATAACTGTACCTTCCCTGTGTAGTGGGTTAATTGTGGAGCTGAGTTTAACCATCCTTCTTTTTAAGTTGAAACATTTCCTTTTCAAGTATTCAACTCTTCCTATTGTGGGAAAAGGGGTAAAGATGTTCATTCTAGAATGCTAATACACATTTTTTTTTTCTGGCTAGGAAGTTCAACAGAACACATTCGTTTTGTACAGGTCACAGAAAGGTCAGCTGAGAGCTTCAACACTTGCAATTTCTAGAGCAGGTGGCTTTTCTGTGCGAGCTGTTCTGGAACCCATGACTGAGGTGCATTTCTTTACCCTGAAAGGTTCAAGACCCTTCTCAGAAATTCTCTGAAGCACATGCTCTGAATTCCTGCCCTTCCCTTATCCTAAAGGGGTGCTATTAACCAGGAATGGACACCTGCCATCCTGGAGCAGGTGTTGGTAATTTGGGTTTCAAAGACACTTATCAAGGTAATAATAGCCCGCAGCCTCACATTCACCACAGTGTCCTTGTGTGGGAGAGAGTAAGGATATGAAAGGGCCCATGCAGTCCTCACTCTATGGAGACTGGGAATCCTCCATCCACAGGCCAAGAGGCCTGGGAAGTGAGAACTGGCTGCATTTGAATATGCTCAGTGGTTCAGAGCAAGAATTGTGTAAACAATAGCTAAAAACTATTCTCTGGGGCTGGACAGATGGCTTAGCGGTTAAGGCACTTGCCTGCAAAGCCAAAGGATGCAGGTTCGATTCTCCAGGACTCACGTAAGCCAGCTGCACAAGGTGGCGCATGTGACTAGAGTTTGTTTGCAGCATCTAGAGACCTGGCATGGCCATTTCTCTCTCTCTCTCTCTCTTTCTCTCCTTCTCTCTCTGCCTCTTTCTCTCTCAAGTAAGTAATAATAATAATATTAAAAAACAACTATTCTCTGAGGACATTCAGTATCAGAAGAGATTCTGGGGAGAAAAGATGCTTCCACATTGGGTCCATTCACCTGTCTAAGTGAGACATCCCCACATCTCTATGGACATGACCTGTCCATGAAAAAGGACATTCAAGTACGTTAAATATAATCATTTGCTGATAACAGAGGACTGGCTATTAAACATGATCTTTCACTGCTCAGTGAATCCCTCCAGGAGAAAGAGGGAAATAGTTTTGAAATACAAAGTGCACAGAGAACAAAGCTCTGTGCTGCCCCCCACCAGGGAGGAGACCATGGCGCCATGGAAAGACCAGAAGAGGCGTAATATGTCATAATAGCACATCCGAGCAGTTGTCTGCAAAGGATGGCCTCTGCCTTGAGGGCTGTTGTCCTGACCTGCAATCTCACAATATGAGGAATTTGATGCCAGTAGACTGTTGGGCAAAGGAACATGGAAATCGTTGAATGGATCATGATTCATGAAGAGCTGCATTTACAAAACTTGTAGAGCTCTTGAGTGTCAACAACTCCATACCCAAGAAAGAGATAAGTGACAGTGATGATCATCCCAATGGCAGAGGATTATAAAAGTAACAAAAATGTGATTCTTAGGCCCTGATACTCCCTGGTGATAAACAAAATTCCAAACGAAAAGTACACATATGCTTTCTAAAATAAAGATATTACCGAAATAGCTTTTCGTAATGGAATTATATTTTTATGCTCAAAAAGTCATGAATAATATTTGAATAGCAGAAAATACTCCCTCTATAATCTTTGTAAATCCAGTTGAATGTTAAGCTCCCCTTAAGCTCTGTTTACAAAGAATTGTACCAGTTTTCAACTTGATATGATGGATTTACTTCTACTGTGCAGTTGAAAAATTGATATTTGTGCTCCTGAGGTACTTTAAAAAATTGGATTTCTTAAATTCATTATTTTTTTCCAATAAAATATATAAGTAATGGTTTTAACTTTTCTACACCTACTCCCTTTAATTTTGTTTGTTGTAGCTAAGGCTTGTGAGTTGCTTACAGAAATGATCAATGAGAAAATACCTAATATTATAACTCTTAGCATGCTTCACATTTTCCAGCAGGGGGCAAGAAAGTACTACATATAAAATCTCCCCAATCTTTGCAAACCAATTAAGTTCCTGAAATGTGAAATGCTAAGTATGATAGGGAAAAGGATATTCAAATACATTAAATATAATCTTTTCCTTATATCAGAGGGCTATTAAGCACGATCTTTCACTGCTCAGTGAGTCCCTCTGGGAGAGAGAGAAATAAATTTGGGAATTTGGGAAAGGCCCAGAGAATGGCTTGTGGTGCTGTGAAGGAATCTTGCCAGCACTCCAGCAAATGTTGCTTGGGGTTTGCCGTGTTGCCCACCCCTCTTACCAGTGCCCTTCCCCCAAACAAAAAAAAATCCCAGCTGGTTCAAATGCTGACTGTCTTTGCAAGATAAGTTTCTGTGCATGTGCACGCACATGCATAGTCGTGTAAGAGGCCCAATCAGCGAGAGCGGAGGAGGCCATGCTCTGTCATCGTGCTGGCCAATGCGCCTGAGGGAATCAATGGCTCATAATTGATCCAGACTTTCAACTCTCTCATCCTGGTTCAGGCGCTCAGTGATGCTCTATACCGTCTTCCAGAACAAATGTCCAAATTCAACCTGGGTTTCTTTTCTTTCTTTCATATACATAGACATACATGTATATGAATATCTTTGTACATGTATATTTTTGTAAAAATGTGTGTGTGTGTGTGTGTGTGTGTGTGTGTGTGTGTGCAGGTCAGAGAACAATCTTGGGTATCTGTTCTCCCCTTCCACATTGTTTGAGATAGCATCCTTTTTGTTGTCTGACTCTACGTAACACTAAATATGCCAAACTAGCCAGCCTGTGAGCTTCTAAGGATCCTCCTATCTCCACCTCTCACCTCTGTTGGTGGGTGCTGGATTACAGATGCCCACGCTAACTGCGTCTGGCTTTATATCTGTGCTGGGGAAGCCAGTTCAGGCCATCCCACTCTCAAGGCAAGCATGGTTACTCTCTGAGTCACCTCCCCAGCTTCGGACGCTACTTAAAGACCACTGATTCAAGTGCACTTTCCGTCCTTGATTTTTCCTCTCTTATGTTCTTAACCTTGATGGAGTATTTTTTTTTTCTTTTCCCTACTCCAGTTTTTACAGGAGAAATTGCCTATAAAAATATTATCAGTTTACCATATGATGAATTTGGCACATATATTCAGAAGCAGTATTTGGAAAATGCACAATTACTATGTATGATAAAGTATCATTGTTGTGTAATGCATCTAAATGGAAGCAAAGCGATTTGTCCTAGCCTGACTGAGGGTTTTGTGATGTTTATTAGTGGCAAGAGTCAATAGCTTCCACAGGAATGGCCTCTGTTCTCTGGTTACTTGAAAAACAGATGGCTACAGGAACATAAAGTAAAGTACTTACTGGGAAAACATTTAAGGTGCACTGATGTAAAGACTGTGCTAATGTCGTTTGAGTCAGGTAAGTGACTTCCCAAAGGATAGTGTCATGTTTTATAACTTCTTCCTTGGGAATAAACTCTCTTTGTTTACAAGATGTTGTATTTCATATGATTTATCCAGTCACTAGAGTGGAACATTAAACTCAACTTCCTTTTAGAAGTGAATTCTAACTTTCAGTATGTTACTTCATCTGTGACAGAAACATAGATGATATAATTTGGAAAATGTGCTTGGCATATCGGAGTGATGATCAATACCCTTCCCTGTTAGCGGCTTCTTGAGAATAAGCAAGTGCGACCTTCAGACAAAGGGAAGCGTTGGTTTGTATGCGTTTGGAGGATTATTGGATTTCTGTGGAAACTCATTTTTCTGCTTTTGCCATGTTTGGTTTTATCTTATTTTGAAGCATTTGTTTGGTCTTATTTTTTTTTTTTCTTTTCCAGACAAGATTTTGATTGTCTCAGTACATAATCTGTACTTGGTCAGGCTAAAATGTGTTTGATCAGACATAGGTAGGCACGTTTCTCTATCTGACTTATATTTATGACACTTTTTCTTGCCAGTTACAAAAATAGGATATGTGGATATAAGGAGGAAATGCAAGAACTGCTCAGTTTATTTTGGTTAACATGCTACTCATATATATATATATAAAGTAGCTGAAGTGATTTTCCCACAGAGATCTCCAGTAGATGGGAACTTATTTTTACTCATTCTTGTCTGTCAGCCTGAGTTAGCTTCCTTACTGTGAGGAAAGAGTTTTTTTTTTTTTTTTTTTTTTTTTTTTAATGCAGTGCTAAGATCACATTTTTCTGCTGGTGTTTACAGTGCTCACAGTAGAACCCAGGGCCTTGCACAGGCTCAGCGATGCTCCACTGCTGAGCTGCATACCCAGCCCTGTAGATCATATTTTAAACCATGTCCTTCACCTCTTCTGTAGAGAATAATTCTATACCCAAATCAAGCTGACACTTACAGAAATGCCTCCTTGTAGATGAGTCATGTTTCGAATTACCCAAAGATAGGAACTATTGTAGAAATGATTGCATCATGTATCTCCCTCTTAATTAAAATTTCTCTCAAGTGTATCATTTTCTGCAACAAATTACAAGTAGTTCCTGTCATGTAAAGTTTTCTTGCCCATCATTTTAACAAAAGGGGGGGAACCATTGGATTGACAAAATTGTTATGATATATATATATATATATATGTATATACATATACACATATATATATATATATACATATATTTATATTTATATGTGTATATGTGTATGTTTATGTATATATTCAGTATTTTTGGAAATAACCAGTTCTAAATATCTTATAAACTCAGGATAGTTAAATGACTAACTTAACTGGATTTTCAGGCAAATGAGCTTGACATGCTTTCTTTTGAAAAGGAGCAGGTTGGATTTAAGTGCTAGTCCGATCTACGTGCTTTTGCCAAGTACAAGACTGTTCAGCTCTACATGTTAAGCACTTAGTTTCTCAAGTGCAGAGTTACCATGACACTCACTTTGGGAATCCTGGTTGGTGCTGCCTCCCTGGGGAGCACGGGTTTCTGGGATGGGAGTCCAACATCTTCATGAGAATCAGGCTCATCAGGGAGGCAGAGTGAATCAGAGACCAAGTCCTATGACCTGGAGGAGTTTCTTGAACTTTCCACACTTTCACTGCTTCTCCTTCCTTCCTTCCTTCCTTCCTTCCTTCCTTCCTTCCTTCCTTCCTTCCTTCCTTCCTTCCTTCCTTCCTTCCTTTCTTTCTTTCTTTCTTTCTTTCTTTCTTTCTTTCTTTCTTTCTTTCTTTCTTTCTTGAAGTGTGCCAGCCATTCGGTGGGGCATGGAGAATCTGTAGTGATGACTAACTTTAGAGGGCAGTATGGGTTTCAGAGGATGGAACACACTTTGGAGCGTCCACATTTAAGCCGTTGATTTCAGCTTATCTCTGAATCAGTGAGACAAAGATGCCTACTGTCTCCCGTCTCTAAACATGCCATTCTCACCTCATAGATTCTCTCTGTCAGGCCTCTCTTCAGCATTTGTTCTAGAAAGGGCAATTCCCTCTATATGGCATGAAGAACTCATTAACGTTTGTCATTTCTCTGAATTTTTAAAAATCAGTGACACTGTGTATCACAGGGCAAAAAATGTACCACCGTTGTGCATGTCGCCCTCCAGTGGTTGACTGGCTGTGACACTTGCTTTGAAGAATGTAAAAGTTAACAGCTTAGACACTGTGAAAATAAGCTTTTAATTGGTTATGCACTCCACCCTTCTGTGAGCTCCCATGGATGGAAACAGAAGCCCATTTCAATGGTTTCTCTTAATTTCTACTTGGCTCATATATGTGTTTGTTTTGGTTTGGCCATACGTCTACAAGAAAAACATAGTTATTGGAGGTAGATTTTTTTGTGAATTTGAGTCTGAGAACAAGAGGCTTTTCTGTTCAGACCAAGGTGTGCTTTGTTTTGGTCAGCACTTCTGAGGGCAAAGCCATTTTGGCTTTGTGTACATTTACAATCACATATTTGAAGATTTCTGACTTTATTGCAAAATCATGGATTTTGCATATTTCAACAATGTCTCTTTCACAATGAAATGCCTGGGAATGCTTTATTCTCCCATTAGAAGTAGTGTATAAAATGTCCCTCGGGACTTCAAAACAGTGACACAGATTTCTGAATGGAAGTCAGCAAGAAGAAGCAAGTTCCCTAGGTTCAGTGCAAACCCAGATCCCTGGCGTGGATAAGAAGAAAAGCTGTCTTTAGTTTAGGGAGACTTGGAGACGGGCCTAGGGAGAGAAGTATAGTAATTTACAGAAACGATCCTTTAAAATAAATTAACTTTGAATTGATGACTAAGAAGAAGACAGGCTAAAACGTAGCCCAAACAATTCCTGAGACCTGAGTAGACAGAAGTAGGTCCAATCACTACTGTGCTATCTGGGAATCAAGGGAAGAAGATGTGACATTTCAACTCTGCAAAAAGAGTCTTAATCTCCCCAGCGAGCTACCTGAGGGGACAGAAAGCTTCTTGTCACAGGAATTGCTGTTGATCACCAGGGAAGCCCATGCGAGAGGCCGTGAGTTTTGCTGCAGCTGTAGAGTCTCTTCAACCATGACTGTCACTGCACTGGCAGCTCTACATATGGGAATGCGCAGAGTCCTCTGCGACGCTCATTCATTTCCTGTGTCTTTCCCAGCTGGGGTCAGAAGCCACACAGACATCCGATGACATGATATTAACAGCCAGGACCTGTGATCTATGAGTATGCCTGAAAAGAGAAGCATGCTTTCTACTTCTCGGGTCTCAACTTTTCTTTTTCATAGCTTAACATCTTTCCCCCATCTGCTAATATTAATAAGTCAGTATTATGTCTCACTGGGGATAAAGTGGGCCAATCGCTTTTCCAGGGGTGTCTCTGAGTCCTGAATGACTGGGCTACAGGGTGAAGGTAATTACGGTAGGAGAAATCCCACACTAAAGCCATCCCCAAGTCAAAAAACACATTTTATGGGGAGCCACTTGCACGGGGTAACTTCGATTTCTAGCACTGCCAGTCTGGCACATCTTCAACATTAAATTTTCAAAAATTTTAAAAAGGGGAAAAGTACCCAAACTGCCAAGTATCACTATATTGTCAATAAAATCAAATGAACTGCTTTTTTTTTCTGAATATTGGTCCCCAGATAGGAGCATGTTGATTTCACTTATCACAAATTCTTTCAAATTTTTTCTTCCAGGTATTTTTCACTCTTCAAATACTTTATCGATAATGATCAAGTATTTTCTCTTAAAAACTTGACCTTTAGGCTAAACTAATCATTAATATTTTAGACTCATGCCCATCAGGGCCACTTTGGAGTAGGATTCTTTTTTTTTTTTTTTTCCTCCCATGCCTGTAGGCCTCATAAAAGTGAATTGGAATGTTACACATATTAGTACTATTTTATTGGAGTACATTACTTTCCTACTTTTGGATATTGATGTAATATTTATATATTTTCCAAGAACTATTTACACGAAGCTCAATCTGGAATGTTGACAATGAAAACAAATTAAGAAAAATTAAAAAAAAAATTGACTTTCACATGAAAAGGAACCAAAGTCTGATTATCAGTGAAAACACATCAGGGCTGTAAAAAGGTGATCCAAAATATGAGCAATCCTCCAAAGCACACAGAGGGGAAGGTGTTTCTAATGGGCATTTAATGAGGAATAAGTTGCTGAAACTCCAGTTATTGCTGGACGGAAATGAAAACGTGGTTCTCAGAGTAAAATATCTTTTGATTAACTATGACTTCAAAACCAAATTGAAGACTGAAACTGATTATAAACGGAATGGGGGAAATCACAAAGCTCAAGAGTTCTTTGAGACTCACATATGACTAGTGGTCACATGTTAACATATGAGGGTGTTATTGTTTCTTCAGCAAGACTATTTATAAGAATTTTTTCCCATTTGATAAAAAAAAAGAGATAAACCAAAGAGACTCTCAGACATGAGAATGTGAAGCATTTGGGCTGTTTTGTAAATGACCACATCAGAAATTGAATGCCGTGGTCCACAAAGCAATGGTGTCATTCTCAATGTACGAACCTTCCTTGAATTACAGTGGGAGGCGCACCAATCATCCATTTACACATTATTTCCAGTATGTCAGTCCTTTGCCTTTGTCTCTTGCAGTTTATTATATTAGTCATTAGTTCCTGTTGCATTTTAGATAGTAAGGTCTGTTTGTGCAAAGTCCATGTGATGATCTGCTTGTGGGGACTGAGTGCAGGCAGCCAGTAGATTACAGTGGAATGTGAATAGTTGAGGTAATTTTTTTTTTTCGGTTTTTCAAGGTAGGTTCTCACTCTAGCACAGGCTAACCTGGAGTTTACTATGTAGTCTCAGGGTGTCTTATTCACTATGTAGTCTCTGGCTCGGCTACAGTAATCAACAAATTCTAAGCTAATATCAGCCACCCATCTGTCCATTCATCTAACCTCAGGTGATCAGAATAAGTACTGAAACATACTTTTCTTTTTAAAAAGTTTTAAAACATATTTTATATTTTTTTTATTTATTTTGAGGGTGGGAAGAGAAGTAAGAGAGAGAGAAAGGGAGAATATGTGTATGCCAGGGCCTCCAGCCACTGCAAATGAACTCCAGAAACATCTGGTTTTATGTGGGTCCTGGGGAATCATATCTGGGACTTTGGTTTTGCCAGCAAGCCCCTTTAACCATTAAGCCATCTTTCCAGCCCTGAAAAATATTTTTCAAAGGATATAGTAAGAAATATTTTGGTGTATAATCTTGTTTAATGAAAGGATAGCATCACTATAAGAAATCTTATAAAATGATCCAACCACTTTCATCTATCATCTAAAGCAAGTAAGCATTTCTCAGGTCAGAAACAATCAGGTTTGCATCCAAACTCTAGGGCATAATTATTTGGTGTGAACATTGTTATTTAGGTTAAGTTCTGAATTTCTTTCATTTTTTTTTCATTGTTTCTATTTTTACCTTGGATTTTATCTGGAAGTGTAGTCTAATCCACTCTGCTTAGTAACAGAGAGATTGCTTAGCTCAGGACCTGACCCTGTGGTAATAAATACTAGTTTTTCCTTCTTCTCTTTATGACTTAATGACACATCGGCTTATCCTGAGCTACTGGTGATATCTATGAAGTCTGTGGACTTGCTCTGAGAGATGGTGTCAGTGAGATGGAAGAATTCTCATTTGTTTTAACAAAGCACATTGTCTCCAGATACCATAATGGCTTTTCCATGAACAAACAGGGTGTTCAGATTCAAAACAGGAAGACAATCCCTTTGCTGTGAGGTTTCAAAAAAGATGTTACTTTCTTTTGTTCCTCTTCAGCTAAAAGACAGTTTTAACATGAATAAGAAAACCACTTTTTAAATAACAATAGCACATGTTTACCTAGTAACGTTTGAGTTACAAACAGCTTGCTGTGGGGTGGAGGACTTTATAATTCTCATTTCTCAGAGCCGTTTTTTCATGTCATCCCATCTATGTGATTTGAAATGACCACCGTGCATATGTAAAATGACTTCTGGGAGCTTCCCAAAGTTTATCCCATATTGTGTTACAACCGCTTTTGGCATCCAGACGCAAAATTTGCCTCTCAATGTACTTTTAACATTTTTTTTTTTTTAATCCTCTGTCTTTGAAACAACATCTTGGCAGATTGTGTGTTCTTATCTGAAGTTCCGGGAGTTCCGCGGAGTTTTAAAATGTACTTATTCTCATCCGCTTCATATGGAAGCCACTGTTGAGGGTCGTGTCACCCACGGGCTTCTTGCTTTCCATTTCAGCACAATTCCCCGCTCTCTGCTGCAAGGTCTGTTCTGTCCCCAGTCTATTGACAGCCCTTGTCATTGTCTACCTCTTTGGAGCTGCTTGGTCAAGCTCTAATCCCACTGACATCTGTAACCTCAGAAGGAGTGAGCTAACTTGGGATTTGTCTCTGGGAAAGCCAGTGTGGACCCAACGCTGGGCACTCGAGAGAAACAAACGGAGTTCTGGACTTATCCCATTTCATCTCAGTGCTTGGGAGCCTTTGAGGCTCAGGCTTAGTGTGTTACGGTGTCCTGACTTTGGGGACAACTCAGGGTTGTTCAAAAATCTAGGACTTGCGCTGTGTTTGGGAGGAGGGCAATGGAAAGAGAGAGAAGGAACTTCACTGGGTCCACTCTGTGGTTGAGTCATAAGGGACCATTGTGGAGAAAGGGGACAGTGATGTGCCCATGCTGTCATTTAGCTCCAGGGACTGCTTCAGTTTCTAACTGCCCTTGGTTTGAAATAGTAGCCTAGACACTGGCCTCCCCTTTTTGAAGTGCATAAACACACCATAAATGGGAATATAAATTAGTACAGACATTTTGGGAAGTAGTAGCAGGTTCTAGAACTATGACAAAGCAGTCCATCTCCTGGAGATATATGCAAAGAAAATGAGTTCGGAATCCTCATCTGAACTTGTATATTTTAGCACTATTCACAGTAGCCAAACTACGGCAAAAACCTGGTAGTGGTGTGATTCAGGTGTCCCCCATAGGCTTCTGTGTTCTGAACACTAGCTCCTCAACTGGTGGCAATTTGGAAATTGGCTCCTCCTGGAGGCAGTGTATTGTTGGGGGCGGGCTTATGAGTGTTATAGCCAGGTTCCCCATGCCAGTGTTTGGCACGCTCTTCTATTGCTGTTGTCTACCTTATGTTGGCCAGGGGTTGATGTCCACCATCTGCTCATGCCATCGTTTTCCCTGCCATCATGGAGCTTCCCCTCTGGTCTGAGGCCAAAATAAACCTTTTTCTTCCCCCCCCACGAGGTGTCTTGGTTGGGTGTTTTTTGGGTGTTTTCTGCCAGCAAGGCGAACCTGCATGCAGCAAACCTAAATGGCCCTCACTGGATGAGTGGGCACCGAGAGTAGCAGATATTCAAGGAGGTTGTTTTAATAAAAACATGGACCTATGCAGGCACAAAAAAGACAAATACCCACGATCTTATCCATAGGTGAAATCTAAAAGAAGTTGAAATGGAGAGCCAGGCATGGTGGCAGACACCTTTAATCCCAGCACTTGAGAGGCAGAAGCAGGAGGATCGCTGTGAGTTCAAGGCCACCCTGAGAATATATAGTGAATTCCAGATCAGCCAGGGCTAGAGACAGACCCTACCTCAAGAAACCAAAAATAAAATAAAATAATAAAAAGGTTTTTAAAAAGTTGAATTAGCGAGGGGAAGTGGAGATGGAGGTGGTTGCTTATTGGCTACAAAGTTACAGTTAGTTACACAGAGTGAATAATTTCTGGTGTTATATTGCACTGTAAAGTTATTCTAGGTTATTCAACGGTAATGCATTATGTATTTCAAAGTCACGACAAGGGGATTTGGAATGTGACAACACAAAGTCTTGATGTTTGAGATTATAGGTATGCTAATTACCCTGATGTAATCACATGATATATATACATGTGTTAGAACTTTTCATCATTCTTCGTAAATGTGCACGATTATCTTATGCTCGTTAAAGTTAAACAAATGAAAATGTAGTGGTGAGCATATTGGTCACTTTCCTCAGCACTTTAGCAAAACACCTAAGAGTAAAAACTTAAAGGAAGAACGGTTTATTCTGACTGGGGCCTCAGTTTCAGAGGGATGTCAGGTCACCACGACATGGAAGGCCCGGTGATGGAAATAGCTCAGTCCTGGGCAAGCAGCAATGTGAGGCCATGGTTTGTTCACATGGGGTGGACTAGGTAGCTGAGAAATCAGGTGGAAAAGAAGTATGTTTAACCTTCCAAAGCCCACCTCTAGTGACCTCTTTCTGCCAGCCAAGTCCCACCTCCTATAGGCTCCAGAGCCTTCAAAGCAGTACCACGGTGGAGGACATTGAGCTTGTGTGTGTGTGTGGGGCGGGGGGAGAGGCATGGGGGGCGGGGCATTTCAGAATTGAATCATAATGTTAAGTATCTGTGAACATGTACTAGTCAAAATATATGAGAATGGTTTGAGCGTGTTAGTGAAAAATTATGACTCTATGGGAGTCACTTTACAACTCTGTAAGATGTCAATAAAGATAGGAAGTCAAAAACACTTCCTGCTCATAGACATGCAAATTCTATTCAGTGAAGACAGCGCAATTCACTTCACCTTCCTGACTACAGGAGAAGCTGGCTTGGCTCCAGTTGCACATTCGATTCTGGGCTCCTTTTCATTTTTCTCTTTCTCTTTTGATGTGGTGGTTACACCTCACTACAGTCTTCATTCTGGACTCAAATGAAATCTTTTTAACAGGTATTCATTTTTATATCTGTTTGACAGTCACAATTTTACCCTTTTAATGAAATTTATCCTTTATATAACTACTATATTATATTCTACTGTTTCACAATTTGGGTTTAATAAGAGCTTCCTATTCATTTTCTGTTCGCCATGGGACGTATTTGCATATGCAGAAAAGTTCCAGTGACATATATGGCACTCCTTACTGTAACTGCAGGGCATCTCCCACCAGACTCTGGGTAGTGAGGCCTGCCTGGACCTGGTTGGTAGTGGAATGGCCCTGCCGCATTCTATTCCTGCTGCATGGTAGCATCTTCCATTCTGCTTAGGCCTGGGACAGTGCTGGGCTGTATTGCTTTTCCTGGAGCCTTCTTTGCTATCACTCATTTTCCTGGGTCCCATTATCCTGGCTGAGGGGAGAGCGAAGGAAACAGAACTTCCAGAAATCCATATTGGCTCAGAATAAAGCAAAATTTTGATATATCTGTATCTATATATATTATGGCAGTGAGTATTATTTCCTCACATGGCTCATTCCTTAAGAGGCCCAACTAAAAAGGATGTAAAATTTTCCTGGGAGAACCTACTGTTAGATATGGAGTCCACTCTCAGAATAGTCCTACTATTTGTTGGGTCTGAGATCTTGTTGCAAGGCCAAACCTTGCCTGTTGTCCTTGCCTGTAAATGGTGGATGGACAGCTTGTTCCTTGTCTCTGTACAACTGCTCTGCCTACTGAATGATGACTTAGGATGAGAGGCATGCCTTTGCTTTTCTGTATTCATCTCATGGTCTTCTTCCATATTTATTGATCTATTACAAAAGCAGCAATAGCAGTTGGCTTGCATTATTGAAAGAGCTTCCAAGCTAGATCTTATTGCCACTATTTCTTTTTATTTTTCTTTATTTTTCCTTCCTTCTTCTTCTTCTTGTTCTTCTTCTTTTTTTTTTTTTTTTTTTTTTTTTTGAGGTAGGGTCTCACTTTAGCTCAGGCTGACCTGGAACTCACTATGTAGTCTCATGGTGGCCTCAAGATCCTTCTACCTCTCCCTCCTGAGTGCTGGGATTAAAGGCGTGTGCCACCATGCCCCAATCTTCTTTTAGTTTTTTAAAGTTTGTTCTTTCTACTGTAGGTGACATAGAATGATCTGTGTAGAACCCTGATTCTTAGACTGTGGGTCATGACCCACATGGGGAGGGGTTCAGGTAACTCACTGTCAGGGTGGCAAAACTGGCAGTAGTAAAAGGTTTCATTGAACAATTAAAACTAATTTAAAATAAAACTCGATGATTTGGAGGTGATTCTGGTAGTGCTCACTCATGTCCCCTGTCACGACTGCGCTTCAGCCTCAGGTCTGAACGTACAACATGCTCACTTTGCAAGGCACATGCTGTCATCCCGATGCCGGGGACCACGGCCTGGGGCATCTCAGCTGAGGTTTGAGACTATTGCTATCGTATGCTCTGTATTGCAGCGATTTTAGTGTAGAAACACAATGGTTTAATTGTAGAAAACAAAATCTTCTAATATTTTCCGAACCTCGTTCCTCAGCGTGTATCAAATTTGTATCTTCTTGTGTTGAAATGTTTGATTTTAAAAGCTGTTTGAATTTCTGACTTGAGTTTCACAAAAATTAACCACTAAATGAATTTTTACATGAGATTGGTACAGGCTTTTTGTTAATTTCTGACCTGGATATCAACATACTTCTGCCATTTTGGTTTATCTATGCAAAAAAAAAAAAAAAACATTCTCAGCATTGATGATTATAAATGCAAAACATCAATCAATTTTATAAAACATTGCAGATAATATATAGCATGCACTATCAACTGTTCATCCAAGATTTAATTGTTTATGCAAAAATTATCAAGCACATCTGTATTATTGGTATGCAGATTTTCTTTTATATCTATCAAAGGTGGTAAAATAATATGGATATCAAGTAATTGTTTTAAAATAAGTTTCTTTGTGACTTATTGTCAATGAATGTTTGATTTGTGTACCTACTTAACATATGTGTACACCTGTTGTCATATAAATTTTTCTGGGGTGATTAGGGGTTATGAAGAGAGAAGTTTCAGAAGTCGTACTGTAAAACCAACCTAAGCATGATCAAGTTCTCATGCCCATTTACAGCACTGTTAGACCCCCCAGCATCATGACAACGGACACTTCACATTCTTACCCCTAATACATTCATCTCATGATCAGATGTGCGTCTCCATCACTGTGGCTCTAGGTGCCGCAAACTGCCAAGTTAAGTGCCTTCTACCTCATTACCCTCTCTGTTTAAAATGCTCCTCCACTCTTCCTCTACCAAAACCCACTTCCAATTTAACTGTCAGGCATCCATCTAGAATTTATTTCTTCTAAGAAAGGGTCTCTTACCCACATATCCAGCTAAGGTCCTGAATGTGATAACTTCTTATAGTCACATTATGGTTTTCATAGCAACATAAGGTTACTTCTAAATGTTCATTTCTGCAGTTGCAGCATCTAACAGTAGTGCTAACAAACGCTTTACATTTTTGTATAATGTCCATCATGTATGTTAGCATGAATGAGTGCATCACAGACATTTTTACAGGACTAGGCAACTTTGTATTACTAAATACTTAAAATTACCTGTGAAGTACACGCATAGTTAATTAGTTGTTTTAATGAGTGATGATGTTGGGGCATGAATAGGTTGAAAAGGCTTTATTATTTCTTCTTTATGGACAAAATTGGGATTTGAATCCTGATCACTCCCTTTTTAAAGTTTGCGATCTTAACAATACAGTACACATAGCAATTTTTGATCCTGTGTTGCTTGGTGTCATTTGTTAAAGTTTAATTTAACTCAGTAGTGTAGTTTGACTTGACTATCTCATACTGGTTTCCTCTTGCTATTGTAACTTGAAACAGTAGATTTTCCAGTGAAGCAAAAGGCTGGTGTGAAATTTTACTGGCTAAAATTAAGGACTGGAAAAGGCTGCATTCCTTTTAGTGACTCAAGGAGAATTTATTTCTTTTATTTCTCCAGATTGCAGAACACCCTTCCTCCCTTGGTCCATGCTCTTTTCCTCTACAATCTTCCAAATGAGCAAGCAACACTTCACTGACCCTTTGACTAGCTTTCTCTGCCCCCCTGTTCCATCTTTGAGGTCACTTGTGATTATTGTAAGCTGCCTAGATACTCTATACAATCTCCCTCTTTTATGGTCATCTGCACAACAACTTCAGTTCTGTCTGTAGCCACGTCCTCTCATGTACTCATGGCTTCTAGAATTGATAGGCAAACATTTAGGGTGGATTATGGAAGGGTAAAGAGCACTGCTTTTCTTACCAGAATTGAATACTGCATTGGTAGGCTTTGGATCTCCAAGTCTTAAGCCTTTGTTTTTGAAGTTAAAGACAATCTTACCAAGATGCCAGAGACCAAATTTCATGGAGGAATGAGTCCCTTAGATGCCTATTTTGAATTATTTGGGGTCCCAAGAGTTGGAAGAGTCTCCAGGGATTGACACTAATAAAACAAGTTGAATTCAGGCTCATTACTGTCAAAGGGAAACTTTGCAAATTGACACTCTCATCCACTATCCAGAAGACCTCTCCCAAAGAAGGGAAATTAAATAAGTGAACTTGAGAATAAACTTGGACAAGGGAAGTCAAGACGCTCAAGCATACTGCCTCCTGGCTGAGGAACTCAGTTAAATTTCCTTTCCCTTATGACTGACTAGAGATCTATGACTATTATCGTGATTGCTTCCATGGAGATAACATCTCTGTGGTAATGTCTTCTGCATTGTTGGTCTTTGATATTACATGTTTAATTTCAGAGAGAAAATTGCTGTAGCAGACAGCTTCAGGTTCACTGAGATGAACTTCCAGACCAGGCACAGTTATGGAGGAAGGGATATTTATTGGAGCTTACAGATCCAGGGGAAGTTCCATAAATGACAGAAAAGGCTGGCCTGCCTTCACAGGTCCAAGGAGAGAGAGAGAGAGAGAGAGAGAGAGAGAGAGACAGAGACAGAGACAGAGAGAAAGAGAGAAGCACAAGTCTAAAGCCAAAAGCCACAGCACACTTCAGGAACTCCTGCTAGGCACACTTTGCATATCTTTAGATTGAAATCTGAAACCCACCACCACACCTAAAGATCCACCCAGTGACATTGCCTCCATCCAGGTGGCTGCAGAATGCAAACTACAAACAATAAAGAACTGAATATATTGGGGGCCATCTATTCAAACTACCACAATTGCCTTCCTCTTTCTGTAGTGCATTTCCTTTTTTTTTTTTTTTGGATACTTTCGACATCTACCTGGCTGTAGGGGTCCCCTGCATTGCAATACCTGATTTCCCCTAAGTACCCATGCCACACCACATTCAGCATACTACCAAGTTTGGTTCTCTTCATTACCATGAAAGCCCGTTGTTTCCGCTTGAGCAAATGTGGACTGCTGGTGTCTAGTTCTTCATGTGCTCTCATTATTCTCTCAGGATCACCACAGAATCCTTTCTCATCTTTTAAGCTTTTCACATTTGAGATAATGGCTTCCTCAATCCAAGGACTCCTCCACCCCTGCCAAAAAAAAAAAAAAAATCTCTGTTTATTCTCCCAAACAGAAACCGTGCCTCTTTGGACACCCTATGGAAATTTACATTCTCTCTATGAAAGTCATTTCTTTCACAACCTTGAAGAAGACATGGCAACTGTAAAATTTATACAGGGTGCAAAATGTATCTGTTTGAGATAGTTCTCTGATGACCCAGATAGCCTTCTTGGTACACATTGAGTATTTATGTGTTGGTACACAAATATTGTACTTCAAAACAAAGAACTTTCACAGAGAAGCAGGCTAATTAAAATCTATCACCTTTTGAGATCCATCTTATACCTATTATCGAAAGCAGTGAAGGATAGTAATTGATAGCTTAATGTCATTGGCTTATCAAAGTTGCAAATTGTTGGACTTTTTATTATAACTTGCTTAAAAAATCAAAGTGATATAACAGACAATTTTTAACTTCATGCATTGCAGGACAACCAGACCCTGGTGGGAGGGGGGGAATCAGCAAGAGAAAGGCTTTGGAAAAGTTCCTTGTGTCATTTCTTTGTAAGTAACATGGCAGGAAACAACAAGGCTTCTGTGCTGGGGACAGAAGAGAAAGGAGCCTTCTGTGCTGAGTATTTTTTGCTTTCATATGTATAGTAATATGAATGTATGGGTGTGTGCATGTTCATATGTGTGCGAATGCATGTGTGCCAACGGGTGCATGTGTGAGTGGGTGCATGTTTGGGTGTGCAGGCCAGAGGACGACTTTGGTAACATCCTCAGATACAGTGAGCATATTTTGAAGCAGGGTCCCTGGTTCGCCCGGAGATCACCAATTAGGCTAGACTAGCAACCCAGCTATCCTTAAGGGTCCTCCTATCTCCCTGTCCCCAGTACTGGGTGACAGATGTGATACCATGCTAAGCATTCACATAGGTTCTGGGGATTGAACTCATGTCCTTGTGCTTGCAAGGCAAGCACTGAGTTATCTCTCCATCCATTAGGTTATTTCTCTCTTTTAACAGTAAATGTTTAAAAATCTTGTAGTCATTCTGGCTGGAGGAGTAAAGTGGGTTTCCTGTCAGGAATGTCCCCAGTGTTTCATTTGTGATGTCACTGTTACTTTATTATCTTTAGAAATCAAGTCCTGTTCTTGTTACATCAGTGACTGCTGGGAAGTGGCTTAATATTAATACCAATAAATAGATGCTCCTGCTGGAAAAAAAAAAAAAGAATCTCTGAGTAAATGAAAAGAATTACATTAAACTAAGGATGGTATCATGCTCACCTGGCTTGTCCCAAACTCAGAACTAACTGTACATGGCTACAAAGAAAGCTTGGCTTTTGCTAAGATTCATAATGCATAATAAATAGAAAGGAAATAGATTCAGAGAAAAAAAATTCCTTAAACTAGAGTTGCCTTGATTTTCATTTCCAGTAGTTTAATATTAATTTTCTTGGTTTTAATACAAGTGCATTAAAGTGAACTTTAGAGCAATAAAATTAGAGAAAAGAAAATAAATGATGGAAGTTTATAAGGAAATAGGGGTTTCTGTGTGATTTGGTTGGGAGTCAAAGCTTGTCCCTTTTCATATAATTTATAATGTTAATTTTGCAAGTGTTGATCTTTCTTAAAGAGACTTGAGTTCTTGATGAAAATGGATGCTCAAATTCTAAAATATTAAAGACCCATTTTTCAAAGAAAGTTTCCTTAGTGAATACTGTTGGGGAGTGCATTTTACCTAACCATCAAAAATGATTGTTTCAGAGGAAGGAAGCCTTAAATTTTGGGTTAGTCATGAAAGACAAATGAAAGTGACCACTTCCTGTACCCAATCTTAATTTCGGAGGGAGAAATTGGACATGGAAAAGGGAAAAATCTCAGATTCTTTGGTTCCATTATCCATTCATTAATCACAGCATTATGGTGGATTCCGTTCACTCAAGCCAAAACATTCAGAGAACACAAATCTTTTTCCCAGTTAACAACTTATGGACACATGGGGAGTTAGCAAATTTGATTAAACAAATGTTTCTGGGGTTGGCCATCACCATTTTCATTCAGGTTGTTCTGTATTCAAAGAGTCTGAGGTTCAAATCCCAGTGGGTGTGAGCTGCTCGAACAAAAGAGAGGCATTTATTACACATGTTACCAGAGCCGTGTGAATTCCGGGTGGGTTACAGGGGACTTATAAACCCTTTGCTGAGAACCAGCGGTTTGAGGCTGAAGACTGGAGCTCTGGGAGATCTGTGCCTGGGGCTCTCTTGTAGCTCCTGCAACCTCATCCAAATGCCATCATTCTGCACCCCTGAGATGGCTGTCTTGTGACTATAACCACACCCTTCTAGGAGCTAATTTAGCTTGGGATCCTGACCCTACAGAGTTGTCTTCCAAATGGAAAATTAGATTAACTTTACATTTTGGATGTGGAGACAACAGCTTCCCTCGCTCCTTTCTGTCCCCACCCTACTTTCCTTTCTTCTGGAAACTTATAGCTTGGTGTGCAAAATATTAAACGTGTCCCTAACCCTAGCGCTCCCTTCCTCCCTTCTTCTCTTCCTTCTTTGCTTTCTTTCCTACTTCCTTTAAAACTTTGTTCTCCAAATCTCTTTCCTCTCCTTAGTGTGATAGATACAGTGCCATAACCTTTTTTAAGTATTCGAAACACCATAAACTTTTCTAGAAATTCAGGAACCTTGAGTACTTAACTGTGACTTAGGCCAAGTGCACACTTGAGAGGCATCGCTCCTTCTTACCCTAGTTTGCCCATCTCCATTTCCAATTATTTGGAGGCTTTTGCCTGGTAAAGTATTCTGCTCTCTTTTGGATTTAACCACACTCTTTTCCTACTATTTATCACTTGCCATGATCTGGCTGCTCTTTCTCTCTGCCCCTTTCTTTCCTCCCTCCTTCTCTCTCTAGCTCCCTTCTTATCTTCTTTCTTTCCTTTATTCTTTTCTTAAAACTTAAAAAAAAAATTTGAGAACCTTATTATACCAACACATTACAAATTGGTTATATTCCCATAGGGTTATACTCTGATGTCCCTTATCCTTCACCCCGCTGCACTGAGGGTTCTCTTCAGTGGGGTTATCAGTATTCACTGTGGGGTCATCAGTATTCACTGTGGGGTCATGAATGTCTCAGTCAGCCTTTGTGGGTGTGTGTGTGAGGAAAAATGCCTCAGAATATATGTTCCTATCCTGTGGCTGTTACATTCTTTCTGCCCTTGTTCTGCAATGTTCCCTGAGCCTTTGGAGGACATGTGAGGAGTCTCCTCTAGTGTTGAGCTTTCAGCAGTCTGTCATCTGCTTTGATGAATTTTGAGTCTCCTTGGACTCTTAACCCATCTCCCTGGAGGAGCCTCTTAGGCTAGCAGCATTCATATTTAATCTGCCACTTCCTCTGTGTTGTTTCCTGGGCCTGGGAAAGGTGATAAAAATGACTCCCTTTAGGGCTGGAGAGATGGCTTGGTGGTTAAGGCACTTGCCTGCAAAGCTTGAGGACCCAGGCTCAATTCCCTAGTATCCATATAAGCCAGATGCACATGGTGGCGCATATATATGGACTTCATTTGCAGTGGCTAGAGGCCCCAGCGCGCCCATTCTCTCCCTCCTTCCCTTCCTCCCTTTCTGTCTCTCTCCCAAACAAATAAATAAATAACAACTCTTTTCATGCTAGGCAGTTGGCCTTCTCTTCTTGTCATACTGATGGATCTTGTGGCTCCCCAGTATTTGCTGCCTCCTGTGAAAAGCAGGCTCCCTAGCCAAACGTGAAAATAGCATAGAATACAGGGGATAAGCAGAAGCACTTAGAAAACTTTCTTTTCAGTTTTTCTTTTCTTTTTTTTTAGAAGACATTTTGAAGGGCACAATGTTTCCTTTAGCATGGGAACAGTGGAATCATCCTTTAGGGTCTATATATATATATATATATATATATATATATATATATATATATATATATATAAGCCAATAGGCTTCTAACTGGGTTTCTCAGCACAAGGCATGAATTCCCACCCACAGAACAGGCTTCGTGTTCAATCAGAGAGCAGTTGATGGCCTCCGTAACCTATGTGTCATTGTTGTACCAGCACCCACCTAGACAGGTAGTTTCTAGTGTTCAGGAGCCACTGCGTATCCACACTATTGGTCAATTTGCAACTTGCTCAGTACCGTCCACCCCGCTAGCCAGCAGGGAGCTGGCTTCCGTCTCAGTTTCAGCACGACGTCTCAATGTCTTGCAACTACAGCCTGTGCTGTTTTCAGCCACAGGGTCCATTTAGTGCTGGTGGGTAACCAGGTGCTTGGCGTGAGCTTACGTTGTTTCAGAGACTGCATGAGCCTCCCTAGCTTCCAGTTCTCGCATTGGAATTTACCAGCACCCTGAAGGGTGCTTCTTCCCAAATTATCCCCTTCTCTCTATTTTTCTCTTTCAAGAGTGTTACATCTTTTAATTATCTAACCTAGGGGAAGGTTTCTATGTATTTATTCATGCCATCATTAGGTTTTCATATATCCCCCACCCTCTCCCACACTTACCTTTATTCTTCCCAGATCCTTCCACCCACTGTATTCTGTCCCTCCGCTTGCCTGTCTACTATTCTCTCCTCGGATCTCCCCCCTGTTCTCCTTTCTTCAAGCTTCGCTCTAGCTTCCTCACCAGCACTACACTGCTTTCTACAACATATAATCAAAACAAACTATTCTATGTTAGGATCTGCATGTGGAAGAGAACATGTGGCATTTCTCTTTCTAAGCCTGGGTAGCATTGCTTACTATAATCTTTCTTAAAACTTTTTAAGCAAAGTTGTTATTGGAACCTGTATTAATCTTTACTTTGGTAAGTTTTCTGTCTCCTTTGTTCTATTTTGTTGCCACAGATGTGGGTCACTTTGTAGGTTATGAAAAAAAAATCCCCCATTAATTTTCTTCTTTTGATAATATCTGCATGTCATTTTAACTCATTTTCCATCTTTAAAAATCACTGTTTTTAATATTTTATTTTTATTAATTTATTTAAGAGAGAGAGACACAGAGAGAGGGAGAGAGAGAGAGGGAGAGGGAGAGAGAGAGAGAGAGACAGAGAGAGAGAGAGTGAGAGAGGGAGAGAATGGGCATGCCAGGGACTCTAGCTGCTGTAAATGAATGCCAGACAACATGCACCACCTTGTTTATCTGGCTTATGTGTGCCCTTGGGAATTAAACCTTGGTCCTTTGGCTTTGCAGGAAAGCACCTTAATCGCTAAGCCATCTCTACAGCCCAAATATCACTATTTGTTTCCTTCATTTCTCCTATCTTAACTTTTCTTTCTGGAAAGTTTAAGTCCTCAGGGTCCTCTGAAACAGAATAGATAGATGAGTATCCCACTCCCCTGCAAGCACCTTTTATATTCTCTTGAAAACTGACCAATGTATTGCCTTCCTTTGGTCTTGGTTGATTACTTAAAGTTGGGACCGAGTTATTTGGAGTACAGGGAAGATCACTGCACATTTTTATCAGACATCAGCCTAGTATGAATATGCTCATATGCACACATCTATGACAACCCTCCTCCTTCCTTCATCGACTCATTCATTCATGTAAACATTACAGGTATCCTTTAAAAGAGAGACATAGTAGTTTCTGTTTCAGAAGGCCATTTTTTGGTGTTTTGATCACCCAGAACTCACCTTAAAAATCCTAAGTGAGCTTATTAATCTTGTGCATTAAACTGTGAGCTCCCTAAAACAGATGGCAGTTTTCATTTAAGTTTCCAGCCTCTGGATCTGGTGCTCATTGATACCAATGAGCAATGATCGAATATGAACGGCTGAAGCAACAGTCCTCAGCATTTGCTTGATTGAATGAATGGAACATTAGGATGTAGCCAAAATGATAGTTAAATGGAAGTACTGATGGCAAATACCAGCTGTCTGGGAAATTCAGTTTTTGATATATTCTACACAGGTAAAAGACAGAAAATCTTACTTCCTGAGTCTCTGATTCCCTTTCTACCCTCTGATTCTTTTCCATTTCTTCTTTGTGTGTGGGGGTGGGGTTAAAGACAAATTGTATTAATGCTCTGGGGTGGGAGTGAGGGCAAACCTCCTGTGTCCTGTTGGACTTATCAGAGAGCCTACGAGGTGGATATGGCCAATGTGACTTTTGTACTGAAATTAAATCATGTGCTCATAGATTTTCTCATGCATTTTCTTGAAACTCAATAATTTGGATCAATTAAATACAAGTACCTCAATGATATGAAGACACATTGCATTTCATATCTGATGTTGCAGGTGCTGTGTTCTCATTGATTGAATGGTTTTAGTGTCTCAATGTCAATATCCATTTTCTTTCCAATAATATGTACTTGGATGTATGAAATCATTTTAATGTCATATTAATTTCATGAACCCTTTATTTACTTGTAGTGTTAAAGAGTTTGTATCATGACTCTTGTAGAATCGCATTTGAACTTGATTATCTTAGTGTCCTTTCTCCTTTTGTGCAGTTAGTTGCTAAAATGTAGAAAACACAATACTCAGCAAGAGAAGGAATGTTACATGCTTGCTTAGAAGTTAGACTATGTTCAAAGACTAAAATGTCTGGGCTAGAGAGATGGCTTATTAGTTAAGGTGCTTTTCTAGAAAACTTAAGGACCCAGGTTCGATTCTCCAGGTCCCATGTAAGCCAGATGCACAAGGTGATGCATGCGTCTGGAGTTCATTTGCAGTGGTTGGAGGCCCTGGTGCCCATTCTGTCTGTCTTACTCTATCTTCCTCTCTCTTCTCTCTGTCTCAAATAATAATAATAATAATAATAACAAAAACACCTAAAAGGTCAAGTGGGAAAAAGTGTCCCACTGGGAATCAAAAGTGGAATGTATTGGGAATTTAATATATGCCAGACAGTGTGTTAGTGACCCTCTGTATATTGTTTCTTTTCAGAATCCCACTCAATACACATCTCTGCTTCCATTTTACAGAGCTCATATAAGTTTAGCAGCACATCCAAGGTCACAGACAAATTTTAGTATAACTAAAATTCCAAGTCAAGAGGCTTCAAATCAAATTCTCAGCCATATCCTATTGAATATTGGAAAGCATTGGAAGAATTATGGCCTTCCATGAACTTGGATGGGAAAGATTTACATGCTTATTTTACTTTATCTAAACAGGACATTATTGAATATAAATGCACATGCACTATAGAAGTCTTCTGTCAGCAGTATTTATTAGCTTTATAACTTGTAAAACTTGTGGTTGTTTTCCTATGATGGTTCAACTATATTGTTACAAATGTATTGAAATTTCAATTAGTTCTCATTAAGAGATAGTAGTTTCTCTTTAATTCTTGATACATGCATTTCAAATATACTAATTATATTTCTATCTAAGTATTTTCCTTTGCTATCCTTCATATTTTATTTTATATTTATTTTTCTTTCATTAATTATTTGTGTCTACTGTGTTATGTGTATTTCTATTGGAAACATCTAGAAGCATCATTCCGAGCTGAGTCTGTTAGACTCCCACAAGGGGCCTTGGTCCCCAGCCCTGCAGCCATGCTCTGAAGCTTCACTTGTTGCCTACGGTGACCTTCTGTCTTCTTGTGCTGGATCTGGATGCAGAGCAGAAGTTTAATGATTTGCACAAATGACACCTTCCCACTCTATGATCCAGCTTGGTGGCAGGAAAGGGACAGTGGGTGCACTATCACAAACAGACACTCTTCCATGTCCACACATGCCTCTACACAACCCCGAGGGATTTTTGTTTTCACCTCCCACTAGGCAGGTTCTCCTGATGCCCTCCCCTTCACACAGTGAGTGACTAAAAGTTGTTTCATTCTCCTCTGATTTTGAGTTGTGTTCACTTTATTTATAGTGTTCTGTTTCAGTCAATTGCTGAATATGAACATCCTGGTCATCCTTTCCTTCAGGCTGACCTCTGCCTGGATCTGGGCTTTCTCAGTTATGTAGTCACTAGGCAGAAACCAAGTGCAGATCCCAGAAACCTGCCAGGCTTCACTTACAGTCATTTTGGTTTCAGCATGTCAGTGTGTGAACCTATGGTCTTGAATTCATTAATGAGAGGTTATGAACTCATTAATGAGAATCAATGAATGGATAATTTAATAAACTCACTAATACCCAGGAATTCTTTTAGGAACTGGAGAGGCAGAAGATGATCCAAAGAAGAGTTCCTAGGGATTTCTCTTTACTTAAAATTGGCTTATTAATTATCAACATTATTTGCTTATTACTAGAGAACTGGTAACCTTATAACTAAACCTAGATCCTAAAGTGTCCCCATGAAATATTGGAAGCTTCACACTGTTTTTCTGTCTACCCACAAAGATGATCATACTTCATCATTCCAATATCTCAATGCTAACTGTCTAATGTCGGCTGGCCTCTTATTGGCTTGATGGCATGCCTCTATCTGGGGCATGGGGACACTGAGTTGCCTCACAAGAGCATGGACCCTGGGGCAATGAAACTGCCAAAACACAATTTATTTTCTTCTCAGAAGATGACAAAAAATCAGAGCCAGGTGTGTGTGCATATTTGAGGACATCCCTGCTGCCGGGAGTCAGATGCTACATCCCCCGTGAGAAGAAGGAAATGCGGATATCTAGAATGTTCATTCCCGGTCTGACACTAATTCTTTTGTGACTTTGAAAATGATAAGGTCAGCTCACCACCCCGCCTCCACCACAACTCTCAGATTTCTTATTTTTTAAACAATGATATTGTGCCATGAATCTCAAGTATCTCTTACAGTTCTAAAATTTTATGATACCGTGTTTTTGAGGAAACACATATGCATTAAGGCCTTAAATTTTCTTTTTATTCACTTCAAGGGGATAAAGTTTCACTTTATAAACATCTGCTCCATGGAACACATCACAATTGAAAGGTAATTGATTTAAAAGTTTCCTGTTAAAGGGAGAGTATTGGTTACTACCAGAAAATTTAAAAAAATGCTTTGGCCGGGGGTGGTGGCCTTTAATCCCAGCACTGGGGAGGTAGAGGTAGGAGGATCACTGTGAGTTCAAGGCCACCCTGAGACTACATAGTGAATTCCAGGTCAGTCTGAGCTAGAGTGAGACTCTATCTCAAAAAAAAACAAAACAAACAAACAAACAAACAAACAAAAAACCCAGCTTTGTAGTATCACGTACTGTGTATGTTGCATGTTGCAGAGTGGTATTTCAGTCAAACCAAAGAGAATGCTATGAAAATATGTATGCTAGGTTTTCAATACTGTGTTTAAAGAATATGTTTCTAAACATATAAGCCTTTAGAAACAATTATTGGGTTCAATATTAATAACATAATTCAAAGGCTTTGTAATGGTTTTGTTGTTCGACATAATCCACATCTTTAAGAAGTGTACAATAGTAAATAAATGTCAGATTTTCTGTGTTGTTGGATAATGGATAGATCCTTTCCCAGAGTTAGTTGTGAACATACTGTGTTAATACGCAGATTAGCAAGGGGTATCGTGTGAAACTATGTGGAAATGGATGGTTCTGATGTCAGTTAAACAACGAAGCTCATGCCTGTCGACAAAGGCTCTGCAGCGGAGAAAGTTGTCTCAGAAAGGCGGGGCGTGAACTTTCTGTCTGTGTGTTTGCCCAGAGGCTCTGGTATTATCAATCTGAAAAAAAAAAAAAATCAATGTATGTGTGGAAGTTTTCCTGTCGCTCTTAGGAAAGGCTGTACATGGGATCTGGAGGCCTTCATCTACTCCACAGAAGATGGCATTACCAGGCAAAAATAACTGTATAGCTCAATGACACACAGGGCTTGAATTTGTTTTCTAACCGAACTTTTGTTCATGATTGAAATGAGTGAGAGACAGTATAGAGTGTCTGAAAATACCTATTGTTTTTTTCAAGATAAAATTTTAAAAGACTGAAACCACCAGGAGAATGACACTCTTTCCTTCTGGAAGTGCTATTCTTGTCAAAACTGTAATCGATGCATTTTATAAGCTTCAGTTCAGTTTTTCCTGTTTCTACTTTGAAGAGACTTTACTCTGAGGTGAAACCCTGGGGTATTCCAACACTTAGTCTGGGAAAAAAATTTTTTTTAAAAGCAACTGAGGGGGTGAGGTTCATTTTAGCAATCATATTAGCTCAGTTTGTAAAGCACGTTGAGAACCTCCTGAAAGGCAATTTCATATCAGGCACCATCTGCACAGCCTGGTCACGATTAAAATTGTAAAGTGCCTTGATAAATTTCAAAGCTCCTCACTTGATAGAGTTTTCTGTTTGCATATAGACACAAGAGAGGAGCCTTAGGCACTTGAGAGCTTGCCCTCTTTCTCTGTGATATGAGTTCTAGACCAGGATGTATGGGGAAACTTTTTTTTTTTTTAAAGCAAATTGATATTCAAATCCTATCTGAGGTCCAAGACCAAAAATCAACCTCATTCAAAGATATAGAAATGTGCTTTTTTTTTTCTGTGAATTTGGAATAGACCAGGGCATTTTCAGGACTTCTTCCCCTGGCCGTTCTGCTTCACTGCTGGCTGTAATCAGTGCAGAAAGTCAATCAGATTTCATCTCCTTCCCCTTCATGATCTTGAAGGAAGTCATCAGAGTCTTTGTGCTTGTGATGAGAGCGGGTCACGCATTTCTACTTGGTCCTCTTCTTCCAAGCGTTCGCTATGTGGAATGCATTGACAGTGTGCTTTCATCGCAGTAAAAATCCACGCTGGTCTTGCCAAATCAGAAGAGGCATGAGGCTTTCTGAAATGATGTTTGTGAAGATGATTGTGAACTCGTGGTAGGGCCCTTTGGTGAAAAGCAGATGAGACAGTTCAGAAGGCGACTGGCTGGTCTCAATTGTCGGTTTGTCAGTAGAACCGTTAACCTGCATTCATAGTAACCCGCTCAGTTATTGATGTGCAGGTGATTGCATCCTGGCTCCATGAGCTGTCTCTTTCTGTGCTATGAAATCTTGTAGCATCAGCATTCTCTCTCTCTCTCTCTCTCTCTCTCTCTCACACACACACACACACAAACACACACACATACACACACAGATATATAGAGTCTACTATTTCAGTGCACAAATAGTCAGAGGGAGTTCTGGACAGAGTGCACAACCAAGCAAGCCCAGACCAGCACACAGAGGGCGTTGTCTTCCTAACACGGGACTATCTTCTGTCAGCAGCCACCCAAGAAGCAAAACAAAAATCAACTTCATTGATCTTTACCAGATCAAAGAAAATTTCCATGTTATTCTGATGATCTTTGCTCTATATTTTGCCTGCCTCTGAAAAGACACAGCGTGGCATAATACTGTTAAGCCTACCAGATCATTTTGTTTTTTGAAAAGTAGACGGCAGAGAAGTGTGAGTGAGAATTTCGGTGAGAAATGTGTCCTACAGACGCAGCAATACAAGCAGGGTGTTATCTCAAGTGAACACAACATGGTCTCTACCCATGTGGACTCAGTTCATTAGATATTAAAAAGTATTGAGCTATAGATACTGAATATTATGTTCAGGGCTCTTCTTGTATTGAATTGAGATCTGTACACATTTTTTTAAAAAAAATATTGACAACTTCTATACTTACAGACAATGAATCATGATATTTCCCTCCTCTCCCCCACTTTCCCCTTCACAACTCTGCTCTCCATCATATTCCCTCCCTCTCTCCATTATTCTCTGTTTTATTTTGATGTCATCGTCTTTTTCTCCTATTAAGAGAGTCTTGTGAAGGTATTGCTAAGCACTGTGAAGTCATGAATATCTAGGCCAATTTCTGTCTGGGCAGTTGCATTGTAAGGAGTGGTACCCTTCCTTTGGCTCTTACATTCTTTCCGCTATCTCTTCTACAATGGACCCTGAGCCTTGTAGGGTGTGATAGAGATGTTTCAGTGCTGAGCACTACTCTGTCACTACTTCTTAGCATTATGTTGCTGAGAAACATTTTGGGTCATCCCAGTGATCACTGCCATCTGAAAAGAGAAGTTTCTCTAACCAAAAGTGAGAGTAGTATTAATATGTGAATGTGAACATTAAGTGTAGTGACTTCATGGCAGTTTGGTGAGAGCAATATATGCATTTAGCCAGACAACAGCAGGCTTTATACCCCTAAGGCACATGACCTCCCCTGCCATAGGCTTTTGATTAGGTTTTCAGTATCAGGCATGTATTCCGTCCCATAGAGCAGGCCTCTAGTCCAATTAGAGAGCAGTTGGTTTCCCCCAGAGCAGACATGCCACTATTGCACCCATTTGATCATTTGGCATGTCTGGCCAAACTTGAGGCTTCCAGTGTCCACTGTTTTTACTGCTGATGACTTCTGTCTCCCATAGGGCTGCATGCAGTCCAACTTTTTCCAGCTCTGTACACCTTTTTTAAAGTGTTGTTTTATTCTTGGACATGAATTAAAAATTTAAATGTAGAGATACTTGTCACATGATTTTGAGCTGATTATTTAGGTAATAGTTCACAAGAAGGTATCAATAGTATTCATCTCATATGAAATCACTGATTATTGAAAAGGAAGTCACATAATTTTGTTCATGTAACCACGTACTTTATAAATGAAAAATAGCAAAACAATAGCATTTCAGTATTTGCCATTTTATTAGCTAATGATTTTATTCACAAAATCTTTTTCACAGTTAAGTTTATAGTATAACAGACGTGAACAACACTTTTATGTGCTGTGAGCACTTTAAAAGGTATACTGTGAGCCATAACAGTTATCTGACTGGGCAACCAGTACAGGGCTAAGTTCTACTGGTGCTCAAAGGCAGTCTTTGATTGTCACACACAGATGAAGAGACTCTTCAAACTAGGAACCTTCTGCTGGTTATTCTCTCATGGTGATGGCTTGGAGGTCCCAAAAACTGTGGTGCTGCATGCAGTGGTGATAAGCTCTGTAAAGAATTCTCATCATCACCAAGCAGTGCTGGACGTGGTCAGCGGGTGACCAGCACGCTGGGGAGCATATGCTAAGCACCAGTGACCCCTGTAACATTACAAACATCTTGGGCTTTACTCGCTTTCTTAGAGCAGAGATTTTTAAACTGCATTGTACTTAGGCCACCTGGACATCTTGTCATTATGAAAATGTGTGAGTTAGTTTTTGGGCAACAGGGACCTAGACCTCACATTTCTCACAAGCTTCCAAGTGACATTGGCTTATAGACATACTCAGAGAAGCCAGGCAGTAGAGTGTTCTTTACATACTTTCAATGGGGCAACTCTGGTAGGCTTACTTGATCCATGAACCATTTCGCTGGGTCAACATCTGTCTGTGGTACGTCAAAGCGCAGATTTGGTAATTCCACCCTAGATTTCATTTTAATTCTAGACAGCTTTATGAAGGCAAGAAAGGTACATGAAAATTAAAAAAAGAAATCAACTTGGAAGTTCTTTATCTCAGTGTCAACGTGCAAATTGGGTGTTTGATTTTCATTGTATTGCCCTCTTTCACAAACTCTCCTTTTCCTAACTGATTTTGTTTTTACCTTCTGTGGACAGGTTTGTAAGAAGGTATCTAAGAAATCCCATGTAGAAATGGCTAATGAAATTCTATACATGAAAAAAAAAAAAAAACCCTAAGTTGTCTGGAAAGACTGCAACTTTTTTTGTTCTATTTTGGACTTTTCTCATCTACAACTTCTACTGTATTCCCTTGAGCCAGGGAATGTTACTCACATAGACACTGCTGCTCATGCAATAGCAGAGAATTAAGTAGGCCACACAGGAATCCGACTTACAGCCTTGCTTCCCATTAACACAATGCTTAACTCCACCGAGCTAACAGCCTCTACATTTGTAGCTGCCCAGGCTAAGGGAGATGTATGCCTCTACCTTCCTTCTCCAGTTACTGAAGATGTTTCAAATGCTCCCCCTGGACCACTGAGATATGTGTGCCTGGAGTATCTGCCAGGTTAACCCTGACAGAGAAATTCGTGGGTGTCAAAGTACAAGCCTACTCTGGTAAATCAAAGAGGCTTTTTACTGGGACAGAATTCCCAATATGATTGATGATTGGGAATTGAAATCTTGGAAGAGTTATAACACAGGCCCAGAACTATCTGTGTGAAATCTAGATAGTTGTGTTCTTTTATCTATTGACAAGCCAAGCTAAATCATTAAAAATAAATGTAAACGTGGCCCAAAGCAGACTTTCCTCATGACCAAATCGCTCATGTATGACCAGGCCATACAAAAATGTTTGACCACCAAAGTCACATTCATTTCCTTTTCACATCTTCCTAGGCATGCTGGGACTGAGCAGGTCTTCGGGGAGGATGCTGTGCTGGCACACACAGCCCTTTGAGCCTGAGTAGGTGGCACTGGACCATCCTGATTGGTAATTTTGCATCTGGTGATTTTCAGGTTCAACTTCGTATGAAAATCATTTCCCAGAGTATATTTTGGCACTCTAGGGCAGGGATTGCACTGGAAAATTTGCTTTATTCACTTAATCATTTTCCATTCTTGCTAGACCTCACTAATCTGGTTTATCAGTTGGAAATGAGTGTTTACTAATCACTTTGTGAAACTCACATTTTAAAAAGGCATCAAATTGGACCAGCAAAATGTCATTCCATACACGTGGTGCTATTTTATGCAGACCAGCCTTGTAGAATGCAGTAAATAGCCTTGATTAAAATGGAAACCTTTTAAATAATCATAGGGTATAAAATTAAATGGAATAAGTCTGAAGTAATGCAAGTCAAGCAAAACGGCTTTAACGCTGTTTCTCTCATTTCCCTCTGCTTCATCCCCTGAAGAGTATAAAGTTCTTAGGAGTGTATTAGTGGAGTGCTGACTGGCCCCATGAGCACACCTGGGCCTTCTCTCTAGTCTGACAGGCTTGGTCACCTGCTCAGGCTGGTGGCAAGCTCTCCTGGTGGCTTCTGCTCAGGCTGTTTTCTGTTGAGAAATACATCATTTTCTTTTCTCTAAACAATCTCTTAACTGTGTTTATTTTCTTTTTTTGATATTTTTGGCTAATGGCCCTGTGGCACAGGGGTGTCCATCCTGTGCACTGTGGGCCATTCAACAGCATTCCTGGCCTCTCTATTAAGTAGATGCCAAAAGCTCTCTTCCTTTTGTGAAAACCAGAGGGATCCAGCTGTCCTCTGAGAGCCATTTGCCTCCATTGAGAGTATGGCTTTACGTACTGTGTAACCCTGAAGCCCAAGTGTCTGAAGTCTTTCTGGATCCTGTGTGCTAACTACTCCATGATGACTTTTACATTGAATTTATAAAGAAAATGCAGTTGCCTAAATAATATGCACTAATGGAGGAAAAATGGAACCATATAGAACTGAGGAGAATGTGGAATTATGGTCTGCATTTAACCCTTTTCCAAAATTCCTTCTCTTCTCCAGAGGTAACCACAAGTCATATGTAAAAGGCTCATTTCCAATCTATTTGGGGCCATTTAAGGCTTAAGAAAGAAAAAAAAAGGTCTTACTGGTTTAATTCATTCTCTTTGATTGCTAGTGACCATTTTTTAAATAAATTATTTATTTATTTAGTCTAATTTTCCAAGTTATTTTTTATGTGCAAGTGTATACATGTGGACTGCATGCATATGTACGTGCATGTCCATAGGTATGTGCACATCTGTGTGTGAGAGAGCACATGTACACGTGTGTGTGTTTGTGTGTGTGTGTGTGTGTGTGCATGGCCACAGGACAGACTCAGGTATCATCCTCATGTATGGCGTTCACGGCACCTCTTTTTGAGACAAATTCTCTCACTGACCTCGAGCTCACCAAGGTGGGTAGACAAGCTGGCCGGCGCCTCCTAGGGACGCTCCTGCTTCTACCTCTCTGGTGCTGTGATCGTAGGTGAGCATCACCATGCTGGGCACTTCTGTGAGAGCTTGGAGCAAGCATCTTAGTGACTAAGCTATCTCCCCACTCCTCCAACTTGTTATTTCTATGTTAATTTGGGTTGAAATTCATCACCACAGTTCTAAGTTACTTGTAACTTGCTTTGGAGAATATTCTCCAAGTCTCTAGATGTTAGTAACCAGGTATTAAATTTTCATATAACCCGAGATGTCAAAAATTTTCCTTCATGGTCAGTGGGTTCACAGTACCCTATCTGCTCACGGGGAATGCATTCCAAAGACCTCTGGTGCATGGTGGTAACTCAAGAGAGTGCTAAACCCCATGCGCGCTGTGTTTTGTTTTCCCCCCAGAAGCCCTGAAGCACTGGCTCATGGTGTTGGACTTTGTCTGTGCTTCTCTGTTGAGGCCCAGGTGCCTCCTCTGCTCACTTTTCATGGACTTCAGGACCACTAGTCAGTAAAATGAATGTTTCTTGAATATGAGCACCGTAGCATTGGGAGAGATGTTCTGATAACTCAGTGCTGAAGTGGCTTTACAGTTGAGTAGTATACACCGTGTGGATCCCCCGGACAAAGAGGTGACACACGTCCCAGTCAGGGCAGAGTAGGGTGCTGTAGGATGTCATCCTGTTACTCAGATCTGAGAGCAATTTAAAACTGATAGACTTTTTAACTTCTAGAATGTTCTATGAAATAGCTTCAAACTGTGGCTGACTGCAGGTAACTAAAACCATGGACAGCAAAACTGGATAAGAGAGAGACTTTCATAGTTTACTGAGAAAGTCACAGTGCAGACATTGTATAAACATACATACTTCCCCTAATGCATTCATAATGTCCCTAGTACTTTACTTATAGTTAAAAGCAAGAATTTAACTTTTAAATTTTTTTTTAATTTTTATTTATTTGAGAGTGGCAGACAAAGAGAGAAAGAGGGAGAGAGAGAGAGAGAGAAAGAGAGAGAATGGGCACACCAGGGCCTCCAGCCTCTGCAAATGAACTCCAGATGCGTGCGCCCCCTTGTGCATTTGGCTAATATGGGTCCTGGGGAATGGAGCCTCGAACCCTGGTCCTTAGGCTTCACAGGCAAGCGCTTAACCACTAAGCCATCTCTCCAGCCCAAGACTTTAACTTTTTTTTTTAATCTCTGTCCCAGATGAATATTTCTCTCTATTTAGGTTACTTTAAGCTCAGTCACAAAAACAAAAATCTTTTTATTTATTTATTTTTTTTTCCTTTTTGAGGTGTGGTCTTGCTTTAGCCCAGGCTGACCTGGAATTAGTTTCACGCTGGCCTGGAACTCACAGAAATCCTCCTACATCAGCCTTCTAAGTACTGAGATTAAAGGCCTGCTCTACCACACTAGGCTAAAACCTAAATCTTAGCGGATTAGCTTTTATTTAGTTGGCTAAAGCTGTGTTCCAAAAGATTATCCTCTAACTGGGACATACCAATAGAGGGAAAAAAAGAGATGTACATTGAACTTTGGCCATGAGTGCTCTGAACACATACACTTACCTTTTTATTGCACAAAGTAAGTCACATAATCAATGCGAATATCCATAAATGGAGATTACAGGGGACTTCTTCATATACAGTGGATTGTGATCTGATAAATCGGTCAAGAGTTGAAAATAGCTTAAGTCAAAATGTATTGAATGCACCTCACCTACTGACTATGGCCGTTTATCAATACAGCACACTGTATACAATTGCAGTGGTTTCCCTGGTGATCGTGTGGCTGGCTGGGAGTTGACGCTTGCTCCCTCACATCATAAGAAATTATAATTTGGGCATGCTTAAGCCTAGGACAGGTCAAAATTTGAAGTACAGATTCTGAATGTGTATCGTGTTTGCATTATCACATAATAAACAATTCACAAGTCAAAATGTCACAAAGAAGAAATGCAAGGAGAAGGGAAAGGTCTTGGCCAATCTTGTCAAGACAGGTCCTACCATTTCAAGTACCACCTAGACAACAACATATCATCTTTCCTCAAAGAATTGGCAAAAATTAGTTCATAAGGAGAAGAAGATATCTCAATAATAATGTCATACAGAAGAGCCATTTTCCCCACCATTATCAACAGAATATTTCCTTAACTAACTGCTGCACAATTTGCGTGGAATTAGCTTATGCATTATTACTATCTATCCTTTTCCTAACTGTATTTCCATCCCTACTAAATGAGTTTGTTGAGCAAGGGGCTACTTCTCACTAGGATTTATGCCTAGTCATTCAGTGAATATTTGTGAGCTTGGAGAGCAGGTGAGTCATCATGACTTGTGCAGTGGGTAGGTGAATATTGAAGATGTGCACATATGAAGACTAATAGCTAAGAGTCTGTGCAGGTTAGCACCATGCTTATGCTGTGCAGACTTTTTTTTTTCCAGTTTTAAGTAATATTGAATCCTTAATATCTCATGTTGAGAAAAATTGTACCCGAAAAGTAAGAGAACCTCCAAGGAAAATGGGGGTGGTCATCTCCAAACTGATTCACTCTTACCATCTGAAATAATGAACAGAACAATAAGTATTCTAGTAGATAAATGATAGTTAAAAAGACATACAGAGTTTTAAAGACATTATCTATTGATTTGCAGATGACAGAGAGAGAGAGAGGAGAGAAATGAGTGACCCAGGGCTTCCTGTCACTGGAAACTAACTCCAGACACATGCACTACTTCGTGCATCTAGCTTTATGTGGAAACTGGGGAATTGAACCCAGACCACCAGGCTTTATAAGCATGTGCCTTTAGCTGCCAAGCCATCGGCCAGCCAGACATATCAAATTCTTAACACCTGCAAAACCACTAAAGTGCATATAAGGCTTCATCTTAATTAAATATAAAGTTGGAAGGGAGGACAAGGATGTATTTAGCTGTTGAATTTGGAGTTGAGAACAAAAGGTGCTATGATCTGAGAGCAACTGATATAAACAATTCCAGGTGGATAGGTGTCGAGCCAAGACAAGGGGAAGCTATGTATGAATGTTTGGAATACCACTCAAGGCCTCTGTACTGTTTTCTATCCATGGCTTACGTAATTTGTATTCGGTAACTCTTATCCAGGGGCTGTAAACACAAGCAGGGTGGGAAAATCAGTTAGGAAGCAGTGCAAAGTCTTTGTTGTCCTGACATCACTCCCCCCTTACCATTTGTGTGTGAGTGAATTTGCATTATGGTGACAGACTGTGTGTTCAGTGGATGGATGTTAAAAACACAAGGCGGGGATGAAAAGGTAAGAAACAGCAGGGAATTTACTGCATAATACTACTTATGTAAACTAAAAACACAAACAGCACTACACATTTTACAAGGGTGCACACACATTTAAGAATCTTTTTCAAGCACATCAGAGGCAGTAGGTGTCTGTTGGGATCTAGAGGAATAGAGATTTGCCCACAGACAAGGGCGTCAACATGAACACAAAGCTAAACAAGGGAGGAGAAACATCTACTAACTGATGAACACAGCATGCTGCATGCCAGAGAACGTAATTAAGCCAGCTTCAGTGTCTGGGGACCGTAAAGCAGTCTGGTTCAGGCTAAGATATTGGAGGAGGTGGTTTACACATGGCCTGGTTAACCCACTCACCTCCTGACCACCTCAACATGTCATCATCCCAAGTCCTGCCTGGGTTCATCCTCTTGTGGAAGCACCACACATTGAATGTGAAACTGGACTGGGACTGAAAACTATGCAGTTAGTGAGGACTGTGAGATCTTCCAGGTTTGTTCAGCCTCTTCCCCAGATCCTCAGAATCTGTCTAGCCTGCTGCAGGGCTTAGCGATGCTACGATCATGGTACAGTCGTAGTGTCCATCCCGGAGACCCCGTGCAGAGGAGCATACCATAGGAACCATTGGGCAGGGCTATACGTGGACCTTCTGTTTGCTCTACAGTGACTTTAGTACGTTCTCTCCCTCCATTTCATCTTCCTTTAGGCTTCAAATGGGATCATTTCCCTGTCCTTGAAAAATCTTCCCTTCTCTGTCTTTTAAAAAAATATTTTTAATTAATTTACTTTTAATTGACACACACACACACACACACACACACACACAGAGAGAGAGAGAGAGAGAGAGAGAGAGAGAGAGAGAGAGAAAGAGAGAATGGGTGTGCCAGGGCCTCTAGCCATTGCAAACGAACTCCAGACGTATGCACCACCTTGTTTATCTGTCTTACATGTGACCTGGAGAAAGAATTGAACCTGGGGTTTTAGGCTTCACAGGCAACCGTATTAACCACTAAGCCATCTCTCCAGCCTTTTTATTTTATTTTTTTAATAACTTCTCTATCTTTTTTACCCCACCAATAGCCCTGACTTCTTCCTGCTTCTTATGATGGGCACCTGCAAGGTCCCTGTCTCCACATCTCTCAGTTTAGGACTACCCTACCAGCATGTAGTAAAGATGCCATTTATTTTGTGCCCTGAGGGTTCCTGGTATCTTACTGTACATAGGGATCAATAAGTATCTGTGGGATGATTAACTAAATGAACAGATGGGAGTCACACTCTCGACTACTCTTGCTTACTACCTAGCACATTAGAGTCAAACTTTTCCCCCTAAAATACTGATACTCCCTGATTTAGTAACACAGACTTTCTATTTGGAATATTACATACTCCTCTTAGGTTACATTATTAACTTTTTTCTCATAGAATTTGACCCAAGAGTTTGCCTCTTACTTCTTTTGTTTTAATTTCTTTGTTTATTTTTATTTTATTTATTTGAGAGTGACAGACAGACAGAGAGAGAAAGAGGCACAGAGAGAGATAATGGGCACACCAGGGCCTCCAGCAACTGCAAACGAACTCCAGATGCATGTGCCCTCCCTGTGCATCTGGCTTATGTGGGTGCTGGGGAATCGAGCCTTGAACTGGGGTCCTTAGGCTACACAGGCAAGTGCTTAACCACTGAGCTATTTCTCCAGCCCCACCTCTTAATTCTTAAGATTTTACTTTCTGTTGGGTCCTCAGACACCTCTATGTCCTGATACTCTACTATGGTTCTGATGATTATTTTTGCTCTCCTTTCTCGAATCATCTCTCTTCACTAGTAACACATTAATGATCTGGTTCCCTCCACCCTTTCTTCTTATTGGTGCCTTGTGAATTCACACCAGCAGCCTCTAAAACGACACACCTACACGTCCAGAAATGAATGACACTGTTTTTCTACAATGTGTCACAGCTACTTAAACATGAGCACCATTTTATTTGCAAGATGAAATGATTAGCTTTACATTTCTAAAGAGTACATGCTAATTATACATTTTTGATGAGGCACTGTGTGTATTTTGTCACATGTAAATAGCATCTTCTGATAAAATCTGAGTAATTAGCATTTCTATCTCCTTATCATTTCTTTATGTTTGGAAACTGCCAGCTTTTCTCAGTTAGTCCTTCATAAAATAGCTAGCATTATTGTGAACTCACATTTAAAAAATTATATTAACTGCCCTCCCTGAACTGAACTACTTACCCTTTTCCCTAAATTTTTGCTCACTTGATGGTCTCCGAGTACCCTCAGTCCTCCAAGCTCAGTATGTCGCTCTGCTGACTCCTGCCCTTTCTTCATCTGTCCTTTAATTGTTTGAGAGATATCTGTCAGATGTGGCTCATAACTCGCCATTCCCACTGTGAGTGTCTCTGCACAATGTTTCAGCATTTCTTACCTGAATGACCTTTTCTTTGTACCACTACTAAAATTATCTTCTAAAATGAAAATATTATCTCCAGCAAAGCCCACCCCCCCCTTTTTTTGGCACATATGCTGATACACAAAGTTTAAATCTGCTGTCAAGGAACTTAAAATACTGGGCTCATGCTCATTTTCAAGACATATTTCTTATCATTGGTGTGCTTAATTTTTAGGATCTTTTCCACACAGATGTTTTAGTCTAGAATTCTTCACTGGCTAAAGTCTGTGATTCCAGAGTCTTTCCTGACAAACATATAGATATTAAGATTATCACTCAGAGAGAGGTTGTCTGACTGTCTTCAAGTCTCAAGTCTGAGTAAAGGCCTGCCATTTCTTTTTCCCACTTAATACAGTTTTCTCAAGCTTGCCTTAGTTGTTGAAACATCTGCTACCCACCCAGTCATACATCTATCTATCCTTCCTACTATACATCCATCTTCATCTATCATAGATTCTATATATAGTTTGATGCTAACTGGAAAAAGTTAAATGTTGCAAAATAGAGGATTTTATACTATATAAAATCTATACAACTATAAGAAAGCAAATTTAAATACTAAATTTTTAACTTTTAGAATAATATTTTTGCTTATTTTTTTATTTCTATTTATTTATTTGAGAGCAACAGAGAGAGAAAGAGACAGAGAGAGAGAGAGAGAGAGAGAGAGAGAATGGGCACACCAGGGCTTCCAGCCACTGCAAACGAACTCCAGATGCATGCATCCCCTTGTCCATCTGGCTAATGTGGGTCCTGGGGAATCCAGCCTCGAACCGGGGTCCTTAGGCTCCACAGACAAGTGCTTAACCACTAAGCCATCTCTCCAGCCCAGTTGTTTTTTTTTTTTTTTTAGTGTCTGGAAACTATGGACATATTTTCATGACTATAAGAGATCATAATTCAAGGCCAGGTGTGGTGGTTTGATTCAGGTGTCCCCCATAAAATTAGGTGTTCTGAGTGCTAGGTTCCCAGCTGATGGAGATTTGGGAATTAACACCTCCTGAAGGCAGTGTATTGTTGGGAGTGGACTTAAGGGTGTTATAGCCAGTGTCCCCATACCACTGTTTGGCACACTCTCCTGTTGCTATTATCCACCTTATGTTGGCCAGGGAGTGATGTCCACCCTGTGCTCATGCCATTGTTTTCCCCTGAAATTGTGGAGTGTCCTCTTAAGTCTGTAAGCCAAAATAAATCCTTTTCCCCAAAAGCTGCTCTTGGTCAGGTGATTTCTGCCAGCAATGTGAACCTGACTGCAACACCTGGGATGTTGACTTATTGTTCCTTTTAGAAAAATCGATAAATTGGAAGGCTATCCACAATGCATAAGCCTGTGTTAAAACTCATCCAAGGGCTGGAGAGATGGCTTAGCGGTTAAGCGCTTGCCTGTGAAGCCTAAGGACCCCGGTTCGAGGCTCGATTCCCCAGGACCCACGTTAGCCAGATGCACAAGGGGGCACACGTGTGTGGCGTTCATTTGCAGTGGCTAGAGGCCCTGGCGCGCCCATTCTCTCTCTCTCTCTCTCTGCATCTTTCTCTCTCTGTCACTCTCAAATAAATAAATAAAAATAAAAACAAACAAACAAACAAAAAATCAATAAAATAAAAAACTCATCCGATACTCTCTTCTGTTGTTCTCCCCTGTCATTCACTGTTCATACTAGAGAATGTGCTGGAAATTGACCTATAATTTTCCAATGAGGGGTTTGCATCTCATCTATCTATCTACCTATCATCTATATATCTATGTATAATCAACCTATATCTATACTTTTTTTTAAAGACATCATTATCTGGCCAGTAAAGCTGGGAGCACTGATTTTTAAAGACTTGATATTAAGTAGGTCATTACACATGGTGTATTTTACAATACCAAGTCTACTGATATGGCTCTAGAACCCTCATAGAAATCATTATGAAATAGATTTTTGTAAAAAAAAGTTAAATATTTGCATTACGTAGCTTACAGAGAAGGGTAGAATATATTTTTCAAATGGTGTTTGTCTCAAAGTATGGGCATTTCTTGAGCTTTATGCACCAAATTAGCATTGTGGTTTTTCATGTGAAGTGCCCTTCACCATCTCATGTGTTTAAGGTGCTTGGTCCTCAGGTGGTGGTGCAGTCTGAAGGCAGTTCTGGGAGGTGGACCCCTGCTGCCAGAGATGTGATGTGTCACTGGGGGTCGGCCTGAGGTGTCTCAGCCTGGGTGTGCTTGTTGAAATTGGCTTGCCCTTGCTGCTTCCTCCTTGTGGATGTGGAGGGATGGGACACCTGGCTGTCTTTTCCTGCCACGCTTCCCCCACCCCATGGTGAAACTTCCTCTTGACACTGTAAGCCAGCAATAAGCCCTTTCCTTCCATGAGCTGACTCTGGTTGGTATTTTGTCCCAGGAATGAGAAAGTAACTGCTACAATAAGTTGAAGAAACATTCTCTGTTTTGGATAAAATAGCAGATAACCTATATTTTTATAATTTCAGAGAAAAGAAATGAATGATATAGGCTTACTTTCTGAATTTTGAAAAGAAGACTTTTAGATAAAAGCTGTTATCTTGACCTCAGAGAAGGAATGACACCATTTAGTACACTTTCTTTGGAGTATTTTCAACCTTCTCTGCTTCTGACCTCATAGGACCATATATTCAATGTATAATTTTACTATACTGGAGTGGGGGAAATTATCCCAGAACACTCATGCTCTCCTGAAAGCTGTTTCTGAGGATTCTTGGTATCCATGGCTACCATTTCATGAAGGGACAGGGAACTCCAGGAGAAGGCCTTTATTGATCTATGTCTCCCACTGTCCCAAATGCACAAAGGCAGGGTCCCACCATGTGTCCCCTGCATGGCCCTGTTAATTACTCCTATTACCTAAATGACCAGGAAACCCTGGAATAATGCATTTTTAAACTGTGAACTAACAATGGCCACAGGTTGGCTTTGATGATTTCAGACTGAAATCTTTACTACCAAAATTCCATGAGTTGGAAGATTAATTATATTTGTGTAACCCTTTTTCTTAACCAGTCACTAACAAATTGTAAATGGGCATGGGGTAGTTTTTTGTGAAATAATTTGGGGTTATTATCTCAAATGGAGTGCTGCTAATTTCGTTGGTGCAGTCAACATGCTGTCTGCAATACTTCTATCTCTCAGGGATGGTCTTACATCAAAATCTTTTGAAAATAAACCCAAACATTATTTAACTATCAGATTAACCTTCAGAGTTAATGAGATTCTCAATGAGTAAGTCCACTGCACTGTATTTAGCTTGGCTTTATAAAAACAAAATCAGAGATAAATTGACAATATAATGGAGGCTTTGCAGAACTGTTTCAGAGGGTTTTTTCCTCCCTCCTTCTTCTTTGTTTCAGAATTAGAGGTAGGTTTAGTTTTAGCAAAACCCTTAGGCTCCCCTCTCAGAGCTTGGCCAGATCGAGCAGTCCTTTACTAAGGGGAAGGTCCTCATTTGGGCAATTGACTAAACTTGACTGCAGTAGTATCAATTGTAAGTATATTATTGTATTCATTTTTCTAAAGGGCACGTCACTTTTTTCCCTCTAGGAATTTTTAGCAAGTGGTTAAAAATAACCTTTAAGAAAGGTTATATTGCTGCTGAGGCCTAACCAAACCTTTTGGATGGAAATCTACATCTATCATACTCAGACCTGTCAAAGTAAGTCTGGTGAGTAGTTCAGTAGACATAAGGTTGAATTCAAATGTCACTGCACCATGTTTTGTGAAAAAATTGGTTGGCCGAGGTGACCTTTGTGTGCCAACATTCCATTTTGCAGTTTGAAAGGTAAGGAAAAGCAAGCCTACCAAATTATGCAGTATCAGGACCAAATTTGAGAGTCCAGACAGATTCAAATTTTAATTCTGAAATTGTCAGCTTTAGCCAGACATCAACGTGAATCTAATCTCCTTTTGCATTTTCATTCATTTTTAGTTTGAAACTTTCCTTTAGGACTTAATGTTGGTCAAGAAAATGTGAGCTTAGCAATGATAGAAAAATCCACTGAAATGTCTCTGCTTAGCACTTGCTTTTCAGAAACAGTCTATACTTTTGAATGGTGCCTATTAACTTTCCCAAAGTTATTACCCAACCCTGAAAAACATCACAAAACAAAGTTAACAATTAGTCATTATAGACATGTATTAATGAGGAAACATCACTTGTGTGAGAAAAATTATACAGAATATAAATGCAAGTTACTTGAAGACTACCTGTTGAATTTTTATTTACTTGTAAACAAAACAAAAGGATGAATTGAAAACCAGTGGGGGGAAAATGGTTGTGTGCTCATTCTGTGAACACTTTTACATTGTGTGCATAGCTATATATATACAAATTCCAAATGTATGAATCATAAAACCAAATGAGTTCATTTTAAAAATTTATTTATTTATTTATGTTTGTTTATTTTTATTTATTTATTTGAGAGTGACAGAGAGAGAGAGAAAGAGAGAGAGAGAGAGAGAGATATTGAGAGAGAGAGAGAGAGATTGGGTGCATCAGGGCTTCCAGCCACTGCAAATGAACTCCAGATGCATGTGCTACCTTGGACAGCTAGCTTACATGAGTTTTATCCAGTGACATTAATCAAGATGAGCTAAACATTTTCGAAATCAGGACTCACATACAATACCAGTTATCATTTCATTCAGCCCTCTTAGGAGCAAAGAGATCTAGATAAGCAAATATGGGATTATTGTGTGCATACATTTATCTTGCCTTTACCTGCTAGCTCTTCTAGAATGTATGCTGGGAGCATGTGGCCAATTGAGCAATCACTAATTCTATGAGGACAAGCCATTATTACCATGTCTGTCTCTCAGATTCCACCTTCTCGTATTCAGTGACACCCTGCCTGGTAGCCAGCAACTCTGCCAAGACTCCTGATGCCTCTTTTCCTTCTCCTCTATTCCCTCTTTCTAGGTAACTTAATCCTCTCTGTTGCTTGACAACACTGTCTACGTGCTTATAACTCCCCAGAGTATAACTCCCAACTTCAGCACTCTTCTGCCTGAAGACTGTGATATGTATCTACAGACCACATGTCTTCACCCACAGAAGCCACACATATGTTCTTAACCTAATTTCAATACAAGTTTAGGTAGCTGAGGAAAATTTGGGTATAAAAATGTAGACATCTTATAGTCAATTAAAAATGTGTGTCTATTATTTCAGATACATTGCACACCTTTTCACTGAATTCCTTGCACATAAATCATGTTGTACACTGAGGCTACACATCACTTTTCTTATGAAAACTGATCAAGAGCATGTTGATTTTGCCTCTTAAAGATTTTAATGGTAGAATAAATGAAAATTTGTAGATTAATTAATGACTGTTGATAGTAAAAGCATTTAACAGACTTCACATTGTCTACAGTGCATGTAACAATTGTCTGGTTGTTTGATTGATTTAAATACTCACCCAATGAGTCACTTTATGAAAATAGATTAAAATCAGTATTATTAGTAGAACACAAATAAAATAACTGTTGCAAAATGGAGATTGGAAAGCTATGTTTTGAGTGTAAACACGATCTAATCAATGCTAGTCTTTTTACTTTCTATTTTTTAGAATACAAAAGATAAGAATAATATATATATATACACATATATACATTTATATATATTTATAGACATATATATAAATATATATAACATTCATTTACTTATGAGAGAGAGAGAATGTCCCACTGCTGCAAATGAACTTCAGATGCATGTGTCATTTTGTGCATCAGCATCTACATGGATAATGGAGAACACACTTGGGCCTTGGCACCTTTAAGCACTGAACCATGTCTCCATCCCAATTTTTCATATTTTTTAAGGATGATGAAACATATGCAATCTTGCACACACAAAGAAAACTGCAAAAGGGGGTAACATGCCATAGTGCCTACAAAGCCTCAAATAGTTAGTACCTGATTCTTTACAGAAAAGTCTGCTGACCTGTTTTGTAGTAGAACAAATAGCTCTGCATAATAATTCAAGCTGCTACTTGTTTCCTTATTGCTTAGTCTCACAAATAAATTTGAAATTTAGACTTTTTTTGTCCAGAGAAAAAAATAATTGCAAAATCACCTTGATCAAATATTTTTCAGTTTCTAAATAGTAAAAATGTTTAGAATCTAATCTTCCACTTAGTGAGCTGAGTGAAATTTCTAGTGACCATGTGGATAGCATTGAAAGTACATTTTAGATGTAACTATGAAACTTGAAGGAGAAGCAGAGGAAAAGGCATTTCAGATGCTGAAGCAACTTCACAGTAATAACATTCCCCAATTTCAAAGTAAAAAAAATTCATTAGGTATCAATTTAAAATATCATGGATGTGCTTTGGAATGTGGTCAGTGATTAGTTCATTAACATCTTTATTTAATCAGCATACATTTAATGAACACATTCTTTGTTCCAGGAGTTTTGCTAAGTGTTCTCTGGCAAAGTTACAAGACATACATAAAATATTTGTGATAAAACTATAGAAAGGCTCTGTGGCAGACATGCGTTAGATGCAAATGTGGGGAAAGTAGGAAAGATCACCTTTACGCCTATGTCTTTGGTTCTGGCTTTGGCACATTCCTGCGTCATTAGACTCTGCTGAGACTTTCTGCCCCATGGATGACATGTGCATTTCAGAGGATGCAGGGAAGAGAGTCAGGGAAGCAGGCTTGCTAGAAGCCAAGAGACAGGTGAGGTGAAAAGCAGAGCAGGATTCAATTCAGGATCAGTAAGAGAGTTAGCAGCGTGATTGTGATACTCCTGTGAGGACCGTTTTGTATTGCTGGAGCTTCCATATTTACATCCAATCATTCCCGCTTAATGTACCAGGTCACATACTGCCAATCAAATATAGCCTCTTTTTTTTTTAAATTTTTGTTTCTTGAGGTAGGGTCTCACTCTAGCCTGGGCTGACTTGGAATTTACTGTGTAGTCTCAGGCTGGCCTCGACTCACAGAGATCCTCCTATCTCTGCCTCTCTAGTGCTGGAATTAAAGGCATGCACCACCATGCCTAACCTCAAATATATCCTTTCTCCACGAGGTAGAAATCTAAGATAACACATCTTGTCCCAAGAGTTCTGGTTGTCTTTAGTCAGTTGTAACTATACCTGTAGCACAAGAACCAAATAGCATTATTTGTGTAACAAAGACCACAGAACTATTCCCAGTAGTATTTTACCTCTTAAGAGCTCACCATTGTCTATAAATTCATATATGTTCATCTAGGTAGAGCTCTGTGAAGCAAACACAGTCCTGTTTTCACTCATGCCTGCACAGATCATTGAATAACAGTCTTCGTGGTTAAGACACACCACTGAAAGCTATGCTGTGCTCAAGAGACCCTTGTACAAAGTGACTGTTCGGAGGAAGAAGGCTAGAAGAACAGAGGGAGACTCTGTGATTGCTTCTTATTCCAGGAATCTATGAAAAGCCTCTTGGGAAACTTCCCAGGGAAGATCCTGGGTACTTGGGCTAGGAATGACTATACTGATCCTGGAAGACCTGTGGTTCAACCTTGCTCTTCATCAGGTAACTCAAAAAGGAGGCACATCTCCACCTTCATCAAGTGAACTTGCTACTTCTCTTCCAGAATTCTCCCCATATGTGAATTGAATCACAGGCCATATTAATGACAGGGTCTTTTGTAAACTACCCCCCACCTTTGGTTGTGTGAACATTTCTGGGGGAAGGAGGTCAAGTGCAGTGCTATAGGCTTCTTGAATACATCTTTAAGGATCCACTAGACCCATATCAGAATTTCTGATCTCTGATCACCACTAACCCTCTTGCTGTAGGATCTAGATATGAGCATCTTAGCCTCTTGAGCCAGATATTCTGGATACCGTCTCTCTTTGGTTGAGAATCAACTTTTTTCCTCTCAAGTAGAAAGTAGAGTTCAAACAAAGTACTCCAGAAGCTTCTGCCTAGCACACAGACACATTGATGTCCTGGTATTTTCCAAATGATATGTGAATAAGTCCTAATTAATAGACAGGGTCATTTTTCCATACAAAGCTTGAGATCTTTTCTCTGTGGATCGTGAAGAAAGGCAGGACTGTCCTCTGCTGTGCAGATGTTACTCAAGAGGCTTCGGGGAGTAAAGCCATGCAGGGTGACATGGCATTGTCAGCTGCTCACTGCAGGAAAAGGAGGAGATTATTTTTATAGGGAGGCAATAAACTCCAAATACTATCATCACAGGCCTTCCCCTGGCCTCTTTGCCAGCACTCATTATTACTGCACAGCAGCCTCGGCAACTATACTTGTCAACACTGTGGGGAGAACTCTACAATCTGTTGGTGGACTCAGTAAATTGGGATTTGTCCTGTGAATATTGATGTTTTCAAATGCTTGGTCCTGGCAGCTTGGGAAGAGCCTGCCATTCAGAATGACATTTCATCCTGTGTATCATGATTAGTTTTTTTTTTTTTTTTTGTAGTTGTTTTGTTTTTCCAGCAGAGTTTTAAAAGTGTAACTGCTTTTGTAGTCTGAGGAAGAAAGAAGTACAAAGCTACATTTAGTCATGCATGTATAATTGGGGAGGCAAAGAATAGGGAGAGTTCAAAAAGGAAAAGCACATAGATTTAAATATATGAATTTGTTGATTGCTAATGTTTGCCAAAAGGGTTTGCATGAGTGTAAGTGCTACTACTTAAAAATAGAGGGTTTTAAAATATAATGAAGAGAGAACAATGGAACTAGAGTGTGGAGCTATTGACGGTGGAAACTGGGGAACATGTATCCAAGTACTTGGGCCTAAAGTGAATAAATCATGGGGACAGAATAACATAATTCGAAGTTGATGATGAGTCTATTTTAACTAGTATTAGCATACATATCTATTATTGTGAAGACTAGTGAATAATGAAATATTTTAATGGATATTAGAATAAGAAGGTTGTATATATATGTATACGGTCCAATAACATTGCCTGATAGAGACTAGGCTCTTATGTCAGATGATTTATTTTCCTTAGAGCATAGAAAGATGGGCAGAAGAACAGGATCTATCCATTTATTTTCCTTATTTATTACGTCACTCAAAAATGCGTATTCTGACTGTGATATACATAGTACTCTTATGGTCGCTGTTGTGCAGTTGCGAACAAAAGATGATTGTTTCACTGATATGTATTGTAGAGGAGGTAAACAATAAGCTACCTGAGAAGTAGAATTTATATTCTTGAGTTTTAGGCAACAATGTGCTTCCTGAAAATAAAGTTCTTCTTGAACTGCGACATCCACATTCCCTTCAGCGCTGGAGATCTGCTTGAAGGGCTTCTGGGTTCCGAAACTTATGCTGCTAGCCTCCTCCTCCTCCTCCTGATTAAAAAGCCAGACAGGGAATCATACCACTGGCTTCTTGAGTATTAGGAATTTGGCTCCCTCTGAATCACACCATTAGCCTTTCTCATTCATCACCCTGTGGACAGTGTACCTATCACTGGGCTCCTTAACTTCCACAATCACAGAAGCCAATTAGTATAATGAACTTTCCTTTATGTATTAGTACATACCCTCTTGTTCTGCTTCCTTGGAGAATCCTGACTAATACAATCTCTATCTTTGATGATGGCATAACAGTGACAGTTTTGACATGAAGGAAAGAACCTGTAAGGCTAAGCCTTCCATTTTCTGATTCTTTGTTTTCTACTCTCTCATCCCTTTCAGACAATTTTAATGAATCAAGGAGAGGGGAGGAGAGGGAGAGAGAGAGAGAGAGAGAGAGAGAGAGAGATAGGAAATCTGCTTCAGAGGAACTGAAATCAGTTCCATGTTCTTGCAAGTTAACTAATATCTTTAAGTCAAAGTACATGGCTGTGTGCATACTAAACCTTTTATTAGTTTCAATGCTTCCCATATTTAACTCATACATATATCAGGAAGTTAAGTTTTGCATGAGTTAAAGAAGGAGGATGTAGAGAAAATGTGAAAAAGTTCCTCTCTTGTTGTGCTTGGGATTGAGGCCAGGTTAATACAAATTACAGGTAAGCACTTTACCACCAACCTACCTCCTCAACCCTAGGACTTACCTATTCCTCAAAAGTAAACTGAGAAAGGATTTCTAGCAGGGATTATATTTCCTCCAGAAAGAGAGGAAATATAATTCTGGAGATGCTCCAGGAGTCTATTTCTGTATTTTGTTATCACTATACCATAATGTGTTTGACAAAGGATTGAAGAAAGCAGTGGGAAGATGAAACTCAACTCCAAACAACAGATATCATTTTGCCCTTGGTTTTACCTAATTTAGTGGGGAAATAGACAAATCCAATGATTCTCTTAATTAGAAAATATTTCATGAGACAATTCTGGGAGAGAAACCTTGTCACTGCATTTTAAAAGATTTTTAAAAATATATATAGTCTTGTGAATCTCATGGTTTCTTTGTGAAAGAAATCACTTACTGGCAAAAATCTATAATTACTGGGCTATATTTTAGGCTATCTATATTTAATGATCCCTTTCACTGTGGTTTGAATTAATTTTATTGACTTAATTTGGCCTTTCCATAAGATAATATAATATATTAATACTTTGTTGTGACAGTGGCTAATAGTCACCTATAAAGTGATCTATTATATGAGAGCATAGCTCATCATGAAAGGAAAAACATAGACACAACCAGTAATTTGGCTGTATAAATGACTACGCAACTAATGGAGACCTTTTAGTGTCACAAAACTAGAGAATTCCAGACCTGGAAAATGTGTGTGTGTGTGTGTGTGTGTGTGTGTGTGTGTGCATTCATGTGAATACATTGCAGGGGATTGAACCTATATACTTGTGCATGCAAAGCCAGTGTTCTATCATTGGTCTACTTTTCTAGCCCTGAACATACTAAGCAGTATTAATATTTCCAGCCTTTCAGTATCTGAAGGCTCCATTGAAAAGTAAGGTTAGCAGGCTGGAGAGATTGCTTAGTGGTCAAGGTGCTTGTCTGCAAAGCCTTATGGCCTGGGTTCAATTCCCCAGTGCCCATGTCAAGCCAGGTGAACAAAGTGGTGCATGCATTTGAAGTTTGTTTGCAGTAGTTGGAGGCCCTGGTGCACCCATTTTGTCTGTCTTCTTGCTATCTCTCTCTCTACTTGAAAATAAATAAATAAATTAATAAATTAATTAATTAATAAAAACATAAGGTCAGTGAAATGTGGGAAGGCAAAATAACTTGTTGAAAGTCTTAATGACAGTCTTAATATTTATACCACTAGTAATAATTACTTCATTTGGCAACAGAATAATGACAAGACAAATTGGTTAAGGGTTTTATTTTGACTTAGTTTCTTCTTTTTTGCTTCTTTTACCTAATTGAGTTTATGAGGAAAAAGTCTAGAAATTTATGAATCTTTCTGAGTTTTCAACCTCTCTTGGCTTCTAAACTGCTGTATGAGAACACATTTAATGGGCTAACCAGGGCATAGTCAAGTGCTTAGGAAATAAAGTTCGCATTTCCACTGGCAATATGGTTATTCCCTAAACCAAACACACAGTGTGAAATTAAACTGTAGCAATCACACCCTCTTGTTTTTTTTTATTGTAATCATGTACATTTTAATGATCAGACCATATTAGTTACATCTAATTTACTAATTAAGTGGTATAACATCTTGCGGATATATTTCTTCAGATGTAAAAAAAATATTTTCCAATACATGTATTCAGCTATGAATGATTTGTCACTGAAAGAGAAACAGAGATAATTTCTTCTTTTAAGCTTTTTGCTCCCCATTTTAAACAACTGGAATAATTGTTCCCAGAAGCTGCTACACCATACAACCTGGACTTTCTCCTTTGAAGTGTCTTTCTCATTGCAAGATCAAAAAAGTTCTGATAATTACATTAGGTAATTTTAGTATCATTATTTCTGTTGATAAGGTTTTCTTTATTAAAAAAATAAAACAAACACATAAAATTCTAGGCCATCCAGGCATTTTGTGGCAAAGCAGAAGTGTGATTAAAGTGGGACTGAAGGAGAACATGTTAAAATACTTTTGTTCCTTGTTGCAGTCAGGTTTGCATTGCTGGCAGAAATCACCTGACACAGAGCAGCTTTTGGGGAATAAAAGGTTTATTTTGGCTTACAGACTCGAGGGGAAGCTCCATGATGGCAGGCAAAGACAAGGGCATAAGCATAGGGTAGACATCACCTGCTGGTCATCATAAGGTGGACAATAGCATCAGGAGAGAGTGCCAAACACTGGCAAGGGGACACTGGCTATAACACCCATAAACCCACCCCCAACAATACACTGCCTCCAGGAGGCATTAATTCCCAAATCTCTATCAGCTGGGAACCTCACATTCAGAACACTTAAGTTTATGGGGGACACCTGAAAAACTACCACACTTCTGGACACCAACAGCCTTGTCTTGCTTTATGGAATGCATCTTCCCAGTAAGATGTGTTGAAAATTATTACTTTACAGGCATCAAGAACTTATCTTATAAACTGTGTCTAATTAAAGTGAATAATTTTATTGGTCATGCTAAAGTTTAGAAAACAATGACATGGGGCTGGGGGATGGCTCAGATGTTAAAGGCACTTGCTTGCAAAGCCAGAGAACCTGTGTTCAATTCCCCAGGACCCACATAAAGTCAGATACACAAAGTAGTGCATGCATCTGGAGTTTGTTTGCCTTTGCAGAAATCCCTGGTATGCCCATCCTCCTTTCCTTCCTCCTTCCCCTCCACTTTTTCTCTCTTCCTCACTCTCTCTGCTTGTAAATAAATAAAATATTTTAAAAAGAACAAACTGATATTAGGGGCAGCCTGAATATTTCCTTGAACATATCTGGAAGTATAAAAAATACATTTGAATATCGGCTAATAACAGATTTTTTTCTGGCATTGTGAGACCGTTTGCTCCTACTATTTAAGGTATTTAGGATTTTATTTTTGAGATAGGTGAATACTAGACAAGAGTTAAAGCTTACAATTAGGTCTGTTTGCAAATATGTCACAGCCATATTTAGATCATGCAAGTGTTAGTTGGTTTGTATAGGTTGACTACAATTCCTTGCAGGAAAACGATTTACAGCAAGCCGTTTTGTTCAGAAACATTGGTTGCTGTCATTTCTGAAGGCAGGCGGAGGCAGGACAGGAGGCTCTCCTTAGTCCGCCAGTCAGGGGATGATGCTGACATTGCAGTTGGCATTGATGTTTTGTAGCAGGCACTGGAACAATCCACTGGCCAGATGGCCAAATTGGACTGAGTCAAAACATTCATTAGCATACAATTCAGTCATTTCTCTGAGTGGACAGTACTTCAGACCCCACAATCATTACTATTTGGCTGCTGAGAATAAAAGTGAAGGGTATTTTTCCCTGATCCAGTTTCTTTCCCACTAATAGATGCCCTTGGAATGCACATGTCCTAGGTACTTAGGTCCAGACTCTTGTGGAGCAAGAGAGAAAAAAGTAGATTTCCCTCAGTTGAAAAGATAAATACTTGAGGAAGCAAGCAGTTGTCAGCTTTGAGGAATGTAAATTGTTTGTACATGAACCTTTAGTAATCTCTAGGGAATATCATGGTGATGGGATTAAAACTGAGCAAATTTTACTTTTGGACCAACATTTCAACTTCTAGGAATTCATCCAAATGATGAATTATGCATGTGCACAAAGATTTAACTACAAACACATTCATGATAATATTACTTTTAATACAGAAAAATGGAAGAAAGTGAATGGTTTATACAATTCAGTCACTCATTCAAAAAAAAAACAACATTAAAGACAGCTGAAAACAAATTGTTCTATTTGGTTATCAAGAATAGATTGAATCAAATACTAATGACAATATATGCAATGGAATATTGCACCATACTAAACAGTGTTGTAGAATAATACTCAACAAGATGGGAAGATGTCATTGTTTTCTTGGAAAAGTAAGTAGCACATTCCAGGAGTACACCTTGTAATATTTAGCCCTATTTTAAGGGTACTGTAATGAATTCATATGTCTTTTCCAATAAAAAAAATGAGAGACATTTTCCTAAATAACTCAGAAAATAATCCATCAACCTAAAAAGCAATGTATAAATCAGTTTATAGTGATGAAGCCTCCAACGGAAAGAGCAAAGACAATGAGAACTCACTAATCTCCCACTGTGTGCTGCCTTACAGAGGTCATGGGCAGCACGAGTCACCTAGAAGCTTTTAGTGCAGATAGCTTCTCAGAGAGTTGAGTGGGCTACTGACCACTATCAAGTCTCTACATGCAGGCATATGCATAATCTTCGGCTGTCATGCGCTGTGCTCTCTATAGGAAAGGGTGATATAGTGCCATTCCTTCCCTGCATATACACGCACGCATGCATGCACACACGCGCGCACACACATTTTGACTGCCCTGGGCATCATGGGGTCATTCCATCACATGTTTTCTGCTTTGTTCCATTCTTATCAAACTTGATTTCATGGTTCTAAATGCTTTGGTAGTTTTCCCCAACTTTCCTGGCCAAGGCTCCAGACACTGCTAACTAACCCCTGAGCAGATACATAAATGGCCCATGAGGGTTATAGTTATTGGTACCTGTGTGCTGGGGCTTTACAGGCAGCCAACATTGTGTCAGGAATCATGATATTTATTTGTTGTTTATTTGCATATGTATGTATATATTGTGTGCACGCATGTGTGTGTGCATGTTCCTGTGTCGATGGGGCATATACTTATGTATGAGTGTGCACATGCATGTGTGTGTGCATGTTCCTGTGTCGCTGGGGCATATACTTACGTATGAGTGTGCACATGCATGTGTGTGCATGTTCCTGTGTCACTGGGGCATATACGTATGTGTGAGTGTGTGCATGCATGTATGTGCATGTTCCTGTGTCGCTGGGGCATATACTTACGTATGAGTGTGCACATGCATGTGTGTGCATGTTCCTGTGTCACTGGGGCATGTACTTATGTGTGAGTGTGCGCATGCATGTGTGTGTGCATGTTCCTGTGTCCTGGGGCATATACTTATGTATGAGTGTGTGCATGCATGTGTGTGCATGTTCCTGTGTCGCTGGGGCATGTACTTATGTGTGAGTGTGCGCATGCATGTGTGTGTGCATGTTCCTGTGTCCTGGGGCATATACTTATGTATGAGTGTGTGCACGCATGTGTGTGTGCATGTTCCTGTGTCGCTGTGGCATATACTTATGTATGAGTGTGTGCACGCATGTGTGTGTGCATGTTCCTGTGTCGCTGTGGCATGTACTTGTGTGTGAGTGTGTGCATGCATGTGTGTGTGCATTCCTGTGTCGCTGGGGCATATACTTATGTATGAGTGTGTGCACGCATGTGGACTCACTTATGTGGAGGCAGGTGTTGCTGCAGGGCGTCCTCCTCAACTTCTCTCCCCCTTGTTCTATTTTTTAAATTTTTATTTACTTTATTAACTTTCTTGAGAGAGAGAGAGAGAGAGAGAGAGGGAGAGAGAGAGAAGTGGGGGGGGGAGGGCGAATGGGCACACCAGGGCCTCCAGCCACTGCACACAAACACCAGATGCATGTGTCCCCTTGTGACTCTGCCTTGCGTGGGTCCTGGAGAATGGAACCGGGATCCTTTGGCTTCACAAGCAAATGCCTTAACCTGCTAAGCCATCCCTCCAGCCCCCCACCTTGTTCTTTGAAAAGGTCTCTTGGTGAACATGGAGCTCCCGTGTCTGGCTAGACTCTCTAGCCACAATGCTACAGGGATCATTCTGTCTCTGCTTCCTGAATGCTGGATTAGAGACATGCATTGCCATGCCTAGCTTTTACGTGGCTTCTGGGGATCCAAACTCAGGTCCTTGTGCTCCTACGCATTGGACATAGGCAGGGCCCTGGGTTAAAGCAAACCTAAGCTGTCTGACATGAGGGACTCAGGCTGTGGAGGGGTCGCAGCAGCCTGAACCGCTTGTCATATCTTGGGGACCTGACTGACATGGGAGCCCCTCCCCCCATTCTCGGGGGTGGCACTGAGCCAGGATCCTCCCCCCATTCTTGGGGGTCGCAGTGTGCCTGGCCCCCAGACAAAATCTCAGACCCCGAGATTGGCAGGAAATAAGGCCACTCGCTCTCCAAGTACAGGATACCTGGATATTCAGATAAGACTTAGGCTTTGCCCATAACCCTGAAGCCTTTGGCCAGTTGCCTAGGAAACTCATTATATGGTGTCAGCCAGCACCTTTGCAAAGCCCCTGCCCCTGTACCCTATACCTTCCCTCTGCCATTGCATACATGCTAGAATGAATGTCCCCACATGCTTATTAGGCATTAGCAAGCAACCTTAGGCATCCAATCCCCTTGGGTCCCTCTTCCCACCCTCAACTGCTTATAAATCCATTTCCCTGACAATAAGCGGAAATCTGCTCACCGAAACTGTCTCCCAAAAGTCTTTATTTTCACACACTCACTACCACAGTTGCCTGGGACACCTTGGAGGGCCGTGGCTGGCCCAAGGACCCGGGAACCCACAGTGCAGCAAACACTTTATGGGTTGAGCCATCTCTCTAGCCTCAGATGGGAACATTATAAATGGCCAACCCTAGGCTTTGATGGATTGGCAGTCAAAATTTGGTAACAAAGTTCTGGCTCATTCGGTACACGTCCCGATAGATGGGATCAGCTGTAAAAATGGAGAAAGGCCAAGCCAGAGAAGGCTGGCCAGGGCATGGTTTTGGCCATATGGGAAGTGATGATTACCCCAGCCTGTGAAGGACTGGGTGGCAGCTCATGGTAGAGCATTTTCCTGGCATGTGCTAGGCTTTGGCTTTGGTCTCACCACTGCAAAAACAAACAAATAAACAAACAAACAAAGACAATCTTCAGCTTAGAAGTTTATCAAAATCCTGGCTCCTCAGGGAACCAGGGATATTGGCAGCAAGAACACAGTCATGGGCGAGGCCATTTCTGCCTATTTCTGCATATGAGGGAGTTCTGATCAGTTAATAACAGTGTGCTTTACCCAGCTCCTCTGATACCTGTGGGAGTGTGGCTCTCATGCAGTCAGTCTGCCCACGAGGGAGATAAGGACAAGCACCCAAGGGTATTAGGAACTTCCACTGAAGAAGATCAGATTTCTCTGGGTTCATGTCGTCCACTGGAGAGCATGTTACTGTCCATTTTCCTTGAACTTTTCTTCACTTCCATAGAGAAACTATTGACCTCATAATTACCAAGAAAGTTTAAATGAAGCTCTTCTTATGGAACAGAGCGAGCTTTCCCTGATTTTGTGACTCTCATGTGTGTTAGGAAGCTGAGCTCAGCTCTCTTCTGCATTCTAAACTGCCGAGTGATGGCCTCCAGCGCTACCCGCCTGAAGCAGATAATGCTAACACTTGTGTTTTGTGACTTTGGACTAAAACAAACAGAAGCAAAGAGAAGCTAATCTCCAAAATGAATGCAATGTAATTAAGTTAATCTATAGCCCCTGTTCATGAAGGAGAGCTAATTATGAATCAGATGTTTAGTTTTGGGGGAATTTTTATGCAGGGTACCTCGAATATACCTATTGTAATAAATTACCTTTAAGCATACACACAGGTCTAGCAGTGGAGGCCCACGGGAGCTATGCTTTTACTTTAGATTTAAATTTGCCTCCACTTCTGGAAGGCTTGAGGGTTTTAAGTGATTAGGATCTACGTGCCAGGACTCCAGAGTTCAGTTTTGGAATGCTCTGACTGCAATTAGAGAACCCATTAGCAGGGTTTTTGTTTGTACACAGGCAACGTGAGGTGCAACGTTGAGCGGTGATTGATGAATCTGATCGATGGAGACAGTCAACTAAAAGAATTCAGGCCAAGACATAGCTTTTTATCATTAACTAAAGTTTTCAAAATGTTTTAATTTTCTTAATAATTGTTTTAACTGGCTTCAGACTGTGCCTGGATATGTACCATTTCAAGTTGCATACAAATTAGAAAATACCTTAGACCCTACTTTTGTTCTCAACCTTATGGGTGTTTAGATGGCTTTTTCTGAACTTGTCTACACTCTGTCTCATGTTTGGTCCTTCACTAGGTCCCAGGAGACATGTGTTATAACATGTTCTTTCAGCAGGTGGTCCAAGTGTGATCTCAAGGGGAGAGAGAGGCATGAAAAGGGAAGAAGCCAGTACTTACTACTGCCTGTGTCAATCTGCCCTTGCTCCAGTGGCCAATGCAAGCTTCAAAGGCCAGCGGCAAGTGCGGGGTCCCTGCTGTGAGGCAGCCAGGACATGCCAGGTGAGGCAGGTGTGCAAAGGTTCCTCCGTGCATAGTGGTTCTATCAGAGTGGAGATGAGGAGGAGGCTTGCTTATCTAAGACACAAGTAAGTATTGATTATTACCAGACTGTGACATCTGGAGAAATCTAATTCTGTGGCATAAGTTCCATTCCACAGAGGGCTTGGTCAGCCTCTCTATGTTAGCCATGTTAGCCAGTGTCTGCATTTGGGGTGGACAGTACTGTACCAGCACACCAAGACATTGGGGAAAGGAAGTCAAAGTTTGGACTTCTGTGGATGAATAGATGAATCCTAATAATAGCTCTTTGAGAACATAGGCTTCACTCAGAATGTTACACTTTATTTCTGGTTTGGAAAAACAAAAGTTTATATAATGAATGTTGTGTTTTTCATTTTCATTTTTTATTTGCTCTGCACAATATTCTTATGAGGAAAAGCTATTATTTACTTATGTATAATTGGAGACTCTGAGGCTTAGAGAACCTAACAAGGTTGAAGGAGAACATCTTGGCTATGGAGTATTGATTTAAAGGTTTAATACTGTGATGCTGTTGTTATTCCCATTGCCAGAAAGTGTTGAAACCAGCCACTGGACAAACATCTAGGACTGAGGGGTTCTGATTGGTCGTGATCATCTCTGAGATGAGACAGTGACATGCAGACATCTGGGACTGAGGGGTTCTGATTGAAAGAATGTAAGAGCCACAGGGTGGGAAGGAATATCCAGAGACATAGCCCTCCCCACAATGTCTGATGGCTGCTCTCACAACTCCTAACCTACAAACTACGTGGTGAACACCAGCAACCCCACTAAGGGGCACCTCAGTGGAATATGGGCATGGAGGAAGGAAAGGATGGTACCAGCATATATTCTGTCCATACAACATTTCTACTTAAAAAAACAAAGGTAAAGTGGAAAATGCTAGGCTTCTTAGTGAATGTGTAAGTGGCTATGTATGTGTGTGTTTGTGTGTGCACACCTACACACTATGGTTGTGAAGTGAGACCACTACAGCATGGAGGGTAAGTTACAGAATTACAGAAGGTTGTGGTGGGAGGATAACTCTGGGATTACCTAATACAACCCCCCAAATTATGGTTGAGGAAGAAACTGATGTCTAGGGAGATTAAGTGCTCAAGGTCTTTCAGCCAGGCTACCCACTTTTTGTGTTGATGTGAAGTAGTAATTTTACATGAAGAGGATGACTTCAGCAAACATATCTTCACATTTTTAGACAGCGTCATTTTAAAATCTAACTTACTTTTGACTCCAAATCTACTGATGTGTTCTTGGACACTCATATGTCAGGACTCAAATGACACCTCTAATGTTATATTTCACTTCCAGAAGTGGCAGGGAGGTGACTAGTCAGACGGTTTGTTCCAATAGTTCTTGCTATGGTGAATGTCTTCATGTAGTGGTGGTTGAGTGTGCCCATTTCCAGGTGAAAGAGAAAGATGACCCATAGTTTTCTAAGAAGGTGGTTTTTCTGTTCTCATGGTCCCTAATCTCGTTCCCCTTGAATTCCTCTGCTCCTTCCCCTTTGCCTTGCACTTGCTAATGATGGTCCTTCTTTCTAAAATCTTGGGACTTTCCTCTTCTCTACTGAAGTCATGGCCTGGAACTGGGTAGTTACTTCAATAAGATAGGTTGACAAAGGCTTCAGGTTTTCTAAGGAGGGGAAAGACCTACATAAATAATGAACATGTGTACAAAGTATTACAGGTTCCCCCAAAATGCCTTCCTATTGGAAACCTATATAGCTAAGAGTCTTGGGCCCAGCAATGCAGGATTCAAACTAACTGTAGCTGTAATTTCTGTGTCACTTCTTCCCTTTTGATTCTCTTTTAGATGAAGTCTCATGTCATCCAGGCCGGCCTTGAAATCACCATGTACGTAAGGCCAGCCTTAAACGCCATCTTCCCGTTTTCACTCCTTCCGCGCTGGGATTATAGGTGCATGCCACCATGTCCAGTAGATCACCTAAAAAAAAAAGAGTGGAAACATGAAAATAACTGAAAACAGAGAGACAACTTGGGGATAATTTTGCTGCTAGCACTATATTCCTTATGGAAGATTCAGACAGAATTTTATAGCCACTCACACTTCATTTTGCACATTTAATTTAACTTGTGTGAATTCCTATTAATGGGTAAATACAGGCTTAGAGTAATTGTCAGGTGTGCCAAAAGCTACATGGTGGGATGTGGGTCTGGCAGCCAGACCGTGGCACCTCAATGTTGGCTTGTTTCCCTCCTCCATTTTCCTAGGAAAATAGCCACCATCACTGGTGACCAGCAGCAGTGGGAAGAAGTGTGTTGTGTCAGGCAGTGGTCACGATGGCTCCCGCAGGATGGATGAGGCTCCTGCAAGAATCTATCAGCGTTGTACTGAACTTTTTCTTCATTAGATGGGAGCCTTTGGCAGGTGATGCTCCTTTGATACTTTAGCCTTGAAGTTGGAGCATAGTTTTTTCTAGATAAGTAAGAGATTTGAAATCAAGGAGATCACTTATCTTCCTTCCTTCCTTTGAAGCCCCGTGCCATATAGTTAGAGGCCCAGTAGTTTATCATGGGTGATTCTTACTCCTTCCTCACAGAACAGTCAAATGCAGGATTGTTTTCACATCGTCCCAGCCGTGGCAGGCTCCTGAGATTTTGTACAACGTGCATAAACTGTGTGTGAATGAAATTTCTTGGCTGATGTCCTACTAACGAGACCAAGCGGTATAAAGTTCCTAAACCACTAAAGCTAATCTTGACATTTCTTTTGTTCCTACAAGATTGGCCAGTGGATTCTGCCAGCTGTGAATGAAGAAGATGAGAGACATCATGTATCTTATCATAATGGAGAGAAAACACTGTCGATGGCAATAAAAAAGAAATCAAGGGACTGACAGTGCTATTTTCTTGTGATTGAGCTGTTTAGAGGAGGAGGCATTCCTCTGCATTGGCTGTACTCCTTTAGTCAAAAGCATTTTACCAGTGAATGGCACAGAGTTGAATGAGGTCAAGGTCATAAGTCACACTTGAGACAACCCAATTCATGCTCTGATTCACCAACTTGTCTCTGTTTCACAAGATATACACTGACTGCTATGTATGTATGCGTGCATCTACAAATGTCTACCTTTAATGATAGAAAAACAATGGAGCTGGGTGTGGTGGCACATGCCTTTAATCCCAGAATCTGGGAAGCAGAGATAGGAGGATTGCTGTGAGTTCGAGACCACCCTGAGGCTACATAGTGAATTCCAGGTCAGCCTGGGCTAGAGTGACACCCTGCCTCAAAAACAAAAAGCAAAAACAAACAAAAAAAAAAAACAACAAAAAAAACCAATTGTCTGTCAATGTTAGAAAAGCAATGGCATTGGAAGTTTACTAGAATGTTCCCTGGCTGATCAAAGTTTTACAGGCCCACCCTCCATACTGTGTGGTGGAGGAAAGAGGTTGCCCTCAATATAGAAAAAGTAGTCCCTGTTTTCACTCAGAAGCCTATACTTTGACACTGGATACAGAATAAGCCATTTGACTTTCAGAATTTCTATCTTTATATTTGCAAAATGAGGACAGTTAAATGAGAAAAGTGTACGAAAATCAACTTGTGTATGTTTTTCATTCTTCACAGCTCTTTTAGGCATTCCATTTACAGAGTGTTTTATGGGGATTGAATGGACTACTACATACTAAAGTGTGTTATACGTGTAAACTGCTACACACCTGCATGTTATTAATATTGTTATCTTCCTCTGTGTTTGCATACTCATTGTGGGTGTGTGCACATACATATGCATGAGGGAAGGAGACAGTATGGACCAATCTATGTACGTGTCTACTTGGTTTTAAGCTCTGTGCAGAAGACAGCTTAAAACGATGTGAGAAGGCGAGCAGTGGCATATCTACTAGTTTTCAATAATCAATTCCATTTAAACCACAGACTCACAGGAGAATGACATCAGCCTCCTAGAGGAGGCTGTACTGCGACTCTGGGTGAGATTGGATCTGCCACTCTCAGCCTCTGAGCAGAGAGAATGTGTCTGTGTGTTTTAATAGGTTTCTATGGCGGCGTGACCTTTGCAGACCATAGGTGAGCCCACTCTAGTTCCTCAATCTGAAGCCTTTGGAGGCACGTATGGCCTGGAGGGGAGAAGGTATTTGCTAATCGATAACACTTCCAGTCAGCAAAAACCTACATAAGCTCAATTTTGCAAAATCTTATAACACTTTGTGACAAAGTCATTTATGAATGTTCTGTAGCCTTTAAAAGGCTCTTTGTATACTCTGTCAGAATTCCAAGCAATGAATTTTACTCGGTTTCTAAGGGAGAGAAAAGTCTTCCATTTAATTTTTAAAGGAGTCTATGAATAAATTTCAGTCGGCTTGAGTTGGCGACATCTGTTGTTTATTTCAGAATTGGAATCATGAAATGTTAGATCTACCAGGGACCTTAGAGACTCTTGCGTCCAGTGGTTTTTGAACTGGGATTTGTAGAGAGTGGGAAGTCATTGAAGTTGCCTCTGGGGTCCCCACAGACAGGCACAGATGGGGTTGATGGTTGGTGGGATACCAAGAACATCAGTCCATTTAACCAGAGTAGCATTGTTTCTAAATGATTCACATATTAAAACTCATGATATTGTTTTATTTAAATATTTTCTTTCATTTAGAATGTTGGCAAACTACCAATCTACTCCAAATCCTTCATTTTACAATTGAGGATTCTGGGCTTTGGGAGAAGTAATTTTTATGATTGTTAAGATAGTGGGTAGGTAGCAGCTAGATCGAGTGATTTTTATTTCAGCTTTACATCAACAACACGAGAGCATGTTGGAGGAAGGGGAGCAAAAGATGGTTATCTTTCCAGTGAGAGGAGGGAAGTCCATATTAGTGAATAATTAGATGCATTTGATACTGCTGATTATCTCCTCTGTTTCTTTATCTAGTGCTGTGAGGCATAAAACACAAGAGGACCCAAATTCTACCTATGATTTCTGGGGCAAGAGAGTAATGGAGAAGAGGGTTACGGACCAACCTCAGATATCTAAACACTTAGAATTCAATCAAAACAGATGGAGAGCAGTGATTGTTAGGAGGAAAACCAAGGTGACATGGTATTATGAACCTAAACCTGAGGTTAATGGCAAGACCCTACTGCTGAAGACATCATACACTGTCAGCACGGATCATGGGAAGATCTGGTTGGAATACAGAAGAGACTCAGTCTCCCAACAGCCAATCTAGTGCTGGAAGGTTCTATATGAGCTACCAGGGGAAAGTGGCCAACATCTGTCTGAGCAATTCAAAGTCTAAGTGACTCAGAAGCAAACAATCTGACGTGATGCTCACACAAGTGCAATAGTGGCACACAGCCATGCTGGGTAACCAACTGCTCTTGGATTGGCTAATGGATCCACTCAGTGGAAAGGAAACCATATCTGGAACTAGGAAACAAGTCAGAATCCTATCCAGATAATGATTCTGCTTTCTATTGTCAAGCTCCCACTAATCTCACACTATAAATGTATCTAAACCCTTATAATTCTCTCTAACTTAATAATGGTTATCACATGTAACTGGTGCTGACTTCACTCTCTGTTGGACAATCTGCTTCTCCTTTTCAAACAGGAGTGGGATCTGAGGAGTAAACGACCCAGTGCACTTCACCCCACCCATTGCTGAAACCACAGAGGAATTCTGGAAATGAGCAAGAGTGCTGCTTTCTCGGTAAACCTGACATCATCACAAGGGTGAAGGAGATAGCCACTGAGGACACTCAGCACCTATGAACCTGAATGTCAGTGTGTATTAATGGATCACCCTACTGTGCTTACTAAGGCTTGACACCTAGTGGATATTCAGTTGGTGGTATGGGTATAGTAATTAGTTTTGGTAGTCCAATTAGTTGGTAATAAAGAACCATCCATTTTGAAGAATGTGAACATGCAGCATATGAACTTCCATTTTGCTTCCTGGTTTACAGAGTTCAAATATAGGGAGATTACATTATGCATGCATTTTTGTAGTTATGACAATTCTAACTTTAGTATTATGACTTTTAGAATGGAGAGTGCAGTGAAAATATATGGAAAATTTATATATATATATATATATATATATATACACATATATATATATAAGGTGGATGAGGAAATTATAAGAGGGGCTGATATGATTTGGACCAATTCCTTTGGTCTATGTATGTATAATGGCACAAGGTTGTATTTGTAAGATTGGATTAGTTTACATAGATGCATCCCTAGTCCATATTTTATGAACTTGGGCATTTAACATGATTTAGTTCCAAGGACCATAATAGGATACAAGAAGTCAGAGAAAACACTATATACTCAAGTTCAGAAAGGCCTTGGTAATGTGCATGCAACGTTGAGAAAAACATTTTACAACAATGCAAATTATCTGAAATAAAATCCAATGGTGGAAAAATACAGTGGAGATAATCATATATTAATTTTATTTATTGTATGAGGATTTATGACTAGGAAGGAACTCCATTACATTAGTTATTGACAATTTTAATAAGATTGAGTACAATTTAAAAGCTTCTGCATAACAAAGAAAACAGCAGAGCGAAGAAAAGACAGTGAAGTGAATGGGAGAAAAATCTTTGCTACCTATATATTTGATAGGGGCTTAATATATTGAATTTCTAAAGTACTCCAGAAATTAAGTACCAACCCCCAATAATTCAATCAGCACATGGGCTAGTATTGAATGTATATTTCTCACAGGAAGAAATACAAATAGCCAACAAATGTTTAAAAATTATTCAACATGCTCAGCTATCAGAAAAATTCAGTCTAACCCTACTTAGGAAGGCTATTAATAAGAAGCCAAATGACAACAAGTGTTGGTGAGGATGTGGAGAAAAAATAGGAATCCAAACTCTTATACATTACTGGTGGGAATGTAACCTGATGCAGCCTGTTTGTAAATCAGTAGGGAGTTTCTTGAAAAAAGTAAAAATGGAATTGTGATATGAGGGCTGGAGAGTTGGCTGAGCCATTAAAGCACTGGCCTGCAAGCCCAAGGACCCATGTTCCACTCTCCTGATCACAGGTTAGCCAGACTCACAAAGGTGGTGAGGCAAGCACGAGGTCACACATGCCCACTAGGTGGCGCAAGCGTCTGGCATTCAATTGCAGGGGCTGAGGCCCTGGCAGCCAATTCTCTATCTTCTCTCTCTCTCTAAAAAGATGATATCTAGCTATCTCATTGCTTATTACATGCCTGAAGCATTCTATGTCAGCAAAACATGGAGGTTTTTGGCACATCCACATTACTGCTTCACTATTTACAATGGTCAAGAAAGGGAATAACCCTAGATGTCCATCAAAATGTGAATGGATAAGAACATAATATATATACACAATGGAAGATTATTCAGCTACAGAGAACAATGAGATTATGATATTTTCAAGAAAAATGTTGGAACTTGAAAATAATATTAAGGAAAATAAGTCAGATTCAGAAATATAGATACTTTGTTTTCTGTCATACTCAGAATCTGGAGTCAAATACTTATGTATATATGTAGAACAGGAAGCGGGAAGGGAACTAAGAGAGGAAAAGGTCTCAAGGGAGTGTGTGGGCGGAACCCAAGGTGGGTAAGGAACAAAGTCTAAAGACATGTATCTGTGAAAATGTCACAATCCAATTACTTTATATGCTCATTTAAAACAATTAAAAATGATATGGGCTTAAACCTTTCTGAATGAAGAGGAAAATCAAATTAATTGAGTATGTGTGTTAGATGATTTGCTTTGCATAGCCTGGAGAGGTGACTGAGGCCGGTGACCTCTTGTCCTAGTGGTTCCTAACTGTAGTAGCAGACAAATTGACTTGACATCTTTACACACAGATGTTCTACAAGAATTGTAGTTTGAGACAATCGGACGATGGATCCTAATAAGAACAAGGAAGAGAAGAGAGAGACAACAATCTAGAGGGATGAGGAAGAAATGATATTTCAGATAAGAACCTCTACTGTCAGGCTTGTTCTTGCATTTTATTGGTTCATCCTTGGGGAGTGGTCACACTGAATGAATGTGTTAAGGAAACAGAAGGATAAAGCGGTCCATTCCCTCGTCTATCCTGCCAACCCCTTGCCGTCCTGTTTTCCCTCAAGGTCTCAATTTAAAGCCCTGGGGTGGAGGTTAGCAAGTGTAGCTTCTGGTGTGCAATAGTGTTCGCTGAATGGGACACGCGAAAGAGGGCAAATCACTGAATCAACAAGTGAAAGGCTATTCTTCCAGAAACTGCTCCTAGAAGGAACTATGTTGCCTGACCAGAGAGGAGATAGACATTGCATAGCTGTATTCTTATCCAAGCACACGTTATCACCCACTAACATTCTATAAACACCTGCCTTCCTAATATGTCACGTCATCTAATGTTCACGTGGAGAGAGAAGAAATGGTTTTGACACCTTTTTATGGCCAACAATATACCATTATCATAACTCAATATATAACTACCAATATATACCTGGTTGAGAAAAAGGAGCAATTTTATCTAGTTGCCTCTAGCCTCTAAAATAGTTACTTATGAGGTTTGTGTATTCCTTCATGCCATTTTTGCATGATACATATATATATATATATATATATATATATATATATATATATATATATATATGGTGTGGCATTTTTCTAAATAATGAAGGAGAAAGGTAATGCAGATTTGGATGCAATTTGGGAATAATGTTATTTCCTATTCAACACACTAGTCATTTCCAGCATCTTAAATGGAGGCAGTTTTTCAGTGAGAACATAATTTCTAATATGTTTTTTCATAGCAGGTTAAGACAAGTATTCCTGTGAGGTATACACACTTAAATATTTTCATACTCTTAGGAACTGTCTGGCCTCATTTTTTCCTCCTTAGCAGGAATTACTTTCCTATGAGTTTTCAGACATTGCTAAAATGTTTTATTTACTTTTCTTATAATGACTTCAGTGATTGAGTCATACATCAAACTTAATCATCAAGCCTCAGAAAACGGACAAGAACTAAAAAAAAAAAAATGCATACTAGGGGAATGCTTGACCTTACTAATTTTGAGGAGGAAGCCTAGTGCAGCTGTCTTCCTGTATTTAATGTCCATACTCCTGAGAACCGAGTGCCTCGCAAGTCACCATGCGTTTCTACTCAGAACACAGCTTTGCGTATAGTAGAAATACCATGTTTGTCACTTAGAACTTATTGTAAAATAGAGTTGGATATTGATGATCAGCTTCATGTCAAGGTAGTGTGTGTTATGTTTGATGGTGTTGCAAGCAGTTTAATTGGTCTCCATGGAATGTGAAGTAGCGAGGGAGAAGAAATCCCGTGGAGGCTCAGCAGTGGCACTCACCCTGAAAGGAATGCTGAGCATTCTGTTTTGTAGGATCAAAGATGCCCTGGCTTGGAAATTAAACACCCCCCTGCCCCCCACACACTCATGAATACAAACACAAGCATCTAATAATAAAAAAAGGCAGGATAATTAAAACTGGATGTACTTCTTTCAAATCGACCAAAAATCTGCTGTTAGAAAGACTTCTTTTTCTGCAGTGAGCTATTTTTGTGGTACTAATAATTGGGAGAAAAATCTAAGCCCCGTAATGAACTGGCGGATGTCACCCAGGTGATGATTAAGTATACATGATTTTTCTCACTCCACTGAGCTGGTTTTGTCCAACGGTGGCAACCACACTTGTGCTAGGCATGAAGCCACCTTTCAGAATGTGCCTGAGTAACCCTGTCAGGACATCTTCTCTGTCATCACTTCCTCCTTCTTGGTGCTTCCTCTTTGCTGACATTGTGAGAACACCTTCAGTCTGGGTTTTTCTCCTGCATAATGAGCCTCTTCATGCTGTTGTCTTCTTTGATGCGGCTCCCCATCCTCCTTTCTCTACACCACAGCGCCCCCATCCTGGCCTTGGCTCTCCCCTCGCTCCTAACGTTCGGTTACTTCACTGAGTCTCACGGAGGTAAGTGCCCGCATGGTGAGGGCTCCTGCCTGCCTCTGTCCAGTCCCAATGTGTCCTCAGAATTTCTGGCTTCTGAAACTGATGTTTCCAACATGTCTGCTTACTTAGAAAAGTCCTAAACAGGTTCAAAGGTAAATATTAGGTCTTGTTCTCCCCAGAGCCTTCTAAATGTCATTTGACAGCAATTCCGTCCTTCCAGGTGTTCAGGACAAAACGCACGTCACCCAGGTGATGATTAAGTATACATTTTTCTCACTCCACTGAGCTGGTTTAGTTCTCTCTCTCTCTCTGTTTTATAACATTATAGTCTTAGCATGCTCACATGTCTCAGCATACCACCATGACCTTGTTAGCTTATAAGCAGCAAGAACTGATTGACCTAGTTCTAAAGTCTGGAGCTCCGAGAGTACCAGCATGACGGGGTTTTGGTGAGGGGGCTCTCCCTGGGTACAGTGTACCTCGTGTGTGCTCATGAGGCAGGAAAAGGCTTGAGAGCTCTTTGGGTTCTCCTTCAAAAGATGGTGCTCCAGTGAGTTGTGGAGTCACCTTCATTGTCTTCTGAAGGCCCTACCTCGTGTTACCAGCCTATTGAGTGCTACAATGTCAATCTATGAGTTTCGGGAGGACATGGTCAGTCTATAATTTCCCACGTTTTATTTGACACTAAAGGCTATTATCTCTACTTGATAAATATATCCAGAATCTAAGTCATTAAAAAATACCTACTCCTAGTATCCAGTTATTACTACCCTCATTCTAGACACATTATTACTATAGCCTTCTAATTGTAGAACAGTACACTATTCCTATTCTCCTACACTTCCAGCAGTCTATCTAAAATACACTTCGATAGTGATCCTTCCAAAAAAACCTAAGTCCAACTGTGAGTATCCTCTGCATAAGATCCCCCAGTGGCTTCTATATTTCTCCCAGCCAAAGCCACAGTCCTTACAGAGTCCTGTGGGAAGCCCCACCAAGCCAGGGAGCACTCTTTACTCATGCCCTGCTTTCAGCGTCCCCCTGACCGAGCCATCAATAAACCACACTACCTGGCCCATGGACCTTCCTCAGCTGTTATCTCACTGAGCTCTTCCAGCTGCTCTCTGTGAACTTACAACACAGCATAGCGAGCTCTAACAGATGCACACAATCCATTGTCTCTTTGCCAGGTTCCTCCTGTTAAGACTCAAATCACAAAACCTACTTTTCTGTCTGCCTGCCCCAATGCTGGAATCTAAGTTATGCCATATCAGCTACTGGCTTACACAGTACCTGGTATATTTACATATTCAGTAAATATGTTTGAAAATACCTTGTTGCATTTGCTGCATATTTGTTCATTTATATATGGGTTTATCCCATTATCTTGAAAAGAAACCTCTTTAAACCTTAGTTTTCTAATTAAAAACTGGAATGCTTAGTGGCATATATGCTAGTTGGGATCAATTTGAGGATTAAAAGTTTCAAATGAATACTCAGCATGGTCTTAGGTACAATCACAGATCTCCGATGGTGTCAATAATCATAACAATGGTGATGAAGAGTGCTACAGAAGTACTGTTGAAACGAAGTCAGATGTGTACTTTACTTGTGGGTAGCTAACAGGGAAACGTGTGTTTGGTGTGGTTTTCCAGAAAAATAGAAACAAGGGAAGAGATTGGTATGCATGTATATAAAAAATCTATTCATATATATACATATATATATATGTGTGTGTGTGTGTGTGTGTGAATACATATAAATTTATTTATTATAAGAAATAGGCTCAGAGACTGTTGATGGCTAAGAAGTCCAAATACTCTGCTATCTGCAGTGTGATGAACCCATAAAGAAGCTAGTTTTCATACAGTACTGTGGCCTCCTGCTTGGGAAAGGGGGAAGGGTCCAGTTTGAGGGCAGGACAAAGGTCTCAACTCAGACAGTGAGGCAGAAAGGAGAGGGAGTCTCCTTGCCTTTGCTTTGTCCTAGTCAGGTGTTCACAGATTGGGGGTGTTCAGTCTCCCAGGAGAGCCACCTGTTTCGTGAGTTCATCAGTTCAAATGCTGGCCTCTCATAGGTAAGTCCAGAAGCCATGTTGTGCTGGCCACTGGGAAATCCCATGACTCAGTTAAGTTGGCACAGTAAGGGAAACATTAGAGTGCATTTAAGAGTTTCTAGTACACTCATGAAGTGCATCAAAGAAGTGGATGAGATCCTATGAAACCAAGATGGGCAAGTCAGGACCTTACTGAGACTTCTGAGCCAGAGGAAGAATGTTAGTTGGGAACAAGGAGGGTATACTGGCAGTAGAAGAGGGACAAGAGAGGGAAAAGGAGAGTTAATAACTTCAAAATATATACACATGTCTGTAAAATTGTAAAAAATAAAAATGCAAAGCCTACAATTAAGATAATGTTTCTATCTCCCAAGATTAGCTTTTTAAGTTTGAATGGTCCATTTGACCGTGTAATTTATAGGATATAGAGAGCGATGATAGTGATGATGGTGAGGAGGAGGATGACAATGAGGACTGCAACATGTTGATGATCATTTTACTACTGGTTTATTGAGAAGATTAAATGAGATTAGGCAAGCAAGGAATTCATTAGACGGTCAATCCATTCCACAACTCCATATTGAGTTTTAGTACAGGACAAGGAATTTGTGTGCTAGAAATCCTGTGGGGAACATTTTTCTTTTACATGATATGTAGAGGTTGGGATTTTTTTTTTTTTAAGATGAGAAAATTGAGTTACTCTTTTGACTTAGCCTGACTTTTTGCAACAAGCATATTCCTGTAGGTCTTCCACGTGAATTTTCTTGAAGTGGGAAATCTGACTTTTTACATATATTTTTGATTAATAGAATAAAATACTAGAGGAAAAGTAAAGTCTTTTATTTATAAAACATTTTGACTAGTTATGTCCTCTAGCTACAGAAAGAAAGCTTAAGGAAATGGATTGAAAAATTGCTCGTGTTGTGTAGATTTGAGTAAAGAAACCCCTATAAACTTGTCACTCTACCCTCAGCTCCTAAAACAGTGCGAATCCATTCTCTATCCATGGATAGTATGGCCATTTATGTGCACAAACATGTTCAATAAGGTAATATGGGCCTCTTCTTGCCGAGTCTTATCAAATAGGTCTACACCTACTATACATATGTTATCTTTTATAAAAATAGATTAGAAGTGTAATCTAAGTAAATACCTACTGACAGATGAAAAGATAAGGAAAGTATGGTATGTGTACACAATGAAATATTATTTAACTTTTTAAGTGAAGGGAATCATTCTATAAGAACTATAAAGACATTTTGCTAAATAAAGTAAGTCAGTCAGTGAAAAACAAATCTTGTGTGATGCCATGAATAGGAGGATCGTGAAATGGTGAAAGTTAAGGAAGCAGAAAATAGAATAGTGTTTTTCAGGTTTGTGAGAGGAGAATTATTCAAGGGGCGCAAAGTTTCAGTTGTGTAAGATGAATGAATCCTAGAGATCTACTTTAGTCTGGAGGCCCTAGAGTCAGTGATACTATATTACAGTGAGATATTCATTAAGAGAGTATAGAGCTCATGTGTCAGTAACAATAATTTTGAATACTATAGCTGGGCTTGGATTCAGCGCTGCACATCAAGTATGTAGAATCAGCTTCATTCCTAAAAAATTACGGACTTCGTGGAAGCATCTATTTGAATAACAAGCCTTCTCAGTGTTTCCAAGCCATAACGAAGTCATAATCATTCTTGATTGAATAACATTTTTTTCTTCTCCTCACAGGCATCACTATCATTTGAATTGTTTAATATTTGCCCCCAGGTTCAGAGTCTCTTGAGCGTCAACAGAGCTGATCCCTGTGAGAACAGGAGCCCTGTCTGTCCTGTTTTCAGCTTCAAACAGCATTTTTGACATATAACAGGAGCTTAATAAATATTTGTTCAGTGTTTTGAAGTTGGTTTGATTTAGATGTAGTTGAAATACGTGAGTGTATAAATACAACACTGAGTAGCTTTTGCCTTTGGGCTACTATTTTGATTGACATCTTAAAAAGTGAGCATTTGAAGGATTAGCTGTTCAGGGTTTATGTGAGTCACAGGAAGACATGAGAACAAGTCTGGTGTCTGGTCAAGGTTAGCAGCCTGGGAAATTGTCTGGGGGAGGATGAGGAGTCTGTAGAAGGTAGATTGCTGCTTCTGTTTCCTGTCTAAGGAGGGCAGGAGGATTACTGTGGGTTGACAATTTGTTGACGTCTGTGTGCTTCTTGTATCATTGATAACATTACACTAAGTATGGTGAGGAGAGAAATCATGTTTTTGTTCATTTTTTGCATGTGTATGTATGTGTGTATACTTATATGTATGTGGGCGCACACGTGTGTGCATGTGATTGTATATGCATGTGCTGTGGAGGCTGCAGGAATCCTCAGGTGTCATTCCTCCGGTATTCTGTCCACTTCTCTCTGAGACAGAATCTCTCTTTGGCCTGGAGCTCACATATGAGGCTAGACTGGCTAGTGAGGTTTGAATGTCCTCCTGTCTCCACCTCCCATGATGCTCTTTCTTAGTCACTTAAGTATCATTCTAACCTTCGCCAGAACAATTTGATCTTGACTCGTTGAAAGCATTTCATGCTTTCCAAATCAATGTCATGAGTATGTACAATTGAAAGGGCACAGTATTGGCAAAGTGAAGTCCTGGTGCTAAAGCCGATGGAGAATGATGCCACAGCTGAAGCAAATTTACCTGGGAATCAGCTTCCCAGAAACTTACAACCAAGGACGCTGATCATGGCAGAAATCTGGAGCATGGAGCCCGCAGCCTAAGACATGCAAGAACCCTGGACCGTGTGTGAGAGTCAGGCCGGGCTGCCTGTGCCGCGTGCCCAGGAGCCCTGAGCGCGGCGGAACATTGCTGGGAACTTGCTGAGACTCATAGCTCCTGCCCATTTGCTTGCTCATAACTGTACACCCGCACCCTCATTTGGCTTGGGACACCTCAGACTGCACAAGAGGGACAAGACAGAGCCTTTGGATTGAGGAAATCTGGATGGTTCTTGAAACTCTTTTAGTTGTTTCCTGCTCCTTCTCTTTTGTTTTTCCTGATTATTCTGATTATTCTAGCCTGATTATTCCACCTGCTCAGGGCCATTTCATTTCCTGTGTATAGGTCAGATTATTTCTGTGTATGTGTGTGTGTGTGTGTGTGTGTGTGTGTGTATGTGTGTGTAGATGTGTTAGAGGTATTCCTTAAGCATGGCATCTACCTCTTTTTGAGACAAGGACTGTCACTATCCTGGAGCTCAACAATTAGGCTGGACTTGCTGGCCAGTGAGCCTGGAGATGCTGCACATGGAGCCTGTAAGCCCTTGGCCTCGCAGGTAGCAAGTCTGGCCTAACTGGCAAGGTGTAGGTTTGGCTAAAGACCGTGTCTCAAAGGAGCAATTGAGGATGACCCCGATGTTGACCTTTGACCCCCACATGTACTTGCACACATGTGCACACATACCCACTCACACACATACAAACATGTGCACACACACACACACACACGCACACGCACACACACACGCAGCAGCAGCAGCAGCAAACAGAAAATATGAGAGATCAAATAAAACCCCGGACCAAGTCTCTAAGGATAGGCATGCCTAATGAATTTTCTATAGCCTAATTTCTTGGGTGTTTCACATGTGTTATTGTGCAATGAATTAATAATGCAACTAACCATGTATAGGTGTTACTATAAAGGACAACACAGTTCAATTTGGTTAAGATTTTATCAACCCCATTTAGTCACAGTAATTTCTATATGAGTGGGAGGAAAAGAAAAGTTTCGTATTCTTTTCCTCTTTTGGGTTAGCTCAGCATCTGAATGGAAAACTGGATTTTGAGTCTCATCTCAGCTTGACCACTTGCTTTGTTTTCTTGGCCAATCTATTTAAGAACACTGACTCAAGTTTCAAACACATAACTAAAGCCAACCACTAGTTCTCTCACTGTGTGTCACTAGAATGTCATCAGGATGAGTACATAATACCTGGCAGCCTGGGATGCCAACTGTGGATTTTGAGTAGTCATGTTGGGCAGGGCTTTGCATCTAACACAGACAAGGATCAAAGGGGCCGTGCTCTGGTCTGTTCACTAAAGGAATTTACAGTCAGGGGGAGACCGAGGAGTCGTTCCTAGGGAGCAGAGACATCAGGCCCTGGGCCCTGTACAGATTCCTTTGTTTGGACATGAGGATGTACAGTGTGCCCCTCTGATGCAGCATTTGCTCTTCGCAAAATGAAAATAGCAAATTTTCTTTTATGAAGATAAGAAATTTGCTTCTTAAAGTTGCCTCTGTATTTCATTAACTAGGTCAGTGACTAGCAGGTAGAAAATGCTCAATGAAAATTTGCTTGAAATCAGAGTTTGCTTATCCAGAAAAGAACAGATAACTCATCAGAATGAAGGTGGCCAGCAATTTAGATAGAGAACCATGGGGAGAAAGGTGCAAAATCCTCATTTGTCCTTGAACTTAGGTTATCCCACCTGCTCAGGGTCATTGCATTTCCTGTGTATAGGTCTGCTGTTGCAAAGCATTGGATTTACCAGGCTGTAGTCAAAGACATATCCTGATCCCGAAATATATCATTTCCTAATGAAAGAGAACCTGCAGCCAGGCATGGTGGCGCATGCCTTTAATCCCAGCACTCAGGAGGCAGAGGTAGGAGGATAGCCATGGGTTCGAGGCTAGCCTGAGACTACATAGTGAATTCCAGGTCAGCCTGCACTAGATTGAGACCCTACCTAGAAAAAAGAAAAAAAGAAAAAAACAAACCCTTCATCCTGGAGTGTGACATTCAAGCTATGTAGTTTCCCTATTCTGTGACATAAATTTCTTCCATAACTCTGAAGAGTAGCTACAATGGCTGGGCCTGACTTGAGGAACTCATTTGGTGACACTATCGCTTTTTTAAAAAAATTCCAGCTTGATGGTTTCTCACACACCATAATTACCTGGGAAGCTTTCAAGCCCGGCCAAGGGATGCTATGTTCATGGGTGATTTGAAGCTCCGGTGGAGGGCAGCAGAACAGGGCACTCTGGTGCTCCAGGTAGCGTCTCTGTAGAAAGTTGTCTCGCAGCTTCCTTTAGGTAAGATGTTTCTCTGTGGTCTCCAGATCCAGGCCCTGGCTCCCACGGGAGTGTGGCTATGCCCCCAGCAGGACCAGTGGAGCTGCATGCAGGGGCAGAGCACTCCAGGACTTTGATTTCATTTTGTTTTGACAGCTAGATCCATCTTACACCCTTGCTGTTCTCTGTTTTCAGCCCCATCTTAGGGCATTAATTAAAGACTCCCTCTCACCTTATTCATGGAGACACTGAAAGTTCAGGGCTGTCAGCAGAAATGTGTCATCACCTAGCACCAGCATGATCCTAGGAAAATACCAATAAGCACATTAAACAAAAGAGGAATTAAGAGGCAATAAGACACATTTCCTAGATATGGGCCATTTCCCTGCAAATCCACTTTAATATCTTTCAGGTTACACTTGACTTGTGCATATCAAGCATGTGGGAACAAGAACTGAAATCTAATAATCCAGAGAGCAAGAATGAAATGTGACAAGGTCTCGTGATTGAAAATGGAAAAGAGAAATCAATTGTTTGTTCTGTTGGAATAAAGAGAATAAATTGGATTACCACAACTTTAACTTAGCCAGAAAGACACATCTTTTGTTAAGAAAAGAAATAACTTGGTTTATCGATTATCTATGACAGATCAAAGAGGGGAAAGATGAATTCACCCAGTCTTGCTTATAGGTGGAAAGGAAGCATGGGGTAGTTTCAAGCAAGCTATTTAACCTTTCCATGACTTAAATTATCCATACTTTGAAATGGCAAACCTATTATCACCTTCAAAAGCATTTTCTAAGTGCTCTACTTTGTATGGTGCTGAGAAGTTAAAAAGAAAAAAGAAGTAGAAGAAACTTTGAGAATATGCTAAAGTAGATGAAAGCTGGACTGAGGACAGTATTTAAAAAGTCATACAGCAATAAAATATAGTATCCTTTATCTTTGTTCCAGCACCAGCGAGAGCTATTTTCAATGATGAAATTGCAGTCTAATGTTTGATATATATATATATATATATGTGTGTGTGTGTGTGTGTGCATGTATATATAGTGTGTGTGTGCCAGTTATACATTCCTTACTTATATATCTATGAAAATTTCTACTATCAGTTTGTGAAAATATTAAGGGTGTAAGCTTGTCAAAACTTGAATTTGTTTTAAAGGTCAAAAAGAAAACTAGAGGGGCTTGAGACATGGCTTAGCACTTAAGATACTTGCTTGCAAAGCCTAAGGACCCAAGTTCAATTCCTCAGTATCCACGAAAGCCAGATGCACAAGATTGCACATGTGTCTGGCAATTGTTTGCAATGGCTAGAGGTCCTGGCATGCCATTCTCTCTATCTGCCTCTGTCTTTCTCAAATAAATAATAAAATAAAAATAAGTAAACATAAAGAAAACTAGAGAAAAATATCTTGCCTAGGTATGCTAGTCATATTTCTTTCATTCTAACAAAATTCCTGTGATAATCAACTTATACATAGAAAATGTTTGCTTTGTCTCATGGTTTCAGGGTACTGCTACTTGGTCTGTTCGTTGGGGCTTCTCTGTGCATCATGGTGGGCATAGGTGATGGAGAAGGCTTCTCAACTCATGGAGACTAGGAGGACAAAGGGACAGATGGGAAGGGGCCAGGCTCTCAGTATCCCTTTCCAGGGCAAGCCCTCAATGATATAACTTCCATCCACTCTCTCCGTCCTACTATAGCTTATCTTTTCTATCATGTCCTAAGAGTACCACAGGCTGGCAATGGAGTCATGGACCCTTTGAGGGTATTCAAGATCCAAATTATAGCAATAGGTTTGACCATGATACGTAGCAGTACATTAAAAAGAAAAAAAAATTGAGTGTAGACACACACACACACACACACACACACACACACACAAACACTTCTTAAGCTAAAGGACAGAATCATTCAAGAGACTGAACTTCCAGCATCTGAGAATGCTGATGTTTAGATAATACATGGCATGTAAGGACCAGGTGAGGAGGAGAGTGTTACATATTTGGTTTCATGTATGTAATAGTCTCCTGACCGTCATTTGGCATGGAGGAGGGGGGCTTAGGAGATGCAGGAGTCCTACAGTTTCTGTAATTTCAAAGTACCGATTGCATCATTGACATACCTCTAAGGGTTAGCTTTGTTATAGTCTGTAGTTCATGTGTTTTTTTTTTTAACATTCTTTATCTGCTTTGTCAGGCATAAAATCACGGGTGGGGATACGTTCCTGAGGTGCTGAATGCCACTTGTATTGCAAGAGTCTGCCCTTCTCATGCCGTAGCTCTGCGTCAATACACATTTCTGATACCTCACGTTGCTTTCCAGTTCTGAAACTATCCAACTTATCTCAAAAGGCTGCAAGCAAAGTCAAAGAAGCCCCACTACCTACTGCAGGCTTGAGCAGTTCCTCTTTATCAGGTTAGGCTGGAGAGCCTGCAGTGAGCTATTCCTGGACAGATTTAAGGATGGTGAGGGGGATGGCACTGCCAACACCTTGGATGACTTTGAACTCTAAGTGACCACAGAGCTAAACCCTTGTCCAGTTCCTCTTCTGGGATGTTCTCACACAATTCTCAGAGGTGAGTTCAGACCTGTTATATTTGTAATCCAGACTGTCCTGACTGTCGGGAGGCATTGAAGACCCGGGAAGCTCTTGCAGTCAGTGCATAAAGTCAGCAAAGGGTTGTAGAAGGCACGAGGGTCCCAGACTTCCTAAGTTCAAATCCCCAGGGCCTATGTAAAAAGCTGAACATGGCAGCAAGCTCGGAGTGTAGAGCATCACTGAGCTTTGCTGCCTGAGGAAAAGAAAAATAAATGGCACCACAAATGGCAGTTCTGGGTTGTGTGAGAGGCTCTGTCTAAAGGAAACAGGAGGATGAATGAAAAGACCCCCAATATTCTTCTCTGGCTTTTACATGTGTGTGTACAGGATGTGTACATATGTGTACACATTGTGTACACTACATACTCCATAGAAGACATGCTTTACAGATAATGCATGCAAGCATACTTCACATTATTCTCTTCCCCAAACATTATTTCCTTTTAAAAAAATCATTTAGGGCTGGAGAGATGGCTCAGTGGTTAGGGCACTTGTCTGCAGAGTGTCACTACCTAGGCTTGGTTCTCCAGCACCCATGTAAAGCCAAATGCACAGAGTGGCACATGCATCTGGATTTTGGTTGAGGTGGCTGGAAGCCCTGGTGCCCCCATTCTCTCTCTCTCTCTTCTTGGAAATAAATAAATAAATAAAATTAAAAACAAAAAAAAAAATGAATTATTTCAATGTAGGCACAGAGGGAGACCTTCCCTGTGTGTCATCAGCTGGTTTCCAGTGAGTTAATTCTTCATTAATATGGCCCTTCAGAGACTACTGGAGAGAATCAGTGCCCACTAGAATGTCACAGCCTTACCTCAGTGGAGTAAGGTGGGTGCTAATAACATGCAGCGGTGAACATTCGAGATGCAAATTATGTGACTGAGGAAATGAATTTCAGGTTTGATTTAACTTCATTGAGTTTAAATTCAAATAGCCATATGTTTGAAGGCTGTGGTTCTGGAATTTAGATATCATTTAATCTCATTATTGTTTTAAGTGGATCGTACCAGCACGGCAGAATTACAAAGAAAACAGACAATATGATGGTAGTAAGTTTTGCATGTGCCTGGATGTCTTTTACCCAGAAGACTGAATTGGTTTTCAACTCAAGGTAGACGTCTCCCCAACTCCTCTTCCTTCTTCTACAAAAGCCATCATAGACTCTGTACTGAATTACTGAAAGAAATAACTTACAGAAGCATAAATGACAGATGGAAAGGCAACCATGGACAGGTACCAATTTTTTGATTTTCTTCAATTTTGAAGACATGTTGATGGATGAAAGAGTGTTGAAATTATTACTGGAGTGGGATAGCGGGGTAAGGTAAACAGCCTTTTTCCAGATGCTGCCTAACTATAGGAATTCCATACTTGAGATCTGCCATTATCAAAGATGAGAGTGCCATTGGGGGTGGGGTGGATAAATGAGGAACTGCTTCAAGCAGTTTTCCTTGGTGGACATCTTCTCAATTTCCTTGCTTCTGACAGAGACTTAGGTTATTCTGTATTGAGCTTTGAAAAAAAAAATCCAGGGCTGTGAGAGATGGCTTAGCAGTAAGGCACTTGCCTGTGATGCCTAAGGACGCCAGTTCGATTCTCCAGGTCCCACGTAAGCCAGATGCACATGTTGGCTCATGTGTCTGAAGTTTGTTTGCAGTGGCTAGAGGCCTTGGTGTACCCATTCTCTCTCTCTCATAAATAAAAATAAAGCCTTAAAAAAACCCAGTGACTTTTATGCAGTCTCCCCTCACAATTGGGTATATTTTCTCAGAAGTGGGGCTGCAGGTGAGAGGCAGACAGCCCAAGCCCAGAGCAGACCATTCATTAACCTAGCTCTACAGGTCCCTGGAATGCAACTTGACCTCTATCTTGTCCATTCGGTCTGCAGTACTGGCCACTTACAAAGTCCCCAGGGTATCTTCCCTCCACAGTGAGAAAACACTCTGAGAATTATAGGAGAGGAAATGGAAATACAAGTATCAATCATCTAAAGATGACTGATTACCAATACCTGAAGAACAAAGAAGACAAAAAAAAAAATCCCAGGAATAATGTGATCTAAATATATCCCCCAAATGACCTCATCAATCACCAGATGAGAGAAGCCAGGCTTCCTTGGCTGGGGCCACTCACTTTTGAATGGATTATTTACCGTGACCCAGGAGAAGGATGACCCTTGACTTCAGTCTATCATAGCTCCTCAAAGAATAATATTTATGGGAAAATATACATTCTTAGTATTTAGATTTAACTCTGGTGCTTAACATATGTTGCATTCATGTTTGTATTGCTGGCAGAAATCACCAGAACCAGAGAAGCTTGTGGAAAAAAAGATTTATTTTGGCTTACAAACTGGAGGGGAAGCTCCGTGATGGCAGGAGAAATTGAGGGCATGAGTAGAGAGTGGATACCACTTCTTGGCCAACACCAGGTGGACAACAGGAACAGGAGAGTGTGCCAAAGACTGGCATGGGAAAACTGGCTATAATACCCATAAGCCCACCCCAACAATACACTGCCTCTAGGAGGCTTTAATTCCCAAATCTCTATCAGCTGGGAACCTAGCATTCAGAACATCTTCTGAACCAAACCACCAAAACCTATAATCAAAGCTCACAGATGAATTGCTGTTACAAGACAGAATATGAACAGTACTAACTTTGATAGATGGAGTAATAATATGTGGCTAACAATGCGGGAATGAGGGCTTTGAGAGATGGAGGTAAAGGCTTTGTTAGCCTTATTCTACGTATACACAGAGTACTTATGCAATAGGGGTCATTATGGGCTTATCCTGGTAGAGAAGGATATGCTTTCTAGTTAATTTTGTACATAGAATTACTGGAGATACCACATAGTAATCCATCTTTGTAATCTATGATCAGGAAGGGTTATTAGTGAGATAATCTTATAGTTTCCGTGATCTGGGATCATAGGGGATTCCTAAGTTGAAACAGTAATATGCTCTTGACATTCAGGAAGACAGTACCAGGAAAATACAAACCAATAGAAATCACTGGTGTCAGGACGAAGCTGACCGAGCAGGGCTAGAACGAAGTGGGTTAGGGAATGCTCCTCTCCACTACAGGCTTTGTGTTCTGTTCACCTCACGCATGTTCCACTGGATAAAATGAAACAACACAGATACATCCAATCATGGAATAAATTTTAACAACCCATTGAAGTGATCAACAGATAAGAATCTACAAGGTCTTGAATAATTCAGTCTATTGAAACGACGTGGGCCTTGATACTTGAGTATTGTAAAATTGACCGTCTGCGTGATCAGCGAGCAAGTGAAGAGAAGGAATAAAGTTTTATTGCCCATGCTCTGTGGTGGATGAATGATTTAGTTTCGGTGCATATTGTTGGATATAAATATTTACAATAAATATTTCCATTCTAAAAAGTTCAAAGATAGTGCTTTTTCAATGGCCATACATACCCTGATTAAAATATTTTAATCTAAATAGGACTTCTCACTTTATCGCACACACACTTTAGTAAAAGATCAAGGGTATCTACAGAAACCAAATCAAATTTAATAACTATCATATTAATAACTTTTCTTGTTTCTGTGGAAAAAATATACCTGATAAAGGCAACTTCAGGAAGGAAGGGTTAATTGTGGCTCAGTGTTTGAGGGGCTTAAAGTCCATCACATCAGGGAAGACTCAGCAGAAGGCGCATGAAGTTGCTGATAGAATCTGGAATTTAGAGGCAGAGAGATGAATGCTGGTTCATGGTTCACAGCTAGCTTTCTTCTCTTTCCCTTTTTATCCAGTCCAAGGCCACAGCCCAAGGGATGGTGCTGTCTACATTCAAGGTAAATCTCCCCTCAGTTAAACTCTCTGGAAAAGCCCTTTCAGACACCCAGAGGTGAGATCTCAAGGTAACAGTAAATCCTGTCATGTTTACAAGTCGAATCATAGCAGCCGTGGAATCAAACCATTTGGTGGCCTCACTCAAGTCTCTCACAGCATGTCTCACTCAAATTGGCTTGGAGAGTGGATTAGAAACTTTTGCTGTTAGGTCTTCCCCAACTTGTGACTTCTAGTCACTGTTAGTCATTTTGCTCAGCATTGCCTTCTAAGCTTCCTGAGTGCTGACAGCCTCCACTGTCTGCAGGAGTCATAGCTCTTCAGACTTATGAACCTGAAAGGCTCATATTTATTTACCCCTCTTTAAATGTGAGATGATAATCCTTGTGATGATGTCCTTAGATATTACAGGTGCTAACTGATTTACTTTTGTGTATTGTTCAAATGTTAAACCATGTCTAAGTCAAAGTCACATAACTGGCCAGAGACTAAGCTATGAATTCAAAGTCCTGACTCTGGGTCAGACATTTTCTCTAGTACATGATCAGTCTCTTTCTAAATATTGAAAAGCAGCTCCTGTGCTTGGCTAATCACTCTCCTCTCTTCTTTTGTCGTTATATACATGAGGGAGGCATAATATTTTTGGAAAATAGGGCTAATTACTTTATGAAGAATAAACAATTCACACTTGCTGCTTTATATAGGTACACATATTCATTGGTAATTCATTGCTTTGAGCCACAACGGTCTTTCCCTGTGATGTTAAAAAAAAGGTCATTAAATTCTAAGAACCTTGGAGCTGCGAAGATGGCTCAGTTGCAATGCCTGGCAGCTTGGGTTCAGTTCCCAAGCCACCCATGTAAGCCACTCACGGAGCAACCCTCATAAGACACTCATGTAAGCCAGATGCAAAAATGAGAGGCAGGCAGCTGGCACTTACTAGCAGCAGCCAGCAAGGCCCTGGTGCCTCCCTCCCTTACGCCATCAACATTAAAAAGAATTTAAAGAGCATTAAAAAAAAATCTCTGAACTTCAAGTTGCTCAAATATATAGCAGCAAGAAACATTGGCATGAGAATCACCCAAGATCATGGCAACCAAAATGTCTACCATTAACGGGAAGCTGCTCTGCTGCCTTGTCTTCCAGAGTCAAGATTCGATTTCTCCTCCGCGTACTGTGAGTTCCACCTTGAGCTATTCCGCTTTTAATTACACCTCCCTGTTCACCTGTCTGGCTTCCTGTATAATTAAAGCAGTTGTAGCGTCTTCCCCCTTGCTGTTTCTTAGCTGAAACGTATGGCGTGGCCCGAGTTGAGCCTCTATCAGCCAAGGAAAATTGGGGGGTGGGGGAGGTAGCTCCCTCCTTGTGTCCTTCAACTCCCCTACCCCAAACAGGTCTTCATCCTCACACGCAGACCCGACAGAGTCAGCCACGCCACCGCTCTTCCTATCTACGCCATTCTCACGAGCAGACACACCTGTTAACCAAGAGGGTGAAGTGACTCTTGCAACTCTATCAGCCACCAGGCGGCTTCCTTCAGCTTCTCTGCGCTGCCTTTCCTCAAGAAGAAAAACAAAAACAACAACAGAAAACAAACAAAATAAACAGGCCTAAAGCAATGTTCCATAGTAAGCCAGAACACCTTCAACACTGCATTTCTCTTGACAATATTCATTGAAGCCTGTAGCTTTTGCCTTACAGAATTTCTCATGTCAAATTCAACATATTTTCAAAAATTGAATCAATCACAGAGGTGTTTCTCGAATGGCAACCCTTCAAAAAAGTGAGTGAACTTTAAACATTATTTTCTAGTGATTTTTTTTTTTTTTTTTTTTTGAGGTAGGGTTTCAGTCTAGCCAAGGCTGATTTGGAATTCACTACATAGTCTCAGGCTAGCCTCGAACTCACAGTGATCCTCTTACCTGTGCCTCCCTAGTGCTGGGATTAAAGGCGTGTGCCACCACACCTGGCCTTTTTGGGAATTTTGATGTTTCCTGTAACAACATAGTCATCCCCGGGGGGTGGGGCAAGTGAATGTGTGAGCCGTAGTTTGTCTTCAGGCTGTACTGGGTATATAGGGGAATAACCAAATCAGCAGTCCATCTACAGGAATGTACCTGAATACAAGTGCCCAGGATGTTACGGAGTTGCTCATGTAATTAGTAATTCCACATTTTCTTATTAAGTAACTGCTGTGTGCTGGTCACTTCCCCAGGCGAGGGGAGCCGCTGAGACGCGCTCACACTCCGGAGGAGAGTCTAAGGAGCGTAAGGGGCACGTGACGCACAGCTGCAAGCACTTCGAGGGGAAGCAAGGCAGGGAACTGCATTTACTTCCTAGAGCTGCTGTAACCAGTTGCTGCAAAGCGATGGCTTCAAATCCCATAAACTCACTCTCCTCTCAGCGTTCTGGAGCCGGAAGTGCCGAATCAAGGAGTCAGCAGGCCGCACTTCATCCTGGGCAGAGGATGCACCTTCTGTGCCTCGTACCTTGTCCAGGGCCTACAGGCATTCTTCGGGTTAGGGCTGCGAAGTTCTCATTTATGCCCCCTGTTTTCACATACTTTTATCCTCTTGTCTCCTTTAGGAACACTCGTCAGTGGATTAGGGCCTACTAGGTAATCCGTGATGATCCTATTATAACATCCTTAGCTCAATTTCATTTACAGGCTGCTTTTTTTTTTTTTTTTTCCTAAATAAAGTCACATTATTTACAGGTAGCAAGGCATGGACATTTTTAATCCATTACAGGCAGGGAGTTAGAAAGTGGTGAGAAATGATTTTAAACAGAGGGATGAGGAGTTTTTTTGCAGAGGTCATATAAACACAGAAATAGTAATTGTGGGCGGGGGGGAGGCGCTGGAGAGATGGCTTAGCGGTTAAGGCATTTGCCTGCAAAGCCAAAGGATCCCGGTTCTACTCTCTAGGACCCACATAGGCCAGATACTCAAGGGGGCACATACGCCCGGAGTTCGTGTGCAGTGGCTGGAGGCCCTGGCACTCCCATTCTGTCTCTCTCTCCCTCTTTCTCTCTCAAATAAATAAATAAATAAAATATGTTAAAAAAAAAGAAAGAAATGGTAATTGTGGGGTGTTTGCCTTATCTGAGGAGGAACCTCTAATGGAGGAGATGGCAGGTACATGTTCTGTAAAATGGTCATGGCCTCGGTCCTTGTGGAAATTTCAGGGCAATGTGTAGTCACTGGAGAGCTGATGGAAGGGTATGAGGTCACAGAAGCACAATGCACCGGGAATGCATAGGTGTGCCGTTCTTGTGTGGCTGGGCACTAGAGCCCCGTCAAGGATGGCATGCGTCTATAAACTCAGTGACTCCATTGCTCCTGGCACTATTTTCTGACCATCACGGATGGTTACTGTGCATGGTTCTGAAACCAAGCCAAGCTCCACACCGGTCACTGCTCTCTCTTCTGCCTTCAGGGTTGGCAGCTTGCCTCTCTGACTCCTGCCCTCCCTCGGTTTTCTTCTGCCCTCCATTCATCTAGCTAAAGAGATAAACAGGAAACCTCTCACCTTCTCACTTGTCACGTGCAGGCCGCCTGGGCTGACTGAAAACCGCTGTGCTTGCCAAAACTCTTCTGCATCCCTGAGGCCACTCCTCATTCGATGTTTAGATATTCTACTTCTTAAGTGCACCTGGGTCTTTTAGAGATAATCCCTGTGTTTCTCATACATTTCAAGTTTCATCGGTAGCCTCTGATCATGCAGAAGGCAGTGAGCAGCCTGCGAGGCCAGCTGACTTATGTTCACGGTCTCTGAGTCAGCTTGCAGCTTTCGTTGTTTGTCTGTGATGTCCATAGGTAACTCACAGCGAGATTCTGGGCGTTGAGATCCATCATTTAACTGAAGGTACATGGAAGATTTCAAAGACCAAGGTAGTCAATCACTGGACCTCATGGGAGTGCTGGGAAGGAGCAGGCTACCCAGACCACACAAGTTGTTGCCCTGTGTTCTGCACTGCAGGCTTAACAAAGAGGATTTGCCTTGGATGAGAGAGGAAGTCTATCGGGTGACATTCTGTGACTCATTACAATGCCATGGCTCCCAGGAGCAGTACAAAGACGGGAAAATTCACCACCTCTTTGGGTGGGTAACTAGAGCTGCTGTCCCTTTCATAGCTTCAGACTCTGTTTGCCATGCCAATCAAAGTTAACCCTGCATATTAGATCAAGTTGAAGCAAATAACCGAGATAAATTTATTTTCTTTTTCCAACCAATTACAACTAGGAATAAATAAGGAAGCCCACACTCCTATGCCAGCCCACTCTTCTTTTTCTGTTTGAATGTGAACTCTGAGGCTTTTATATTATCCAGGATATTAAAGATGAGTGACATTACAGCTTGTCTCTTTCTACTTCCCTTGGCTCTTTCCCCCGCCCCCCCTCTCTCTCTCTCTTCTAAGACCATAGGTGAAATGATAACAATTATCAGGTCAACATAAATCTTACCCTTCGGAGCCTTTAACAAAGGCAATGAAAGAGCTTTAACTTAATATATTATAGACTATCATCAGAGAAAGTATGTTGGAAGGTGACTTTGGAAATGAAAAATACAGTCTTTATTAATGACTGTTACAACCTTTGGAAAGATTTCATGAAAATGTACTTTGATTGCTTTCTGTTTAGATAGCTATTCTTGGTTCTTCAATTTTTGATCAAGCTCCTAAATTGTGGTCCTTTCTCATGACAGCGTAATTAACAAATGACCTTGAATGTCCTTCATGAAGAACTGCTAAATATCTATTCTGTTCTTATCTATTGTGCCACAAGAAAGAACCTTGACCCATTAGCTCAAGTGCAGTTTATAGGAGAATGATCGTCAAACATTGTTGGAGACACATGGATAAGGCAAGTCATTCAGAAATCTGACCATCATTACAGAGGTATTATATGAAGTAAAAACAATAGAATGGGTAATTTGTTCTGACACATTTTTTTTTTAAAGTCAAGCTTCAAAATAACATCACTGTTCCTTTGTTTCCTATAGGAGAAAAGGACCAGGCCATTTTGAACTTGCAATACATAATTGCCTTCATATATTTTTTTTTCCAGGCAATAGAGGACCAAAGGCAATTCTGCAGGGACACAAAATGAGGAGGCTCTAGTGTAACTCTGTATGAATACATAGCCAAGGCAATTTGCCGCACTCATAATTAGGATACAGCAATGCCTCTTCCGGCCCAAGTACTGGCCTGGCCCAGCTTGTCTCATTTGGAGGGGCTGCGTATTTCAGCTGATGCAGGGGACATTCTCCTCACTGGGAAGCAGGGGAGAGAACTTAAAATTCCACATATAATTTTATTGCGGGACTTAACAAGTCAGAGCATTAATTAGCGGTAGAAACACAGTAGTTGTTCCCCATCAATGTTACACGCCATTGTATTATGGCGTCCTTCTCACGTGCAGGTCACTGTTGAATGAAAACAGCAGAACGTATGGAAACAGCACTGACCAGCACAATCTTCAGGCAACAAATCACCTGGCTGTACTCATTTCTTTGGTTTTTGAAGCACACTTTATGTTAATAAAAGTATATTTACAGATTAGGAGTCATAGGCTGGCAAACGTTAATTAGCAGGTTCTTCATGAAGGACGTTCAGGGTCATTTGGAATACTAGAATCATGACAGATTGCTGAAATGCTTACCTAAATGCTAGTCCAAAAAAAAAAAAAAAAAAGCCTATAATGGAGCCCATCTGTTTAATGCACACATTTGGGAGGGTTTGGTAGCTTAAACAGTAGTATGAAGTTACCTGTGATGACACTGTGTCTCTTGTGACAGATGTTTAATTTTAACTGTGTTGTTTGGGGACAAAAATGATTTTCATAAGTACTTCATAGACTTTTTCCACTTGAGATATCTGTATAACGTAGACATACGACAGTTGGCCATTAAAATCTATTTCCAATTCTATTTGGAACTCAACTGAACTGTCAGGTATATTTGGTCTAATGTACACATTAATATTGAGATGGGATATTTGTAGTGATAACAAGATGCATGGGTTTGTGAGCTGGAAACATTTTAGGCAGTGGTGATTTATTGGAATTTCCATTTAAAACACCAATACAATGAAAATGAAAATGTATTGTAAGGTATATAATCCACCAAGAGTGCTCCATGAATATTTGAAAAGTCACTGGGTATTAGCTCAGGTGCAACTATCATAAAATAATTAGTAGCCTGAAGTTGAACTTTTATTTTTATAGTTTGATTTTTTAATACTTATGAGACATTATTTCTATGACATGGTGCTCTGACTTAATGAACATTGGTATGAGAACTTAAGAAAAGACAATGTTAGTTTCCTCTGGAAACATTCTCTTGTTTCTTTATCTTCTTTAGTTTTCTGGGCATGAGTAGAAACCAAAGATCCAGACATGTTGCCTGGAAGAGAAGCTTGCTTAGGAGGGAGGCCAGTTGGACTAGCATCCTCTCACTGTTTTCTTTAGTGCTGGATTAACAGACACTATAGATGCTAGATACCAAATGAGGTTTGCCAAGTTCAATAAATGCTATTAGAATTCATCTTGAGTCATTGGGAACTTGAAAACACAACTGCAGACCTCCAAAGGAGAGCTACCTAGGGAAATATACCAAGATAGGAAGGGATTTTACTTTGTCCATCATCAATCATCTTTGGAGTTCTTAATAAAAGAGCATGATTACTCTTTGGTATGTGCTTTGAATTGCAGGAAGATATGTACCTTTTAAATATGACATTTTACAGAAGAAGGACAATAAGTGAACATTGTGTGATATTGGACTTCCATCAAAGCCATTGCTGTCAAAGTTTTTGAAGGATTATGTGGTCAGTGCTTAGAAACATGCCCTTCAGGTAGAAAAATAAAAAAATAAACCAATATTTATAATATGTGCTATATTACTGTGGGGAATCTAACAAAAAGAACAATCAAGAGAGCCTGTGACTAGAGCCCCACAATGAATAAAATCAAGCAAATAATAACATACTTTAAATATATCATCTATGTGTGTCTTTTCTCTTGTTAGTTCAACTTAGGAAATATTCAAGAAAGAAGGAGTAGTTTATGTTGTTGCTGGTTTTTTATATTTTTAGTGATATGTAGGAATTTATTTTTGAAGTAAGTTAGATGACTGCAGTACAAAAACAGTAAAGTTGATTGATTGGTGTTGAGATCAAAAGAGGTGTAACAAAAGTACGGTAAAATAGTAAGTTCTGGTTAGAGATGAATATGCGTATCACTGCCAATTTTTGGTGACTAGGTGAGCATCAGACTTAAACTAGCTCAGGCAAGCATTTGTGTGGGTGTGGATTTTGGATAAGAGGATTAAAACAGCTCTGCTGGAGTCTCAGCCCTCAAGGGCACCAGGGTCATGGGCGCCGTGAGATTCCCTTTCCATCTCCCCCTTGGCTTCTTTCTGCTTGTTGGTACGTATCTTTACTCAGTTTGGGTGCAGTGAACAGAAACGTGGGTTCTAGCCATTTCTAAACTCCACAACCAGACAGAATAGGATGCCTGACTCTTATTTCCAGGGTCTGAAGTCACAGAGAGAGCTGATTGGCTGAGATTGTGTCAGGTGTGTATCTCTGAGCCAATCAGCTCCTTCGTTGCAGGTGTGTATTGTAAGATGATCACTGTCCTTATTTCAATCTCTGTGGCCAAGGACAAGAGGGTTTATAAAAGAAGTCAACACCCAGTTCAAACCCAGGGCTAAAGAAAAGGAACTGAATGAGGAGACGGAGGAATAGGTATTTACTACTCTTAAATAGTATCTGCCTAGAACTTCTAAAACGATTTTGAAGAAAGTTTTGTTCATATGTTGACTGCAAGAAGTGCAAAAGTGTTTGTTATAGAAGATTCACATTTGTTGGTCATATATACATATATATAGTTTGTATGTGTGAGCGTGTGTGTGTGTGTGTGTGTGTGTGTTGGCTGAAGGTAACCCTGGAATATTATTCTTCGGGTGTCATTCTTCTTTGATTTAGAAGCTCTTATGGGGTTAGAACTTGTCAAATAATCTGGACAAGTAGGCCAATGAGACTCAGGGATCTACTCGTCTCTGTCTTTCTAGTACTGAGATTATAAATCCAAGCCATCAAATACTTTTTTTTTTTTTTTTGGCTTTCTGAGGTAGGATCTTATTCTCTTATTCTAGCTCAGGCTGACCTAGAATTCACTATGTAGTCTCAAGCTGGCCTCAGTTCACAGCAATCCTCCTACCTCTGCCTCCCAAGTGCTTGGATTAAGCCTAAATAATGCTTTTATGAAAGTGGGTTGTGGGGATCAAACTCAGGACCCTATGCTTGCTAGGTATTTGCTTTACTGATTTATGTATTTCTCCAGCCCCTGGTAAAACATTTTTTTAAAGAAGGAATGTAAAAAATAATAGGAACAAATCCACAATATAGTCTCACAATTTAATTAAGAACATATTAAGGATCATAAACTACTTGGAATTGAGAAATAAAAAAAGGCAAATGATACATAATTTAAACATTTTGGGATAACATTTACGTAATCAGGGCTTTGTTGATGTCATGAGCTTCAGGATCTTGAATGATGACTGTCATTGCGAGGTGAACTGAGGTCCTCAGCGAGGGGGAGCATCCAGCTGTCAGGTCCCTTCTCTGTTAGCGATACACAGAGAATTGCTTCAAGGCAGGGGATCAAGAGTGAGTAGAAATGGCTATTTAAGGATCCAAAAAAACGGGATGGCTTTAAAGACATCTCAGAATGGTGTTATATACATACACAGCTTTGAAAGAAAGATAATTATTTAATAACATGTATTTGATGAGGCAGAACATTGTTGCAATTTTGTTAAGCAACAACACACATACTTATGTCCCCTTTTAACATGATAAATAAATTAAGTTAATATTGTTTTAAATGGAGAATTTGAACAAACAATTAAATAGACATTCAATAATGTTTCATTCCTTACTCATAGTAAACACCCCATTCAAAAGACACTTATTTTAAAAGAAATATTTATTTATTTGAGAGAGGAGAGGGAGGGAGGAAAAGAGAGAGGGGGGATGTATGGACATACTAGGACCTCTGGCTATTACAAAAGAACTCCCAATGGAAGCACCGCTTAATTTGGATTTACATGAGTAATGGGAATATGAACCCAGACCGTCAGACCTTGCAAGCAAACGCCTTTAAAGATTGAGCCATCTCTGCAGCCCAAGACTCAGAGTTTTCACTAGAGGTTTGGATTTACCACTGGGAAATTAGAATGCTGTCTGTTCGTAGATCTCCAGCATAACGTCGATGCTTCAAGGGTGACAGACCTCAAACAGAGGGCACAGCAGTACCCAGGATACTGGCTTCCAAGCAGTCAGTCTTACAAGGTGGATCATATACTCATGCAAGGCACATGGAGCAGGTTTCCTTACTTGCAGCCAGGGGAAGGGCTAGCTAAAACCTTGGCTTCCTTGTGAGCAGTGCTATGTACTTTGGAGAGACAAACACTCCAAGATACAGCTCAGTCTGGCTCACGTACCTTGGGATATGTGATTAACTGGGCTAAAGGCGTCAGGGATGTCCTTTCTTGGTTGGAGAACTGAGGTAATGATGTTCCAATGGACTCCCCTGTTTCTCAGGATATTGATGCTCAGTTCATTTTCAGTTAATCTTGAGAACTAGAAGAAAGGTATGGAGAGAGGATTGACTTGGCCCAAGGCCACTCAGAGACTTGTCCTGAGGACAGGTCTTAGAAACCAACTGGTCAGAGAAAAATTACAGAATTCTCTCAATAAAAATGTATTTCCATCTTGGATATACATTTAGTTGATCAATATTTATCATCACATTTAATGTACAAGGCTTTGGGTTAAGTCTGTAAACAGGGAGATCCCCTGACATTTAGGAAGTACTGTTCTGTGACTCACTTCCATGCAAGATGGCACTGCACAGGGCTAGATTATGCAACGCAGGTGGCAGAATGCACTGTGTGAAGCAGAAGAGCAAAGCAATAACTGTGGAACATCTATGTTGTTTAAGAGACAGTTAATGCAGAAGAGGTGCACTAATATGACAGCCTGTGCTGCCAACTCAAGATAGTGGATGAAGAAACTCTGAATGGTAATCCCAATTGTGAATATATGCACCTTCTACACTATGATCAAACAGAAATAGCACTGAACTCCAAGAATAAAATGGATAGTAGAAATCTAGATAAATTTCCAGAGACTTCATTCTTAAGATGTTAATTTCCTCCTGCCTCCTTGTTCTTGGAAAGCCAGCAGTCACTCTGTGGCCAAAGTTTAAGCAAACAGTTCAACTTTTTAAGCTCATTCTGCTTTTATTGTAAGAAATCCATTAGTCATGCCAATGGATCCAGAGCTCTTACGGTTAGTATCAGAGGTCAAACTATCACAACGACATTCCCCAACTCATCTGACCAATATTAGAGCTGGAGAGATGGCTCAGCGGTTCAAGGGCTTACCTGCAGAGCCTGCGGACTGGACTTTCATTTCCCAGTATCCATGTAGAGCCAGATGCACAAGGTCGCACATGCATCTGGAGATTGCAGTGGCTGGAGGCTCTGGCTCACCCAGTCTGTCTTTCTATCTGCCTTTCTCTTCCTCTCAAAGAAATAAATAATTATGTAAATAAAATATTTTAAAAAAATATTCATTTGAAAAAAATTATATATGTAAAGGCAGAAAGTAAAGGATTTAATCAGAAATACTTGACAGAACTGTTAAGCCTGCATTAAACATTATTTTGCATTACCACTTATTTCTTTTTCATTCATCTGTTATTTAAGGGAGAAAGGCAGCCTGTGAATCAGCATTTCTAGCCCTATGGTAATGTAGGAAGATTATGAAGAATGCCGGTGACAAAACGAGATTCTTTTAGGCCTCTCATAAATTACGCAGACGTTAAGGAAAAGGAACTACTTAGCCAAGGGCTCCTTGAGACCACAAGCATTCTTACACGCAACATCAGTTGTTCAGCGATTCATGAAGAAGTTCATATTCATTCATGACACTCCAACTTCAAAGTCAGTGCAGAGAATGACAGTGACAGGGCAGGGCATGGTGCGTTTCCACAGCTTTGTGTTTAAGCTTCTTTCATCTTCATGCTTCTTAGTAATTGAATTTGTGATAGTGGTCACTGTAATTTGTATAAGTCAGAGAAATATCCGTCATGAAGAATGCTATATTGTTTATTTTGTGCACAAGAAAGAACTTGACCATTTGCAATGTGTTGAATGATGTAAACTTGGAGAATGGCTAAGGAAGTCATTCAGAAATCTGACCATCATTACAGAGGTATTATATGAAGTAAAAACAATAGAATGGGTAATTTGTTCTGACACATTTTTTTTTTTTAAGTCAAGCTTCAAAATAACATCACTGTTCCTTTGTTTCCTACAGGAGAAAAGGACCAGGCCATTTTGAACTTGCAATACATAATTGCCTTCATATATTTTTTTTTTCCAGGCAATAGAGGACCAAAGGCAATTCTGCAGGACCACAAAATGAGGAGGCCTCTAGTGTAACTCTGTATGAATACATAGCCAGGCAATTTGCCGCACTCATAATTAGGATACAGCAATGCCTCTTCAGGCCCAAGTACTGGCCTGGCCCAGCTTGTATCATTTGGAGGGGCTGCATATTTCAGCTGATGCAGGGGACATTCTCCTCACTGGGAAGCAGGGGAGAGAACTTAAAATTTCACATATAATTTTATTGCGGGACTTGACAAGTCAGAGCATTAATTAGCGGTAGAAACACAGTAGTTGTTCCCCATCAATGTTACACGCCATTGTATTATGGCGTCCTTCTCACGTGCAGGTCACTGTTGAATGAAAACAGCAGAACGTATGGAAACAGCACTGACCAGCACAATCTTCAGGCAACAAATCACCTGGCTGTACTCATTTCTTTGGTTTTTGAAGCACAATTTATGTTAATAAAAGTATATTTACAGATTAGGAGTCATAGGCTGGCAAACGTTAATTAGCAGGTTCTTCATGAAGGACGTTCAGGGTCATTTGGAATACTAGAATCATGACAGATTGCTGAAATGCTTACTTAAATGCTAGTCCAAAAAAAAAAAAAAAGCCTATAACAGAGCCCATCTGTTTAATGCACACATTTGGGAGGGTTTGGTAGCTTAAACAGTAGTATGAAGTTACCTGTGATGACACTGTGTCTCTTGTGACAGATGTTTAATTTTAACTGTGTTGTTTGGGGACAAAAATGATTTTCATAAGTACTTCATAGACTTTTTCCACTTGAGATATCTGTATAACGTAGACATATGACAGTTGGCCATTAAAATCTATTTCCAATTCTATTTGGAACTCAACTGAACTGTCAGGTATATTTGGTCTAATGTACACATTAATATTGAGATGGGATATTTGTAGTGATAACAAGATGCATGGGTTTGTGAGCTGGAAACATTTTAGGCAGTGGTGATTTATTGGAATTTCCATTTAAAACACCAATACAATGAAAATGAAAATGTATTGTAAGGTATATAATCCACCAAGAGTGCTCCATGAATATTTGAAAAGTCACTGGGTATTAGCTCAGGTGCAACTATCATAAAATAATTAGTAGCCTGAAGTTGAACTTTTATTTTTATAGTTTGATTTTTTAATACTTATGAGACATTATTTCTATGACATGGTGCTCTGACTTAATGAACATTGGTATGAGAACTTAAGAAAAGACAATGTTAGTTTCCTCTGGAAACATTCTCTTGTTTCTTTATCTTCTTTAGTTTTCTGGGCATGAGTAGAAACCAAAGATCCAGACATGTTGCCTGGAAGAGAAGCTTGCTTAGGAGGGAGGCCAGTTGGACTAGCATCCTCTCACTGTTTTCTTTAGTGCTGGATTAACAGACACTATAGATGCTAGATACCAAATGAGGTTTGCCAAGTTCAATAAATGCTATTAGAATTCATCTTGAGTCATTGGGAACTTGAAAACACAACTGCAGACCTCCAAAGGAGAGCTACCTAGGGAAATATACCAAGATAGGAAGGGATTTTACTTTGTCCATCATCAATCATCTTTGGAGTTCTTAATAAAAGAGCATGATTACTCTTTGGTATGTGCTTTGAATTGCAGGAAGATATGTACCTTTTAAATATGACATTTTACAGAAGAGGGACAATAAGTGAACATTGTGTGATATTGGACTTCCATCAAAGCCATTGCTGTCAAAGTTTTTGAAGGATTACGCAGTCAGTGCTTAGAAACATGCCCTTCAGGTAGAAAAATAAAAAATAAACCAATATTTATAATATGTGCTATATTACTGTGGGGAATCTAACAAAAAGAACAATCAAGAGAGCCTGTGACTAGAGCCCCACAATGAATAAAATCAAGCAAATAATAACATACTTTAAATATATCATCTATGTGTGTCTTTTCTCTTGTTAGTTCAACTTAGGAAATATTCAAGAAAGAAGGAGTAGTTTATGTTGTTGCTGGTTTTTTATATTTTTAGTGATATGTAGGAATTTATTTTTGAAGTAAGTTAGATGACTGCAGTACAAAAACAGTAAAGTTGATTGATTGGTGTTGAGATCAAAAGAGGTGTAACAAAAGTATGGTAAAATAGTAAGTTCTGGTTAGAGATGAATATGCGTATCACTGCCAATTTTTGGTGACTAGGTGAGCATCAGACTTAAACTAGCTTAGGCAAGCATTTGTGTGGGTGTGGATTTTGGATAAGAGGATTAAAACAGCTCTGCTGGAGTCTCAGCCCTCAAGGGCACCAGGGTCATGGGCGCCATGAGATTCCCTTTCCATCTCCCCCTTGGCTTCTTTCTACTTGTTGGTACGTATCTTTACTCAGTTTGGGTACAGTGAACAGAAACGTGGGTTCTAGCCATTTCTAAACTCCACAACCAGAGAGAATAGGACGCCTGACTCTTACTTCCAGGGTCTGAAGTCACAGAGAGAGCTGATTGGCTGAGATTGTGTCAGGTGTGTATCTCTGAGCCAATCAGCTCCCTCGTTGCAGGTGTGTATTGTAAGATGATCACTGTCCTTATTTCAATCTCTGTGGCCAAGGACAAGAGGGTTTATAAAAGAAGTCAACACCCAGTTCAAACCCAGGGCTAAAGAAAAGGAACTGAATGAGGAGACGGAGGAGTAGGTATTTACTACTTTTAAATAATATCCTAGAACTTCTAAAACGATTTTGAAGAAAGTTTTGTTCATATGTTGACTGCAAGAAGTGCAAAAGTGTTTGTTATAGAAGATTCACATTTGTTGGTCATATATACATATATATAGTTTGAATGTGTGAGCATGTGTGTTTGTGCGTGTGTGTGTGTGTGTTGGCTGAAGGTAACCCTGGAATATTATTCTTCGGGTGTCATTCTTCTTTGATTTAGAAGCTCTTATGTGGTTAGAATTTGTCAAATAATCTGGACAAGCTGGCCAATGAGACTCAGGGATCTACTCGTCTCTGTCTTTCTAGTACTGAAATTATAAATCCAAGCCATCAAATACTTTTTTTTTTTTTTTTGGCTTTCTGAGGTAGGATCTTATTCTCTTATTCTAGCTCAGGCTGACCTAGAATTCACTATGTAGTCTCAAGCTGGCCTCAGTTCACAGCAATCCTCCTACCTCTGCCTCCCAAGTGCTTGGATTAAGCCTAAATAATGCTTTTATGAAAGTGGGTTGTGGGGATCAAACTCAGGACCCTATGCTTGCTAGGTATTTGCTTTACTGATTTATGTATTTCTCCAGCCCCTGGTAAAACATTTTTTTTAAAGAAGGAATGTAAAAAATAATAGGAACAAATCCACAATATAGTCTCACAATTTAATTAAGAACATATTAAGGATCATAAACTACTTGGAATTGAGAAATAAAAAAAGGCAAATGATACATAATTTAAACATTTTGGGATAACATTTATGTAATCAGGGCTTTGTTGATGTCATGAGCTTCAGGATCTTGAATGATGACTGTCATTGCAAGGTGAACTGAGGTCCTCAGCGAGGGGGAGCATCCAGCTGTCAGGTCCCTTCTCTGTTAGCGATACACAGAGAATTGCTTCAAGGCAGGGGATCAAGAGTGAGTAGAAATGGCTATTTAAGGATCCAAAAAAACAGGATGGCTTTAAAGACATCTCAGAATGGTGTTATATACATACACAGCTTTGAAAGAAAGATAATTATTTAATAACATGTATTTGATGAGGCAGAACATTGTTGCAATTTTGTTAAGCAACAACACACATACTTATGTCCCCTTTTAACATGATAAATAAATTAAGTTAATATTGTTTTAAATGGAGAATTTGAACAAACAATTAAATAGCCATTCAATAATGTTTCATTCCTTACTCATAGTAAACACCCCATTCAAAAGATACTTATTTTAAAAGAAATATTTATTTATTTGAGAGAGGAGAGGGAGGGAGGAAAAGAGAGAGGGGGGATGTATGGACATACTAGGACCTCTGGCTATTACAAAAGAACTCCCAATGGAAGCACCGCTTAATTTGGATTTACATGAGTAATGGGAATATGAACCCAGACCGTCAGACCTTGCAAGCAAACGCCTTTAAAGATTGAGCCATCTCTGCAGCCCAAGACTCAGAGTTTTCACTAGAGGTTTGGATTTACCACTGGGAAATTAGAATGCTGTCTGTTCGTAGATCTCCAGCATAACGTCGATGCTTCAAGGGTGACAGACCTCAAACAGAGGGCACAGCAGTACCCAGGATACTGGCTTCCAAGCAGTCAGTCTTACAAGGTGGATCATATACTCATGCAAGGCACATGGAGCAGGTTTCCTTACTTGCAGCCAGGGGAAGGGCTAGCTAAAACCTTGGCTTCCTTGTGAGCAGTGCTATGTACTTTGGAGAGACAAACACTCCAAGATACAGCTCAGTCTGGCTCACGTACCTTGGGATATGTGATTAACTGGGCTAAAGGCGTCAGGGATGTCCTTTCTTGGTCGGAGAACTGAGGTAATGATGTTCCAATGGACTCCCCTGTTTCTCAGGATATTGATGCTCAGTTCATTTTCAGTTAATCTTGAGAACTAGAAGACAGGTATGGAGAGAGGATTGACTTGGCCCAAGGCCACTCAGAGACTTGTCCTGAGGACAGGTCTTAGAAACCAACTGGTCAGAGAAAAATTACAGAATTCTCTCAATAAAAATGTATTTCCATCTTGGATATACATTTAGTTGATCAATATTTATCATCACATTTAATGTACAAGGCTTTGGGTTAAACAGGGAGATCCCCTGACATTTAGGAAGTACTGTTCTGTGACTCACTTCCATGCAAGATGGCACTGCACAGGGCTAGATTATGCAACGCAGGTGGCAGAATGCACTGTGTGAAGCAGAAGAGCAAAGCAATAACTGTGGAACATCCTATGTTGTTTAAGAGACAGTTAATGCAGAAGAGGTGCACTAATATGACAGCCTGTGCTGCCAACTCAAGATAGTGGATGAAGAAACTCTGAATGGTAATCCCAATTGTGAATATATGCACCTTCTACACTATGATCAAACAGAAATAGCACTGAACTCCAAGAATAAAATGGATAGTAGAAATCTAGATAAATTTCCAGAGACTTCATTCTTAAGATGTTAATTTCCTCCTGCCTCCTTGTTCTTGGAAAGCCAGCAGTCACTCTGTGGCCAAAGTTTAAGCAAACAGTTCAACTTTTTAAGCTCATTCTGCTTTTATTGTAAGAAATCCATTAGTCATGCCAATGGATCCAGAGCTCTTACGGTTAGTATCAGAGGTCAAACTATCACAACGACATTCCCCAACTCATCTGACCAATATTAGAGCTGGAGAGATGGCTCAGCGGTTCAAGGGCTTACCTGCAGAGCCTGCGGACTGGACTTTCATTTCCCAGTATCCATGTAGAGCCAGATGCACAAGGTCGCACATGCATCTGGAGATTGCAGTGGCTGGAGGCTCTGGCTCACCCAGTCTCTCTTTCTATCTGCCTTTCTCTCCCTCTCAAAGAAATAAATAATTATGTAAATAAAATATTTTAAAAAATATTCATTTGAAAAAAATTATATATGTAAAGGCAGAAAGTAAAGGATTTAATCAGAAATACTTGACAGAACTGTTAAGCCTGCATTAAACATTATTTTGCATTACCACTTATTTCTTTTTCATTCTTCTGTTATTTAAGGGAGAAAGGCAGCCTGTGAATCAGCATTTCTAGCCCTATGGTAATGTAGGAAGATTATGAACAATGCCGGTGACAAAACGAGATTCTTTTAGGCCTCTCATAAATTACGCAGACGTCCAGAAAAAGGAACTACTTAGCCAAGGGCTCCTTGAGACCACAAGCATTCTTACACGCAACATCAGTTGTTCAGCGATTCATGAAGAAGTTCATATTCATTCATGACACTCCAACTTCAAAGTCAGTGCAGAGAATGACAGTGACAGGGCAGGGCATGGTGCGTTTCCACAGCTTTGTGTTTAAGCTTCTTTCATCTTCATGCTTCTTAGTAATTGAATTTGTGATAGTGGTCACTGTAATTTGTATAAGTCAGAGAAATACCAATAAACATAAAATAAAAAAAAAAAATCATCAAACAAGAATGAATGTGCTACCGGTCGAGTGTGTTGGGGGCTGACATGGAGGAGGTTTATGTGTTTTCCATGCAATGGATGCTATGCTTGTCATTTCTTGCAATATGTGTTATGCTACACTATATTGGATATAAGGCATAAGGGAGTTGATGGCTCAAAGTGAAACAGTTTTGTGGAATCTTAGCCCTGTCTCTCTGAGCTGTTCCTACCATGGAAGAGGTGCAGAGCCATGTGACAGTATGGTGAGATATCAGACCTACATTTTTTTTTTTTTTTAATCTTTCCTTTTCAAAGGAAAAGGTAATAGCTCATTTTCAGGGTTAGTGAACCAAAAATATAAAAGAGCTTTGTTGGAAAGAGAGACATGAAGCAATAATGATGGTATTGGAAAGCAGGGAGAGTGGACAATAGGAGTCAGTCCAGTCCACAAAAAAGACAGCAGAGCTCACTGAGAAATCCAAGGATGAGGGCTGGGATGGATTAGTGATGTCTGCTTTAGAGAGAGAGAGAGACAGAGAGAGAGAGAGAGAGAGAGAGAGAGAGAGAGAGAGCGAGAGCACACGAGCATGCATGCTGTAGGTACAACGATGCCTGAAACACTCCTTCCCTCTCCTATCCCAGCAAACCCTCAGCCCTGCATAAGCGCACACTTACTTCCAGGGATGCCTGCTCTCCTGGAAGTCTGAGAGCTAAATTTCTTCTACACTCACACATAGCCACACCCCAGCACCAAGAAATAGGCAAACTACTTCAACATTATTCCTTGACCTTCAATATAACCTCCAAATATAACTAATTTTTTTTTAAAATATGTGAATCAATTCAGGTAGGAAACCCAATCCTTTTATTTAGTAATAATTCAGTTTTTCATTTCAGATCTCAATGGCCTGTCACAAAGTGATGATTGCAGTCATCACTCAAGGATTATTTCAGTGTCCCTCTGTATGTCTGGGTCACATTTAATAAATGTTTTTTTTTTTTTTTCTGTCCTTGCTTTGTTTCACAGTTTTGAACCACCACATTTTCTTGAAACCCAGTGGATCCTTTAATCCAGCATCTTAAGACTTATTTAAAGATTTATATGATAGTGTATTTACAATCTATTTGCTATTCTGGTTTTTATAACATAGATACCAGTTGTATGTGACTAGAGCATACAGTTTGCATTTGACTTTCCCATTATCTGTGATACAAGCTTTGGAGAAGGGCTGACCAATATTTCACCTTTATAGTTCTGATCACAGGGTCACATAATTTTTCTTTCAAATTAACCCTTTGTAACTAAGGGAAGATTTAAGATAAAGGAGGTATGTCCCTAAAAGCAGAAACACACATGGATTTTCCTGTTTATTGTGGAGTTCAAGTTTGCTGAACCAAAATCATGGTGGAAGTTGTGGACTGGCTACCAATTTTATATTTTTGAAGGATATATATATATATATATATATATATATATAGAGAGAGAGAGAGAGAGAGAATTATTAAGCCATGACAGAGTAAATGCATGTTTAATTTTAAACATATGTGGAAACTGAAAGACTCCTAGTGAAAAAAGTTTAAAATGTAATTTAATTGATTTTTTTTCCTACTGAAACAAAGACACCTCCATTACATACTCGGCTTTGGTTAGGAAATTAATACATATACAATTTCCAAGGAAGTTGAACAGCCACTGATGAAATAGTTGGCGGTTAAAATGACTTCCATTCTGTTGGGTAGCATAGCTAAAATAAAAAAAAAAATCCAATCTGAAGAAAACTATTTTGGTTATCATTTTTTCATTGATAAATGAAGAGTTACACTCCAATACAAGACTGAATGCCGTAAAGGGCTGTTTGGGAGAAAGTGATTTTTAATCTCATGGAACAGGTCGGGTAGGTCAGTTTGTTCCAGAAAGTTCAACTGAGGTCAATGTCTATTCATTCTGCGTTTCCTATGAGCCAGGCACCTCGTCAAGTGAAGGGAATAAAAGATGATTAAGAAGTACATGTGATCAAGAGGCTAATAGTTTTGTTAAGAACTAGCAACAGAAAAGTCTAGAAAACGGAAAGATTAAGAGGGAGGGCCAAGGTCCCAGGTGTGGTGGGCTGAAGGCACCTTTCGCCCTCTGCAGAATCCATCGTTCAAAGGCAGGGAGGAAACCAGAGCTGCACCTGGAGCTTTGGGAGAAGTTCAGGCACAGAGGAAGGGAACACATGGGGAAGGCAGACAGCCAAGAGCCTCTGCGGCGAGTGACAGAGTGACAGGGCGTGCCTCACAGCGTTTAAACCCCCAGAGCGGAAGCAGCAGACGAGGTAGAACCACAGGTGTCGGGGGTCAGGCTGGGGAGGGACGTCTTTGTGTACAGTGGGAACGACCGACGAAATCCATGGAGATGCTCAACATGATTAGATTTGCATTTAGGAAAAAAAAAAAAAAACACTCATGTTCCTAGAGGTTTTATGAATGCTGGTTTTGAAAAGGCAACTAGAATCTAGAGTCCTTCCAAGTTTAAGAAAATCTATACTTCAGTAGTATCATGAGGGAACAGGTGATATGTTTTATTGCACAAGTTAGGTCAGCAAGCTATAATAATTGGCCCAATATTAGGTAAAAGAGAGGAATGCAAAGCATTTTAGCTGATACTGTATTCTTCTGTCAGTTGATGCATTAATGAAAAGAAGAAAATGCTTTTTCTCCGTTTGTTCATTCATTTACTTATTTACCTATTCACTTGCTTTTCCTTTAGTATTTAGGATCTGGTAAAGCAAATAACTAATCAATTTAAAATTAGGTTCATGGCGAGGAGCTCAGGGCAGGAACCCTTACACAACGGGGGCTTTCTGGTAGCCAACACAAATGCTCACTTAGTAAGTTACACGCCCTGTTTGATCCTAGTGCGAGTATTGACTCATTCCAACCCCACTAAGAACAGGCATTATGTAAGTGGAAAAGAAGCAGATGCTGATAACAGCCGGAATAAATGTTCATCTAGAGGTGACCTGTGTGTTAAAAGTTTCAAGCTGACAGACTTTCCCTCAACTCTGAGCAATGCCGCCCGCACACATGCTGGGAAATTTATCTTTGTCACCAGAGTCCCATCAGACGTTTCGAGAGTTTCATCAATGTCAGCTGAGAACCATTTGTAACAGTGAAGGCAGTGCAACTTTGAAGCAATACCTCATGTAATTCAGTTTTTGCCCAGCTGGAAATGTGCGCAGGATAGATGGCAGAGCTCTAGTACGGGGTGAGAGCAAGCAGGGCAGGGGAGGGACCCTCTGAGGACATGCTGTGTTGCAAGGTGGGCGATTGCAACACAGCCTTGGACTGCAAGGAAGCAAAAGCATAAGACAGATCAACCTTGAGAACGGGAGTCAGAGATGGAGCCACAAAGAGGCTGCTAGGTCTTGAAGAAAAGTGTGAAAAGTGTAGTCATGATCGAACTGTGCGCACGCCCCATGATGACTGAGATGTTTCTTCTTGAGTATGCCTACGTTGAAATCTTAATAAAGTTGCATCCATTTATGTCACTGTTTTGAAAAACTTCTATTTTTTCTCTTTTGCTTATAGGATGCAAAGAATTTTTTAAATTATTTTCATTTATTTATTTATTTGAGAGAGTGAGAGAGGGAAAAAGGGAGAGAGAGAGAGAGAGAGACAGAGAGAGAGAGAGAGAGAGAAAGAATGGGCACACCAGGGCCTCTAGCCACTGCAAACTCCAGACTCATGTGTCCCCTTGTGCATCTGGTTTACATGGGTCCTAGGGAATTGAACCCTGATCCTTTGGCTTTGTGGGCAAACACCTGAACTGTTAAGCCATCCCTCCAGCCTGGCAAAGAATTTCTTTAGCTAAGATAGTTTACAAGTACAGCACACCTCCAATCATTATAGTTTCTTAAAGGCATTTGGGTACCTGAGGTAATTTTCAGAAGTGAAATTTTTCCAGCACTGTATACATGATAAAAATAAATCCTGGGCAGAGGAAAATAAAATGGGAAACATTTTCTTGTTTTCCTCTGAAGATTTAGGGATATTTCTGGATAGAGCAGAGCAAGTGGTTAAGTAAATAAAAGCAAGACAAAAATGATTAGCACAAGCCCTCAGTTTGCAGTGGCTTCAAGGCAGCATGAAGTCTCACCATGCCTAAGAGGTGTCCTCTCCTGGAATGAGGAGGTCTGTGGTCCTTACATTACCAATTCCTAGCTCTGGGACCACACTCATTTCCTGTAGCCTGTGTTTGTGATTGGAGATGTGACTAAGTTGGTAGGGCTCTTGCCTACCATGTACAAATGCCTGTGTTTGCTTGGTAATAGTGGCACATGCCTGTAATTCCAGAACAGGGAAGATGGAGGCAGGAGGAGCAGAAGTTCAAGGTCATCTTCCACTACATAGTGAGTTTGGCCTAGCATACATGATACCCTATCTCAAAACAAACAAACAAACAAACAAACAAACAAACAAACAAACAAACAAACAAACAGAACCACCAGTTAATCTAGGTATCTTGAGCATAGCAAATATGACATGCATGTAAGAAATGAAGAAGTTTAACAACTCTCACTCTTCTATTTGCCTCTTGAGTTTTAGCAATGGTTTCTAAAGCAAATTTTGTGTCTGTTAGTTCCAAAAAGTAGAAAATTTACTTATTTATATTATGCCAGAAATACCATCTATGCACAAATAATTAACCTAGAAAAAATAAAAAAATATAAAAAATCAATAACTTGATTATTTATTAGCTTGTTATTGAAACCATGAGCATTGAGACGCCTTAGAAAGGCCCTTATTTGCTTGTTTTGTCTAGGTTGAACCTCTGTTACTTGCAAATGGCTGAAGAAAAATAATTCTTCCTATGATGTGCTCTTCTTGGTAAAATGAATGCATTTTAGTTTCAGGAAATGTATCATACAGTGATGACTTTTAATACACTGACTAAAATCTTTGGAAGAATGCCAGTGTTCCATTTTATTTTAGTTTTATCTTCTGGTAGAAAAACTGTGAGAGCTACCGATAGAATCAGAGAACATTTTAATAACAGAAAAGAAAAACAAGGAGTGTATTGAGCTAGACATTAATATTGTGTCTGTGTTCACTCATTTTTTTTTCTACTAAAAACAAATAATCCATTTTAGAGCCTGTGGCTACCTGACCAAAGGGATTCATTACTCCATGATTATTATGGGAATTTAGACAGCTCCATAAATCCAGATACTGAAATGTGTCATAGCATGACGGTGATTGCAGGAGTGAGAGGATATTTCCAGTGCATGGGGTCTGGTTGTCTTTGCAAGACAGGTGTTTACAATGGCCATTTTGCAATGTGTATCTTCACAGTGATGGCCACAAAAAAGGATGAAAATGGATTCTGTTGTCACCTAGCCAGTGAAGAAGAGTGAAATGGTCTCCAATAAATGAATCTACTAGAATGTTGTTTTATATTTTTACTTTATTTCTCCATCTTCCCCTTTATGATTTTTACTGAGGGTGACCAAATTGAGACAGGAAAGCAAAACGCGAAATGTAAGGCTTGCTCCTTGTTTCTACTTAAAAGAGTCTGGATTTAGTAGAAACAGTTTATTAGGGCTTATTAAAATCCAGTTTGGATTGCACATTATTTTGACAGACTGCACTTTCAGTACGTAGAATAACAAGTCTCTGGTTTTCCAGCTTGGTGGCAAGAGGATGACTATGTGGAACATGAAGGTCTGCACCATTCTTTAAGAGTCATTTGGAAGACAAGACAGTGTTTTGTGGTTGTTATTTTAATTTTCAAGACTAATAGCTTGCAAATGAAGTGGCAATTTCCCATTATTTTTGTGACATGGGCTGCATCAAAGCTCTCCCTGACTATTACATTTGCTACTCTATCCATGTCTAAACAAGAATCTCCACTGTCGCCACTGCTAAAATGTAAACACAGACCCTCACACTTCTCATTTGTGGCAACTAGCACAGTTGATAATTCCTTTTTTGATATTGTTTTATATGTATCCATATTTCACTAATAGATAAAATTCCCTATTATAGTGTCCCACTTGTTAACTGTTATAAATCATAAACGAGAGAGAGAGAGAGAGAGAGAGAGAGAGAGATTTTTTCAATAATAAAATAATATGCAATAATAATTAGCTCAAAATAAAATGTACCATGGTCTGAAAATTAACAAGGGGCTTTTCCCTACAATTCCTTCAAAATGTTGAAAATAATATAAAGCATAATCTTTTACTAACTTATGATTTCTAAGTTGGAGAGTATGATAACATAGAAGAATAAATCTCAATTTTTTTTTTTTTTCGAGGTAGGGTTTTACAGGCTGACCTGGAATTCACTATGTAGTCTCAGGGTGGCCTTGAACTTATGTGATCCTCCTACCTCTGTCTCCCCAGTGCTAGGATTAAAGGCGTGCACCACCATGCCCAGTCAAGTCTCAATTCTTAAAAGAGTACATGCATTAAAAATATTTCTGTCAGGCTGTACAGAAGGCTTAGCTGTTAGGGCACTTGCCTGCAAAGCCAGAGGACATGTGTTCAATTCCCCAGGACCCATGTAGCCAGGTGCACAAACTAGCACATGCATCTGGAGTTCATTTGCAGTGGGTGGAGGCCCAGCCATGCCCATTCTCTTGCTCACCCTCTCTTTCTTTGTCTCTTAAATAAATAAATAAAATAAAATATTAAAAAATATTTCTCTCAAATTATGATAAAGAATCAAAACAATGGAAAGAACAGACATAGAGGGTTTATATCTCAACAAAATAAAGGCTATCTATAAAGCCCCTAAAGCCCAAATCATACTTAATGGGGAAAAGCTCAAGGAGTTCCCACTGAGATGAGGAACAAGACAGGGGTGCCCTCTCTCTCCACTGCTCTTCAACATAGTACTAGAAGTACTAGCCCAAACAATAAGACAGGAGAAAGAAATAAAAGGGATTCGAATTGGAAAGGAAGAAGACAAGTTAGCTCTATTTGCAGATGACGTGATCCTATATATAAGTGAACTGAAAGTCTCTATCTCAAAGCTTCTAAAGGTGATAAATTCCTTCAGCAAAGTGGCAGGATACAAAATCAATGCACAAAACCAATAGCTTTTCTATATGCAAAGGACAAATATACAGAGAAAGAAATCAGGGCTGTCCCATTTCAATAACAACAAAAAAGTTAAATTCCATGGAATAACACTAACCAAGGATGTGAAAGACCTACATAATGAAAACACTCAATAAAGATATAGAGGAGGTCTTGAGAAGATTGAAAGACCTCCAATGTTCCTTGATAGGTAGAATTAATATTGTGAAAATGGAAATTCTACCAAAAGCAATATACAGATTTAGTGCAATACCAATAAAAATGCCAGCATTATTCTTCACATAGATTGAAAAAGATGATCTGAAAATTCATATGGAATGGCAAAAGGCCTTGCATATCCAAACATATCCTCATAAAAGAGAAAAAAAATACCTCTGGTGGTATCACCGTACCTGATCTAAAGCTATATTACAAATCCATAGAGACAAAAACAACATGGTACTGGAATGAAAACAGAAACATAGGCCAAGGGAACAGAATGGAAGACTCAAACCTTAGGGCAAGCAACTATAGCTGCTTGATCTTTGACATGGTGCTAATACTATAGACTGGAGAAAAGACAGCATCTTCAACCAATGGTGCTGGACAAATTGGATGACCATATGTGGACAAATGAAATTAGACCCACTCATTTTGCCACACACAAAAATCAAGTCCAAATGGATTAAAGACCTCAGTATAATAATACCTGAAACTCTTGAACTACTGCAAGAAAAAATAGTAGGCACTCTCCATGATACAGGACTGGGAAAAGACTACCTGAACAAAACCCCAGTAGCCAATGAAATTAAACAAGCACTCAACTAATGGGATCTCATGAAGCTTAAAAGCTTTTGTACAGACAAACATACCATAAGCAGAGCCAACAGATTACCCAATGAATGACAGAAAATCTTTGCCAGCCACATCACTGACACAAACCTAATAGCTAGAATCTACAAAGACTCAAAAAACTAAACAATAAAAAAAAAAAATCAACCAACTCACTCCAAAATTCGGGCAAAGAAATAAATAGGGAGTTCTCAGAAGAAGAATTACAAATGGCAAACACACACTTAAGAAAATGTTCAACATCCTTAACCATTAGGGAAATGGAAATTAAAACAACCATGAGATTCTACCTTACCCTAGTAAATATAGCAAACATTAAAAAAGAATCAAATGGAAACAAATGTTGGCGAGGCTGTGGGGACGTAGGAACACTCATTCACTGTTGGTGGGAATGTAAGATGGAATAACCACTACGGAAAGCATTATGGAGACTACTAAAATGGATGAGTATAGAGTTACCAACAGAACCTGTTATTCTCTTACTGGACATTTACCCTAAAAGCTCCACATCTCAGCTCAGAGATCGTTGCCCAACCATGTTTATAGCTGCTCAATTAAAAATAGCTAAAAACTGGATCAACCGAGGTGCCCATCATTGGATGAATGGATAACCAAGATGTGGCATATCTATAAGATGGAATTCTAATCAGCAGCAAGAAAGAATGACACATTGAAATTTGTAGAAAAATGGTCGAACTTGGAACAGATCATTCTAAGTGAACTCATACACTCACAGAAAGACAATTGTCACATTATCTCACTCATCTGCAGTTCCTAACCTGGATCAGCCCAAGTTGCTGACATAACTAAATAGCATTGTGAGGCTATAGGGAGAGTAGGGCTTGGGGAAGAGAAAGGGCCGGGTGTGTGGGGGGCACACAAAACTGAACCCAAATTGAACTGGTATCATAGAATCCTATATCCTGGAAGTCTGACTGAAAGGTGGAGCCCTCAAGAGGACCTTAGAGGTAACACCTGAATCAAAGGTCCCTGGAGAGGGTGAGACAAAACCTAACCTCAAATTTCTCCTGTTTCTCTTTCCTCTTTTTCTTTTTCTATTCTTTTTTCCCTTGATGCTGGCCTGTAATTCCCTGTACCAGGATGTGGTCTATATCCACAATGAGCTGTTGATCAGAGAGACCTACAAGGTCTCCCAAAACAAACAAGACAGACTTCTGTCAGAGCACTTGATTACCCACCAGAGGTTAATTGTAAGACCTTACTGCTGAAGACACCAAATGCTGTTGGCATGGACCATAGAGAGACCTGGTTGGAATCCAGAGGAGAACCAGTGTCCAGACAATTAGCCCATCTAGTGCTGGAAAGTGATACATGAGCTTCCAGGCAGAAAGTGGCCAACATCTGTCTAAGCAATTCAGAAGCAAACAACCTGAAGTGATGCTCACACAAGTGCAACAGTAGCACACAGTCATGTTGTGTAACCAATTGCTCTTGGATTGGATAATACTCAGTGGAAAGGACTGGGGAACAAGTCAGAATCATATCCAGATAATTATTCTGCTTTCCATTGTCAAGCTCCCACTAACCTTAAACTATAAGAGCATCCATACCCTTTTAATTCTCTCTAAATCAATAATGGTTAATGCATTTAACTAGGGCTGATTTCATTTTCTGTTGGAGAATCTGCTTCTCCTTTTCAGATGGGAGCTGGACCCGAGGAGATAAATGACCTAGCACACTCCACCCTGGCCCCAGCTAAAACCACAGAGGAATTGGGGAAATAAGTAAGAGTGCTGCTTTCTTAGTGAATCTGATATCAGCACAAGGGTGAAGGACAAAGACTGAGGACACTCAGCACCTACCAAACCAGAGACCCAGAGGCTCCTGAGTGCCCAACACCAAAGTAGACTTAAAATGCTCCCAGCATGGCTCAGGGAATTTTTCAGAAGAGGGGGCAAGAAAGATTGTTAGAGCCACAAGTTGGGACATTTTGCACAGAGACATTGCTTCTCTCTCCTCCATAATACATGACCCTCAATCGCCATTGGGGTGACCTGTATCCATAATGAGGCCTCTTTAGAAAAGGGGCAGGGAGGAGAGAAAGGATTGTACCAACTTGTGTTGTTTACATACAAAATATGTACATATCTAATAAAAAATATTTCTCTCAAATCATGATAAAGAATAGTAGCGTGTATGTGTTTAAGAAAACAGGACAGAAATCCTGTAAGGAATTTCTTCCTAATGTACACAGACACACCTCCTTGTAGCAGTTAACATCCTGTGCTTCTCATAACATCTTAGCCCGACATTATACCATCCTCAAACCACCGTCTTTCAGAGTGCCTTTTAACTGACCAGTTCACCACTGTTCTATCCTTATCTCCCTGGAATAACAGGGTAATCGGAACTAGTGTCTTCCATGTATGCAACGGTATTGAACATGCCATGGTGGTGAGGAGACCTAGGCTGAAGGAAGCTACCCAAGATATTAGCAGGTGTTCACGGCTGTACTCACATCACATACTGTGTCTTACGATATTTAACTGCCTTTTCCTTTCATCACTATCTTGGTGCTTCTGGAAATTCCCTGAGGGGACTTGCCTATTTAAAGAACAAGGCTGGATGTCTCTAAAATAATTTAATCCATGACATAGTTGCTGGACTCAGATGTACATTTACTGAATTTGTTATGGACCCAGCAAGTGCAGTTTTGTGATCCAAGGCCCTCTGTTTGTTTCTCCGAAATTTGCCCTTACTACGTACATAGTGCATTTTTGATCTGAAGTATGTTACCTATAAATTTTTAAGTGTTTACATCTTATTCTTTCACGGTTTTTGCTTCTTTAAGATCTCAACCAAGAATACAGTTTATGGAAGTGAGAGATCAGCGTAAGAACTATCATGATGGGTGGAGGAGCCAGACCAATCGTGTTTGTGGTGGTGAATTCACAGGTCCCCAAGGAGTGGAGCTGGTCCTTATGAGCATCTTCAATGTGATTCTTCCTGTGTGGGATCTAACCCCATCAGCCCAGACAGCTTACAGATATCAGTGCTACATGAAGAAGGGACATGACCACAGGGCAATGAGGTTTGTTTGAACCCGCATCTTAGAATCCTGGATTTTGATAGCTTGCTAACACTGAGTGTGTCAGGTGGCTGAGGGAGGAGGCTCAGGCCCTATTCCCTCCCCGCGGCAGCTCTTTATTCCTGCAGTGTGGTTCTCTGTCTTCTTGTGGCATCCAGGGAACCACGGGCACCATTATTTCACCAAATAAAACCCCATCTCATCTCACGGGTAGACATTGCAATATATCTTGAGGACAGCTTGTTCCCTGAGCATCTAATAACTCTTCATCTGATTCAGCTCTCCACCTGACTCGTGACAAAGAAGTGTCTCGTATGTACCTCTCCTTCAGTACCCCACCGACACCAACTTCCACCTTTGGGTGAATGATTTTGGGCATTAAAAGCTGTTTGTGCTATATGTTTATTTCAGCCTCAATTTACTTTTCTAATTGGAGTACATTACTTACAGCATGAATAATAACTAGAACAATGTAGGAACAGCAGTAATAATAAATAATAGCCACCAGGAACATGGCTATCATATGTGGACTTAATTAGCTATTCCTTACAAGTTGAAGTATTTAGCAAGTGCTGAATAATACTGCTAGCATCATTTTCACTGCTTTCCAACTTACCTGTGCTATTTGCACTCCATGCTTACGTTTCACCGTCGTTTCTGCATTCTGTTTTCCTTCTTATTTCCTTCCTTCCTTCCTTCTTTCTCCCTCCTTCCCTCCCCTCTTCTTTCCATGCTTCCCTCCCTCACTTCCTCCCTCTCTTCTTTCCTTTTTTCTCTTCCTTCTGTTTTATACTTCATTTCCAAAATTATTCATTCTTTTGGTTAGTGTACAAGGAGCAGGTGTCCTTTATAACACCAATTCTGACACCATTTCTCTTTATCCTTTCCACTCCTTATGCCCACTGCATTTGTTTATGTGTTGCCAATGTAGCAGTGAGAAATTAACTCATTATATTGTTGTCTGGGTCCTGAGGAAAAAAAATGGTATGCTTTGGGCTTACTAGCATTTCCCCATGCCCAGCATTGTGCTATCCACAGTGCAAGTATTCTTAAAATAAAATAATGAGCTTTTAAAATTCTACAAGACCTCCAAGGTGGTCTGTTCCTGTCTCTAAGAACAAACTAAAGAGGAAGGAATATGAAAAGGGAAGGGTACTAATTATCTTGGTGATAGTCAAAGATAAGTCTATAAAAGGAGTAATATGAGAAGGCAGAGTTCTCCTATTCCTTCTGAAATGAACTGATGTTGATTGAAGTTGGTGTGTACCAGTATGGTTCTGTGGTTGGAGGGGACAGGTGACTTCCTGTGGTTTGAGCTTCACTTGATTATCTTTCATCCTACACATTAATACCTTCCTGATGCCTTCCACTGTGGCAAAGTCATATTATTGAAGATTTATGCCTTCAGTTTAAGAATGTTCTCAATAAAGACAAACAACATGTTTGGTGCAAGCTATTAGAAGGATGTGTCCTAATTTTATATATGTCATGTATATAGTATAACTGTATGCAAATATTATCAGTGTGCATATTTGGATATATATGCATGCATTTTTATAATTGCTGTTATACTTCTTTACTTCCATATTTCAGAAAATGCCTTTCAGGGCACAAACAACAAATAAAGAGGAAAACATTCAAAAGGGGGCAAATGTAGACAGGAAAACAAATCTAAATTATGTGATAAGTTAATCAAGACTTTTCAAAACTATTGAAACATCCTCTGAGGTTTTCTTTTCATTATAGAATAATAAAACATTGTGAAGCAATTAACACACTCTTGACAACAAGTTCCCACAAGACCTAAGAGTGTAGAGCCGAGCTCTGCTTTGAGTAGACCTCATTGGGGAAGGTGAGTCTGCGCAAGGGCAGCTCACTGCAAAGCCCTGGTGCCCTTGCGGACTTGGCTCCAAGCCTTCGTTCTTTGTTGGTCCGCTGCACCTTTTTTTTTTTTTTTTTGGAAGAATTAGTAGAGCATTCATTCTCTGAGAAGATCATCTTGAATATAATCTTTGGCTTTTGACTGAATTCTGGAAGGCTGGTGTGTTTCCATGTTGCCCTGACAGGAAAGGAGCTGTTGGCAGAGGTGCTGTGAGGTCCGGGGCTGGAGGAGCACACCCTCAGCAGCAAGAAGATGTGCCCAGGACTGTTTGAGATGATGTCATTACACTGCCTGTCACTAGCCCAAGAGGTGGCTTAAGTGATTGTTTCAAAACTTGTTCTAGTGAACCGACAAATAGGTGGCTTGGGTCCAAAGATTTTAGACTAAATGGGAGCAATAGAACAGTTTAAGCCTGGAAACCCTTGAAAGCACATGTAATCTGACATTCTTCGTCGCTTATTATCTCAGTGCTACCTTGAAAATTAATACTAGTGTAATCAAAAGCCACCTTATTAAGTGGGGTTGTTATTTATGATCTGTTTGAAAAGAGGAATGCCCACCAATTGTTCTATTCCTAGAATATTTGAAATTCAACTATTCTTATTTGAAATTAGTTAGGTAGCAGGATGATTCATATGTTCTGAGCCCTCTGGTTATAAACAACAAAAACATACTAAATATATATAGAACATATAACAGCTTTATTTTCTTTGTAGTAGCCGCACTCTATAGGCATCCAAAAGCAGCAACAGCTTAAAAATCAGATTTAAAAGAAGGGAACCAGAGTGTTATCCTGAGTTCAGCAGCCATATGTTGTCATAAGAGGATCTTCCTTGCAAGTTGGCACACAAGAAAGTGGGGTGGGGGGCTTGAGAGTTGGCTTAGCAGTAAGGCACTTGCCTGAGAAGCCTTAGGACACAGATTTGATTCCTTAGTACCCACATAAGCCAGATGCATAAGGTGGCACATGCATCTGGAGTCTGAGGTAGCTAGAGGTCCTGGTGCTCCTATTCTCTATATTTCGCTGTCTCCTCCTCCTCCTCCTCCTCTCTCTCTCTCTCTCCAATAAATAAATAAAATATTAAAAATAAAAAATAAAGTGTGGAGGGCACTTGCCATTCACAAGTTAGGAATGAAGGTTAGGCTAAAATCATGATCCATAAATGTGGCCTATCCTCAGAGCCAAAGAATAAGAAAACTGCAAGTAAACTGACATTTGTTTCAATGTATATTACCATATATGGTCACTGATTGATTCCAAAATTATTGTGTGGCTGGGGAGATAGGTCTGTGTTGGCCCCACAAACATGAGGACCCAAGTTTGTATCCCCAACATCCACATGAAAGTTGAGCATGACAATGTGTGCCCATAAGTCCAGTGCCTGGGAGGCGGAGACAGGAGGATCCTGGGTCTTGCCTACTAGTTTTGTCTAGTAAAACTTTGTGTGAGTTCCAGGTTCAGTGGGAGAAACTGTCTCAAAAATTAAAACAGAAAATGATTGAAGAAGACACGTGATGCCAACCTGTGGCCTCCACATGCGTACAGATACGTGTGCATATTCACACCTGAACACATGTGCCCACACACCTACGAATATGCGTTCACATGCCACCCACCTATGCACATGCACACACACACACAGACATAAATGCATACCACATATATATCTCATCCTATTCGCTGTGAAAAAAAATAACAAGTGAGACAGCAAAGCCCATTTTCATTCTGTCCTTTGCTTGAGTAAATAATGATTCGAACTTCAGAGACTTGGTGTTTTTCATTGACTCACCGAGCAAACATTTATTCGGGTACTTTACTAAGTACCAGGGGGTGCAAAGGAGAACTAGACAGACAGAGGTCCTGCTGACTGGGGGAAGACAGATCTCAGCAAGGAAATGTCAATTTGTGCTCTACCAAAAAAGTGCTCAGCTCTTCGGGAGAGCGAGGGTCATGGAAATAAAGCAGGGGTATGCATGCCACGGGTAGAATAGGGGTATTGGGGAATTCCTGCCTGAGCGAATAGTTTGCAAGGTCATGGACCTGAACTGCATAGAACCCTGTGAACAGCCAGATAAACATGTTGGGAAGGAAGCGCCTATGGGGTGGTGACTGAGAAAAGTGACCCACGCACCATGGGAGAGGTGACAGGCACTGCAGATGCGCCTGACTGACTTTCTGCATCCACTATCCGAATCCACCTGAGACAGGGGACGTGAAGTGGAGAAGCACAAAGCAGCCAGGGCAGGGCGAGAGCAAGAGGAGGCCGGGAGGTCAATTATCTGGATGTGGTATCCATTCAGGCAAGAGATTGCGGCCGGCGAGCGGACTGTAGAGGAGAATGGATTGGCAGCGCTTGCAGCTGAGGTATTGTTAAGGGAGAATGTTAACAGAGGATGATGCGTGGGAGGAGGGAGGAGGAGAAGGGAAGAGCTGTTTGCCAAAACCCTTCACACAGCCAGGTGACAGGGGGCACTGTCATGCATGAGGAGGAGCCACCTCAGCCAACTGTATGAGACACAGGTGATGGGGAGGAGCTACTCACCCCAAATAACCACAAACCTTGGTCTTCTCTGTTCTAGGTGCCCGTTGGGCTTGCTTATCACTTGTCAGTTAAAAGGCCCATGGTGACCTGCTTTTACAATCGCAACGAGAATGTGACCAGGCCCTTACAGGGCTAAAGCTAGAGGAGGAGGTGAACTCTTTCAACATTTTTCTCATTTTGGCATATAAAATTCTAGGAGTTTTGGAGAAGATTTAAGCTGGAAATGCCATTGTGGGAGTCAGCAGCAGTCATATGGCAGTTAAAACTCTGGGAAGGTTTGAGACTACTTTGGCAGAAGGTAGAAGAGAAGGGGAGTGTTCATACGAAATTTCCATATTCACCCTAGAGTAGACACTGAGAAATGGTAAAGGAGAGGTGCGGGGTTTGGAAGAGAATCTGTAGAAGATGGTTTGCTCGTTTTCTTTTTTCTTTTTCTTTTCTTGTTTGTTAGTAGCCATAAATATCATGCCACATATTTTGTCACTTAAATAACAGGAATTCTGTCAGTTCAGCAGGCCGAAACCGTAAGATCAAGATAGCAACATGGTGAGCTTCTGGTGAAAGGTCTTGCTTTCCCGTCCCTGGCTTGCCTTCGTATGACCTCTACTCTGAAAATGTGGAGTGAAAGTGGGATAGATAGATGATAGATGACCAATAGATGATAGTTAGGCAACAGATAGGTAAGTAGATACATGATAGATAACAGGTAAGTAGCTAGATGATGCTAATAGACAGACAATACTGAAATTTCTTCTTAAAAGGACAATATACTTATTTGACTAAGCCCCATTTTTATAATATTCTTTCTTTGTTTTTTATTTATTTATTTGAGAGTGACAGACAGAGAGAGAAAGAGGCAGATAGATAGATAGAGAATGGGCACGCCAGGGCCTCTAGTCACTGCAAAGGACCTCCAGACGCGTGTGCCCCTTGTGCATCTGGCTAACGTGGGTCCTGGGGAATCAAGCCTCTAATCAGGGTCCTTAGGCTTGACAGGCAAGCGCTTAACTGCTAAGCCATCTCTCCAACCCCATAATATTCTTTAACCTTACATACTTCATTAGTGTTAAGGTTCAATCATAATGAAGGGAATTTGCACAGACATGAATATTCAGCCCATAATAAGTGGTATAAGACAATTTAATGGGAAAGCATCTCAGGATACAAAGCATGGTCAGCTGTCTCAGTCGCTGCTTGCATCTAGTAAGCTGAGACACATGTACTGCCTCTGGAATATGTATGTGATAGATGAGCTTGGTAGGCTTAGTTGGAACTGGAGTCAGAAGGGGGAAATCCAGACTGAAATATGTCATATAGTAAGTAGAAATTAGAGAGCAGAATTAACGAACAGTCACCGTCTGAAAATGTGGCACTGAAAAGAAGCAGATAACTGAGAATATCTGGAGAAGGCTTTTTCCTTCTCCGTTCACTTCATTTAATTTAATGGTCACTACTGAACTAACTTGCATGAAGAAAAAGTCCCGCCAATCAGAGAACTAAGATCTCAGCGATGTGTCCTGTCCCTGCTGGCCAGAAAGGCTGAGGTAGACAGGCTCTCTAGTGACCAAGAAAAAGAATGGTTTCTCTAGTTTGGCAAGAGGAAAGAAAGAAGGTGTGGATTAGAGTGTCTAGATGGAAGCATCGGATGTAGTTTGGGGATTTTCTCAGTGATACACCAAGTATTGTGCACCAAGGAATGAAGGTGGAACAGGGGAGCTTAAGGAGGGAGAACAGGAGATGAGATAGTCTTTTTAAGGAGGAGAATTAAGTTTTATCTGGGATAATTATTATTTTGGTAAAGAATCTATCAGAAAAATACGTGCATACTACTTAACATTCAGAATATATATCAAACATACACACAGTGATCTTAATGATGTTGAGAATTAATTTGGAGCACTGGCTAGTGTTGGATCCCCTCTTGAGTGATTTTATTCAGAAATTCTCAGCTGTATGAATGTGTATATATAGAAGTCACATGATTGTTAGATTAATGGTCACTTTTGATTTTTCAAGTGACTGCAAGAGAGGAATAAAGACAGAGAGAGTGAGTGTGCTTATGAGAAAATGCCCACAGCGTGGACTCTGGATTTCATTCTGAACAAAACAATACATAATAAAGAAGAGACCAGGGGGAAGAAAATGGAGAGGTTAATAAATTGAAGATATTCATGGCATTGAAAGGAATTTTGTGTGTATGTGTGTGTGTCATACATATGGTATGGTATGTGCGTATATAGAGAATACATGCATATACACAGGTTTGTGTGTGTGCTGTGCTTGGTGTGGTATGTGTATGTATTATACTTGCACGTGTGGAGGTGTGCGTGCCCCCATGAAAAGGCCAGAAGAGAACATCTGGTGATCTTCTCTAGCTCTGCCGTGGCGTCTCTTGAGATGGAGTTCTTTGCTGTACCTAGAGCTGCCGTTCTGTCCTCACTCTGGCTAACTAGTGAGCCCCAGCGATTGTCTAGTCTCTCCCCAGTCAGGAGTGAGGTTATAACATGCGTGGCCACACCCAGCTCTTTATGTGGGTGCTGGAGACCGAACTTAGGGTAGTCTAGGGCTCTCTTGGACACTCATGCTTGTGCAGCAAGGGTTCTTACCCTCTGAGCCAGTTCCTTAGCCCAGGTTTTTGTATTTTTATTATTGGTTGGCTTGAATAGCCAATCATATTTAAAAATTTTTTTTTGTTCATTTTTATTTATTTGAGAGAGAGAGAGAGAGAATGAGCACGCCAGGGCTTCCAGCCACTGCAAACAAACTCCAGAGATGTGTGTCCCTTGTGCATCTGGCTAATGTGGGTCCTGGAGAATCAAGCCTCGAACTGGGGTCCTTTGCTTCACAGGCAAGCGCGTAACAGCTAAGCCAACTCTCCAGCCCTAATGGCCATTCTTACCCAAGATATTTTAGAGATGGGAAACACTGTGAGAGCTAAGCCTTTGACAGTGGAGTCATTTCAGCATAGGACACATGTAAGTATTTCTAGGGTGCACAGTTAGGCTTATAATCATGAGATAAAAGACGGCTGATAACACCATGCCTTTGCTTGCTTAGGAAATTACTCAAGTTTCCTGAAGAAAGCAGTGATATTTTCAAAGTACTATTTTCTGCTTAAAATATTTAAGTCAATACTATTGTAGAAGATATCGGCTGCCCATAAAAGGTTTTACATTTAAAAATGGAACTTGAAGCCGGGCATGGTGGCGCACACCTTTAATCCCAGCACTTGAGAGGCAGAGGTAGGAGGATCACCATGAGTTCGAGGCCACCCTGAGACTACATAGTGAATTCCAGGTCAGCCTGGGCTGGAGTGAAACCCTAGCTTGAAAAATCCAAAGAAATAAAATAAAATAAATAAAAATAAATAAGATAAATAAAAAAATAAAAATGGAAGTGTTTTTTTCTGAGGGGGGCTCGAGGAATCTGGTTTCTAAACATCTACCACTAAATTAAAAAGATTTATTTGTCAAGCAGTTATTTCCCCCCAAATGTACCCATTAGAGTAGCTACCAGTCTGGCTGAGATTCTCCTTCATGGTAGGGAAAACTTATAATAAACTTAAGTCTCAAAGGATTTTGGATCCGTTCGTCCAAATTTTGTTTCACATGGCACCTGATTAATCTTTTAAGGGTTTATTGGCTGAAGAGTCAACAAGTCAAACTAGGTGTTAGGAAATTTCAGTCTGTGTTTGTAATTTAAAACTTATTATAAGCTGGTTTCAATCCACCTATTGGAAAAGACCTAGGAGGGAAAGAAAAGGAAAGTTCATATGAGACGCCCAGAGACGGTTGAAAAAGTGAATTCCTGAGATGGTTGAAAAAGTGAATTCCTCACTTCTTTGTCCTCATTGCTGCCCTTGTTTTTAAGTATCGTCCCTTGACTATCCTGGAACTTACCTCCAACTCATTTTGGACACTGACATTTGGGAGCTGAGACACGTGCTGGCATGCAATGTTTTAGGAATGCTTCACTTTTGCCTGTGAAAAAATGCCTGGCAGAGGCTGGAAGAGCCACACCAGGGACTCGCCACCCTCTGGGGTGATGAGATTAAGTCGCCATTGTTGGGTCTTTCTCTTAGAGCTGGTGGGTTTCTTAGAAGATTCTTGCATGTCACCTTCTCTGGCTTGAGAGGATCGTTCTGTTGGCTGACCTTGTAAACTGCTTTAAGACCTTTTTATTTTTGGTGAATCTGGATTTTAGTACAAATAACTGGGTATTTATAAAAAGTTATCTGCAGGTCAGAACTGGAGCTCAGCAATATGGTTAAGGCCTTTGGTTTAATCCTCAGCCCTGGGAAAAGATATTTTCATCATTTCACTCTTGCGTTTTTAAAATTTCATTGCTGTGAAAATGGATGGCTGTCTTTTCTTGATGGATCTGGGTTCTCCCAGGTGTGAGGGTGGAGAAGAAGAGATATAAGAGGGGAGTGGGGCCAACATGTGACTTGTTCATAGAGTTAAGTGCACAATTAATAATTAAAAAGAATGGGCCACTCTTATCTCAATCAGGCTATGGAAGGCTCTTCTCACTCACGTGCCACAAGCGGGAGAAAACTTCTCCATGACAGATTTGACCCTTTGGCAAGTGAAATGGACTTTGTCTTGATGCCTCCCCTTCTCCTGCTTAAGGCCGATAGTCCATTTCTGCACATGACTCAGCTCTTTGACCTTTTAACCTTACGTGGTTCATCTAACCCACAGAAAAAGCCAATTGTAGAGAACCGAACTGCAAACCTTGCAATAGTCTGATGAAACAGGAGTGGTTAACGAAAGAGTAGATAAAATGCTTTCTTTTAAAAAAAAATATTATTTGCAATAGTCATAGGAATTACCAGGCTGCCAACAAATCTATATACGAACATATAAGGAAGTATGATATTGTGTTAAACATAATACACCTGAGAATAATTGTAGCTGCATCTCTCTTCTTGGGACCAGCACTAAGGGTGGTACTGTAGGAACAACCCATTGTCCCTTGACCTTCTCAGAACTTAGGACACAGGATGAACATGTCCCTATTGTTTTTACTGTGAATGAGAGAGATCTCAGTCAGTTCAAGGTGTGGCGAGGGCAAAGCACAAAGATGGTTCTCACATTGCGGAAGGTGTTCACATTCTAAATATGATGACTGAATACAGTATTAAGAGTGGAACAGATTCATTTTGTTGTATAAAGGATCCCTGACTAGGGTCATAATTTAAACTATAAAGACTTGAGAATGACCGCAAAAGGTGACAGAGTAAAGCAACTAAATTAGGTATCGTAAAAATTTCCCCTAAGTCCCACATTTTAAACAAGTCACAATTTGGAAACTCTGATTTCTTCAGTGTGGTCTTTGAGTCTGTTCTCAAGGGCAGTAATTATTAACACATACAGGGTCTGCGAGCCTCATTCACATTTTACTGATTTTAGGAATGGAGACTTCTCAAAGCAATTGAGAAGAGTCTTTATTCTTAGTTCTAGTCATCCCCTTCTAGATGTTGATAGTTTTCCAAGGAAACAACCCATAAGGGATAAAGGAAAATTCTACAAGATTTTCATTTACATTGTGGGAAAGTTTTGCATTTTAGTTTTCCGCTTCTGAAAAATAAGGAAAAATTAAAATATTCTACATAAGTTCTTTATATAAAATATGTAGAAATGTTGGGTTAAATACAGAAACAAACTGAAATGCATAGTCAACCTTGGTAAATGTGTGTGTGTGTAAATAGATATGTAAGTATATAAATAAAATTAGTGATGTTAAGGAAGGCCAGACACGAGACAGCTGCAACTGAGGGCAAGGTGAGCGCTGGTGATGAGCTGTCCCTGGCTGACTTACGGGACAGCAGATAGGAGCCTGACTGGCAGAGGATGATGCCAAGCCGAATGATGAAGGGTGTGATGCTCAGTCCTGGCAGACAGCAGCTTAAGAAGAAGTAATCTAGGACATGGACAAAATGGACAGGAAACCAGTGCAAATTTTGAGCAGATTCATAAAAGAGCCAAGTTGAATTTTGAGAAGTAAAATGATGAACCTTGGTTAACTAAACCAATTAGGCATCATTTCTTAACTTTTAGAGCAGGAAACCATACTAAGCCTGAAGGGAAAAGAAAGACGTCAGCACGGCTTTTTGCACGCAGCCCTTTTGCGATTAACGGGATGGACAGTGGGTCCCTAGAGACACATTGGTCTGTATTAGCATTGGCCAACCTGAATTTATGACTGTCTTCATACAAGGTGCTCGTTAATTCTAAAGTACATAAATGAAAAATAAGTCAATACGTAACTAAGTAAGTAGGCCCCGTTTGAACCACAAGGGACAGGCAGAGTCTGGAGGAGCTCCATGCGGAGGCCAGGGTGAGCCACAGGAAAGGCTGCCTTGTGAGTCCAGTCAGAGCCTTACGCAGGCTCCACTTTCCCAGGGGGAGCTGAGCCAGAGCCTGGGCTCACCCTCAAATGGCTTAGAAAAGTGGTCCACTAAATGTTGGGCTTCCCAAGATGTCCCATGGCTATAGAGTAGGATGTTCTAAGAGAGTGAGTGACTGCCAGGGAAAAAGGAGAGACACCGAGTCTTGGTCACCCTGTTTTTATCAGTGGAAAGGGACTTGCATGTGATTTGCTGCAAAGTGCTCGGTGCTGCGGGTTTGGACGTGGGGCTAGGAGGCAGCTGGACCTCAACAGTGAGTTCATCAGTGCCGTGGTGTCCAGTTGAAACAAATATGAAAATAAAGATAGAGGTCATTTGGATACAATAGAATTGACCTGAGCATAAATTGAGAGAAAATTGACATTTTTTTTTCTATCTGTTCAACGAGACTCAGCATAGGTTTATATTGTTTTATTTTCCTTTTTCTTCTCTCTTCCTTCTCTCCAAATCAGTAGCCGCCTCAACAATACAGAAAGAAGCTGACAATCCAGAATCATAAAAGCAAATTAACTAAGGACACATCTTTCTGATGAGCCATTATTTGCCAGCTCAGAAAAGTGAAAGAAAAATGCTAGTAAATGGAGTCACATGATGTTTTCTTGAGAAATTCAGAGTCAAAGGAAAGGACAATGGCAATCACATGCAGTGCTCAGGTGTTTTTTCGGGGGGGGGGGCTCTTACAAAGGAAAAGAAGTTGGTAGGAAAAACTTGTACTTAGCAATATTGATCAATAAAATGAAGCATATTTTAGGACATTTTAACATAAAGAATGTCCCAGTCTGACAACTCATAGCATCTTGCCAAATACAAATGAAAAGAAAAAGAGAGACGCCTAATCCTGTTAATCTTGTTCCATCAGGGGAAAGGAACTTGGAGAGGAGAACTTAAGGGAAGGGCTCAGGGTGACTGAGCCGGGCAGGGCAGCGTGCTGAATGGAAATCTGATCAAATTACTTAGCCTAAAAACCATGAAAAGAATTTCACACCGTGTCTGGCTAAGAAAACAGTTCTATCAAGTGCTTGATCTTGAGTGTGCTGAGATTTTTTTTTTTTTTCTCCTTTCTCTGTCTTGCTTCAGTGGGTCTGCTACCTAGAAAAGCAAAAGGCATTGTTGATGACAGTCCCTTAAGTGGGAGACCAACACTGTGTGGCATTAATGTGTTGAGTGCTGAGTCTGGGAAGGAACTGAAAACCCAAGGTTTGGAGCTAGTATATTTAAAAGAAAGTGAACATTTCTGTTTATTTTCCCATGGTAGTTTTAACTTTCATAATTTTACTTATTTTTCTGAGAATGTTAAGGGCAGCACGTGAAGGTATTGACTTTTGAAAATGATGTGCATACATAGCAGGCAGTCTAGGGGCACCACGAATGGAACATCTATATTTGCCTATGTGCGTGATTTTTCCATCAGGAATGAAGTGATATTTTTCAGGATTTTCAAAGTTGTTCATGATTTAAAATGACTTCAATCCCAGTTTGGAGGAGAAGCTTGCTTTACCAGAACATTGACGAGAATGCTGTCGACTTCTGCATGTTAGCACATTCAGATCTCCTCACCTGAAAGTGGAAAAATCCACACGTTACGTATTCACACACACACACACACACACACACACACACACACACAGAGAGAGAGAGAGAGAGAGAGAGAGAGAGAGAGAGACAGAGAGAGAGAGAGAGAGAGAGAGAACACAATTCTTTAGCTTTATATTTTGGACTCAAAGAGCAACGTGGAAGGCAAATTAAGGGTAAGGAAGATTTCTGACTACTAAATGAGGTCTTGGGCTAGCCTGTACCTGGGATGTGTATGCATCCTGTCTGGTACTGACCTTCCCAAAAAGTCCTCTCTTCATCTTTTCTTGGGGTGCCAAGACAGGGATGAAATCCAAGCTACTCCCAAGAACAAGTTTAAGAGGTGTGAAATTAAAACCGTTCTGAAATATCTAGCGGACCGCGAGAATGGCAGAATGAGCCCATTCATTAGGCGACCTCTGCTGGGGAATGAGAGCTGCAGGCCCTGGCAGCCAGACACTCACAAGTGGTGCTGGAATAGTGATGTTGCAGCCATTCTTAAAACAAAACAAACAACAACAACAACAACAAAAACTAAATGAATGCTCATGTGTTAGTAGAGTACTAGCTCCCAAATAAGGACAAAAACCAAAACAAAACCAGAATGACTGGAATAAATAAAACCCTCCCAGGATTAAAAAAAAAAAAAATCAAAATTTATTCTTATTCCCCCACCACTTCCCTCTATCACTGAAGATTTAAAGGGCCGGATAGGGTGCCGAGGAGATGGTTCAGTGGACAAAGTGCTAGCTATTCATGCCCGAGTACCCGGGTTCAGACCCCACATAAAAGCCTTGGAGGGTTTCTGTAATTCTAGCGCCCTGAAAGCGAGGTCAGAGCTGGCAAGAGAAACAGAGCGACCCCACTTCAAACAAAATATAAGGCGAGGACCCACAAAAGAAAGTTATCTTCTGACCTTCATATTCATATCACGGCACACATATGTCCCCCTACTCACATGAACATAAACTACATACACACCCATGGATCTAAAACTGAAGATTTAATTTTAAGTAAAACTTGCCACTAAGTACAAATAAATTCAACATGAGAATATATTACCATTTTCCCTAATGTACTTGTGTAAAGCTATAAATGTCTAGGTCTGAATTCTACTTGTCATTCACTTATGACCTGTGTTCTCTACATTATCACTCAAATGGGTAAATGTTATAATTGATACTAACATCTCCTACCTGACCTCTGGCTTATTTACAAATTCCCAGCTTAATTTCCGATGCCTTCATTTTTAAATGTTTATTATTAACGAGGTGTTTCAAATGGGTACATCATGTGTTGGTACTGTCTTTTCCCTCATCCCTGCCCCCATTCCATTGGGGATGCTCCTCAGTGGGGTTACAGGTATTCCCCATGGAGTTGTGGGAGCCACATTCAGTTTATTTGAGGGGGAGGGAATGCCTCTGGGCATGAAGTCTAAACCTGTGGCTCTTACAATCTTTCTGCCCCCTCTCCCACAGAATTCCCTGAGCCGTGGTGGGTGGGTTTTAAGTCTACTTCAGTGATGAGCTCTTAGGAGCCTCTGGATCTCTGCTCTGGTAGGTGTTGAGTGTCCTCAGGGTCTGTCTCCTTCACCCTGTGCTGATGATCAGGAACAACATGGAAGCAGCGCTCTTGCTCGTCTCCCCAGTTCCTCTATGGTTTCAGCTGTGGCTTGTCTGGCAGTGCGAGGGGTGGTTTATCTCCTCCAGTATCACTACCTTCTGAAAAAGAACAGATTGTCCAATGGAGAGTGAAGTTGTTATAGTTAAAATGGTATAATCATTATTAATTTAGGGAGAATTTGATGTACGTAACCCCTCTTTTAGCCAAAGACTAGTGAGAGCTTGGCACTGCAGAGCATAATCTTTGTCTCCATAGGATTCTGATCCGGTTCCCAATTCCAAATATGGGTTTCTTTCCACTGAGCAGATTTCTTAGCCAATCAGAAAGCTGATGGTTACCCACTGAGGCTGTGTGCCACTATTGCGCTGGTGTGTGCATCGTGTCAAGGGTGTTTGCTCTTGAGTAGCTTCGACCTCTGGTTGCTCAGATCATTGTTGGCCATTTTCCCCCAGTAGCTCATGTAGCACTTTCCAGCATTAGACAGGCTGTCTGGGGGCTGGCTTTCTTCTGAAAAAGCCAGGTCTCTCCATGCTCTGTGTCAGCAGCACATGGTGTTTTCAAAAGGGTCTTAGCTTTTGCCTCAGGCAGGTACTCAAGAGCTTTGGCAGAAAGCTGTCTTGATTTGGGGACCAACAGCTCAATGTGGGTCAATGCTTTCGTCCCCCCCCCTACTTATTCCTCATAACACTTTGTTGTCGATTGTTCTTTAAATCCACATTGTTCTGAATGCTTTAGCTTTTGGATTTTCAGTAAAGAATTTTAAATTCATTCTTTTTGAATATTTCAGTTCCTGGTCAACTCTGTCAAGCACACACACCTGCTTTATGCATGTGTGGCGATGGTGGTGGTGGTGTGTGGTGTTTGCATATGCATGTGCTGATGTGGCCCCCATGTGTGTGCCTGCCCTGCCAAGGCCAGAGGAAAAAGTTGGGTGTCCTCCTCCTTCACTCACCCACCTGTTTGTCCTGAAGACAAAGTGGAGTGTCAGTGATTCTGGGGTTTGCTGGTGATTCTCTGGTCTCTGCTTCCCACAGACTGGGGGTACAATCACCGACATGCATGATTACACCCAGCTATTGTCATGGGCACTTAGTCTCAGCCCCATCAGGCTACATCAGGCTGTCATGCTTGCATTGGAAGCACACTTAACCATTGAGCCATCTCTTCAGCCCCCATTTTCCCTTCTGTTTTATTGAGTCTGTTAATCACAGTTAATGTTCAAGGCTGATGGTAACTTCAATGTCTGCAAAACCTGTGGAGGATCTATTCCTAGCACTCACATTTTCTCTTGATTGATAATGTTTTGTTATTACTAGGAGTTGTGTATTTACAAAATTGTCAAAGTTCTGGAAGATGTTATCTTACCCCAGAAATGATTTCCTTTAGCTTCTGGCAGACAGGCAAAGTAGAAGAAAATGACCTTAATTACATGATGGATCGAGCTGATTTAGGTCTGGCTTTCAATCTTTGTAAGATCTGTTTTTTGTTTCTTGGTAGTCTTAATTCCTGACGTGTAATGCTTCGAGGGATAGTCAAATGTCCAAGGTGTCTGCTTTGTCCTTTCACCTAGGTGAGTTTGACATTCCTATTTTTCTTCTCATAGAATCTAGAAACAGGTCATTCCTTGGCCTCTTTGCCTGCTCTGCTCCTGGATCTTGGAACCAGGAATCCTGTCTAGCCTTAACTGATGCCACCCATCGCCTAGTGACAGCTCTGTGCACCTTTTCTTGTCCTCGATGTTTTCTTCTCTGCAGTGAAGAATCTCATTTTGTGGTGGAGAAGTAGCTTTGCCTTCCATTTGAACTCATCATCATCTGACACTCATGGAATCGTCTCTCGCTGCCCGTGGTAGTTACACTTTTTCCCTATTTCCCTATGTGGAAATAATACCACAGTCACTTTCAAATGATGACCTCTCATTCTTTGTTTTCTCTCTCAACACTTCTTGGTGTTATATTTATAACATATATACCTACAAGGATTTAGGTATATATACAACATTCCTCCAATTTCTCGTAACTTTTCAATTTTCACTGTCTTTTTCTTTTTGAATTTACTTTTTTTTTCTGAACTGATAGTTACAAAAATTAGTATGGATTCAAAATCTCTTTGTCCCTGTATATTAATTGAATCATAACTTAACTTACAGAGCTTTTGCTCAAAGAACTCTTGTTAGAACATTCACAATATTGTTTGACATTTTCGAGGTCACTCGTGCTGATGAACAGTTCAATGCAAATCTGACTCCTATCCTTCTTAGGGAGTTTGTTTTTCCAACTTGGGAAATTTATTTTGAAAAAAAAAGTTAATTCATTTAAATAACATGAATTCCTTTTAAAGTGCACAGTCAGTTGTTTTTGAATTTGTTTGGTATAAGTAACTTAAATCATATAGATTTATAAAATATATTCATAATATCCCATACCATGAGATTTTGTGTATTCACCAGATTGCATAATCATTGGCATTACTTCCAGAGAATTTCCCCCATTCTCCTGCTGAAAGCATAGATTTCTGTGCCATCTAGAAACTTCCTCCACCCATGTCCTCCTTTCCCTCAGCTCTGGAATCCACCCATGTGTTTCATGTCTTGGTAGGTTTCCCTATGCTGGGCTTGTCGTGTACGTAAGACCAGGCCATATGTGACCACTTTTTTGCCTTCTTTCACATATGTGCTAGATCATGACTCTTATTGACTCCTTTTCTATGGACACCAGAGTGTTATTTATTATATGAATACATTACTTTTGTTTGCTACGGTATCCACTGATGGGTTTGGGTTGCTTTTATTGTTTAGCTGATATAAATGATGTTTCCACCAACTTCTGTGTTGGATAAGTATAACTTTTGCAGAAAGATATGTTTTCAATTCTTTTATTCTATTTTAAATGTATTTTACTTATTTACTTGAAAGAAAGAAAGATAGAAACAAAGAAACATAGAGATAAGAAGATAGAGCGAATGGGTGCACCAGGGCCTCTAGCTACTGCAAATGAACTGTAGATGCATGCGCCACCTTGGGTATCTGGCTTTACATGGATGGTGAGGAATCAAACCTAGGTCCTTAGGTGTCATGGGCAAGCACCTTAACCATTAAGCTATCTCTCCATCTCCTGTTTTCAATGTTTTTAAGAATATACCCAGAATTAGAATCATCGGGTCAAATGGAAACTATATTTAGCTTCTTGAAATACATTGTCATTAGCAATCCATGCACATTCCAGCTCTCTACATTGTTTCAGAACTTATTATTATACATTTTTAAAAATTATGGCCACTCTAGTATGTATGAAATGGCAGTTCATTGCTGAATTGATTTGCATTTTTAAAATGATGAATGGCATTGAGAACATTTTAAGGAATCTATTGGACATTTTTATATTTGAATAATTACTTAAACCATTTTATCCTCTTGAATTGTGTTGTCTTTTTATTATTGAGTTGTAGATGTTCTCTATATATTCAGGGTATTAGATGCTTATCAAATATATAACTGTAAAGTATTCTTTCCAATTTTGGATTATATTTTCCTTTACTGATAATTCTCTTTTATGAACAACTTATATATATTTTTTTGAGGTAGAGTCTCACTCTAGCCCAGGCTGACCTGGAATATACTATATAGTCTCAGGGTGGCCTCAAACTCACGGTTATCCTCATGCCTCTGCCTCCTGAGTGCTGGGATTAAAGGCGTGTGCCACCATGCCCGGAGCACAACTTGTAATTTTTATTTTGATAAGTCCAATTATCTATGCTCTGCCTCTTATCTGTGCATTTGGTTTCATATATAAGAAATCACTGCTAAATATAAAGCTCTGGGGTTTTCTGGTTAATCTAGCATAATTTATTGGAAAGATAATTATTTTCCCATGTTTCAACACAAATCTAAAAAAAATGGTTATTTAAATGAATATCTGTTTCTGGACCTTCACTTCTACTGCATTCATCCTTGTATGATGCCACAAAATGGTGTGACTATATATTTTTGGGTTTTGAAATCAAGGAGCGTAGGCACAGTTGTCTTGACAGCGCTCAGTCTTTTGTATATTTTATGTGGATTTTAGAACTAGCTTATTAATTTTCATTAAAAAGGCAGCTGTGATTTAGCTCCTGAAGGTTCTGGATCTGCAGGTCAGTTTGGGATACGTGTGCTGTCTGACACTGGCATATCTTCCAATCCACAAGTGGAGGATGTCTTCCTACTTATTTGTAAGGCACAATCCTGCCCCACTGTTGCTGAGCATTCATTCTCTCAAATACTTCAGTGCTACCGTAAGGAGTAGTTTTCTGAATTTCATTCTCACATCGTTCATTACTCTTGTGTCTAACTACTGTTGATTTCTGTTTATAGAACTTTTTTATAGCTCAATACTATGTGTATTTATCTATGTATTTACCATGCTTGGCATTGACCCTGGAGCCTCATGGCTCAAGGTGTGTGTTCTACTGCCCAGTCATGTCCTGGCCCCACTTGCTGTTTGCTCTGTGGACCTTCAGCTCTGCCTCAGTTGCTACCGTGTCCTCCTGTTAAGTTTACATTGTCAACTCACTTTCATATTTCTGAAACCTCTGAATTTGTTCAGCCCATAGCAGTATGTTTTCAATAGTTTTTATGTCCTTTGAAATCTCTGAGGATATTCATTATAATCATGGTAATTTTTTTTTGTGTGTGTTGTTTCTAAGTTTTGTATTGGCTAGCTACTGAGTTTTTCAAATGTATTGTTTTCTTATTTCTGATTACATTTTAAATGAGATTCTGGTTTAAACAAAATTAATAACCAGAAGTGTATTTCCTCATACTAAAGGATAATTACTTTGCCTGGCAGTAAAAACAGCTTTGGATTACAGATCTTGTTTTTTTTATTTTATTTTATTCTTGTGATGGCTCAGGGGAGCTGTGGGGCTTGCAACCAAGTAAGTTACTTCAATATGTCTTCTGGGAGCCGAGTACAGAGTGCAGCAAAGGCCACCATGTGTTGGATCCAGCATTCCAATTAGAAAGTCTGTACATCCAGAAAAAAAAAAAATGTCATGTGCGAAATGAGTTTTGTTATCCACTGCCCCATCATGGTTTTGGCTAGCTGCCATCAATGAGTATGACCTACCCCTTAGCTGTGGTCCCAGCTGCATTACTTCCTTATTGCTGTGATAAAATACCTGGCAAAAAGCAGCTTAAAGAAGGAAGGGGCTTATTCATGATATAGTTCTAGGGGTTCAGTCCATAGTAGTGGAGAAGGCATGGCGGCAGGAGCCAGCTGGTGACGTTGTATCCAGACAGAAAGTAAAGGGTGAATAGGAAGTTTGCCTGTGCTACAAAACTTCAACTAGCTGGGCATGGTGGTGCACGTCTTTAATCCCAGCACTAGGGACGCAGAGGTAGGAGGATCACCATGAGTTCGAGGCCACCCTGAAGACTACATAGTTAATTCCAGGTCAGCCTGGGCCAGGGTGAGTCCCTACCTTGAAAAACAAACAAGCAAAAAAACTTCAATTGCCTCCAGTGACGCACTTTTGTCCAGCCAAAGTCACGTCTTAAAGTTTCCATTATCATCCTAAGCAGCACCACCAGCTGGGAACCAAGTGTTCAAGTACAGGAGCCTGTAGGGGACACTTCACATTCAAATTACAACACCACATTTGGGGATTATTTGTTCAAGAGAGTTTTAGAAATGCAATTCATTTTTACAATGTCTGTGTTGCCCCTATGGAGATATCTGGCTCATTATTTCCTCAGTTTACTTTTAGTTCTCTGATGGAGTTCCCAGCTGTTTAATGTCTTTCCAAAACTATTCACAATTATAATGCAAACTGCTAGTTTCATAGTACTTGGAATCCCAGAACTCTCATGAGTTTATTTTTTATCTTCATCACATATAAATAAATGTAATACATTTATATATGTATTTATTAAGATAAGTATCAGCCTATGCATACATTTGTGTGTATACATGCATGTGCACAGTATGTATATAACCTTTTCCATAATAGAATGGAGTTTTTAGTTGGGCATATTGAATTAGTAATACAATCCTATTTAAAATGAGTCATTTTTTTCTCTGTCTGCCACTGAAGCAAAGCTCTATGCATATGCTAACTTGGTTGATTCACCATCAAGTTTAAGTTACCATTCATCTCCTATATAAAACAAAAACTTTATCTGAAGATGATATTGAAGTATTCTCACTAGAAAGCACTAAATTGCAATAGCATAGCCGTTCTGTGATAGCAAGGGTCTTCAGCTTTCATAGACCTGAGGAAACAAGTTTATCATTAAAAACTTCAGTGTTACAGATGGGTTAAGAGAAAGAGGGAGAGAGGTGGAGCTGATAGTGAAGGTTTCCCTCAATGTATATCTTCATTTAGTTTTTGTCTACATAAAATTCATAAAATACATATGTTATCATTCCAGTTGTACCCTTTATCCCATAGTTAATCACAATAGGAGAAACTGCATTTAACAGCCAAAGACTGGCTTAAATTAAGAGCTGCCAAGCAATGAGCTATGGTCCATGCCCAACTGAAATGTGGAAGGACAGTAACTTTTTGGTTTTATCCAGCACACCATCATTATGAAATTTCTATTACATAAAATTACATTTCTTTGCCATTACATGGGAAAGCTATCATTGTAAAAGATTGCTTCATCTTACCTAATCTATCATCTTCTCTTTGCTATTCAAATATCAAAGACATCAACCCAGGATCAATGTGAAATTCTGTGCACCTCACTTCTTTTTATAGGTCACGTTCCTAGTATAGTCAGAGAAAGGAGAGTTCTTTACCTGCTCTGCTAAGCCTGTGTGAGCAGTAAAGTGTTTTTTTTTTTATTTTATTATTTTTTTTTTGCTATTTCACTCCAATGTCCCTGGTTGCTCATGCTTGTTGTAGGATGCTTACAGCCATTACTGTTTTCAGTATGACTTCTCCCTGTCTTCTGTCCCTAGAAAATACACTCTTCCTACTATTACTGTAGGACTACATTAGTGTGGTAACATTTTATTTGAAGATTTGGGTATTGGAGAAGTTATCATGAAGGAAGACAAAATGAAAAAGAATAATAAATTTTTGTTTTTTAGAACTGAATAGAAACCAAATACATTTCACCTTATTATTCATCTGCCTTCCATAATTGTGCATTCTAACCTTCTTTTCTTGTCTTAGTCCACAAAGGAGTTCCTTCCACAACCTGTTTTTTCTCTATTCTCTTCTCTCTTCAATGACTCATAATAGATACTGATTTAACTCTTGTGAATTTGTACTATAGTTTTAAAATATTTCCACTGAGGGACCCTTAGAGACATCTTGCTTTCTCTGCCTTCACCCCCCCCCCCCACATACACACATACTGGCACACTGGGAAAAATAGCCTGTTGTGCTATTTGTGTTCTACCTGAGCTGCCTCAGTCCTCATGGCACAGGTAACAGACGTGTGTGGAGAAGGGTAAAATGTGACTGAAGTCCAGCTGCCCCTAACTCCCACTGCACTAGAGACCATGAGGAACTTTGCCCTATGATGGGCTAGCTTCACGTTTGTAAGCAACATGCATTGCATCTATGCTCTCAGTTAATGCTTAGAGTGATTTGTTTTGCAGCCACAGATAGCTGAAGCACTTTAATATGCCTAGATGCTTCACCAGTTCTGTTTCAGTGTCTCTTCTCAAGGCTGTCCCTATTATTTCTCCCTCAGGAAGGGTCATGAAAATGTTGTCCTTAATGAGCAGGCTTTTGGCTTCTGACAATTCTTTCCACCCTGGCTTTCTTTCTCCTCCACCCTTCTTTCCTCTTATCTTTTCCCTTCCCCTCTTCCTTTCATTTGAATATTGTCTTTTATTTCCTAAGGGATAAATATCTAAGTGATAAATTCTTATTTTTTTTGAACAAGTACATAGCTGGAGGATAAAAATTGGTATCAGTCTTCCAAAGCATGACTTATGGGTTCCCACATTCCCACCTATCCTTAGCCTCCACAGTGACTCATAGATACAAGTTTCTGTATCAAATATTGCTTATATATCACAACAGTGTATTTTGTGACCTCATGGCAGCATATGTGTGTACATCTTAGAAACACCCTGGATGACTTTGGAGCTTGAACAAGTGTACTTATCTCTTTTGTACTTTGCATCACATATGATGATTCGTACTTGAGAATAATTCTGCTGCCACACTGGAACTTGAGTAAATAATATGTTTTTGCCTGAAATAACAATGATCAGGAAATCATACACTATCAGTTGAAATGAGTGAACTGGTGACTAACGGTTGAATGTTTAGAAATTTAGGGGAAGCTCTCAACTCCTGGTTTTGTGGATAGAAGTTGGGTGGCTCTTGCTTTGTGAAATAGACTACAATGACCCCCCACCACCCATTTGAAGCCATGGAAATATCTTCAACTTGTGATGTTATCATGTGATCTGTCTCCTTGAAAATGACTTATAATTATAAAAGATGAGAGAGTCATCCTCCAGGTCCTAGAAAACAGCACTATTATTAACTGAAGAGGAAAATCAATGCCTCTCACTCTAGGGATATAGACCAGTGATCTCTTCATAATTTCCCAACTCTTAATACTATTCCTTCCCTTTTATAGAAAAAAAAATCATAGAAATAAACATGGGAAATCCCAGCTGAGCTGTCTCTTAGCACTTCTTAATCATTTCTCCATGCCAATTCTTTCCTTAATACTAACTGATGTCTTGTTTGTGCTGATATTTTTTTTCAGTTTTTTTTTAAAACTTGCACAAAGTTGCTTAATAAAAACAAACTCTTCTTTATTCCTTAGTTTGGTGAAGATTCTTAATTACTGCAGTCTACCTCACAGCACTGAGATGAAGTGGGCCAGAGAGTTTATGAGTAACCATTTTATCCTGCCTCAAGGCTGTTTATATTGATAAAAATAAAGAAGTAGATTCTATGAAGGTTAACTTTATGAAATCATTATATTGGTTCTTCTCTTTTGCTCATAATCATCACATATTATGTGTAGTCATTCAGGGCACCACTCTTTCATTTTACCTCTTAGCTAAGTCTGAGCATTTAAGGAATGTGGCATACATAACCACCCATATGTCTCTTACACTCCATTCTTCGGTCTGTGTGTGTAAATCAGTTGTGGAAAGCCATCCTTTGAGGAAGACAAGAGTGAGTCCCAAGATGTCCATGACCAGGCATTGTAATGTTCACTGAAAGTTCAAAACTTGATTATCTCCTGAGGTGGAATCTCCATAGTTTTGGTCTATGGTGCTGTTTCATCAGGAAAGAAGAGGCAATTCCAGGCACTGGTGTGTTTACTTAGCACCCTCATGACTACATATATATATATATATATATATATATATATATATATATATATATGTTTGTATCTTGTGAAACTTAATTATAGATTTTATGCCTTTCAACTTTCCCCCAATACAAATATTAAAACAATACGAATGACCCTAAATCTGAAGTTTTCACTTAATCACACCTTCCTGCCTTTCCTTAGAAGTTTAAATTTTTGTTTATCCAATTTTTATTTAAACATTTGGTCCCCACCTCAAAAAAAAAAAAAAACACCTTACTGAGCATTACTTGTGCTTATGTGTGGTCTCTGCAGCTTGAATTTTGTCCTCAATTCATGTCATACTCCTGCTCACAGATAATGGGTGATAGAGCCTAAGATGATGTCTGAGCTGTGTTGTTGGAAAAGGGCCACATACTCTGAGAATCTGTGCAGCCTTCTATCTGAACATGACACTTGGATTAATGGAATAGTTTAAAAGGGAAGAGACTATGAACATCAGTATTTCAAAAATTTGACTACTAAGACAATAAGAGAGATAGGAGAAAGGGATGACGGGAAATGGTGTGCTCTCTGTACCTAGGCAAGCTTGGGTCTGAACCACAGCTGCTCACTTACTCTGTGGGTGGCCCTGGGATGTCAGTTGACATTGACCTTTCTGAGTTGTTATTTCCTCACTGGGGAATAGAATTTGAAATATTTCTCTCCTAGATTGTGAAGCAAAGGTACAATAAATATCACTTTATTTTCCTCTGTATAACACCTACTTAAACCTAAAATTACCATCGTTGCTTTCCTGTTTTCTGTCTCTTTTTTCCCCAGTATATTATTCGCTTTGCTTTAAGTTCATCATGTTTGAGGATTTGCACTGCTAGACTAGACCACAATAATTTTATACAATTCCTTCTTCAACAGAACAATTTTTCCAAATCTTGAACTTTTGAAGTGACTCTGTCATCTTACCTCTTAGCTTGGTAGGTCATTTTGTCATTGCTATTTCTCAACAGTGAAATTTCTTTTTCCCTTATGTCATAGTAACTGATGTTAATAATGTTTAGAGTCTGCACATGCAGCTGAGGCTGGATGAGCAGCATAATATCAGGAGGAATAAACATGCTATCAGTCAGACTGATTCTGCTAGGACCACAGGTGTAGAAAAAACCTCTCTTGTTACTCATAATGGTGTATAGGCTGCTGTGGACTTGCCGTAAGAAACTATCCTTTTTATTTATAGAAATCTTGGTCTTGTGGCTTACTGAGTGTCGTTTACATATCTTTTCATGCAATGAGCTAATACCCAGGCCTGGTGGGAGACTGAACAGTATGGACATTTGAGACACAGAGGAGAAGGCAGTTTGGACACAGCATGATTATTATTTCCTGTATTAGCAGGAGGGATATGATAAGATGGTGGTGTGTCAGGAGAACCCTGCAAAAGCCAGGGAAAATATTTCTCTCTTTACTTGCATGCATTTGCACTTGTATCAGCAAATTCCTACCAAAAAAATGGCACATGACACATTTTGTAGGTCAAATGTCAATATCGATCAACTTATTAGAAAGTGCTACGTTCTTCCAGGACATATGCTATTGATTTATTTTATTGAGTTTCTATGGGTATATTAAGGGTTATTCCTCACTGAGTGTTTTACATCTGAAAGCACAATTAAAATCTATTTATAATTTCTGTCCAAATAAATCACCTGAGATAATAGCCACAGAATTCCCCTTATCAAGCAACTTTGGATTAAAAAAAAAAGGTATGTAACTTGCAATGTGCACATGCACTATGTCTTTCTTAGGCACCTAGGAGACGGTTGAAAATCAGTCACCAAGTGTGATGAGGTCAACAGGAAGATGGTGAGCTTTCACATCTAGGTCAGGTGGGAATGTCTGGGATGCATTAGGGTTTCTATAAAATTCTGTAAGACTGGAAGTTTTATACTCTTGGTAGCCCAGGGCTTATTGAAGATTGTAGGGCATTGAAAGGAGTCACACTTTCATAAAATGGCATTATTTATTCAGAAGTTTGTTGCTTAAGAGAATAAATTCACTATAAACTATAAAACACAGCCCCCAGTACCCCATAGTCTAGAGAATTAAACATTCAAACCAGCAATCACTTCATGACTACATTCAAGCTGCTTGGATGTGAGAGAAGATGTAAATAGATTGTGCCACCTCATGGGTATGCCTCATGCAATGGAATATGGGCACATTAGGTTTTGTTTTGTACCCCAATCTACTTCCTTTATAAATGGCGACTCTGTACTTCATTACTGAATGTCCTTGGGTGTGCAACTGTTAACGTTCATAGGAGGATGAAGTTTAGAAAAATGTGTACTGAATCAATACAGGAGGAAGGAGAAGCAAGTATTCACGGAAGGGCACAGCAAGGATAGAGCACTCGCTCCTTTTAAAAGCATTGACAATGACAACACAGTTGATCAATGTATAGCTACTGACACCATTTTTCTTCCTTCTTCTCTATCAATACTGCTGAATGGGACATGGATGGCAAAGAAAAAAAAAAGTTGTAGGAAGAACTACGTTGTAGTACCAGCCAATCTTTTAATGCTTTGGTTTTTTCATTTTTCTAATTGGTTATAGCAAAGTTAAAACACGTGATTTATTGTTTTAAATTATAAAACAAATACTTTAAATATTAGTAAAAAGGCTCTTACCCCCCAAGGTGGTGCATGATGTTAATACATCATTCCATGTCCATTGGTCTGCTGATGGATGAGAGGGTGGTCCATGTGCAAATTGTGACTCTGAGACACAGTTCCAACAGACATAGGGAGGGAGCAAGAAAACCAGCATGCCACATCATAGCTCAGGGCTGGGTTAGTGATATACTTGTCCTATACATTCATAATTTAATTTCTTCACATAATGTGTAAGTATTAGAAAATACATCAGAAAATAAAAGGTATAGAAAAAGTCTTCTGAAAATAATTCTACCTTAAATGACTATCACATTCTAATTAATTTCAATACGGAAATCCTTTTTCAAGTTAATTACTAATAATAGTAATATTACTGTATTTGATACAGATTTAATTATTCATATTTATGATATTTCAATGATTTTCATATATTCTAGTGTGTGCACATGCATATGTAGTGTGATGTGTGTGTGTGTGTGTGTGTGTGTGTGTGTTTGTGGCCCATATGCTTGCCTATGGTGGCTGGAGTGGAACATTAAATGTTTTTCCCTGTTTTTCTTCCATCTGGTCTTGTTTTTGAGTCTGAGTCTCATTTTACTGGTTCTGGAGCTTGCAGGAATCCAAAGATTCTTCCCTGTAGGAGTGAGTTCCACACACAGGTGGAACTGTGTGGTCACACTCAGCTGTTTTAGGTGGGATCTGGAGAGTTGATCTCAGGCAGTCTTGGGCGCCTAAGGCCTTAAAGCTTAAAGCTTCTGTAGGAAGTACACTTAGCCATTAATCAATATTTCCAGCCATAGGGTTTTTAAATATTCTTTTAATGATTAGAGATAAATCGTAACAAGGTGGTCTGTGAACCTATAGTCTCCTACGCTGCATGTTGCAGGCTACCTTCCACATTCACTCATGTTTACATCTCAGAACCCTTCATTCATCCCCCCCCCCTTTTTTTTTAGTCTCTCAGCTCCCACACTGAGCTTTTACAACTCAAGCTCAAACAGCATGTTCTGTTAGGGTTATTATTTTGTTTGTATGATGTGTGTATGTGGGGGGGGGGGGGAGTGCATATGCCACAGTACACATGTGGAGGTCAGATGGCAGCTATGGGATGTGGGTTCTCTCCTTCGTTTTGTTTGAGTCAGCACCTCTTTTTCTTGTCTGTGGGAAGGCCAGACTGGAATAGTGCACTAGCTTTGGTATTCTCTTAACTCTGCCTCCCATTACCCTTGGTATTTAAGGATCACATGCATGCCTCACTTTCTTTCTGGCTTTTCTATGGGTGTTAAGGATCCAACCTGTCTTGGCAGGCTTACCTTTAACTACTGAACCATATCCTTAGCCATCTATAATTTTATTATGCTTTGTGATCTTAAATGACACATGATTTTGACAACTAAAATTTGAATTATCTTCTGAGTATTACTTTTGAAATTTTAAAACAAAATTGGTTCTGAGGCTGTTCAGTCAGTGTGGTTTCATTTAGTTATTGACTAAATAGATTTTGATCTTACTCTATTTTGATTATTATATATGTGAATGTCTGTAGTTAAATTGGAATTTCCTCTCCTTGAATGGACTCAGTATTGGGTGGTGAGCCAGTTATTACCATGCATTTAACTTGCTGCAGAAATGATACTATCAGCATTGCCACATCCACTTTAAAACATGAAACTGTATACTTATTAGTTATCTCTTGCTTTGTGTTTCTCATTTTCTAAAGGCGTATTTGCTCAATGACTTCACACAAATGAAATTAAATCTTGTTTTATTTCAACCAAGTATCAAGGTCATTTTATTTATTCATTTTTAAATTTTTGCTTATTTTTATTTATTTATTTGAGAGTGACCGACACAGAGAGAAAGTGGGAGAGAGAGGGAGAGAGGGAGAGAGAGAGACAGAGAGAGAGAGAGAGAGAGAGAGAGAGAAAGAGAGAGAGAGAGAGAGAGAGAGAAGAGAGAGAGAGAGAGAGAGAGAGACAGAATGGACACACCAGGGCCTCCAGACACTGCAAATGAACTCCAGATGCATGTGCCACCTTATGCATCTGGCTTATGTGGGTACTGGGGAATCAAGCCTCGAACTTGGGTTCTTAGGTTTCACAAGCAAGCACTTAATGGCTAAGCCATCTCTCAGCCCCTCAAGGTCATTTATAACCAGGTTTTATTTACGGTTGTGTACTTAATGATGTTTATTGAATTTATATTTTCCAGGATAAAAATTATGGTGGTGATTATTCAAAATGGCAACAATCATGAAGAAATGCTAATTAGCCAGTAACTTTATTACACTCATCTTTCTGAAGCTCATACTTCTGTGAGTTGGGTATTCATTATGATTCTGATTTTCAATTGATAGTTTAAAGCTCAGTAAGGGAAGTAACTTGAACAAGATCATATAGATATTGAGAGAGGAAGAAAAGACCTATGCCCACCACCCAGATCATAATTCTTGAAATCAATATCAACTGCCTTGTCATTGCTGGAACAAAATATCTGACCAGAAGGAAGGTTTTCTTCTTTATTTCAGCTTAAAGTTTTTTTTTTTTTTCTTGAGAGACAGAGAAAGAAAAATGCAGAGAAAGAGAGAGAGAGAGACAGAAAGAGAAAGAGAGAGAGAGATAATGGGCACACCAGGGCCTGCAGCCTTCTGTGAACAAACTTCAGATGTGTGAACCCCCTTCTGGTACATGTGTAACACTGCATGCTTTCATCACGGTGCCTGGCTATGTGGGGCCTGGAGATCTGAACATAAGTTCTTAGGCTTCACAGGCAAGCACCTTAATCGTTAAGCCACCTGTCTACCTCAGCTTACAGCTGTGAGACCGAGTCTATCATAGAAGGGCAAGCATGGTGAGAGGAGGAAGCTGGGATCAGATTGTCACTGCAGCCAGGAACAGTAGAGAGAGAAGGGGGCGGGGGGACAAACATGGAGCTTGGCTATGACAATTCAAGCCCCACGGCCAGTGGTCACTTTCTCCAGCAAGACTCCACCTCCCAGATGGCCACGAGTTAGGGATTCAAGCACTGACAACACATAAGCTTAAGAGGGACATCTGATTCAAATCAACACAGCACGTTTCTGAGAACCGCTGGGTCCTTGGAAGAGAAACGGAGATGTGGGTGCTCAGCTTGCATCTTTCTCTTCTTTTTATTCATTCCTGGACTCTAGTGGATGGCATGGTGCCATTTGCACTCAGGGTGGGTCTTTCATCCTGAATTAAACTTCTCTGAAAATACTCCACAGATAGGCTCACACCTGTGTCTCCTAGGTGATTATAAATCTAGTCAAGTTGCCCATGAGGACTTACCATCTCAATGACCCTTGCCTCTCATCATTTGATTCAAGGGCTATCATCATCCATAGCACCTGAATACTCATGGGTAGAAGAAACCAATTCACAGTGGATTTCTGAAGGAGGTCCTTGTTCTAGAACTGAAAGACCTTTATCCATGGACCTCTTCTTCTTCTTCTTCTTTTCCCTAGAGAGATTCAGATGATTTTTAACCCCAACCCTAAGCCCTACTTCTAACTGCTACATGATAACCTGAAATTTTAGGTGCTAGATGACTAATATACCTGTGAGAAAAATAAAGGATTGTACTTTACAGTTTCACATGCTGAATGAATATTTTCTACAAAGGCTTTAAGAGGCACTAAATCTTGGAATCAGTTTCTCTCAAATGATCAAATCATATATAGTGCACAGAAAAATTAGTATTCTGGGTTATCTGATTTTTTTTTTTTTGCCTCCAGCAATTTGCTTCTCCTGTGGGGGGGGGGGGGAACTTGTGCTATTCTCAAGAAGAGACATTAAACTGCTTTAGTTATCTTGATTTGAGCTACAAGTACTGTAAAACTGGTAAAAATTATTCTCTTTGATTGTGGCAACAAGGATGTAGGCTGTCAAAAATTTCTAATTTTAACTGAAAAGTGACATAAAAATGTATTGATACAGTACAGAGAACAGCTGACATCTGCCTTACCGGTCTTGGTTCATAATCTCACTAGGTTAGGAAGCTGTATAGCTTTATTCACGGATGGCACACTTGTCATATCCCACTTTAACTGCTATGGCTTGTTTAATAAGCCTTTCATATTTCACTTATATATTTTTTTGTGTTGGATTTTGCAGATAAATCTCTCCCAGCATGTGAAATCTCAGGGGACATATCTAGAATACTAAGGAAGCTGGCAAAGACTATTTCTGTCTTACTAGAGAGATTAAAAAACAGTTAGGCCTGAAAGAGACCTTAGAGAAAATACAACCCGTTTATTTCATAAATTGGGAAATTGAGACCTATCAGGGTGAAATGACTTCCTGTGGCCATCCAGTAAGCTCATAGCACACACAGGCTCTGAACTGAGTGTGGCTGAGAACAGAACTGACAATATTGGATTCACCTTGAGTGTTCCTCACATTATAAGAAAAAAAAAAATTAGTACTGTTACCGTGAGAGAAAATTTTAGACTCATGCTGAAAAATGATATGGTTACAGTTGTCTCTTTAAATGATAGCAGAAAATGTCACTCAGAAAGCACAGTGCTGCTTTGGCTGTTTTTGTCTTTGTAATCATGCTTAGGACAGCACTGAATCAGTCAGCAATAGCTGGCCCTCAAATCAAAAAGTTCTGTTCAATATTTGATATGGTTTTATCTTCAAAGCTCCTTTTACCTGTGATAAGAAAATAACATAAACTAGGATGTTTACAAACATTGGGAGTTAGGTCAGGATGTAAGGATTGGGGTGGGGGACAAGCATTTAGACAACAGCAAGTTTTAAACTTGGGAAAATGTATAATTTTTCTAGATTTTACTTTTAATTCTTACAAAGTGCCTTCAAAAGCAGTCCTTACCCTGACTAAAGTGATTACTGGAGTGACAGAACGGCTCTTTCTGCCTAAAAGAGCACAGAAAACGAAGCATCCACTGGGGCTTTCTCACAGTTGTGCAAGCTTTCCTGTCAGAGAGAGGAGTGTGTGGGATGGAGGAAGGTTCTGAGGTGTGGGAGATTAGAAGCTCAGAGCCAAAGAGGAAGGGAGAGAACTCACAGTTAAGATGTAAAAGTCTTTATTTCACACTCTGAGAGGAAAGGAAGTACAATCAGAGAATAAAGTGTTGGGAAAAATAGTAAAAGTAGTAGGGGTTTTGAATTTTGAAGAACACAAGCAACCATTTTGATAAGGAAAGTAGGACATGTTTAATTTTTTTTTTTTGAGAACAAAGAATAAGCAAATTTTGACTCCTAAAAGCCCAATATATGCTATTACACACACACACACACACGAACACACAGCACACTTCTTATTAGGATGATTTAGGACAGAAGTTTTCAAGGGTCTAAAGAGAAATTTTTATTAAGGTGATATGGCTTGGTTATGAAGTGTGCTTGACAAGGGCTCAGGAATGGACAGCTCAGGTACAGAAGGCATGGTCCACTGTGGAAGGTTCTTGAAATGTTGGGAGTCAGGGGCTAGCTGGATGAAATAGATCACCTATGACATGAGTGGCTTTGTCCTATACCTGGTCTCTCTCTGCTTCTGTTTCTATTTCCTCACTGTCAAGATGTGCGGTATACTTCTCTGCCATGCTCTTTCTACCACGATGGATGACACCACGAGCAAAAATAAATCTTCCCTCCCTTTCGTTGTTTGTCTCAGGGATTTGTCATAGCAATGGATGGTCTGACTGACATTCAGGGAGACCTTGATTAGCAAGTCATTGGAGATGACATAGAGGCATCCTAATATAGAGACCAAGTGTCAAAACATCTGATGTATGTGCGAGGGGTGGGAAAATCACGATTTATCTGTGAAAGAAATTTCTCCAAAAGAAAATGAAAACTGTTGGCTGAAGTCACCAAGATTCCAAGATACTATGATGTAGCATCTAGTTAAAGACTATGTATGTATTATTTACAAATGAAACAGCTGCTGGAGACAACATGTGTCCTTAGCTACACAGAAAAAAAGTAGTAACATAGGAGGAAATTAAAGCTTGGGGAGACAAGAATAAGAGATCTATTTTTGGGCTAGTGAAATGGCTGATTGGTTAACAGTGCTTGCTGCTTAAGCATGACGGCCCCTCAGGTTGGAGACCATCAAGTTCAAATTCCCAGAACACATGTTAAAAAAACTGGGTGTGGTCACATATATCTGTATTTCCAGTCCATGGGGATGGGATAGGTAGACTACCTGGGCTCTCCAATGGATAGCAGTTACATTACACACCACACACACACACACACACACACACACACACACCACACAATGCTCTCACAAGATTATGTAGGCTAAGAAGTTCTAGAATTTGCCATCTGCAAATTGAAGATGCAGGAAAGATGGTGTTTTAGCACCTTGGAGGTTAGAGGTTGGGTGCCCAAAACCAGGAGAACCAATGTGCCAAGGCTAGAAAAGTGAATTCACCTTTCCTCTCTCTTTGTGCTTGATTTGCACCCTTCATAAGTTGGATCATGCCCACCCACTCTGGGGAGGCTTATGGTCTGCTTCCTATGGTTCACTAATTCAAATGCTAATCTCTTCCAGAGACACAGACACATACAGAAAGGACTTTGTGCTGTATTTGCGTATCCATTAGCCCTGTCTAAGTGATATTAACCTGTGCAGGTCTCTGAGGAGTGGGGTGGTGTCATGGCGAAGAACACAGGCTTTGAAGCAAATGGCTTGTAGTTTCCTAGCTGTGTCACTTAGGCAAGTTAAGGTGGCCTCTCTGGGTCTCAGCTTCTTGTTAAATAGATAGTAAGAGGAATAGATTAGCTACATTTAAAGTCCTTTGCATGGTTACTGACTTATAGCAGTTAAATAAATATTAGCTGTGATACATTAAGAAAAAATGGACAGAAAAGAGAGTATATCTAAGCATTTGTTATTTCTTTCTAAATGCTAATCAATTATTTATCAGGCAGTTTTAACTCTTTAGTGGGAATTACCTCAGTTTCCTCACAGGACCAAATCCAAAGCAATCCTTTGTAATTGGATGTAATTTCTCCCTTAGACATGCTCACTTAAAAAAAATTATTATATTTCTTAGCATATAGAATTTTGGGAATCATTCATTCTGAAATTTTCAAATACCATTTGCTTTAGTTATATGAATTCTTTTAAGACATTTTTTATTTATTTTCAAGGAGAGGGACAGAGAGAAGGAAGAGTGAAAGAATGGGTGCACCAGGGCTTCTAGCCACTGCAAATGAACTCCAGATGTGTGCAACACTTTGTGCATCTAGCTTTATGTGGGTACTGGGGAATAGAACCTGAGACAGCAGGTATTGTTGGCAAGTGCCTTAACTGCTGAGACATCTCTCCATTCCAGCTGATATACATTCTTAACACAGTTTTAATTCTACAATTTCTTTCTGTAATGTACCCACAGCTAATATTGGTTAAGTTACCACTATAAGTCAGTGAAGATTTAACAGGACATGTTTTTCCTTTCCAAGTGCATTTCTCTACCTCCATATGTGTGCTTTGCTCCTGACGACCCAGTCCATTATTGCATGGATTGTTACTAGAACACGGCCTGAAAAAAAGCCCATTTCTGTTCCAACACACAATTTAGATATACCTGAATACCATAACAATGACCCGACCATGCATTCTGTCTTGCACTGGGACCTCCAGCCACTTAACTTTGTAGACATTTCCATTTTTATCATTTAGGGTATATGAAATAAGACCTGTGATTTTTAATTCTTATTTTACCTTTGTATTGCCTCAGGTATAATAATAAAGCCTGGAGTCATAAAGACATACTGTAGGAGTTGTGAATGGGTAAGAATCAGCACAAGAAAGACTGGGGAAAGGGAAAAATTATAAAACATCATTAAAAAAATAAAAAAAACTAAAAATGTGTCAAGGACAGAGGTAATTATCAGATCATTAAGATTAGTAAGACCACAGACACATGGCTGATTGAAGAAAAATTGGGCTAATGGGTGGAAGATGATAAATACTCAAAGGAAAATTCATGTTTTTGGGTGGAAACCATGGAAGTGGTACTTACGTAGAAACCTGGGGTGCCTTTGAGAGCCATAGAGCTTCACTCAGCTCTTGACTGGGCTGTAACTCAGAAGCTAGAGATGCTCCTAGTCACTCAAATCTTCCACTGACTCAGTGGCCTCCAGACTCTTATCTTATGAATTTTGATGAATGAAATCCACACATCATAGAGGTTGGAGTTTAGAAAAAAAAATATTATAGAGCTTAAGAGAAGAAAAGTAGGCCAAGCTCCTCCCCGGGAGAGTGTTTCTGGAAATGAGAAAGTGTAGCTAGAGAACCTAATTGGAGTCTTTTATGGGAATTTACCAGATGGAGGCTGAGCTGGTCAGTCAAGTTCTCACACCAGGGGTCCAGGCACCACCAGGTTTCCAGAACAGGGAATAAACCCATTCTTGGAATGGGGTGATATTTCAGGAAAGAAAAATAGTGAGAAAAGAACAGATCCCCCCCCCCTTCTATTTCTGGCCTCTAGCAAGCAGGAAGCTGTGCTGATTTCTTTAGGGAAAAAAGGAGAAAGAAGAACCAGACTCTCCCTCTCCCACAGCCTCAGGGACATTTCTCCCCCCTCAGGCTTAAAAACATTTCTCATCTTTAGCCACTTTCGGTTTACTTACAGGGGTCCTGTTAACCCTAAACTGCCTCAATACCACAATAAGAACTCAACATTTTAAGAAAACACTTTGACAATAATCTTTTATCTGTGGACCACAGGTATGAGCAGATTAAATGCACAGTCAGATGTATCTGTGTGGCATAGACTAATTGCACAAAGGGAGGACGTTGGTCGGACATGCAGTACATCTGCTGTCATGCAGAATGATGCTAACAGGAGTTCCCTATGGAGTTAGGGCGGAGAGCTGGCCCCATTGCTTTTGGCTGCTGGGGAACCATAGACACGGCGATTTAGATTGTTTTACGTAAGTTTCCATTCTAGCATACCATAGGGTCCATGACATCTTGGACGTGGAGTAGAAACGGCAGTCTTTCCTCGTGCCACCAGGCTGGTGGGTGATTCATGAAAACAATGGCCAGGTAGGGAATGAGCTTTGTTGCCCACACAGACACAGCGGAAGCCATGCTAGGGACTTACTTATCTCTGTTTTTGGACCCTTTAAGATTAATGTTCTGGCGAGACTCTTGCCGCATGACGGGAAAGTTTGGCCCAGCAGGAATTGCCAAAATAAAAATTACATATGAGGCAAAGCATTTGGAATCTTTCTATCGAGTGAGTAGCAGAGATAATATCCATTCCACATGCCAAGGGAATTCACTTAGAGGAGAAAAAAATAGAGCAAACTGAATCAGGAAAAAAATGTTGTTCACTGAGAAAAGCATGTTGATACTGTGGCATGGAAATTAAAGAGTATCTTAAAGGTGGCCGTTTATGTGGGAAGAAAAAGGAAGTTTAAAGCAGGGCGTAAGAAGCCAAGGGTAGTACAAATGATTAAGTGGTGGGCGAGAGCAACCTCTGCGAGAAACATTTGAAGAAGATGAAGGAAATGCAGTAAGGACAGACACAAAGCAAGTCAAGTTAGGGTAAAGTCAGTTCTGGAACTGGAAAAGTGTCACTAGAGATATACCAGGGAAAGAGAAATCGCCGCAATAGCAGATTAAAACACCAATGAGGAAATGTGCACTAAAAGTGTGTAATAATGGAAAGAGAGACTGGAGGTCAAGCTGGCCTGACACCCCACGGTCAAGGCTGCTGACGTGTGCAGCATTAGTTATCTACCTTACAAAAGTACTGCTTAACAGAAGTTAGTGGGAGAGCCTGGGATAATGGGTTGAAGATGATATATGCCCAAAGGGAAATTCCTGTTTATATGTTAACACCATGGAAGTGGTACTTATATGGCAACTCGGGGTATCTAGGAAAGCGACAGAGCTTCACTCAGCTCTTGATTGGGCTGTAACTCAGGACTTTGAGTGCCAGATACCCATAGTCACACAAAACCTCCACCGAGTCAGTGGTCTTCAGACTCTTGTCTGTAAGGGGCCATATGATCAGCTGGCTTTGAAGACTTACTCAGGATGCTCCACAGGGGAACACTGGTAAACTTTTGGTGAAAGGAATTGGTTTTTGTTTTTAATTTTAACCAACGGCCACAGTCATACCTAAGCAAGCAATTTTCAAAGCAGCATAGGTTAGAGGTAGGCAGAATGATGCCACCTATAAAACACACAGGGGAGTTTTAATCCTTTTTCTTCTTTTTTCTTGCATATCTGAGTGCTGTTTGGCAGACAGTAATTACTCAATGTTTATCTCAGTAGCAGAATGTTAAAAGTTTTGCAATGATATCTTTAATATCACTGAAAAAAATAGTGAAAAGAAGAAAAACGATTTATGAGCTATGAACTACACATTAGCATAGAGAAAAATCTTTGTTCCTATTTTTTATGTCTTATAGAAATTGGCACATACATACTATGTTTACCTTTATATTAGTGTAACATTCAAGCTTTATTTTTAAGAAATTTTACTTATTTATTTGTTTAAGAAAGAGAGAGAGAGAGAGAGAGAGAGAGAGAGAGAGAGAATGAGCATGCCAGGGCCTCTAGCCACTGCAAATGAACTCCAGATGCATGAGTCACCTTCTGCATCTGGCTTTACATGGGTGATGGGTACTGGGGAATCCAACTCAGGTCCTTAGACTTTGCAGGAAAGTATCTTAACCACCGAGCAATCTCTCCAGCCCTCAGATTTTATTTTTAATCCATATTTTCAACAATTATTGAACTCTCACTTTACTGAAATTGTAATTTTTAATACATTTCATGGAGTCTGATCTCCATGTTGTAAGTAAAAGCAGAGAAAACAAATGGAGGAGTTGAAGGGCCTTTGCCCATGTACAATTTGTCATGCATGTTCCAGTTCTCTGGAGAACACTGAGGACTAAAGTGTGTGCATAGATTTGTAGAGAATGCCTGGTTTTAAAGGAAGGTAATTTATTTTGTGCTGACAGTATATTTTATATCATTTTCCTTGTTTTTTTGGTGTTTCCAAGAATATTTGCAATCAGTTATTACTGGCTTTCTTTACTAGAGGTATAGACCATTAAGGTATGATATCAATCACATGGACAGTAAGAGGTTGAATCTGGAGTTGAATCCAAGTCGCTTGATTGCAAGCCTAGACATAGTAACCCCTAATGATACTTTCATCTTAACAATATTTGTTCTGAACAAACATGTATTAGAGGAAAGTAATATCAACAACTAAAATTTCATGCATATTACTCTGAATGTTAGAAGGGAGACAATAAGTGAAAACAGAAGATGAGACTGTATACCTATGTGTGAACCAGGGAATTGCTGGATGGAGAACACTTGGGTTTTGAATGTATTGCAATCTGATTTTATAAAAGCTTGGATTGTGTGATGAATCTATGAGATGTGGGAATATGTGATCATTGTTAAAGCTTAAAAATACTAAAGAGAAAACATTGCGTGGTTCAAATGTGTAAGACCATAAATTATTAATAAATATAAAAATGACAGATTTGGAAATAATGTTGGGAGGAGAGAAATCCGAAATTTATTGTTTATAAAGTAATAGATAATTAGAATATTAGTAAAAGAAAGAAGCCATTTTCTGCTTTCAAGGCCATGATGAAAATATAGAACATTCAGAGTTCTATCAATAAATATGTAGGAAGAGTAATAGCCTTACAGTAGAATTAGGGAGGAAAAAGGACCCTCTCACCTTCCAGTCTTATTTAGATCTAAGAGAAGAAAAGATACATGAATTGAAACAGAAAACGACACAAGTGTATCTACAAGGAAATACAAAGGGAGGAGGAGGACATTCACTTTCTCTGAAGTAAAGACTTGCCTGAGTGTAGGGAAGTTGGGAATTTCATTACTGTGCAGGAATGGCTTTTGGAGAGAACATTAAGGGAGTGGTTGGGCCACCCTACTAACTACTTCATCCTCCCATTCAGGCCAGAAACATGGAAATAAGACAAGCCTGTGTTGGACAAAAGCAGCCTTCTGCTTTGAAGGCAGGTGTCTGTATGCTTAAGCTCATAGGGCCATGAGGATTGACCTACCAGCTCTCTCACCGGAGGCTTCTCTAGCTGTCCCTGTGCACAGCCAATGTGTGGGCTAGAGAGCAAGCCACCTTCCCTGTCCCTGCACTGCAAGTCCATCTGGATTTCTACAGTCTGTCTTTCTGCACCCGCCCCTTTCCTCTTCTGCCCTGCTCTCCATGGGAGAGGAGGTTAGGCTTGCTTATAAACTCAGCTCATTTCTAACAGTTCAAGTTTCATGATCTAAAAAAAAACAAAAAAAAAAAAAAAAAAAAACTTTTATCAGTAAATAAAGGTCACCCATCTGGCAGCAATGTGTCTATTTGGCTCAGCTTTGGTTTTCTCCACTATGTTATAAAAATATTACAGTCTAGTATGACATTAGCAGAGTGTGACATCTGGGCTTATACAAAATATAAGAGTTGGCAGGGGGACCAATTTCCCTTCTGAAAAATTGCCATGGCAGAAAAGGGACCGAGGAGAACCGATGGCTGAGAACACAGCCCTAGACATTGCTGTAATTCAGCCAGGCTGGCCCTGGGGCTTTGCTGCATCCTCCAGAAAGTCTGCTGGGGAAGGGTAGGGGCAGGTAATTACCTCAGGGGATGGCCACGGGCCTTTGAGAATAGAAGCTATTTTAGCACAAGAGAAAAAATTTCTCTACCTGCAGTGCTAGGTGGTCATGCATTCAAGAATTAAATGAGACTGCTTCAAAAAATTCTGTAAGTATAGTAGTCATAAAGTGAGGCAGCTTTTCACTGGGTATAAATGTAAGAGCATTTTCTTTGGGGGTTGAAAATATATAATTAAATTTTGGCAATGCTGTAGGTGGTAATGATTTTTATTAAATTCCTTTTAGAATGACCCCTTTTATGAGTTCAAGACAAATGCCATATTTATTTTTTCCTCTAGGCTCTCTGGGTGCATTTTAATGTACTGTAATGTTACAGATAGTGTGTACAGACAAAAATGAATACATGCATTGGAGAGTACATGGTGCAATCTTAGTCAGAAGCTGATTTTTTTTAAGAACAGAGGAAAGAGAAAATTTAAAGAATTTTTTTTTGTTGTTCATCTCTGCACACTCAATTTCTTTGAAGACTAAGGCACTATTAATGGCTGGTGGTACTTACATAACTGGGAGATAACAGTAGCAGTTTTTACAAGGGTTTAAATAAATCCCTAAGCTTTAAGAAGTTTGGATAGCAATAGCTATAGTGCTTATTATAGAAACCTAGGGTAAATGGTGTTTAATTAGTAATCCACGTTATTGAAGCAATGAAATCCAAAGATCTGGCAAAATCCTACATGGTAGTAACTGGGAATATATGCTTTGGGAATGGGGGGGGGGTGACATGGTACTTACATCTGTTCCCAGGTAAGTAATAGGACACAGATAAGAGGCCATAAGCCTCCTTCTGCTACTCTCTGCTCCACTCTGCCCACCATCTTTATTCACTGTGAAACATCAGCTTGTTGGAGGACCTTTCTAAGGGGATGTGCAGGCAGTGTCCTTATCAGGGACAGAACAATGGGTGCCAGGCTGTCACAACCACACACTGTGGTCCTCACCCAGAGAAGTATCATTTGCCATCTTCTCCAGACTCTAAGTAATTTCTGTTTCAGTAGTTCAAGAGGATGACCGTGTGCTTTTGCAATTTGCAATCAACAGAAATCTGGAAGGGATGCAGACGCCTTCTTCACTTTCCTAGAGGATTTCCATTCTTGGTAGTTTGTTCCCGACAGAACAACCTCATTCCCAGTCAGTTCGTTAGTACAGAGAAGCACCACTTTCTGTCACAGACTGGGGGGGCTGCTCCCCAGGGAAATGCACCTATGGCAGGAAGATTCCCCATTCCCATCAGGGATGGCTGCTCCCCTCACTGTTCCTCTGCTCTTCATCTTCCCTCCCTTGTGAGGTACGCTCTTGTGGAACAAGGCCTTTGCACACCTCCACTAGTTAGAGGTTCACTCTGACCACACGGAGACGCCCGTGGGAACAGCTGGTGATGGAGAATGGACATCTGTTCCACCCAGACCCTTCATCCCCCATCGCTGGCCCCCATTTTCAGCTACCTTCTCATTGCTGGGGCAAAAGACCTCACCAGAAGCATCTCTTGGAAGGAAGAGTGCTTATTTAGGGTTATAATTCCAGGGAGGACCGTCGTAGTGGGGAAAGTTTGGCGGGAGCCTCACACTTTCACTCTCTTCGGGGAGAAAGTTGCATGCAAAAGAACACCAAGTGGGTCTGGACTATAACATCTCAAAGTTGTACCTCAGTGACACACTTCCTCTGGCGAGGCTCTGCCTCTAGAAGGTTCCACAAACCTCCCAAATGGCACTGCTAACTGGGTATCAAGCATTCAAACACGAGTCTATGGGGAACATTGTACATTCAATCCAGGCCTGTCACAGACAGTGCTGTGGCCTCCTTTTTTCCATGGAGACAGTGAATTGCGGTGGATATTGCCCCTGGCTTGGATTCGTTAGCTATTTTGCCTCCTCTATTTCCCTCTTTCTAATGACATAACAATGAATTGAGCACTCTAAGGGCATCTAACCCTCCACTCTTGAATTCAAAGACGACTGATTTTGTGGATCTTCACTGGGAGCTCCTCAAATACTGTCGTGTTTGTTCATCCTCACCATGACCCTGGAGGTAGAGGTATAAGACAGAGGATCACGGAGGGACATTTGTTTGTTGAAGCTTCTGTAACCGGTTAGCAGCAGGTTTAGTGTTGGGTCTCAGGTAAAAGCGAGAAAATTGTTCTTATTATTTGCACAGTATCATGAGCTCGGATCCATGGACATCTTGCTCCAATCATGCCTCATAAAATGCAGTGATTTTGATCAGTTTTCACTATATTGTGCTGAGGTCAGTGGACACTCTCATGTCTCTCAGTGGCTTACACTGAGACTGGTTTATTCTCCTATTAAATGCTGAGTGTAGAACTATTTCCCCTATCTTCCCCTGGGGGTTTGTGTTTATGGGGCTTGTGATGAAGGAGTCCCACGAGGGACACATAATTTTCTGGTGCTGAAGGTGTCCACAGTAGCCACAGAATCACCCACTATCTCTCGAGGCTTCTGCATTGGTCTGTGGTGCTTTTGCCCACACTCTATTGGCCACAGCCGACCAGTGGCCAAATCTTAGCTTAATGTTATTTGACTTACATGCGTCCTGTAGGGATGTGCCATTCTGGTGTGCGGGATGGTAGGAAAGACAGTGGGTGATTTGGAGAAAGAATGCAGTTTACCACACGTGACTTCTTCTATGCATGCAGCACGTGTCCTAAATTTATGCCTTCCTCTATGGCTACTGCATCTCAGTCTCTCCTGGTGACTCTCCCTCTCCTCGTAAGTGAACATGAAATATTCATGTATTCTCAGATACATTCCAGGCTCTCCTCTCTTCCTCCCCCCTCAAATTCCACATGACATCATGCAGCATGGCTTTCATTGCCATCAACATTGTGATAAGTCTAATTTATCTTTTAAGTCCTGACCTCTCCTTGGGCTCCAACTATCTTGTGTTATCTCCACTTGGAATTCTAATGTGCAACTCAAATACAATACATTCAAGATGAAATGTCTGATTCCTATCTACTTCCACCCCAACTGGCAACCTGCCCTCCTGTAGAACCAACCTCCACCCAGTTGCTCACATCAGTAACTTAGGTTCCCTCCCTTTCTCTCACTCCTACACCAAATCCATCAGCAACATGTGTTATTTATGTCTTTCAGATAGTTCCTGCAAACATCCGCACTCCTTGGTTGAAAATGCCACTCCACTCTCCGAGCAATCATGTCTCACTGTGATCCCTGCAATAGTCAAGTGGTCCGTTTTTGTATTTCCTTCCTTTTCTCCCTGCAACTCATGCTTCACCAGTCAGCATGATTTTACAAAACTACAGGGTTAGACCCTTTTCTTTGCTAAAAATCCTAACAATTTAACATTGCATAAAGGAAAAAGTAATCATGTCATAACATATAAGGCACTGTTTTATCTGACAATAGTCCACTGTACTGGGTTGAATGCTATTCCCCAAATTTGTATTTTCACCTAGATCCTCAGAATGTGATCTTGTTTAGAAATATGTTATGCTAAATCTGGCCATGGTAGCTCATACCTATAATCCCAGCATTCAGGTAGCTGAGGTAGAATTGTCATGATTTCTAGGCCAGCCTGGGGTACAAGTGGGTTCCAGGTCAGCCTGGGCTAGAGTGAGACCCTGCCTCAAAACCAAAAAAAAAAAAAAAAAAAAAAAAAAAAAAAGCTAAGATGAAGTTCTATTGGATTAGCACATCCTAAATCCGCTAGGATTGATATCTTTTAAAGAAAAGAGGAGGAGATACACAGAGGAAAGAAAGCCCATGAAGATGAGGGCAGAGGTTAGAGTGATACAGATTTCAGGGCAGGAACACTAAGGGCATAGCGATCATGAAGGAGAGGTGTTGCCTGTGTCCCTCAGAACTTTTGCTAGGAACCAGCCCTGCCGACACCTCAAATTTCAGATAGATACCTTCTTAAACCATGATAGCCATGATATATGTATACATATCTCTATCTATCTATCTATCTATCTATCTATCTATCTATCTATGAGATACATACATAAATAACATACAAATATGTATTTCATGATATGTAATATATATATATATATATATATATATATATATATATATATATATATATACAAATTTATAGTTAAAAGTCTTTTTTTTTCAGCCGGAGAATGGATTCCAAAGCACTGTGCATGTGTAGGTCTACCGATGGATTCAAGGCTCTGCGCATGGCAGGAAGTAGCTATCTACTGAGCTCCATCCTTAGCCCTTAAATTCCTCTTCTTTAAAGCTAGCGATCACATATTCATTTTTTAGACAGCCCTGGTAACCTGACACAATGTTCCTTTGCTTGTCTCATTCCAGCTTTCCTCACACGCAATGCTGCACCCTAGATGTTTTGTTCTGTGGTCATCTCTCAGCCTTTGAACTCCCACTGTGCACCCCCCCCCCAGAGCTTTCCCAGGACTGATGCCTTTATAGAGTCCATGCTTCTGCTCCCCATTATCTGCGAGGTGGGTTCTCCATGTTTTCAATAGTCTCTTCCTTTGGGTATATTCAGAAAAACTATTGTATCTATTCCTGTCATGGAGCTCCATATGTAAGAAATCTAAAGCTAGGGAGGCATATATGTCTGAGGCATCAACACACAAGCAATCATGAACTGAGGCCCCTGGGTCTGGGTTTAAGATTGCCTCCCCATTCACATCTACCTGGAACTTCAGAGTGTGCTCAGTAAAACTGATTCCGATTAGAGGTCGGATTTGGAAGATTTACCGATACCATACATTTCTCTGTGTGTTTGCTTGTCTTTTGGGGACAAGTAGTTTTCAATTGTTATTATGTCATAGGTGCAAAAGTCTTCCAAGCTGCCAGATACAGAGAGGATTTCCTAGGTGTGGTAGATAGCATTTCCAGGGTGCACACTGAAGGAGAACCTCTGCAAGTGTAGATACAAGTTTCACATGCTGTGTAGACTCTGAAATTTTGTGTGTAGCATATCTGATAATTCTCTAATTTTGATCACAGGCTCGGATATGCAGAGTTTCTAGTCACAGGATGGTGTGATTAGCTTCCAGGGGAGTTTGTGAACAGATAACCAATTACCCAGAGTTCTGCTGGAGAAGAATACACACTCATGGTGCTGACTGTGGGCTTAACCACACTATCACTTTACCAGTTCCCAGTAAGAAATAAAGGAAATGAACCAATATATATCCTATTAGTCATTTGCAATGCACATCTCTGTGATTAGAGTTAACTAATTTACCAACTGCTTGGAAATCTCATTTTGAATATTTATGTAGTCATTTTCCAACAATCCTCTACAAATTCTTAAATTAATACAACAGCCAGTTCAAGTATTTTGTATTCAAATGTCACTACAAAATAACCCTGTATTGCTACATCTTAGTAACTGATATCTTAAACAGTCCATAAAAAAAGGTGTAGATAAATTTGGTTACCACTATTGAGAGGACAAACATCTGAAGCACAGAAACATTGTTACCTGAGTATGAGATCTAAAGAATGGCATAGTGGGGTGAAGAGAACAGGGTAACTCTTTTTTATTTATTTTTGTTTGTTTATATTTATTTATTTGAGAGTGACAGAGAGAGAGAGAGAGAGAGAGAGAGAGAGAGAGAGAGGGGCAGAGAGCCAGAGAGGGAATGGACGTGCCAGGGCTTCCAGCCACTGCAAACGAACTCCAGATGCACGCCCCCCCCCGCATGCCCCCCCCCCTTGTTAATCTGGCCAATGTGGGTCCTGGGGAATCGAGCTTCGAACCGGGGTCCTTAGGCTTCACAGGCAAGCGCTTAACAGCTAAGCCATCTCTCCAGCCCCGGTAACTCTTTTTTTAAATATTTACTTTATTTATTTGAGGGAGACTGAGAAAGAGAGAGAGAGAGAGAATGAGTATGCCAGGGCCTCTAGTCACTGCAAGCAAGCTCCAAATACATATACCACCATGTGGATCTCCCTTTATGTAGGTACTGGGGAATCAAGCCCAGGTCGTTAGGCTTTGCAAGCAAGCACCTTAACTGCTGAGCAATCTCGTCAATCCAGAGAAGAGGGTGACTCTTATCCAATGGGACTTGCAAATAACTAGACTCCCTCTCCCAGCTGTCCAGAACTGCAGGTCCAGCATCTGAAGGTGCTGATTGATGTACCCTCCATTACACCAAAGTCCAAATGCTCTAATAATGGACCTGGGCCCAGCCAGCGTGAGATGAGATTCTTGTCACTGGTGTCTTTAAGAGCAGGTTGCTGATGGCCACAGTTCACAAAAAAGCACCCAGTCAACACAGTAGCCGCACAGGAAAGCACACACTTGCATTTGAATTGTGGAGACTGTGCTGAAGAACCAGGAAAATATTGGAACATGTCATGTGAAAATGCATAAATTTCTCTCTCATTATAAAGTTTTTCTTCTCTGGGGAACCGCCTTGATGGAAGCTATGTAGCATGCAGCCTCCGGGGGCTGGGGCAGACTCACTCTGGGGTAGAACTCTGGTCCCCTACCTGAAATCGGAGGCAGCCCTTCAGGCGGTGAGCCTCAGGAGGGCACACTGCCTTCATCCTCTTTCTCTCTTCCTCCCCTTACCAACTCTCTTGCCAATTTGCTTTGAGTTCTACCTAAGGAACGAGCTAACACAGACTTAAAGTGTGCAGCTGAATTTAAAATTAGCAATGCTATGTTCTCAAAAGCTTGTAATTTAATGAACAAAATTCTGTCTTTGAGAAATATTAACTAAGTCAAAGGCCTCCCCTTTCAGTATGATTTCAGCTCTTTGGTTTGCTGTGTTGTTTTTTCTAAGCTGCATGATATTTTGTATATGTCTTTGTCGAACAAAATTTTATTTAAGAAAAATCACAGAGATACCACGTTTGATTAAACTGCCTTTAAAAATTATAAGCTTATAATATGTTTGTCCTAAGTGTTCAGAGTAGATGAGAGCTAGTGTTGATGAAAAAGTAACCTTTTGTCAGCTGAATTAAATCATGTTATGCTCTATATGTTTCTTCTTTCTAGAAACATATGAATATCATGCTCTATATTGTTAAGAAAAATAAAGCCTAGATTCAGAGGGTACAATGAGATTTTGTTTCATCTTTATCTTATATCATAAAATGGTTTCTTTTTTTAAAATAAATTTAACATTTTTAGATTCCACATGTAGGTAATATCCCGTGGCATTTGTCTTTTGGTGCCAGTCTCATTTCTCTTTAACATGTTCTCAGGTTTTCTCCTGTTGTCACAAATTGATAAGATTTATTTGTTTAATAAGGTAGAATAGTATTCAGTTCTCTCTCTGTGTGTATGTGTGTGCTGTTAGTTTTTATTCTCATTTATTTTAAAGGAGAGAGAGAAAGAGAAAGACAAAAGGAAAGAGAGAGAGAGAGAGAATATGAATGGACAATCCAGGGACCCTTGCCAGTGCAGACAAGGTCAAGATGCATGCACCACTATATGCATCTGATTTATGTGGGTATTGGGGAATTGTTCCTGGGCCAGCAGCCTTTGCAAACAAGCGCCTTTAACCACTGAGCATTCTCCTTAGCCTGTGTACTGTATATTTTATCCTCTTATATATTGAAGAAAGTTTAGGTTGATTTCAAATCTTAATTGTTGTAAGTAATGCTGTAATGAACATGGAATAACACACAGTCTTTATGATCCTCATTTCAATTATTTTGATTATATGTCCACTGGTGAGATTGCTGTATCATAGGAGAGCCCTATTTTTTTATTCATTTATTTTATTTCCTTTTTGAGGCAGTTTCCTATGGTTCAGGCTGTCCTCAAAATCACTAAGTAGCTTCAGTTTGCCTTGTGCCCCTGACCCTCCTCCCTTCCCGAGTCTTTGGATTATAGGTGCACATACCACATCTGGACTACTTTGTTTTTTTATTTTCTGAGGAGTCTATCATGTAGTGTACATTCCCACTGACAGTGAACAAGGGTTCCCTTTCCTCGGGACCCCTCGCAATGCTCTTCTGTTTGACAGCACCCATTCTAACACTGCCGAGGTGGTAGCTGGTACTTTTCATTTTCATTTCCCTGGTGTGAAGTAACATTGAGCTTTGTTTCCTATACCATGTGGACATGTGTGGGTTGCGTTTTCTTTCTAGAAATGTTTGTTTACGTCCTTTGTCCATTTTTGTTTGTTTGTTTTGTTTTGATTTTTGAGGTAGGGTCTCACTCTTGCCCAGGCTGACCTGGAATTCACTATGTAGTCCCAAGTTGGCCTTGAACTCATGGCAATCCTCCCACCTCTGTCTCCCGAGTACTGGGATTAAAGGTGTGTGCCACTATGGCCAGCTCTTTGTCCATTTTTAATTTTTTTTTTCATGCTACTGAGCTGTAGAGTTTTCTTATATATTTTGGAAATTAATTAACCCCTTCCATGATAGTGTGCAAATATTTTGTCCCATTCTATGGTTTTACTTCTGGACTGTCTGTGTTGTTCCACTTGGCTATGTGTGTGTGTGGGGGGGTGTTATATTTTATTTATTTATTTAAGAGAGAGAGAGAGAGAGAGAGAGAGAGAGAGAGAGAGAGAGAGATTGAGAGAGAAAGGCAGACAGAGGGAGAGAGAGATGGGAGCACCGGGGCCTCTAGCCACTGTAAACAAATTCCAGACACATGTGCCACCTTGTGCATCTGGCTTAGGTAGGTCCTGCAGAATTGAAATTGGGACCTTTGGCTTTGCAGGCAAGCACCTTAATTGCTAAGCCAGCTCTCCAGTCTGATGCTGTTTGGTTTATTAGCATGTGTAGTCCATTTTGAAGTAAAGTAGTTTCTTTTTGCTCCTGATTTTTGAGGCCATTTTTAATTGGACATTCAATATTTTGTTTAGTTCTATGTTATAGTTAGATTTTTTTTCCATTCCAGTGATGAACATTACACAGAATTTGAAGGAAAATGCACTTAATCCATTGATCACTTTGATTGACAAAGGAATTTTCACAATATTAATTCTTTCAACAAATAAATATAGTATACACTGTTCCAGTTATTTGTTTATCAATGTGTTTTGTTATTTTTTTCTCATGTTTCGCAGTGTGCAGGCCATTCTCATTTGGTTTAGATATTTCCCTAGGAATTTTATTTTAGTGTATTTTCTGGGGCTATTGTGCTGCATTGATGTTGGTCAAGTCAGTGTCAAACACCTGTGAGAGCAAGGGGCACCATGTCTTCTGAGGTCAAAGGCTGAATATCTCCAAACCATGCCTATCCCATAATAACCAAAGACCATGCATGCCTTTTCTCTACTCTCTCAGCTTTTTCCCTCCAAATTTGTGCAGTGGTCTTCAAATACTTTTAGCATATAAAATCTCATAATCTCAAAAGCTATGAATTTGTCTCAATTCACATGTTTTAAGCTCAAACCCAAGCACCCCCCCATACACACACATTTAATCATAGTGGTTACATTTCAGGTTTATACTTGGAGAGCAACATATTGTATGTATGCAGAGGTTCTGATGAGGTAGTTGTCTTAGCATCCGTAATATCTTGTACAAGCAGCTGTGAATTTATTTCGCACAGTGCCTTAGAGTTCCTCATAGTCATACATTAAAATTTATTGAATGAGATATATTGTTTTTGGTTGTAACTGAATCTGTTCACTTGAATATATGTATAGCTATTTCAGAGGTGCATCTGTTATAAATTAAATGCTACATTTATACAAATGAAGAAAAATCAAAATCATTTCCCCTCAAGAAATTAAAATATTTCCAACTGAACTCTTTGACCTATTTATAAGCCATCCAACCCAATTCATCCTACTTCTCATGTTATGAACACCCCAGACGTGGTCATGATCCCAGAGCTGGCCTAAGTAGGAGAGCCCCCAGGGTTCTTTTGGACACCTTCTCATGCCTTGCAAACATGATTCATGCTGCTAAATATCAAATTGTTATTTCATCATGTGTCCCACACATTACCTTATCCTATGACTCACTGTTGTCCATTGGAAGTTACCTCAGAGTTCAATTATTCCTCTTTGGCCGTGTGTGTGTGTGTGTGTATGCGGCTTTTGCTTTCATAATTTTTCTCAACTTACCCTAGTGATTTAGAGAGACCCAGAATGGAACTGAACATATTGAACTCTCAAATGTTTGTGTTGTTAATGCAGGAAGTAGGGCTCATTTCTTAACAAAGTGATAAGGTTATTTTCCTATCTATTGGAAGTTCCAAATGAAATGAAATCTTGGTCTCTCTGTTCCCTGCAGTAGTTAAGCTGAGGCAGCAGATACTTTGATTTTAATTATTTGTGGATGAGCCATGAGAAAAGCCTGCCAAAGGTAGCTCAGGGAAACTAACGGCTGCTACTGCACAACTGACCTTGAATCTAGCTCTGATTGAAATTAATTACCCGAAGTTTTAAAATCTCAGCCTCTTCCATTGGAGTTAATATTGCTCTGTGATAATGAATAGCCCATTGTCTAACTATGAGCACTGCTTGCTGTAAATATTTATTTCACAGTATTTGGTACAACTGATCCTTGCAGGGGAAACAGTCTGAATTTCCTGGATTTTCTCCTGCATGTCTGTGTACTGTGTTGCCCTCACTTGTAGCCCTTGGCATTCCATTAAAGCCAGTGTTATTTTATAGACTGATTTCATAAAACAGCCTCAATTTTGGGTTGACCCCTAGACTATTTGATCACTCAGATGTTTGTCTCACACTTTTTTCTTGCACGCTCAATGTAGTGTACCTTGGATGCTATCAGATAGGTAGGGAAAATTAATATTGTTCCTACTCTAATTAGCTGTCAGTATTTCAGGAAGAGGGTACCTGGTGAGGATGAGCAAGCTACTAACTCATTAATACATTATCAAGTCCGCAAGAAAAAATCTTCTGTAAGGGTGCAGTAGCTTTTATTATTCTTGAGGGTTGGTTGGTTTTTATGTACTCAAGTCTTAAGAAAGATGTCGCTGTCAGCACTCCAGGTGCAGTTTCAACCGTCTCTGGGTCAGTACATGCCAGCGACCGTATCATTGGTAGCTGCGGGCAAAGGTTCCAAGAGAGGAAACTTCACTCAGGGAGAAATGAAAAGCACCACACTGGAATGCCAAGAGAATTCATTTATAATAAACAATAATTAAACAGGGATTATTAGGGTGGCACGTTTACGATGTGAAAGCTGAAGTTGTGTCAACACCTAATAAAGTCAAGAAAGTAATTCCACGAAGCATTTGCTCTGGGCTGAAGGACCAGGTTCTATCCTAGAGAAGAAGTAGGTTTGCTGTTTTTGTATTGAAAAACTCTTTATAATAGTCTCTTTTGTTCTGCAGAATTTAACACTGTCTTCCCCAGGGTTGAATATCATGTAGTATATGGAGTCTCATGTGCTCGGCTAACTTCTTTTTTTGTGTGTGAGTTTTTTTTTTTTTTTTTTTTGAAGTAGGGTCTTGCTCAAACCCAGGCTGGATTGGCACTTGCTTTGTAGTCCCAGGCTGGCCTCGCTCAGGATGACAGAGATCCTCCTATCTTTGCCTCTCGCATGCTGAGATTGAAGAAATGCACCACCACGCCTGGCAACTGAGCACGTGAGACTCCCTGTGACTTCATAGCCGACTCTTTTCTTTATGACGGTATCGTTGAGAAGTACATAGTAATTTAAAGGTTGTATTTTAGATAGAAATTTCAAGCAAGATGGCAGCACTTAAAATGCCTTCTTGATAAGGTCGGGTTTCCCTCTGTCTTCGCCACCTATCCTCGCTTTTTGGCTTCATGCTTCAGTCTACTGGTCTGGCTTGACCTGAGCTGTGCACCTCAGCCACAGGCAGAAGCTACTATGCTTCCCCTGATACTCAATATTTCTTCAAGTCCTCTGTTGTGTAAACTCTTTTCTGGGGAGGGTGCCAGGCAGGGCACCCTGACAAGTTCCACCAGAGTTTCCAAGGCCAATCAGTGAGCTTATTGGGCTTTCTGACAGAGCCTGGGCTAGGAATTACAGGAACATGGTGACCTCAAAGCAGCTGCATTGAAATGTCTCACCCCAACATGGCTATCAATCTCCCCATGGCTGAGTAGGTGGTGTCTGTGTCCCTTGATCTTTCGTCATTGATACACTCTACCTCCCTCTCCACTCCACCCCAGGCCGCAAGACTTCATGCATGATTGCATACAGATCTCATGTGAGGATGTGGCTATCTTTCTATGTCCATCTCCTTCCACAGGGGAACATCGACAGGCCTAGTTTGGGCAGTCACTCATCAGCACAGCTTCTTCTGATAAAATTGTTCTTCGAGGACCAAGTCAGACAACACCTTCTATACTCTTTCTCAAGGACTTATAGATACTCATGTCTTTTCTGCTCTGGCTTCTCGGAGTTGGCTTGATGAAGGAACAGCACCTGGAATGTGTTAATTAACAAGGGATAGGAAGACAGCTTTCTGTTTAGTGTTCCAACATTTATTTGGTTTTCTTAGAAACATTTTTGTTGAATAGTGATAATAGCAAGAAATGGAGCTTTGTGTGGGCCTGGTGAACAGGCCTCTGATCCAAGCTCGGGGAGCTAAGGAAGAAGATGTCACTAGTCCAAGGATTGTCTGGGCTATGGAGAGGGCTCAAGGTTTGCCTAGTCAGCAAGATCCTAACTCAAGAAAGGGATGAGGAGACAGCTTGATGATAGAACACTTTCCTAGCCTGTGTGAGGCCCTCGGGTCACTGGAAGAAAGTAGCAATGAGTGAGCAGGGAGCAGATGCATGGCCATGTTAGCTGGACTTCTGGACCTCTTTCTGAGGAAGCTCTTGTTTGAGCAGTGAGTGTCACCTACACGCTCAACACAGACTGTGCAGCTGGAGAAAGAACTCAACCCCAGATGACTTCGACAAAGACTGGAAGTAGCTGGGAGAACAGATAAGCATGAGAGGCAAGAACACATCAACATATCCATTTTCACAATTTTCACTTTTCACCTGTGCAAACTTTTCACCATTCATTATTAAAACACTACCTGGTTAAAGAAATGGCCACATATGAATCAGAGTTTCACTTAATTTTCATTTATTATGTACTTCCAATAGGCCAGGAACATTTTTTTTTTTTAGCAAGTAGACATAACAAGATGAGTAAGATAGAAAATCAATTTTCAAAAATATCTTTGGTTGTGAAGCCAATTACTGATAATTTTATTATTTCAAGAGCCCTTAGGATGCCTTCTTAACTGAACCAGTCTTATGTGGCCTTGAGTATATATAAGCAGATCATTCACACTAAATAAATTGCTTTTGCATAGTTCATCCATGGTAACCTTTGAGACTCAGTTTCTCTGTGGCCTTTTCTTGATTTGAAAAGTGGGAGACTTCTTAAGAGTGCCACACCAGGAGAAATAAAAGTGTGCATCATGCAGAAAGCCACACAGTAATCCTTTCTCTGACTGTGTCCCTTAAGCAGGACATTTATATTAAAAAGCTCTGTTGAAAGGCTATCTGATCCAGGGGTACGAGAGTTGATTGTGTCTGAAAATAGGAAAGAAGCTCAGTAGGCCACTGAGGCAGGATGGAGATTACGGTTTTATATCCAATTTCATGGAATCACAAAGCAACTTTCTAACAGATAGGACAATGTCAGAGGGGAAAATGAACAAACTCTCAGCACTAGAGCCTCTCCCCAGAGGGGAAAATAATGGAAGCAAGAGTAGAATAGCTAGTAAATGAGAAAGAAGGGGCACCTATGGCACACGTGACTAAATTCCTCAAGTCAGAGGACAGCCAGCAGTGAGGAGTTTGATAAAAGTAGCTTCTAGGACAAATGGGGTGAGAAATGAAGCTTTTCCTGCTTTTTCTTCCTCTCATAATTCAAGGAATGTATGTCCATTACCAAGTATTTACGGACCATTTGTTATGAATCCCTATCCTTAAATAGATACTAAAACTTAATTCTTTTCTGATTTGTTTTCCAATATTTAAACTTCCACAATTATTTCTGACTGCATGGTTTGAGGTTGCCTAGGAAAATGACTTCATTAGGAATCTTAGTTGAAATCTGGAAAAGGGTTCTGACACCACTCCAGGTAGATCTCCTGGAAACAAAATACGTTTGCTTTCCTCATAGAAACGGCATATCTAACTAAATAGCCATGCAATTTAAAAGAGAAATTCACAGTGTAGTATAGGAGCCATTGCCTGGTTGTAGAAGCCAGACAGATCTCAGTTAAAAATCCAAATTCAGTAAGATACTAATTGAGTAATCTTTATAAGTTTTCCATTGTAGACACAATGGTGATACTCTGATCCAGATTTTCCTTGTCAAAATGAGATTAACTACATGCTTTCCTTTCTTAGGATAGTAGAGTGCCCACTCCTTCAATGTACCTAAACTGTTTTTAAACAAATTACCTTGAGGAATTGAAGTAGGGAAATTTATTACAGTTCTTGTTCAAAAATAAATGTACAGTGAATTCCACTATGTCAGATTTCAAAATACATCAGAAAACTTCAGAGGATTAATGAGGCTTACTCCCGAATCCACTGCGGAGCTTCCAAGACCCAGCAGTTCTGAGTTTATTTTATTTTGGAAATCAAGGCTCACTAGGAGGCAAAGACTAAAAGAAATAAAACAATTTAATTATATATAAATAAATTTTAGTAATAATCTCATATTGCTAACAATATCCCTCATTATATAACCATACTCTGTGTTACATCATTCTAGGTACTTAGAGAAATGTTCCTGTAGTAGTCTTTATTTTTTTTCCTACCTCCATTTTCATTCTGAATTTCAAGTTCTTATGTGATTCATTAAGAAATGACAGTACATTGGGCTGGAGAGATGGCTTAGCAGTTAAGGTGCTTGCCTGTGAAGCCTAAGGACCCATGTTCTACTCTCTAGATCCCACGTAAGCCAGACACACAATGGTGAGGCAGCGCAAGGTGGCACATGACCTACCAGGTGGCACAAGCATCTGGAGTTCGATTGCAGTGGCTGAGGTCCTGGTGTGCCAATTCTCTCTCTCTCTCTCTCTCTCTCTCTGTCTTTCTCTCTCTCTCTCACTCTCTAAAATAAAATAATAAATAGATAACAAGAAATGTCAGTACATGAAGTAACAGGAAAATACTAAAGTATATATAAAACAAGTATCTTTTCCATGACACTATTTTGTACATTGCATGCACTATATTTACTTGGTTTAATGATATACTGAAGAGGAGGAGTAATATTATAATATATATTATAATATTATAATTTTATAAGTAGACATTATTTATACATAAACCCATGGCCTTAAGGCAATCTGAAACAGTGAGCAAAAATGAGTAGCTGAAACCCTCTACAAACTAGCAAAATATGGAGCAGCATTAAGGTACAAATTAAACAAATAGCTAATATGCACTGGTGTTCCACTCATAATTAATAACTTATGCATGCTTATTTATGTGCCTGAGGAGGGAACTTCAGTCAGCAATAGATAAGATTCCTTGTTCCATATTCTTTTAGATTGTGACTTTTAACATTGTAGCTGCATGAGTTCTATACTGAGCATGATGGCACATATAATGCCAATTCACCTCCTTATAATGTCATCAGAGGACATAGAAAATATGGGAGAGGCATCATGGTGCACTTCTATAATCCAAGTACTTGGAAGACAGAGATAGGAAGATTGCAAAGAGTAAGATAAGCAATGTAGTGTAATTCTGACTCAAAATAATAATAAAAAAAGAGCTGGAGAAATTAACTCAGTGTAGAATATTTGGCTAGCATGCATGTAACTGGGGTTCTGTGATTTCCAGGATCACGAAATAAAAAATAAAAAGATGTGTTGGAGAGATGGCTCATCAGTTAAAGACACTCACTTGCAAGCCTGCCAGCCCAGGATCAACTCTCCAGCACCTACATAAAGCTGGATGTGAAATGGAGAATGCTTTTGCAATCCCAGTCCACCTTTGGCAATAGGAATTGGAGCCAGGAGAATCTGGAAGCCTGTGGGCCAGCTATACTTGTGCACACATGCTACTCAAAGAACAAGGGACACTAGTGTCCAGAGAAGATGGAAGGCGAGGACAAGTGACCCCAGTTTGTCCTCTGGCCTCCCCAGGCACCATGCTGCCTACACATATGCACACCGTCACACATACACCCATGATGATAATCATAATAAACAGAAAATGTAGTCAACATTATTTTGACCAGAAGACAGTAAAAATCCTAATAATGAATGGTTTAGGTTTGAACTTGATCAGTCTGCTTACTTCTCTATATCCTAATCAATGGATACCTAGACCTATGCGGGTTAAAATATCGTAGTCTTCTCGTTGTGTTGACACGTGTGCAGAAATGTCTCCCAGGTGATAACAGATCATAGTCTATGTCACTATCATCATAGCAAAAATAGTGCAGAAATATTATTAGGACTGTTAGGAAAGGCACTGGCTTCACAGTTGTCTTCTATCTATAATTTATTGTATTGTGAAGTCACAATATCTTTTCATACAGTTGTTTATTCATCCATATATCCATCCAGCCTCTTGTACCTTTATATTTCTATTCATCTCCCTAGATGGCATTTATGCATTGACGGACTCCTATATGTTAACAAATGAGTCAGAGACTAGGAACACAAAAACGAACAAATAAACTGTATTTTTGTCATTGTGAATCTCAATTAATCAAAAAGCAGACATTAGACACACTTCGCTTATTATGTTCCTTCACAGGCAGCATTTGATACTAAGCAGGTTTAAGTCCACAGATCTGCAGGTGTGTGAGCGTGGGAAAGTTAAATCTCCTTGCTGGGCTTCAATTTCCATGTGTGAAGTGTTGTTAAAAAAATAGTGTTGTCCTTGAGAAAAACTGACAAGAACACATGAATTTACCTAGTTGGTTCAGGTACAAGGTGGGAGAAATGAGAAAGAATCAGCGAACAGTGCATACATTCAGTGGGTTTTGAAGTAAACTGGTGACTTTAAGGGATGAAGAACTAGAGACAAGTAGAATCTATTATGTGAGTCCTGGGACATAGAATGCAAAAGCAATTCCTAAAGGCTGCTTGAAGTGGTCTGGTGGTGGGAGATGGGAGGAAGGATCATGAATCAGCTTGTTGCCATAGTGAAGCATTCAGAGATGAGCTGGGATGAAGGCATTCTGCAAATTTGGGTATCATAGGAATGGCTTTTAAATGAAAATAGCTCTTATGTAACCTACTCGTCCCTTCAATTACTTTCACCATCTTCTTACCTGTGCACACTTATGAAACTAGTACAAATTCCTTCTGTACTGGAAGTTCTTATACACTTAAATTTATAAGTGAAAAACAAAATTTGACAACTATTATCAAAGCATGCTACTTTTCTTTTTAATTAAAACATTGCTTTTGTCTAGTATGTGGTCTTGTCTGGTTTTGACTGGGGTGCGTCTGTCCTAATAATAACGTACACTATGTTATGGCTTAATTCTCTCATCACGCCTCTCTATTTAAGCTGTAGGGAAACTATTTATTTACATATCCTGCTGGGGTGACATTTGGGCTAAAGACATTAAGTTTCTCTTTGCTTGTTTTTATCTCAGCCATAACAATGAATTTAGTGTCACAGTTTTTTAATGAGACTATTAACTTGCACTGTAATATAGGTACATGAAGTCTCAGGTCAGCTCTATGCCATTTTCAGCATGAGGAATACACTGCTATATATGAATTAGATTATCATCGAAAATGTACAATATTTAATTTCAAGAATAATTCCAGAAGCCCTGAAACTAGTATCTTTGCAAAATACTGACAGAGACAATTAAGTTGTCACTGGAAAGCTGAAAATAAGAGAAAAAATAGTTTATCTTCTGGATATCTCACTCTAAACCATTAGAAAATTTAGAACAGTCTAGATAAAAGTTGATAAAAAATTGTAGCAGCCATGGGAATAGATAGGAAAGACAAATTTAAGAGTGAGATAGGGTTTACTTGGCAGGGCTTCATCTCAGATTGGATGTAGGAGCCAAAGGAAATTGAAAATTCAAAGATGACTCTCATATTTCTAGCATGGCCTCCTGGGTTATAGGGAATGTTCTTGGCAAAGGGAGAGAATGGTCAAGACAGAGGAGGCTGCGGGCATGAAACAAGGAGGTTGGCTTTGGATGTATTCCATGCGCAATATAACAGCTGTGATGGAGGAGACAATCAGAAATATGAGCCTGGCACTTGGGGCATGGGGGAAGGAGGCTGAGCATAGACCTTGGCCATCTTCAGCATAGCTGTGGTTGCTCTGGCCTTGCACTGTATGAGCTCCCTGTGCTGAGAGAGCATTAGAAGCTGAAGAAAGCCAAAGGTGGTTCCCTGGGGGCAAGGGACACCACAGGAGGACAGGCAGAGGAACAGTTCCAAAGCGCGCTGATGCGGGTGGGAAGGCAGGGCAGATCCAGGAGAGCATAGCATTGCAGAAGGTGGCCCCTGTCTTGCTTGGGTGGGCACAGCAGCCTTACCAGTTGTTCTGCTTAAACCAGTGCCAACCTTTGATACTACAGTGAACTGTTCATTCAAAATGGGTACCTTAGCCTGGCGTGGTGGCGCACACCTTTAATCCCAGCACTTGGGAGGCAGAGGTAGGAGGATCGCTGAGTGTTCGAGGCCACCCTGAGGCTACATTGTGAATTCCAGATCAGCCTGAACCAAAGTGAGACCCTACCTTGAAAAACCAGAAAAAAAAAAAAGGGTACCTTGCCTTTGAAATATGCATTTAGTGGCTATTCATGCTTTTATATTAATGATTAATTTGTTGGTTTGTTCAAATGTCGTATTTTCTGCCCTACATATGTTGGACTAAATCAGGATATGTTGACATCTTTAGAATGGTAGGTCCTACCCCTGTGCTTCACAACTTTCCAGGTTTGAGTTACCCAGGGCTCATTCTGAAACCTCCTACTAACATTCTATCCCTAGTGATCATGTATTATTATATTTGTGATTCCCAAATCTATCTGTTATCTATCTATCTATCTGTCTCTGTCTGTCTGTCTGTCTGTCTGTCTATCTATCTATCTATCTATCATCAGCAGCATCATCATCATCATCATCATCACCATGTGACTATCACCTGTCTATCAATCATCATCTATCTGTCATCTATCTATTTATCTATCATCTATTATCTATTTATCATCACCTATAAGTATGGTCTGTCAATAAAAAATCTATCATACACACACACACACACACACACACACACACATTATCTGCCAGTCATCTACCTATTTATATATTTATGACATCTAAATTTCACATCAAACTACCTACTTTTACTTACTCTTTGGCTCCCTACAGAGATCTCAAACCAAACCTGAACTTCTCCATTCCCTAAACAGGTGTATTGTCAAGTAATGCCATCAGAATAAACCAGGAAATTGCAGGTAACTTTTATATCTTTCTTACTCTCAGCTTTAATATTAAAATATAACCTTGCTCTTGTCTCTTCAACCCAAAGGCTTACCTAGTCCAGGATTTCATTAACTGTCACATAGATGCTACACTAGCCAGGGTTCTCTAGAAGCAATAATATATCTATGCCTGCATGTATCTAAATGCTTATACTTGTATACCTCGCATATGTATTTTAGGTTTTTTAATGTATTTATTTATTTAACAGAGAAAGAGGGAGAGAGAGAGGGAGAGAATGGGCGCGTCAGGGCCTTGAGCCAGTGCAAATGAACTACAGTCATGTGCTCCCCCTTGTGCATCTGGCTTATGTGGGTCCTGAGGATTCCAACCTAGGTCCTTTGACTTTGCAGGCAAATGCTTTAAATACTAAGCCATCCCTCCAGCCCTTTAGGTTTTTTATATAGTGATTTATCCTCAGTAATTATCTTACACAACAGTGGAGGCAGAGATATCTCAAGAGCTGTAGTTGGAACACTGGAAACTTAAAAAAAAACTCATAGTATGGTTCTAGAATGAGTCACAAACTCTGAGAACCAGCAGAATTGATGGCACCACTTCTAAGACAAACAAGCATGGGAAGTCCCACTTTGCTTCCTACCCTTGTGGCTGCTTACCAAATCTCTCTGAATCTTCATCTGCTACAATAGCAAGATGGTATTTCCGTGGTTGTAGTGAGAATTAAAAGAACAAACACGCAGTTGACATAACTCACATCCTTCTCCTTTGCTTGTTTGCCTGTGAGAATTGTGAAGATAATAGGCAAGATGAAGTAGGGACCATGCCTAATATTTTGCATTTATCCCATTGACTTGTAATTTAAAAATTAACTGAATCTCCTGGAATACCAGACATCCAGGTCACTGAAGGAAGCTTGTAAGACTCACCAGTCCTTGCAGGAGACTCTTCCACTCAGAAGTGGGAGCTCTCAGATCCAGTATCAGTTGAACCACTTGTGAGACGTAATTTTCAGGTTCCATAGAGAGCATTTGGTCATTTTATTCAAGCTCTGTTTTGATCTTGTAACTTCATGAAGTCAACCATAATCCAACTACAAACTTATTCTTTAACACTGACCACCATATGTGTATGCTAAACCAGAGGTCATCAAACCATAGCCCACAGGCCAAATTCAGCCACCAGCTTGCTTGTGTAAATAAAGTTTTATTAGAGACTAGCCACACTCATTTATTTACATATTGTCTAAAGGTGCTTTCACACTTTAAGGGCAGAGTTGAGTAGCTGCAACAGAGAACCATATGTCTGCCAACCCTAAAATATTTACTATTTGGTCCTGTGCACCAGACTCTTAGTGTTTGTCCTGTATAAGCCTTTGCAGTTTAATAACAAAAACTGTGCTGGGTACTTACTGGCTGTCAGTCTCTGAGACATATAGGGAAGACCCCACAGGGAGTAGAGGAAAGTCCTCTCCCCAAGCAGCATACATGTCTGTGGATCTGAGCCAGAGATGAATGGCTTGTACCCACCTCTGTCCTGGACCTTTTCTCAGAGGGGACTGTGAAAGAAGGTAATGGGAAGCAAAAAGGTGCTTCATGCATGTGAATCTCTCCACTCACACTTAAATTTCTTGTTTTTTCCTTTCTTTTTTTCTTTCTGATTGAAGTCCATTTGGTCTGGAAATTATTGTGGTGGCAATAATTTAAGGAAAAGAAAACTATCTGCTTCCTCTCTTAGGCCAGGATGTCTTGCATTTAAAAACAGTGTGCCTGTTAAACTAAAGAAGGCTTCTTGTGTATCAAGAGCTTTTGGGTTTTATGATAAAGACTGTAAGTAACACTCTGCATGTAGTATTATGTGTAGGCTCTGATGTTTATGAAATGTCCTCATTGGCTCGATTAACACAGTAGTATACTGAAAAATGATGAATGAAAAACAGGGAGTGCAGTGTGGGGGCTATAAAGAAACCAGGGTACAAATAGTTTTCTCCCTAGTGAACAAGGTGTGCATGAAGATAAAATACCATACAAGTGTGGTTCATGGTGGTGAACATGTTTGTTCTTTTATCTACAAAGGAAAAACTATGGCAGCAGGGTATGTGCTTACAGATCAGTTCACCCCTAAATGAAACAATTGTTTTGTGCCCTTTAAAATAATTCAATTCCTGGCAATAAAAAACAAGATGGGCAGCGAGGCAATATTGTGCTATGTTCTTATTGCTTCATGTGGTTTTCACACCTTGAGATGTACAGCAGCAAATAAAAAAAGGGAGTTATTTTCATCTTTGTTTACATTATTATTATTTAACTTGCTTGTAAATAAAAATACATTTAATATTGCATTAATTTATTTGCGATGGAGAGGCAGAGAAAGAGAGAGAGAGAGCGAATGAGCATGTCAGGTCAGGGAGAAGCATATGCCACCTTATGCACCTGGCTTTATATGGGTCCTGGGGAATAGCACCTGGTTTCTTTGGCTTTGCAGAAAAGCACTTTAACCACTAAGCCATTTACCCAACCCATAAATAAATATTTCAATGCAAATAGGAAAATAAGATAATAAAACTACAATTTGTAAGATCACAAATTTACTGATGGCAATCAAGGAGAGATTAGAAACTTAAATACAGGGCTGGGGAGAAGGTTCAGCAATTAAAGACATGTTATTGCAAAGCTTGAAGGCTGGAGTTTAAGTCTCCTGTACCCACTTCAAGCCAGATGCACTAAGTGGTGCATGCATCTGGAGTTTGTTCACAATGGCAAGCGGACCTGGGGGGCCCATTTCCTCTGGTTCTCCCTCTGCCCCTCCCTTTCTCCTTTTACAAATAAATGAATAAAAATAGTTTTAAAAATTAAATACATGAAGGTATTATCTAATTATGTTACCAGATTCGTATCCTTTTTTTCCTTCTTTTAGCACAAAAGCAGTAGAAATTTCTTATTGAATTTCATTTTCGCTTTGAAATAGTTCAATATTATTTTAGTTTTAGAACTCAACATTGTAAAATAAACCCATAAATTAACTTTAGTGTCTATCTCTCTGCTGTAATGTTCTATGATCAAGAGAAACATCCTTTAATTTGCAAGTTATTACAAGAGAGGAGGGGATGGTAGCCGAGCAAAAGATTACATTGCCCGCCTGTGAGTCTTGCCTATCCTGCATGTATACCTTCTTTCTTGCTCTTCCTTCCCTGAGCCAGATGCTGCCAGTTTTCACCCCCTACCTGTGAACCAGCCTTACCAGCTGCTATAGTCTTGAATGGAAGAATGCCCTCTGGGGCCTCACGTGGTCGTGACTGAGTCCCCTGCTCAGTTGCCAGCCGACGGCAGTTTGGAACATGGAGCCTTGCTGGTGAGGCGTGTCAGTGGGGATGGGCCCTGGAGTTCATCCCCCCAGCTCTAAGCCCAGAACTGAGACGACTCCCACGAATCCAGGCACGTGAGAGCTTCCTGCTTTCCTGAAACTTCCCTCGAGAACAACTGTAAGCCTGTGACCCTTTCCTCCCATCAGCATCTTCTGGTCCCAGGCTTTGTCCCCACAAGAGAAGCCGCTCTCCTCTCCTCTTCTAGGTCCATCTTGTCCCAGATCTTTGCATGCATCTTGACGTCCCACTGTTCCCATCACGGCAAGGACTTCATGCTGTTACTTGAAGACACGAGTCTTTTCTTGGTCGCTTCGCTGTACCCATCTTCCAAGTCTTCCTTGCATTTTTGACTGGGGAGGTAACGATTATGTTGATTCAAATATAACTATGATGAGGGTCACTGTCATGTTTATAGATCTTATCTCAGGAGCTGTGATAAATCCTTGGCCTTCAAAATAATGTTCCCTCGTGTATGTGGTTCCTAGCCTGCAATATGTATGTGTGTGGGCAAACGTGGGTGAAGTCTAAAAAGCTAGAAAGGAGGCCAAGGGAGGGTAATAAAATAATGCCACGGAAGGAGGCGAGTGTAAAGGGACACATGTGACATGAAATATAAAGGAGACAGATGCAGAAGGGGATGTGGATACAAGAGAGTGAAGGGAAATTGGAGTGGAATAACCAGAACACATTGTAACGACACCTAACTCTGCATGTGCTAATCAAAACATGGTCATGAAAAAACTTCTTTAACTCTCCTGTACTCGTTATTGTCTTGTTTCCGTGAACCAGTGCCTGACCAGAAGGCGTCAGGCCTCATGCTCGGTTCCCAGCTGATGACAGGTTGGAAAACGGAGCATTTCTTGAGAGGATGTGCCGCTGGGGATGGACCCTGGAGTTAAGGAAGGAAACGGTTAATTCAGTTTATAGTTTCAGGACCATACATTCCATCATGGTGGAAAAGGCATGGTGGCAGGATTCTGAAAGAGCTGGTCACAATGCAATAGAGTCAAGAAGCAGAATAAACAGGAAGTGTCCCAGGCCATAACCCCCCAAGAACCACCCACAACGACCCGCCTCCTAAAGGTTCCACAGCCTTCCCAAACAGGGACACCAGCTGAGCAGGAAGTCCGCGAGCCTGTGGGGCTGTTTTATATTCAAGGCACTTTTGCCGTCTCCTGTTGGGCCTTGACATTTGGAAGTAATTTCAGAAAGAAGCTGCGGAAAAGCGCCGATGGAGGCCTGAGTTCAAAGCTGAGGGCAAGCCGGGCGTGGTGGCGCACGCCTTTAATCCCAGCACTCGGGAGGCAGAGGTAGGAGGATCGCCGTGAGTTCGAGGCCACCCTGAGACTCCATAGTGAATTCCAGGTCAGCCTGGGCTAGAGTGAGACCCTACCTCAAAAAACCAAAAAACCAAAAACCAAAAACCAAAAAACAAACAAACAAAAAAAAAAGCTGAGGGCAGAGCGCTGGGCTGCTTCGCCTCTGGGTCTGTGCCTGCGCTGCCCGTGTTCCGCTGCCTACTGTTCCATCTCTGCTTTCGGAACTTTCTATTTTTCTAACAAACTGAGTTTGATTTCCCAGTACCTACATAAAACCAGATGCACAAAGTGGCACATGCATCTGGAGATCATTTGCAGTGACAGGAGGCCCTGGCGCTCCCATTTTCTCTCTGTCTCTCTCCGATTGCAAATAAACAAATAAATAAAATATTTTAAAAAGCTTTTTATTGACTACATACATACATACATATATGCAATATCCCATGATCGTAGTCCTCTACCACCACACTGTCTCCCCCAGCCATGCGCCCAGTACTGAGTTCCTTCTTTGGACACTTTCATTAACATTTTGAATTTTATTATTATTATTATTATTTGAGGTAGGGTCTCACTGTAGCTCAGGCTGACCTGGAATTCACTCTGTAGTCTCAGGGTGGCCTTGAACTCAAGGCAATCCTCCTACCTCTGCCTCCTGAGTGCTGGGATTGAAGGCGTGTGCCACCAAGCCTGGCCATTTTGCATTTTATGCCTACGTTCTGCCCCTTAAGTTCCATTCCTCTTATCTGGAGAAAGCTCAGTATCTGTCTCCATGATCTCTTTTCTTTTCATTTAGTTTTTCAAGGTAGGGTCTTGTGCTATCCCAGGCTGCCCTGGAATTCATTCTGTAGTCTCAGAATGGTCTTGAACGCATGATGATCAATCAGCCTCCCAAGTGCTGGGATTAAAGGCGTGAGCCACCACGCCTGACCTTATTTTATTTTCCTATAAAGCAGTGATGCACCTATGGGCCTGTCTGATGATTACATTCACTAGTTGTTGTAGAGGTTTCAGGTGAGTATGCAGAAGTTGATCACAGGAGGGAAACGTAAGGACAGGCAGGATATGTTTTGCCTTTCCTGTGTGGGGCAAGAAGAGCTGTACATGAAACACACACAAAACACATAAAGGAATATTTGCTTAAATTATTTCGTACTTTAACTTTTTGATTTCTGTGTGTACATATACATGTTCATAAGTCTATGGATGAATGCATGTATATGGACATGTGTGTGTGTGTGTGTGTGTGTGTGTGTGTGTGTGTGTATGTGCATAGGCAGGCCAGAGGTTGATATTAGGTGTTGCCCTCTTGCTGTTTACCTTTTATTTCATTTCATTTCATTTACTTTATTTTTTGAGGAAGGATCTCACTCTAGCCCAGGCTGGCCTGGAATTCACTATGTAGTCTCAGGCTAGCCTCAATCTCACAATGATCCTCCTACCTCTGCCTCCCAAGTACTGGGATTAAAGGTGTGCACCACTGTGCCCAACAATACCTTATTTATTTAGATACTGACTCTCATTGAACCCAGAGCTCACCAACTGGGCTACTCCAGCTTGCTAGCCTGTCTGAGGGATTCACGACCTTCCGTCTCTCAAGTGTTTACAATGGCAAGTATGTGCTATCACTCCCAGTCTATCAATTACTTTCTTGTTGCTGAAACAGAATACCCAACTAGCCACACATCAGTTTAAGGAATCAAAGAGTTTATCTTTGGCTTATACTTTTGTGGGAAAGCCTATCATGTCAAGGAAAACATGGCAGGAGCAGACAGCTGGCATCACATCAGCAGAGAATAAGTGAAGAGAGAGAAAATGAAGTGGGTCCAGGCTTAAAAAAAAAAAAAAATCTCAAGACCCATCCCAAGTGACACATTTTCTCCCTCATGGGTCCATCTTCTATAGGTTCCACACTCTTTCCTAACAGTACCACCATGTGGAAATTAAGTATTCAGAAACACGAGTCTACAGGAGATACTTTCCATTCAAACTATAGCAGGCCGGATTTGTGTGGGTGCTGGGGCTCCCAACTCAAGCCCTCATGCTTGCATGAAAAGTGCTTTTCCAGCTGAGCTATCACCCTGGTCTTTGATTTGTGGAGTGATGACTCAAATGTAGGTCAGGCTTGAGTCGGGATTTTCCTGCCCGTAGCCCCTGAGTGTGAAGATTATAGGCATGTAATACCAAGCCTGGTTTTACTCAGTGCGAGACTATGGGCACCAGGACTCTTCACATCCAAGGCAAGCACTCAACCAACTGAGCTACATCTCCAGCCTGGGTCTTTACTTGTCATAAAATCCAAAGATGTTTTCTTGGTTTTCACCTCACATTCATTCTTTGCTCTTTAGCTTCCTGTTTCCTCTTCTCAGACTTCCTCCTGTCCCTTCACACCCTTCCTGTAGGTTGTTTCCCTCATTATTTCTTTTGTTTAGATCTCCCAAAGCTTTCTCATGCCTGCCATGCTTCACCATTTTCCTCTGCTACCCACTAATATCCATCTTCATAGTTTGCATCCATGTTCCCTAATCCTAAGATAGTACCCCACTTTAGAGATGTGTACAAACTGTTCAAAGTAAATAGGGATCTTTCTTGAGTCCTCACAGCTGTTGTTAAATATTATTGTAAATATTGTTGGGGCTGAGATTCAATATACCCTGTGATGGCTCAACATCACCACAGTGGATGAAAAGACTTTTTTTTTTTTTTTGGAACTAATTGTTTTGTTTGCCTTCACAATACATTGAGAGTATTTCAAGCAAATTATGTTGGAAGCAATTTGGTTTGGTTTGATGATTTCATTTGAACAGATGAAGGATGAAACTAGGACCCCAAAGCCAATAATGAGCTGATTGCAAAACTGCTGGAGTGTTCCTGCAAACAAACAAGTGTCTTAATTTTTACAGTGTCTAGGGATATACTGCCCTGACCTCCAGCACAGTCTTCCAACTGTTATAAACAATTAATTTCCTGACTTTGTTTCCAAGTCGTAGGTAATGGACCTACTAAACTTCTCCTGGTCTAGTGTAATAGAGTGTGAGGCCCGTGTACAAATCTCTCTTTATTCACATTCTCACTCTCTTCTCTGGTTCACCTGACTTTCAGCAACCTCATGGGTAGGCCAGGAGGAAAGAGCAAGAGGAAAGTGCTTTGTCTTTCTTTCTATAAATTTAAGCTCATTTCCTCTTGTCTTTGCTCAGGGGTAAGCTTATATTTCCATTTTAAGTATGAGCTCCCAAAGGGCATTAACCATGCCAGTCTTACTTAACTGCATTTTATTTTCTCTGGTATGATTCTGTGTTCACATAACTGATGTATAGTCGTAGGGAGAAAATGATGAAAATTGTATTCCAGTGGCTGTATGCTAATATTTTATAGGCCATTGGAGTGAAAATTTTGATCACTATTGTAAATCATACTTGTACCTACATAGCTTAATGTCTGTGTTGACAATACAGTGAATATATCACGTGGCACCAAGTATTTAGTTTGAACTCTCCTAATTGGGGTATTGGGATAATTAACAAAGCAAGGTAATATTTATTCTGCATCTTGAATAAAATGAGGACATTTATAGCCAAGAAACTGATGATATAAATAGGGTCAGAGGGGCATGTTTCACTGCTGGGCACAGTTTTACAGAAGTGGATTATATTGTAGCAGTCTCTCATTAATGACCACATATATATTCTAAAGCATAGGCAATTTCAGCAGAAATGTGAATTCTAAAGTCACACTATTCATAGTACATAAATGTGATTAAAATCAAATTGTTTTAAAATATCTACTATGAAGATAACTACTAATACAAAATCATTTTTCATGGCTTAGCACAAATTAAATTACCTGCATTGTTCTCTTTTCCCCATTTCCTTACTTCTTTCCTTCCTTTTCCCCCTGTCTTTTCTCTTAGAAGAAGAACAAATTAGATACATTAACACAATACATAGTTTCTTGTGTGAAACTGAATCAAATGGTATATAATTTGACCAGAGTTTTTTTTTCTTTTTTATAGATCTCTGATTAAGGGGATGCATTTCCACTTATTTCTTCCATATCTTTCAAATAGAAAACTGATTCATTTTGGTTTGCTATCATACCTCAATTGTAGATATCTTTTCGTTGAATATAGAGTCCACTCTTTCCCATCCCTTGGTGGGCTGAAGATTTACCTTTACTGATTAACAGAGGAATAAGTGAGTAGGTGCCTGGAGAGCCCCATGCCTGGAGAGAACGGTGGTGGATTATGTACCTTTAAATGGATTCTGATTTTATTAAGCTCATTTGCATAAGTTGAAGGACGCATTTTGGCTGCATAAAATCCTTCTTCAGGGGTGCTCATCTTCATAATTTCTGCAATTTTGTATCTATGAATGTTTAATTGATTCTCTGTTTTTCTTTTCTCCTGGCCCAATTTTAATTGGTGGTTCTAATTCTTTTGTACTCAGTTAAGCCCCAGGAGGTAAAATAGCCAGGGATGCCCGATGTCCTTTTCTAGGTCGATTATCACAATAGACAATCTACCTTTTGGGAAATGCCTGTTTCCCTCCCTGCCTGCCTGCAGTAAGGACCTCACTGTGCACTTATGGAGGGAGGTCAGCCTGGCGGACAGGTGTATTCCATTGACTAATGATAATTGGGCATCATGGGGCAGTCCCAGAGTGAGCCGAACATTTTTATGTAGCTAGAGTGTGCTATAAGAGAGTATATAACTAGTTGTTATTTTTGTCTCTTTCTGACTAAGGAACTTGCCTATAATCTTCATTGTAAAAGCTGTATCCAGTGTTTGACCACCAAAAGGAACGTAAATGAGCTGCGACACTGATAACTCAAAAGAGATTTGAGTGGAGTTTAACTTAGACACAAAATAACTGAAGTTGGACTGATCTTTGTTCACCAGTGAATCCCGAATCCATACTGTCTCTGCCTTTTCAATCAAACTCACACTTCCCTGAGAGATCCCACAAGTAGTGAATTTTTTGACTTTTTTTTCTCTCTCTCTCTCTACATATATATATACATATATACATATATATATATATATATATGTAGAGAGAGAGAGAGATAGATAGATAGATAGATACATAGATAGATAGATAGATACAGATAGATAGATACCTCTATATCTATAGATATCTATATATAGATAGATAGATATATAACCTAACTTGAGGCTCTGTAATGTTCTGGCCATAGGTACCGGGGGGATTTTGGTGGCCCAGCTGCACTAACATGTTGTAGAATTGTTAATAATAGTCACAACATTTTTAATCCTCAGGACAACATGAAGGACAGTATCATAATTGCTGTTTATAGACAAAACTTGGGCTCTGAAACTCATTCAAAACCCACAGAGCTTGGCTTAGGGCTCAGGTGGTTTAACTTAGCTCATGGCTGAAACAAGCCAACCCCTGTCACTCGAGGAAAAAAAAAAACAGGAAGAAAATGACCAGGTTTCTGTGTTTTCCTCTGCGATTTGCCTCTTCGCTCACCCCAGCTTTTGAATCCCACCGAGGGATGCTGAAGATGAAATACTACACGCTATTTTCTTTCCCTCCTGACGTTTGTTCTCCCTCTGGAAGTGAGCAACATAGAGATAGCTCTTGCAGTCACATTTCTTATTTCCCACTGCAGCACAGGGCAGGCTACCAATGGTCTTTGGCAAGAACTGTGGAGCATTGGGATTTATCTGTGTCAAACCAAGCAAAATACAACATGGGAGGAATCCTTTATTTTTATTCCCCATAACCTAGTTAAGGGCATTTCCTGGGCTTTTGAGACTCTCCAACTTTCACAGTGCTTTCGAAGAAATCTACAAACTGCCATGCCTAGAATCCTCAAAGATAAATATCACAGTGTCATCTGGCTCCCTCAGAATCTTCAAGTACCCTCAAGACCCCTTCATTAAGTCACAGGCTGGGTGGTCTCTTTCTCCCCTGTGAGACCCGAGACCTACACTGGGGATCCTGTTAGTAGAGAGGGAGGAATTGATGGAGGAACTCCCCCTGTGCCATGCTAAGTCCGAGGTTAGCTTTCTCTGTGTGCCAGTTATACTAGCTCAGCTCTGAAATGAGATTTCGTTTCTGGATGGGAGGAGGAGGCGACATTTTCTTCTTGGTAGGGCTCACCGTGCTGTCCCTAGTCATATGGTACTGTACATTCTCTTCCTTCATGTGGGTGAGCAAGCTCTTCTCCTCTGTACCTCATTTCTGGTTGCTTTAAAGATAGCACTGTCTGTGAGAATTGTTATTTTTCAAATCTACCAAATTTAATATCTTTCTTGTTAAAAAAGATTGTCTTTCTTATTAGAAATATTTTGTAATGATTATTGCTAAAATCATAAAGACACACCACCAGTGTGTGTGACTTATGAACTTACTCTGTCCTTTTGACTTGCCTTTTAAAAAATGTTCTTCTGAGGCTGATCAGATTATCAGGGAAAGAACTGCATGAGCTTGTTTCCCTCCCTGTTTCTGCTTGTGGTATTTGGAGGGAGCAGTTGTACACTTCCTTGGAGGAAGGCGTATCTAAGAGCAACGAGGCTCTCCTTTCCATTGGCCTCGCTCCCTGATAAATGAGAAACCCTGTTCTTTGTCCCTAGACGTATCTTCTGTATTATATGCTATCTGCTTTCATTTAGTGCCTATTTGACTATCTTTAACAGATCATCTGAGAAGATCATTCCCAAAGAATGAGTGTTTTTTTTTTATTACATTGGTGGTTTCTTTGGGTTCACTTTAAAGCTTTATTCTATTTCGTCATGGCACATTCATTTTAGCCCTAGTGTTATACATGGTTTCTTACAATGAGAACTTTCTTTAGACTCCTTTTATATTAATATGAGTATTTAAACCTTTGGAGGAATTTTTTTTTTTTTTTTTTTTTTAGTGCTACAGGGGAATTGTATTTCAAATACTAAAATTCCTTCACATATGTTGGGCTATATGCTCCTAAATCTATCATAGGTTGAAAATGTTAAAGTTCTGAACTCAAATTGAACTGGTACCATAGAATCCTGGAAATAAGACTAAAAGGTAGAACCCTTAAGCAAACCTTAAAGGGAACACCTGAATCGAAGGGACCTGGAGAGAGTGAGACAAAAACTAACACCAAATTTCTCCTGTTTCTCTTTCTTCTCTGGCTTTTTCTTTTTTCTTTTCTCTTGGCACTGGCCTGTAATTCCCTGTACCAGGATGTAGGCTACCTCCATAATGAACTGTTGATCAGAGAGACCTAGTAGATCTCCCAAGAAAAACAAGACAGACTTCTATCAAAGCACTTGATTATCCACCAGAGGTTAATGGTAAAACCCTATTGCTGAAGACACCAATTGCTATTGGCACAGACCATGGTGAGACCTGATTGGAATCCAGAGGAGAGCCAGTCCTCAGATAATTAGCCCATCTAGTGCTGGAAGGTGCTACATGAGCTACCAGGGGAAAGTGGCCAACATCTGTCCAAGCAGCTCAAAGTCTAAGCGACTCAGAAGCAAACAACCTGTTGTGACGTTCACACAAGTGCAATAGTGGCACATAGCCATGATGGGTAACCATCTGCTCTTGGATTGGCTAACAGATCTGCTCAGTGGAAAGGAAACCATATCTGGAACTGGGAAACAAGTCAGAATCATATCCAGATAATGATTCTGCTTTCCATTGTGAAGCTCCCACTAACCTTACGCTATAAAACTAAACCCTTATAATTCTCTCTAACTTAATAATGGTTATCCCATTTAAATGGTGATAACTTCACACTTTGTTGGAGAATCTGCTTCCCTTTTCTCAGATGGGAGCTGGACTTGAGGAGATACATGACCCAGTGCACAGTCCCAGTCTGAAATCACGGAGGAATTGGGGAAATGAGTAAGAGTGCTGCTTTCTTAGTGAATCTGATATCAGCACAAGGGTGAAGGTCAAAGATTCTGTGGACACTCAACACCTACCAAACCAGAGACCCAGAGGTGCCTGAGTGCCCATCACTGAAGTAGGCTTAGAATGGTCCCAGCATGGTTCATGGAATTTTGTGGAAGAAGGGGATTGTTAGAGCCACAAGTTTGGACATTTTGCACAGAGACAATACCTCTCCCCCATAACTGACTGCTGCCCCCATAATGCATGACCCATAGTCCCCATGGGGTTGACCTGCATCCCCAATGAGGAAGGCCTCTTCAGAAAAGGGGTAGGGAAGAGGGAAAGGATGGTACCTACATGTGATGTTTGCATACTAAGTATGTCCATATCTAATAATAAAAAGAAAAAGAAAAAGAAAAGGCACTGGATACATGTAACCAGCCTGGCTGCATAGTACCCTGCAGAGCGGTGGCTGTTTGCCATGTGACTGTGTGGCTCACCTGAAGCTGAGAGTCTTTGCAGAAGGCATTGTCAGGAGAGTCAATCATTCTCTATCACTACTCTGGGAAAGATCGAAGTTCAAAATTCAAGGTATGGGTTCTATCCACTATACGCAATAGACATTGCTTTGATCTTTTTTTTTTTTTTTTTTGTAAGACCAAAAGAATCTTAAAGAAAACCATTGTAATTCAGTCATGTGAACTCCTTACTCTTTTCAGTGGCTTAAGGTCACTTTCCCTTTCTATTAAATATTTTAATAGAATTCGCATTACTTGCAAATAAACCATATTGTTATGCTTGATGCTATTTGACATTTATGTAACTTCTAACCTTTGCTCCAGTCTTCCCAAATTCTTTATTTCAAGAGAAGTTCTTCTGAAATCAATGCTGAAGGTGACTAGGAAGGCAGTCTGAGTTTGGTGTCACTAATACTCCACTCTTGACTCTGAAACAGTTAGCTTCTCTGGGACAACCAGCAGATTTTGGGTGAAATCTGTGGGCCAGAGGAAAGAGAATATTCTAGTCTGTTCATCAGGAATGTCGGATTTAACCTTTTGAAAATTTTCCTTTGATTAGTTTTAATTAACCAGTAGCATGTGTTTATTATTATGCTACATATTGTGTTGTTGTAAAGTGTGTATTCCTTTTGTAGTTATGGGTAATTCATTAAGTATTCATTATGGAGTGGCTAAATCAGCCTTCCTAACATACATGTTCCCTGTCACAATTATCACTGTGTGTGTGTGTGTGTGTCCAGCATTCTTTCTCAGTGATTTTCAGGAATACAGTGTGTTGTTATTAAGCATGGAACTTGGTGTGTCCTTAAGAATAAGTTCTTCCTAACAGAACACATGAGCAGGTGTGATCATTAATTCATTCATTCATTCCTCTGGCTCTGACCAGAGACATCCATTGTGTGTGACTCCCAATGTTTCTGTTGTCAACTTGACTAGATTAGGAGATGCCTGAGGTGGTGAAGTCAAACATTCCTGTATGTGTTTTACAGGGATGGACACCCTGCTCAAAATGTGGGTGACTTTCCAATGGGCTGGCTTCCTGGGTGAAGAACGGATATCACAGGAAAGCAAGTTGCAAGGGAGCAGTTTGCTGAGAGATGGCATCTGTCGCTGCTGCCAGCCACTCCCAACCTCTTCAGCCTTTAAAGGAAGACCCAATAGAGAGGACTTCATGGCAGTCACTACCAGACTGAAATGACTGATGCACCCTGCTCTCAAGTTCTCCACCTTTTGCATGCAGACAATGATTATTGGGTTACCCAGCCCCTACTGTGTTAGGCAATCCAATAACTCTCCATCCCTTTGCTTCTGTTCCTCTAGAGAACCCTCTCCAACTCACTTCCTCTGAGTACTGGTCAGATATAGGAGGTCCTATAGAGGCCCTGGAAGATGGAGGCAATGAAAGAAGAAGAGACTGATAGAGCCAGGAGTCCCTAAGTGGATGAGTGGCTGTCCTCCTGATACCCACACTGAACTGGTAAAGTAGCAAGAGTGAACTATGAACATGTGAAGCCTCCGAGATCTTGGTCTTTTTGTTATAGATATTATTTAACTTGTTTAATACACATCTTCCTGGACATAGCAACCTGTCTCATAGGAAATAATTTTATTTAATTATGATGCCCTGTTTGGTGAGAATGACAGAAAAGGAACATTGTTTTTAAACTATATATATATATATATGATCTGTCTCTCTAATATATATATAAATATATAAATATATAATAATATAATAATATATAATATATATATATATATAAATTATATATATGAGATATGTATGAGAGAGAGAGAGAGAGAATATGGGCATGCCAGGGCCTCCAGTACTGCAAATTAACTCCAGATGCATGTGTTACCTTGTGCGTCTAGCTTTTGTAGGTACTGGAGAATTGAGCCTGGGTTCTTAGGCTTTGCAGACAAGCCTTGACCACTAAGTCATCACTCCAGTCCAGAAGATGAACATTCTAATATATTGATGTTTTTCAGTTTGTTGCTCCCCTTCCCTTTTTTTTCTTAAAAGGTTTTGGAATCCAAGTATTAACAGACAAAATAATGCCCTTTCCCTGAGAACCAGTAAATTCACTGTTGTAAATCAGTCTTAAATACCCAGAGATTTTCTAAAGCAGGGAAAATGTATAACTTTATTTCAACATTTTAAATAAAATTATAGAAATAATACTTTAAGAGTGCGTTAGGGCTTTGATTAAGCAGGTACTAGTGTCCTTAAGAAGTACTATTAAAGAGTTGTCAACACCTTGAGTCTGGGCTGTTGAGATGGTTTAGCAATTAAGCCATTTGCCTGCAAAGCTTGAGGACCTAGGTTCAATTCCTTAGAACCCATGTAAGCCAGATGCACAAGCTGGCACATGTGTCTGGAGTTCGTTTGTAATAGGTGGTAGCCCTGGCATGCCCATTCTCTCTCTCAAATAACTAAATAAAGTTAATTTTTTTAAAAAGTCACCTTGAGTCTAAATAGCCTTAATAGAAAAATTTCAAGTTGTGTGGTTACCTGAAAAATGCCAAGACATGCAATAGCATGTATAGCATATTATCATTCTTAAAATAGATGCTCCCATATGATTACAGTTGTAATGTTCTATTTGTGAAGCATTTTTGTGGCTTCTAAACTTTCAAAGATGAACAGGTATTATGTTCGCAATTAGAAAAATGAATATATTTTCTTCATATATATATTAGGGAGTTTGGACCATTCAAAAAATTCATAGACACTTTAACAAGATGTCCATTCCACGTACATTTAGCCTTTGTAGGAAGTCACTTTTGGAGCAGGGCACAATAAGCCAGCTGTGAGGTCCTGGGGTTTTACACTGTAGAGTTCATCTTCCATGAGCACTGGGTTTTACAACCAACACCTCAAGCATATATTGCGCAATAATAAAATTACCTTCAAAAAGTCCCTTAGGAAGGTGCTGAGTAGAGGAAGGTTTTGCCAATTCTTGTCCCAGAATTGCATGAAATCCCATTCCTCAGCTGAGTGACTGGGTTTACTCATAAAAAGAGACCACTGATTAACAAGTGATGGTAATGTATGAGGCAAATGAAAGGCACAAGTGAGGGCACCAGTAGGCTCAGACTTCTGTCCTCCTCTCTCAAGATAAGTACCCACGGCAGGCACACAGCAGTGAGATGTGATCCTACGGCGCTTCTGTTCATTATCTCTGTTCAGGCACAGAGAGCAGAGAGCCCTCAGAGGCCGGGTGCACATGCTCTGGCACGTCAGTGCTGTTTTCACAGTCTAAGCTCCTGTAAAGAGATGCTACCCTCTGCTCCTTGAGAACATGCATTCTAATGGTACACAGTGAGTTTTCCTTTTCTTTTTTCTTTTTAAGAATTAGTAGTCACTTTTGATTCAAAAGAATACAACTAGCGTGATTCTTGATAAGATGTTTATTATTAGGGCTATTTATTATACACTAAAATAGTCACTAAAAATTGAATTTTTAAATTTTTTTTGTTATTTTTATTTATTTTTTTGAGAGTGACAGACAGAGAGAGAAAGAGGCAGATAGAGAGAGGGAAAGATAATGGGCGTGCCAGGGCCTCCAGCCTCTGTAAACGAACTCCAGACGCATGCGTCCCCTTGTGCATCTGGCTAACGTGGGTCCTGGGGAGTTGAGCCTCGAACCGGGGTCCTTAGGCTTCACAGGCAAGCTCTTAACCACTAAGCCATCTCTCCAGCCTTTTAATTGAATTTTATTCTACATAAAGTATAACAGGTTTTAGTCCTCACCTCACAATTCATTTTTCTCTTGTATACCTCTGACGGGAGTGGCTACAGTGTAGAGGAACTGCATGTGTGTGCTCACCAGAGCACTTCAGGACCATCTGAACATGCATTCAAGGCCATGCATGCAGTCTGGCTTTTTTTTTTAATTTTTAATTTTTATTTTTTTTTTTGGTTTTTCAAGGTAGGGTCTCACTCTAGCTCAGTCTGACCTGGAATTCACTATGTAGTCTCAGGGTGGCCTCGAATTCACAGCAATCCTCCTACCTCTGCCTCCCAAGTGCTGGGATTAAAGGTGTGCGCCACCATGCCAGGTTTTTTTTTTCCTTTTTCATTTTAAATCACCATCAAGAACATATTGCAGAGTGTTTAATGAGGTGGCAGAACTTGGGATTTAACACAACCTTCCGCAATTACACACCCATATTGCATGTATTTTGTGTGGAGAAATTTAAAGTTTCCAGCTGCTATTGTGTAAGATCCGGTAGTCCCTGCTTCACTTATAAACGACAGTCACCTTCACATGGCAGAGATCAATTAGGCCCAGGTCTGCTGCAGGCAGGCTGGGGAACACAGAGGAGGTGGTGTCAGGACTCACATTGCACAGGGGCTGATAAGAGAGAACAGGATCCACCACCCACCGAGGACGTGGGCTGACAAGCATTTTAAGGGACACCGCTATTTATTTAGGTTGCCTGTGTTTGTTAAGTAAGAAGAAATGTTACAGCACGTTGCGAATTCATTCATGGTGGTAACTGTGGTGGTCTGCGTGTGAGATGTCCCCTGTGGGCTCATGTGTTCGCCACTCACACTCAGACTTGATCCCCAGCTGGGGGTGCTTTTCAGAACGGGAGCCTTGTTGGGGGAGGTGTGTCACTTTGGGGGAGCATTGAAGTTAGTCAGCCCAGAACCACTGGGTGGCTAGCTGTCTCTCCTCACTCCCTCTCTGCTACTGTGGATACGTGACAACCAGCTGTCTGCTTGTGCCTAACTTTCCCCGCCATGGTAAAACTTCTCACAAGTCTAAACCGGAAATAACTTTCCAGATACTACTTCTGATCAGGTGTGTTTAGTCCTAGCAGGTGACTACTGCGTTCACTTACATGCAACATTAACACCTACTCAAAGCGTTTTCGTTATGAATTGCCTTCAGTTGCTGCATGTGAAATTTATCAGACACCAAGATGCAGATGCCTTGGTGTTGCTCATGGTCAGGAGGTCCTGGAGACAAGGTAGCACCAGAGAGATCACGCTTGGATATGGTAGGTAAATCCGCTTCAACGGCTATAGAAGAGGACACATCTAAAAATTACACAAATAAGGTAGCGATGGAGCTATTTTCTTCAAGGAATATTAGTGTGAACGTAACAGCAAAGTCATGAGCATGCCATTTTGCTATCCCGAGGGTTACTTTGCAGTGGCTTTTATAGAAGGATCTTTTGGGACTTTTTCTCAAACAGCCACGGCTTGTCATTAGCTTCACCACCGTTAGCCTGTGACATGGTGATTTCCTCTATTATTTGGTGTATTCTTTTGCAAAACATTTGGATATCCATAAAGTCTGTCTGTAGTATAGAATTTTCCAGGCCAGCTTCAACTTGAATGAATCTAAGTGACCAACAATGAGAAAGTGGGGTCATCCTGGTTTTCATGTTCTGTCATTTTTCTGGCTATGACTTTGGACATCTGTCGTGTAGTTCCTTGAGTTGACTTGTACGCTATTTGATGACTCATAGCTTTAGCATTCCATTTCTCTCTGAGCAGCCAGAACGTTCGTTCTCTATCTCCTGAGTCATGATGTTGGCTAGCAGCAGTGATAAGTTTATTTTGGGGTTGTGAACTTCTTTCACTCGATCTCTGTTTTCTAACCTGGAATTGCTTTTGATTATAAGTTTATAAACAGAGATTGCGATGAGTTTTTCTGGCTTCTCTTACAACCTCTAGGGAAACATTTGCCTGAAAACTCTTCTACCTTAATTAGTTTGCTGAAACATTAATCCATGTATTCAGGGCACCAGGACTCAACCTCTGCAATTGTTTATAAGCCTCCAAGCCAGCCATAGGACTGGGAATGAGTACGGAGTGTGGCCATTAGATTAATTTAAGGAGTGGACAGTGTAATGAGAAAGTGCTCAGTGAAGTAGAAACTGCACTTTATGATTCAGAAAAGTAGCATTTTGTGTGAACTGGACGTGGATATGCATTGTGGTGACCAAATTTAGGGGGCTCCTAGGAGCTGACATTGCATTCTTAGCGTCCTCCAAATCTAGCTACTCTGTTTCCTTCCTGTTGCTTCCAGATATTTCAAGTCTGGGAATTTAGAACTTTCATCCTTCTATGAATATTATGCATGAGTCAAGGGAGAGTATTTACTGTGGCATTTCACACTACAGAGAAGAACGTGCTACATCCACTCAAACTAGCCTGGTCCTTATTCTTTCATGTATAAGAATGTGGTAATGATAAAGGTAAGCCCTTGGTTGGCAATGCCAGACCCTTTTCTCTGATCCCACCTTCTTCCTATAGAGCTTGTGAGTGGTGCTGCTACATTGGTGAGTTTAATTTCATTCTCTCACTGCTTTCCTGCACCACAAACAGTGGCTTCTCATCCTGTTCTTCTTATTTCTGTGTGGTAATTTGAATGTGATAATTTGAATGTAGTATGTCCCCATAGACTAGGTGTTTTAAAATTGAGGTCTCCAGCCTCACAGCTGGAGGGAGTGTCATTGGAGGTGGACCCTGGAGTCCTAAGGTGTGTTTGGGGACAGATCTGAATTCCAGCCCAAAGGTGTAGGGAGAGCAACTTGAGCTCTGCTGGTTCATATTTTGTGGTGCTATCTGTTAGTGATCTCTCTGATGGGAGCTATGAAAAGAAGTGAGCTTCTTCCACCGCTGATGGTGTTCCCCTGGACGCATCCCGAAAATAAAACTCCATTCCTCTTAAAAGCTGTGTCTGGTTAGATGTTTGTTCCAGCATCGTAAAGCTGACTACAACAAGTTGTGTACAACAGCTGCATGATTGCACCCTCTGGAACTGAAGATGGCCTGAGAAATTGCCGCACAGCAGATTCTGGGTGATTTACATCTAGATTTCTCACTCCGTGGGCATGGCTAGGGGAAAATGTGGACAGGAGTGGCATCCTTTCTAGTCTGTGATGCAGAGCCAGGAGCAAGAATGATGGTCCAACTGCTGCTGTCTAGAAGTCTGTACACAGAGAACATGAGGCACTTCAAACTAAAAATATCTGAGATTAGCTATATATATGACTTTATACCTGATGTAATGCATATGTTTATAAACATGTAGGCATACATATTAGTCATATTTAATGCATAGTTGTTAAATTTACTTGTAAGAGATATGTAATACACAACCTATACTTACGATTGAATATATATATATATGTATATATATATATATATATATATATATATATATATATATACACACATATGAGGTGGTATTATGGCTTGTCTCACCATGGGTCAAATATGAGAAGCATTAGTCCCGATATGGCCTTCTTGGAAGATGATAGCAGGTCCTTTCAGAGATGGAGTCTAGTGTAGGGAATCATCATGCCATTGGCAGTACCAAAGATTAAGAAAGTTTTTGTAGATCCCCAATTAATTTTTTCCTACAGGATTTTTACAGAAGACTAAACCTTGTCCCTTCCCACTCGTCGCATCATCCCCAGTCCCCCTTTCATACATTCATCTGCTGTAATGCTATTTGCTGTCATGAAATGCAATCACAGGGACACTCTTCAGAGCCAGCTCCATGTTATATGGAACAATGAATTACACCAACCTATTTATTTGTAAAGCGGCCAGATACAGATATTTTCTGTTCCAGTAGAAAATGGACTAATGCGGGCAGGGTTGCAGGGGAAAGAAAGAAAGATGATTAAACCAAGGGATTTTCATGAGATGTTCTTGAAATAGGCAGTGCTAGTTCTCTCAGGGATCAGAAAGAGAGGCAGCATGGTGGAACCTGCTGAAGAGTCAGGGACATGTTCACATTGACAATTTTGTGTAGAGTACAATGCAACCAGGGGAGGACTTCAGGTAACAGATGTGTTACTAAAATTGTCTTTCTCTAGACTCTCCCTCTATAGTGAATTGGGTATACAGCCTAGATTAGGCTGTGAAATAGGAATGGAGATACGTTTCTTCAGGTTAGCGGAATATGTAGGCTATGGATTCAGTGGGTGGGTGACATTTGGGAGGAGCAAGAACAAAGTTTCTGGTATGTGTGATTAGGTCACAGCAGGGAGTTGTTGGAGAAGAGTCAGTGTTTAAAGAATGTTATAATATCTGGGCTGGAGAGATGGCTTAGCTGTTAAGCGCTTGGCAATGAAGCCTAAGGACCCCTGTTCGAGGCTCGATTTCCCAGGACCTATGTTAGCCAGATGTACAAGGGGGTGCAAGCGTGTGGAGTTCGTTTGCAGTGGCTGGAAGCCCTGGCATGCCCATTCTCTCTCTCTCTCTCTCTCTCTCTTTCTCTGCCTCTTTATCTCTGTGTCTGTTGCTCCCAAATAAATAAATAAAAATAAACATTTTTTTAAAAAAAGGAATGTTATAATGTCATTATTGAGCACAGGGTTTGATGCAACTGGACATCCAGAGAAGTGATGGGGAAGGCAGGTGCATGAACCACCATGGAACTCCGAGGAGCCCTCTTGACTGGAAGCACGGGAAGTATATACAGGAAACCTTGGGAGCTCCCAAAACATAATATACTGAGAGAAGAGATTTGAGGCCTGGTATCTTCTGCAACTTGCCAAGATCTAGAGGCAGAAGAATAGCTGGTAAAGAAAATTAAAAATCTCTCAGAGAGATGAAACAGATGCCAAGATCATCATCACTGCAAACATGAAGAGAATGTCCTACCAGATGGGCAGTGAGGAGCAGCCTATGATGTAGATAGTGTCGAGTGACAGGGGAAGCCTGTGCTCTAGCTGCTCACTAGACCTAGGAATAAGGAAGCTACTGGTGACCTTGTCTGTAGAGTGGCAGTGGTGGGGGTTTCCATTGTCATATAGGTATTAATATGATGAAGGTGCATGCAGGTGTGTTAACGACTTTTCTCACTGCTGTGACAAAGTAGCTGACTGAAACAACTGAAAAGAGAGAACAAGTATTTGGCTCCAGGATCCAGAAGTTTTAGTCCAACATGGAAGGGATGATGTAGAGGGAAAGAGCAGCTAACATCCTGGTTGCCAAGAAAGACAGAGGAAGAGAGAGAGAGAGATAGTAAGAGAGAAAAGAGAGAATTCCTGTGCTCATGAGTTTGGTCTCCCCTAGTTTCATTCCATCTAGGTCTCCAGCCTATAAAATGGTGCTGCCCAGATCATTTTGGGTATATCCTTCCCCTTCTTCCAGTCTTGGTTAATTCTCTTTGAAAGACCATCACAAACACATTCAAAGGGTATTTTACTAATCTCCTAGGAGGTCCTCAACTCAATCAAGTTGACAATCAATATTAATCATGACATTTTTCATAAGCTTGGCTGTAAAGGGAATGAAAACTAAAACAGGCACCAGAGTGAGCTACAATGTTGAAGGTAACAACTGTGGTTTTATTTTTGTTTAAATGGGAAGATAAAGCATAATTTCATGCTGGAGAGAATAATGTAGTTTTATATATAGGGCGAACTGGAAGGTCATAAGAGAACTGACATAAACAGTGCTGTATGATTTATGAAATGAACTCCATAAAGACAGGGGCTTCTGCATAGAGGACACCTGAAACAAAACTGAGCATAGGCCTTAGTGCTTTGCTTACCTGGTGCGGGATAGCTGAGGGCAACTTTATCTGATGGCTTATAATTAATTCCCTGTGAACACCATATCTTCTTCATGGGCAGGCTATAGGGTTAGTGAGTAGTGTTTTGTGGAGGGGAAGAGAACTGCTTTGGGCTGCAGGGAAAGCCCAGTTGAGCCAGGTATGGTGAGACACACTTACATTTCCACATGTGGGAGGTGATATCAAGCAGGCTTGTGAGTCTGAGGCTAGCCTAAACAATTTAGCATGCTACAGGCTTGCTTGTTCTTCACAGAAATACCCTGTTTCAACAAATCACTCAAAGTCAAACAAGCATCAAAACCAGTCAGCAGCCTGGAGAGATGGCTTAGTAGTTCAGGTGCCTGCCTTCGAAGCAGGTTCGATTCCTAAGCATGTAGGAATGCAGGGATGATGAGAAGGAACGTGACTAGTGGGCCGTCTGTCTCCTGATGCCTGGTTCGCCGTTAAATCTGAAATCTGGCCCAACATTAAACATGCAGTCTGGTGAAGGCTTTGTTGTAGGCACCATGACCCTTGTACTTGGGCTCTGGATGTGGGTATATGTGTGTACCTGTGCTCATGTACCTAGCATGTATAAGTGGGTGCAGGCTAGTGTGGAAGGTCACTGATTTCTGCTATTTTTTTCATGTATTATATTCTCATTATTATTCACAGGCACTCCAAATATTTTCTTGGCCATATTCTTCAAATTAGGGGTCCTGCAAACTGTCCTGGGTGTGCGACACCACCGGAGTTGCATCACTGAAAGATTGCATTTGGAAAGATAGCATCGTTGGATGTTGCATACTGGAAGAGTGCGCTCTTGTCACAGAACATTGCTTGGCAGCATATACTGACAGGTGTTAACAAGAAGTGACTCGGTTAATTCTCGCCCTCCTCCTCTCTCAGTGACAGTTCATTCACTTGACCTGCTTCACCTCCAGAGAGCTTTCTATGTTTATTTAATATCTGAAAAAATTTCAACAATCTTTCATCAACCTTCCTTTTTAATCTTAAAAAATTTTTTTCTTTTATTAAGCCAGGTAATGTGGCACATGCCTTTAAATCCTAGCACTTGGCAGAGGTAGGAAGATCATGTGAGTTTGAGACTAGCCTTATATTCTGAATTCCAGGTCAGCTTGTGCTGGAGCAAGATCCTACCATAGAATTCATATTATATGTGTGTGTGTGTGTGTGTGTGTGTGTGTGTGTCTGTGTGTGTATGTGTTTATTGAGAAGTTGACTACATGAACATACTTTAATTTAATCCTGTTCCTATCCTATTACCCTCTTTTGCCCCTCTTCCCTCAACCCTTTTCTATTGAGTGCACTCTTCTTTACAAGTTTTCTTTTCTTTTTTCTTTTTTTAAAATATATTTTATTTATTTATGAGAAAGAAAGAGGGAAAGAGAGAGAGAAGAGAGAGAGAGAGAGAGAATGGGTGTGCCAGGGCCTCCAGCCACTGCAAACAAACTCCAAATGCATGCGCCCTCTTGAGCATCTGGCTAACGTGGGTCCTGGAGAATAGAACTGGGATCCTTTGGCTTTGCAGACAAATGCCTTAACCGCTAAGCCATCTCTCCAGCCCTTCTTTTCTTTTTTTTGATGTCTCATACTTTTCCTCCTCCTCTTCCCTCTATAAAAACTGAGTCAAAAGCTCATGACCTAAAAAGGCATGGGCCCCAGAGGAAAGCCACCACTGTTCTTTGGCTGCTTGGATAAGTTGACCCACAAAACTACCTTCTAAATGCAGACATATATGCCCATTAATTACTGCTGTTCTCATTTATGGTTAGAGAAGCTTCTCTTTACAGATGGAACTAAGCATTTGGGAGTCTCGGGACCTAGAAAGCTGGTGAGAACAAGAGAAAGACCAGTGTTTAGTGTGGGAAGAAGTATCTGTACACACCAAGCAGTGCTCAACAGTCTTTTGGAAACATTTGTACAAAGCCTCCAACACACACAGGGTAAGAGAACAGAACGCATCCATCTTAAGTACATGCTTACTTTGAGTTTCTGATCTCTCAAATGCTGAGCTACTGAACGCATGACTATGTTCTGACATCATCAGTTATAGACAGCAATCACCATGAAAACGGAATCATTTCACATTGCAGAATTGTAGGAACACTGGGAGTCATCAGAACCTTGGCTGATGTTCCATGTACTTTTTCAGTCTTTACTGCAATTTGATCATTTCCCTGCTTAAGATTTTGGTCGTGTGTCCTGTATGACCATAAATTCTCTGTTGAAGAAAATAAGACAACTTTGCATTGTACCACGGGTACAAGTCTTTGCAGGAAGCAGTGTCCACTGCACGCACAGAATTTCAGAGAGCCACCCAGTGTTAAAGTGTCTGCTGTGTACAGTAATCAGGGCAGAGGCTCGGTGGTGTCTCCTCCTGAGCTTGTATCAAGACTCACTGTCTCATCTTGGTTGTCTGTCAATGAAATGTGATGGCTCGTACAAAAAAGAGAACTATGAAACAGTGCAATTGCATTAGCAATTAACATGAAAACAAGAAGCAGTACATCAATGTCTTTACACAATCATAACTGAACAACTTAATTTGGAGTGGCTTTTCCTTATTTGCCCAATAAATTCCACTTAATTATTTGCTATGGACTTAAACTTCCAGGGGAGCCATGCATGGCCTCCACCTGTTTTAAATACCCCATGTCTCAAATACAAACTTACGCCTGTGAAATGTTAGAGTCTCAGAATCCATATTAAATCTAATGTTTAGCTGGAAAACACATCAGTTAAATTTATCTTTCAGATTTTATGTAAAACCCTTGAGTGCTGGCACTTAGCTTGCCATTAGTAGAAACTAAAATCCTATTCTTCTTTTTCTTTCTTCCTTTTTTTTTTTTGTTAAGTTCATTTTCTTTTTCAAGACCATGAAATACCAAACTGAAGTTGACCCCAAACAGACTCTCAGTTTCAAACTGGATATGAAAACCACTTAAGAGTTATGTGTGAGTCAATTCTGTGGAAAGAGAAACATCATTTCAAGGTTTTAGTCCTCTCTGAAATGTTCATACACATCTTTAGCAAGTGAACTATGTGGCTTGGTTATCCGCAGACCTGGGTGATCAGCAAAGCTATAAACCAAAACAAGTGCCTTGCATAGGTCTGCATTTCCTTTCCTAAAACACAGAGCTTTTATATTTATAGCTCCATTTATTGCCAAGAACACTGGTAAGCGTTCAGGTGGGTCAATGTCTCCTCACAGATGGAGGCGTGTGTACTTCTGACCCAGTCACAGTTCCCCGAGACATAAAGGACTGAACGGGACTGCGGAAGGAGCACAGGAAGCTACACATGTCTTTTTATGTTTATGATCAAAATGTGTCTTAGTTATACAATAAGCTGCCCGGAGCAGAAGAGATGGGTACTTAGAAATAAAAATGTGATCATGAGAAGCAGAGAACTAATGGTCCATGAGGCCTTGGCAGCAGCTCGTGTTTGTAGGCCTGACTGTGGCAAAGAGGGCAGGCTTCTGTGCACAGAGGTCTACAAGGGGCGCTGCTCTGAGAAAGTCCTGTCTTCCAAGACAGAGGCTACATGCCCTGTCCTTCTTCCTTCTCCTTATGCCCCATATCCCACTGCAAGCTCCTTTGTTTATTCTTTCCCAGTGTTTCCACATTTACTGCTTTAACCCTAACATTCACTTTAACTGTTTCAATTCTACGGCAAGGACAAAAGACGAAAACCGCTGCCAAGGAGTAGCTGAACTGTCGCCTTGGGTAGAGCAAGATGGCTGACTCTCAAGGGCCCTTTTCTCATAGTTTCTTCTCTCTATCCACAGTTGCCAAGGTGTGCTAACAGTTACAGGAAAGCACACACCAATGTTTAAACAACATTTGACAGTGGAACTGGGACCCATTTGAGTATTCTCCCTGGAATGTTTCACTTAATTGCACAGGTAAGCAAATTGTGTTTTTCACTTACTACGTGTGCTTAGATAGTATGCATTTTCCTTGTACACTTGTATTAAAATGTATGTACATGTATGCAGCCACAAACATATGAAATATATGTTGGTATATGAGTTTATAACTTTAAAAAATAAGATTTTATTATGTCCTCTGTGAATTCCTAACTGAATGATCTTGGGCAAACTTTTTAATTTTTTTAAGTATATAATTTCTCTATTTTTTAATGTGTTTGAGAATGGAGAGAGAGACAGAGAGAGAGAGAGAGGGAAAGAGAAAGAGGAAGATAGTGAGAAAGAGAATGGGTGTGCCAGGGCTTTAGGTCACTGCAACATGCATGTGCCACATTGAGCATCTGGTTTTACATAGGTACTGGGGAATTGAACCTGGGTCCTTAGGCTTTGTAGGCAAGCACTTTAATTGCTGAACCATTATCTCTCTAGCCCTTGGGAAAACTTTTAATCTTTTTTTTTTTTTTTTTCTTACTCAATCAGAATAAAGAAATCTTCCTGGGGAAGAGGGGTGAGTGAGTGGTGTATGCAGATGTCCAGAGCAGAGACCTCCCCTCTCCCCGCCCCTGCTGGCTTCTGGACCCCACCATGCTTTTTCATGATATACTACCCACCCCCCCCCCTTGCCAATAAACCTTTCCCCTAAAAAGAAACCCATTTCCACACCTTTCTATGGAACTTTGCTTTATGAATCTGTCTTCTAATAATTTTACAATAACTTTATTTAAGTCTTTGATAAAACTTATTTAAATGTTTCATTTAACCATTTATCATGGTTTCCATCTCCTACAAACAGTATCACCTGATTGAGAAAAAGATATACATTGCATGTATTTTTTCTACTCACAAACCCCATGTATTTGATACATACCTTTATGTCTCTTAAAATTTTTGTTGTAATATATATTTATTAAACATATACATGATTTTATTTAAAATACTTCATTCAATGACATGTGTAGTTTTTAAACAAAATACTAAGAATATAATTTCAATATGCTTTCAAGGTATGTCTTATATGATAGCTTCACTTGTGCACAGTATTTATTCACAAACAAATCCAAATGAAATTACTATACACAGTTTGCTCTTCAATATACCTTTGGAGTGTGGGTATCTTTATAAACTCCAGCAATGGAGAAATCTGCTAAGAATCTGATTTAATGTGTTTAACTCTATTTAAAATGTAACCATTACCATAATAAAGACATCGCTACAGAATGATAATCCAAGTGGTAATTAACATTTCCATTTGGTTGCTTCAAGGTCAACATGGTGGCAGAGCCTTGGGTCCCTTCCTCCGTTTTGTGACATTCCATTTCACTGTACGAAGAATCCACAGCTCGATTGACATGACTTTTAGCCTCACTCTCTGAGCTGGATCTGAATATTCGTGGTTCCAGTCAGTGAAGCTAATGAGTCTACCACTGCACCTCCTTTTCTGCCCCTCTCTTTCAATGCTAATTATAGTGACAACATTCATGTTATTATGGCTAAGCATTTCCATCACAAAACCAGTCCTTCATCTATTAAAACACTCTACAAATTTAAATTAGAAACGACATACACTGATCACTGAAAACCCAAAGCTTGGGAACAAATCTGAAACACAGTAAAAACAGGGCTGCCATGCGGTGTAGTGTAACCTGTGAGCTGAAAAATTGCTGGCAGTGAGATTACCAGACATGTGGGTATAGGTAACTTGACTTTTAAGCAAAAACAAACAAACAAACAAACAAACAAACAAAAAAAAACCCTCACCTCTAACAGCCTCAATAGACCAGGCTCACTATGCAAATTAAAGAGAAAATCAGAGAAAGTGGAGATTTAGTCAGCAGGGCCTCGTTAGGAAGAATATATTTAAGGGTTTAATGACTCCCAAGTCTGTCTTGACCACAGTGATGTGAGTTTTAGGATGAAATAAAGGAATAATTGGACCAAGATTATCAATCATTATAATCAGGTTTGGGGGTACAGACCTACAATCCCAGTATGTGGGAGTCTGACATTGTAGGAATGCTGTATGTTTGAGGCCAGGCTAGTCTCCATAGTGAGTTCCAGGCTAGTTTGGGCTACAGCATCAGCAGTATCTCACAACAAAGCAAAACACAAAACAACAACAACAAAATAACAAAAATCAGAAAAAGAAGTGTATGCTTTATGAAACAATCCTGGTTGTGGATACAAGGTGGGCCATAGAATCCTTTTTGCTTGAGCAGACAAGCGGTTTTCAGGAGATGATGACTTCTGTTCCAGAGTATAGCGTCATTCTCAGATAATTGTTCTCGTCACTGGGAGTCCTGTATGCTGTGAGGGGCCCTGTGGTGCCCGGAATCCAAGGTGACTGCAAGTTTAGGGCAAAGTCTTATCTTGGCGCACCCAACCTGAAGTGGGGGGTTGGTTAGCTGCACGTGATTAACGTGTCTACACTCAGAGGTGACCAGGCAACCTGATGGAAAGGAAACAGATGTAAAACGAAGGTAGAGATACGAAGCTTTTCTCTTCTTTTATTTAACCCAAATGAGGAGTCAGAGCAACTTTTAATTGCCTGTTAAATCAATACTTCTAAATTTCCAACAAGGTGAGGCAGTTTCAGTAGGCCAACAATGAAAACACAGCTGTGATAGACTGAAAGTCAATGAATAAGTACTTTCTGTAGAGGTAGCACGTTGGATTTTTAGATGGAAGACAAACCCGTGCAGACCTTTATCTCAGGAACTGAACACTGGGTGTGACAGATGAGGCATGCATCGAATGTACCGCAGGCGACACAGCAGTCTCTGGTGACTGAAGAACTGAAAGGTCACATTGCATCCTATGGGAGTGAGAGTTCAGAAGAGAGCTCTGTCCTGCCCTCTGCTTCTGTTCCCGTGCTTGTAAGCCAAGGGTGAAGTCTTCGTGGTTGATCTGGGCTGGGCAGCTGGCAAGGTGCATCCATTGCTCTGAACTATTGGAATTAACTAGATATATTTATTTAGAGATTAATCCTTCTAATGTGACAGATGGCCTACTAAATATGGTGTCATTTGCTTTTAGAAAATAATTTCTGAGCTTTTACTTTTTACTTAGACAATGATATCAGGTGATCTGATATTTCATGTCATAGCGACAGTAAATAACTAATTTTAAATTTATTTGTGACTGCATCGTGATATGAAAATAAGGATCTGCCACATGCACAGAGTGAGAGCATTTTACAAAACTCACCTCTCGTTTTTTTTTTTTTTTTTTTTTGCTGCCTTGTTTTAAATTCTTTTTAGTCAAACTTCTGGGTCTATTTATTGGATTCCCTACTGAAAATGTAAATAAACTTCCATTTGTTTTGCAGCTGGAAACAGCTCAGTGAAGAACAAAGAGCTGAACCCCAAGGGCAGGTGAATGAACAGATAGTCTGTGGCATATTGAGCTATGCTAGGGTCTTTGGGAGCCCCAGAAACTGGCTTTTTGAATGATAGCCATCCCAAGAGTGAACACCTGAGCTCCCAGGGAACACTGCCTCCTCCTCTCTGAAGTGCCTGGGGCTGAGCGGTACACGTGTGGTCAGGGGACCAGGATGAAAATCATCAGGACTCTACATTTCTGAGGTCCCAAAGGCAAGTCTATGACTCAGCCTTCTTCATATCGCAGGCCTGGGGATTTTCCTAGCATCTGCTGGCTGCCCCGGGAGTGTTTGTGGAATAAATGAATAAATCAATGCCTGTCTCTCCACACACACTGTCTCATTTGATTTTGACATTAGGTTCCCTTGAATCTTATTTTAACGACTCCTATTGCAACACCAGGAAGCCTGACAAGGATGATCATGACACCATCTAAGAACTGTCAGTAGACTGGGGCACAGCAAGCGACCTAGGCTCAGAAATGTAGCTGCGCTGGACTCTGTGGGTGTCCTAGGTGGTCAGGGACAAGACCAAGGACTGCCTAAAACTTGTGATTATGTTGTCCCCAAAGTGAACAAACTTCCTCTAAGTTGAATGGAGGAAAGCTTATTAGGAGAGACTTCATATTTGCTCCCATGTGGTCACCTGGAAATCTTATTATGATGCAGAAATTAACTCAGTGGAATTTGTGATTTTTGCATTTCTAGTAGGAAATTAGTGAGGATGGTGGTACTGGGTCGTGAACTGCACTTTGAGTATTCAGGCTACAGAGAAAATAAGTCATGTTGTTCTATTCTATGGCATCCAGAGCCACGTTTCCAATGCTGTGGGCACGCACCAAGGAACAATGTGAGGCAAGAGCAGGAAGGAATTTGGATAGTCTCTTTCATGTCTGCCTCCAAAAGATTCTGTTTTGATTTATGTTGAACATACTTGACATATTGCAATGGTAATACATGTATGAGCCATGAGTAACTATACATATTTGTTTGAGGACATGCTTGTATTTTTACCAGTGGTGGTTATTACTAAAATTGCAAAACAAGGCAATGAGACAGGACCAGGGAAGTAAGCGCACAGGGAGAGGCAACATACGGACCACTATCTCATTTTTTTCCAGACCAGGATAGTGGGGTCTGCGGACGTTAACAGATATGTCCAGGTTTGCCAAGCTGAGGTCTGAATGTGACCTCTGACTCTGATTTTAGTTCTTTCCTTTTCTGTGGGCCTTGGGCACTTGGCTAGAGAACAGAGCCATTCAACAATTGAAAGCACCAGGGGAAAAGCTTCACCTACAAATGCACTTTCCTTCTGACCTCTAGTAAAACACAAACAGAAAGGGAGAGCTGCAAAAGCCAGATTGTCTTACATAAGCATCTCATTTGAGATAAAACCTTCCTTGCCATATCGTTAATCACCTTAGCTCTTCCCTTCCCCAAGGATTCCCTGGGACACAGCAACTACAAGCTGTTTTGTATCTGTTCGGCATCTCTCTCAAGATCAATTAGCATTTTTTTGCAGAACTGTCGCATAGAAAAACAGTAGAGGACATGGAATAAGTCAGCCTTTGTCAGGCCACAGTGTACAGTGGAGCAGCCTTGTAAGCTTATTAGAGGATCACCAGAGTGGCTTGCTCACACTTGATTGTGCCAGCACACACTTTGAACAAGGCCATTTACAATTTTATGCTTAGGAAAGAATGAAGCCACACATTAGGGAAGGCAGGGGAAACGCTCCACCAGCGAAAGTACTTGCTTTATTAGGTAGCTTCTATGAAACAAAAATTCTGTTTGGGCGTAGGAGAAATTTCGCAAGTCACTCCCCGAGGGTCAGAGCTTCCAGATGTGCTAGACTTGCCTGCTCGGCGGGTGAAAATCAAGAAGCTTGTGTGATGCTGATAAGCAATGAAGTCTCACTTAGAACGTAGGCACACTCCCCTTTGTCTGTCTCCAGAACTTGCTCAGCTCTACGCTCACTGAAGGTCTGGCCTTGCGAGAGCTCTTGCCCATTTCAATGGCTGACTTCACATCCGACTCGAGATGGCTCAGAGACTGGAAAACCCTCACAGGTCCTTCCCTTTCTGCATGAGAAATCAATCCCTCCTTATTGTCATGCAGCATGCTAAAACAATCCATTACTATTGATTGAGTCATTCATTCACTCATAAATATAGTTTATTATCAGGTTTAGGTGGTGATTGGGCATTTGATATGTAGGGAATAGGTTTTTGTACAGTTAGTTGTGTCACTTCCCAAACTTGAGCAGATTAGGAAACTCTTTGTATGAGATGAGCACTTCCCTTTTGCCAATGCCTGTGACAAATGACTTTGGGACTTACTTCAGACCCTGAGAGATATGAAAAAGGTGCGGGTTCAGATCACCACTGTCAGTGGGAGCTGAGTCTACTGCTGTGGCATTTGCAAACTCTTGGCTCTACATCCTCTTTGGAAAAGGGTGGAAACACTGAACTAACACTTGGTTCAATTGTAATACCAAAATTATGCACAAAATGCTGTGCAGATGATGTAAGAGCTGGGATATTTTCATATAGAGCTGTACTGTGCAGCTTTCTGTAAAAGTCAACAGTTTACAATTGTGAAATTTGCATGAATGCTATAAGACAAAAGCTTTTTGTTTTGTTTTTATGTATTTGAGAGAGAGAGAGAGAGAGAGAGAGAGAGAGAGAGAAAGAGAGAGAAAGAGGCAGAGAGAGGGAGAGAGAGAGAATGGGTGCGCCAGGGCCTCCAGCAACTTCAAACGAACTCCAGATGAGTGTGCCCCCTTGTGCACCTGGCTTACGTGGGTCCTGGGGAATAGAACTGGGGTCCTTTGGCTTTTCAGGCAAATGCCTTAACCACTAAGCCATCCCTCCAGCCCAAAGCTTTTCTTTTAGTTTCCTTAAAACTTTCACTAGTGACGATACTGTTAGTTAGTTATTGAAGGAAATACCTGCATTGAATAGACTCTCAGACTCAGGACCCTTTGTAGGATTCAGAAAGTTTTTCTGCTCTTGTTTTGGGGTAAATTGGAAATTATTTTTAGCTGACAGGAAAGGAAAGAACAGTGCTCTTGATCATTAATAACTACCAAACGGTAGAATTTCTTTGAAATGGGGCAGCACATCCAGTCGTAAAAGCCCTGAACCCATGAAGCCAATAACTTTCCATGTGTCCAGAGTTTGCATCTCGATGATACATTTCCAGGCACATCCCCATCATGTTAATGAGGTTTTTGCCACTGCATGGCCCCAGTGACAGTTGGATCCACAAACAGCAGTTCATCAATTGATTGCAGGTGTTTCCCCTTGGAAAATAAGAGCTGCACGTACTTACCGGGAGGTGAGGGAAAATCAATTTTCAACAGCCACACAGTCTGGTGTGTTCTGAAAAAAAATGGCTTTGGGAAACATTCTCTTGCTCTTTTCATATATGAATGTATTGAATTTATAAAGTATAGTACCGATGAGATCAATATTAATAAGAATCAGTTGAAAACTAGTTTTTATATACCTAGAAAGGGGTAAACACTTTTCTCCTTTATTAATAGAAAATAGCATCTCAGAATATGTAAAATCGTATCCATTCTTCTTATGGAAATCATTTACAGTCTCATTATACTTGTAAATTTCTGTCTAAAACATTTCTTTAACATTAAGAATAATTTGATGAAAAGCAAGACTGTTTCTCATTTAGGAAGCTGTCAGTAACATACATTATCTAGCATTTCCCATCCTCAGAACTTCATCCTCTTTGACTTGATTTCATTTCCATGAAGTCTTGTCTCTTTGGGCTTCAGCTTTTTCAAGTGTGATTTTCTTCTTCGGGAATTTTGTTAGACTTCTAGTGAAGGCCACCTATTCTATCTGAATCCATTGCTTATCTTGATTCTTTTGGTACCAGTCTTCCATAGAGGACTGCACTGGAAAAGGCTTCATCCACACTCATTTGCACCTTTGCCCAATCATTTTACCATCTAAGAAAAGATGCCATTGTGTCCCGGAAGTCTAATCCACAAAGGTGACATCGGTTCTTCGAGAAATAACTACATAACATGGATTCTACATAGGCGGTAGTTTCTATGTTTAATGTTAAAATTTACAAACATATCCATGATCAGATAGCTGTTGATAACCCAGAACCCTGGGCACCAGTTTCTAAGAATGTTTTCTTGTTTCTAATGTGTTATACTCGAAGACTAAATGCACTAGAATTATATCCTTTATATGAGATCTTCATTTTCACAAATTTAGCCTTCCTTGCTATCCATTAACTTATAGCAAGGTTTCCTTATTTGACACTTGAGACTAGTAGATATTATAGCATTCCTTTGTAGAGCCCATATGCCAAGACCCCCATGCCTTAAGCCAGAGAATTGTCTTCAGTAGTCTTCATGTGGGCAAAATTGTCCCCAGTTGAGAGGCATGATCTAAAGCACTGATGGAGGAGATGGTTTTTGCCATGATGTGGGAATTCTTATGCCCAGCTCTGCTCCCTCCACATCTTGAGGACCATATAGGTTTGAGAAGGAGCACCCTGAATCAGGGATTCCTTATATATAGACTGGGACTCGTAGTAGAATATGGAGTGAGTATTCTTGTTTGTTTGTTTATTTTTATTTATTTATTTGAGAGTGACAGACAGAGAGAAGGAGGCAGAGAGAGAGAGAGACAGAGAGAGAATGGGTGCTCCAGGGCCTTCAGCCACTGCAAACGAATTCCAGACACGTGCACTCCTTTGTGCATCTGGCTAACGTGGGTCCTGAGGAATCAAGCCTTGAACCGGGGTCCTTAGGCTTCACAGGCAAGCGCTTAACCACTAAGCCATCTCTCCAGCCCTGGAGTGAGTATTCTTTAGAGCATAAGGATTCAATGTTACTGTTCTTATGCATTTATTTCAATAATAAATGCAAGAAAGCAAATAATACCCAAATTTTAAGGCTAAAATGTATACAGACAAGTAAACATTACCTCTTCAGGAAATTCCTCATGTCTGAACCATTACTTTTGCACCCTAATAAGCCCAATTTGGAGCTCACTATTTCCAGAAGGGCTTCCTGATTGAGCTGACCCTCATTCCAGTGGAACTCTTTCTCTGGAACATTCCTCAGAGCCAGTTTATGAGTCATTCAAGGAAATAAGTCGCATTACCTTCTAATCACACCTCATTTGGGAGCCTAACTAGAATTACGTATCTTAATCAGTCATTTAATTCACCTACTTTGGCTCCAAAAGATGTCCCCACTGTTTCCAAACATAGAAGCCTGGCTCTGAGATGGAGACTGACCACCGCAGCCACCATGGAATGATTGTGCCTGAGCTCGGAAGAGAACTGCACAGCCGAGGTCCTGTAAGGCTTTGTGACAAAGAACCCTGCAGGACTGAGTTTAGGACAATGAAAAGAATCACTTTGAATGTGGATCATTATCATTTGTTTAGCTTTGCTTTAAGAGTCTACTCTCCAAGTGTTTACCTCTGTCTGTAGGAAGCTCTTTGTCTGTGTGGACTTGCTACTTTCTGCTCTACTTTAGCTGACTCAAACCCAGCTCTTCCTTTTATTCTCAGTGTGTCCAGGATTTAAGCAGAATTATCATTCCTTCTACAATGAAAGGGGCATTAATTCCCTTAATGGTTTTATGTGTTTTTTGCATGGCATACCATCTATGAGCTGATGAGTCCCATATGTGCATCAGCAACCCAACTGTACATCAACAGCCCCATTTCGAATTCTAGACTTATATCTCATGCTTTCCACATACTTCCTTTAAATGCCATCAGCAAGGTGTTACAAATGTGCTGACTCCAAAAGTATTCTTTGCATCTGCCTTGTTAGACTAATCCCCTCACCCATCGTTTTCCTTGCCCATGTTGATAGCAAATCCAACCCTCCCAATGCATTGTTCAACATCCTTGACTCCTCCATCTCCTATCTCTTTTAATTCACGGGGAATCTTGCCACATTTTAAAAAATGTTCAGAATCTGGTCTCCTTTGAAATAGTCCCACTTCCTCAATACCAACCCCTCAGAGTTGTTGGAATCCCTCTTTCCTGGAAGTCAATTTGACTTGGAATTTTGCTCATTGGGGTAGGGGGTGGCAATAAACACGGTGTCAGTATCTTGGTAAAGGACTCCTAACTGCATCACCAAGACAGGAAAACTAGAAAGGAAATTGGTCACATTTAGAAGGGATCAACACATGTGGTAGCCTTGCTTTATAACAACCTAATCTCCCAAGAATTAATTCGCTTCTATAAACTCTAAATGACTATAAAACCATGGTTATCCACTCATGAGAGAGGCTGGAGCCCTGACCTATCACTAGGTGATACTTAAAGACTCTACTATCCTAACATCACTCCAGTGGGTGTTTGGGGGCAAGGTCAGCCCATGACACCTGACAGACACACCCCAACCTTACCTAAACCTCATCACCTGCTCAAAGCATTTCCCTCACCAGAATAAATGCAGATGGTCTTATAGATGACAAGGATCTACCTGGCCTCACTACATCTTGATTTTCCTACCTGCATGCCTTTAATTACCACCATTACTCTCTACAGTTCATAGCATAGGCCCGCATGGTCCTCATCAAACATCCCATGATCTTCATTTGGTTTTGGCCCTTCAACTCTTTCAGGACTTTCCAAAAGTCACCCCTTCCATAGTTAGTGACCCTCACTGCAAGCAAAGTGAAGTCTGTGCTCACCACCATGCTCCTTCCTGCCTGCGCTCACAGGGCCAAATGCTGCCCTCCTTTATTTTGTGGTGTTGATAATCTCATTATATAATGCAAATATCCTTAAATTTAACTGTCCAGTTGTTTTAGCTCCTTCCCCCAGGGATATATGAGGTCCATAAAGAAAGGATTTATTTTTCTTTTGTTCTAATTTATTCCAAACACTTACCATTGTATTCAATCCATCATAAAAGTGTGGTGAATATTTTCAAAATAATAAAAAAGGACAAATTTCAATAAAGACTTGTCTCTTAGGTATCAGTTATCTATGTCTGTTTATTCATACTTGCTTAAGGTCAGGGACTGCATTTTCTTTTTGCTAATAACCTTTGTGGAACAATTAGAAAATAGTTATGCATACGAGACACTCAATAAATGCTTCCCAAATGATGAGCATTTACAAATATAATCTTCCCAATGATCACTTCAGTAAGAAGATGCCTATAAATAGATCATTTTTGAACATTAAGAACAAATGAAATAGGCACACACATGGCACAGTAATCTTGCCTAATGGGATGTTTTTCTGTTCCTTTTAATGATGAGCAATTATGACAAGGGAAGTGTCACTCTGAAAAATATATATCACTGGTAGGTCGCAGCAATAGCGCACACAGCTTGGAACTGTGAGCCTTCCCAGAGATTTGACTCCTTTGTGAGTGTAAGCAGTGATGATCATGCTAAGAGTAGTGGAAACTAGGGACTTGAGACAAAATTTGGTTATTCATAGGAAAAACACTAGAAAATGGACCAAAATGGCACCAAATTTGCATAAATTTAGAAACAAAGGGCAGCTGGTGTCTGGAAACTGTGTAGAGATATTTCTCAGTGATCACACTCCACATGAAGTTGAGTAGGGAAGGTAACTGGCTCAAAACTGAGCAGGTCACATGCTCAATTTTCTAACCTTTGTGAGGACAGGGAGTGATATTGTTTGAGCAGTTCAGTTTTGATGTCTTTTACTATTCACTGGGGGAAAAATCTCTAAAATAATTGTCCTGTGAACACCTACACCATCCTCCCTTTTCTCCTTGCTAATTTGTCTTTCCAACCTTTAAAAAATATTTTTATTTATTTATTTGCAAGGAGAGAGAGAAAGAGAGAGGGAGAGAGGATAGAGAGACAAACAGAGAGGGCATATGGGACCTCTATCTGTTGCAAACGAACTCCAGATAATTGGGCAACTTTGTGCATTTGGCTAGACATAGGTACTGGAGAATCGAACTTGCTTTGTTAGCCTTTGCAGACAAGTGCCTTAACTTCTAAGCCATCTCTCTGGCCCTGTTTTTCCAATCTTTCTCTGCAATACTTCTTACATACCCAGTGGTATCAACTCTGTATAATTTCTTTCAATATATTTTATGCTTATCTTCCAATAGATTTTTCACATATTATATATGCATGTGTGCATATATATGTACATATATGCATGCATATATGTTTATCTATAAATGTGTATGTGTCCAAACACACATATGTGGGTCTTACATGCAGGTAAGTAAACTACATAGGACATTTTAATAGATTTTTCATTTGCCCTATTTCTCTGTTTGAAGATCTCTATTTGCTATTACCTATAAATCTATCTCATTCTTATCAATAAGGCACTACTCCACACTTATTGATTATCCTACTGCTGATAAATATTGGACTTATTTCTAAGTTTTGAAATTCAGACACAATGCCGAAGTCAACCTTTTGTGCACATGAGCCAGTGTTTCTGCAGGGCAGACTCTAGAGAAGCAGAGCTGTTGAACCAAAGGGATCACAGGCTTCCTATTCTAGTGTCGTTATTGAATTGGATTCCAGTTTTACTAGTTACATGTAAACACCACGACTTGATATCATCTGTTTAAAAATACTTCCCCCATCTAAAGGATTCAAAGGACAGCTTCTTGTTGGCTCTGTCTTTATTCTGTGGCCCTTTGACACGGGATGAGTTTTATAGCATTTCTTCTTTATATGCCTATTAGCAGATGCACACAGTTTTTCCTTTACAACAATTTACCCTTTTTTCTTCATTTTACTTTTTTCTTTCTTTTAATTTTTCATTTGTGTCTTTTTAAAATTTCATTTATTTGTTTGCAAGCAGAGAGCAACAGAGAAAGAGAAATATTGGGCCCAACAGGGCCTCTAGCTGGTGCAAACCAACTCTACATGCATGCACTACTTTGCACATCTGGTTTTACATGGGTACGGGGGAATTGAACCTGAGCTGTCAGACTTTGCAAGCAAGTGCCTTAACTCCTTTGCCATCTCTCCAGCTCTTATCTGCCTTTTATAAGAGAAGTACTTATTTGAACTGAGGAAAAAGTGAGAGAGAAAGAAGAAAATCAATACTTTCTCTAGCTCCCAAGCTTTTACAGTTTTGACACACATAGGAAAAACAGTATCAAGAGAAGTGGGTCTAATGATCACCAGCGTTGACGACATGGTCAGCCTGTTCCATGGCCCAGGTTTGAAGAAGGGTATATCCATCTACTTCCCCATTGAAAGACATCAAGGGAAACTAGGAAAGACGACAAATATGTTACCTAGGTTACAATCGGTATTTATAAATCTCTCCATTCATCCATATAGAGTACACCTGGATGCTTATTTTATAAAGATTTATCCACAATATGATTTTAAGTATATAAAAATTAGGCAAAATAATTTGGAAATATTACTGCTATGAACACTGTAAGCACATAGATATTGTTATTGAAAGTTGTCTATATACCAAATCAAAACAAAACAAACAAAAACTTTGTTCTCACTGAACTCTCATATCTGAGCAAAGGAAGTGAAATCCCCTGGATGCTTTAACAAAAAAGAAAACATATACATGCATTTACTTATGATTTCTTTATTGATCTGTTGAAGACTTCAGAGTTGATGAAGTGACATTTCTGGTCCATTAGTGACATTCTTTAAAAATAACGAGCAAAAGATTTTATGAGTTACTTACATCTTGAACTATTTTTATTTATTTGGTGAATGTTAAGGGAATTTCATCAAGGACTTGGATGACAAACTTGCCAAACAAATGTGAACATTAAAATACATCAGTCTGATTGTGGTTCATTCTGCCAACCACTTATAATAGCATGTTTTTAGTCAAACTATCAAACTTCAGTTTGCCTTACATTTTTATTTTTCTGTTATTTAAGCTAAGTAACAAATATCATAAGGTACAAATATGTAGGTGAGATAATATTCAAACCAACTCCATTATTTTCCAAGACTTAGTTCTCGTGAAACACCATGTGCTTTATCATAGCAAAGAAACCCTCAGTATTTGTATTGACATGTAATATGCCTTATTTTAAAAAGTGTTCTGGGCATCTATGAACTATGATATTCAAAGGACAATATTAAAAATTTCAGAGGGCACCTTTTACTCATTTTCTGATTTTACTAGCACATTTTTTTCTTTGTTGTAAACTTAAAAATCTCTTTTTAGAGCCGGGCGTGGTGGCGCACGCCTTTAATCCCAGCACTCGGGAGGCAGAGGTAGGAGGATTGCCGTGAGTTCGAGGCCACCCTGAGACTCCATAGTGAATTCCAGGTCAGCCTGGGCTAGAGTGAGACCCTACCTCGAAAAACCAAAAAAAAAAAAAAAAAAAAAAAAAATCTCTTTTTATATTCTTTTTGCATTGGTGGGGATGGAACTGAGGTCTTGCACATGTAAGATACTATTGATATACATCTCCTGCCCCCAAAACCTTTAACATAGCTAATATTATATGCAAAAATGGGAATATCTTTTATATATGATATCAATATAATAATTTTTCTACAATATTAAAAATATTAACATTAAGTAGTGAACCCCATAATATTACCATACAAGAGATTCATCACTCTACTACATTGGTCACTTGAATCTTACTATAACGCAGATTTTTTTATTTTTTTTGCTTGAGCTAGACATACATGGTACAAGGATTTATGTTTCTGCTGTAATTCCTGACAATCATAATTGTTTTTAATCTTCCTTACAAAGCAATGCATTTAATTTCCATGGACCTGAGAGTATCAGGTGCCAACAGAGAGACTTTATAACAATGGCCCACTACACTGAAGGTGACAGCATCGGTGACGACCTGTGATGCGGAGGCAACAGCACATGGTGGTGAGGAATTGGTGAATCCATTCTTTCAGAGGCATTGGCTCTCCTGCCTCCAACGTGGCAGGCACCATATACATGTGAGTATCTGTGGTTGTTTGAATGTAGGTTCCCCAATAGACGAGGTGTTATTAAAACTGGGTTTGCAGCTTCTGCCCCCCCCCCCCGCTAGGAGTGGGGGGAGCATAACTGGGTGAACATTGGAATTCCAGCCTAAGGTATGCAGAGAGGTCTTTGAGCTTAACAACCATCACTCACTCCTCAAATTCTGTGAAGTCAGCTGCTCCAGATGTCACTTGGAGTGGGCTCCCATAGTACCGGTTGTTACCTGACAGGGATATTTCACTTGTCTCCATGTCCTCCACAGTCATCTATGCTGTTTCCTGCTTCTTCTCACATTGTAGCTTCCACGGTTGGTGCATTGCTGGTCATTATTTATTTTTATTCATATTATACATGGAAGAAAAATAACAGTTGGAAACAGTGAAGTTTTTAGTCTGCATACTTAGGTGAGCCCAGGCCTGTTTCTGTCGACAATTTGATTTCATCTCTTTTGGATCATTGAGAAGGATATCAGATACATTTCTCCTGAACTTTTTGTTTTCTTAAACCAAGTGCTACACCAATCATGAATGGCTTATGTATAACTTAGAACTCTAGGGGTCTAACTGAGGAGCAATTGGCAAAATGTGCAAATCTTTTTGGTTGTCCTGACTTGGGGAGGTGCTCCTGTGTTGTGTGCATGGTGTGCAGAGGTTCTGCTTGTCATCTCCCAGGGCAGCTCTGACAGCAAGGGATGATCTCATTCTAAGTGTCCTTGGTACTAGGAAAACTCTGATCTAGGAAACTGCCTTTTTCCAGTTTCCAACACAGCATCTTCAATTCAATAAGCATAACAGATCTTCTAGACAATAGATTCCTAAAATAATTGTCGTTGCTAGAAGTTTTTTTAATTTTTTTAATTTATTTTTTATTTTTTATTTTTGTTTTTTCGAGGTAGGGTTTCACTCTAGCCCAGGCTGACCTGGAATTCACTATGGAGTCTCAGGGTGGCCTCGAACTCACGGCGATCCTCCTACCTCTGCCTCCCGAGTGCTGGGATTAAAGGCGTGCGCCACCACGACCGGCTCGCTAGAAGTTTTTTGTTGTTGCTTGTTTTGGGCTGGGAAAATAATATGCCAGATCTTTGTCTGGCCAGCTTTCAGCCAGTGGTCACCTACATGTGCATGTGAATACGTTCCTTGAATTAACTTATAAGAAGACTAATTATGAAATCACGAATTATAACTAAATATCCATTACTATAGATCCAATTTACCTACTTAACAAACACGTCTGTGCATTTAAAAAAAAATATTTTATTTATTTATTTATTTGACAGAGAAAGAAGGAAAGAGAGAGAGAGAATGGGCTTGTGAGGGCCTCCAGCCACTGCAAATGAACTACAGACGCGTGTGCCCCCTTGTGCATCTGGCTAACATGGATCTTGTGGGATCAAACCAGGGTCCTTTGGCATTGCAGGCAAATGCCTTAAGTGCTAAGCCATCCCTCCAGCCCATGTCTGCGCATTTTAAAATTCTTATTAAGAATCTAAGTGCAGCTTATATAAATATGTAGATTGTTTAAACAGATACAATGCTCAAAGTTTTATTCCAGGTAGTATAATTTCTAAAATGTCTTTATTCCAGTCATTAATTTGTTTTCCATCTCAAGAATTTAGGAATAAAAAGCAAACACTTCGGGGACTACCATGATTCAGTCCTTAATTCTAATGCCAACAAATATAGTTTATTTCTCTTCCTTACTTTTTGTATGGGTACAATGTACGTATGCATGTAGCATTTTCTCATCTCTCCTTCATTTTCCTCAGTAAATTGGAAGTAGGTATTGCAGACACACTTGACATTTCAAAGGTGTGCTTTGCTTCTGGAATAAATGAGGCGGACTTCTGCGTCAGCAAAACATCCAGCATGGCTCAGCCTCTGCCACATGATCATTTCATGAGAAGAATCTTCACAGAAGACGCAGATGTCATTCAGAAGTGCTGGAAGAAAATCAGAAGCCTTGGATGTGGCTTGAATCATATCTTCACAGAGGCAAAGTAAGAAGGATAAGAACCAACTGTAAGGTTTGTAGAAAGCCTAAAAATCAGCTCTTTAATTTTTAAAGAAAACTATTTACAGTACAAATAGTGTATGTTATGACAGCACATGCTTGTAGCCAAGAAAATATGTATTTGCTTTATTACAGCGCATAATGCATTTGTAAGTGCTTTCCTTTCTCAGAGGCCTACCGTCTAAAAGCTACTTTTCACATTCAGTGGCGAATTGTATATAATTTTGACAAAACATTCTTTCCTTTTACATTTCTATGCATTTCTATGTTGGGCTTGAAGATCACTTATTGAACTTCTATTTATGTTAAGAAAATGCTTGAATTCATCAAAACATTGGAAAAATAAAAATGTGGGTGGAATTCTTGTTCCCACTTCAACATCATTCAACTGGAAAGTGGAACTGTCCAGCAAACATTCTCTCCAAAGTTAGAGCCCACGTTCTCCAGTCCGGGTGAACACATTCGCAAGTGCTCACTGCAGGAACTGTGGCGCCCCTGGTCTCAGGCTTCTATCCCTTCCTCCTCCCCCATCTGTGTGCTGGGGCTGGCTTTTTGTGCTTCTGGGGTTCCATTACTTCCTCAGGACTCAGTGACGAATGATGTTTAATGATATTAAAAAAGAAATTGTTCTAAAGGAGCTATTAAAATAAGGGGACACGGACAATAAAGGCAAGATTCCATTATAGTAATTACTTTGTAAAAGTAAACAGGAGCTGAGGCATCCTGGTGGGGGTGATGGGGAAGTGTCACAGGTTTCCCCAAGAGAACTGACACATATGGACAGTGAGCTGGGAAAGAACTTCAAACCAGAGCAGATGTTGTACATGCCAGGAAGGAGGCAGATGGCTGAATTTTGGAGAGCAAACATGGTAGAGAGGGCAACCAGATAAGCCTGCCAAGGTTCACTGGACACATCATGGAGGATTTTTTCACTAACTCCCATCAGTTGGTCGTTCTTCTTTAGAAGACCTGCAGTAGTGACCTGAAGAGGTTTTGCAGTTCAGAAAGTCCAATATCTGCATCAGAATCCACACCTCAGAGTGGTTCTGGAAGGCAAGTTTTACAGCTACTGTGACAAATGAGTGAGGTGACCAAGGCTTTAACTGAGTAGTGAACAATGGAGAAAAATAAGAGTGGTACAATAGTTATCATGGAGGAAGAGTTCGGGAAGCCTGGCGAGTGACGCTGCCATTTTTGTACACATGTATATGTATGTGTCTTGTGGTTGTATATGTATGTATGTATGTCTACAGATGTACATGTATGTGTGTGTGTGCAGATCAGAGGTTGACTTGCTCCTCAGTAACTTTCTGCCTTGTTTTGGGAGACAGGTCTCTTGCTGATCCTGGAGGAAACTGATTTTGCCAGTATAATTAGCGAGCAAGCCCTAGAGATCTTCCTGTCTCTGCCTTCTTTGTATTGGGATTACAGACATGTGATACAATGCTGAGCTTTAACATGGGGCACAAAAATCCAAATTCAGGTTTCCATGTTTTTGTAACAAATACTTTAGCCATTTTTCACCTCAGCCCAAGTGTAGAGAGATAGAGAAAGAGAGAGAGCGCCATCCAAAGAACTAGGAAGACAATTACACTTTTTAAAGAAGGAAACAGGGGCCGGAGAGATGGCTTAGTGGTTAAAGTGCTTGCCTGCAAAGCCTAAGGACCCAGGTTTCCTTCTCCAGGTCCCACGTAAGCCACATGCATAAGGTGGTGCAGGTGTCTGGAGTTCCCTTACGGTGACTAGAGGCCCTGGAGCCCCCATTTTCTCTCTCTGTCTGAAATAAAAATAAATAAATAAATAATTTAAAGTAGGAAACAGAAAATGAGGAACATCTCTTACCAAGCACTATTAGCTCTCTATTTAGCAATGTGAATATGTACTTAAATTTTGACCAGGTCCTCTAGCCTGTTCAGTAGAATACTGAATGAAAGACTCTGGTCCATGGGAAGACAGAAGTTGGGCCAGTTGACTTGATATTCAAACACTAGTAATGAAATGCAGGACCAAATGACCAAGCTTTAACTGCTAGAGGATAATGGAGAGAGGAGGAACTAGGAAAGGTTTTGAAGTGTGGGAACCTTCCTTTCTAACTTTTGGCTTTGATGTTTCTCCAAGGGAGGATAGGTTGTCTGAAATACTCAAAGAGAATGAGCTGGGAAAGTAGCATGAACTCAACCAAAACTTCATTTAACTGACATTCTCCATGTGCACTTGAGCTAATAATCAAAATTAGCCAAAATAAAACTTACTTTCAGGGTTTAAAAGAAAAAGGGCAAAATTGTTGTCTACCAGATAGGATGTCATGCAAGGAAGGATTCCTGAACAGCCAAGCACTGATTTTGTAGCTGCCTGCTGTCATTCTATCATACCCACCATCTATTAGAAAGTTCTGGAAGCCATTCTCACTATCTTCTATAGCACTCACTGTAAAACAAAACAAAACAAAACAAAACAAAACAAACAAAACTTATTTTCTCTTTCCCTCATAAGGTATTATGTCTTTCTCTTTCCTGAATTGAAGATAGAATCTTGGTCTTAGTGCACAGTGTGACAGATGACTGAACACACATAGTACATTAAAATGCAGTTAAACAAACAGAAACAGAAAAAAAAAGAATAGAAAAATAACTAAATGAATAGATACTGCCCTGTCTATATAAAGAAATAGGGGCACAACAATATTACAGTTGTTGGGTTTGAAGAAACATGGGTGTAAAATTGGAATTTTTAAGATTAAAATAAACTCATTTAAGAGTGAATGCCAAGTCTTGCTCTGTGGGAATAAGTAGCCAGCATGGGTGACGATGTGGACTCACCAAAGGGCGAGTGACCCCTTCACTCGGGCACGGAGGTTCTTATGGTCTGAGCCTCCAGGATTCTGTTTCCATTCTCTCTTGAGCCTCAGACGACAGTCATGATAAATGGTCCCGTGCTGTGAGGCAGTTTGTGAGGAAAAAACATTTCCACCAGGGACCATAACACAAACTCCAAATGCATGTTCTGATAAAACACTTAGAAATGTGAAAATCTCTCTTCTCTCTCTTTTGTCTTTGTTAAGAACAAAGAACACAAAATCAAAACCAACAAGCTGCCCCCTTCAGTTCCACCAAAATGGGAATTAATGTGTTCCTACTGAAAGATTAGTATTCCTGTAATTTTATGTATATGCCTACATTTATTCAATATTTACTTATCTATCATTCCTGCTGCATGTGGCATGTATCAAGTTAAAGGATTGGTCCTGGCCTGTCATGGTATTTGGAGCTACTAGAACCTTTAAGATGTGGGGCATGATGGAAGATGGTATGCCCTTGAAGGGAATATTTTAACCCTACCTCCTCTATCTCTGCTTCCCTCCTAGCATGAGATAAACAGGTTTATTTTGTCACATACTTGTGCCATGATATATTACCTTACCAGAGGCCAAACAATTATCAACTGAAACCAAGAGCCAAACTATTTCCTCTTTATACATTGACTATCTCAAGTATTTTCTCACATTACCCATCTATCTTTCACCTACTTTTGGCATATTTATACATGTGCAAAGAACAACTTTGGGTGTTATTTCTCAGAAATATTGATCACTTTTGTTTGCTCTTTTTTTTTTTTTTTTTTTTTTTGAGACAGGATCTCCTGTTGGCCTCAGCTACCCAATTAGACCAGTGAACCCCAGGGATCCTCCTATTTCCATCTTCCTAGTGCTGGAATTACAGGCAAGTTGCCACCATGCCTGGCACTTTTATGTGGGTGCTGGGTATAAGACACATGTCCTCAGTCTTGCTTAGCACCTACATGATTTTTTGATTGTTCAGATTTTTTTTTTATTAATTAGTTTTGTAATCAGCGAATACAGTCAGTTTGGTACCATATTAGGTTCATCCGTGACCTACCCCTCCCCTCGACCCTTCCTTGTTGAGGTATATGGGTCATGCATTCTGGAGTTAGCCCACAGTTATGGGTAGGATAAATGTTTCTGCATATCATGACCCAACATGTGGCTCTGACATTCTTTCCACCCCCTCTTCCGTAAAATTTCACTGAGCCATATTGCGTTCATTTTTGGTCTGCATCAGTGATGAGTTGTTGGGGGCCTCTGGGTCTGTGATTTGGTAGGAGTTGATTTTTCTCTGTGTTGATCTCCTTCACCTTGTGCTGGTGCCCGGTTCACCAGGAAAACAGAACCCTTGCTTGTTTCACCAAGAAAACAGCACCATTGCTTGTTTCACCAATTTTTCTTAGTTTCAGCCAGGACCCTTTTGAGGTATGATGGGGTGGCTCTCTCCTTAGGATCTACATCTATCTGAAAAAGAGAAGCAGATTCTCCAAAGGAGAGTAAGTTAGCACCAGGACAAATGAGATAACCCTTACTTTTTTTAATAGAGAATTTAATAGGTGTAGGCCCTCTTGTAGCCCACAATTGATGGTAGCTTGATAATGGAGAGTGGACTTATGTTTGGATATGGTTCTAACTTGTTTCCCAGCACCAGCTATGGGTCCTGTACCACTGAGGGCATCAGTTAGCCGAATCGAGAGCAGTTGGTTCCTCACCATGGCTGTGTGCCACTATTGCACTTGTGTGGGCATCACAACAGGTTATTTGCTGCTAAGTAGGTTAGACCATGAGTTTCTTGGACCAATATTGGTCATTTTCCCCCAGTTGCCCATGTAGCACCTTCTGGCACTAGACGTACTGACTGTCTGGGGACTGACTCTCTTCCAACTTCCAGCCATGCCATTCCATTTTGCATGTCAACCACATAAAGTGTCTTCAGCTGTAGGGTCTTACCACTAACCTTTGGTGGGTCATCAAGTACTCTGACATAAATCTGTCTTTCTTTTAGGAAACCTTGTAGGTCTCTCTGATCAAAAGCTCATTGTGGATGATAGCCCCATGCTGGTACTGGGAGTTACAGGTCAGTGCCCACTAAGGAAAGGAAGAAGAAGATAACTAATATAAAAGAGTTAGAGAGAAGAGAAAGAGAGTGAGAGAGAGAGAGAGGGAGGGAGAGAAGCTGTAGAAGATTAAGGTCAGTCTTCATCATACCCTCTCCAGTGTCTTGTGGCTCAGGTGTTCCCTCTAAGGTCCTGGTGAAGGATCAGCCATTTGGTCTGCCTTTTAGGATATAGAATTTTATGGTACCATTGCCTTTTGGGTCTAGATTTGTGTTTCCCACCCCTCAGTTGTCCTCCCCTCCCTCCCTACCCATTCTATTGTCTAGTCTGCGAGATACTTGCTGGGTATGTAAGGCATCTTGGGTAGATTCAGGTTAGGTGCTATAGATGAGTGAGACTATGTGGCAATTCTTTTTCTGTGGTTGGGTAAGTTCACTGAGAATGATCTGTTCCAGGTTCCACCATTTTTCCTCAAATTTCATTGTGTCATTTTTTTTTCTTACTGCTATATAGAATTCCATTGTGTAGATATACCACATCTTAGTTATCCATTCTTCTAGTGATGGACATCTGGGTTGATTCCAGATCTTAGCTATTATGAATTGAGCTGCTACAAACATGGTTGAGCAAATCTCTCTGGCCTGTGGTTTGAAGGTTTTAGGGTAGATGCCCAGTAAGGGAATAACTGGGTCTGTTGGTATTTCTGTAGTCAGCTTTTTCTGGAGTCTCCATATTGCTTTCCAAAGTGGTTGTACCATCCTACATGCCCACCAACAGTGGATGAGTGTTCCTACTTCTCCACATCATCGCCAGCATTTATTATCATTTGATTTTTTGATGTTTGCTATCCTTATTGGGGTAAGGTGGAATCTAATAGTTGTTCTAGTTTGCATTTTTCTGATGATCAGATTTTTTTTTTTGTGGGATGGTGGGACATATGTATGTGCTTCTGATATTCCTGTATGTGTACACATATGCGCCCACATGCCTGTGTAGTACAAATGCACATGTGTGTACTTGCATGTTGAGGCAAATCTTAATGTCAGGAGTCTTTCTTAATCACTCTCTACCTTAGTTTTGAGAGAAGGTATCTTACTGAACTCAGAGCTTACTTGCTAACTGATTTGGCTAAACTCTCCTCTGATCATCAGGCCCTGGGCATCCTCCTGGGAATTCTCTCTATGTGGGAATACAGGTGCATGCTACTATACCTGATATTTAACATGGATTCTGGGGATCTGAACTCAGGTTCTTGTGTTTGCTTGGCAAACTCTTTACCAACTGAGCCATATCCCAAGCCCAATTTATTCAGTTTTATAGTGAAAAAAGATAGAGGAAAATTAATAGATTGGAACTGAAAAAATCGTAAATAGAGTAAGTTTTGTAGTATTCAGAGCAACAGTATTTGTTAAATAGGAAACATTGTCACTTTTGAAATAGAGCTCTTTTTGTAGATATAGCATAATGGTTATCATGTGAGCAAGATTATTTTTATCAGAAGGGATTGTTTACTTCATGGCCTGAAAAACAAGGCAGTTTTGAAATAAATTGGATCACCTAGCAATTTGTAAATTAAACCTGTTATTTGGTCAAAGTGAACAAAATTGGTCACCCTGGCTCAACGACATAATGACCTACCTATTTTGATTATCAGATTTCTTTCTGTCAGTGATTTAAACTGTGTGACAGCCTAGGCTTCTTTCTCCTCAGGGTCCACTGAGGACATTAGCTGATGGCTTCTCTGAACTATGTGTGCATCTCTGGGGAAAAGCTCAGCCAGCTCTGGAAATCTTGGATAACCTCAAAGAGGTGAGATGAGCCTACCTCTTACACTGGCATGAGTCCCCTCAGCACACCTCATGGTGAAGATTCTTCTAAAGACAGCGGCTCTTGCAGGTCTTCAAGAAGTCATGTGATGGCTTTCTGAACATCCAGAAGAAGAGAGAGGGTAAGTGCCAACTGCGGCTTCTTGAATCCTGAATATTTATTGATTCAGTTATTCTTTGAATGGGCATTTGCTTCAACTTCACTGAGTGACAGGAGCTCTCTGCACTTATAAAAACGTAAAATATTTGAGGTCTACTCCCCAGAAATTAAAAACTCTACTTTCCTATCATGTGAGATACCAGTATACTCTATCTTGAAAAATTAGAAGATTCTCTGTCCCTTAGATCTGTTTGGGGGTCTTTAGGGATTTTAGTAAGTCTAAATAGTGCTTTGATACTTAAATAATGATCAAAACTTAAAAATATTAAGGGAAATATGGATGAAACAGAAAGGTAAAGGAAGTTGTGAGAAAATGACATAGAATAGGCATTTATGCAAGTAAGCTCTGGGTTGATTGTGTCTGCTATAGAATCTATCAGTTGAAATCCTAATGCTACATGGCTCAGAATGTGAGGCTATTTGGAGCCAAGTTTCTTGAATAGAAATAATGAAGTTAAAATAATGTGATTAAGGTAGTTCCTTGTTCCATGAAGTGTGTGTAATTATGACTAAAGGAACTTTGGAGCCAGACACTCAGAGAGGAAGATACTGTGAAGGAAGACTCAGAGAAGAGCTCTTACAAGTTCAGGGAAACAACCATGCCAACACCTTGATGTTGGATCAAGCCTCCAGAACGCTGGAAAAATACACCTGTGCTGCTCAAGCCATCCAGTCTATGGCTCTGGAGGAGCAACCCAAACCATCTGACGCAATGTGAATCTTGGAAAGCCAATGCAAAGCACTGACTGAGCATATAATATACAAGTATCACCACTGTATATGTGGAGTGGAAATTAATTTATCTACATTGTGAGGTATTGGTAATTCATTTTTTTTCAGGGAAGTAACATCACATACTAGGAAGTTTCAGAACATACATAAAGGCACCATGGACACACACACACACACATATCCACACACACACACACACACACAGTCCTGCAGTGAAATGAGCATGGTGTAATGACTGGCAAAAGTCAAAAGTAGGAGAAGTCATTATGATAAAATAATCATTATGATAAAATAATCATGGCTATAGCAGATGCCTAGATAGTCTCTTCTGTGCAGACATATGGTTTAGTATCATAACACCACTCTATTAGACATTTGTATTTCTATTATAGATGCTGACCTGAAGCTCAGAGAAGTAAGACTTTTATGTGCCTGACGTTCTCACAGCTAGAAGTTTTAGCGTAAATTTGTCTATTTCAGCATCAAGGGTTCATAGGCAGAGAACCAGCGTGATAACCTGCTGACTCTCAAGGATCAGCAGCCCTACCCTACGGAAGGTCATTTCTGTTTCTCATGGCTACCAAAGCTCTTGGATTAACATTAGGTTTGGGTATTTATTGGGATCTCTAAAATCCATTGGAGTCCATCATGCTACACTGGAGACACAGGAGTACTTAAGCCTAAATACACTATTCTGGCCCCAATACTAACTAGTTCATGATTATTAGTAAGTGGTCTTTTTCCTTTCTGAAATGTCCCCCAGTCATTGGGATCAGAGCACACATTATACCTTTTCCCTTTACCTAACAGTTCTAAAACAGACTGGAGGAACTGTTGCGAAGGTCTCTCCGAGGTCACAGCCAAATCCATGAAAGAGGCATGAGGACCACATATGAATTTGCATAAAATATGCATTGAATTTGCATTTAAATGCATCTTAATCTGCATAAAAGTCTATTATTATGTCTTTAGAGTACAACTTTTGTAATTGTTCTTCTGGAGCTGTCAGTTATTTTTCATGCCTTGCCACTCCTCTCCCATCCTCTCTCACTCCTTCCCAGGATTTCTGCGTTCTCTGGGATGCCTCCTAGCAGACGCAACCAAAGCGTCCTCGGAGGTGCACACACACTGAGGCTCCCTCCATTCTTTGGTGTCAGTGGAAACCCCATTATATGCTTTTCTTCACTCTTCCTGACTAATGTGTGTCTTCCATAGCAGCTACTAAGTCCACCACTATCAAAGGGAAATTGCACATGCAAGGTTAAAAGATCCAGAAGGGCCTGGAGATATGGCTCAGTGGATTAGGCCCTTGCCTTCAAAGCCTGACAACCCGAGTTTAAGTCCCCAGTATCCACATGAGGTCAGACGCACAGATGGCACATGCATCTGGAGTTTGTTTTCAGCAGCTGGAGGCCCTGGTGTGTGCCCGTTCTCTCTATTCCATCTGTCTCTTCTCTCTCTAGCTCTCTCTGCTTGAAAATAAATAATTAAAAATATAAAAAAATTTTTTTAAAAAAAGAGTCAAGAAGGCTTTATGCAAGACTTACCGAATGGGAGCAATATTGACTTGCCTTCAAGGAGGCTCCCCTCAAGACTGTTAGGTGAAATTACCACTGCCCTTCCTTCAGTTGCTTTAGATCAGGTGTCTTAGCGCAGCAATGAGAAGGTAATCGCAACAGGTGTTGACCAGCAGGGAACCACTTCTTCGTAGCACTGCTTCTGAGACCACCACTCTGTGAGTGCCATGGAGTGGCGTAACTGTAGAGTCCCTTTGGGAACAGTGAAATGTTTCATAGATTATCTCTACCAATTACTAGGCCTGTGATCTTGGGCAAGTTAACTTAATTTTATAATGGCTGATTTTCCTCATTTTTTTTTATAAGAGGGTTAATGAAACAATCACGGTGTGGTTGGAAGAACTTTATGAAAAGATAGTTCATAATTTATGTATAGCCTATAAACTGTTCCTGGGCATGTAGAACCACGTGAAAACATTAGCAAGCAAGACACCAGCCATTCTGATTCTCCCTGATTATAGGAGTCTTGCTTTAGCATGTCTGATGCCCATCATTGGTGTTAGACACCTCAGTCATTACCTAGAGTGAATTCATGGAAACATTTCTGCTAAGCATAGAGTTCCAGGAGCAGAAGGGGCTGCATGAAGCATACAGACAATAACGGACTGTTTTTCTCACTCCACTTCCCCTGATACTAAACTGTGGCAGTGCCTCAAGACATTTGCACCTGGTCTCCTCAGCATTACAGTCACTCTGCAGCTACCGGAAGCCTGAGTTGATTGTTTCTTCCTTCATGATGTTCCTTAGAACAAGGAAAACATAAAATATCCTTTATATAACTCATTGTACTAATTTTCTCTGCAGTCACTCTCTGGAAAGTTTTCTTTATAGAGTGGCTCATTCAAAGTTGCAGTGCTTACGCTAGCTTGCTCACCCTTTCAGAAAAAACACAAGGGGGGATGCAATGCATGAGTGGCCGCGGACCACTGCCAACCTCTCAGGATGGCTTTGTTCTCTACTCTGGGCTACTCCTTCATTTGTCTCATGTATTTGCTACTTTAATAGCTGCTTCTTCAAAGAGAGAGAAGTAATTGTGTCTTTATTTTAGGTTTCCTTGCTTCGTGCAAAGTCACAGGAGGCTTGCTATTCTGCCTACATCATTGGTTGGTGAATCTTGCTTTCTGAATTTTTAATACTAAGCCATGCTTATGGAGCATAAAGTTGGGTAGATGTTCCTCTGTTTTGAACATCTGTACATTGTGGTTCCTATTTAACTATGAATAGATCAAATGATCAAAATTAGATTATATGGCCATGGGTAGTTTGAACAGCATTGCACTTCAATTACTTCTCTCCCAAAATGTGTGTCTCCAGATTGTTTTTCTGTGTGCGTGTGTGTTTCTGGGGTGGGGGGTGTTTGTGGACTAACTAATATGCACACTGATCATGAATATAGCCATTTACATTATCTAGAAGAAAACAGATCTGCACCTTGTTGGTTAGAATAATTCAGAAATGATTTGTTTGTGTTTGTGCATGTGATACTGTTAATTTCTTTTGGTGAAATGAAATTTAAAAGGATTATCAGAAGCTAACTGCTGTCACTCAGCCTCCGTGTTGATATTTTGGGCTTTGTTCCAACAGATAATAATCTGAGAGACAATGACTGTGGCTCCTTTGTCCCAGCTGTTCTTACTGGTGGGAACAGCTGCCGTTTGCTCCACTTGTAAACTCTGTGCCTGACAGAGCTGGTGTTGGCGTCTGGAAATGTATCTTTTCTTTGTAGATTTCTTTTCCTGCATGACAAAGTTATGTTTGCATTTAAAAGAGAAGCAACATGTTATTGTCCAATCGATGGTTCAGAACACTTAGGACACATTGAAGGGATTCAACCATACTAAACGTGTATCACTTTGGTTTTCTCTTTATCTTGGTCTAATATATCATTTGTGACATACTCTTTTTTGAGACCTCTTTAATTCTATGAAAGAAGAAAAGGAAAAAGAATAAAACCTTCAAGGACATATGGAGACGACTGAACCTACATATCATGTTGTGAGATTCAAGATTAACTCAGAACTTCTGCAGCTTTTTGAGGACAATGAATCCTCATCAGGATTCATCTTCTCTCACTTGGGTTCCTTTGTGCCCAATGCCAAACTTAGCAGACAGCTGGACTTGATGAGAAGTGCCTACAAGAAAAGGCTCTTCCCTATACGGAGCCTGTAGAGATGCAGGGACAGAACTTTGGCCTCATTATCATTGAAATCCACCAGCGGACTCTGAAAGGAATTAATATTCAACATGAAATGACTTCTCTGGAAGATCAAAAATAAAAGAAAATGGATTTAAATCTATGAGTCTTTTTAACCCAAGTAATCCTGTATCCAAAGAACCTTTAAATTTCCCATATCATAAATCACAAATTGGAATTAGTCACCCCACCAGATGTTAGGGATGTACTTCCAGTAAAATTCAGTCAGAATTCACTTACTGATGATAGAGTTTAAAAAAAAATATATCATTTGTTTTAAAGAAAGATAGACATTATCCCTGCAGGACTATTATGTGTTTAGTGTATTTGAAAAATATTTTAATCTTCCCTTTAGTGAGATGACTTTACCAGAGCAGAATCTTGGGTGGAAACATCTAACAAAAGAAAGAAAAATAGTCAAAATTTGAAAAATATGGACATTGCTCCCAACTCCTCCTGGGCTTCCTGTTCTTATTGTTTCCTCTCCTAGACACCCAGCTTCAAAAAGAACACTTGAACTCCAGCTTTAGAATCCTCTCTGAATGCCAGCCTTTTATCCCCTCCCTGGTGAGGTTTTCAATTTGCAAAGGCCCTTCACTTCATCAAGCTGCGGAGGATCTCCCATCAGCCGCATTCTCTGCTGAAGCGCCTTTCCCATCCGCCTTCTCTGTGTCTACTGGTAGGGCTTCCTTTGCTCAGTCACTCAAGTTCTCAATCCAGGTCACGATTGCTCATCAGCCTCTTTCATGAGGCTCTGAGCTCTGTAAATGCTGGAATTGTCTTTCTTCATCCTCCGCCTGGTGCAGCTTCTGCCACGGTGTGCTTGTTGAATAAACATTTTTTGGAAGGAATGAATATATATGTAGTGTTTTAACCTTGGCTTGATCTGCACTTTTCTTGTGATTGAAAGACTTCAAGATATGATCAAATAGTGAATGAATAGAGAATGAAGGCTATCCACATATAGTCACTGAGGATCCATCTTCTTATTCTCACCTCCATCTGCCCTCTCCTGCCCTTGACATGGGCAGCTGTGGGTTTCTGGCTTTCGTGCTTGCTTCCAGCATTTTTTATTTATTTCTTTAGCTATTTATTATTTATTTATTATTTACTTATGAGTGCTGTACTATGTGTGCTGTCATATATGTGTGAGTATGCATGTGTGTGTGCAGATGTGTGCTTCCCCATATACATGCATGCAGAGGCCAGAGACGGACATCGGGCGTTCTTCTAAGTCACCCTTCTGCATTGTTTCCTTGAGATGAAGTTTCCTACTGAACCCAGAGTTGTCGGTTTATGGCCAGCCAGAATGGCATTATAGACATGCATGACATGCATGACCACACTCACCTTTCTTTCTTTCTTTCTTTCTTTCTTTCTTTCTTTCTTTCTTTCTTTCTTTCTTTTTTTCTTTATTAGTCAGTTCTGTATTCATCAAATACAGTCAGTTTGGTACCATTACTAGGCTCATCCGTGACCTACCCCCTCCCCTTGGCCCCTCCTTGTTGAGGTATATGGGTCATGCATTGTGGAGTTAGCCCACAGTTATGGGTAAGATAAATGTCTCTGCATATCATGACCCAACATGTGGCTCTGACATTCTTTCCACCTCCTCTTCCGCAAAATTTCCCTGAGCCATGTTGGGTTCATTTTTGGTCTGCTTCAGTGATGAGGTGTTGGGGGCCTCTGAGGCTCTGGCTCTCTGATTTGGTAGGAGTTGATTTTTCTCTGTGCTGATCTCCTTCCCCCTTGTGCTGGTATCCGGTTCATCAGGAAAACAGCCCCCTTGCTTGTTTCTCCAATTTTTCTTATAAGCAAAGCCAATAGATTACCCACAGAATGGGAGAAAATATTTGTGGGTTATCCAACTGATAGAGGCCTAATCTCTAGAATCTACAAAGAACTCAAAAATCTAAACAGTAAGAAGTCAAACACCCCACTCACAAAATGGGGCAAAGAGCTGAACAGGCAGTTCACAGAGGAAGAAATAGAAATGGCAAATATACACTTAAGAAAATGTTCATCATCCCTAATCATCAGAGAAATACAAATTAAAACAACTATGAGATTCCACCTTCCCCCATTAAGAATAGCAAACATCAAAAAATCAAATAAAAATAAATGCTGGCGAGGATGTGGAGAAGTAGGAACACTCATCCACTGTTGGTGGGAATGTAGGATGGTACAACCACTTTGGAAAGCAATATGGAGACTTCTGAAAAAGCTGAGTATAGAGATACCAACAGACCCAGTTATTCCCTTACTGGGCATCTACCCTAATACCTTCAAACCACAGACTAAAGAGATTTGCTCAACCATGTTTATAGCGGCTCAATTTGTAATAGCTAAGAGCTGGAATCAACCCAGATGTCCATCACTAGAAGAATGGATAACTAAGATGTGGTATATCTACACAATGGAATTCTATACAGCAGTAAGAAAAAATGACACAATGAAATTTGAGGAAAAATGGTTGAACCTGGAACAGATCATTCTCAGTAAACTTACCCAATCACAGAAAAAAAATCGCCACATAGTCTCACTCATCTACAACACCTAACCTGAATCTACTGAAGATACCTTACATACCCAGCAAGCATCTCCTAGACTAGACACTAGGATGGAAGGGGAGGGAGGGGAGGGCATCAAAGGGGTGGGAAACACAAATCTAGACCCAAATGGCAATGGTACCATAATCTTCTACTTACTAAAAGACAGACCAAATGGCTGATCCTTCACCAGGCCCTTACAGGGAACACCTGAACCACAAGACACTGGAGAGGGTAAGATTAAGACTAACCTTAATCTCCTACATCTTCCCTCCCTCACTTCCCCTCTCCCTGTCTCTCTCTCTCTTATCTCTAACTCTTGTATATTAGTTATCTTTTTCCTCATTTTCTTAGTGGCCATTGACCTGTAACTCCCAGATCCAGCATGGGGCTATCATCCACAATGAGCTTTTGATCAGAGAGACCTATAAGGTTTCCTAAAAGAAAGACAGATTTATGTCAGAGTACTTGATGACCCACCAAAGGTTAGTGGTAAGACCCTACTGCTGAAGACACCTTATGTGATTGACATGCAAATTAGAATGGCATGGCTGGAAGTTGGAAGAGAGTCAGTCCCCAGACAGTCAGCGCGTCTAGTGCCAGAAGGTGCTACATGGGCGACTGGGGGAACTTGACCAATATCTGTCCAAGCAACGCATGGTCTAACCTACTTAGCAGCAAATAACTTGTTGTGATGCCCACACAGGTGCTGTGGTGGCACACAGCCATGGTGGGGAACCAACTGCTCTCAATTTGGCTAACTGATCCCCTCACTGGTATGGGACCCATACCTGGAGCTGGGAAACAAGTCAGAACCAGATCCAAACGTAAGCCCACTCTCCAATATCAAGCTACCATCAATTGTGGGCTACAAGAGGGCCTACACGTATTAAATTCTCTATAAAAAAAAAAAAAGTAAGGGTTATCTCATTTGTTCTGGTGCTAACTTACTCTCCGTTGGAGAATCTGCTTCTCTTTTTCAGATAGATGTAGATCCTAAGGAGAGAGCCACCCCATCTTTCTTTCTTTCCTTCTTTCTTTCTTTCTTTCTTTCTTTCTTTCTTTCTTTCTTTTTTTTGCTGAGGCAAGTCCAACAGTCCGGCCTTTTCTTTTTAAGAGAGAGAGAGAACTGGCAAGTCAGGGCCTCCAGACACTATAATTGTGCCACATTGTGTGCATATGTGACCTTTGTATATGCATCACATTGTGCATCTGGATTCCCTGGGATGTGGGGAGTCAAACACGGGTCCTTAGGCTTAGCAGGCAAGTGCTTTACTCGCTACTTCACCTCTCCAACCCTACACTCAGCTTATTCTGCAGGTGCTGGGATGCTTGTGTGGCAAGCACTCAAACCTGCAGAACTCCCTTCTCTGCTCCGCTCCCTGCATTTTTATTTGGCATGTGCTATGTAGATGCACTTTCTTTTTATATATAGCACGTGTAGCATATCACATATACTGACTGAAATCTTGCCCTTTGTTTGAAGTAGTTGGAAAAAATATTTCCACATGTGAATATGGTTGCTTTGTTCTTTTGCTTTGAACAGTCTGTGTGGCACTGTGGGGAGCTGAGATGATTTATGGCTTGGGTTGTGCGCCCTCGATAACAGGTACCTCAGTGTGTCGCTTTATGCTGTGTCAGCCTTGTGCAGGTAGATTCTCAGAACCTGATTTCGAAGCTCAACTCCGGAATCGTGGCTTCATCAAATTGTCCTGAGAGGCGGTGCTCACTGAGCCCAGTCATGGGCGGGAATAGCTATTCCCCTATAGCAGCCACAGGTCAAGCTCAGTTATCAAAATATAGTGTTTATATTCACAGAGTTTCCGAGGAAATTGTATCTCAATACAATCTTCATCAGCCCCTGACATACATAAGGCTGAACCTCTTCTCAAGGATCCAAGGATATCTGTATTTCCTTTCCCTCTGGGAACTGTCTGTTCCTATCCTTTCCACTTCACTGTGGGATGGCTTCTTACTGCTTGACCCTTGTGATCTCTTTAGTCATCCCCTCATATTCTTTCTGTTCTCAGTTCTTTGACAGTTCCAGTGAGCTACACCATTTAGGATGGACCTCTTACATAAATAAACTCATAATTTCAATATAAATATATTTAAAACTTCATTTGAGTGATAAATTTTAAAGACAGTTTAAAGACCCATCTCAGTACTATGAGGGGATGTAGCCAGCCTCTCTTCTAGTGCTCTCATAGCTTAATGACTTCACACGTTCATGTTTGGTCACTAGAAATGATCATGGTGTGTCCCATGGATCCAACTTTACATTTCTCTCAGTTCTGCATAGTCATTCTGGCCACTTGCTGTACAGTCACTGGTACAAGTAACCTAGCCTTGTAGAAGCAATTGTTACCTGACACAAAACTTCCTGTTTTAAACTGGAAGTTGTCTAGATTCTAAATTTATGTTTGATAATTTATCTATGCATTACACATTATTATTAATACTATTATTAATTATTAAACCTTTAGAACACAGTATCAACCCATTAAGTTCAGGAGCTTTCTTTCTTTCTTTCTTTTCTTACTTCTTACCTTCCTTCCTTTTTTCCCTTTATTTTTACTTTTTATTTTGTTTTTTAAAAGTTTATATTCATATCCTTTTTCTCTCCACCCCTGTTCCAGTGAGGGCCCCCCTCAGTGGGGTCATTGGTATTTACTGAGGGGTCATGAAAGCCTCAGTCAGTCTCTGTGGGGAGGGGCTATGCCTCAGGATTTTCCTACAGACTCTGTTGCTCTTACAGTCTTTCAGCCCCCTCTTTCACAATGTTTTGAGTGACCATCATATTTGTCCCCATCTCTCTGGATCTGGGCATCAGGCTAGCAGTGAGAGAAGTATTCCTGACCCTGTTACCTTTGCAATGTGTCCTGAGCCCTGGCCGATGTATACAGGGGTAACATATCTCATGGTGTCCTGGGCTCTGGCAGATGTATACAAGGGTAACTCGTCTCATGGTGGTGGCCTGTTGGCTATCTTTTCCTGTCATATTGATGGACCTTGGTTCACCAGTATACTATACCATCTGTAAAATATAACAGATACTACATCCACATGTGAGAGCAGCTTCATGTTCTCGAAGAAGGTATATTGTGTGGCGTCCTGTCTGTGTTTCCCTGTGGTTTCTTAAGCATGTCTCCTATTCTATCATCTTAGCCAGAGGGTGGCCTTGAGCTTCTGATTGTCCTGCCATCACACTCCAAGCGCTGAAGTACAAGGCCTGTGCCGCCTCACCCAGTTCAGGAGGTGCTGAGATGGAACACAAGGTTCTATGCCTGTTAGACAGTCACTCTGCCACTGACTCACACCCCCATTCCCAGCTACTTTCTTTGACCTATTTCTGCATGATTTTCCTTACTTTTCCATATTAGTGTTATAGTCGCTGGCTTATTTCTAAGTAGCATAATTTTGGCATGTTATTAGGTACATGCCAAATAGGCAGATAAACTGATCAAGAATTAATATTTTGTACGATGTTAAGTTTTTTTTCTCTAAGTATACACCACATTATTCTTTTGATTAAATTTTTAAACATTTTATTTATTTTTTGAGAGATACAAAGAGAGAGAGAGAGAGAGAGAGAGAGAGAGGAGAGAGAGAGAAGCAGACAGACAAAGAAAAAGAGAAAATGGGCACACCAGGGCCTCCAGCCACTGTAAACAAACTCTAGACGCATGTGCCCCATGTGCATCTGGCTTAGGTGGGTCCTGGGGAATTGAACTGGGGTCCTTAGGCTTCCCAGGCAAACACCTTAACCACTGAGCCATTTTACCAACTTCTTGATTAAATTTTTAATTTTCCTTTGTCCGAGGTATTTGAAAGTTCTTTTTCTATATGCCTTGCACACGCCAGTGAGTTTATTTGCAGGTGGTTTTTAACTCATTAACTCCAAAAATACACAAAATAACAACATTTTGCCCATGGTAGGACTAGAGGGAAGCATTTTGCATATGTAAGCTCATTTGAACCCCCCACTGGTCATTCAGGTTAGCAATTGCCCACCACTTAGAGGCGATAGAATTGTGGTTGGTGGAGGCAAATAATAAATATAGGCTGATTCATGGGTAAAAAGTTCAGTCCAAGTTTGATTATAGATCTGCCTAAATCTCAAGTTTGTTCCAAAAGGCAATCACTTATCTGGGATTATCTGTGTATAATAAAATGTTTGAATGCATTCCCCCAAACAACTGAATGTTACCACTTGAAAGTCTAAAAGTGTAGCAATGCATTTGCGAGGCAGCCCTCTCAAAACCCATTCTTATCTGAATGTGTAGCTGTTTACGTATTTCTTTTGATGTCCTTCAATACCAAAGGGTGTTCTTACACATTTGCTGCTTTTCTTAAAAGCCACTGTCCATTTTCTGGCTAGCTTGTCAGTGCTCAGCTGTGCTGTGTTAGGGAAGGGGAGGGAAGGCCAAGCTTGTTCTTACACTTCCAAAGTGCTATTTTCAGGCACCATCCACTGCTCCCACGTAAGTGCCCATTTCAGACCTGCTCTTCACCTCCTCAGTGAGACTGTTGTGAAATTGTATTTTCTCTTACCTTTCATTTCCACACAAGATAAATGTGTATTTAATGCCCATCTCATCAATTGATTGCATTAGTTTAATAATATATGGAAAAGGGGTGTTTTAAAATCTACAAGCCACTCTGTAAATTTCAACAGTGTTATTTCCACTAGAAAAACAAAAATTTTTTAAAATTTTTATTTATTTGAGAGCGACAGAGAGAGAAAGAGTCAGAGAGAGAGAGAGAGAGAGAGAGAGAGAGAGAGAGAAAATGGGTGCTCCAGAGCCTCCAGCCACTGCAAATGAACTCCAGATACGTGCATCCCCTTGGGCTTCTGGCTAACGTGGGTCCTGGGAAATCGAGCCTTGAACCAGGGTCCATAGGCTTCACAGGCAAGCGCTTGACTGCTAAGCCATCTCTCCAGCCCAAAACAAACATTTTAATGAAGTTCTATAGATACTCGGAGTATCAGCTCACATAATAGGGGCTCAACCTAGATTAAGTGTACTCCCACTCTTTTTCTTAATGGATGGCAAGGGGAGGGTACGTCATTGTAACGTGGGATTGTCTAAGAGTTAGTGTGTTGGGTTGTGAAAAGCATACTCGTACACTTTGTTTTTATGTACATATCTGTATCTGGAAGAAGATACTCTTTTGCACTCTCTTTCAAAAGAATAAAGGTTTCTTTTTTTGTTTTGATTATTTCCTTCACCTATCTTTGCAAACTTTCTGCCACTTGTTTCTCCCCTGCAGTGAGAAGACCGCATTGGTCCCTGTGTCCCTGTGTCCCTTGCAGTTCTTAAATCCTAACTCCACTGCTATCTGCTCAATGCCTACAGGTTTCCTCTGCACCTTTGAGGTTTATGGTCACAGTTCATAGAGTCAAATTCAAGCAGTGATGAAGGCTAACCCTTTACTATATTTTATTTTAAAAGAGTTATCATAGACATTTAATGATGAGATTTAAACTTTAGCTCAATATTGACGTTAAATAACAATCTTTATTTAAAATTTAAACAAATGTTTTAAGAAACAGCAATTATTTGACAGTTTTGATAATGGATTTTGTAGGTCACATGCAAAATAATTATGGAATCTCTTTTAAAATATACCCATGAAACATTAAGGATACAACATTGGCAAACATTTTTGAATACAAATGCACTATGAGTAATGTTATTGTCAACTGTACATGTTTATGGAAGATATCATGTCCAGATGGATAAACTATTGGCTGTAAATCAATTTCAAATATGGGTTAATAAAATGGTACAAGTCATGCTTTGGCTAGCCTGTATGTGTGGGCATACATATTAATAAGAAACAAATATGATTTATTAATTTAATCTTCTAGACAACATGAAGAATATTCATAAAAGTAACTATCCAAACATTATTTCATGCATTAAATCATTCCTGGTTTGTATTCCAATTTCTGGAGACCTCTTGTGGGAACAGACTCTTCTTATGGAAGGATTGGCTTTGACAGAAAAGGGTCTTGCAGCCTGCACAGGGTGCAAAGGACAGCCCATCAGCTCTTCATGTGGGCACGCCTGCTGTGACAGCTTCTGTCACCCTGGAAACACTGAGCCAAGAGCCACTGGTGTTGGTGCCAATGCATCCTCGGGAGCTGTGGTTCAGAGGGTGCATTATGTTTATTCATGTGATAGCATGGGGAACCCTCAGTATTGATGTTCCAAAGAGATCTGGAGTAGGGAGAAGGATGCCAGGAAAAGCCTTTCTAGAATGGTCCATTTCTGATTAGTATCCTTGTGAATGGCATCTTATCTACAATGATAAGAAAGGACATGGTAATAAGATAAATTAGGCTTTTGAAGAATTTTAATAATCCCTGAAACCATCTTGCTCATGCAGACAATTTGATGGTTTTCATTCCTACTGTAAGGGTAGTGAAAGAAACCCAAATTCAGCTATCTTTCCTCTATAATTTGTGTTAAACTCAATAAAACACAGGCTTTTCATTTGATATTTGTCAGTACTATGTAGTTTTGAATAATTACATAGTTCCAGTAAATTTTAGTAATAGTAATAATAAAAGTGTTAAAATATGAAGACATTGTTTTTCCTAATAAAATTTAAAAAAATAATAATAAAGCAAAGAACTATCTGATTCTATTGGAGAAAGAGATATTCGACTTCAAGGTGTACATGTAGATGATATTTAAAATTACTGGGATTTGGCCTGTAAATGTAGACAAGATACTTTTCCAATTGAGAGTGTTCAAGTTCACAATAGCGAAAATTGTAATTCTACAGAATGATAAGCCTGTCGGAGGAAAGCACCTTGGGTGTGTTGGCCACAGAATGGTCACTGTCTCCGTGTGACACACAGATCTCTGAGAATCTGTAGAAGAGGCAAAACACAATGTCACGATTGCCTGATGATAAATATGACAATAAGACTACACAGAAAAAGAACCTGTCTTTAGCTTTAGTTTATTATTTTGTCAAATAACTTGCACATTGTTTAATCCACATGGATATGAATTCTGATTCATAGACAGAGCTCCTCTCCAGAAATCATCCTCCGCCATGGACACCCAGGCCCCCTTGCTTCTCGGGTATACTCATAGTGGCTATTCATTCCTCCAAGTGGGATTTGGCTTTAATCGAGTCTGGAGAGTTTTAGGTTGGCTCAGTGATTTATCTGTTCAAACAATTTTCTATATATTTTCTTTCTTTCTAGAAGTGAGTTCAGAAGATTTGGAGAGCTCTTTTCCTCACTTCCTCTGTTGGTGATGTCCACCATTTCAAAACACGAGAGTTTTTAATACTCCTATTTTAATCACTTTTGATATTTTGATAGCCTTATCCTTTAACAGGCATGTCATTTTAAAAGATCATTGCAACACATTCATCTCCTAAAGCTCTTTTGAGATTTCCCTGAACGTATAAAATGCCTGTCATCTTTTACTTCTGGGTCATTAATATATGCTGAGTGCTCATGTTATTAATGAACCTACAAAAAGGCTAAATTACAAATACAGCACATCCCAGAATCCATGGTGGTACATATTATAAACTCACCTGATTGCCTTTTTCATGTTGATTACTGGAAAATCAGTCATTTCCTGAGAGTTAATCATATGCCACAGACATTCCCATATGAGTTCCCATTATCTGGATTATTCCAATTATTTTTTGATTTATAAAACCTTATTATTACCATAATAATATTTCAGATTTGATTACTGGATAAGTTAACAAATTCATTTTTAATCACATACCTTTTTATTCTAAAGGAACTATTAGCTATTGGATGGTTAAATGTGCATTCATAGTTTATTTATCATTTTGTAACTAGTTTATATCACTAGCATGATGTCTTCAGACTTTCCCATGCTGGACTATCTGTAAATTTATTTTCTTTCAAAGACTGAATAATATTTCATTACCCATAGATAATCCATTGTATGGATTCACTTATAAAGCCACTAAAATTTTTTCCAAGTTTAGTTATTGGGTATAAAGCCTATATATATGTATGTATGTTTTCTTTGAGACTTGACTTTTATTTTTGGGGTATGTGACCAAAAGCAAAATTGCTAGGTTACATGGTGATTATATATTAACCATTTCTACAACTGAATCATTTTACAGTCTCACCAGCACTGCACAAATTTCCAGTTTTTTCATACCTTTGCCAATACTTTTTGTTTTTTTCCCAAATAGTATCTGCATTAATAGATGTGTATCTCACTGTAGTTTTTACATGCACCCAATTAATAATTAGTGATGGTTAGCATACTTTTATATGGTCACTAGCAATGTTAGATACTTACTTTGAACAATTATCTATCCTTTTCTTATTTTGATATTGTCTCTTTTGTTTAATTTTGAGTTCTTTATAGATTCTGAATGTCAAATATTAATGTAACAAATGATTTGTCAATGTGCCCACCCATTGTGGGTTGTCTTTTTACCTGTAGATGCACATGATTTCTTTTTGAAAGAAAATTATGAGGTCTATATTATCTATGTTACCTTTGGCTGCTGGCACCTCTGCTGTCACAAGTAAATTTTAGTATTTGTGAGTATGAAATTCCACCTGTAGTTACCCTGTTTTTTGATTCTGCAAGTTCCTCTGGGCCAACCACTGTCCTGCCCATTGGTACTGTGTGTAGACTAGCCATGCACACAGATGTAAACTATATTCACAGTCATGGGTGCTATAGTAACAAAAGAAAAAAATATATATATGTGTGTGTGTGTGTGTGTGTGTGTGTGTGTGTGCCATATATATATATATATATATATATATATATATATAATCTTTTATTGCAAGATTAATCTCTAGCCAATTCAAAGATGCTGTTATCTACTGGCTGCTCCATAGAGAAATCTCCAGCCACACCAGATCCTTATACATGAAGAGAAACACATTTTGGCATTTCTTTCTATTTCAGCATTTTATGAAAAGGCTGAATTTTGCAGTATACACCTTTTATTTATGACGGGTGTTCTAGTCAGCTTCAGTTGCTGGGATGAACTTCCAAACCAAACACAGTTATGGGAGGAAGGGATTTACTGAAGCTTTCCAATTGAGGGGAAGTTCTGTAAAGGCAGAAGAAGCTGGCTCACTCTCCCCAGTCCAAGGCGAGAGCAGAGCCACCACCAGCACAAGCAGTCATACTTCAGGAACCCTGGCAGGACTCGGGCACTTTGCACACCTTCAGACTGGAATTCAGATCTGCTCTCACACCTTGTGGCTGGACCCACAGTTTTACCGAGTTACAAGTGTGAATAAAACTCCTGAATCTATTGAGGGATATTCATTCAAACTACCACAATGGGTTATGTTGAACGGCTTGTCCTGCTTTCTCATCCTTCAGGCTACTTGGTTAGGTGTATCTTGTTGGGTCTGTGTGTACTTGATTCAGCACCTCTGTGGAAAATGTTTTGTATAATATTGAACTTAGATCTTTGTTCTTTGGCATTGGATGAGAAATTGAGTAGGGATGGGTAATGTATGTCTTCTAGCAGCAAGCACCAACCAGCACAAACTGATTAGAGTCTAAGAGTAGATCTATGAGGTTAGGGTCTTGTGGGTTTCCACCTCCCTCTCAACCTTTTATAAATCCCTTAAAATATTTTAGATGTTTATGAGAATAAAATTAGTTCTTATCAAGGAAAACACTTGCCCCTTTGTGAGCTAGATTAAGGATTAAATATAATGTCCACAGACTGAATATATATATATCTATCTATCTATCTATCTATCTATCTATCTATCTATCTATATATATATATATTCTAAATGTTATTAATAGACAATGTCTTCCAAATTGTCTCCCACACCCACCAGGAGTCTCCTGTTGTTATTAACACATATATTTTCACATATATTTTCCAATCAGCTTCTCTTTTTCAAAAATATTCTATTCATTTATTTCCAAGGAGAGAGAGAGAGAGAGAGAGAGAGAGACCAAGATTGTGGGTGTGCCAGGGCCTCCAGCCACTGCAGACTAACTCCAGGCACATGCGCCACCTTATGCATCTGGATTATATGGTACTGGGAAACGAGCCTGGGTCCTTAGGCTTCTCAGACAAGAGCCTTCACCACTAGGCCATCTCTGCGGCCCCACCTTCTCCTTCATGACCAGCTGTACTGTAAATTATTCTTATGTTTCTCCTCCACAGCAATATCATCATGTTGTTCAGACTCATTCTTCCAGCACAAAAATCTACTTATGTTTCCTCTTGACAAAATCTTTTTCAAGTTGTACCACATGCTATATAAATACCGTTAACTCTATATTATGACACTGGACATAGAACTGCATCATTACTCCTTCAATGTTTAACATCTGCCAAACAAACTGTATTCATCTCTTCCTAGATGGTCCAGGCTGCTCAGGTTTCTGTGTGTTTACACTTGTCTTTCTCTGTGAGCATCCTTTACTGTCTCTCTTATTAGTTGAGCTATAAATTTTCCTTGAAAATCTCAATAGAAGGACATTCTCCAAGGAGAAGATAGATACTCTACTCTGAGTGGCAGCCACGAGATTTCACTTTTGTGTTCATTCTGAATTCTTTCAGAAAGAGTGTGAATCTCCAAGGCCAGGCCCTCACTGGTATCTTATTTTTATCTCAGAGTAGGGCACTGTGTGAAGCTCAAAACAGATGGTCAAAAACGATCAGCCTTATATGTGAACCAACAAAGTGAAAGGCTTATAAATCATTTGTACTTTCTAGTGCACAATTAGATACACAGACTTGTTAAAAAAAAAGTGAAGTTGGACACCATTTACATCTTGGTAAGATTAGTAACACTGATAATAAAAATTTCCATATTTGAATTGTGCAGTGTTTGCATGGTTGTTGAAAGATATGAGAGAGCATGCTTAGACAGAGAAAATCCTTCTTTTGGAAGGAAAACACTTGAGAAATATAAAATACTTTGGGAATCTTATGATCATGAAATTCAAAGTGTGAACAATCATATAATGTTATGGAGAAACTTTAGGAAAGGGACACAGAGGCATATAATTATAAGTATGATAAAATTAGAATTCACACATATTCAAATACACAGAACATTTCATAGACCTGTTTTCATGTGTCACGTAAAACGTCCTAACAATTAGATCAAGTGAGATTTTATTTGATTCTCAACATTGTCTTACTTATATCACAAACTCCTGAAAGGCAATACATAGGTGCACAGGAACACTGTTTATCAGTTTTCATAGTTATGAAATAATAAGGTGAATTTTGATAGGTAAAGCACAGAAAAACACATACCCAAGGAAAAGCATCATAAATATGCCATGTAACAAACAAGACTATAATTTATTTGTTGGCCTGATTTAACTAGCAATGGCATAGCTCATGAAAATTAGAATCTCCTAAACTTTTTTTATAATATGTAAATTATTCATCAAAAATATATTAAGAATCAGCAACTTAAAATTTGTCATGCATTTATAAAGTTTAGTTTCCATAGTTATATGGATCATCAGACTATATTTTTTCTTTTCAATTTTTTTTTATTAACAACTTCCATGATTATAAAAAATATCCCATGGTGATGCCCGCCTTCCCCCCACTTTCCCCTTGGAAACTCTATTCTCCATTTCTCTTTTATTTTGATGTTATGATCTTTTCCTCCTATTATGATGGTCTTGTGTAGGTAGTGTCAGGCACTGTGAGGTCATGGATATACAGGCCATTTTGTGTCTGGAGGAGCATGTTGTAAGGAGTCCTACCCTTCCTTTGGCTCTTACATTCTTTCTGCCACCTCTTCCACAATAGACCCTGAGCCTTGGGAGGTGTGATGGAGATATTGCAGAACTGAGCACTCCTTTCACTTCTTTCCAGCACCATGGTGGCTTCTGAGTCATCCTAAGGTCACTGCCATCTGAAAAGAGAAGGTTCTCTACCAAAAGTGAGAGTAGAATTAATATATGGGTATGAGCATTAAGAGAAGTGATTACTGAACAGTTTGATAAGCATTACCATGCTTACATTTGGCCAGACAGCAGCAGATGTTACAGTCCTAGGGCTCATGAGTACTCCTGTTTTAAGTTTTCAGCATCAGGGATATATTCCCTCCCATGGAGTGGGCCTCCAGTCCAATTAGAAGGCAGTTGGTTTCCACCATGGCAGACATGCCAGTATTGCACCCATTGGTTCATTTGTCCTGGCTAGCCAAATATAAGGTTTGCAGTGTCTACTGTTGAGTATCTTCACTGGTGATTTCTCTTTCTCCCCTTCAACTGCATGCAGAATGGCTTCCTCCAGCTTTCTGTCAGCTAGTCTACATGGAGGAGGTTATCAGCTCAGTTCCAGCAGGATTTCTCAGTGGTCTTGCAGCCCAAGTATGTGGAATCTTCAGCAATAGGGTCTTACCATCTATTCGTGGTGGGAAACCAAGGGTCTTGGCAATTGCTTATAATGGTCTGGGGGTATCAGGGACCTCCCTGGCCAACAACTCACTGGAAGGTATTCCATCCCTGGCACTGAAAATTTTCTGGCAACAATCTACAGCTCCTGAGTATTTCATTGTCCAAAAAAGTATGTTTCCATATGATTTATTTATATCCACTTAGATTTTGATTAGCCCTCTCTCCACCTTTCCTTTACTCATCAGACTGTTTTTAAGGCTACACTTAAACAATAATCATGACAACTATTACTGTTTACACATTTACAAATTGTGTACTTAAAGAAAACTCACTTGCCTTTCATTTCTACGTGACATCTGAGAAAAGACAAAATTAAGTTTCAACTAGGAATTTGTGCCTCTTGTTAGACATAAGTAGTAATTGCAACTATCCAGTTATTTTTTTTTCTTCCTAGTCCACGCTTAAAGTGTTGTTTTCTGAAATGCATGCACTTAAAGAGAGAAGCAAGGTGTCCTTATTTTCTTTAAAACTTTTTGAATGAGTACTAAGGAAAAAATACCAACTTTAAAGAAAACTGTTACTATGTTTTATGAAAGAGTGGGAGGACTACATTTCAATACCAAAACAATGTTAATAAGCTCAATAAAAGGAAAACTTGGTTATGTTGCTAAACTTAATTTGGTGGATTAGATGAATAAAATACATATTTGACGGATGCATCATCTAAGATTTAACTATTTCTTCATGAAGAGGATCACAATTTTACAAACACACATCTGAAGTATGGTGACTTTGCACAAAAGTCATCCAACCTAGAATGCATGCAAACAGACTCGTGTTACTTGTTAAATGTCGTAGAGATTGTTACATTTGTGATTAATAGTCTCAAAAAAATGGGCATCTGAAAAGTATAAAATTATATATATACATACACTTACAAATATCAGTTCTCCTTACTATCCTGTTGTATGTTACTGATGTTATGTTTTTCATTGTAAATTCTCAGAAAATGAAAATAAATGCCACGAAAAATGATGATGACTAAATAGTTGTAAGAGATAGTAAGTTTTCATGGGAAATTCACTCACAGTAATACAAATGCATAAAAATTACATTTTATAGACTGATATGTTTGTCAAAACAAAAGCACAAAAATGTAAAATGCACTTAATATCATTCAAAATAGGATGAACATTTAGCTAGTATGCACTTACCCCTCTATGTTTAATAATTATATCTATTTATCTTGATGTTTACAATAATAAGTTTAGAACACATTATTTTGGAGTCAGTTCTGAATAAATGAACTTTGGTGTTAATTCCGTTCTTTGTTAACTTTCTAATTATTCATTATGCTGTGTGGATTATCCTCTAATGCTAGAATAAGCACTATATTCAATTCAAAAGAATAAACAAAAATTACAGACATTAGATTGCCATGCTATTTAACATTTTATTTGGAAGAATAATGAAATATAATAACTCATTGTTCCTTATAAAATGAAAGTTCTTAGAAAAAAATTTCAGAAAAATAAGAATAAACATCAATTTTCATCCTAGCAGCTGGTGATATGTTTTTTTTTTTTTTTTTGTATTTTTTTGATTTTCGAGGTAGAGTCTCACTCTAGTCCAGGCTGACCTGGAATTCACTATGTAGTCTCAAGGTGGCCTTGAACTCACTGTGATCCTCCTACCTCTGTCTCCTGAGTGCTGGGACTAAAGGCGTGCTCCACCTCAACCAGCCATGATCTGTGTTTTAATCACAAATTTTAGCCACTGAATAACGAATAAATCAGAGAAATAAAGAAAAATGTGGGTAACAATTAAGATAAACAAAATTAACAGAGACATATCAAAATGTTGTGGCAAAACATGCACAAGGGAAGTTTATAGCAAAATTAATTCAGCTGAAAAACAAGGGGGGATTAGATCAAACAGAAAATCTCTGAGTACCCATGGAAATGGTTAAAAGAGTGACAGGAAAATGTGGAGAATAGGAGGAAATCTGCAAATCGTCCATGCAAGAATACACATGAATGCTAGCACTCTGTGGTGTGTAAAACTGAACCTATGAAATAAATGTGCAAAAGGATTTCTGAGTAGTCATTTCTCAAAAATAAAAAAGGAAGAAAGACAGTCAGAAACACACATATCCAACATGTATCTGAAAAAAAAGTTTAATCTCATTCATAAAGGAAATGAAAATTTAAAACACCATTAGATCACCTCATACTTAATATAGTGACAGTTCTGAAAAATTATAACAAGCATTGAGAGTGTCTGTAAATCAGAGCATTTGCACATTATTTGTGTCAACATCACTGTGGGAAATAACATGGAACTTCCTCAACAACCTTAAAACAGAATTGCAAATCCAATAATCTCCTAAGAGGTACATATATGTCCCAAGGAAATGAAACCAGAGGGCCCAAAAGATTTATGCACAATCCTGTTTATTACAGCTCTATTCATAAGAGCCAATATATGAAATAAACCAAAGGGTCCACTTTGGGTGACTACAATAAGAAAGTCCAGTGTATATATACACAGGGAAACACTAGTTTACTTTGTAAAGAAAAAAAAAATGTCCTGTCTCTCGTAACATGGATGAACCTACAGGCATTCTGTGAAGTGAAATAAAACTGACACAGAAAGGGAAAGGTTGCATGATCTCACCTAGAGTAGAATCTAAAAATAGCTGAGCTCATAAAAACAGGGTGTAGAACGGTGGTGTCCAGAAGTTGGTAGGGAATATTATGAATGTGGTGGTCAATAAATTTTCACTTAGATCATAGGAATAATGTGAAGAGCTCAATTGTAAATTATCGTGTTTGCAGTTAATAAAAAATGTATTATAGTCCTGGAAATTGTCAAAGAATAAATTCAAAGTGTTTCATTGCGAAGAAAGGAAAATCTATGAGGCAACGGGCATTCCATAGTTTACCCTACATGTTTCACAGCAGCCTTCTGTAATTTTAATATATATTATATGTACTATATATTATGTATAATTTAAAAAATATAAGTAACTAAGTAAATAGAAAACTTTTTTATTAGTTATGCTTACAGTGTGTGTGCAGCCATGTTGGTACCATCATTAGCCTCCTCTCTGTCCTCTCCCCCTCTGAAAGGACTGTCCTTGTTGGGGGACGGGGTTCAAGCATTGTGGGGTTAGCCATCAGTAATGGGTAGAAAACTTTTACTGTTGAACATCCTTTTACCAAGGAGACATTTTTACGAATAATGAAGTTTCTGAAATTCCTTCCTGGTACTGAAAACCTAGACGTAAGCTGTGGCAGGGAAGATTATAGCCCCAAGGAGGGAAGCTGCTACTGTTCTTTGATCAAATGAATATGTCACGCTTACAAAATTGTCATCTAAATATTTATATTACTTTATTCCCTAAAATTAGTGCTATTATTGCTTTCATCAGAAAAGCTTCTTTTCTTAGATGGTCGTGATTCCTGGGGAGACTCAAAACTCACCAAAGTGCTGAGAATAAGTGACAATTGAGTGCTCAGCATTAAGTATGACATCTGTATCATACCATCGAAAGTTCAGGGAATATTGTGAAATGGATGGTGAAGAGAATGTAGGAGTCAGAGGATGGGGAATGCTATTTTCTGGACACAAAAATGGCTATTACTTCATGATCATGTTACTTCATGAACAACTTTCTCCACCTCCCAAGACCTGCACATTATTGAGGCCAACAACATTTCTTCATGGATGATGGAGGAGGGAATAAGCAAAGTTATCAAAGGACAAGACTATCGGGCAAAAAGTTCAGGTGAAGCAGATGGAGGATTGGGGACAATAGGAAGTTTTGAAAGGGGATAGCTGTGTGGCGCAATGGTTAAAGGTACTTGCTTACAAAGCCTGATGGTACTGATTGAGTTCCCCAGTACCCACATAAAGCCAAGATGCACAAAGTGGCTCATGAATTTGGAGTTTGTAGTAGCAAGAGGACCTGGCATGCCCATTCTCTCTCTGTCTCTGTGTCTCTGCTTGCAATAAATAAATAATTTAAAAGATTTTTCCAGATTTTTATTATCAACCAAATATGCTTATTTAATTAAGAGAAAGGAGCAAATATATATTTTCCTATAGTTATTTTTCAGGAATAAACATTGTTTTAACCAGCACAACAAAGAAACCCCTACAAATTTAATAAGCTTTCTGTACCTTTAAAGATTTAAGAAGATATGTAATTCTTATAATGGATTCCAATATATTCTTTTTGAGGACCAATTTCCCTTTTAAGTTGAGAAGCCATTAAGAGGATCTAACAATGTCAATTCTAATCAGAAATTTTTGTAAGTATACATGACTTTTGAAACTGGTTAGGTGAGGAGACAGAAACATCTCCATTTACAGTTAAAATAAATTTCTATCTCTAAATGTCAATTAGCAAGGCCCCATTGATTCAGCAATTCATTCTTTAATGAAATCACAAATTTTTTTTTAGAGTGACTCTGCACATGTCCCCAGAGGGCAGCAAATGTGTCATGAGATGCATCTTGGAAGCTGGCCATGGCCCACCTGTGGTGGTGGGGTTTTGATTCCCGGGCTCAGCAGTGGACAGGTGCAGGTGGGGACTCACGGGCATCTGGCTTACACATTATGTGCTGTGTACATCTGGAGCAATGTCAAAGTCGTAATTAATACACAGACATATTCTTCTACTATAGTTTGTACTCTCCAAATTTCCAGAGCAGAGCACATCATCATTTTCTTCCCAAACTTAGCTCTTCAGGACTGCAAAAACTGCTGACATATAGAACTGTTAACAATAGCTGGTCTCCTTTCGGCTGTATGGAAATCCAATAAAAAAATAAATATTTCACTTTAAAGAATTGTATATGACTTATTTTAGAAATGTAAATTCTAAGAACATTTCATAGATTTAAGATAATACTGTTGGGAAAAAATCCTAAGAGCCCAGAGTTCCTAAAAATAATTCAATGAGACCCAATATAGACTCATTTTCTTTTTGGTCCTTTTAATTTTTTTTTCCTCAATATTTTCTTGTGGCACTCAAATTGAACCCAAGGCTTCCTGGTAGGTAAGTACAAAATTGCACTCATAGTTCTAAGAAGTTTCTTGTACAATACATGTATTTTATTTTGTTATATTTGTTTTTGTGGGTTTTTTTTTTTTTTCGAGGTAGGGTCTCACTCTTGCCCAGGCTGACCTGGAATTCACTATGGAGTCTCAGGGTGGGTTCGAACTCATGGCAATCCTCCTGCCTCTACCTCCCAAGTGCTGGGATTGTATGTAAGCATGTCTATTCATATGTGTGGCTGTGTATGATGGAAAGGCAAACTTGACATTGGGGATGCTTTCTATGTCTTGTAAGTTGTACAGTACTTATAGGAAGTGGATGCTTTGACATATTTATTTATTATGCATCTATATACTTTTATCTTCATTGAATTTTCTGTCCACAAAAAACACATATGTGCACAGAACAGATAACATAAATATAAACTTAAATATATTCATTGTATGTTTGAAATGAAATACAAAAATAATTAATAAATGTATTAGAGCCATATTTATAAATCTTATTAATTTTTAAGGTTAAAACTTAAAGTTATAATAAAGATAAGATATGAAACTAAACTTAAAAACTACACAGCCATAAAATGGAATGAAACAAAACTGCTAATAGAAAAAAGGTGACTAAAATGATCACATGTTATTGAGGATAACCTGTTAGTAAAGTGATAGCCTTATGACACAAAGTAAAAACTGAGATCATTAGGAGCAGAAAATTGTGAAGAATTTAAATGAATTTCTGATTTCCAATTACTCTTTTCTGAACCACTAGTCTCATAAAATAATCCAGATTCCAAGTTGTAACTTAATACCGAGAAGCCAGATGCTCTGTTCACCTGGGAAGCAGCAGTCTGAGGGATGACCAGACCGTGGTCAGAATGAAGAGAAGCCAGCCAATGGAAACATCTCTGCACACCTCCACGAGATTCAGTTCATGACTCAAGAGGGCTCGTTGTTCCTTCATGCACCAGCCAACTCGGAGAAACGTTGGTTCCAGACAAGTGGGACACGCCCCTCCTTCGTGTAGTAGCCTTCCTGAAACAGGCTTTCAGCATTTTAGAGGAGAGCTCACCCCAAGGTCCAGCATGAAGGACTCTGCCCATTGCACCCTCTCATGTTGACATGTCCACCCCAACAATGCCTGACCTCACACTGAACTTGAGAAGGGAGAAAGGATCCAGGTGACGGAACAAAAGTCTCTGGAGAGTTGTCCCTATATAGCAAGCATGATCGGATGGAATGGAACAGATACCAGACGAAGATACTACAAAAAGAAAGGAAGAAAGAGGAGCAAGGGATTAGAGGAAGGGGTACTGTAAAATTTGCTGCAAAATAGACTATAGCCGTTAGAACAGAAGACGGCTTATTTGTGCTATGCATTCTGTAAACATAAGGTACAAATAAAGGGCAGGGACAATACAGGGGAAAGATACAATGAGCAAAGGCATGATGGATTAAAGTCAAAGGGGAGAATGTAAACTGCACCAGTACACATACTGTTTGTGAAGATACATCAGCAGAAAGAAAAGAAAAATAGTTCAAATGTGAATGACAAAATAACTCAGTTCAGAAAAATGATAAAACCAGAACTGAGAACTGGATGTGATCATGAGAAAGACACAGTTGATATAAAACATACACAAATATAAGGAGATGGTGCAGAGATGTGTGCTGCACTAGGTAACATACTGTAGGAAGAAGAAAGAATTCTCCCTATACCTAGGGCCAAAACCAGCTGTTGAGACAGAGGGCATAGGAATGACACACCTGACTCCTGAGCTAAGAGATGAAATTGCAGAGGAAAAAAAAAACTATACTATGTTATTTAGAGGGGAAGAAATCAGATTCTGAAGTCTTAATACAAAATGAAAGCTACTGGACTACACAAAGCATTCTCAAGAATGATTATCTGTAAGCCAATTAAAGTAAGAAGCCCATTATGAAATAAAACCAATGAGTAGTCAAAATAAGCAAGTCACGAAAAGATATGTAGTAAAAGGACTGATGCTGAATTAGCTAAATGATACATCTGAAGGAGATACGAGTGTCATAAAGCATGGTAAGAAAGAACTTATTCTAAGCAGAAACAGCAAGCAATGGGGCATTGGGAGAGACAGAAAGGAAAGTTTGACTACTGAAATTTTACTCACACAGCATAGGGTCAATGCTACGGTGGTTAGAACATAATCATTTGAATTGCATAAAACCATAATGACCTCAAACTCACTGTAGATATCAACATCGCTTTCCTCAAGCTTAAAGAGACCTGTGGTGAAGTAACATATCAAGTTCAAGAATCAATACCATAATATCTTAAATTCAATTAAAAGTGAATTCAATATATTTAAACATATTTAATATAATTTTGCTGTTTTGCAATAATTTCTGTCTCAGCCTCCTCATTTATTGTAAGCATGTGTTCCTAACCAAATCTCAGCATTTATCGGGGAGCAGATGTCAAGATGGAACTCAGAGCCAGGTGAGAAGGATTTGTCACTGTCCCCCTTTCCTTTGTAGCTTGATATTATAAACAGCTTGTATTATTTTGGTAAGCCAATTCACTCTTTCCAAAATGCACTAAAAACCCACGGTAAAAGACACAAGCACAAGGATGGAAGTAGAACACTAAATAATGAAAGAAAAAGGAGTGTGAGACAGGGGGCTGGGGCTCAGATCTCAGTGATAACGGAATAAATTCATGCATGTGAGAAGCAGGACTCCATGTGCTTCTGCTTCCAAAAGACCTTTAAGGGAAGAATTGATAACAAATGATGTCAACGATGAAATCAAGTGAGTGCTAGTGCGCGAAAGGTACAACCACCAGAGGGCTAACTGGAATTTCGAGTTCTCCAATGTGCGGTCAGTCGTGTGTGTGTGTGTGTGTGTGTGTGTGTGTGTGTGCATGGGGGTACATGTGGAGGCCAGGTGCCAATATCAGTGTCTTCCTCAGCTGCTCGTCTCCTAATTTTTGAGACTTAGTTTCTTGTTGAATCAACAACTCACTAAATTGGCTACAGTAGCTAGCCAGAAAATCCTGGGTACAGTCTTGTGCCTGCATCTGCAGCACTGCGACTGCAGGCCTGTGCCACCAGGCTCAGCATTGTCCCCGGCTACTCTGTGGGTTCTCGTTCAAGTCCTTGTGCCTTCATGGCTAACATTTTAGTCCCTGTAACATTCCTGTAGCCCTGAGGTTCATTTTTAGTTTTAAAATATTTTGTTTATTTATTTATTTATTGAAGAGAGAGAAAAAGAGGCAGATAGAGAGAGAAAGAGAGAAGATAGGTGTACCAGGGCCTCTAGTCATGACTAATGAACTCCAGACACATGAGCCACCTTGTGTATCTGGCTTTATTTGCATACTGGGGAATTGGATTCTTTGGCTTTGCAAGCAAGTGCCTTCAATGCTAAGCCATTTCTACAGCTCAATTTTTAAGTTTTTTTCAGAAACAATCTGGAATGAAGGTTAAATAGAGACAAATGAATGCAAGAAGAGACCTATCTTTGCATTGCTCATAGTACAAAAATGTAGGTGCCATCTTTTATCTCCCAAATAAGCATTTTAACTAGGCAGCATTAGACAGTTATGATTGACTACCATACAGGTATTATATTCACTGTCTCCATAAGCTTGGAAGGAGAAAAAAACTTGCAATGTATGTTTAATTTGAATGGAAATGTATGTTTAATTTGAATGTTCAGCATAATTAAAAAATATTTTGAAAAATATTGATTAAATGTATGTGTGCATATAAAATTGTTTAAATCCTATCATTTTAATTGCTTATTCTGGATCACATTTAATGAAGTGTGAAGTTTTGTACTTGCCACAATAATAAAATATTGAATGTAATATTTTATAATTTTCCAGAATTTTATCATGGTTAACTGTACCATTATAGTAATTAATGATTAAAAGGAACATCTAGAAAAAATCTGATGTATTCTATTACTTTGAAATAACATGTGAATACTTACATGGTGATGAAATATTTTTTCAATAGCAATAGATTTCTTATGAGGTAAGACACTCTGTGCATTGAAATAGTATGTTCCTTATAATTAGTTAGGTAATCTATGGTGTACATGGTGTAACACTGTAACTTTTCAGTACTTGTTAACTTTTAGATTTAGATACTATGTTCCAGTTATAATTTCAACATTTTTATTAAATACAATAATAATTGAAGATTACAAACTTGATAGAGTTGGAATTTTGATTTTTTGAATCATTTGAATGTGTTTATTTCAAAGCAAAACTAAGTTCAAGCTTAATAAACTCACTTGAGTTGTTAAACTATCATACAGTCAAAATGTCCTGCTTTTCATTTTCATTTCAGTGAAACTGTAAAATTCCTAGCATTTTCATTTATAAAGTGGTTATTATACTTCTTTTTACCCACCTGCCTTGAGGGGTGCTGTGGGATTAACGAGATCACTCCTGAGCTCCTCAGAGTGGAGATATGCAAGGTTATTATTACCTTCCATTCATACATTAGCTTGCTCACTCCCAGGACCTGAAGGCAGAATCAAAAGGAAACAAGTGCTCATCCACAGTAAGAAACAGTTAATGAGATTTTCTCACTCTTTTCCATGGTTAATGCCTAAGCTTCTCAGAGCATGATATATTACATTCATTCCAGAGACTATCTTTACATACCCATTTGATATCCTTTTGTACAAATCTGGTTGCTGTGGGTTAAATTTAATGCGAAATCAGATGTACATTATTTTCATTGACTTGAAATGAAGTTCACTACTTTTAGGTGGATTAATGTATATTCAAATGTATTAAATTGAGGTCTAATATTACACTATTAAATTAATAAGTAGCAATATAGATACAAGCAACTCAAGTAAACTATGAGTTCAATGTTTTGTTTTCTGGAATTATCATTGCTCCTCTTTCATGGTTGTCTGTTAATTTTGTATGTTCAATCACTCTTAACTGCAATGGAGTTATGTTTCAGCTTTGAGAACTGAAATAGTCTTTCTTGTAAATTCAAAGAAAGTCCTAAACTGTGTATTGAAGCTAAACTATAAGTTTTTCCAAGTGCTGATCATCATTTCACGAGTTCAGACAGCATCTCCCCAAACTGTGGCATCATGCACTGCACTTCAAAAGGAAAATACTTTTCAACTCCTCTTACTTCATTCACCAGATTGTCAGAAACTTTCTTAATTTGTTAGGATGAATGTTTTTCAGTACATAATTATTGCACATACTAAATTTATCAAGAAAATATGGAAGGCATCTGGGTGAATTTTAATTTTATTGTCTTCTTAAAAGACTTATGTATTGTACTTACAAATAGTACTAACATAAAACACAGGTAATTTCTAGCTTCTTGACTGAAACTTCAGACTATTTCTTGAACTTTTCCATGCATTCTCTTCTGACCAGATCCAAGTTTAAATTCTGATACTTTTCGTTAAAACGATCTTCAGCACAGCTGAATATTTCACAAGTTGTCTCAGGTATTATTCTCCAGTTACCTAAGTATAACAAGTGACAAAAGAATCTTAGAGCATCATTTAAACCCTTACTTTCTGTTTTAAATATTATGTAAATAAGTTCAATGCTTATAAGTTGCTGAAAAATTGCTGCACTGTTTATCTAGACCTTTGAATTTGAGTTTGTGTCAACACGTCTTTTACAAGTAGCGCAAACACAAATAAATATGGCAATAACATCATCATATTAATATTTTTCAATGACTTTAAATATTTCATATTTTTATCTGTACTGTTATATTTGAACTGCTTTATTTTTGTAGCCTACTTATTTTAAATATTTTAATTCTGAAAAAGCTTACATTTAAAGAGTATAGAAGAAAAAATGCAGGTATAGTTCCTAAACAAGTCACAGTTTAGCTACTGTGCATTTCTCTGTGCATATGCACACACACTTGTCAGCAGGTTACATTTTGTAGCAATAAGGACTTCCTCCTACATAGCTAGATTACTGCTACTGACACTGCTCTCACTGCTAGCCTGACATGGCAACAGACACTGTGGTCACTCGAGACTCATATAAACAGCGATCCAGAGTCTACAGAGAAAGCAACATTAAGTCAGATGTCTATCTTGCCCTCCAAGGCTCAGGGAGCATCGAGGAAGGTGGGGACAGAAAGATTGTAAGAGCCTCAGGGTGGGTGGGAGTAGCCTAAAACACCTTGTTTTCCCATCCCTGTGGCCAGTGACTGAGGCCTCCTGGTCCCCACAATGAATAACAGTAACCCACAGAGGATCCCCACTGAAATTGAGGTGGGGAGAGGGGATCTATGTGTGCAAACTTTCTATAAACACCCAATAAAAAAATGAAAAATATTTTGTCATGTATAATCTGGCTACATATCCTCTAGATTATCTCAAAATATTTTTGGAAATCCTATCTTTATATAGATCTAATCAAGCTTTTCATGTTATATACAAATATAACAAACCAAAAAGGAAAGTGTCCAGATTTATCTAAAATCACAAATTTTAGATAAATCTCGACACTTTCCTTTTTGGCTTCCCTATGATGAATTCTTTAAACAACTTTTCATGTAACATGTCCCCATGCAATGTAAACCCCTGAGTTCTGTGTTGAGCTGGATTTCTTCTTATGACAGACGTGCTCAATGCTGAGGGGAAGTGAGAGTGGGCTGGAGGCATTATCTCATTCTAGCGACTTCCTTTCATCAGTGAGATGAAACTGGATTGCTTGGCTAAGGCAATATCATGGATCCAGCCATCAAAAGGTGACATCTGCCCTTTCCCCTTTCCAATTAGTGAGCCATCTCTGGGGTGACAATTTTAGATCGTGTGAATGTCTGAGATCATGCAATTGCTTTTCAGCCAATGACTAATACCAGTGGGTAATCTTATAGGATTGACTGTGATATTCAGCTGCGAACAGACTGGAATTCTAATTCTGATTTTCTCTATTATGTTGTATGCAGTCTTCTGTTTCTCTCTCTTTTTGCATGAACATTAAAAGATAGGATAGACATTTGAAATTGTCTGTAATTCAGTGTCCTACACTCTAATATTTAAGTATTAGTACATTCCCAAATGACTGCAATTTTGTAAGTGCCAAAGCCTAGACGTTAGTATCTGTTTTGCATTGGCTATGATTCTGGGTGTTAATTATATATTTTAATGGATTTGTCTTTATTTAACAGATTTGTAAAAGTTATTATTTTTCACATTATTACTATTAATTGAACTATGGTATTATTAAAATACAATTGCCATCTGTAAAGAAATATGTGTTTTCCCACTTTCAGATTTTAATTCTCAACCTTCAGATATAATTTCCATCCAATATTTATGTCACCGACAACTAACACATTTTAATTACCAAAAGTTCTCTTTAGGGGCCTGGAGATATAATTCAGGGGATAAAGTGCTTGCCACTTAAGCATGAGTATCTGGGTTTGGACCTCCTGAACCCACTGAAAGCCGGATGTTGTAGCAGGTGTTGGTATACCATGACTACTGTCATAGCAGACGTGAGGGATCCTGCTTCAACCAAGACAGAAGTGAGGAGCAACACCTGAAAGTTACCCTCTGACATCCGTATGTGTGCATGGTAGGCACATGCTGTTACTCACTCACTCACAGGAACACAGGTGCTAACATCATGCATTCACATGCACACACTTTCTGTTCTTGAAAAAGGATCAATTTTTTGCTTTATTTTAAAATGTCTTATTATGTACTGTGAATGTTGTGTTGGACAGTGGCCTTGTGGTATGTTTTTCATAAAATTCCTTTTAATTTTGATTGAATAGTATGAGAAATTCATGTATGTCATGGTACACGGGATGCTGATAAACTATTTAAAGACTTTACTATTATTTTAAAATTAATTTTGTTGAGATAGAATTTAAACAAAACAGAACGTGTCCATTTATAAGGCACCTTTAGAAACTTTGACAGTTATATGTGTATATTCATCACTCAAGTTATATCTAAAAAATACTCTATCACCCAAAGTAGTATGTTGGTGTCGCTATGCAATTGTCCTACCTAACAACAAGCAATCCCTACTCTGCTAGGTGTCACAAAATAATAGTTTTGCTATTCTAGAACATGTAGTTGATAAGGGCAGCAACTGTTTGGTCCCATATCATTGCTGAGAATTCCAGTATTAGTGTATATCACACCTTGTTATCATCCATAATGAAAATTAAAGTTATGACTAATATTTGGCTGCTATTAATATTTTTGTACTTTTCTGAAAAGTACAATACTCTTTTTATCTTTTTTCTTTATTGAAAAAACACCAAATCTAACACTACCGGGTATAATGTTAAGTGGATGTTTACTTTTATAAGTAAGTTTTCTAAAGTACTGGTATAATTTCCCAGTTTGTGTGGGTGGTACAATTGGTAGAATGTAATACACACACGCACAAATGCACACACACACACACGCACACACACACTTGATGTACTATCTATGTTTTGAGCAGAGACATACCTATGGAAAGCTATGTTGCTGTGGTTTCAACTATGTATGACTAACAATGTTTATATATGCTTATTGGATTTTTAAAATCTTATTCCATAAAGTCATCATTTGAGTCTTTTTACAACATGCAATTGCATTGTTTATTGATAATAACACACTAGGGCTTTGTTTCAATATACTCTAGATACCAAACCTTTGCTTATTGCTTGAATCACAATTTTTTGAGCCTTCATCTAATCTTTTCTTAAATTTTTTTGTTTATTTTTATTTATTTATTTAAGAGTGACAGACAGAGAGAGAAAGGTAGAGAGAGACAGAGAGAGAGAGAGAGAGAGAGAGAGAGAGAGAGAGAGAATGGGTGCGCCTGGGCCTACAGCCACTGCAAACAAACTCCAGATGCATGCGCCCTCTTGTGGATCTGGCTAACCTGTATCCTGGGGAATCGAGCTTTGAACCAGGGTCCTTACACTTCACAGGCAAGCGCTTAACTCCCTCCCTATCTAATCTTTTTATTTAACCAGTCTGCTGCACTGCAGAAGTCTGTAGTTTAGCAATGACCTCAGCAAATCTTGTGTATTTTAAGCTTCTGGATAGGATATCATGGCTTCTTCCTGTTCACAATGCATTCTCCTTTTTCCTGGTGTTGTTTCGACTTTGGGTTTATGGAGTATTTTAAGTTTTTTTAAAATTTTTATTTTTTTTTCTTTTACATAGGATAAATAGAAACCAAGTTTGATTTTTTTTTTAATCCACTTGCTAGTCTTGGCTTACCTCTTCTCTTTTAGGAACTAGTATGTGGGTGGACAGGAGCCTGAAATCTTTGCCTCTGACCCTGGACAGAAAGAGGGGGATCAGTGGTGTTTTAGGTCATACCTCCCTGGGATGTCACTCAAGCTGATCTTCACATGTTGGGCTCAACTGGCCTTCCTACCTCAATGTGCCTGGATTCACAACTTGATTTATTGCTTGGCACATAGCATCTAAAGATTCTTTATCATACCCCAAATCATCATTATACCTTTCCTGCTTAAGCTTATTTAATCCACTAGACTGTATTTCTTTACTATAATGAATTAAAATTTATCTCTTCTCATAAGTTTTTGCACAGCCATTTATTAAATAATCTGTCATTTTCCCATCAATTTGCAATTAATATATCATAAATCAATCTTCAACATATATTGATCAGTCTATGGTCTCTTACCCTATTCTGGTAATATATTTTTCCAGCTCTCCTGCCAATTCTACAGTATCTGAACTATTTTATAGTAGGAGTTGGTACTTGGAAGGACAGCTCTCACCAAACTGTCAACATCTTTCTCTCCCTTCCCCCTCTATCTTCTTCTCGTCTTTTCCTGCATCACACTCCACTTCTATTTTCTTACCATTACTTGGCTTGATTGGAGCTGACATTACATAGCAGGAGCCTTTTTGTTCCTGGGGTAACACATCCCAACAGAAGCAGCTTATGGAAGGAAAGGGATTATTTCTGGTCTACAGTTTTGAGGGCAACTTTCATCGTGGGGAGACAGTATGGCAGGAACACATAGCCAGGCATCACATCTTCACAACAGCAGGGTAGAAGTAGAGAGAGAGAATTCACTGTTGAGACCAGGACTGGGCTATAACACCCCAAGGCCCATCCCAAGCAACACACCTTCCTCCATCAAGGGTTTACTTCCAAAAGGCTCCATCATTTGGGGATTGAGTATGAGGCTTAATTACAAACATCTGAGGTGATGGAGGATAGTATTTTTCATTCAACCCACACATTTTGTTGGTATTGGTTTTATTAATTTATTTTGCTGCTTTGCTTATCAACCTTTAATTTTTTTTTTTTTTTGTTATTCCACACTTTATTCAGGTTTGTCTTTCTAACTATTTCCTAACTTTATAATTTAGATGCAAAGCCCATCAAGTTTGAAGTTGGCCTTACTTTACGACGGATCAATTTGTGTTTTGTAGGAACTGTTTAAACTCAACTCTAAATTCCATTATAATACACTTTAAGTATTTTTCAATGGCCATCATAATTTCCTTCATTCTCTTGGTTTGCAGACATAACAAGTGGCCATCACTGTGTGTTGCAGGGCTGTTCCATGTGAGAGTCAAGCTTGTGTGTCCTCCTTGGAAGCAGCTGTCTTCACATACTCATTAGGCTAGGCTTTTTGCTGCCTTGTCAGGAATAAAAATATGTAAATCTATCCTCTTTCCCTAGTGAAGTCCCAGAGCAACTTTGTCTTACCAATGGTGCTGAGCGATCACGGAGGTACCGGGGGTCTTGAAGGAGGATGGGCTCTGGGAGAGCCTCGGCAGGCGCTAGCTGTGTGGTCACCCTCCTCCTACGTGATATCCGTTTGGAAGTCAGTTCTCCCTGACATGTCAGGCAGAGGCTTCTCAGTGGTTTCTGACAGCATGAGTCTAAAGTACCTTCTTTGCCATCTGTAAGTCTGTGTCTTTTTCTACATGGACTGGTGCCAAGGCTGGATCAAGCAGAGCAGGGCTGGATGGCTCATTGAGAATATTTTTCATTAGTGAGCTAGACTTGCTATCAGAGAAGACCTAATACTCCTAGAGGTAGTGTTGCTCTTTTGCCTCCTTCTTCCATATTATGTAGAATTAATTTTGTCCGTGGTACCTTTCTAGTTATAGTGAATTAAAAATAATATTAAATGACCAAGTTAAGGTTGTCATATGATTTGTGTCTCATGGGAACCATGGCTAATTTAATAGAGCTACTCTAATGTGTAATATATTTATAGTCTACTTCCTCTCTCATGAAAAAGTAGATTACAATGTCTCAGTCCAGTGACAGTTTTGAACTATTTCTACAATACTTCCAATTTTTGATAGAAATATTTTTATAATAATATTGAAAATATATACATTTAAATTTTTCTTCTTCTAAATAATGGTTTTTTTTTCTCATTATACAGTTGCTTTTATGTCTGAATTCCCTGTAATTTGCTTTGAACGTAGTACTGTCAACTGACATTTCTTTATCTCTCACATCATTGAAATATTTTTCCATAATTTATCATGAAACCATTCATTGCTTTGATACTTCAGAAGATTTCATCTGCTAAATCAAATTTTTACCTATTTTTTTTATCATACCCTCTTCTATTAATTTGAAATTTTTACTCATGTTTTCTAATTCTCATCAGCCCTAGAAGTTAAACGATATGCACAATAATGTAACCTAAAATTAAATTTATCCTGCTTTAAAATACTAAAATAATAAAATGATCTGTTTTAAGTGATTTTTTTAAAATTATGAGCTATTTATGAGCAGTTTGATTTATACTATTATTATTTTACAGGTGCAAATTATACCTTGTAATTATTATTTTTTTAATATTTTATTTATTTGTTTATTTATTTATAAGAGAGAGGGAGAAAAATAGAGAGAGAGGGGGGAGAGAGAGAGAGAGAATGGGCATACCTGGGCCTCTAGCTTACTTGAGTACTGAGGAATTGAACCTGGATCCTTAGATTTTGTAAGAAAGTGCCTTAACCACTAAGCTGTTTCTCCAGCTCCCCTGTCTGCACGTGAGCCTGTAGGCCTATCTTCCTCTTCGCCAAGCTGCTGTAGAGTTTTGAAGTGTAAGGAAGTATAGTTTGAGGACACACATTCCTACTACGTATGTCTTTATGTTATGCTCACCCCACCTCCATTTTGGTCTTCACTCACAATATGGTCTGGGTTGTAAAGAACATTTTTCTGTATAATTTACAGCACTTTTATAAAGATACTTTCTTCAACCTCAGTGAGCAAAAATGTTCCCGAGATTCTTTTGAATAATAAATATGAAATGATAGTGATTTTAGACTCATTTAAGTTTCCAAGTGCTGTAAAGAAAACTGTGAAATTCAAAATGAAGAAGTCAAATATTCAGTTCTTCTGAATGTAGTAATTTCTCACCTTTCACTTACTGGAAAAGCTTCCTGTGATTTTAGGTTTCTGCTAAAGGACATGTCTTTCAGTTACAAACTTTCACACCTACAATATAATCCAGACGGAGAATTTACACTCCTTGAGCACTGCAGACCACTCTGATGCTATACGGTGAAGGTATTCCACATGGAAGGTATTCAGGATGGCAGAGAGCCTGCTATGAGCTCCACAATTTAACAGAATTCTTTTCTCCAAGTCACCTTTATTTATCCTGAGGCAGAGGAGGCCAGCCCCAGAGCTGGTTCATTTGTTTTCCACGAAACTTACAACATCCCATGCTTCTCATTTCCATTTGGAAGGGACGCTTGTAGAATGTGGAGCCTTTTGATTGCAAAGAATTTATGAAGTTCACTAGATACAAAAGTAAAAGGAATTATAAATTCGACACAACCTAGGGTTTTCATTTGAAATTTTGCTTCCACAACTAATCCCACTTTTCTTTCATTAGGAACAAGATTTGAATCTGCTATTTTCTACTGCTCAAATTGATTTATGGCTTGAGCAATTTTAATGAAATATTATAGTTTGTATGTTGAAAGCAAGTCTTTAAATTAGCTTTTTTGTTCAAAATAGACATATTAAGAAGTATATACTTATTTTCCTTTCATGTATAATTTTGTTTGTAGTGTCTTTTATTGAGAAACTATTGTTTATTTTGCTCAACATATTGGAAACAATTTGAATGGAGCTTAATTATGTAGTGTTAAAAGAATCACAATTAGGGGGCATGGTTAATAATCAAAATCAATCAGAAAGTATTTTCAATGACTAACTGCCTCCTTATGAAATTAGATAATAAGTGCAATTAAAGTGCTGGTTTATAAAGACAGCTCTACCAGACATGAGTGTGATGAATGGATTGGATTACATAATTTCAGATCACCATTTCCAAAGGATTCTTCCCACCTTGTCCAATAATTCTGGTCCTATAGGAAGGTTCTGCTCTCGAAGGAATTTCAAGCCTGGTCCCATACAGCCTATCTCAAAATTTTAACACCAAAGATGCTTGTTAAAATAAATTTATTGAAAGAGAGGAACAATTAGAAGTGGAGAAGCATATGGAGTAGTAATCCAGTAGCTTCTTTCAGAAATGGAAAGAAGACAAAAAAAAAAGAAAGTTAAGAATTTGTGGGTAGTGTTAAATCATATAATGTCTGCTTATTAAAAAAATTAAGATAAGAAAAGGGAAGAGCTAAGAGAAAAATCCACAACTAGAAAGGTAAAAACTTACTGAGTTAAACAAAGATTGTTTTTCATGCAAGTGTTCAAATGACATGTCTAGAATGATAGCTGAATTGAGAGATTCCTTGACTGGATGATGGATAAATGAATGCTACTATGTAGCACTAATTTTCATTTTAAAATTTAAATATGCTTTGCGTCCTTTTGAATTGACTACAGCACCCTGGGCCTTTAGGCAGATGGTCTGGAGCTGTGATCTTGTATAAAGGCAAGTTAAATAATCTAGATTTAACATATGGATTAGTTGAAAATATTTTAAAAATTATTTTCAGTTTTATTTATTTATTTGAGAGGGAAAAAGAGGCAGAGAGACAGAAGGCATGAGAGAGAGAGAGAGAGAGAGAGAGAGAGAGAGAGGGCATGCCAGAGCCTCCAGATACTGCAAACAAACTCCAGACACACGCACCACCTGGCTTATGTGTGTCCTGGGTCCTTTGGCTTTGCAGGCAAGCACCTTAACTGCTAAGCCATCCCTCCAGGCCAGGAGAAAACTTTTAAGAGAAAAAGCCATTGTCAGTTTAGCACAGTAGACAAGTCATTTAACAATGCCTTAATCAATGAGTGGAACACATCTCAGCTCTATAACAATATCCATTTCTGATATCTTCAAAGGGTAGTATAATAAACATACTGGGACATCCATAGCTTTCTTCAACACTATAACTCGCTTTACTTATGTTATGGTAATAATACAGAACTTGTTAGTAGGCATACAAATAATCTCACAATAAAGATCAAAACAGAAATAGTCCTCCAGATTCTAAACATTCAGGCATAACAACTACCCCTTTAAAGAAGTCCATCAAGTGAGAGTTCTCTCAAAGATTATTTGTTAACTGATAAGACAGAATCGAATTGAAAATCTGAGTGGGGTACTGGGGAATCTGGCAGTGAAAGGATGTGTGTGGGATTTTCCTTACTCTTCCCTTTTGAGCCTGTATAGAGGAGAGGGCAACTCCCCCTCACCGGGAAGCAGAGAGGGTGTGGACAGGATATAGCTCTTTGGTGAAGTCTAACCCTTCACCCTCTTTCCACATACAGTTTTACTGGGATTCAGTCTGGCTCTTCACTTACAGATTGTTTCATATCTCAAGATCAGTAAAGGAGACATCCTTACGGCAAAAATAGGTGAGTGACTCCTACCATTGAGACAGTTGCTTCTGAGGATCACTCTTCGAGGTTTTTCTGTTTTCTGTGTATTTCTTCAGGACTAGTGTGGGTGATGCATCCGTGCCCACAGTTTGTAGAAGAGACAATAGCATCCATTTTAGCCAAACACAGACTTGAATAGTGGCACAGAACTACATGACACTTAACAGCCCACATATTTACAATATGGAAATTTCTTTTAAAAAATGTCTTTTTCGGGGCTGGAGAGATGGCTTAGCGGTTAAGCGCTTGCCTATGAAGCCTAAGGACCCCGGTTCAAGGCTCAATTCCCCAGGACCCACGTTAGCCAGATGCACAAGGGGGCGCACGCATCTGGAGTTCGTTTACAGAGGCAGGAAGCTCTGGCGCGCCCATTCTCTCTCTCTCTCTCTCTCTCTCTCTCTCTCTCTCTCTCTCTCGGCCTCCTTCTCTCTGTCACTCTCAAATAAATAAATGAACAAAAAAAAATTTAAAAAAAAAAAAGTCTTTTTCTGTGCTAAAGTGTGTTCTCTCCCCTCATCAATGCTTTCTGAGTGTTTCCAGATTCTTAGTGCCTTAACCAGAGAGCTAGAGAAGATACACACACAAAGTAAAGGAGAAAGAAACTTTATTAAGAGTAAAGAGTAAACTGCCTAGAGAGGCAGTAGGTCACTTCAGGAAGTGGACTAGAGCTTTTTTGTAAGAAGTGTCCTGGAAACTGGACAAGGGGGCACGAAAGCCAGGTGTGGTGGTGCACACCCTTAATCCCAGCACACGGGAGGCAGAGGTATGAGGATCACCGTGAGTTCAAGGCCACCCTAAGACTAAATAGTGAATTCCAAGTCAGCCTGGGCTACAGTGAAACCCTACCTTGAAACAACAGCAACAACAACAAAAAGAAAATAAAAAAAGAAAAAAAGAAAAAAGAAGTGTCCTGGAAGGAGGGGACTGTTCCTAGGTCACTAGTCTGCGTAGTGCGCTGGCTTGATGGACAAGTTACATAACCTTTTCCTCTACCCAGCATATCCCTTCTATAATGCATCTGATTTTAATCATACTATACCCATTTTACAAAACATATGCATAAGATATTACATAAGGGATTCTCTTAAAAGCTCAGTTAGGAGGCATAGTTTGCCTTACTGTATGTGCACACAAAACCAGTCCAGGTCGCATGACCCTCACATGTTCAAATACCGGATATACTGACAAACATATTTGCAGAGAAACCAACCACAAAAAATGGTAAGTAGGTGAGATGAAACCCATTCCATTGTTTGGAGGGGGTATACCTGTAGCTCGGGGCTAATGGGGGAGGGAATGTCCCAGGTTCCCAACAGGTTGCCAAGTGCATTGTTTCAGAAAGGGGAAGGTTATTGTCCAAACCAAGTGGAGTCCTGAGCAGCTCAGCTTTTACTATGCTTGCCTTCCACACCTCTATAAACTGTGGATGTCACCCACACCTGTCCTGAAGAAATACAAATAGAGCAGAAATGTGGAAACGCGATCTCTAGGAGCCCCTGCCTTGATAACAGTTCTTACAGATACTGCTCACTTATTTTTGCCACTGGGATGTCTGTAGTGATATTCAGATATAGACATAATCAAGTTTTGGTAAAGTCAGTTTGAGGAAAATATTTTTTTACAAAATATTTTATTTATTTGTGTGAGAGAGAGAGGAGAGAGAGAGAGAGAGAGAGAGAGAGAGAGAGAGAGAAGGAGGGAGAGAATGGGTACACCAGGGCCTCTAGCCACTGGAAATGAACTCCAGATGCATGCGCCACCTTGTGCATCTGGCTTTATGTGGGTCCTGGAGAATCAAACTTGGGTACTTTGGATTTGCAGGCAAGTGCCTTAACAGCTAAGCCATTTCTTCAGCTCAGTTTGAGGAGAATATTAGAGCCCCACGGTAGATATTCAGCAAGAAGAGGCAGAAAGACTTCATTCTGTATTTTTACTCTTTCAGCCGCACCCGCAGCTGAGCATGGGAAGGTCTTGGATCTGGCAGCAGCGTCCTCCAGGGCCAGACATAGGCCAAGTAGAATTTTAAGCAGTGCACATATGAAGAAGCAATGCTACTTTCCACCTAGACCAGATGAAGCTAGTTTGAGAAAATAATCATCACGTAAACGAGAATAACTTTGGAGCCAGTGTGGCTGACATGAGGGCTTCTATAATGTTGAGGGTCATAATGTTTGCAGCTGAATTTTCAGGGTCAAGGCACCAGGTTGTGAAATAGCTTTAGAAAAATATTCACAGCTACACCTGATGCAAGATTCATAGCTTCTGTTCTTGCTCCACATTCCTATTATGATTTCTAGTGGAAATGTCAGTGCAGTGAGAATTCTGCCCAGCCTTTGGGAGATCATCTCACCAGATGAAATGCACTGTTATTCAGAGAGCATAGGTTTGAATTTCACTTCTCTAAATCTGGCTAATGAGAAATATGACAATTCTTTTCCATGAACTCAATTCCTGATTCCTAGAGGCTGTATTCCACTGAGTGTTTTGGAATAAAATATTATAGAAGACATTCTGGACGCTGCTTCTCTTGAGAGCTGGATCTCCATGATCCAGAATTTTATAGTGGTTCCTATGTTTCTGGTAAACAAAATAATTACTAGTAGGAACCTTCTGGATTATAATTATCTTCTAACACAGCATACATAAAATATACCTCTGTTGTAAATAAAATAATTAGAAACAAAATATCCTCTATTTTATTCTCACACAATCTGTGCCCAGAAGTTCCTACTTTGTATGAACCAATATTCTAAAAATAATTGAAAAAATAGTCTTAAATTCATTTGTTTTTATTTGTTGACAAATTTTATACATAAATAAATTATATTTTTATCTCAATCCCATCCCATTACATTCTCTTGGTTCCGTTCCAGTCCTTTTTTTGCTAAACTCCTTCTTCATAACTAGGTCCTCTTTTACTTTAATGTCCCTTTCTTTTCGTGTGTGTGTGTGTGTGTGTGTGTGTGTGTGTGTGTGTGTCCAGATGAGTTTAATTAATGGGCATAGACTCAGCTGGATAAGAAAATAGTCAGCAACTATGTAGTGAAAATGGATAAATAACAATGTAAGTGCACTGAGTGCCCAAAAGTATACACTTAATAGGAACCAAATGAAAACTTTCTTATATCTTACCATATTTGAAGAAAGTAAACTATATGTTACAAAGTTATCAGACACATTTATGGCATCCCAGCCTATAAGTTTCTATAGATTGCTGAAACTTTTTAAAAGCTATCCTAGATTTATTTCATGAAACTACTAGATACTACCAATGTCAAAGCTAGGTGATGAGGAATATTAGAAAACAATAATTATGGGACATTCTTTTTCACCATTACAATTCTGCCACATTTCAGCAATTGGCAATAGAAGTCTGATAGTGAATGAAACACACTCTCCTTCTTTAAAATGTCATTTGCTTCGTAGCTACAAAGATGGAATTACATTCAAAATTCATTGCAGAGGAAGTGGTGGGCTAAACGTAAGTGCTGCTCCCCCTGCCAGCCAGAGAGCCCTCTCTGTGGACATAGCGGTGGACATGGGGAGCCTCAAACCACATGAAACAGAACATCGGAGGTGGCAGAGAGCTCCACAACAAAGGAGACTTCTAACATGCCCTCCAAGGCTCAGGGAAAATTTCTGAAGAAGGGGCAGAGAGACCGTGAGTGCTGCAGGGTGGGAAGGCGTACTCTGAGCATTGTCCATCCTCAGAACACACACTGGCTGGTGGGTTCAGAACTCTGCAGGGATTACCCATGTCCCCACTGAGGCGATCCCTCAGTGCACCAGGAGTCGGGGAGAGGAGCCAAAAGAGCATAGATAATCTGCTGGCAGCACAACCAATTTGTAGCATGTTCATATATCAAAGTCCCTGATCAAAACTATTTTTCAGAGCTGGAGAGCCAGCTTAGTGGTTAAGGTGCTTGCCTGCAGAAGCCTAAAGCCCGAGGTTCACTTCCCCAGGACCCATGTAAAGCCAGATGCAGAAGGTGGCACATCCATCTGGAGTTCATTTTCAGTGGCTAAAAGCCCTGGAGCACACATTCTCCCTCTCTCTCTCTAATAAATAGATAAAAGAATATTAAAAATGAATTTTTAAAAAGTCATAAAGCACATGACCCATATTCCACAACAAGGAGGGCCCCTGAGGAGGGGGTTGGTCAGGGAGGAGGCTAACAATGAGACCAACTTGGCTGTATTCACTGAGTACAAAACTAATAAAAAAAATTAAGGACCCAGTTCTAAGCAACACTGTAAATGTGTATAAGAACACAAAGTGCATCAAGAATGAGTAACAGAATGTTTGTGGATCATTAAAAAATGTGATTAATGAACTTTCCTATAGTTCTAACCTTTGGCCAGATCAGTAGATTTCATCAAATCTCACTACTTACTTTGAATTTATTACATTTTCTTCTCTCTCTCTCTCTCTTTTGAGGTAGGGTCTTACTCTAGCCCAAGCTAACCTGGAATTCACTATGTAGGCTCAGGGTCACCTCAAACTCACCGTAATCCTCCTACCTCTGCCTCTCAAGTGCTGGGATTAATGGCACTTGCCACCTCACCCAACTTGAATACATTACATGTTCTAAGTCAAAATAATTACATTTATTATGATAGACTTAACCTCCTTTCTTGTTAAATATCACATATTTTATTTCATTTAGGTTTATTTCTCCAGCTAAGAGTTTCAGATGTTCAATTTTTTTCCAGAAAAAAATAATACTGAAAAAGAATGATGATTTCAGGAATCTTCATTATTATCTTGGTTTTAGTAACAAACATAATTATTCTTCACCTTTCAGGATCAAGTTGGCTATGGGTTCTAGATTGGTATGAGTTAATCACAATAATAAATATTACTTCAATTCCTAGTGATAATAATTTGTTTTGATTTTTTTTTAAATTGTAAAACTGTGACAGATTTGATGAAATCCAGATGCATGTGCCACCTTGTGCATCATACTAACTTGACACAAAAAAGGACCAAACACATATGTGTACTTGATGACTGATGTGTGTCCTGACACATTGAGTGTAACAGGTAACATTTTTTTCTGTGGACCTAACACTGGTCACAATAATAATGCTTATTAATTTTTTAAGTAGCCATAAAATGAAATAGAGGAATTCCACACATACTAGGTTGGATGAATAAGTATTACCTAGTACATTTTATCTGAATTTCATTTATTACTTCAGATGTTAAGATGAAATATATCATGGTCACATTAAGGTAATTTATTGTTGAGAAAGAATATCAGAGTTTTAGAGATTTTTTTTTAACTCTGAAGGATTATTAGCTCAGACCTTTAATCTCCTATTTGGAATGTGTGCCATTTTTGAAAAGATGAAGAACCCTGGGTCTCAATGCAGAAATACTTCTCCTTTAGGGACAGGGCTAAGAAGGGCACATGACATTTATTATCAGCGGGCACAAGCAAAGGTCTGAGTAACGGCAGACACAGCTCAGTGATAAATCTAAGTGTCTTTCAGCACCTTCTGGGAATGCTTTTCTTTCACTATTTTTGTTAGCCCTATAGCTAGTGAAGCAAAATTATCCCTAATGCCATTAAAATGTTCTTCGCACTTGAAGTGCAAATGCTTATTTGTTCTTAGTTTTTGTCTGAACAGAACAATTGTCTGAAAATAATGTCTGGCATGTCTTTTCAGAGAGAGGTTAACGGGGAGTCAGCTCAAAGCACAGACAGAAAATTCTATTCTCTGCATTTTCACTTCAGAAAACAGTTTAAAGTCATTGGATTCCTTGTAAAAATTACCCAGCAATGACAGACTACTTTAATGTATGTTGCTTCATGGAGTTTATTTAACCAGTTTAAGAGAAAAGACAGATCAGGATAATGGACTTTTCTCTGAAAACACCCCAAAAGGAATCCTCTGAATCTTCAGTGACTGTCACACATGTTGGTGAAGGTGACCAATGTCTCTCCTCTATTCCCCCTGAAAGTTACATTCACGTAGAGTTAATCTTCTCTTGAAGTTGATGTAGTTTTTATTGAAGATTGTTTTTTATATGATACCTATTCCATTCTACTTAGTGCCAAGAGATTAGCATTTAGCAGCATTCAATATTGATCATTTAATTACAAGCAGTCAGGCTATGGATAGAAAATATTAAAAAGATGGGGAACACATAGGTGGTAAACCTGATTTTTTTTAGCTCACTTAAAATTACATAGTAACTGCTTCTTGAATTTAGCTACTGCACAGAAATTGATGTCTAACATTTTTATAACATGAACAACTATTGTAATATAAGTTAGAAGCTTCTAGTTTCTAATTTTTAAAAACGTTTTCTGAATTTTTCACATTAACTAATGAAGTATTTTTGAAAATATCTGTCCTATGCTCACCCCCTCCCTTTTCCCTCTCATGGGAAAGTCAGTTTAAGGCTTAGAGTACAGATTGTCATTGACATGTTGATGCCTTTGAAATAGAAACTATGTACCTTGGAGCTTCCACTAACACCAATGGTTTTACTTTGTAAAATATATAATTACTCTTAGTTCCCTGGAGATTTCATTTATAAACATTGGTATTTTCACTTTAGAGTCCAGACTTGGTCTAGTTTCCAGCATGAGAAGATCACAAAGTAACCTAAGTGAATTGGATCAGAAATCCCCAGAATCAAGCCGAGCATTGGTGGCTCATGCCTTTAATCCCAGCACTCGGGAGGCAGAGGTAGGAGGATTGCCGTGAGTTCGAGGCCAGCCTGAGACTACATAGTGAATTCCAGGTCAGCCTGGACCAGAGTGAGACCCTACCTCGAAAAACCAAAAAAAAAAAAAAAAAAAAATCCCCAGAATCAAAGACTTTTCTTATGATCTGTAATCTTAATTTTGTGATTATTAGAGTGCAATAACACCTTTCCTGGTCACTATTTCTCAACTTTTCTTCTTCTTCTCCTTCCTCCTCCTCCTCCTCCTCCTCCTCCTCCTCTTCTTCTTCTTCTTCTCCTTCTTCTCCTTCTCCTCCTCCTCCTTCTTCTTCTTCTGTTTTGCTCTTGAAGTAGGGTCTCACTCTAGCCAGGCTGATCTAGAACTCACTCCCTCAAATGCACAGCGATCCTCCTACGTCTGCCTTCTGAGTGCTGGCATGTAAGGCATGTGCCACCTTGTCTGGCTAGACTATTTTCATTTTTTGTCTGATTCTGAGCATTTTTAATGACTGAGTTGGAAACGTGAGTCCAAGAAAAGCAAAACAAGCACATGAGGAAGAAAGCTGATCTCACAGACATCACACAGCTCCCCACTCTGTTCGGCCTTTCTCCTTGCACAGGGTAGATAAGGGCTGTACCCTGAGCTGCATCCCCAGGCACACCACAATAACATTTTTTTTTTAAAAAAAGAGAGACTGAATATGGATAAACACAAGATCTAAGTAACAGTAACACCAACTTTCTCTCTCTCTCTCTCTCTCTCTCTCTCTCTCTCTCCCTCTCCCTGTGTTATTGTGGCTTTAAGTGATAGGGAATTATTTCTTATCATATAAGTGACTAAACTCTGCCTGGTCCAATGGCTGAAACTTCTAAGCCATTTATCTCATGGGCTCAAGAGGGCCACTGTGGTACCAGGAAAGATATCTTTAGCAGTATCATACCCATACTTACTCCTTTCTTGCTGTTATTCCTTTCCTCACACAGAAGCACTCTTTGAAGGCTCCTGTTTCATCTCATAAAATAGAATAAATCCCATTTGTATAAAAATAAAGGGATGCTCAAAAGGTAAGCAGTTTCTTTAAGCTCCATTAGTAAGGAGGTGAGGCATATGGAAGGGCGAGTAGTAGCTTCCAGTCCTCCATTTCTGTGCTTGCTGGTGTTGTATTCCTATCCTCAAACTTTCTTCAGACACAGTTGATTAACTTTATGAAGAGATCGGCTGTTCCCTCTCTTTATGATAGTGTAGAAGATTGGGTCTCAAGACAAAATATTTTTATTTTTTTCTTCTATTCCTTTTAAGAAAAAGGAAACACATGCCAAATGGGTCACTTGGGAACAGAGACAACATGGGGATTATGGGAGAGACAATGTGGTAGATGCATTCATACTTCAGATGCACTTATATAATCGCTGCATCTTCTGTCTGCTCTAATCAAGTAGGATGTACTTTTGCAACTTGTTGGATTCACAAAACACAGAATTAACACATAAGTATCCACTACTTAAAGAATTTCCTAAAGCTGTTTGCATGAAATCCTTTATGGACAACGGGATGAACCAACATATGACAATATGTAGGTTAACAGACCACCACTGTAGGAAAACAACATCATACATATCTTATATGGAATAAAGCATTAAAAAGTTATTTATTTCAGCAATATATGTGTCAACATACAATGCAGAGGATTTGTTGTAAAGTAAATGGAAATTTACCCAAATTTTCAAAAAGTCTGACCATGAAAGCAATTACTTACATAAATTATACTTCTTTGACTTTTCAGGAAGAGATGTAAGGATGGAGAGCTCAGAATGACAGCAGGTAATCAGACCCTATGAACAAAACAAACAAGATATGCACACTTGATTTTGTGCTGGCTTCAAATTGATGACTATTTAAAACTTAAAGCAGGGGGACTTTCTACCAGACAACCAATTTATTTATTTTATTTTTCAGAGAGGACAGGATCACATATGACCCAGGCTAGCCTGAAACTTGATATATAGCTAAGAATAGCTTTGAAATCCTGATCCTTCCTGCATATCTACTTCCCATGTGTCTAGATTACATGTGTGCACCACAACACTCAGCTTCAGTTGGATCATTAATTTATTTTTGGGGTGTGTGTGTGTGTGTGTGTGTGTGTGTGTGTGTGTGGTGTTCCAGGCCTTCTTTCTGCTGCAAATAATCACCAGGCATATGCACTACTTTTTGACTAGTTTGTATGAGAGACTGGGGAATTGAACCTGGTCTGACAGGTTTTGCAAGCAAGTGTCTTTAACTACTAAGCCATCTTCCTAGTCTCTAATTTGATAATTTCTTAAATTATAAAAGTCACATACATATTAAATATTATCCATCAATTCAAAACACACATTTTAATGACTCTTCTATATTTTTTTTGAGGTAGGGTCTTCCTCTAGCCCAGGCTGACCAGGAATTCAATATGTAGTTTCAAGGTGGCTTCATACTCAAGGCAATCCTCCTACCTCTACATTCCAAGTGCTGGATTAAAGACATGTGCCACCATGACCAACTGTTTTTTTTTTTTTTTAATTCATATGGTGAACCATTTAAAAATGAATGTATCTCTCCAAGCAACTTGAGTTCTAAGCTACTCAGCAGCAAACAACCTGAAGGGATGCTCACCCAAGTGAAATAGTGGCACACAGCATGGTTGGTAACCAACTGCTCTTGGATTGGCTAACAGATCCTCTCAGTGGAACAGAACCCACAGCTGGAAGAAGGAAACAAGTCAGAATCATATCCAAATAACTAGTTCACTCCCCACTATCAAGCTCCCACCAATCATGGGCTATAAAAGGGCCTACACCTATTAAATTCTCTCTAAAATATTGCTGGTTATCCTGTTTATCTGGTACAGAATTCACTCCCTATTGGAGAATCTGCTTCTCTTTTTCAGATGGTTGCAGAACCTGATGAGAGAATTAGACCATCACACCTCACCAGGGCCCCAGCTGAAACCATAGAGTAACTGGGGAAATGAGCAAGAGTGCTGGTTTCTTGGTGAACCTGGTATCAGCACAAGGGTGAAGAGATAGGCACAGAGAACACTCAACTCCTACCAAATCAGAGATCCAGACACACAGACGCTCCCAAGACCTCATCACTGAAGTAGATCTAAAACAAGCCCAACATGGCTCAGGGAAATTCACGGAAGAGGGGTCAGAAAGATTGTTAGAGCCAGAAGTTGGGACATTACACACAGAGATATTGCCTCTTCCCTATAAATGATGGCTACCCTCACAATCCCCATGGGGATAACTGGCATCCCCAACGAGGAGGGTGCCTTCTGAGGGGGAGGGGCAGGGAAGAAAGGATGGTACCAACATGTGCTGTTGACACACTGAGTGTGTACATAACTAATAAAGAAAAAATGAAAAAAATGAAGGTAAATAATTAGCTGGAAGTGAGCACACTGACTTCTATAACAAAGAGTGTATGTGCACACAGCTCACACATGTGCAGATGGTGGATATGCAGCCATTGTGCTGGGGTAAGTCAATGAAGACTGGAATGGTGGGGCAACTGCATGAAGTTTGTGGTAGGTGGTGGACAGCACTGAGCAACAACAACAAAAAAAGCGGAGACTGTGCGGAATAATTTTGGCAGAAGAAACCGTTTTACCCAAAAGCACTGGCTAGATCTCCCTTAATCAGATGAATTAATCACAGAACTATTGAGAAATTGCGTGTGCTTGCTAGTGTTTTAGACACTTTGAGTGAAATGAAATAAAACAAGAGATTGAATTTACCATCCCAAGAAGCTTATACTCGGATAATTTATTTATACTAAAATATGCAAGAAATGTAACATAGTATATTTAAAATGATTTTTACAAGTCACATTAGAGTGAATATCAAAATGGCTTACTTCCCCTTGCCAAGAGCTAACATGTGTCTGTATTATAGTGAATGCTGTGTGGATCTACACAAGTTTCCCACTTGGAGGTGACAGAGGGGATGTAGTGAAGCTGACTTTCAGAGCTGCTCTTGCCTGGTGCCCAGAGCTAACATGCTGTCTTCACCAACAGGGTTCTTGGGTCTCTCTGCTATATTAATTGTCAGTCTTTAAAACAATAGCAAATCAATAAGAAAACATTTTGAATCATTTGCCATGCAGGTTGGTGGTTAAGTACTGGGCATTTATTCTCGCAAGAATTAAGTGTGAATGTGAGGGAGGTGTAGAAACTGGGGAGTAGAAAAGAGAATTTTGCACCTGACACTTAGGTAACAAATTTTGGAAAAATAGATAGAAAGAAAGACAGATAGGGATAAAGAAGAAAGAAATAAGGGAAGGAAGGAAGGAAGGAAGGAAGGAAGGAAGGAAGGAAGGAAGGAAAAGAAATGGAGCCTTACTGACGTGACAAATTGTGAGTTCCTACTTTCACATGTAGGAAATGTTTCCCGTGACTCCTGAGACTTCCTTGAAGCGCTTACACATCATTTTGTGATTCAGGACAAATAATGTAGCAAATGTTTGAGAAATTCTGCTGTTGCAACTCCTTTATAGCCATTAATTTCTTTTTTCAAAGTTGGAGGTCTTGGGAACACTTCTTTCTTTGCAAAGTCGTATCCTTGTTCCTTTGGGCCAGTTCAGCTGTAACCAGCATTATTTCCTACAGTACATCTATTGGGATTTAAGACATCATTAAATAACTGTGTGGATATGTATCTATGTCCCAAATCTGCACAGTCCTTACAATGCTATAAAATAAACATAATTCAAATTATGCCTAGTATAGCAGACAGCTCCAGGTTCACTGAGATGAACTTCCAGACCAGGCACAGTTATGGAGGAAGGGATATTTATTGAAGGCTACAGATCCAGGGGAAGTTCCCATAAATGGCAGAAGAAGCTGGCCTGCCTTCACAGGACCAAGCGGAGAGAGAAGAGAAGTACAAGCCACAAGCCACAGCATACTTCAGGAACTCCTGCTAGGCACACTTTGCATATCTTTAGATTGAAACTTGAAACCCACCAGCACACCTTAAGATCCACCCAGTGATACTGCCTCCAGCCAGGTGCCTGTAGATGCAAAGTACAAACAATAAAGAACTGAATATATTGGGGGCCATCAACTCAAACTACCACACCTAGTTACCTGTTGGTTTAATTCCTAATAATATAGTAAGGCTCTTTACTGATTTGTGTTTTATAAATAAAATTGCCTCATGGGCAAAAAAAAAAAAAAAAAAGAAAAGAAAAGATTACATGGGAATGTTTTAATCCTCCAATAAAAAGAAAACCTTCAGTAATTCATTATGTTGTTGTCTTTCTTCAAGTTTCTCTGCTTTGTATTTTAAAAGCATTATAAAAACATTTTGATTTATAATGGTACATTGTTAGACAATTATATTTTTCCACAAAAGTTCCAGACTTTTATATTAGTGTTACATATGTGGAGAAGATTTGTGTTTACTGTAAAGCCATTTTGAAATACTTTAATTATAGATTTATGTTCTAAATAAATAGCAATAAGGTATATGTTTTCTCTGATAGGATGAAGTAAAATGAAAATATTTTAAAGCAAAGAGTTTTAGAGAAAGGTCTGGTGAGATGGTTCAGCAGTTAAAATCATTTGTTTGAAAAGCTTTCTGGTCCAAATAAGAACATGTATCTGGAGTCTTTTTGCAATGGCCAGAGGCCCTGGTCTGCCCATTTTTTTTCACTCTCTCTTTTCTTTCTTACTCTTTCTCCTTGCAAATAAATAAATAAATGATATTTTTGAAATCATATTAATAGTGGAATTTAATGCCACTATTCTATGAAGATTACTCGTAAAATAGATTGGATATAATGGTGCAAATTAGCAGGAATTTTAAAAAGCTCAGGGCTGGGGAGATGGTTCAGTAGTTATAGGCACTTGCTATGCTGTTCTGTGTGTGACTCCCCAGTGCCCATGTAAAGCCAGATGCACAAAGTGTCACATGAGGCCCTGGTGTACCTATGTTTTATCTTACTCTTTCTCTATCTATTTCTCTGTTTTCAAATAAATAAAAAATTTAAAAAGGGCTGTATGCAAAAAAGGGAGATTTCAATGTCTCCACATTGGGAAGAGAAGAAAGAGGCTCAGTGACTTCCCCAAGTCCATCATTGGGGTCCTAAGAAGAGATTTGGGTTTAAATGGAGGCCAGGGCCAGAGATATGTGTAGATCAGCTGTCCTGGCCAAGGTTTTGTGTGTGCATCATTGTCTGGGCTCTAGTCTCTCTTACATTAACGTGCTCTGATAAGTGGCCTTCATTGCATGAGATTTGTTTCTGGGAATATAAATTTCTCTTGTGACTGGCACCAAGCTTTTGATTTTTCTCTGACAGCATGAGATTCCTGTGGAAATTCCAATGGGAGGGTTCATTATTTCAATAGTCTAATAGCCACAAATATGTATATATGTATGTGGAGGAAAGGAGGCAATTTCTGGTAATATCCTCTGGTACCCTGTCCTCTTCTTTTGAAGATGGGATTTCTTTGGCCTGGAGCTCACCAAGTAGGCTAGACTGGCTGGCAACTGAGCTACATCATCTACCTGTCTCCCCTGCCCAGCACTAAGATTGCATGTGTCCAATGCCACACCCAGTCTTGTTACATAAGTCTTGAGATCAAACTCAGGTCCTCATGTGTGAAAATTATGTACTTGCCAAAAGGACTAATTCTATCAAATGTCCCTATTCTCAAAATGTAATTCCTTGTGCAAAAATAAATAAGCACATCCATCTCATTAGCATTCAAACTTCATTTTTAATGAATGGTAAAATTATAAATATCCCAAGAATTGTTTTAAAATAGTTTTCTTTATGATTTAATACCAGTAATTTTTTTTTTATTTTTATACCTAGTTCATACGCCTCTACATTCATGGTTACAGAAAGCTTTCTCAAACAAAAAGGTGTAGTGAGAGAAAAAGTTTAGAAAGTTGCTATCTAATCTGCCTTTTGTCTCGTTCACTGTGGTTTCCATCACAGATATTGTAGATTTTAAGTAAACATCTCAATTTGTATCTTTTTATACCACTATACATTTTTAAAAACTAATTTTATTCATTTATTTGAGAGAGAGAGAGAGAGAGAGAGAGAGAGAGAGAGAGAGAGAGAAGCAGATAGACACAGAGGGAGACAGAGGGAGAAACAAAGAGAGAATTGGTGTGCCTGGGCCTCTAGCCACTGCAAATGAACTCCAGATGCATGCACCACCTTGTGCACTTGGCTTATGTGAGTACTGATGAATCAAACTTGGTTCCTCAGGTTTCACAGGTAACCAGCTTAATCACTATGACATCTCTCTAACCAATACCACCACATCTTTATCTAAATGAGTTATTTTTCTTCTATCTCCTTGAATATATGAGCTGGATTGGTCAAAACCATTCTTACCTACCAATTCTGTAATCTCAATCATGTATGAATCTATTTCAATTGACTGATTTTTTAACTTCATAATGGATAATTATTTCATAACTTTTTATATATCTCATAATATTTTATTCCATACTGTGCAACATGAAGTTACTGTGGTGAGATACTGTCTCTCTTTTGGATTCCCAGAATTCTATAGCTTTGCCTTCATCATGGCTGAGTTGTGTGGAAAAAACTTGGTTTCCTCACATCCTCCTTTGTTAGCTAGGGACAGGCATTGATTTTATACTGGACTCACTATTCCTTTCCTGAAGCATGCTCACTAATGCTCTCTGAATGATATCCTTTACTCTTGCTGCTGAGCTGTCTTCTGTGTGAGGTCCAAGAAGCGTCCATAGAAATGTTTCCTGGTGTTTCCCACGTGACCTCAGATTCTCTACATGAAAGCTTGGTTGAGCAGAAGCCCAGTCTTCTATTTTCACATTTGCTACCCTCAACTCACCTCAGCTTCATTTGCCAGATTTCAAGCTTTCTCCAAGGAGAAGTGGAGCGACCAGGAGTCTCACTTCCTTTTTCCCAAGGTCACTGTCCTCCTAATTCATGAGGTCTCTGCTGTTCCCACTGTTTTCAAGGTTCATGGTCTAAAGTAGGCAGAGACATACGTTCTCTTTCTTCACCTTTCCAGCAACCAGAAGTCAGCATACTATGGTGTGTCTTACCAGGTGTTTTACTAGGCATTCATATTTTTATGTTTTTCATTTTTCAGAATTGCTTTATATATAAAATGCAAGAATAACATTTTATGCCTTGAAAGAAGTTTCTCCCATTATCCTTTATTTTGGAGATGGATATCTTCACACCTAACCCTTTCTGCATTGTTTCCCTTGAGAAACATGATAAAATAGATATTAGAATGAAATTGGTACACAAATTGGCCCTACCAACAAATGTGTTCCTTGTATGGCAACAGTCAAAATTGGAGATTTTAAAAGGTATTTTTTGGGGGTTCTGGTGAGATGGCTTAGTGGTGAAGGGACTGTAAAGCCAAAGTTCCTAGGCTCGATTCCCCAGGACCCACATTAGCCAGATGCACAAGGTAGAGCATGTGTCCGGAGTTTGTTTGCAGTGGCTGGAGTCTCTGGTATGCCCATTCTCTCTCTCTCCCTCTTTTTCTCTGTCAAATAAATAAATATTAAAAATACTTCTTTACAAAAAAGTATTTTTTATGACAACTCATTGTTATATATGTATCTTAGATATTATATAGATGGAAATGACTCACAATATATTCATGCCTGTTGCATCATCACATGTTTTTCTATTATTGCTTCATTTTTACTGATGTTATGTCAAATCCTTCACTATTTGAAAAACAATAGTCTGATAATTTTTGTTAAGATGATATATGTTATTTGATTTTAATTTCACATTTTAAATAAACATATCTATTTTATTTGTTATTTAATTAGTTAGTTAGTTGGGACAGTGTGAGCAAGAGAAAGAGGCAGATAGGAAGACAGAAAGAATGGGTGTGCCAAGGCCTCTAGCCACTGCAAACGAACTCCAGATGCATGTGCTATTTTGTGCACCTGGTTGTACATGGGTTATGGGAATAGAACTCCTGTCCTTAGACTTGGTAGGCAAATGCCTTGACCACTGAGCAATCTCTCCAGCCCCAAATACCTATTTTTTGCTGGGACTATAAAATTCCTTTTCATGTCCAAGTCTTTACTTGGAATGCTTTTAATTATACTTTCTGGTAAGTAGAAATATATAATTACTGTGGTTTTACTTGTATTTATATTCTTGCCAATAGAATCCATGGAGGATTTTTGAATATACAGTCCCTAATTTAATTTTTTATGTAGCATGTCAAGTTTTTTCCATAGATTTTAACATGTTTAATTGTATATGTACATACATCTGATATATAATCAGGCACAGCAATTTATAACTTCTTTTAATTGTTTGTGATATAGTCATGAGAAATAAATTTTAAAGCAGCAAAATGATCATAATAACCCAGTGAACCTAGACATAAGCTTACAGGATTTTCCTCAGTGCGTACAGATAGATTGCAATATATGCTACCTTAACACATAAGATAGAATCCATCATTCACACATTTTGTATGGCTGTTCCTAATGGGAAATACAATGCGACTACTTTTCTCAGAATCTCTACTATTAGTGGCAATGCTAGGTCCAGGGCCAAAGAAATCTCAGAGATTGTGAGCAGGTACCTGTGACATGAGAAGATAAGCTGTATTAGAAACATGACAGTCCCAGATTCGATTGAATAAAGCCAGGCCTTTACACAGATCAGTGGGGCTTAAGTGCAAGCTAGCAAGATGTTTTAGTCACTGTCCTTATTTCAGTGAGAATTCCCCAGCCTTCCCAGTGATGCAGATAAGCAAATGAATCTTCTGTTCACACTGCATAGTCACATTAATAAGATGAATCTGTGACTTAAGACCCTGGTTATCCTCATCTAAATGATTACCACCTTATATCTAATTTAGGGTTAAAATAACATTGCAAGGTAATTGATTTTGGTTCCATTTATATTGCTTTAAATGCGTCGAAACATTCTCAGATGAGAATGATAGAATTCATTAGTCTGCCAAAGGAATCCATGAAACAATTAGAATAATAATCCTTGATAGAGGTAGATTACCTTCACATTTTTCTGCCACATACTTTATTGATTAAACACACACAAGATATATTGTACTTTGATATATGACATCAACACATAATGCCAATAAGTGATTCATTTTTGCCAGGACTAGTTTCACATTTTTATTAATATTATAACAATTGTCACAAAAGGTGTGCCCAAGAATTATTATCATGGTGTTCTGGGTAGAGGAAGTTAAAATTCCCTTGTCAGTGGGTGGATACCAAGGTGACCAGGTCCTGCTGAAGGCTCTGGGACTCCATTCTTGCCCTTTCCAGTCACGTATCAGACCCCACACTCCTGAACAGCAGGCTCCTTCTCCTTCTCCACGTCGAACATGAAGCATCCTGACACCTTACTCCTCTCTCTGCTCTCTCAGACTCACCTTCTTCCTTATCCATGCCGAGCTTCCCTCTATGACAGACATTGTGATGAAAGTGGATCCACCTGGGTGTGGGGCCAATTTGCTCATTTCAAGACCTTCAACTTCATCACATATGCAAGCTCCCTTTCTGACATGTAAATAATCCTGTGCACGGACTCATGGGGGAAAAGACAGGGAAATCACTGGGGGGCATTATTTAGAGAAACAAGTGTGCACACAAAATCCAGTAGTAAAACTGAAAGTAGCAATAGTAACAAAACAGAAACGATGGAATACTGCTGCTATTGCAAATTCTAAAGTGTATGAGAGCAAACCGTTGAGTGCTCAAGCCCAGTCCTGAGCAGACCCTAAGGTACTCAACTTCTCTCCCCCTGGAAAACTACACAGAGCTCAGAGGAATGTGGGGTGTCTGTTTATCACCTCTGTTGCCAACCTGCCTCTTTTACGTCCATCCCTTTGTAGTTCTCAGAAATCTTCTGGCAGAATTCCAATTTTATTCAGCTTTATTCCCCAGAAACACTTTCAGAACTGTTAATCCATTTTTGGAGTAAAAGAGAATGGGCCAGTCATATTCGAGGACTGGGTAGAATTCTACTTTTCCTTGTGCGCATTCTACCTCACAGAGATGGGGCTTGATTTGTACAGATTTTCCTTGGAGATGATTTAGAAGTGTGAGAAAATCACTTTGAGGAGCTTGTTAAAGTAGAGAGAACGCAGTGGATCTGGGCAAAGGCAGGTGTCTGCATTTTTAACAAGTGACTTCAGGGACTCTGAGACAAGCACTTGAGATAGAGAGCCCATGACACGTTTCCACAATCAGTGTGTGCAGAAAGGGTGGTCCTGACACCTGGGAGTGAGAACACCTGATTGACAGGATGGATTCCAGATGACCTGAGGATGAGCTGGAAAAATTCTTGTTCTCCCTTCATGTCACTAAAGGGTACAGCTGTACAGTTCTTATGATAATACTGCAGTTCTGTGAGATGAGAAGAAAAAGAAAACTGAAAAGAAAAAGAGCCATGCAAATCAGAGGGCGTATTCCCTGGGCACTGCAGGCTGACTTGTGCAGATTCTTATAACCATGTGCAGCACAAGTCTTCAGAGCGGATATTCTATACCTGAATCTTCATCAGAGGTTGCTGGTACGAGTTTTCTCTATTTATGAATTTTTCACTAGAGGGAAAAATAATCAGTTTATCAAGGAGCCAGGCATATATTGTGATTCTTCTACAACGAGTTCCCTTATCAGAAGAGACAAGAAACAAAACAATCCCTTCCTCCTCCTTTTCTCTTCCTTCCTTCTTATCCCTTATGTTTCTTCTCAGTTTCTTTGTATTCATTCCCATCCCTACTCCTTCCCCCTTCTTCCTTCCTTGGTCTCTTTCACAGCCTGGGCATAGGCACCCGTGTGAAGGGGTGATCACCTCCCCCTATCTCAAAGGAAGGCTAATGCCTTGTGTCCCCAATTCCTGTCTAACTCCTTGGGATTTCTGTGTGGCTAGATAGCTGATGTTTGTGTACTACATCTTAAGACAGAGATCAAGTTATTTTCCCTGCTGCAAATATTTCAAATACAATAAAATGAAGTCAAGCCATTATTAAGTTTCATAGTTACACAACTTTAAGCATATATACTAATCATAATTATTTTTGTATCATAAGAGACAACATCATAAGATCACAACAGGCTAGATTTTGTCCTATAATTTCCTACTACAATTTTCACATTCCACTTTTAAATATCTCTGTGACTTATATATTATTTATTTTTTACCAAGAGGCATCTATTTCCTGCTCACTACGTCAGGGCATTGTACCAGATCTTGCATTTTAGAAGTATAAAGTCATATTGAGAATATGAATGCGTTAATATGGCATTCCAACACAATATTATTACTTATCTTGTGGCATATGTAGGCACTGGGTTATGTTGACTACTCAATATACTTACTGCCTTGTTAAAGACTTACCTGTAGTGGTAACATGTTGTTTGACTTCAGTATCATCAGCTAGTAGGGTGGGAACCACTAGAGATATGTATAAGCCATTCCAAAGGGAGAAAACTCTCTATGAAGACAGAGGTCAGTTGTGGGCAGAGCAGGGATTTCTTATGGCTGAGTGAGTAGATGAATGTTGAGTGTTGGCTTCATGAGTCAACTAGGGAGCAAAGGTCATGGAGAGCTTTGTAAACCATTTAAGGGAGTTTGTGCTTTATTCTGGTAACAACAGAGAACTGTTCAGTTCTAGAAGTAGTATCAATAGAAGTGAACCAGGGAAGGAGTTGCGAATAGGCAGGGGAAGGACTATAACTGGGGGAACTATGAGTGGTGAGTGGAGTAGACTACCAGTAGAAATGGAGATATTCAAGAGGGTGAAGAGGGCTTGGACACTGAACGGATGCACTGGAAGATGCCGGTGAGCTGGTGAGGGTTCTGGCCCCTTGCCTGGTTCCACTGCCATTTACAGAGATGATGCTGCAGAAGTGGGGAAATGTTAGGATGAGTCAAGGGCGTTGATTGCCTAGGAATCTTGGATTCATGAGTGAAAAATAGTATTTCCTTTGTAATGAAGTTATCTGTCTTATACATCTAGTGTTATTACTTACATTCTCCATGAATGAACTATCCAATCAACAGTTTTTCTAAATGTGATATTTTACAGAGGCTCTTTATACAAGAATCAACTTTATAAAAATATTTATTTTTATTCATTTATGTATTAGAGAGACACACACAGAGAGAGAGAGAGAGAGAGCGCGAGCGCACCAGGGCCTCCAGCCACTGCAAATGAACTTCATATGCATGTGCCACCTACTGCCTCTGGCTAATGTGGGACCTAGAGAATATATCATGGATCCTTAGGCTTCACAGGCAAGTGCCTTAACTGCTAAGCCATCTCTCCAGCCCAAGAATCGACTTTTATAATCCTCATGGGTTAACAACAACAAAAAAGATTAAGTAGTATTTCTTCCCATGGATTTAAGACCAAGTGTGTAAGGGCTGGAGAGATGGCTTAGCAGTTAAGGCATTTTCCTACAAAGTCAAAGGACGAGGTTCGATTTCCCAGGGCCCACATGAGCCAAATGCAAAAGGTGGTGCATGCATCTGGAGTTAGTTTGCAGTGGCTGGTTTCACCGATGTGTCCATTCTCTCTCTGCCTCCCTCTCTCTATCTGTTTCTCTCTCGCTCTCAAATAAATAAATAAAAGATGAAAAAAATAAAAATAGCTGGGTGTGGTGGCGCACATCTTTAATCCTTGCACTTGGGAGGCAGAGGTAGGAGGATTGCCATGAATTTGAGGCCACCCTGAGACAACAGAGTGATTTCCAGGTCAGTCTGAGCTAGAGTAAGACCCTACCTCTAAAAAGCAAAATAAATAAATAAATAAATAAATAAATAAATAAATAAAGGATTAAGTGAGTGAGATGAGCAGTCTTTTCTGAAAGGTACAGGACACTTGTTCCAGGAGGTAACAAGTGTTCACAACTGTGGATTTCTTGGCTGAATGGAAATGCAGGGGTCTCCTAGTTCAAGTGCTTACTTGATGTAAGAAATTTCATTCTTTGAATCTCTATTTTAACTAGTATAATTATTGTGTGTAACTAATATTTTGTTTGCTTGGCCCAACATCTTCCTTAGAATAAAATCCCATTTTTATTCTACGTGTGGTTTGGATTTTTATTTCTCTATGAGATTTTACATATTTTTTTCAATAATTTTTCTATGTTTTAATCAATTTTATTATTATCGAAATAACCATATTTTAGCATTCTAATATCTTGTATTTTATTTTATTGATTTATTATAATTTTAATTATATATTTTATACAACCACTAACACTAGTAATATACATATATATATATAGGCATATCTTAAAATGGCCAACATAATAACAACAACAATATCTATATTTGCAAAATAAATTAGTTAAATTTGAAATAGTGGTAAAAATTTTGTTACAGAAATGGCAGAGTTGTGGGGATGATAAGTTTTTTTTAAAATTATTTTTATTTATTTATTTGACAGAGAAATCAGGAGAGAGAGAGAGAGAGAGAGAGAAAATGGGTGCACCAGGGCCTCCAGTGGCTGCAAACAAACTCCAGATGCATGTGCCCCCTTGTACATCTGACTACCTTGGGTCTTAGGGAATTGAAGCTGGGTCATTTGGCTTTTCAGGTAAATGCCTTAACCACTAAGATATCCCTCCAGCCCAGATGAAAAGGTTTTGGTTGTGGCCATGTGACTGGGGCTGACAGAACTGAATGGAAGGCACAGGCAAGCTGAGAAAGCCACAAGTCTGACCAGAATAACATGTTGCCCAGCTCTCCTCTCTGAGTTTGCACACTCGTTCTGGCAGGCATTGGATTAGTCTTTACGGTATTTACAACAATCCTTACTGAGAACATTCTAAATACATTTTTTTAAAAGCATGTAGTAAGGGCATTTAGTGTACCACATGTATTCCAGAAGTTCTTAAGAAGCTAAAGACTCCCCTAGTGTCACAGAGCCAGTCATTAAAGACCCAGGATGTGGCCACATCACCTGAGAGCAACACAGGTGGACACTTACACCCAGACACGATATGTCAACTGTGCACTTGACCATAGCTGTGAGAAGGTGATGTTGTATGTGAGAAAATCAAGTCAGCATGTCAGGGATGCCCTTGAGTTTATTGCTGTCTTTTTTGTTCTTTGCCAAAGCAATGGAAAAACAGTGAGTAAGCCACAGAAATGCAATCCGATATTGGTGATGTTTGATGTGTGTGTGTGTATAAGAGAGGGTCTGTGGCATTGCTGTTTGCTGAGTTTGGTGCTTCTAAGTCTTGGGTCTTATAGGACTTACCTAAAAATGCATTAAAACTCATCGTGGGGAAGCCGCCGCTGGGCGGTCAGTGCTGGGGTAACCTTTGGGAAGACATAAGTGGGACTTGTGCAGCTCTGTAAACAATGGGACACAGTGATGAGTGGCAGAGGTACCCTGAGTCCAGGGAAGGAAGATGGTGGCAAAGCACACCATAGTTACAAAATAAACCAGGGCTCTGTTGTGTCCTGGCCACTGACCCGCATGTGCCAGGGCTCTGGAGGGTAAACAGAGCAGGTGAACTGTCAGTCACGTAGTCCACATGGCCTCTTTCCTTTGTCTGGCTTTGCATGCAAACTTTTATCTTTTAATGAGATCTTAGCTATTAGAAATCCTTTCAGCTTGGGCTAAGGTTTAACTTCTTTAGGCATTTTCCCTCTTCCCATTACTGTGGCCTCTATCAGCCTATTGGATTCTAGGTGTTAACGAGAGTAGCCTGCTGCATTTGGATGATTGTGACACCACCTCCATGCCTGACAGCCGGGGGAACTCTCAAGCAGGCTACGTATCTTGGGTTGCCAAGAGAAAGTAAATGGATGAAATTCAGGAAAAAATGGACCTGAATGGATATATAAGAATGTTATATTGCCAATTCTTCAGTAAAAATGCAAAATGAGCAAAGCTACTACAAAATAAACATTAATATACAAAACATTTGGGGCTGGAGAGATTGCTTAGTGGTTAAGGTGCTTACCGGTAAAGCCAAAGGATCGAAGTTCAATTCCCCAGGACCCACATAAGCCAGATGCACAAGGTAGAACATGTGTCTGGAGTTCGTTCGCAGTGGCTGGAGGCCCTGACACACCCATTCTCTCTCTCTCTCTTTCTTTGCCTCTTTCTGTCTCTGTCAAACAAATAAATAAAAATAAAATATTTTAAAAACAGCATTTTGACCTGCTTCTTGTATAACACAGAGATAGTAAGACACAAATTTCACATGGTATAATAATATCCATATATACTAATTTATTTTTCCTGCTTATATTAACATGGTTCGGTATGTATGTATAGCTATCAGTCCTTGGAACCTCTGTTATAGTGATGGACATACTATGGTACTGGGAAGGTGATTCCAAGTTATGCCTTCTGAACTCTTGGGCCATGTATGAATCATAAATATAATATAAATACTAGTCGATAGGAATTGGAGTGGTGCTAATCCAGTAAGTGGACTTTTCCATAATGTGTATGGTACTGCCACAATGAAACATCCTCTCAAAACTGTCAGTCACTGTAAATCACTGTTTTTCTGTCAGCTGCTTCTGGCCAGGTGTTACGTCCCAGCACTGAGAAGAGAACTGCTGCAGTAACCTTTATGAAAAGAAAAAGAATGAGTGGGACAAGGAGGTCTAGGGAAGGCCTGGAAAAAGGAAGGAAGAAAATGCGAATAAAAAATAAATATTTATTTTACATTAATTTCTTCATCTTTAAGATGCTCTGCTTTCATGAATGATGTAAAAATATGTCTTAACATTACATACATCAACACGTTCCTGTACGTATTTGTAGAGACATGAAGAAATTATATAAACTGGATATCGAAGTTATCCATAGCAGGGTAAATCTAGCTGAGAACTGACATGGCCAAATACTTGCTTAGCCAGCACAATTGTGCCTTCAGTTAAGGAGTTAGCACTTAAAATTTTCAACCCAAGTAACAATCCTATTTCTTGAATGCAGTAACAATTTAATGGAATGAATTAATCAAAGAAAACGTAAACACCAGAACCACAGTGAGAGCTTTGAGTCGGTCACTGTGATTGTGGTGTGAGGCCTCACAGTGGAGGCAGAGTGAGGACGCATCAAGCACTTGGATTTCTCTGTGGACTACTCGCTGTGCTTGGGGTGCTATTACTATTTTTAAAGAATAGTCACACATAAGGGAAATTTGGATCTAATACTTGTCTAGAATTGAAATAGCATGAGAAATATTATGTTATTTACTAGATAGCTTTTTAAAAAAAAAATAAACATGGCTGCCCATGGAACAGAAAATCCCCTTTTAGGAAAGAGAGGAACGTGAGTTGAGTGAAATGTTTAAAGGGATACCACCCAGAAGGAAGAGCGTCCCACATGACTGAACTCCTGATTAAGGAAAGGAACAAATAAACACATGTGCTCCTGGGACCAGGGAAGCCAGCTGTGCCCCGGCTGGCCTGTGGGGTCCTAGAGCACATGGCCAGCAGGAGGGAGCGACTTCTGAGTCTGGTCAGAAGGAGGAGGGGAAGGACAACAACAAAGAGTCACACATTTGTAAGATTTTACCAGAGCGTTTCATGAGTTTCTGACATTCAATTGAGAGGGAAGAGCAAGAATGACAGCAAGAGGAAGAGAGAGGGAGGGGGTGTGTAAGAGGAAGACAGGAGAAGCAGGAGGGAAGAGGGTGAAAGAGCTGGCAGATGGTGGAGACCCATCCAAGCAGTCAAAGACCTTTCTGTAAGCAGGGAGAGCACTGGAGACCTACATACTGCATAAACCTCTGCTGCTATTATTAAGTCTATAAGCCTAGGGAAAATAGGCCTGAGGCCCTTTTATAATCTACAAACACATGCGTGTTAAACAGTCAGCACAGTGAAGAGGTGACCTAGAGAATCAGAGAAAATATTTGCTAATATTCATCTCGAAAGAATTAATCCCAGGATCTATAAGAAACCCCAGACCAGGAAAATAGCAAATATACAAACAATCTGGTGAAATGGGCAAATGATCTGAGAGACAGTGCCCCCAAGAACCTGCAAATAGCCTGGCATATAAAAAAAAAAAAAAAAAAAAACTTCAACATTGTCAAACATCAGGAAAATCCACAACAGGGAGTCATCTCATCCCAGATAGTTCAGCTATTATAAACTAGACACACAAAACAGCTGGGACACAGAGGAAGGAGAATCAGTGGTTGATAGGGATGGAGATGAGAAGAGCCACTGTGGAATGCAACATGAAAATTCCTCCTAAAAACAAAAGCAGTCTTAGCATATGACCTGCCCTTCCTTTGCATGGATGTACGTCCACTGGAAATGGAATCAGGACGTCAATGAGATACACACAAGCCCTTGCTTCTTGCAGGATCATTTATGACAGCCAAGATAAGGGAGTCAAGCCAAGGTGCCCCCCTATGGAAGGATCCTGCCACTCTGTCCTCTGGGCTCTTACCTAGAGATTCTGACTTCACTCCAAGTGTATTAGTCAGTACATGATTGCCGGTATGAAATACCTGACAAAGATCAGTTTATAGAAGGAAGCATTTCTTTTCACTTAGTTTCAGGTTACAGTCCACCTTGGTGGGGAAGGCCTGGTGGCAGGGGCTTAAAGCGAAGCGGATCATGTTCAGTCTGCCGTGGGGAAGTGGACAGTGATGGACACTGATGCTCAACCAGCTCTCTTCTTCTGATACAGTCCTGGAGCCCAAGCTCATGGAATGGTGTCTCCCACAGTTAAGGTGGATCTTCTCAACTTAGAACCCCTAGAAAAACCCACACAAACATGCACAGATGCTAAACTATGGGGAATTCCTGTCCCTGTCAGGTTCACAATCAATGCACACATGCATGCCACATTTCAGTGAGCTAGTGAGAGATGGGAGAAGCAGAGGAATGAGATTCCCCAGGACTGACACTGGACCCAGGTAGCTGAGGCAGAGCACGCTAGTGTGTCTCAAGTTTGGTGATGGCCTCTTTGCTTTCCCTGCCTTGATGGACTATATCCCTGGAATTAGAAGCTAGGATAACTGGATCTTTCCTTTCTAGTGCTTCTCTGGCACATGAACTGCATTATACCTACCTTCTACATGAGGTGAACCATTGCACTGACTCCATATACTTCTCAGCTGAGGGGCTGGGTTCTTATCGCCCTGAACATCCTGGAAGGAGTTTCTGACTTACAGAGTGATGGCCTTGTCAGTTAACCCTGTGTAGTTGCTGTCTTAATCATAAAGCTACAGTTTTCTTATTTTTTTTAAAGAACATTAGAAGAATCAGAAATTTGGTATAGAAGTTGAGTATTTTTTTTTTTTTGAGGAGAAATGAATAATGTAGGAAAACAGTAGCTTGCTGACCCTTAGATCCACATTGTTTTGTAGGATGTGATTATAAGTGAATAAATATTGAAAATTTTCAAATTTTATTTTTGAGTTAAAGTAGCTGAACACCCACCAAACAGAGAAACTATGGGTTTTCAGTCACTGTGGCTCCTCAGCAAAGAGGAAATATAACTGAGATTAGGACTGAGTTTTAAATGTCTGAATGGTGAGGATTAAGCTGACTGTGTTTCAGCCTCCAAATTGCATGTGGTTGTAATCATTTTTCACTCAAAGGGCTTTCTTTGTGATGAGTTTAATACTTATTAAAATGGTCAGTGACACTATTGAAAAAATATGTTTCAGAGGAGAATACACATCTCATGTGACATAAATGTTTGCAACCTTCTATTGTAAAACAACCAATCAGTATTTCACACACAATGTCATACATGAGGTATGTTCTATCAGCGAATATATTTCTGTCACTTGCCCCTGGTGCACAAGGCTTTTAAGCTCAAACTTCAGGTTTATTGGGATCACATGCCTCATTTGGCATCTTTGTCAAATGGCCTGTGATTTATTACATGTCCTGGGGCTGGGCTTTCCACTCACAGTGAGCAGCCCCCTGAAGGCTCTGGAAGCTCTCCAAACCTCAGCATTTTTCTGGATGGTCAGATTTGGAGTTTAACTCTAGCTTTCAGACTTTTATAGTGCTAAGCATTTCTCAATAAATTGAATTATATTAGGCCCATTATTCAACAAGGCTCCATGACTCAGAAGAACAGAGGGAACTAATAAGTGGTGGCTAACCGAGCCATCACAAAACTCTACTATGGGGTTTTAAATCCCAGGCATCTAACTTCTCTTAACAGCTGTCCCAATTCAAATTTATCAATAATTTGACACATTATATTTAAAATAGCTTGTTAAAAAACATACACTATGGGAAAGGATAAAGGATTCTTAGTCCAATGAGCTTGAGACGTATCGTATGACATAAACCTGATTGTATCAGCTGCCACTGAATTTCAGCATACTGAAGACATTAGCCAATGCCCTCATGAATTTAAAACCTATTATTACCTTTTAAGTAACTCTTGCCTGGTAAAACTTAACACGTAATTCCTTTTCTCATCTGTGTTCTGCTTCTGTCTGGTATAATTCTTATTAGGATAGAATTTGGGAAATGATTATAGAAATCATTTTTGAGGTTTGATAGACTGGAGGTAGAGTATACCCAAAATTGTTTTTTCTGTAATTGTTCTGTCATCTCAGAGGTCATGCTTACTGGTGAAGTGGGTAGAGTCACGTGTTTGAGCGCTCAATCCACAACTGAATAATGGTCAAACTAGAAAACCAGTCTTAAGGAGCTACCCTGTGTGTTGGAGTGTGAAAGACAGAGAACAGTGGTAAGGTGCTGTCTGTCTATGTGGAGTGCCCTTGCTTCTCAAACTCCTATCTCAGGAGATGTGGGTAAGTTACTTGTGACTCACTTGGCTTCAGAAGCTTTCAAATTAGTGGAACTTGTGAGCCACACCTAAATAAACATGGAAAAAGTATTCTACAAAATTAGATTCGAGTGGTAAACAAGCTCTTTCAAGAACCCCCACAGAAGTGTCCAGCCTCAGGATGGGCAAGAGACATGTAACTAAAGGCAAAATTTGGTGAAAATATAAATAAAACTTCTAGAAACATAAAAGGACACTATACATAGAAAAGGAGACAAATATTGGATCTTTACATACACAGTGAAAAGACAGTTGATCGGGAAGGATTAGGGTTCTGCGGTTCCTAGAAAGTATAAATGTCTGCATTGGGCATGTCAGCTCTGTTAAGCAAGTACTGTTCAACAATCTCTTAAGAATCTAGGCTGCTGGAGGATCAATATTCTGCCATCACATAGCTGAGTCCCTCAAATTCACTACAAAGGAAGCATGATGGGTAAAGGTTCTTGCCACCAGACTGGATGCATTACTCTAAAAGATTCACCTCTGGGTGTGCTAGTGAGAGCATTTCCCAAGAGGAGTTCAACCAATGACCCACCCTAAGCATATGCAACGCCATTCCATGAGCTGGGAACAGATTGAATAAGAGAGAGCAAGGGACAAAGCCTGATGATAACCTCTTGCTCTTTTCTCTTCTTTCTGTCCTCCTGAGATGTGAGCAGGGGCTCCTGAGCAACCGAGCCACCCCCACACCTCCCCGCCATGACGGAATGGGTGGCCTCAAACTATGATCAAAACACATCTCTCTCGCTTTCAGTTGTGTTTCTTGGGCAACATAAGCATCACCAACAAATTGAATTGCTGGCAGTGATGAGGAATTAAAATAAAGACACAAGGAAAAGTGTGTAAAAGCTATGCATTTTGGGCCTTGTTTTACAACTGAGCATAAAACCCAAGGCCTTGCCCATGCTAAACAAACATTCTACTGCTGAACTGTTTCGCTCTGGTAACTATCGAGTAGTCTCCCTCGAAGCTGGTCTATAATGCTACTAGGAGTACATTATTCTATTGCACCATTGGATTACAGGTAAGAAATGATTGTGCAAGTTTTATTCTGAAAGGTCATGTGTGCAGATAAAATTTTTACCACATGAGAGAATCTAAGCTACCTTGGCTGAGTGACAGTCCATCTGAACTCCACTTAGGTCCAGTCAGTGTTTCAACGTCACATTCCAGGCTGTCTGGGAGATGCACATCTCTTAGCAGAACAGCACCTGGGTCTCTGTGCTTATGTTGTCACATGCAAATGCAAACACAGGTCCTTTACTATTGCTACTTTCATTCATATGTTTTTATGGAGTAGGAATAGCAAAACCACCATTAAGCCCTCTCCTTTGGAAATGTAAGTATTGCTACTCAGCAAAAATCACCTAGGACATGCTGTGATGGGTTAGTGGATATTTAATATATTAATGTTTTATTCTTATTTATTTGAGAGAGAGAAACACACAGAGAGTGATAGGGAGAATGGATGTGCCAAGCCCTTTAGCCACTGCAAGTGAACTCCAGATACATATGCCATCATGTGAATCTGGTTTATGTGGGTACTGGGGAATTGAACCTGGGTCCTTAGGCTTTGTAGGAAAGCATCTTAACCACTAAGCCATCTTTCCAGTACTGAACACTTTATTTTGTCGGCAGCAAAATAAATTATTAGAGACCTTCTGGCTACCTCTGCTTCTAAAAAGTAGGGGATCCTTCTCTGTGTTTGTTCTTGAAAAACACCTGGCTTCGCCTTCAGAGCAACTGTCCCAACGCCAAACTTTATGGTTACATCAAAGATGAACCTAAGAACCTCATCTTTGTGGTGATTTTCAGATCTATAGGGTGTTTCAGAGTTGAACAGATGCAAGTATTTGCATGCCAGACATACAGATCATTGAAATATAATCTGTGCACAAATCTAGAAGAGCTTTTTTCTTCTTCTTCTTTTCTTTTTAGCTATCCACTCTTTGTGAATTCCCTAAACAGGTAATTATGATCATAGTTGTTAGTTCTTAAGCCTTGTATTTCATCTAATGATTCTGTACTTTGTCTACTCCGCATCCACTCACTACCCCCGTACTCCTAACCCCAGAAGACTGAAAGGAAACTGCTGAGTTTCCACATTCTGGGATGTTCATAGGAACTTTGATCGCTGACCTACCTAATTGTTTGCCAATTTGCTGATTCACCTCTCCTGCAGACCATGTGGACTCAAGGTCATCAGATTTCTGCCTGCTTATAATTTTCCTTCCTCAAAGTATCACTGTGAAGTTGGAGTTGGCTCAGTTAGCCCTCACAAATATGTAATTTCCTTTAAAAAATTTAGGGTTTTTTATTTTTTTACTTATTTATTAGAAACAGACAAAGGCAGGGAAGGAGGGAGAGAGAGAGAGAAAGAGAGAGAGAGAGAGAGAGAGAGAGAGAGAGAGAGAGAATGGACATGCCAAGTCCTTCAGCCACTGTAAATGAACTCCAGATGCATGTGCCACCATGTGCATTTGGCTGACGTGGGACCTGGAGAATCGAACCTGGGTCCTTAGGCTTCACAGGCATGCACCTTAACCACTAAACCATATCTCCAACTCTAATTTCTTGTAATTCGTAGATAAAACCACGTTTTGATTTCTCCCTCTCTTTCTGTATCCATATTCAGAAAGCCCTCTGCTGATTCTGACTGCATGGTTGAAAATAATCATTTAAGGTTTGCATGGAAAGACAGCACATTCCATACGAGTTTGCTATTATGATGCCTCCTAATGAATAATAGTGGGAAAAAAATAGCCAGTAATCCCTGGGCCTTGGTCTCTTACTGATCCTGTTTGAGAGCCATAGGTGAAATCGATGTAGGTTCATGGTGGAATATTTCACTCTTTTCTGCTTGGCCATGCCTCGGCTCAGTCACTCAATGCGTTGTCACTAAAGCGTGTCCCTTGGGCTCTCTCAAGGACACGTGTAGGCTGGTTTTGCTCAGGTAGTGCTCTCTTCTCCCAGGGCTTTGCTAAAAGTGGCAAGAAGCAGTCAGCAGAAATCAATAATTGGACTTGCCTAAGCATTCTTCCTAATGTTGCTATACCTGTTGACATGCGAGCTGCTTTTAACACACAGCAGGAAACACATCCACCAAACTTCAGCTCAAGTCAAATAACCTTTGAGTAACTCTGACAAGCAAATGCTTTATGTTACATCCAGCTTTCCAAGTTCCTAACTGTGGTGTGCTTGCGGTGGAGTCCCTGTCACAGCATGCGCACACAAAACCAAGACTGTGCTTTCTGTCCTCACATGGGAGACACTCGGTAAAGGCTTAAGTCAGGGTAAGTATGTTCACTATGGGGCTGGAGGCCCCGTCTACCTTCTTTTCTGTGATTTTCCATTTCAAGGTCACCTTGTGGTTGAGCTTAACTTCTAGTTCCGGTCGTCAAATCACACTGAGAGATGCAGAAGCCGAGGGTAGGGTGCAATTCTTTGAAAACCTGTGTTAGAAAGGACATAATCTCTTTGTGAATTTGGAAGCAGGGTGCAGCATGGATTGCGCTGCAAATCAAGTGCCGGATGTCCTGTGGAGGTGGGGCAACAGCTAAAATTATAGACACCACAGTGGTCAGTGACAGAACAGGTGTCAACCTTCACATTCAGTTGTTCTTTTTTCAAATTAAAAAAAAAATATTTATTTATTTGAGAGCAACAGACAGACAGGGAGAGAAAGAGGCAGATAGATAGACAGAGAATGGGCACACCAGGGCTTCTAGCCACTGCAAAGGAACTCCAGATGCTTGTGTCACCTTGTGCATCTGGCTTACATGGGTCCTGGGGAATCGAGCCTCAAACCAGGGTCCTTAGGCATCACAAACAAGCACTTAACCACTGAGCCATCTATCCAGCCCTCAGTAGTTCTTTTTAGCTTTCCCATTTCACCAAGAGGATCTGGAATTGATAGTAGCACTGGTTCAACTCTCCGTAGCTTCTTTTATACTTGTATTGCAAAATTGGGGGTGTGTTGGAAAACAAAGTTGAACCCAGCTTTCCCTCAGCATGTGCACTCTATATATCTTCTTCTCATTGCTTAAGCCCATTTGGAAATGAACAAAAATAAACACAAAATGGAATTTGTAGGTCAATACCACTTTGAGGCACAGGGTGAGAAGCAGAGATATAAAGACTTGTTTACATTTGATTTCCCATGGGCGAATTTAGCCAAAGTAGGTAATGATTGGACCAATTTGGAACTTAATGCTATTGTTTCTTGTTCGAATGGAAAGTATCAGTTCAGGATATCTGGACACCACTGAGAATTCCTTCTCTGTATGACTGAACAGTGTTTTCTGAAAGGACAAGTTAAATTGAACCTGCATTCTCAAACCTCCCTAGCATTGGTAAGCAGTCCTAAGAACAGATCCAGCTTGAAGATGGAGATTAGCTAAGTGTCCCTAAGGGACAGGCCAAGGAACAGAAAACACACTCCAGAGTGTGATTAGGCCATGAATGAGTTCCTACTACTTTATAAATTCATGGATTTTCACATTTTTCTTCCTGCTTTGAAATGTCATGGGTTACCAGAAAATAAAATAAGTTCATAGCATGTTCTCATAATACAGGGATTTATAAATCACCAAAATTCCAAGATTAAAGAAAATATCAAGTTAATGTTGGAGAAAATGTAAAAGTTAAAAAAAATGTATATAAAATCTTCAATTTTCTCAAAATAAAGTTATAAATCTCTAATGCATGGACATAAACCAGAGCTCAGTTTATGGGATTATTCTATACATAGAATTACTGGGGTCAGAATGTCCATGTCAATGACTCTCCTTTAGGAAAGAGAAGAGCAACTTATGTGTCAAATTTGAGAACCCTGGTTAGCTAAAATTGTTATATAGTTAGTAAAGTTAGGCAATTTGAGGACTTTTACTTACCTTTGCTGTGGGTTGGGGTACAAAATGAGAAATAGCAACAACAAACATTCTTGTGAATTCCTGAGCAGGGACCAGAAAAGAACTCTGATGTAGTTCACCACCTGTGTGAAAGGAAGGCTAACAGTCGGCAATTTGTTCTTTAGTGGTGAGAGTTGGGTAGTGCCACAGGCTACTGGGGACAGGGTGGCACATAACGCAGGGTTTTGTCTTTAAGTCAGGCTCTAAAGAATTCTCACAGAATATGAGAAATATAACTAAATCTATTCTAATATCCAACTAAGGAGAAGAGAAAATTAAACATAGACAGTTACACATGATAACATTTGATTCTGATAACCACATTGAAATTCAAGGAAAGAAAAGTATAAAATATTTAAATTGTCAGAGCCCACTGATTGGTCAAAATTATAGCATGGTGCAGTTGAAGATAGCCGGAGGTGAGACAATCAGTGGTCAGCTTAGCACAGAGCAGAGCAATCTGGAGAAAACTGGGATGGAGGGGTACAGGGAGTGGAAATCATACTTGCTAAACTGGAGTTGAAAATGTTGTAGAAGATAACTATCAGCTAGGACACTTAGTAGAATTTTCAAAGACAGATATATGTCACAGATATTTAGATTCTTAAATTTCAACAAATTTTATGTAACATAAAACAATGTCATTCATCCTGAGAGAGAGAGAGAGAGAGATTAAAAGAGAGAGGAGAGAGAGATCAAAAGAGAGAGGAGAGACACTAAGAGAGATTAAAAGAGAGAGGAGAGACACACAGAGAGAGATTAAAAGAGAGAGGAGAGACAGAGAAAAATTAAAAGAGAGAGGAGAGACATTGGGAGAGGGCAGGGAGGGGGAGATTTCCATAGTAGCTCAGGAGACACATGACCTACAAAAGAACAGCACTCATGCAAACATCTGTGACTTGCTTCTCTGCAAGGCCATGCAAATCACAAGCAACAGGCACGTGCTCTCAAAGGGATCACTTAAAGTAACTGTCGACTTAGAATAACAAGCTTAGTACATGTCTTTGGTTTTAGAGACAAAACCAAAGCGTTCTCATATAATATGAAAGAGACTATCATCAATAGATCGTACCAAAGAGAAGGGTAAGAATCCCCCATAGAAAAGCTTATGAACTGGAGAGATGCCTCAGTGTTTATAGGCACTTGCTTATAAAGCCTGTAAGCCAAGATTTGATTTCCCCAATATCCATGTTAAGGCAGATGCATAACGTGGTGGATGGGTCTGCAGTTTGCTTACAGTTGCAGGATACCCTGGCACACCCATTCTCTCTCCTCTTTCTCAATCTCTCAAATAAATAAATAAATAAATAAATAAATAAATAAATAAATATTGTTTCTGACAAACATTTATATGCCAGGTTTGGGAGATGGTTGTGCGGACAGGCTATTGTCAGGATGAACTGAGTTTGGATCACTAGCACCAAGGAACTGCACAGCAGGCATGGTGGCCTCAGCGAACTCTGAGTTCATAGAGAAACCTGTCTGAGACAATAAAGTGTAGAGCAATCTAGAAAGACACCAAATTGTGCCACAGACTGAAGAACGAGCCTTTTACATATGGACCTTTAGAGGGCATTTAACGTCCAAATTATAGCAATTTGTCTCTTACCATGTTATACCTAGAAACACATTAGAAATGAATTTGATTGGGCTATCATCTGTGTCACATAATTTACAATTTTTTAAAAAGTTGATTTTTTAAATAAAAAGGTTGTACTCTTATATACCATCTTCCCCCATATGGTTGAATGTATAATATTGTATTGGTTTTGTAATTTGAATAATTAAATGCTTTATCAGGGAAAAATTCTATCCCTTCATTTCCAAGTATGTCAGAGTATTCATTCTCTGATGGACATTCAACACAGTCATTCTTGTAGCTGTATACTATCAGATAGTAGGTTCATTTGCTTCCGGAAGCCAACTACTCTTTACTTGGTGCTGTCTAGAGTGGGTGCCTTGCACTTAGTTACTGAGAATTAAGAACATACGTATTGAAAAGCATTTCATTGGCTGTTATAAAATATTGCCAGAACAGCTACAAACCAAGCTACAATGATTTTGTTGTATCATTGTTGTTGATGTTTGCTTGGTTTTTATTAGTTTTGAGTTGTATTTTTTATTTGAGACAGAGAGAGAGGGACAGAGAGAGAAAGAGAGTGTGAGAAAGAGAGAATAGGAGAATAGGCATGCCAGGGCCTCTAGCCACAGATGCATGCACCACATTGTGCATCTGGCTTATGTGGGACCAGGAGAATCAAACCTGAGTCCTTAGGCTTTCCAGGCAAGTGCCTTAACTGCTAAGCCATCGCTCCAGCCCTGTTTGCTTGTTTTTGAGACAACATCTCATGTAGGCAAAGATGACTTTGAACTCCTGATCCTCCTGTGTCCACATCTCTAGTGCTGGGGTCACATGCCTGCACCACCAAGGCCAGCTAATGATGATTATTTGAAAAGGTTAATATCATCCTCTTATGACAGGATCAGTGAACGAAAAATAAAAAACAAGCTATGTTGTACTCACCATGTGCTTTCTTTGACTATGTACATGTCAGAAAATTCAAGCCTAGAGTCAGTCATTTTCAGGTTTCCATTTTTTTTTTTTTTACTCACAGTTTTCTTCATGCCATTGCTGTTGTGCTAAATTTTAAAATACAGCAGATGAATGTTTTTATTTATGATTACTATTTGCATCTTACCAAAGAACTTATTAAAACTTAGCACAAACCCAGCTTAAGTAGACAGTATCAGTTTCAATTGTGGAAGTTAAATGACCAAATTACATGGCCCATGTATTAGGAAATGCAGGTTAGAGTTTCACAGGTATCCTGGTCTATGTTACTAATGAAGCAATTTGCTCTGCGTCCAGTTCCATTTCACTTCCTGTCATCAGCGATTAGAGGATGCCATAGATGGGTCACTCTGGATTAGCACCCTGTCTTTGCTGAGATCCCCACTTAAAGGAGAGCGATTGTTATTCCTGCTCTGGGCGCTGCCACTGGTGGAAGTCATTCCAGGGGAGTGTTTTCTAAATGTTTTCATTAGGCAGTTATCATTGAAAAAGACAAATGGGGGATCAGTTCTGGCTAGAAGAACCTATTTATAAGGCTCTGAAACTTAGTTAACACAGGAGCAGGCATATGTCTAGGCAGCCTCTAGAGGGGAAAGCAAAAACATCAGGCAAGCTATCAGCGTGCAGAGCAATGAGGCACAAACAGACCTGGGAGTTTAAAGTGCAGTTAGTAAATATTTAAAGGGGAGAATGGTGGTGATTCCACACAGAGCTACTAATTTGAGGGGAGACGCTGACTGCCCACTGGTTTAGCCAGTATGAGTCTTGTTATTTAGGACAAAAGCAATGTTCCCAATCCCTTCTTCCTCCTCCCTCATCTTCCTCCTCCTCTTCTTCAGTGTAGTGCATATTTATTTTATATATTTACTGAGAATATTATGAAAGGTAGAAATAAACAAAACAAGTTTTAGAATACAGCACATACCTTATAGAAGGGAATATTAATACCGCATGTTGGGAATATGGGACACTTTTTTTTTTAAATGAAAGACCTATTTAGGGGCTGAAAAATGGTTCAGTGGTTAAGGGCACTTCCCGTGCAAGCATGAGGACCTGAGATTGCCTGAGTTAAGATGTTCATAATCCACATAAGCAGCTAGGCATGGCCACATGTGCCTGTAACTCTAGTCTGCATCTAATTTATATCTTCTCTGAAATGACTTAGTATCATTTTTAAAAATAATTTTATAAATAGCACTGTATACCTGTGACTATTTTCTTTTAAATTTAGAAAATTATGCATTATGGTATTGAACTATATATAAAAACACACAACTTATAATACTGTACAACAGCATCCATACAACAACATTCCTTCTCATTTACAGAATTATGCATTCAATATGGCAACTATTATTGGCCACAAATGTGCATAGCTTTAAAAATCAGCTTTAGATTCATTCAGCAGTGGGTTAACCAAAGTCATAGCCATTGCAGTATGTTTGTTTTTTTTTTTTGTAATAGAGCAAGTTAGGCATTTTTTAAAAATTCAAAATACATGATCCACCTTGAAAATATGTTCTGGAGGAGCTACATGTATATTTTTTAAAAAATATTTCTATTATCATTATTTATTTGAGAGCGACAGACAGAGAGAGAAAGAGGCAGACAGAGAGAGGGAGAGAATGGGTGCACCAGGGCTTCCAGCCACTGCAAACGAACTCCAGACCCGTGTGCCCCCTTGTGCATCTGGCTAACATGGGTCCTGGGGAATCAAGCCTCGAACCAGGGTCCTCAGGCTTCACAGGCAAGCGCTTAACTGCTAAGCCATTTCTCCAGCCCTACATGTTCATTTTTAAGTGGAAGTTGTTGAGTTGAATTCCCTGCTTTCCTTGTGAATGTCATGCCAATCTTTGGAGCACAGGAGCAGCCTATAGAAACCGTGATATTGACTCTGCTAAACCAGTCAGAGGAGCATTGTATGGAGGTTCCTAGCCCATTAGAGACAGTTCAGTGCAGCACTGTGTCAGCAGTGAGACACAGGAGAGGTGACTGATACAAACAGAGCTTTGCACAGTAATAAACAGTATTTATTGATATGTTCTGAGCACGTGATAGGCCCCACTGTGACCCATGCCCTTCACATGAATTACGCCATTTCCTCTTTAGAAAAACGTATATGGCTCTCTTTATTAATTTTCCCAAGTAGCAAAGACAGAATCTGGCAGAGTAATTTCAGACTTAGGAACTGAATCTTAACCTTGTGTTGTGAACTCTGTGTTGAATATGAAATGTGACATTCAGACTTCCTTATGTGGAGCTTGCAATCTCAGAGGCAGGTTTGAAAACCATCTGGCTCTTTGAGGACAGAAGCAGCCTCTAGTCAAGGACAAGTGTTTGTAAACTTGGAAGGAAGTGAACACTCCCTAGGCTTTTCACCACTGGTCCAACTAATACAAATTTTAGGATTAGCGACTTCGGTTTTGAAAATCGAGAGCATAGGTTACCTATCCTTTGTTCCTATGTCTCCTTGACTTAAATTCAAAAGTATGATTTAAAGTTCATGTGATAAATCATTAGCAATTTTGAAAAGCTATTTTAAAAATATTTTTTAATCAAGTAATTTATTTATTTGAAAGAGAGAGAGAGACACGGAGACAGACAGATAGAGACTGGGCACACCGGGACCTTCAGCCATTGCAAATGAACTTCAGACACATGTGCCATCTTGTGCATCTGGCTTATGTGGGTCCTGGGGAATCAAACTGAGGTCCTTTGGTTTTGCAAGCAACTGCCTTAACTGCTAAGCCATCTCCCCATCCCGGAAAAGCTATTTGTAATGTGCCCATGAGTAGGAATAATTTGCCATCTAAAACATTTGAAACAGATATTAAAAATACACTCAGTTTAGTAAGGTCAAAAGTATGTTAAAGAAATATTCTCAAAGAAATTAGTATGTGTTTATAGTAGGGGACAATATAAATATTACCAACCATAACAGTTCAAACTCTGGTTGATCAGAATGGAAACTGGCTATAAATACGTCTGAATCTATGAGTAACATGTGGATATTATGGGCTGATTGGGCTGTCTCCCTCATTCTTCCACCACTAAATTCATACCTTAGAGGCTTCAACCCCATTTTGATGGTATAAGGCAACAGGGCCTTTAAGAAAGTAATGTCAGAATGTGAGGCTCTAATCCTGTGGACCTGGCATACTCATAAGATGAGGAAAGACTCCAGGATTGCTCCCTGTACAAAGGAAAGCCTGTGTGCAGACAGGAGAAGGTGGCTCTCTCTAAGATCAGGTAAGAGGCCTCTCTCATCCCGTACCCTGATCACGGACTGCTAGCTTTCAGCGCTGTGAGAAAATAAAGTTCTGTTGTATAATCTACTCACTCTGAAATAGTCTGTGATAGAAGATTAATAGAGCTGAATTAGTTATCTTTAAGTGCATTTCTTTAATTTTTAAGTTAAAGTAAGACATGGAAGAGCTAAAACCATTACATAAGTCTTTAATAACAGTGAGATGTTAGCATGAAAAAGTGGATCCGGGCTGGAGAGATGGTTTAGTGGTTAAGCATTTGCCTGTGAAGCCTAAGGACCCCAGTTCGAGGCTCAATTCCCTCTCTCTCTCTCCTCCGTCTGCCTCTTTCTCTCTCTGTCTGTTGCTCTCAAATAAATAAATAAAATTAACAAAAAATTTAAACAAAAGAAAACGTGGATCCATAGAGTGAGTAATTCTATACCAATTTAAATATTTCTCTTGTTATTTACCTTAATATTTGTAGTTAATACTGTAAGGAAAATGCTTTATAAAATTCTGTTTTATATGACTGTCTTTTATACTAGCAAGGAATGTGCACATACTGTTGTGTTTATTTATTTATTTTTTCCTGCTAGTAAAATTGAAATAGTCTCTCCTGGAGGGATGCCTTTTTTTTTTCATTGTTATTTTTTATTTTATTTTATTTTATTTTTTACAGTCAGTTTGGTACCATTATTAGGCTCATCCGTGACCTACCCCCTCCCCTTGGCCCCTCCTTGTTGAGGTATATGGGTCATGCATTGTGGAGTTAGCCCACAGTTATGGGTAAGATAAATGTCTCTGCATATCATGACCCAACATGTGGCTCTGACATTCTTTCCGCCCCCTCTTCCACAAAATTTCCCTGAGCCATGTTGGGTCTGCTTCAGTGATGAGGTGTTGGGGGCCTCTGAGGCTCTGGCTCTCTGATTTGGTAGGAGTTGATTTTTCTCTGTGTTGATCTCCTTCCCCCTTGTGCTGGTATCCGGTTCATCAGGAAAACAGCCCCCTTGCTTGTTTCTCCAATTTTTCTTAGTTTCAGCTGGGGCCCTTTTGAGGTATGATGGGGTGACTCTCTCCTTAAGATCTACATCTATCTGAAAAAGAGAAGCAGATTCTCCAACGGAGAGTAAGTTAGCATCAGGACAAATGAGATAACCCTTTTTTTTATAGAGAATTTAATAGGTGTAGGCCCTCTTGTAGCCCACAATTGACGGTAGCTTGATATTGGAGAGTGGGTTTATGTTTGGATATGGTTCTGACTTGTTTCTCAGCTCCAGTTATGGGTCTCATACCAGTGAGGGGATCAGTTAGCCGAATTGAGAGCAGTTGGTTCCCCACCATGGCTGTGTGCCACCACTGCACTTGTGTGGGCATCACAACAAGTTATTTGCTGCTAAGTAGGTTAGACCATGCGTTGCTTCGACAGATATTGGTCATTTTCCCCCAGTTGCCCATGTAGCACCTTCTGGCACTAGATGCGCTGACTGTCTGGGGACTGACTCTCTTCCAACTTCCAGCCATGCCATTCTAATTTGCATGTCAATCACATAAGGTGTCTTCAAGACAGACAGATTTCTGTCAGAGTACTTGATGACCCACCAAAGGCTAGTGATGAGAGGGATGCCTTTTAAGACTTTGGAAGTAAATGGAATTTACAGGGTCATGAAGTAAACAAAAGTCCCAGGAAGCTCCTGAAATTAAAAACAAAATGTGTGTCTGGAGGAGCACGTTATAAGGAGTCCTACCCTTCCTTTGGCTCTTACTATCTTTCTGCCACCTCTTCCCCAGTGGACCCTGAGCCATGGAAGGTGTGATGGAGATATTTCAGTGCTGAGCACTCTTCTGTCACTTCTCAGCACCATGGTGCCTTCTGAGTCTTATCCATGACCTTGCAGTTCCTGACACTACCTACACAGGACCATCATAATAGGAGGAGAAGATGATGTCATCAAAATAAAAGAGTGATTCATTGAGAGGGGGATGGGTATGGTGGAGAGTGGAGTTTCAAAGGGGAAAGTGGAAGAAGGGAGCGAATTACCATGGGTTACTATCTACAAGTTTGGAAGTTGTCAGTAAAAAATAAATAAATTAGGGCCAGAGAGATGGCTTAGCAGTTAAGGTGTTTGCCTCCGAAGCCAAAGGACCCAGATTCGATTTCCCAGTACCCACGTAAGCCAGATGCACAAGGAGGTTCATGCATCTGGAGTTCCTTTGCAGTGGCTAGAGGCCCTGGCACATCCCTTCTCTCTTTGTCTGTCTCCTTTCTCCATCTCTCTCTCTCTCTCTCTTTCTGCTTGCAAATAAATAAACAAATAAATAAAATCTTTAAAAATAAATAAATAGATAAGTAAACAATAAAAAACATATTTTTAAAGCCTCATTTCCAAGGTTATAGAAGCAGTGGCAAATACTGAGGCGAGGAGACTCTCCAACCCTCCAAGCTGCATGGAGCTTCAGAGAGCTCTGCGAGTCCCCAGCCATGCTGCAGCGGGCTTCTCAGGGGTGTGGCTGCTGGCAGTCACGCACGCTCCTCTAAGCAACCCCAGCCAGCTCTTCTGTGTCCATGCCATTCGCTCATGGCTCATGTGACTGCACACACAGGCAGTCAACATTTTCACTTACACCATGTGCCTATATCATATGGCTATATGAGCACGGTTTGTCATTAAATCGTGCTAGACATCTGTAGCAGACAGCTTCAGGTTCGCTGAGATGAACTTCCAGACCAGACACAGTTATGGAGGAAGGGATATTTATTGGAGCCTACAGATCCAGGGGAAGTTCCATAATGGCAGAAGAAGCTGGCCTGCCTTCACAGGACCAAGCAGAGAGAGAAGTACAAGCCTAAAAAAGCCAAACGCCACAGCACACTTCAGGAACTCCTGCTAGGTACACTTTGCATATCTTTAGATTGAAATCTGAAACCCACCACCACACCTTTAAGATCTACCCAGTGACATTGCCTCCAGCCAGGTGGCTGCAGATGCAAACTACAAACAATAAAGAAGTGAATATATTGGGGGGCCATCTATTCAAACTACCACAACATCTATGATTATATTCCTCATTGAAAGTGTACTTTCTCCAGAGTTAGTAAAACAACTGTATTCTCATTTTGCTTAATTATCCAGTGTATAACTATCCTTAACTCACAAATCTCACTGCCAAACATGTTCACCCTGTCACTTTCAAATCATCTTTCCTCTAATCCCTGGGAATGACAGCTCTGGACCCTGTCTGCTCGCTCTCCAGGCGGGCTACATGGCTATTATTTTCTGATAATTTCCTTTGAACGCTCACCATGGCAGGCCTTGTGTTATGAACTTTGTGTTATACTATTTCTTATTTGTTCCTTCATTTTTGTTGCCTAAACCTTACAGCGGTTGCTATAAAAAGTGTATTGTGTGGTGATTGGGGGGGGGGGTGGCATGAGACTATTAATGTCTGAATACATCATAAGGTAATTTTTAGTAGGCTAACAAGTTAATTGAGTATTTTGAACTGAAAATGTGTGACACTGGTATTGAATGGATCCCCATACTAGGTCCCAAAAGTTCAGATCAAAACAAAAGTTGCTCATGTCAAATGCCTGTAATCAAAAAGAATTTTAGGGGAGCAAGGAAATCAAAATCCAATGCTTTCCTTTTCTTCTTTCTCTGCAAGTAAGAGATTGCAGTCAATATAAGTCAATAGTGAATGTGTGTCCTCTACTTTAAAGATAAGCTGAGCCATCTCTCTGGCCCCTTGAGCCAATTTTTAATGCCTTCAACTGCTGGTGTCACTGGGTCATGTTCAGTAGTTTTATCAGTTTCTTTACAGTGGAATTTATATCTGACACCGTCTATTCCTTCCTCATAGTATGGGTAAGGGTCTGGAATAAAGACACACAGGAATGCAATATCTCATTTCCTCAGGAAATAGACTGATTACAACCAGGTAGTTCAAGGCAACCAGGACCCTCTTCTCCCCAAGTCCCCCTGTAGTTTCACCAGATGGAAGCACAACAGAGTGAAGTGCAGGTAGTCTCATAGCACGTGTGATATTCCTGACATACATGATTCCTACCTATATTTCATCAGCGATCCCTCACTCCGTTTATCTTCTGCAAGGGGGCCCATGCTGGGCTGAATGGCCATGTACTTAGATAAAACGCATAGCGGTATGGGCTTCTATCAGTACACCTAAGGAAAAGAGGGTGGGTGGTGACCAAAATTAGCAGTGGTGCCCGTATGAGCCAAATGCCGGGAGTTGGGGGATTTCCTAATTCAGCATGCAGATTAATGGTACACGGATACGATTATGAAATCAGCTGCAATAGTTACTTTTCGCATTGCCTGACGAGAAGACACTCAAGGGAGTACAGGCTTATTCTGCTTTACAGCTCCGGGGAATACAGTCCGTCATACTGGAGGAGGCGTGGTGGCAGGGGAGGGATGCGTGGGTCACTGTTCCATTCAGGTGTCCCCCATAAACTCAGGTGTTCTGAATGCCAGGCTCCCAGCTGACAGAGATTTGGGAATTAGCGCCTCCTGGAGGCAGTGTATTGTTTGGGGTGGTCTCATAGCCAGTGTTCAGGCACAGTCCCTGTTGCTATTGTCCACCTTATGTTGCCAAGGAGGTGATGTCCACCCTATGCTCATGCCATCATTTCCCCTGCCATCATGGAGCTTCCCTTGGAGTCCGTAAGCCAAAATAAACCTTTTTTTTCCCCACATGCTGCTCTTGGTTAGGTGCTTTTTTGCCAGCAATGCGAACCTGAGTCACACTACCTCTACAGTCAGGAAGCAGAGAGCGGGCCGGAAGTGGAGCTCCAAAATCTCAGGGCTCATACCAAGTGACCCCCTTCCCTCAGCGAGGCTCCTCTTCCTGCAGGTGCCACGCAACCTTCTCAAATAGCACCCATGGCTGGGGGCTAAATGGACAACACGGGAGCATCTGGGGCGCACTTAACGTTCTGTTCACACCACATCAGCTCCCCCTGATGTCCAGTCCAAGAATCGCGCAGCTTTATTGCTGGGCCAGACTCCCTTTCTTGTTTCAGTGAAAGGAGTGCATTCTGCCTTAGAGCACGTGGCCTCACTGCGGAGCTCAATGGTTACAAAAGAGATAGGCTACCTTAACTCGGCTCTTTACCTGTTGTTGAGTGTCCTTGCCCCATGCCAGTAGAGAGGGTAACTGCAGGGTAGCCTAGTGTCTGCAGTTCTTGGCTTGACCTGGGGTTCCATGGCCTGGACCTCATGACTGCTGGGTTCATTCAGAAACTGATGTGGGAATTTTCCGAATGAGACTCAGAGCCATGCGCACCGAGAGGAAGATTTATTCGCACTAGCGGACTGACACCCACATCTCTGTAATGGTTTTGCATCTTTGTTCTCACAAGCAAGCAAGGTTACAGAAGCGTACGTAGCATGAGCGGGTAGCTACATTGTTTAAATTTCTTGTAATTTCTGTTCCAGTCAGCCCAAAAGTATCAGTAATTCACAGCGTGAGCAGGGGACTTATCTTCATGCCTTGGTTGTTCCTTGTGGGCAAGAAATGTACCTCTTTGTTCCTTGGTCTCTCCCCGTGGGTGGCTCCAGGTCCTATCTCTGTTCTCTGTGGATAGCTTCTGGCCTGTTGGGGGGGGGCGGGGCTCTGAAAGCCAGTACAAGTTTCTTTTAATATTGCTAGTTTTTGCTAGAGCCTTTCTTCTTTATCTTCATAAGCCCTTATGACTCTTCTAATGGGATCCTCTGACTATGTGTGTGTGTGTGTGTGTGTGTGTGTGTATGCACATATATATGTATGTATATATATATAATTTTTTTCACAGTAGGATTTTGGTCTTGCCAAGGCCAACCCAGACTTCACTATGGAGTCTCAGGGTGGCCTCTAATTCTCAATGATCCTCCTACCTCTGCCTCCCAAGTGCTGGAATTAAAGGCGTGAGCCATTACGCCCGGTTTAAGATCCTCTTCAATCTGATTAGATAGTTGGCTGTGTTGCACCTGTTGGAGCCCTATGACAATCTGCCCAGTGGCCACTGTCCCTGTTAAGGCCATGCCCAGGAGAATGGGGAGCAAGACTGGGCTCCTCTTATGTCTGGAGCAGTTAGACAGATATTGGGAAACCTCATTCCCTGGGAGTATTTCTAAGTCAGGGGTCAAGAAGACTACCCTGGGTAGCAAGATAAGTACCATCCTGACCAGCAGAGTAGGTACCGTCTGGGCTCTGGTCCTGAGAGCCAGCCTGGTGCAGCTGCCTTTTCTCCTACACAGTTTGTTTTCCCCAGAGCCTGCACTGAGGACTCTGCCACACAGGTGCCATCTTTGGCAACTGGATTGTCCCGGGTCATGTTGAACAGAGTTAAATTGGTAATTCCTACTCCAGTGTAGGCCATCTGACTGGCTCATAAGCATATATCGCAATCTTTCCCAAGCTCCGGGTCTGCTTGCCTTATCAACTCGTGGCTGATGTTGGCCAGTTGAAGCATTTTTATCGGGGGGGGGGGGGCATCTGGCTTGAACCCAGGAGGGCTTGTGTTCCCCTCATGGGTTCCTGGGTCAGGGTTTGGTTGGGGAACCCAGAGATCCAGCATGTTGACTCTGCTCTGAGGTAGTGACACATTGGGGCCTTGATGGTAAGCCCGAGTGTGACCAGTGGGTTAGCTCCCTGCCAATGGCTTTTGATATACCAACCCATCCCGAAGTTTTGAGAGCCCCACTTCTGAGGCCTCTCTATAGTCAGTTCCCAACTTGCTCCATGCTCTTTCCTTAGATCAGGATGGGCATTTTTACCCGACAATGAGCCTCCTTGCCCTTTTTTAAGGGCTCCTTCTAAGCCCCTGGAGTGGCAGTGTCCACACAGGATCAATATCTGAGGTATGACCAGTATGCCGCCCCCACAGTTCCTTGGTATGCGCCCACAGGCCACATAGCTCCAGTTGTCTCCTGCGCGTCCACAGTAGTGATTGGGGCAGGGCTCCACACTGCAGCTCTTCTGAGCTGAGGTGGGGATCGTCACGTAGTCAGATCCTCCTGAGAAACAGCACCAGAAAGAGATGAGGCAGGGGTCCTGAAGGAGACAGCCTTGTTGATCAGAGCCAGTCGGTGGTACAGGGATGCTTCCCAGACTAGCCCGTCAGTCCAAGACACCGCCAGGCCAGTTCAGGTTCAGGAAGAGGAGAATCATCCACAGCCAGATTGGATTCCCAAGGGTTATTTCCAGTTCTTCTGGACAAGGTCTTCTCCAATGACTGGTCCAGGTGCAGTTCCGGTCTCCTCTCCTGGCGGGGATCTGCCGCAGCCTTGGCGTGGGTGTGATGTATCTATGGCCTGGCACCTGCGCAGTGGGCTTGTCCATACTCTCGGAGGTTGCCAGGGTCCCTCAGGAGCAACAGGGGAAGATGTCCAAACGGGATTTCAAAAGGGGAGAAACTGCATTTACCGGGTGTGCAAGAGTTTTGGCCAAGTCAGGCCGGTCTCGTGGCCGTGTTTTCAGGATCCTGTTCATCCTTTGAACTCTGCCTGAGGACTGGGGCTGGTCCCATGGGTTCAGATCCCACGTTACTCTGCTGCCTTAGACCTTCGCTGCACAATTCTGCTCACAAGAGCGGGACCTCTATCCCATCCTACGCAGAATGCGTAGCGCAGAATGACTTCTCTGGCTCAAGCACCGGGCACTACCTGGCCTTTCTCTGCATGAGTTGGGAAGGCCTGTGCGGCTAAGCCAAGTGCCGCACATTCGGAGACTATGATTCTGTCATCTTGGGCAATCAGCCACCCGCCTGGATTCTCTGCTTCTCCTCCCTTCAATGTCATGCTTCCTCCTCCTCCTCCTCAGGGTGGTACTTGTGCTGCCCTGGGAGGGGACAGCACACGTTTTTTTTTTTTTTTTCAGTCCCAAAGGAGGGGGGATGTGACCCACTTTCTCAAGGAGGACCGCATGCTTGGCTGTCTGGTCTGCAAGTCAGTTTCCTTGGTGCACTTTATCTTGGTTTTGAGTGTGAGCTTGGCCTTGAACTACTGGCTATAGCCCCCGGTGCCCGGACTGCCTCCAGATGTGGGTGGATCTGGTGGCTGTTCTTAATTTCCTTTCCCCAGAGGTTGATAGTCCTCTCTCCCTGTAAAGGGCTCCCTCCGTGGATACGGAGCACAGCTGGGGGCAGTATAGACAGTAGCTCACTTCCCTTCCAGAAGGGCCCGGGTGAGGGTGTGCAGTCCAACCTTCGGAGCCCACCAGTCACTCTGCAGTCTCCCCTCCCCCAGGACCTCATTAGCAGTGATTACCGCAGACCCCTATCCCGGAGCAATATTCTCCCTGTTGTAAACTTCGCTTCCCACCAGTGAAGAGTTAGGGAATGGTTCATTTTTCAAATCAGGTCGGGAAGAAAAGATTTCTTCCAACACCTCTTCACAGAAATGGAGAGCAACGGCCCCTTCTCCCTCCCCTCCCCCCCAGGCTCCCCTCCCTCTCCACTTCTGGTAGATATGTCATCGTTGCTATATTCAGGGTTCACACAGCCTCCATCTGCACCTGGGGATTCTCTCCCAGCATGGTCTGATAGTGGGCCAATCCCTCCGCGGTCACCCAGCAGCTTAGCCGTTCCATTGAGCTAGGAAGTGACTGTGGTGGGGGAACTCTGACCATAACAGTCTGTCCCAACAGCTGATCTGCTTCCTGTACCAGCGTCCAGTGGCCGCCGACGCACAGAGGCACGGAGGCCATCCTGCTGCCGCGGGTCAGGCCGTTTGGACAAATACACCAGCGACCTATTCCATGGACGCATTTGCTGCTGGGTCAGCACCCCTAGTCTGACTCCCTTCTTTTCTTGTACGTATAGGATGAAAGGCCAAGTGACGTCTGAGGGGGCTAATGTGTGTCCTTCTCCCAAATTCCGCTTTCCCTGGCTGACATGGTATCTCTTTGGATAGATTCTGGCCTGTTTGTGGGGGGAGGGGGATCTGTATCTCGGTATAAGTTTCTTTTAATATTGATATTTTCTGCTAGAAAATGTCTGGCCAACACTTAACTATGGACGTAGTGTAGTGCTTTTAGCTCACAAGTTATTTGTTGGGATTTCAGCACCAACTTTGTAGTGTATTTTCTTTCTTTGCCCTTGCTGGTGCATGACTTAAAAATTCATTTATTCTATTTTTAGCAAAGTTTTTAATATTTCGCAGAATATCATTTCGTTACCTATCTATATAGCAGGTAGAGATAATAGAATACACTGTGCAAATAAATTCTTCCCTGACCTCTTTTGCAGCAAAATCCGACAAGGGAAAAACTAGAGAAATTGAAACGTAAGGAAAATATATTCATTTCTCTGAGACAAACATATTGCATTTTTGACCCTAAACACTTCCCTTTTCATATTGATGTGTCTATGTAATTTTGTGGCACACTGTGTAAACAGGAGAGAATGGTAAATGAGTCGACATTCTGATCTCAACAGAAGGGAGAAGAGGAGATGTTAACTGTCATGGGCGGAATCCTTTGAGCGGCCCGTTGTCTGTGGATGGTGGTGTGAGCCGTGCCAAGAAGACCCAGGGCGCGGGAGCTTCACAGGCTTGGGAGAAAATCCCTGCAGGTGTTTGTGAGTGGAAACAGGACTCTGGTTGTAGGTAGAAAATAAAGTAAGAAGGTAGGACATCTGGAGGGGTTCCTTGTGAACTAGAGGACGCAGTTCTGTGAATACTGGGTATGGAATTGGGGTCCAGGAATGACTGAAGGTGGGTCATATCTTAGAACTACAATGACGCTTCTGTGACTAAGACAAGCTGGTTATTTCATTTCTTAGTACGGTCTGGTAGCAATAGCCAGAAACAAGGGAATCTGAAAATCTGAAACAAAGGGAACTTCTTATTTGCAATGAAAATGAGAACAAACATGGCTACCTGCAGATTGTCCCACAAGGACCAAGAGAGTCGCTTCAGGCTCAGTAAACAGAGATGAAATAGCATTACTCAGTTTAAGAAAGATAACAGGCAGCACCCAGCTAGATTAGCACACATGCTCATTTCAGAACCACTGTGAAGTATAATGATTACCAAGCCATTATGCTTTTGTGCCCAACTGGCTAAGAACAGGCTTGGTGTTAGGGTTTAGAAGACTTATTTTGTAGATTGTGATCTCAGTGGTAGAAATTACAGAGGCACTGTGGGTTAGAGCCAAAAGAATGACTCATTTCTAGGTACCCAATACATTCCTTATTATTGTCACTTTTACTTATTGTATGTCACTACAATTGCTTCTGTGTAAGATTGTGGGGAGAAAAGGACACAGTTTTGATACTTATTAATTTCATGGTTCTTCGTGTGTGTGTGTGTGTGTGTAATTATAAAATATGAGGTGGCAAGACTTTTGGATCAGTAGTAGATGTTCCAACCTGGGATTACTTCAGTTGTTAGCAAATAATTAACAACCAAGTAGAAGTTTTGTGACAAGACACAATAAACATTGACAGAAAAAGAAAGGATTTGCTATGTACTTAAGAATAGTGAAACAGGGGCTGGAGCAGATAGATCAGTGGCACAAGTACTTGCTGACCAATGCTGAGGACATAAGTTTAGATCTCCATTCCCACATACTATGGTATACATACTAGTGTTCACCTGTAATCCCAGCAGCGGGGAGGTGGAGGCAAGAAGATCGCTGGAGCTCAGAGACTATCCGTTCTAGCCAAATTGGTGAGCCAAGATTCAGTGAGAGGGCTGGTGATATTGCTCAGTGGTTAAGTTACTTGCTTGCAAATTCTGATGGCCTGGGTCCCATTCCTCAGTACCCACATAAATCCAGATGCACAACGTGGTGCTAGTATCTGGAGTTCATATGCAGTGGCAAGAGGCCCTGGCATACCCATTTTCTCTCCCTCCCTCTCTCCCTCCCTCCCTCCCTCCCCTCTTTCTTTCCTTCAAAAAGTAAATAAAATATGTAAAAGATTCCTTGAGAGACTTTGTCTCAAAAAATAAGGTAGAAAATGATTGAAAAAGAACTCTGATGTTGGCCCCTGACATCTGTGCATACACTGTGCCCACATACATATGAAAAGGCACCGTGTGTGTGTGTGTAGATATACACTTTCAGGCACACTGAATACACTTTACATGCAACAAGAAAGAAAGAAAGAGACTCAGGAAATCTGTCTCCTTCAATATATCAAATTGCTCAGAAATCCCATCTCTGTAAACTTTTTTTAAGCCTATCCATCTTCACGTCTATGGACAGTTTCTTGGAAAAGACCTCCTCATCTTTCTCATGTATTAATGGAAATGATTTATGTCTCTACTCAGTATTTCCATTTATGTTCTTTCTTATTTGAGACAGGGTCAGTATCCCAGCCTGACTTGAAACTTGCTATATAGCTGAGGGTGGTCTCAAACTCACAGATATTTTCCTGCCTCAGCCTTGTGAGCGCAGTGGTTACAGATGTGAGCCACCAAGCTGAGCCTCAGCTCAGCATTTCTAAACCTCAGTGTGGTGTGAGAGCGTTCAGCCAGAAAGTTCAGTGTAGCCACTAGGTAAACCCAGGGCAAAGTGTATTTTTGTGCTTCACCATGCAATGAATCTAAATCCCACAGCCGGTCATATGCCATGCATCAACCTCTGTGTTCTTTCTTCCTCTCTCAATTTCCTCACCAACTCTAGCCCTGTAATCCCTTTAAGATCCATGAACACTATTGCTCCTGACAATCTTCAAGCGCTTTTATCCAAGAGGAAGAGTCATCAGCCAAGACCAGGAATCTGGGAGAGGGCTAGGAGGCAGCTTTTCTTTCGATTCCATATCTTCCTGTGTGAAGGATTGTGGGTTCTGCTTTAAGTAATTCATTTTTCGTGTCCGTTTTATTTATTTTACTCACTTATTTGTACTAGTTCAGATGTGTATATGCATGTGGTATGTGTTGTGGTGTGTATGTCTGTGTGGTGTATACATGTGTGCACATGCATGTGTGCCCCGTGCACATGTTTGATGCCACTGGGGGATGTAAATATCTTCCTTCATTATTCTTCCGGTTCATTTCCTTGACACAGGGTCTCTCACTAAGTTTAAGCTTGTGCACTGTTCCATTCAGCTGGCTGACTAGCCACTACATGGTCCTGCCCGTCTGCACACATCAAAGCTGCGTTACAGGTATGCTGGATATTCATTTTTTAAAAAATATTTTCTTTTATTTATTTATTAGAAATATATGAGAAGGAGGAGAGAGAGAAAAAAAAATGGGTTGCCGGGCTTCTAGCCATGCAAACAAACCCTTTGATTCTTCGAACCCTGTCCTTGGTTGGGCTTTGCTAAGCCATTCTGAGCCCTTTTCAGTAACAGTGCGGGAGGAATTGTCAATTTCTCAGGCCTTACCTTTGTCTCCTTCTGCTAGTTTCTTTGCATGCTTCATGCATGTTTGGTGGCTAAATGGACAACACGGGAGCATCTGGGGCGCACTTAACGTTCTGTTCACACCACATCAGCTCCCCCTGATGTCCAGTCCAAGAATCGCGCAGCTTTATTGCTGGGCCAGACTCCCTTTCTTGTTTCAGTGAAAGGAGTGCATTCTGCCTTAGAGCACGTGGCCTCACTGCGGAGCTCAATGGTTACAAAAAAGATAGGCTACCTTAACTCGGCTCTTTACCTGTTGTTGAGTGTCCTTGCCCCGTGCCAGTAGAGAGGGTAACTGCAGGGTAGCCTAGTGTCTGCAGTTCTTGGCTTGACCTGGGGTTCCATGGCCTGGACCTCATGACTGCTGGGTTCATTCAGAAACTGATGTGGGAATTTCCCGAATGAGACTCAGAGCCATGCGCACAGAGAGGAAGATTTATTCGCACTAGCGGACTGACACCCACATCTCTGTAATGGTTTTGCATCTTTGTTCTCACAAGCAAGCAAGGTTACAGAAGCGTACGTAGCATGAGCGGGTAGCTACATTGTTTAAATTTCTTGTAATTTCTGTTCCAGTCAGCCCAAAAGTATCAGTAATTCACAGCGTGGGCAGGGGACTTATCTTCATGCCTTGGTTGTTCCTTGTGGGCAAGAAATGTACCTCTTTGTTCCTTGGTCTCTCCCCGTGGGTGGCTCCAGGTCCTATCTCTGTTCTCTGTGGATAGCTTCTGGCCTGTTGGGGGGGGGCGGGGCTCTGAAAGCCAGTACAAGTTTCTTTTAATATTGCTAGTTTTTGCTAGAGCCTTTCTTCTTTATCTTCATAAGCCCTTATGACTCTTCTAATGGGATCCTCTGACTATGTGTGTGTGTGTGTGTGTGTGTGTGTATGCACATATATATATGTATGTATATATATATAATTTTTTTCACAGTAGGATTTTGGTCTTGCCAAGGCCAGCCCAGACTTCACTATGGAGTCTCAGGGTGGCCTCTAATTCTCAATGATCCTCCTACCTCTGCCTCCCAAGTGCTGGAATTAAAGGTGTGAGCCATTACGCCCGGTTTAAGATCCTCTTCAATCTGATTAGATAGTTGGCTGTGTTGCACCTGTTGGAGCCCCATGGCAATCTGCCTAGTGGCCACTGTCCCTGTTAAGGCCATGCCCAGGAGAATGGGGAGCAAGACTGGGCTCCTCTTATGTCTGGAGCAGTTAGACAGATATTGGGAGACCTCATTCCCTGGGAGTATTTCTAAGTCAGGGGTCAAGAAGACCACGCTGGGTAGCAAGTATAAGTACCATCCTGACCAGCAGAGTAGGTACCATCTGGGCTCTGGTCCTGAGAGCCAGCCTGGTGCAGCTGCCTTTTCTCCTACACAGTTTGTTTTCCCCAGAGCCTGCACTGAGGACTCTGCCACACAGGTGCCATCTTTGGCAACTGGATTGTCCCGGGTCATGTTGAACAGAGTTAAATTGGTAATTCCTACTCCAGTGTAGGCCATCTGACTGGCTCATAAGCATATATCGCAATCTTTCCCAAGCTCCGGGTCTGCTTGCCTTATCAACTCGTGGCTGATGTTGACCAGTTGAAGCATTTTTATCGGGGGGGGGGGGCATCTGGCTTGAACCCAGGAGGGCTTGTGTTCCCCTCATGGGTTCCTGGGTCAGGGTTTGGTTGGGGAACCCAGAGATCCAGCATGTTGACTCTGCTCTGAGGTAGTGACACATTGGGGCCTTGATGGTAAGCCCGAGTGTGACCAGTGGGTTAGCTCCCTGCCAATGGCTTTTGATATACCAACCCATCCCGAAGTTTTGAGAGCCCCACTTTTGAGGCCTCTCTATAGTCAGTTCCCAACTTACGCCATGCTCTTTCCTTAGCTCAGGATGGGCATTTTTACCCGACAATGAGCCTCCTTGCCCTTTTTTAAGGGCTCCTTCTAAGCCCCTGGAGTGGCAGTGTCCACACAGGATCAATATCTGAGGTATGACCAGTATGCCGCCCCCACAGTTCCTTGGTATGCGCCCACAGGCCACATAGCTCCAGTTGTCTCCTGCGCGTCCACAGTAGTGATTGGGGCAGGGCTCCACACTGCAGCTCTTCTGAGCTGAGGTGGGGATCGTCACGTAGTCAGATCCTCCTGAGAAACAGCACCCGAAAGAGATGAGGCAGGGGTCCTGAAGGAGACAGCCTTGTTGATCAGAGCCAGTCGGTGGTACAGGGATGCTTCCCAGACTAGCCCCGTCAGTCCAAGACACCGCCAGGCCAGTTCAGGTTCAGGAAGAGGAGAATCATCCACAGCCAGATTGGATTCCCAAGGGTTATTTCCAGTTCGTCTGGACAAGGTCTTCTCCAATGACTGGTCCAGGTGCAGTTCCGGTCTCCTCTCCTGGCGGGGATCTGCCGCAGCCTTGGCGTGGGTGTGATGTATCCGTGGCCTGGCACCCGCGAAGTGGGCTTGTCCATACTCTCGGAGGTTGCCAGGGTCCCTCAGGAGCAGCAGGGGAAGATGTCCAAACGGGATTTCAAAAGGGGAGAAACTGCATTTACCGGGTGTGCAAGAGTTTTGGCCAAGTCAGGCCGGTCTCGTGGCCGTGTTTTCAGGATCCTGTTCATCCTTTGAACTCTGCCTGAGGACTGGGGGTCGTACCATGGGTTCAGATCCCACGTTACCCTGCCGCCTTAGACCTTCGCTGCACAATTCTGCTCACAAGAGCCGGACCTCTATCCCATCCTACGCAGAATGCGTAGCGCAGAATGACTTCTCTGGCTTGAGCACCAGGCACTACCTGGCCTTTCTCTGCATGAGTTGGGAAGGCCTGTGCGGCTAAGCCAAGTGCCGCACATTCGGAGACTATGATTCTGTCATCTTGGGCAATCAGCCACCCGCCTGGATTCTCAGCTTCTCCTCCCTTCAATGTCATGCTTCCTCCTCCTCCTCCTCCTCAGGGTGGTACTTGTGCTGCCCTGGGAGGGCACTGCACACGTTTTTTTTTTTTTTCAGTCCCAAAGGAGGGGGGATGTGACCCACTTTCTCAAGGAGGACCGCCTGCTTGGCTGTCTGGTCTGCAAGTCAGTTTCCTTGGAGCACTTTATCTTGGTTTTGAGTGTGAGCTTGGCCTTGAACTACTGGCTATAGCCCCCGGGGCCCGGGGCTGCCTCCAGAAGTGGGCGGATCTGGTGGCTGTTCTTAATTTCCTTTCCCCGGAGGTTGATAGTCCTCTCTCCCTGTAAAGGGCTCCCTCTGTGGATACGGAGCACAGCTGGGGGCAGTATAGACCGTAGCTCACTTCCCTTCCAGGAGGGCCCGTGTGAGGGTGTGCAGTCCAACCTTCGGAGCCCACCAGTCACTCGGCAGTCTCCCCTCCCCCAGGACCTCATTAGCAGTGATTACAGCATACCCCTACCCTGGAGCAATATTCTCCCTGTTGTAAACTCCGCTTCGCACCAGTGAAGAGTCCTGCATCTGAGTTGAGGTTCATTTTTCAAATCAGGCCGGGAAGAAAAGATTTCTTCCAACACCTCTTCACAGAAATGGAGAGACCCCCCCACTTCTGGTAGATATGTCATCTTTGCTATATTCAGGGTTCACACAGCCTCCATCTGCACCTGGGGATTCTCTCCCAGCATGGCCTGATAGTGGGCCAATCCCTCCGCGGTCACCCAGCAGCTTAGCCGTTCCATTGAGCTGGGAAGTGACTGTGGTGGGGGAACTCTGACCATAACAGTCTGTCCCAACAGCTGATCTGCTTCCTGTACCAGCGTCCAGTGGCCGCCGACGCACAGAGGCACGGAGGCCATCCTGCTGCCGCGGGTCAGGCCGTTTGGACAAATACACCAGTGACCTATTCCATGGACGCATTTGCTGCTGGGTCAGCACCCCTAGTCTGACTCCCTTCTTTTCTTGTACGTATAGGATGAAAGGCCTGAGGGGGCTAATGTGTGTCCTTCTCCCAAATTCCCCTTTCCCTGGCTGACATGATATCTCTTTGGGTAGTTTCTGGCCTGTTTGTGGGGGGAGGGGGATCTGTATCCCGGTACAAGTTTCTTTTAATATTGATATTTTCTGCTAGAAAATGTCTGGCCAGCACTTAACTATGGATGTAGTGTAGTGCTTTTAGCTCACAAGTTATTTGTTGGGATTTCAGCACCAACTTTGTAGTGTATTTTCTTTCTTTGCCCTTGCTGGTGCATGACTTAAAAATTCATTTATTCTATTTTTAGCAAAGTTTTTAATATTTGGCAGAATATCATTTCGTTACCTATCTATATAGCAGGTAGAGATAATAGAATACACTGTGCAAATAAATTCTTCCCTGACCTCTTTTGCAGCAAAATCCGACAAGGGAAAAACTAGAGAAATTGAAACCTAAGGAAAATACATTCATTTCTCTGAGACAAACATATTGCATTTTTGACCCTAAACACTTCCCTTTTCATATTGATGTGTCTATGTAATTTTGTGGCGCACTGTGTAAACAGGAGAGAATGGTAAATGAGTCGACATTCTGATCTCAACAGAAGGGAGAAGAGGAGATGTTAACTGTCACGGGCGGAATCCTTTGAGCGGCCCGTTGTCTGTGGATGGTGGTGTGAGCCGTGCCAAGAAGACCCAGGGCGCAGGAGCTTCACAGGCTTGGGAGAAAATCCCTGCAGGTGTTTGTGAATGGAAACAGGACTCTGGTTGTAGGTAGAAAATAAAGTAAGAAGGTAGGACATCTGGAGGGGTTCCTTGTGAACTAGAGGACGCAGTTCTGTGAATACTGGGTATGGAATTGGGGTCCAGGAATGACTGAAGGTGGGTCATATCTTAGAACTACAATGACGCTTCTGCAACTAAGACAAGCTGGTTATTTCATTTCTTAGTATGGTCTGGTAGCAATAGCCAGAAACAAGGGAATCTGAAAATCTGAAACAAAGGGAACTTCTTATTTGCAATGAAAATGAGAACAAACATGACTACCTGCAGATTGTCCCACAAGGACCAAGAGAGTCGCTTCAGGCTCAGTAAACAGAGATGAAATAGCATTACTCAGTTTAAGAAAGATAACAGGCAGCACCCAGCTAGATTAGCACACATGCTCATTTCAGAACCACTGTGAAGTATAATGATTACCAAGCCTTTATGCTTTTGTGCCCAACTGGCTAAGAACAGGCTTGGTGTTAGGGTTTAGAAGACTTATTTTGTAGATTGTGATCTCAGTGGTAGAAATTACAGAGGCACTGTGGGTTAGAGCCAAAAGAATGACTCATTTCTAGGTACCCAATACATTCCTTATTATTGTCACTTTTACTTACTGTATGTCACTACAATTGCTTCTGTGTAAGATTGTGGGGAGAAAAGGACACAGTTTTGATACTTATTAATTTCATGATTCTTCGTGTGTGCATGTGTGTGTGTGTGTGTGTGTGTGTGTGTGTGTAATTATAAAATATGAGGTGGCAAGACTTTTGGATCAGTAGTAGATGTTCCAACCTGGGATTACTTCAGTTGTTAGCAAATAATTAACAACCAAGTAGAAGTTTTGTGACAAGACACAATAAACATTGACAGAAAAAGAAAGGATTTGCTATGTACTTAAGAATAGTGAAACAGGGGCTGGAGCAGATAGATCAGTGGCACAAGTACTTGCTGAGGACATAAGTTTAGATCTCCATTTCACATACTATGGTATACATACTAGTGTTCACCTGTAATCCCAGCAGTGGGGAGGTGGAGGCAAGAAGAATGCTGGAGCTCAGAGACTATCCGTTCTAGCCAAATTGGTGAGCCAAGATTCAGTGAGAGGGCTGGTGATATTGCTCAGTGGTTAAGTTACTTGCTTGCAAATTCTGATGGCCTGGGTCCCATTCCTCAGTACCCACATAAATCCAGATGCACAACGTGGCGCTAGTATCTGGAGTTCATATGCAGTGGCAAGAGGCCCTGGCATACCCATTTTCTCTCCCTCCCTCTCTCCCTCCCTCCCTCCCTCCCTCCCCTCTTTCTTTCCTTCAAAAAGTAAATAAAATATGTAAAAGATTCCTTGAGAGACTTTGTCTCAAAAAATAAGGTAGAAAATGATTGAAAAAGAACTCTGATGTTGGCCCCTGACATCTGTGCATACACTGCACACATACATATGAAAAGGCACCGTGTGTGTGTGTGTGTGTGTGTGTGTGTGTGTGTGTGTAGATATACACTTCCAGGCACACTGAATACACTTTACATGCAACAAGAAAGAAAGAAAGAGACTCAGGAAATCTGTCTCCTTCAATATATCAAATTGCTCAGAAATCCCATCTCTGTAAACTTTTTTTTTAAGCCTATCCATCTTCACGTCTATGGACAGTTTCTTGGAAAAGACCTCCTCATCTTTCTCATGTATTAATGGAAATGATTTATGTCTCTACTCAGTATTTCCATTTATGTTCTTTCTTATTTGAGACAGGGTCAGTATCCCAGCCTGACTTGAAACTTGCTATATGGCTGAGGGTGGCCTCGAACTCACAGATATTTTCCTGCCTCAGCCTTGTGAGCGCAGTGGTTACAGATGTGAGCCACCAAGCTGAGCCTCAGCTCAGCATTTTTAAACCTCAGTGTGATGTGAGAGCGTTCAGCCAGAAAGTTCAGTGTAGCCACTAGGTAAACCCAGGGCAAAGTGTATTTTTGTGCTTCACCATACAATGAATCTAAATCCCACAGCCGGTCATATGCCATGCATCAACCTCTGTGTTCTTTCTTCCTCTCTCAATTTCCTCACCAACTCTAGCCCTGTAATCCCTTTAAGATCCATGAACACTATTGCTCCTGACAATCTTCAAGCGCTTTTATCCAAGAGGAAGAGTCTTCAGCCAAGACCAGGAATCTGGGAGAGGGCTAGAAGGCAGCTTTTCTTTCGATTCCATATGTTCCTGTGTGAAGGATTGTCGGTTCTGCTTAAGTAATTCATTTTTTGTGTCCGTTTTATTTATTTTACTCACTTATTTGTACTAGTTCAGATGTGTATATGCATGTGGTATGTGTTGTGGTGTGTATGTCTGTGTGGTGTATACATGTGTGCACATGCATGTGTGCCCCATGCACATGTTTGATGCCACTGGGGGGTGTAAATATCTTCCTTTATTATTCTTCCGGTTCATTTCCTTGACACAGGGTCTCTCACTAAGTTTAAGCTTGTGCACTGTTCCATTCAGACTGGCTGACTAGCCAGCTACGATGGTCCTGCCCATTCTACACACATCAAAGCTGCAGTTACAGGTATGCATGGACATTTTCATTTTTAAAAAAATATTTTCTTTTTATTTATTTAGTTAGAAATATATAGAGAGAGGAGAGAGAGAGAGAGAGAAAAAAATGGGTGTGCCAGGGCTTCTAGCCAATGCAAACAAACTCCATATGCTGGATTCTGGGGAATCGAACCCTGGTCCTTAGGCTTTGCTGGCAAGCACCTTAAGTGCTAAGCCATTTCTCCAGGCCCCATTTTCAGTTTCTTACATGGTATCTGGGGGATGGAATTCCAGTCGTAGTGTTGGCTCAGCAGACACTTACCTTTGTCTGCCCTTAATGCTAGTTTCTTTGGCACTTGCTGTCATGCAATGTTTGGGCAGGTAAACTGGCTCAACCCTGTAGGAAAGGTCAATGACTGAACTTTGCAGAAGAAGTAAAATGGCTGTAACCGCTGGGAAAGGTAAAGGGGCTTCACCCTCCCGGAAAGGTTCAGCGCTCTGCCCTGTAGAAAAGATGGTACAATGGCTCCACCCTCTAGGAAAGGGAAAATGGCTCTTTGTAAGAGAACGACTTTCAGATGCATTGCCCTTTCAATGAAAGAAATCATGGAATGTTTTGGTTTCGGCGTCAAATTCTAAGCATTTTATTTTAATAATGTCCATTTAAAATAACTTCTTGGCTCAGATATGGCCTCTGTCAGATCTAGAACTGTGCCATACGCAATCTAAATTCCTTCTACTCCTGGCAGATGGGTGAAATGTGAATTTCGGTAAAAGAAAATGTTACTGCAGTAGATAAACCAGAAGTGAAAAGAAGGATTTAAAAGAATATTTGGTTAGCAAATAATTTCTGGGGAAAGGATAGAATAGTCTGGAGGCAGAGATATGAGATACGGTTGTTATGCAAAGACTGACCTATGCATGTGGTACGAGTGTCAAATTATACTCTATATTTCTTGTAGTGTCTAAAGGAAGCAGGTTAGGAAAGATGCCTTTCTGAAAGGCTCCAGTGACAGGTACGCTTTTCAGTCAAATTATTTGGATTGGCAAAACTCTCAGTATTGATTCTACTGAGCGTATTGTTTTAACTTTGCATGTGGACTCCTAGCTAAGTCTTAAAAGAGTAAAAACGAGAAATGCAGTAGTCTGTGTCACACCACTGTGGCTATAAAAAGCAGAGACTGTCAAAAGCCAAGCTTGCCTAGTGATTAGAGAAAAGAGAAATTAGGTTGCTCTTTCTAGATTCCTACTTTGGGTGAGAGCCCTTGGGAGCACTCTGTCTTCTTTTCTCTGTGTGCTTGGGTAAGGAGAGCTGCTGAGCTTCTCAGGCTGCGAAACTGCCTTTCTCTCATGTTTTCCAGAGTACGATTCTGAAGGGAGCAAGACATAGGACAACCATCCTTCCAAGGACACTTCCTCATAGGACCTTGGAGTCATCATTAATTGAATGTTAGTGATACCCACCGAAGTGCCTATGTGTACACCTTTGCTCTCTAGTCAAATATCTGTCCTTGAGGAATTTGGATAACTATGCGGCTTCTGCATTTTAATTGACAGTTCATAAATATGACCTCCGGGTTATCCTTGCCGGGTGTGTACAACTGAGTTCCAGTTCTCACTGTGCCATTCATACCACTTGAGAAATACTACATAAGGTGCACTATAGAGCCAATACACGTAATAGAAAAATTCTAGTGGTGTGTGATTTAGGAATTTATTCCAGGTAATAAAATATAAAGGAGGGCTGGAGAGATGGCTTAGAGATTAAGGTGCTTGCCTGTGAAGTATAAGACCCAGGTTCCATTCTCCAGCACCCACATAAGTCAGATGAACATGGTGGTACATGTGTCTGGAGTTCCTCTGCAGTGGCTGGAGGCCCTGGCACACCTATATTTATTCACTCTCTCTCTCTCCCTTTCTCTCCCCCAGTCTCCCTTTCTCTGTATCACTCTGCTTTCAAATAAATAGAAAAATAAATCAAAAGTAATGGATAAACTGGATGTCAAGCAGGAGCCCTTTAAGGAGGAACAGAAGGCTGGCTGGATCTCCTAGGATCCATAACCCAGAGCAGGTCCAGGAGAGTCTCAGTCACAGACATCTCTCACTGTTGTCTCAATGAACTCTCTCAAGCGGAGAGTCTGTTTAGGTCAGAGACCACACCTCGGGCACACCAGAGAAGACAGTAGGAGGGATCTGAAGAAAAGTTTATAAAAGCCGTCACCCTTCCCCAGAATATAAGGAAATGGTGATTTCTGTCTCCTCCCAGTTAGAGCTTAGGCAAGAAGAATTGAAGCTAGGAAAACACACACACACACACACACACACACACACACACACAAACACACACACACACAAACACAATTTAAAATTAAATAATATTAACTGCATCAAAGGGTCAGAGGATTGTCTAGGAAAATTACCTGAAATTTTGCATCTATACCTGAACAGAATCATATCCCGCTAATCATCTGAGAACTGACAAATGGGCTCAAGGGCCTGAGGTTACGGAGATAATTTCTTGGCACTCTAAAGCGGTCACTTTTCTGGAGCTTCTTAGCAGTTGGCCACCCCTGAGTGTGCAGTTCAGAAGACCAAGCCCTTTGCTTGCCAGTGGAAGTAACGCTCTGAAGTTGAGGATGCACCCTCTTCTTCCTAGCCTCAAAAGAGCATGTATCAGGCTGGAGAGATGGCTTAGTGGTTAAATGCTTGCCTGTGAAGCCTAAGAACCCCAGTTCAAGGCTCAATTCTCCAGGACCCACAAGCCATCAGATACACAAGGGGGTGCATGCATCTGGAGTTTGTTTGTAGTGGCTGGAGGCTCTGGTGCACCCATTCTCTCTCTCTCTCTCTTTCTTTGCCTCTTTCTGTCTGTCTGTCACTCTCAAATAAATAAATAAAAATAAACAAAAAATAAAAATAAAAAAGAGCATGTATCCCCAGATCCTCTGGGTCTGTTTCCTAGAGACTCCCAAGGGGAACTTCCTTCTAGTTTAAAGTGACAAGGAAGAAGGACCTCAACAATGTCATCTGCCTTATGGAATATTTAGAATAAATTTATTTCTGACTGTTAACATTTCAGATCCACAATAAACACAAGACCTACTAGACAGATTTATAGTGAGGCGCAAAGGATACGTTGTATGTTATCAGGATGTCTCAGATGTCAGAACTCAATTTGTTCTACAGGAAAGATCAGGACTAGACCTCAGGATACACACGACTGTTCAACAACACATGATGGCATGTTGCACATAAAGGGCATTTTCTACTGTTACCAACTGAGCTAGAAAGTGATTGAGTATGGCTGAGTGAGGAGTCAGGAAGAATTCTCAGAAATAGCAAAGGATCAGTTAACGAGAGCTCTTCTACTGAGGTGTTTCTGAGGACATGGGTGGTCACACTGGACATCTGGTAAACATGAGTCACGTTCAGTGGAGGCTGCTGGAAACATTATTGCAATTCTAACAGGGTTATGGGTGAGATTTAAGATGACCCAGCTCATCTTAAATGGAAGTAGAGATGCCAGTGTCCTCTGTTTTCCATCAGAACATGCTTGTAAGATTTATTGTATTTTGATTCCCAGGAAGATATGGGGAAGATAAGGAAGCTGCCACCAACAGCATCATATGCAATACAGTATTTCTCATCTATGAGAGAGAGAGGAGAGAGAGAGAGAGAGAGAGAGAAAACTTTGGAAAATCCCACCAAAAATGTGATAGATGTCCATCATGAGCCTTAGCAGAATCCTAAAGTCCAAAGAAAACAAAGGTGTGAACAACAGCAGCTTTGAAGGACAATGCTGGGGCACTTGGAAAACGTCAATATGTGTTATGTTGGAAAATAGTACAAAATTAATGTTAGTTATCCCAAATATCCCAAATTCTAATATAAATATTTAGAAGTTCTTCACCCTCTGGGGCACATATTTGCATATTTAGGTGTGAAATATCATTAGCTGTGAAAATAATCCTCAGATGTGTCAGCAAAAAAAAAAAAAAAAAAAAACTCAATTGAAATGCATATACAGAAAGTAAGAAAGGGCTGGGGAGATGGCTTAGTGGATAAGGGCCTCGTCTGCAAAGCAAAAGGATCCAGGTTTGATTTCCCAGGACCCATGAAAGCCAGATGCACATGGTGGTACATGCGTCTGGATTTCATTTGCAGTGGCTGAAGGTCCTGGCATGCCTGTTCTCTCTTTCTCTTTATCTACCTCACTCTCTCTCTTTCATAAATAACATCAATATTAAAAGAATTTGAAAAAGAAAGTAAAAAAAAAATCACAGGGTAAAATGGTAAAATTTGCTGAGTCATGAGGGAAAGGGTCATCGGTGTCCATTGCGTTCTTTGTTAATATTTTCCACGTATATATGTGTGTGGTGTGTGTTCTGTGTGGTGTGAGCAAACATATGCAGGTGCACACCTCCATGTGTACGTGGGCATGTGGAAAGTACAGGTCAACGTCGAGTGTCTTCCTCAGTTATTTCCCATCTTGTTTTTTTGAGACAGGCGCTCTGGAGTCAGCAGTTTGGCTGGATGAGCTGTCTAGTCCTTGTCTGCCTCCCCAGTACTACTAGGATTGCTGGCACCTCTGTGTGGGTTCTGCCATCTGAACTCAGACCCTCGTGCTTGTGCAGCTAGCACTTTAGTGACTAAGCCATGTCTCTAACCCCTTATTGAACCGTTGCTGGCACACTTTGTAGTATTCAACATTCAGATTTATCAGTACTAATATTTCACAAAAGTCCACTGGTTGATGTGGTAACATAAGTTCTTACCTGTTTATTCAAAGAAAACTTCCAGGAAAGCAAACCTTTGGGTACAGGCTCACATGGGAATTGTAGTGATGGAACCTCAGTAGTGCCTTCCCATGCAGAGGAAGCAGGAAATACTGGTGTGAGCAGAGATCCTTTTAGCAGACCTCCACCATCCCGTCCACCCCACTGTTGGAGATGCCTGGCGATACACAGCAGAAGCAATGGCCAGGGACAGAAGACAGACAATAAAAAGATGGTAGCAAAGTTTGATACCCAAGTATTCATCTCGTTCAAAAGGAAAACAGCAAATGGTAGAAGCACGAATCCAGCTGATCTCTTCGTAATGGAGGAGGAAAGTCAAAAGCACGTAGCAAGAGACAGGATCTGCACAAATATGGTCAAACTGGTGTTGTGGCCCTCATGTCACTCCTAGCGGGGGGCCTTTTGGAAAGCTGAGAGCCACTTCAGGTCTTAAATAAGAAGGGTGAGTCTTTGGTCACACTGGAATCACAGGTCTGTGTGAAGATGGCCTTTGGAGAAAACACTAATGTACAGAGATGCTCTTGTCAGTGAATGATAGGGGGTCTCATGCTGATGGAGGTAAGCAATGCCAGGGGTTGAGACTGTGATCTGACTTCAGTACAATTGGACTTTAAAGTTGGGATCTTAACTTTGTTTGCAAATTGTCTTGTATAGACCACAGGAAATAATTTGCAGAGCTAAAGTTGCTCTTTTTGAATTTCCTGAAAGTCCTAGAATTATTTCTAACAGGGGAAGAATTTCTTACATCAGAATCTTTGTATTATCCTGTCACCAAACCTGGTAAAAATATGTTGGATAAACAGAGTGCGACAGAAATTAGAACACACAATGTATCTGCATTTTTGGGAGAGGTAGGCAGGTGTCCTGCTCTGGCCAATATCACTGCTTCTCAGACCGCTGCTGTTTCCGTGAACATGTCCACATGGGAGGATGATATATGGCAGAGGAGTTGTGGTTTCCTTTTATTTTTCTAACAAAAAGTAAATCCATTTAATCACTTGCAAGGCATTTATTGAGGCTGAAGAGATTGGTAAACTGTTCAGAGATCTTCATACACGAGAATGATGGCCCAAAGAGACCCGAGCTCTCTCGAGTTTGGGTCCCCCATCCTAAAAGGCTTGGTGTGCCCATGCATGTGTGTAACCCTAGTTCTGTGCGGAGCAGTGACTGGAGAATGGCCAGGGCCATGAAACCAGCAAAGTCTGGAATAAGGAAAAGCTTCTCTCCCTCAAGGAAACATGAGGAGGAATAATGAATGGGGGATACCTGATATTTCCCATGGCCTATGTACACCCGCTCTGGGCATCACAACTGCACATACATGTGTGTATACCACAGACATAATACCACACCTACTATGCACACGCAAAAAAAAAAAAAATCTATTTATTTCATCATACTCATTCCACCAGCCCTATTATGCCTGGTCTCTAAATGGCATGAACATCAGGAATATGAAAGTCAAGTGCACTGCTCCTAACCTGTGATGTCATCATAAAGTGACCACTTTCCCCAGAACTACCACCTGTGTTTGTTTTCCACGGGGTGTCTCACCAGCATGGGCTGCTCTCAGGTGCACTGGAAGCTTACCTTGGCATCCCACAGCCAGGAAACCCAGCATGATCCTTGAGGCCCATTTCACTTCAGAATTCCACGTGTATTGAATTGGAGCTTTCTGAGAGGGCATGCTGAGTGACTGCATGCTTAGTGAAAAAAAAACATAAATCTATAAATGATTGATATATAAAGTAGTTCTGTGCTCCCGACTAAGAGAAAACTGCCAGCAAAAGAATATATTTCAGTAGCATGCCCCTTCCTGATTATCCAGCATCCCTGAATTTTCAGACTGGTTGCTAACTATAATCTTTGACTTTTTGGCTCCTAGGTGGTTTTAATGGATTTACTGTGGATCAAAGGTATTCATGTAATTCTTTCGGAAATGGCCTTTGGCTCAGATTACACTTTGGTTATCTTGCAAGGAGGTCAGGGAGTGTGAATTCAACCTGTGACATCCCGGTGCAGGTCTCCTGCTATGGGTTTGATGGCAGGGCTCTTGACAGTGGCAAGGGGATTTCCCTTTCAGATCGCCAGTCCTCTGATCTGGATGACCGGGCACAGGGCTGAGTTATCGCTGCCTTTGCTGTTTCTTTCAGTGGGTGGAGGATGAGAAGCTTGAGCACTCACGTCCGTGAGAAATACTGAGTTATCTGATTGGCAGGAATTAATTGCATCTCATTTTAGCTTTTACGTAAACTTCATGAAGACTGTCATTTGATATTCGTCACTTTATTAGCTGGTGTGTGTGTGTGTGTGTGTGTGTGTGTGTGTGTGTGTGTGTGCGTGCGCGTGCATGTACGCATTGGCTTTTCCAGATCTACAATCATTTGGTGTATCACATCTTCAGTATTAATGGCATCTCTATTGCTGGATCTCTCATGCCTCTCCATTTTTAAATCTATTGTAAGTCTGTGAAAGAGGGTGGGCATAAGTATCCTGAGGCACAGTTCCACCCCGCAAAGACTGACAAGAGTCCCTAGTTACCCCACAGTGAACACCAAATTCCTCTTCTTCTTCGTTTTTTTTTTTTTTTTAAGGTAGGGTCTTACTCTAGTTTGTAATCCCAGGCTGGCCTTAAACTCACAGTGATCCTCTTACCTCTGCCACCACAGTGTTGGGATTAAAGGTGTGTGCCACCATATTCCTTATATATAGGAAGAAGAAAGTTGAAAAGAAATCATAGGTTTCAAGCGTATCAAAACTGGACAAAGTCCCACTACTACTATGTGGTGAGTGGGTTTCCTTGTTTTCAAGTGCTGTCATGAGAGATATTTATACTTGATCACAGTTATTCTTCCTACCAAGAGAGGTGGCTACAGCAAGGCAGGATTCAGAAGACATGTGCATATTGTTCCATCTGCAGAACATTCTAGAAGAGCATTAATTCTGTAATTACTGGCAGTGGCTTTCAGTTACTAGTTGTACATCATCGTGTCTACTTCAACTTGGTAGGTTTTCTATAATCCCTGTCTCTAGGTAAACATGTATTTGTACTGGGCTCTTTGAGAATAAAATAGAATTCAAAGTCCAATTCTAAAATGACATAGACATAGTATGAATGTCATTCTCTGCAGTTTTGAGATCATATGTTATCATTTTATATTTCATAGATGTCAACTATTTCGATAATGATAAAATTAGAGGAATAAAAATGACAATAATTGTCAAACCCATTTACTTATATGTTCAACAATATAGATAGCTCATTCCTTAATTGTGTCTACTATACATGTATGCATTTCTGAATTTATTTGAGACCTAGTAGTGAGTCCCACGGTGTTGCAGAAGTCTTCCCCTGATGGTTTAGGATGAGTTTGTTTCAAGGCTGGGGCAGGAACTCTTTGCCCTACTGTTCCTGGCATTTACTTTTATAATCTTCTTTCTGGATTCTTGCAAATCTGTAGCCTGAGTACAAGAGTTTATGTAGACAAATGTAGGCCTTGATTGATCCTGTAACTTAGGTAAAAATCACAGGGATCAATCCGGAGAGACATCAAGAATTCAAATATTCCCCTTGAGCCCCCCCCCTGCTTAGTTATAATACACCAAACAGCAATGCCATCAGAAAGGAGTTCCTACTTCTAGATGAAGCACTGGCTACCGGAGGCTTTCCGAGCCCCCAGGATGACTCCAACCTGCCTGTGACAGGTTCTGATCGCAGTGGGCATGGCCTGTTCACCTGTCTCAATAGTATCTAACTATCTCAACGTGTGTGGTTGTTGATGCTTGTTGCTTCTTAGAGCAGTTTCTAACAGTCAGGTGGAAATGGGCAGGTCTGTATTCCAGCAAGCTTCTGCTTGCTCTGGGTGGGGCAGTTACATATGACTATGTTGATGGTGTGATTGAGAACTGACATTATAATGTGAAATCTGCCTCTTGCCTACTGAATAGGGATGAGGTCTGTCTACATGGCACGTTTTCCTTCGAATTTTGTAGACATCAGTACTCACCAAAGACTGAATGATCAAGCTGGCTTCACAACTTTCCCTGCATTTTTCTGTTTTGTTCTTGTTTTTTGCTTCTAAAAGTTTCCCAGATGACCCCTGGTGCTAGGAACACAGCTGAGTGCTACTGAAAAAGAAAAAGAGACAAGCTCTCAAAATCAGCATGGTAGAGAGGACACCATGTAGCTCTGGCATGAGATGCCTTTTTATGGAAAAGTCTTTATATTTCTTTTTTATTCAAAATTAAAAAAGAAGAATTGGTACACTCTTCTCCCATGTAGAAAATAGATTTTCTGCCTAGAAGAAGCCATGGGAAAAAAACAACAGAGTTCGGATTAATCAGAGATGACAATGCTACCAAACAGGAGGTGGCAGCCATGCCGGCTCCCTGCTCAGTGGCTGTGACAGGCAATTAAGGACCCGAGCCTGCCAGATGCAAAGGGAGGCAGCAGAGATTTGCTGAGTGCTTCCTGGATCTGCCGCCTCTATCACTCACATTGTTTGTGGAGACAAATGAACACTAATGTATGTATTATGGAAAAGAGAAAGGAGAAGGGGAGAGGGGAAAGAGAGGCTGAGACCAGGCATCATGAGACCTGAGAAGTCCCAATTCAATGTAAATTAAGGATTCTCTCCTACTCACAGCATAGGAGAAAGAATGAAGCTTATAGTCATTCTATATAGTCAGCACAGAAAACACTGACTGCTTTCTAAGCATGTAGAAATTGTGTTTTTTTTTTCCTCTGTGTTTTAACCTTTGAAAGGTCTTCCTCAATCTAAATAAATAAAATTCAAAAGAGTATATTAACTATTTTTTACTTTCTAAAATATCCATTTTATTTATTTTTAAACTCAAATTATATTCTTTTTTAATAAATTTTTTGTTTACTTTTATTTGTTTATTTGAGAGTGACAGACAGAGAGAGAGAGAGACAAAAAGAAGCACATATATATATATATATATATATATATATATATAGAGAGAGAGAGAGAGAGAGAGAGAGAGAGAGAAAGAGAGAGAGGGAGAGAGAGAATGGGCACACCAGGGCCTCCAGTCACTGCAAACAAACTTCAGATGCATGTGCCACATTGTGCATCTGGCTTACGTGGGTCCTGGGGAATCAAGCCTCGAACCAGTGTCCTTAGGTTTCACAGGCAAGCGCTTAACCACTAATCCTTCTCTCCAGCCCACAAATTCTATTCTTTTTTTAACATTTTATTTTTATTTATGTATTTATTTGACAGAGAAAGAGGGAGAGTAAGAGAGAGACAGACAGAGAGAGAGAGAGAGAGAGAGAGAGAGAGAGAGAGAGAGGGAGGGAGAGACAATGGGTGTGCCAGGGCCTCCAGCCATTGCAAACAAAGCCTAGATGCTTGTGCCCCCTTGTGCATCTGGCTAACATGGGTTATGGGGAATTGCACCTGGGTCCTTTGGTTTTGCAGCCAAACACCTTAACCACTAAGCCAGCCCTCCAGTCCCCATTTAATTTAAAATATACTGCTTTGACTCTATTGAAAGTTGAATTGGGCACTGAAGTCAGGACCTTTGCAATATCTTGAATATGCTTCACTCTAAGCCAGCTAATGTTGTTTCTGTAGAATATAATTTGGTCCACAATGTATGTGGCATGTTATCTGCAAGAGATGTGTTCATTTGCACAAAATGCTGAGTGATGTTTACCATCAGGTTTCCTTTTAATATTTTATTTTTATTTATTTGATAGAGAGAGAAAGAAAGAGAGAGGGAGAGAATGGATACACCAGGGCCTCTAGCCATTGCAGATGAACTCCAGACACATGCACCACCATGTGCATCTGACTTAGATGGGTTCTGGAGAGTGGAACCTAGATCCTTAGGCTTCAAAGGCAAGTGCTTTAATCGCTGAACCATCTCTCCATCCATCTCTCCATTAAGTTATTTACTATCTATCCCCAAATTAGTTTGCATGTTTACTCACAAGATTTGCAAAGGGCATATATCCCTACATTGCATACTCTGAAAAGAAAACTCAATGTAATATGAACATCAAATGTTTGAATACTGTATAGATATTACTAACATATTAACATTTGAAGATGATAGCAGAAGGCACATCCTGTCAAGGGAGATGAGTGTCCTGCAGTACTGATACGTGATTGCCTAAGCTGAAGTGCATGGAAGTCTTCTGAGAGAGCCACAGCCTAACTCGTGCTGTGTATACAAGGAGAAAGTCAGAAGATGTTAGGATCCTGCGTAGAGCACACACATTCAGGTTGGCTCCACTGTTGAATGTGACCATCGTGGTGCAAAGGCAGATGTTCCAGAACACTCATTGATTTTGACATCAAGTACCATGAAAATACAGAAATGTGGACTTGAATGTGTCAGTTGGCAAGACTGCGACTGGTACAAATGTGTTTAGATAAATCTACTCAAAGTTACTTCCCTAAATGTGTATTGCGAGATCATGGACTTTGGGAATTTGGGCCCAAGTCAAATTAGAAATTATACTACTAAAAATCCAACCTTGTTACTCCACAATTACATCTATTTTTTTAAATAAAATTTATTTAGTTAGAAATGTGTCAGTCTTCTCATCCCAAACTAGATTGCCAATAATTTTTTAGGAATTTCCAGCAAATAACAATTATTTTCATAGAATAAATATGTAGCACTTTAGAAGATATGAAAACAATGTGCTTTAGCATATGATACAATTTTTGTGTAAATACAAAGAAATTATTTGAATCCTGATGGTATAATTAGCTTCTAGGAGTTCTGATAAACAGTTGTATACCACATACCCTTTAAGAAGGTTTGAGGTTCTCTTATGTTTCAGGAATGATTTACCTGAATGAATGACACAAAAGATTAAAAAAAAAAAAGATGTGTTCATTACCCACTCAGAACTCACAGTTTAATAAAAGAAATGAAACCTAAGCATGCAACTGATTCAATAGAGGAAAATTTATAGGACACAGAAAAGAAAAATGGAGATTGTTTAAGGAATAAAATCCCCCACAGATAGTTTGTTTTAGTGAGCATGATAATCCAGGTTATTTAATGCAACCATCCTTCAGAGCACAACGAATAATGCTAGATAAAATATAAGATACATCTTCTTAAAAGCGTTGAAAATTGGGTAATATTGAAACATATATCTGGGAAAACTCAAGCCACAGGAATCTAGAGTGGTAAAGAAATGCCATAGCTGTTTCAGAATGATGGATCCGCTAAGTCTTTTTGAAACTCACCTCATTCTGAAAGTTTCATGCGTTGTGGGAGACAGAGGTGAATGCTTGCAGCAAGTCTTGGGTCAACGATCTTTGCGGAATGTTCTCATGTTTATAGCAGAATGGACAAGGCACCCCACTATCTAGAGAAGGAAAATAAAACTGAAAAGTAAACTGCAAACACATGTGTTTTAAGGCTGATTAAAGCAGGGGAAGGATGCAAAACCAGAGTATAGGCATGCAAAGTAGCTTTGAACACAGAGTGCGTGATCACAATCACTAGAACTTAAGCCACACATTTAGTTAAGGGATTCTGAGAAAAGGAAGGCCAGGGAAATCCAGATATCATTCTTTTAGGGAATTTCCTCCTACAAACAAGTATCCAAGGATCACAGCCATTCACATATGTATTTAAAGGTAAGATGCCAAGATCACAAAACTCTGAATGTGCGCAAGGAGAGGCAGATAACAGATCTGAAAATCTTCCACATAATGAATATATGGTACAAAGATTGTAAAATGAATACACTTATGCTATTAATTCTGATATCAAATTGTAAAAGTTTCAGGAAAAAAGAAAAAAAAAAGACCTAGTTTAATATATTAACAAAAAAGAATCAAATCAGTGCTGTGGCCATTGAGGTGTAATTTGATTCGAAACACTTTTTGTCCACAGTGTGTCACGGGGGGAAGAGAAGAAAAGTTTGAAAGACAAGGGTGGTGGAAGGAGAAGAGACAGCATTGAATTCATGTGCAGAAGTAGTCGAGGAGGAGCAACGGACAAGCAGTATCTGCAAAGAAAAAGGCTGAAAGAAGGCCACATGCTTCTAATCGCATCTCAGCAATGGGAACACTGAAGCAGGGGGGTCAGGAATATGATGTTTACCAGGGTGAAACAGTGAGGCTGAGTCAGAGAGGGAAGAGAGAGAGTGCGTGTGTCTGTGCAAGGCCTTGGTGATTAGAGGTTAGAAACAACAATCCTCAGATTCCCAAACTCTATAAGGAAAAATAACTCATAGATTTGCTCTTAATGAAACTGAAGAAAAATTAAAAAAAATAACATTACACTTCGGCTCTAAAGAGGGAGAGGAAGATTACCCTCATAGACACTGCATCACAACTGACAGAGAAGAGGAGGGTGGAATGACATTGTTAATATGCTAAAAGAAGATAATGATCAACGGAAAAATTAATAGCTAGAACAATATGTTAAGGAGAATGAAATGTCTCTTCAAATAAGCAGAACCATTATCATACGTAACTCTTGAACACACACATAAAGTGATATAATTACATGCAATCATAATTTAACTTCCACATGTGGATCTCACGGAAAGTACCTTCACAGTGACTCACTGGGAAGCTCATTCCATTAGCCCTAGTGTTTTCAATGAGGAAAGCAGAACACACAGAACTGTGTAACGTATCTGGTGACACAGTCAGTGTGAGCCAGCGTGGGGTCGGGAGGCTCTGGACTCCCCTTGTCTCTTCTCCTTACTACTGTAATAATTGCCCCTTACGGCCACAAAACCACCTGGAAAGACTGTCACATGTAAATGAGGATTCCGAGAAACTTATTTCAGACTTCAGAAAAAGTGATTCAAATAATTCTGAGTTAAATGTAAATAATGTGCAAACAATTGACTGGAAATGTATGTTAAGTAATTGTTCAAAAAAAAGACAAAATATTGAAATGCATGAAAGCAATCACAAGGGGGAATACAGCTCAATTCTTTCCATGGACCTGGTGCTGCACTTTACATTAAGGATTTAATACATTTAGGAAAAGCCATATTCAAGATGCAGGTAAATCTGAAGCAAAAAAAAAAAAAAACATTGACAGAAATCAGAGGGACAGTGCAAGGATTTCCCCTTTGTGTGCTGCTGAGTATGAGTCAGAACTCGGCCCAGTCTCTCACAAGAATTGTTTCATCTTTACATCATGCTATGAAGTAAAGTTTCCTAAGGAAATATGGCTGACTAGTTGCTTAAAATCTCTAGAATCCATTTTTATAAATGTTATTATCAAGGTCCTAAAGATGTACTGGGTCACATGTGAGATAAAACAAGGTTACATATATGTGTATGTGTATAAGTATGTATTACATAAACAAAGTACCTACCATAAGACTTTCTAAAAACTTATTTTTTTAATTCATTATGTCATCCACAATATGAATATTTTTTATATTTGGAGTGTGTGTGTGTTTCTGAAGCACTAGATACTTTGCCTATGGCTTATGAGGGTGACTGGAGAATAAAACCCAGGCTGGCAGGCTTTACAAACAAGTATGTCCCCCCAAATTGAAATATATACATATATACATACATACATACATATATATTATACATTCATCTACATATATACATATATACATATATACATATATATAAACTCATTTATATATATACATATATAAACATGTATATATATATGTATATATATAAACATATATATATACAAATATATAAACATATATATACATATATATGTATATATATGTATATACATATACACATATACATATATATATAAACACACACACACATATATATATAAACATATATATATATAAACATATATATATATATATATATATATATATATATATATATATATACACTCATTACAGGGGCTGGAGAGATTGCCTGTGAAGCTAAGGACCCAGGTTTGATTCACCAGTACCCACATAAGCCAGATAGACAAGGTAGCACATAGACCTGGAGTTAATTTGCAGTGGCTAGAGGCTCTGGCATGCCATTCTCTCTGTCTCTCTATCTGGCTCTTTATCTCCCTCAAATAAATAAAATATTTTTAAAAAGCTCATTACATTTGCCTAGATACTATTTCCAAATAAACACATTCTGATATTATACATGAACATGACTTACGAGTGGACAATGTTCAATTCCCACCAGCAATAATTTCTAATTCTTAAATTTTAATTACACACATATAACTTTGAATGTCTTGAACAATATTAGAACTACTTATGTATCTTTAAATTAAGTTCAGTTAATGTATAGGCTTTAGTGAAGACAAGTTGTCATCTCTAGGACTTTAATCCTTTGAAGGATGTAAATAACAAAATAGATTACATCTAACTATTTAAAGACTCTGTAATGTTTTATGTTACAGTCTAACTAGGGAATTAAAGTTGAAGTAAAATCTTTGTAAGAATGAAAACTTTATTTAAATTTACTTTGTGGCCGGGCGTGGTGGTGCATGTCTTTAATCCCAGCACTGGGAGGCAGAGGTAGGAAGATCACCTTGAGTTCAAGGTCACCCTGAGACTACATAGTGAATTCCAGGTCAGCCTGAGCTAGAGTGAGACCCTACCTCAAAAACCAGGAATAAATAAATAAATAAAAATAAATAAAATAAAATTACTTTGTGGCATCCTTTCAGTTCATAATATTTATTACTACTCAACGAACATTAGGAAGATGATTGGCCAATTATAATTAGAAACATAAAATTAATTAAAGTTTATGTTAGAACTTGTAGAAACAATCCTATATTTAAACTGAATGCAAGAGTTCTTTTTATTAATTAATTTATTTATTTAGTTCTTTTAAAGTCGGGTCTTGCTCTACCCCAGGCTGATCTGGAATTTACTATTTAGTCTTAGAACTCATGGTAATCCTCCCACCTCTGCTTACAGAGTGCTGGGATTAAAGACGTGCACCACCATGCCTGGGTAAATTCAAGAGTTCTATAATCATAATATTATCAGCCTATGGTTTACTCATCAAAATTAATATTTGGCTACTAATGGAAACCCTTTGTATTTTGAGATATATCCATGCCACCTCTACTTCCAAAGGTATATATATACTCATCACCAATTTTTAAAAATCTATCAGCAGAGAGTGTCTAAAGTGATATATTTCCTATATCTATGCAAGCCTGGGCATAGCTGTAAACACAGATATCTTTCTCTCTATTAGTAGAAGACATAGATGTTCATAAATTATTTCTCTAGAAATTGTAGAGTTGAGAAAATTCATGTTTGTCTTTGAATAAGTCATACTGTTTCCATGATTAATCTCATGTAGCATGTGTAAGTATCATTGAGTATGCATTCTTCTTTATGCTCATTGAAATGCAGTGTTGCAGACTATTGCATTCAATATTCCCAGCACCGTCTTCTTCACATTTCAAGTCTTTCATTCCTTTGTGAAAACTAGCTTTTTTAAAAAATTTTATTTCTAAGACAAACTGGGGCAGACAGAAAAAGAGGAAGGAATAGTTTTCATTAATTCACCGATACTCTGCTTATGTTTTCTGAAATATTGCAAATGTGAAAACAATTTTACCTGCTATTCCTAAAGATATTTTAATTAATTGCATTAATTCTTAATTAGATATCTCAATTTCCTTGTATGAGTTCTAACATAATACTATTTCTGTCTATGTACTGGAGGTTCATTTGGCAGAGCGATCTGTGAATCAATCAAACACAGAATCTAAAGTCAACATGACTTTGAAGAGCTTATGTACCCAATCATTATCTTCTTAAACTAAGTCAGCATGTTCCTGGATCCCCAAAAGATGAATGAAATGAGTGGTCCTTCAGTGAATGTGGGTTTAATTACCTATCAAAAATGGTGCCAAATATTCGTACAGAATGCCCACTATCCAAGGTGTGTGTGTGTGTGTGGAGTATGTATAGGGTGTGTGTGTGGAGTATGTCTAGGGTGTGTATGAAGTATATGCACAGGTCGGTGCAGATGTGCATTTCCCATGCAAATACATGAACAGACTGGAGAAGTGTCCTCTTATCACTCATCTGTGTTTTTCCTTCATAAGACTGGGTGTCCCCCCAACCCAGAACTGCTGCCGGCCAACAAGCCCCAACAATTCCCCAATCCCTGCCCCACCATGAGTGCGGTTACATATGCACATGACCACACCCTGTTTTTCACAACGATTGCCGGGAGTCAAACCTCTCAGTATCCAGTACAATTGGCCCTCATACTCAAGTGGCAGGTGCACTTAATGACTGATCCATCTCCCTGGCCTCAGAATGCTTTCTTTAAGACCATATTTCTGGTTTTGATGAATTTAGAGGCACTGATATCATAACCAAGTGTTTTCATTAACTGCACAAGTGTTTTCATAAACTAAAATGGAACAAAATTAGAATTAAACAGGCTAGGGAGATTGCTCAGTGGTTAAAGGCACTTGTCTGTTGAAGCCTGGCTGCCTGAGTTTGGTTCTTCAAAGTTCATTGTAAGCCAGACACAAAAAGTGATACAAAAATCTCACGTTTGTATGTAGCAGCAGCAAGACACACACACACACACACACACACACACACACACACACTTCCTTTAAAAAGGATCAGAACTCAAAAAACAAAAGCAAGTTTGAGAAATCTAAAATTATCTTGAAACTAAATGCCACATACCTACATTACTAGTAACAACAAAGAAAAAAAAAACAAGAAAAATTAGAAAACTAAAATAATTCAATAGATAACACAAGATAAGCACGGAGCAAGGAAAACCTCTTTCCATAGCCAGACCAGACATTTTAAGGACATAGAAATTATAAGTTCATTTTTGATTTATAAGATTATTTTGAAAAGGATTCTGAAATTGTAAGAATGGACACGCTTGTTGGAGGCAAATAATTATTTTCTTCTCAGAGCTCAACAAAAATTATATCCAAAGTGAAAATGAATATCAGTGCACAGTAAGTGATATTAAAAGAATATTTTCATATTGATGGTATAATTAAGATTAAAATAAGAAAAATTGTGCATTCTAGAAAATACTGAACTTTCAAAATAGATGAAGACAGCATAGGAATAAAAGTAAATTTTGGTAATGAAAGCTTTTTTAAATGACATTTAAAAAATAACATTTAGCTAACTGGATTTGATAAGGTAGTACATTATTAAATACTATAGTGAAGAAAACAATTTCTAGAACAGAACACAAAATGTATGGGATAGGGAGAATCTCTCATGGCAAAATTGAACCAATATGCTTCTAAATAGTGCCCAGGAAGTATTCAGAGAAAGAAAAAGACAACACAAAACAAAATATAAAATGTTTTTTTCTTTATATTGAAGACTCCCATTAAGAGCTTTGTATAATAAACCAAGAATAAATCTACACATGTAGAGATAATGTTAACTCTGCTTGACGCTATAAATGTCCATACAACTAGGGAAAAAATTAAAAATCCAAATAGAAAGACTGGGTTTTGCAAAGAAAGAAGAATCAATTGGCATCAGTTTTCTCAACGGCAATATTGAATTTCTCAGGGCAGTGAAGTGTTTAAGAGGCTAAAGGAATATAAACATTTGAGATCGATTCTCCTTAAAGAGCAAGGGTGGAGTGAGGGCATTTAGAAAAATAGAGAATTTACCATATAATACTGTCGCTTGGTAGAAAAAAAAATTAAAAAGAAAAAGAAAATTGACCTAGGAGGCCAAGATACAATGGCAAGGGAATCAAAGATATTGCTAAACCAAATTACTATGTGTAAATGCACTTTAATTAGTGTCAAAAATTCTCAAACGGAGTCATACTATTCTACTGGAGGGCCTTGGATATGTGATTAGGGCCTTTGTCAGAATCCTAAGAATTGGTTACTCAATTTGTGTAATGTTCCAGCGGTGGTGTGACTCCAATATGCCCCATAAACTCTTGTGTTCTGAATGCTTGGACCCAGCTGGTGGCAGTTTGGGAGCTCTGGAGCCTTGTGGGAGGGAGTGTGTTTTGGAGGGCAGAATGAGGGGCATTGTAACCACCTCCCCCTTGCCAGAGGTTGGCTCTCCTGCTGCTGTTTTCCACCTTCTGTGGCAGGGGTGATGTCCAGCTTCTGCTCATGCCACGTTTTCCTTGCCATCGTGAAGGTGCTCCTTAGTTCTACAAGCCAAATCATATCCTTTTCTTCCATTGGATACTTTTGGTCTGTACTTTATCCTAGCAACGAGAAGGTAATTACAATAAGCCCTATTGAGAAATACTGTTTATGTAACCACAATTACTTTAAACATAACTACAATTTGGTGGTCAAATGTGAACTAAACCCATACAGATAGAATAATAACCAGAAGTGAATATGAAGAGATCAGCTGGAAGAGAGGTGAGAAAATGGCCAAAGAAAACATGTGATAAAAAAGAGAAACAGGGGGAAATAGGATTGGAATAGGTGATGGGAATAATCACCCTCTAAAAAAAATGGTACTTGAAAATGCCAAAATGAAGGATGCCTAAATCTCTGTATGCCAACTGAAAATTATTAGTTATTAAAATAAAATAAATTGGCATAAAGTTCCAAAATCATTAGTATCTAAGTAATCTATATACATGTTACAGCACTGAGAAATCTGATTTTATTCCACCAGTGGATAGAGAGCCATCCACAGGTGGATTCTGGAATTGAAAAGAGAAAAAATAAGTTGTAGAAGTTGCCAAGAATGGCCAATTCCTGGCCTTCCATGTTCAGGAGAAAAAAAAAAAAAGAAAAGAAAAGGAAGAAAGAGAAGCATAGACATAAGCATAGATGATACAGATACACAGTGCACTGTACACTTAACTACTGGCCACGTTGTATTTGCTTATTTGTGGTTTGCTTCCTTACCTGCTCTATTGTATTTCTGAAAATAAAATACATAATTGGTAAAACTAGTGCAATGTCTCAGAACAGAAAAAAAAATCACCCAATAATAATAATAGTCCATTTATAACACCTAACAGTGACTACAAATGAAAGAGGACCCAAACGACAATTTTGGATAACTAGAAGATTCATGTGCATACTGAAATCATAAAATTTTGAGAACATCAAAACAGAATTTCATGAATACCTAGGGAAATATCTGGATTAACATGGAAAAGCTCAATTCTTCTCTGATTTTCTTAAGTTCCATTCGGAACAGCCACAGAATCCCAGGGAGTGTTAGCTGGCATGGAACTGGATGCCTGCCTGCCCTGTCTTGTATTTGCTGAGACACTGAATTGACTACGGTGATGCCATTAACAATCGCCTTCAACCGGGTTGTTTATAGCAAGATGAGTGTGCTGCCTCACAGTTCTGGAAATCCTAGATATGATTTGTTTTTCTTTATTTTATTTTATTTTATTTTATTTTATTTTATTTTTTCTCAATTTTTAAAGCATTTTCCATGATTATAAAAAATATCCCATGGTAAGACCCTCCCTCCCCCGCCTTTCCCCCTTTGAAATTCCATTCTCCATCATATCCCTCCCCATCTCAATCAGTCTCTCTTTTATTGTGATGTCATGGTCTTTCCCTCCGATTATGATTTGTGATTGTGATTTCAATCTGTCCATTCATTTTTCTTGACCTTTCTATGTGCACATGTTTTCTCACCCTCCTCCTCTTCCACCTCCTCTTGTTCCTCCTCCTCTTCCTTTTCCTCCTCCTCCTCCTTGTTCTTTATTTTATTGTGTCTTCTCGAGGTAGGGTTTCACTCTAGCCCAGGCTGCCCTGGAATTCACTATGTATGAGGGTGGCCTCAAACTCATGGTGATCCTTCTACCTCTGCCTCCCGAGTGCTGGGATTAAAGGTGTGTGCCACCACACCCAGCTTCTTCTTCTGTCGTAGAGACACTTGTCACTGGATTTAGAATCTATCTTGACAGTACATCAAGGTTTCATCTCCAAATTATCAATTTATTCAATCTGCAAAAACAACATTTTTTTCAGATAAGAATTTATAGATTCTGGGATAAAGAGCTATTAACCCACGTGGATAACAATATCTTCTCTATTTATAACACCGTGCCCACTTCATTTTCTTAGATGCTAGTGAATAGGTTGCTGGTCCTAGCAGGTTAGCAGTGGAGAGGTGGCAGACTCCATGATCCCACCCTTTCTGCCATACAGACTCAGAGATGTGAAGTATTTGTGTTTAGGGCTGGAGTTCTTTGTCATCTATAGCAGAGGACCCAATGCCTGAAAACGAGAAGGGAGAAGTTAGAAAATATGTCATTATTCTCACTGAACTTCCAAAACTCTTTGCAAGTTGAAATAAATAGCTTTGCTAGTATTTATTTAATTTTTTCTGGTATCTTTAAATTTTTTTAACAGACTTATGCTCAGTTATTGAGTTATTATGACTGACGTATTAATTAGTTATAGCTACTTTTAATAGAAGTATGTTATCATAGTTGTGAAATTTATAAATTATTCTCAACTTCAGAAATAATCATTGGGACTTACTTATAAAATAAATGTATTTATTTATTTTAATACACCAACCATCTTAGTAAATAGCATTTTAACTGAAGGAAGAAATTAAACTAAATCTCTATCACTATTATAAAACAATTTAAGCCTGACTTGGTGGCGCATGCCTTTAATCCCAGCACTTGGGAGGCAGAGGTAAGAGGATTGCCAAGAGTTAGAGGCCACCCTGAGACTACATAGTGAATTTCAGGTCAGCCTGACCTAGAGTGAGACCCTACCTTGATAAAACAATAATAAAAAACAACAACAACAAAACAATGTGTAGTGTATAATTCAACCATCATAACCATCATGGTAGCATTCTGCTTCACATTAAATTTATAAAAGTACAATTAAAGTAGGACTTATTCCATAGTAAGCAACAAGACAAAAATAAGCCTTTTTCCCTTTCAAGGTCTTATGTGACATAGTCAGAGATACACTGAATTCATAGGCAAAAATAACTTAGTCTAGGTAGATGAAACATGAGTCTACCTGAAGATTCCGTAGAATTAAATATCTCTGAAGCTCAGGGAAATGTCATTGTACAAAGTAAGGAACCGCCTGTGCAGTTTGAGCATGTTTCAAGCGGAAATGGGTTTTTCTCAAGCCTTCTCTGCTCATTTCAGGAAGAGCCAGCAAGAGACCAGCGAAATGGAAAATGCAGGCCAGCATCCTCACGGAGATCCCACTTTCCATCACGCAATGTCCACTGTTGTTGCAGTGGGTGTGGATTAATGTCTACCTCACTGTGGCCTGACATTCCCATCTGTCTTCAACTGTCCTACAAGCTTGGGGCATGCCTGTGGAATTCACTCCTGCCACCACAACCCTTTTCCCAAGGACAGCTGGCCACAGAGAGTCACTCTGATTTGTGTTATCTAGTAAGTCTAGGTGCAGGTCTAGATAGGCTGAGACGGTTTTACTTTAAATTTAATGTGCAGATTTTTATGTTTAGGACACTAATGGTATTTTTCTTTATAGTAAGAATTTTGCTGCAACCACAGCATGGGGAGTATGGAGAGTGAAAATGAGGTCTGGACACAGCGACCAACGTGCTGGAACTCTTTGTAGCTGCAGAACTGATCTCGACTCCGGAACTTTCAGCTCAACTCAGACCTTTGTCACCCATCCATGATTGCACTTTCAGTACCTGCATGACCTCTGTTCACTTTTCCCAAGGCTGAATGATTCCCAGGGAGATTCTTGATAGAGTGCATTCATTCCCCACACATCTATTGAATTAAGACTAGGTTTATGGTCTGTACCCTGCACAGCAGTGGAGAAAACCAGAATACAATGGATACTGTTCAGGAACCTAAAACTGCTTGTCAACATAAAATTTTGAACATGGCACTTATTTTTCCCAACACATTTATTTTATAAATGAGACAACCGAATCTCAGAGCCATGCCCAGCTGCCTATACCAAATATTCTAATACAAGAAAGACAGGTCCTAGCTCTCACGCATGCTGTTTGCAGTATTTCACAGATAAAAGTGGATAAGCAGAGAGGGAGTAGGTAAAGGTAAAACAAGGAACAGAGAGCACAGGATCTAAGGAAGAATACCTGGAGCCCAGGACTGTGTATGTAGGGGATGCATGAGGTGGAGAGCGTAGGGCCTAGGGAGGAATACCTGGAGCTGAGGACTGTGTAACCAGGGAATATATGGGTATGAATGGGCAAGAGTAGCTTGGTAGATAATTCACAGTATGAGATACTCATGAACTTTAGTCCTGGAATGAAAAAAAAAGTGAAATATTTAGGAAATAATAAGATTTGTGTATTTATAGCACACTGTTAGTCTCTACATATGAGATAGTTAAGTGCATCCCAGCCCGACTCTACTGGAAAGGCCTTGGAAATTCATTGGGTGACAAATCTAAAAAAGTAAAATAAATAAATAACTGGAGAGGAATTTATCCAATTCATTGGCGTTTATGTTTAGTGATGCATACTTATTTAAAAATTGAGCATAACAGCTAAATATAGAAGTCAACCATGTGAATGTATTCAGTCTTGGAGAGCAGTAAGCTCGTTGTAGAAATATAATGAATAAGAAAACAGCATATATATTTTTAAAGTCAGTGCATTTGACTACATAGGCATTTAAAATTTTGGGTCTAAAAAATCTAAAAGTCAGTATTCAAATCCAACTGCAATTCAGAGAGTTATTGAGAGCTGGAAAAAGGCCCAAGCCCGCCTTGCAACACGAGATAACACAGAAAAACCGGCAAACTGACGATGTTCCTTGAACCTTTTAGAAAACTAAGGTGTCTTGGCAAACACCTGTCTGAAAACCTGGAGGGAGACACATGCCTCCTGGGACAAGAGCTAGCATATTTGTTGTCTTGGAATGGATACCACTGAATTTTACAAAAGCTAGGAAGAACATTCAGCTAGAAACGTACTAAATTGCTAAAGGCTGTGTGGTTTCATGTGAAAGTCAAAGTTTCTGGAGGGCACAGACATAGGGGGCCTAATACCTACCTGACGTTACCTCCTGACACCCCAGAGAAGTTGGACTGGAACTACAGGGTCTCCATGGAGACACGCAGAGAGGAACCAGCAGCCAATGCCTAAGATGCTTGTAGTCACGTTCCACCTTGAACAGCTATGAACTGGCCCCAGGCTGCTCTTCCACAGAGTCCCATCCTGCGTGTCCTTGAGATTGTGATGATGACAGATTTTACCCATGGGCTCAGGTACAGCTGACCCAAGATTATTCAGCAGGTCTGTCTATCCTAATCCTTTAAATTGCTTTTGGTTTTTTTTTGTAAGATTTTTATTTTATTTATTTCCTTATTTATTTATTTGCAAGTAGAGAGAAAGAGAGAGAGAGAGAGAGGAGACAGACAGAGATAGAATGGGTGTGCCAGGATCTCTAGCCACTGCACACGAACTTCAGATGCATGTGCCCCTTTGTGCATCTGGCTTACGTGGGTACTGGAGAATCGAACCTCGACCCTTTGGCTTCACAGGCAAATGCCTTAACTGCTAAGCCATCTCTCCAGCCCTAAACTGATTTTTATAAATTCAGGGTAGAGTCTCACTCTAGCCCAGGCTGATCTGGAATTCACTAGGTAGTCTCGGGTCACCTTGAACTCACAATGATCCTTCCACCTCTGCCTCCAGAGTGCTGGGATTAAAGGAGTGCTCATTTATACCTTTCTATGAGGAGTCTTTTTCTGCTGTGAAATATTCAAAATGTGGTTTGGGAAATTGGCTTGGAAATAGAGTCCCATGGTGGGGATGCAAGTGGCCTTGTGTCCTGAAGGAGACCGTGCCTGCTGGCCAGCAGGTCCGCAACACACCAGTCCTGCAGCGGCTTCTACCAAGGGCTGGAGTAAGCATGGACACAGGCAATCTCCTGAACTTGCAAACGAGAGCTCAGCCTGGAAAGGAGGACTTTGACTTTGTGATATCCTGAGGACAGAACCAGCCAGAGCTGTGCCAGACTGCTCTTTGACAGAATGTGAGAGGATATTTTGCTTTCTTTGTTTTAAGCCACTGAATTTACAATAAGTTTTCTGCGCATGAAGATCACCGATGCACATGGAAGAGAGAAAAAGCAACAGCAGAGTGAAGCCTGAATGCATCAGCAGAAACCATAGCAGCTTAGGAAGTGAAGTAGGAGGAACAGAACAGGCAACACCCAGGTCAGGCTTCCCTGGTAGGTGTAGTGTTCCATGGGGAGGAAAGAGAGGACCGTTTGGGAGGGCCAATCCTCCAACATCCACAGTCCCTGCCCAACCCGGGCTTCATCTAAAACTCAAGGTGGGTACAAGTTCCTTATCTCCACCATGCCAGCGAGTGTGGATTCAAAACCAGACAGCTATATGACAAATGGACTGTGGGAGAGGGAGATAGCACAGAAGTCCAAGCAGGCAATCTGAAAGGTGCAGGTACTTAGCAGAGTCATTGTCTCAGACAAAATGCTCCAAATCAAATGTGTGAGCACAAGAGAAGTTTAAAGACAATTTCATACTCAGGGTCATCCTAGTCACACAAACTCAGCCCTACCTGTGTCTAGCTGAGCACAAATCCACAAATCCACAATTAGGAGATCTCGATAAGTAACAAGGCATACCAAAAGGCCTCATGGCCATTGTTTGAAAACTGATAGTATATATTATAGGTGTCATTTTAGATTTTGCTACGAAATCTTTGACAAGCTCACAGCTACGTAAAATAAATGTTCGTTTAGAAGGAAGGAAATTGAACATACGTATTTACTCATATTATTTTTAATTGAGCTATGTACTTCTGTAACTGACCTATGTACACCCAGTTGGTAGGGTAAAATGGTGAAAGAAACTTATTATTCCTCAAGCTAAGAAGCAATTTCCTTAATATGAACTGATTTCCGCTGAGTCCAGTGTGGGTGTGGTAGAAAAATGCCTGGAGTCCTAGGGAAGAAGAAGCTGGAGATTCAAGAATTCAAGGTCGTTCTTGGCTGTGTGATGAGTTTAAGTTCAACCTAGGCTGAGTGAAAACCTATCTTCAAGACAAACACAAATCCTCAACAAACAAACCTAATAGTTAGCTAACTCCAAAGAAAGAACTCATTAGCAAGGATAGTGTAAAAATTAGATAATTTAAAAATTATTTATTTATTTGCAAGCAGAGAGAGAGAGAAAGAGAGAGAGAGAGAGAAGAGAGATAGACAGAGAGAGAATGGGCACACCAGGGCCTCTAGCCACTGCAAAAGAACTCCAGATGCATGTGCCCCTTGTGCATCTGGCTTACGTGGGTCCTGAAGAATTGAACCTTGGTCCTTTGGTTTCTCAGGCAAATGCCTTAACTGCTAGGCTATTTCTTCAGCCCTAACTTTTTTTTTTTTATTGACAACGTTCTATACTTACAGACAATAAACCATGATAATTCCCTCCCCTCCCCCACTTTCCCCTTCACAACTCCACTTTCTATCATATTCCCCCCTCTCTCCATTAGTATCTCTTTTATTTTGATGTCATCGTCATTTTCTTCTATTATGAGGGTCTTGTGAAAGTATTGCTGGGCATTGAGAGGTCATGGATATCAAGGCCAATTTCTCTTTGAATAGCTGCATTGTAAGGAGTTTTTTGATAAACAAAGATTACCAGGTTATTACATAATTGAATTCCAAGTTCAAAGTTAGGGAAATGCAATGGTAACCTTAACTATAGTATTGCTTTGAGCTGTGGACACATTCATCTTTGTAAAGGTAACTGAGTATGGGATAGTGTGGGTAGATAACATCACCTGCTGAGATGCTTTATGAAACACCCAGAATATAAAATGCTAACTTTATTACTGTGGGTTCCTCCTTAAATGTATATAAAAGTTTTGGAAGAAAATATGTTTAAAGATTTCCAATAAGTAAGGCGTATATAAGGTGAGAGTTCCATTTATCATGAAGCAAGCAGAATGTAGAGGACTTTTGTCAAGATTAAGGAAAACAATTGACTTAATTCTGATTAATTTGATTAATAAATCTAAACAAACTAAAATAAAATATGAAAAGAAGAAACAAAACTAGAATAAGAATTAGTATATTGCGGAGAATGGGGAGGCGAGTCAGCAGGTAAGAGCACTTGCAGGGAGGGCACAGGCACCGGAGAGGCCCGGCTGGCTGTGAGTCTGTCTGTGGCCGCAGGACTGCGGAAGTGGAGGGTCGCTGGAGAGAGCTGGTCAGCCAGGATGAATGAACATTCAGCATCTCTGGGTTCAGTAATTGTCTGGGTGTCAAGGAAGCAAACAGAATAAAACCGTGGCTTCTGCCTGCGCATACCTGGGGCATATGTATTCCCTACCAAACACCACACCATACATACTATACACACAGATGCCAAGAAAAAAAAATACTGAGTTGATAAAACAGACTTTTCAAGAACAAATTAAACACAGAAGTACTTTGGCATTAACTGTATGGAATGCAAAATCATGGAGAATGTTCGGATGAACCTGTTATGTGCACTGTTTGCCTTGAGTTTTGGATCTCTTTTGTAAACATACAGTCAAAAACTTGCACATGCTTACGCAACATTCCATCTGTCTGTCAGTTTGCCCCAGGGCTGGTTTGAAGGTTGACATGTTTTTGTTCTGCCATATAACATTTATATAGTTATATATAATTTAGAAGAAAACATATAAATTGCTTTGACATTTTAAAATGCTGCAGACACTGTATCGTAAAATATCATCTTTATTCTTATTGACAATTTTTCATAAGCTCAGTTTTTAGCAGGATAGTGAAAAATAGGAAACAATTATTGAGCTCATTGAGACTACTTTGGATAAAAAGGGCTTTAAAAGAAAAATGAAAGTAATGTATGGTGACAGAATATATGTGAATTTCATGATTTTGTGTGCTAAAAGTAAGGATTAAAAAGTTTAGTTTTAATTGCTGAAACTCAGATTTTTTTTTTTTTTTTTTGGTTTTTCAAGGTAGGGTCTCACTGTAGCTCAGGCTGACCTAAAATTCACTCTGTAGTCTCAGGGTGGCCTCGAACTCACGAACTCACGGCGATCCTCCTACCTCTGCCTCCCGAGTGCTGGGATTAAAGGCGTGCGCCACCACGCCCGGCTCTAATATGTGGGTTTTTAAGAAAGAGTTTATATAGCTTGAGAAGATATCCTCATAGTTCAGTTTCTAAATATAAGATACAACATATTTAAATTGCTGTATTTTGTAGTTAAATCAAAACACTTTTTCATAAGTTCTCTGTAAATACATTTTTGCTTACTTCATTCATTCACATGTCTGATATTTAGAACTGTCTCTCTATAGCAGCATAAAAATATGACATTTTATTCACTATAATTGTAGCAAAAGATGGAAATTATTTTTGTTTATTGCAAAACTGAATAGAAGACTAGAGTTGGATAGTAATACAAGAGGCTGCCATATGACTACAGAAAAGAAGGTTTGTATTTTGGATTTTTAAAATAAACAACAGTGGACTCACTTGGTGTGTATTCATTTTTTCCTGGAGAAAGAAGAATAGAGAAAATACAATTTGAAAATCAAATCCTTTTTGACCTATAACTATTTTTTTATTTCAATATCTATAAAGCTAGGTACAATTGTTCTTGTAGGTATGCCTTTTCCTGAAGTGGTCCATGAAGGAGCACACACTTTATGCTTTTCCTCAGATATATTTACTTAGATATTTTGATAGAATTTAGATCATACCCTATGCAAAAATAATATCAACTGGAGCTTTTTTGTCTGTAGATCCTACCATACTTCCATGACATGTTGATTAAACCTGCATAAGTGAGGAATGTATGGGAATCTGTGGAAGTGCTTTTAACATGCAGTACCTACAGTGCACACTCACTATTTCACAACACACTTAGAATGTCTACATTCATACATGACATATATGCACACATACAAGTCCACAGTCACTACTTCACAACACTATTAGTATGCCTGCATTTATACATTACATACATGCATACATACCAATGCACACTCACTATTTCACAACACTTTTAGCATGCTTGCTTACATACATGCATACATGCATACATACAAATGCACACTCTATACTTCACAACTCTATTAGAATGCCTGCATTCTTATACTACATACATGTATACATACCAACGCACACTCACAATCCTGTTTTACTATGAATGCATTCATACACTGCATATATCCACAACATCCCCATATAGACATGCATACTCACACACACCCTCTTTCACATGAAGAACTTGTCAGATCATCTTTCTAAATAAAGCAAATGTGAAGTTTACCAGATAGTTCAAAGAAGATGTCAGATCCAAGAGGTTGGAGGTTTTTGCTGTGTTATCACAAATGGAAGCTGAGGAATGGATTCCACATATTGAAGAGGAAGGAACCAGCACTTCAGTCCCTGAGCGAAAGGTAAGGACTAGACTACAGCAAGCCAACTACCCAAACAGAAGGAGAAACAGACCTCATAGTTCCAGAAAGAACCATCTCCTGGCTCTACAATGTACCCCGTAAGGAGCCTTAGGAAGTTATCATAATCATCATCAGGCATTACGAGGCACTCTGAAATTTACTTGTCTGTCAAGACTGATGTTGGTCGAAGTATGATTTCCAGTCCAGACATATTTCTCCTGATGATACTGAGTGCTATAACTACAGTCAGAGGTAAATGCGCCACCTAAGAGTTCCTGATAATGTCTTGAGAATGGACTCCACATTCCACATGACAGTTAAATCGTCATCAGACACACCATTGTTATATAACACAACCTCAAGTATTAGCAGTCTGAAGGGAGCCAAGCAGAGGAGTCATTCAATCCAATAATATTTCAAAATGTCTCAAAAGTATGCTATTCTAAGCTAATTTCTATGCACGTGATATTTGGACTGTGAGAATTTTTCAAATGATTGCTAAAATGTAATCCATCTCCTATTAGATCATATGCACATTGTACAACATAGTACAATTTTAACTGCTACATTTTTATTAACTTTAAATTTTTAACCAAAATAATTTTTTCCAGTTTGCTCTGTTCTATACTTATTCAACATGTTTATTACTCAAGGGCCCCCATTTCCATCATCTATGTATTGTTTTCGGTATTCTATCATAAGGTACTATGATAGAACAGATCTATAATAATATTTGTGCTGAGGGGACAGGGTTGCTTGTCAGTTTTCAGTAGCAGGATATAAAGAGACAAAGAGACACTACTGTTGGTTGTAGCATACTCCTGAGGTTCTCACTTTACTATAGAGGTGGAAGTCGAATTAGAAGTAGGAGTAGGAAAATACAACTTGTATCAACTCTTGAAATACAGTTTTGTTAGTTGAGAACCAAAAGTCCAACACTTATTCAACAATCTTCCTAGAGCTTAAACTTAGTCTCCTGATGCTAACATACAACTACCAAGAATTGCTTCATGTGGCAAAATATGAATCAATACACTGCAAAAATTTAAACTATGTAAAGAAAACTTTTTTGAATTGCATTGTGGAAGAAAGAAGCTTGTTAATTCTGCTACTCTTTGCTGTCATCAAATGTTTTTTCTAGAGATCCAGGCAGACACTCAAATCCCAGACCTTGCCTAGGAAGTTATTTTTGATCTACTATTTTAAAAGAGTTATTTTACATTTAGAGTGTAAAATTTTACCATTTCTTGCCTTGAATATTCATTTGGCATGTCTATTATATTCAATGCATTGAGAGAGTAGCTCTCTTGAGGAAGACACATGTCCTTATCCACAAAATAAATTATTTAACAAAATAAACATTCTATTTTTCATGTTTGAAAATTTCATTTACTTTGCACAAAGCCCACCAAGATCCTAAGTCTTAAATTTAAATCTTTTACTGGTTATTAACTGCTGTTGGCCATGTAGCAACAGTATCTTGGGACAACTGTATTTATGTTCCAAGTGACTATTTTTGTTGTTATTTTGAATATTAATGCAATTGAGAGCTTAAAATATGTCCAGATTGTTTGAACTTGTTAAATTTATTGAATAATTACAATGTTACTCTTTTAAAGAAATATGAAACCAATGGTTTAATATCTTTAGAAAAACAAATAATAATTTCATGAGCCTTATCATTCTAACAATTAAATTCTGTATCATTTAATATTTTGATTTTGATGGTCCATTATTGACCTAAGGTCTGCAAGTGGCTTCATAGGAATTAGATAAAATTTTAGCATTTATATAAATGATTTTGTAATTAATACTCTGAAGAAATCTCATTTTTTCCTTCTGAGTTTCTCACATATATTATGAAAGTTTTCTATATCTGAATGATTTCCTTAAGTAAAGAAAAACTGCAGGAGTGGCCTTTTTCATCAAATATGCCCAGTTCAATATTCTTTCTACTGATGTTCACTGCAATAAATGTCAGACTCCCAAGCTTGTATGATTCATGTTTAAATTGTCCCACTGTTATGATGAAATATAATAAGTTGCTTTTATCCAATTCAAAATTCAAATTGATCCATGATACTGTTAATAAATGGTATAATTATCAGTAGTTAGCAGATATTTATTGCCTTATTTCTCTACATTCACATCTGCCATAAGCCAATTCATTCATTTTTGTATAGTCAATAAGTATATTAACAAAGAATGTGGCAAATAGGCAGATGCATATGCAGAGTTTATATTTTATATTTTAGTGCTTATTTCATTTGCTGGATATCCTTAAATTCTACCTATCTCCCAATCATACCTACAAAAATACAGGTAAATTTCAATTAGATATAATCTTGTCATAGTCATATTTTTAAAATCATTGTCCATATAACACTTTACAGTAGTCATTTTCTAGCAACCTCACATCAATTTTAGTTTCTGCTTTTCATTAGTAGAATTCTTTGTGTAGATTAAAAGATGGATCCACAAGGCAACCACCTTTTACAGATTGAACAACTTTTACTTTTCTGGGTTTTACTCATTTAATTATCTTGCCTAATGTATTTTACAATATTTGCAATTATAAGGTACAGTTACTTTGACGAAATGGAGCATTACATATTACTCACTCAATTACTTGGTATTGGTTACTTTATAGTATGCAGTGGCCATTCCCAAGTGTTTATTTGGAAACACTCATTGGGACTAACAAGCTCCAACAAATTTAAGTGTCTTAATGGTATATAGTTGTTACATATATCATATCTGTAGATGATATGAAATTCAATAAATGACTGGATAAATCACCTTGGCCAAATTATATCACAATATTCACGTCTGGATATTGAGCAATAAGGACTTGGAAGTATGCATGTGATTCTGAGGCAAAGCATCAGTAGGATGGATTATAGCACATGCTTCTTATGTTAGTAAAGAAGAAAAATGAACAGGTTGTGAGGCTTCCCTTGACACTGGTCTTGAACTTTTTTCCACTCTAAAGGTATCTATCTTTTCATTAGGGTATTTAGATAATTCATGTTTATTGTAATTGATGTATATCAAGTATATTTCTGTTTTTGAATTATTTTCATTGTTTCTTAATATTTCCTTTCTACTTTTCTGGATACATTATAGTTGATAATCATTTGATACAGTTTTATTCATCCATTTGGAGCATATCATTTATATTTCCTATAAAACACATTAAGCCATGACCCTAGGGTTTATCATGCATATTTTAAATAACCAAGTCCACCATGAAATATCATCATATTGCTTCACTTACTGTGAAGAACTGAGTGTGTCCACACTCCTTCACTTTGGACATTGTCATAATTTATTTCAATATTTACAAACTATGATCTTCCAAAACATATTCACTACTATTCTTTAAATTAAATAAACTAAAACGAATGAACTAGATAAATTGAAATAGGAAAATAAAATGTATTACTTTCATTTCTTCTACCACACTCTTTGTTTCTTTTTTAAGATTTAAGACTTTGTCCTACAACATTTTATTCCTATTCAAAGAGAGATCTCTAAATAAGAATGTTTTAGTTTTTATTTGGCATAGTTCCTTTTGTTCTTGACCTGCCCAAAACAACTTCTTCGGATGATGTGGAGTTCTCAACGTCACTCTTTATCTTTCTAATCTCTCATCAATTTAAAGTCTGCTCCACTCAGTTTTTCCTTGGTTCCTGTGAGAAAGCCTGTCATTAGTTTTGTTTCTCTATAGGTAAGGCCTTGTCTTCCTCTGTGATTTCCATTATGTTTTCTGTCTTCCAGAGTTTGAATGTGATCGGTTTTATAGTGTTTAGGAGTTTTTGAACTTTGTGGCTCTGAGGTTTGGCATATATTATTAATTTTGGAAAGTTTTTCAGATATTATTTTTAAAGTGTTTCTTCATTCTCTGTTCCGTCTCCTTTCTCCTGCCAGTTGCATGCATGCATTTCTTGCACTGGCTGCTTTACAAGCTTCCGGCCTATTCAGCCATTTAGATGCTACTGACGACCACATTGAAGACCTTGCTCCTTTTCATTGCTATACTTTTAATTTTTAGATTTTCTCTTAAACTTTTAGATTTTACAACTTCAGTCGGTTGGGTATGGGTGCAGGACATGTGACAGGATATTACTATGTCATAACTGTCTAATATTATGATTAAGCCTTCATCTTTAGTGACCTTGTGTTTTAGGACTCTGCCTTTATCAATGTTCGCTTCTCTTTCAGTGATGGAGTTTGGCCCCCTTCCCCTTGTTGATTTCCTAGTAGTATTCAAGTTTATTTCTACAAAATTACATCTGCTGCTGACCATAGTTTTATTTTTCAAATGTTCTCTCTACTAGCTCCGGGAAGGAGAGAGGGCTGCACTAGGGAAAAGTTTGTCTGGATCTGTGTTCTGGTGGCTCTTATGCTGTATGTAAGGCATATACAGACCTGTGTTACTGTGAAGTTCCTGGTTTTACATTATGGTACTTACACATCCTGTTCTCTGTCAGGTTGTTTGATATGTGGAAGGTGGAAGCTGTTGGGTGAAGTAGGTCTCTAGGGTGATGGAATAAGGTTTTATAGTCCAGCCTCATTTTCTGGTGACTCTCTGCCTCCTGATTCCATACAGAATCAATCAGCTTCATGCTTCCACTGCCATAGCCAAGCCCCCCCCCCCAACCCCCGCCACCATTTCATGGTTTCCCCACTATGAAGACTGTACCTCAAACCATGAGCCAAAATAAATGCTTTCTCTCTGAAGTTGCTTCTTGTTATCAGGTGTACAAGAACTTGGTGAGTTCTTTAGGTAAAGCACATGGGAGTATAGTGGCCGCTTAGCCTGAGGTTTTATCAGCTGGTTCCTACTCAGCCTTCAGGAATTCCTAATAGCTGTCAGTTATATGTTCCCACCATTTTGTAGCTCTGGTGACGTCTGTACCAGGTTAGTAAATTTTAAAGCTGTACCAGTCAATAAGGAATATTTTCTAGTTTAAATTAAAACATATCAGCTAGTATTGAATTAATAATTTTTCATTATAACTCAATTAAATACCCCTTACATGCAGAAATATTCACTACCCATCAGAACTTTAATGCTGTGACCCACTTTTAATAAAATTTCAATGTATATTTTATTGACATGTGCATTGAAACCAGTCAAGAAGTCTGGGATTCCTGAATAAAGGTCTGAATTGGTCATTTAGATAAGCTCAAATAATTCTAAACCCATTTTCTATGGTGTCTTAGAGCTTATTACATTCACAGTACATTAATCAATGTGCTCTTAGAATCCCAATATGAGGTGGACAAAGGTTATTAATTTAGTTTAATTAATTAAGATGGAAATTTAGCCAACATCTCATGAAGGTAGATATTTACTATTATTACATTTCAAGAATGAGTAATGCTGTCTAATGCAGCTGGTACAAGTCTATTATGAGAAAGTTGAAACTATTTATGTTACATTTAACATTTGACATTCATATGAAACTATTCATAATTATATATGACTAATTTCAAGTACTTTATGTCAACTTCATTTATTTCCATCAATTTGTTTTCATTATTATCCACTGTACAGACATATTTGAATGTCCACATGCATCCAAAAGTAAACATCATAGGTTTATAATTTTATGTGTTCAGTGTTTCAGTCAGGTTTGGAGATTGTTCTATAAAAAGAAGGTAAGAAGTGCACTAACAGAATGTCTACCCAGACAGTAAGTCCTTGCTAGGGTCTCCCCTGCACTGTAAAGGTCAGGCTTCCAGGAGTGAGAAGTTGGAACTGCAGAAAGATCACCTAACTCAGGGCATAGTCATGGAATTCTTGAAGCATCTTACATAGATTCTAAGATGTTATCCTGTTTTTTCCAATTTTCAATGATCTTTTCAACTAATCTCCAAAATATGCTACACTACATATCCCTACTTTCTGAAAACAAAGAAGAAACTCACTATACTTTTTAATTTTTTCCAGTTCTTTGCAATTTATATGAATAAACTTCCGTACCATTGATAATTTGCAATTATTGTTTGGTAGTGGGCATAAAGTAAACAGAAGTATTGCAATCTCATTCGTGTTTGTTTCAGCTCAAATTTCAGTGTACAACCCCCTTTTTCCTGAAAGAAATCTATAGATTTCACATAATGTCAGTACACTTTTATGTATTGGAATTAATTACACTGTGACATGATTTCCCTCATTTCTCTATTTGAAGTGACATCAGTGTTGTATCTACAAATGAACTCCATATTCAGGTGACGTGTTAAAAGTGAATCTCACCTCTTACAATGTTTGCATTTGGAAGATGCAGTGAAACACTGGATTTCCTAATGCCTCCCTGTTAGGAGATTTTACACTATGACCTCAAATAGTGTGCTCTGAAATTGAATTTTTATATTGATCTAAAATTACATTTGAGCAACTATTCAAGGGCAAAGTGTATATTGATAAAGTCTGTATTATATGGTCACTAACTTCTGCATTCTGTTTATGTAAGTGCTTTATTTCATTTTGATCATTAAAGTTTTCTTATGTTCCAGTTTCAGGCAATGTTAATTGATAACTAGAGGTCATTCCATTAATGGTTTTTTTCCACTTTTTGACCTGCCAGGGGAGCATCACCCTCAGTGTGTACATATGTTATGCACATCCTCACTATTTTATCTCACAATGCACTTTAGAATGCAACACAATTTATTGATTAATAACCATAAGCTGCACCAAAGTAGCATGATAGCAGGGGCACACACCAGAAAATCAAACCCACTTACTTAAGCAAATGTATTTTGCTTTATTTGAGATGTTTCAAAGTTATTTTCAGTGAGATAAAGAATGTCATGTGTTATTACCTCAAGTTGCCAACTGATTAAAAAATGTTTTTAAAGTTCTACATAAAGATTCAAATCCATATGGAGTGTATGTGTATATTAAATGTTATTAGCAATGGCTATTTCCAGCATTCATCACCTGTAAGTGCCAGGCAGAAGGCTCTAGGTGTTGTCTGTGATGATATTTCATATATTTTTCCTTAAATCCTTCTCCATAGGCTTTCCCATATCCTTGCTTTTGTGCACAATTTCATGGTAGATGTTTAGGTGAGGAAGGACAGCTATAACATGTCTCCCCTACAAACAACTGTAGATTCCATCAAAGTCCTTCACAGACAACTTAGGGTCTAAAACTTCCATTATGTTACCTTCAGTCTCATATGTGGAAAGAAAATACTATTTGAGATGACCTTGGAGTCTTCTGAGTGTTAGGGCCACGTCAGGTCCACAGCCTGAGTGTTTCCACAGCTGCGGAAGGCGGCATCAGGCTCACTTCATCAGCTGCTGCTCTGTGGAACACACGACTTCCCATGAAGCATTGACGCCAGCCTTTAGAAGGGAAATGGAGAAAACAAATATTATTACAGTCAAGATTGTATGTTTTCTTGAAATATAAGTATGTTATCTCAATGCATGGAATTTTAAACAATGATGTTACTATAAGGTCCAAATAATTTATATCTTCACTAGGAAGTTTGGGATATGAAGTCATTTATAAATAAAACTGAAGTCTATAGATAATTCCCAGGATTAACCTCTAAACACTATATTTAAGACACCTCACAAATCCACTGGGCATGCACCTCCTCATGATTTACAGAATGCTTAAGGTTTCCATGTCGATGCATGTTTCATGAAATTCACAGTAAATATGTATTGCACCACTAGAATTTGTATTCTTTATTATAGTATAGAAAGTAGAGAGTTAAAGTTGATATATGAACTATTGGGTTTAGATATTCTCATGCTGTTGCAGTAAACTCACAGAGGTGTATTTACAGCTCCTCTAGGAACCCAACAATGGTGTTTCTTGCTGGCAGGTGGCTGTCTCTGTATAGAGATGCACGAATCTCTGACTCATTCTGAAGTAACGAGCAGGAGAGGAAGGAGCACACTGAAGGGAACTCTACTTGGGTCTGGAGAGAGACATATATTTTAACTCAGATCCCACTGGAAAGCCATTGTCACAGAGCCACACTTCCTACAGGGAGGGAAAAGCATGCCGCCTCTCGCTGGACAGGGATGCTTCTGTCACCATGACTGTCAGTACAATGGCAGGGAAGTCTGGATATCTGACAGCAGTTTCACATTCTGTGATGTTAACGCTCCCATTTGAAACCAAAGATGTGATGACGCTAGCTCGTTCTAACTCAGAAGACCTAACTGTAAACTTCTTAAGGATTGTATTAATCATTCTTTTAGATAACCATTATTAAGGGCCTGGAGTGATGGATTAGCAACTAAGCTCTTGCCTGTGAAGCCTAAGTACCCCGATTCGAGGCTCAGTTACCCAGGATACACATAAGCCACATGCACAAGGTGGCGCATGCATCTGGAGTCCCTTTGCAGTGGCTGGAGGCCCTGGAACACTCATTCTCTCTCTCTCACTCTGTCTCTTTTTCTCTCTCTCTGTCTGTCTGTCGCTCTCAAATAAATAAAAATCAACAAAAAGATTAAAAGATAACCATTATTAAAATTGTTAATACTAAATTACACTAAAACTAAGGTAGTAAATTAAGATTCATCATTTCCTAAGTCTTTTCCCATATTGCACGAGTGTGTGTTCTTCAGGTTATAACTATTGCTTGTGTATGTTGGAAACATTATAAAATGTCCTGCGGCCATCTCTTCCCAACTCACCACCTTCAGTGACATCACACTTGTGGCTCTTGGCTCTGATATATGTATTTTCAGCATGGAAACAGGAAACCACTGAACACTGAGAAACAGATTATTTTTTTGATTTGGATACCCACTTATATATACCAGAACAGGACCCAGCAAACCACTACTTACAGAATTTCAGCTATATTATATCTATGCCAAAATCAATGTCCCTCTATTTATCTCAAGTACATTAGTACCTATGTACTCATTCATCCATATATATGCTTATATGTATGTATAATATTTATATATACTATGACTTTATACATAACTTCATTTAAAACACATATTATTTCATAAGCTGCATTTTCTTATCAACATTACATAGATCTTTTCTTGTCTGTATAAATATACTGTCATGGTTTAAATAAATGCTATTTGTTGTTACTTAGCTAAATGGCCACCACTGGGAAACTAGGTTGGTTCCAGGTGTCACCCATATGAAAAATTATTATTTAATTATTTAGTCATGTATCCTTTATATTCAATTTAGTTAATGGAATATCCTACCTATGTTTAAACAACTGTGGAATATGAACTTACTTTTGCAACTCCATTGTATAGACACTGAACTCTAAATATAGTTTTTTTCTGATGGAAATTTAACATGTGAATATAAATACATTTTTGGATAAAATAAGTTCAGGGTTTCAAAGACATAGTTAAGTAACGCATTACCTCTAGTTAACATTTTATGTTGATTGCATGTATAAATTGTACTATTCGATTATATTAGACTAAGTAAAAAATAATACTACACTAATTTTTTAAAATTTTTATCTGAATGTGTTTTTTAAGGAAATTAAGGTAACATATGTGAGTTGTATCACTTTTATAGGCTAGCATTATAATCTATTCTGTTTGTTAAACTTAATTATTTATGTTTGTCTCCTTCAATAATTAAAATTATTCCAAATTAAGTAAGAATAATTTTACCAAACACAGGTTAGAGAACAGCAAGTTATTTGTGTCTCTGGGCACATGTTCAGTCCATGGCAGGAAAATCCCAGGAGTCTCCCATTATTTCTTTGCCCAAACAGTCTGATGCCCTGACATCTGCCTCATGGATACAGTCAGGTTGAAAATGCGTATGTAGGAGTCTGAGTCTAGCAATTACTGATGGCTTCTGACTTCTTAATCAGTATTTTTGTTTCTGCTGAATTGGAACATTGCCTCTCATTTGGCACCTGAACTTACTCATTGGTCATCCAAACTTAAGCAAATAGCTTCTCCATCTTCAAGCAAGCAAAGTACTTAAATCAACTTTGAGCTTGAATGACTACTGCCATTGTAGATTCTATGTCATTTAGAAAAATAACCATAAAACAAACCTATAATTCTTTAAAGAATATTTTTATTATTTATTTGATTTGAAGGAGAGGGAGACAAAGAGAGAAGAAAGATGAGAGAAGGAAAGATAGAGAGAGAATGGACATGCCAGGGCATCCAGATGCATGTACCACATTGTGTGTCTGACTTCATGTGGGTACAGGCAAGTGTCATAACTATTGAGCCATATCTCCAGCTCAAAATAATTCCTTTTGAGCTGCTCCACCATCACCAAGTCCAAATCAAATACACAGCCTATGATGACAAAATTCAGTTTGAAATTTCAGCCACTTCCATTATTTAATAATAAATATTTATGGAGATGTAAGTATAGATGTGTAATATTTGTTGTGTGTGCACTTTTCAAATCATAATACAGAGCTACTCAACTACTCAGATATTGGCTCTTCATTTTTGTGTAATTTTCATTTTCTACATTAGCAGTGATATACAAATATTTAATAATGGTAATCGACCATTGACTGTAACATAATCTATTTGCAGTTTTATTTTTAAAATTTTAAACACACTACCTGATTTTATGTTACATACTAATCAAATACTTACTGAAAACCAACAGCTGGGCTGGAGAGATGGCTTAGCGGTTAAGAGCTTGCCTGTGAAGTCTAAAGACCCCGGTTTGAGGCTCCATTCCCCAGGACCTACGTAAGCCAGATGCACAAGGGGGCATCTGGAGTTAGTTTGCAATGTCTCTCTAACTGCCTCTTTCTTTCTATGTCTGTCACTCTCAAATAAATAAGAATTTAAAAAAAAACAGTTTTTCAAAGCTTAAGAATTTTGGCATTATATCTTGTACTTCTTATTTCCTGTATGGAATATTGTAGGTTTATCAAAGACATAACAGTTTCAGGTCACTCTTTGAACATCGGTGTTTGGCAGTTTTATAAAAATACAGCTTTGGTATATGGGGAGACAGCTCAGTGGGTAAAGTGCTTGCCATGCAAACACGAGGACCTGATCTCAGACCCCCAGAGCTCATGTAAAACGCCAGGTATGGCAGCACATACTTGGAATCTTAAGGCTGGGGAGGAGGAGACAGGAGGATCCTTGGGGCTCACTGGCTCACTCATCCTTTTGAATCAGTGAGCCCTATATTCAGTGAGACCCTGTCTCAAGGAATCAGGTGAGCACAACTGAAGACACCCAGTGTCTGTCTACGTCTGGTCTCCACAAGCAGGTGGGTATGTATATCCATACACCCCTGCAACCACATGTGTATGAGCAGGCACACACTGGCACACACACCCACACATATGCAGAACAAAGAAAGAAATACATCTTGCAGCAAGCCAGAAGGTGTGCTGTAATCCCAGTACTTTGGAGATACAGACAGGGGGATTGACAGATCAGAGTTTGAGGCCAACCTGAGCTACCTAGCAAGTTCCAGGCAAGTGTGGGCTAATAATTGAAAGTCTGGTTAAAACCCCCCACCACTAAAAACAAACAAAAAATGGCCAGAAATTTAAATTCCTCAATAGATGTAAAAGTTTGGAAATCACAGATGTCCAATTTCAGATTGCATACACGTGGAAGAGAGACAGTAAAAAGAGCACGTTAACTGTTTGCCACCAAGAATAAGACCCAGATAAAGCCCAGCGAAGGAAGATGAGTACCTGAAGTGCACAGCGGAGCACAAGGGTGGAGGAGGCTCCCTGGCTCCACACAAACGTGGAACAGGTAAAAATAAATAATAAATAAATAAATAAATAAATAAATAAATAAAAACAGCACTAGAAGAGAGGAGACTCACAAAAATGTATGCAAATGCTATTTTCTTTTTTTTTTTTGCAGGAATTTAATTTATTAAAATCAAAGTAGATTGTGAGTCCAGTTTCTTTTTTTTTTTTCCTGAGTCTTGTATTTTATTTTATTTTTTATTAGTCAGTTCTGTATTCAGCAAATACAGTCAGTTTGGTACCATTATTAGGCTCATCCGTGACCTACCCCCTCCCCTTGGCCCCTCCTTGTTGAGGTATACGGGTCATGCATTGTGGAGTTAGCCCACAGTTATGGGTAAGCTAAATGTCTCTGCATATCATGACCCAACATGTGACTCTGACATTCTTTCCGCCCCCTCTTCCGCAAAATTTCCCTGAGCCATGTTGGGTTCATTTTTGGTCTGCTTCAGTGATGAGGTGTTGAGGGCCTCTGAGGCTCTGGCTCTCTGATTTGGTAGGAGTTGATTTTTCTCTATGCTGATCTCCTTCCCCCTTGTGCTGGTGTCCGGTTCATCAGGAAAACAGCCCCCTTGCTTGTTTCTTGAAGTTTTCTTAGTTTCAGCCGGAGCCCTTTTGAGGTATGATGGGGTGGCTCTCTCCTTAGGGTCTACATCTATCTGAAAAAGAGAAGCAGATTCTCCAACGGAGAGTAAGTTAGCACCAGGACAAATGAGATAACCCTTACTTTTTTTTTTTATAGAGAATTTAATAGGTGTAGGCCCTCTTGTAGCCCACAATTGATAGTAGCTTGATACTGGAGAGTGGGCTTATGTTTGGATATGGTTCTGAATAAATGCTGGCGAGGATGTGGAGAAGTAGGAACACTCATCCACTGTTGGTGGGAATGTAGGATGGTACAACCACTTTGGAAAGCAATATGGAGACTTCTGAAAAAGCTGAGTATAGAGATACCAACAGACCCAGTTATTCCCTTACTGGGCATCTACCCTAAAACCTTCAAACCACAGACTAAAGAGATTTGCTCAACCATGTTTATAGCGGCTCAATTTGTAATAGCTAAGAGCTGGAAGCAACCCAGATGTCCATCACTAGAAGAATGGATAACTAAGATGTGGTATATCTACACAATGGAATTCTATACAGCAGTAAGAAAAAATGACGCAATGAAATTTGAGGAAAAATGGTTGAACCTGTAACAGATCATTCTCAGTGAACTTACCCAATCACAGAAAAAAAATCGCCACATAGTCTCACTCATCTACAGCACCTAACCTGAATCTACCGAAGATACCTTACATACCCAGCTAGCATCTCCTAGATTAGACACTAGGATGGAAGGGGAGGGAGGGGAGGGCATCAAAGGGGTGGGAAACACAAATCTAGACCCAAACGGCAATGGTACCATAATCTTCTACTTACTAAAAGATAGACCAAATGGCTGATCCTTCACCAGGCCCTTACAGGGAACACCTGAACCACAAGACACTGGAGAGGGTAAGATTAAGACTAACCTTAATCTCCTACAGCTTCCCTCCCTCACTTCCCCTCTCCCTGTCTCTCTCTCTCTTATCTCTAACTCTTGTATATTAGTTATCTTTTTCCTCATTTTCTTAGTGGGCACTGACCTGTAACTCCCAGAACCAGCATGGGGCTATCATCCACAATGAGCTTTTGATCAGAGAGACCTACAAGGTTTCCTAAAAGACAGACAGATTTCTGTCAGAGTACTTGATGACCCACCAAAGGTTAGTGGTAAGACCCTACTGCTGAAGACACCTTATGTGATTGACATGCAAATTAGAATGGCATGGCTGGAAGTTGGATGAGAGTCAGTCCCCAGACAGTCAGCGCGTCTAGTGCCAGAAGGTGTTACATGGGCGACTGGGGGAAATTGACCAATATCTGTCGAAGCAATGTCTAACCTAATTAGCAGCAAATAACTTATTGTGATGCCCACACAAGTGCAGTGGTGGCACACAGCCATGGTGGGGAACCAACTGCTCTCAATTTGGCTAACTGATCCCCTCACTGGTATGGGACCCATAGCTGGAGCTGGGAAACAAGCAAATGCTATTTTCAAGCTTCAGTGAATAGAATATTGATGGAAACACCTGCCTCTGCTGGGGACACCTCCTGCTCTGAGGCTCGGCTTTGCTCCACAAAGTGTGTGGGAGAAACAGGAAGGATTTCAGCATCACCATGTCCAGAAGGAGCAGATGCTGACGCAGGGTGGCAGAACCTTCGCATGTGGGCGGGGGCAGAGTAAAAACACAGGCCGCTGGGTAGCCCAGCCCCATCCCATCATCCTTGGACGGCATTCAGAGTTAACCAAAAGCCAACGTGAGAAGTAACGAGGAGGGAGATTCCAGATTATTTTTCTCAATACTAACTCTGAAATGTCCTGATTAGGCATTACAAAACCCTATAATTGGCTTTGTAAGACTGGATTTTCATTTCTGGAGACATCCATTCACTATTTTCTAGCTCCGTGAAGTTCAGATTAAGATATACACTCCCCAGATGATTGCCTCCAACCCAAATTGCCTTCTGTCATTTTCCCTCAACAGGGAGGACATATCACTTTTCTATGTCCTTGGAGTTATAACAGAAGATACTGTGATAGATAGATACATATCTAGTTCTTTTTCAACCATTTCATCTGGAGTTTTTTTCATCTTATGAAGATTTAAACGTTAAATAGTTTGAGGAAATGTCTTTCTATTTTATCATTCACTTCTATTCATTTGATCTTTTGAATTGGACTTTTTAATGTATTTTATATCATAAAGCATCACTGTTGTGTCCAAGTTAAGGAGGGTTCTCAATTTACCCAGAAATAAATTCAAGGACTGTTTTTACTACTCTCACATTTCATATGGCCATTTGTGACCATACAAGTTACTTAACCCAGTGGAGTTTCACATTCCTTCTGTTTAAAATGGATCTGATTTTAGTGTTCATCTCATAATTTCTAAGTCAAGAGGAGACATTTTAAGATTCTATTTTATTAAAGTATTTGTATGTAGTGGTATTCTCTCAGATTGTTCCAAATCCTATCACTTTTAAAATATGCATAGTGATATTTCTGCTTTTGTTCCTGCCTAGAGATAATGATTAGTGTTTGACCAGTACTGAAATTTAAGATAAACTAATCTTCTTATCCTTCAAACTTCAGTGAAAACATTTCTTCCATAAACAGTCTTCTAAGTTCTCTTCACAAGTTAACATCAAATTGTGTTGGGTCGCTCTTCAGGCCCTTGCTTATAACTGTGTGGACATTTTCCTTACAGTATTTATTAACAGTTTGAAACTAAATAATTTTATGTGTGGTAATTATGAAATCAGAAACCAAGTCTTAAATTAGTAGGGCATACTGTCTTCTGTTTAGTAGACTTTGCATTAGTATGTTCAATGAAAAAGACCATGTAAAAACATTCTAGCTTAAGCTTGGAATGAAAATGTAACTGTTTAATTTTTAACTTTATTTTAAGAAATCAGCATCCTCAGTGGACACTGGAATCAAGAGCAAGCTGGGACCACCAATGCTGTTGGCCTCAACAGATTTTCAGTGAAAGTTTCCTGACATTATGCTGAGTATTAAAGATAAACTTAAATAAAAAATAGGGGCTTGAAAAATGGCTCAGCAGTTAAGGCACTTGCCTGCAATACCTAGTGAACTGGGTTGAATTCCCAAGTACCCATGTAAAGCCAGATAAACAAAGAGGTGCATGCATCTGGAGTTTGTTTGCAGTGGCTAGAGAGCTTTGTGTTCTCTCCCCCCCCCCCCTCTCTCTCTCCCTAGCAGATAAATAAATAAAATATTTAAAGTTATAATTACAATAAAATAGTAACTGGGTGAACACTGCAAACATCTAGGTAAGCTTCTCTAAATATGTTGGTACAGGGGGCTGGAGGGATGGCTTAACGGTTAAGGTGTTTGCCTGCAAAGCCAAAGGACCCAGGTTTGATTCCCCAGGACCCATGTTAGCCAGATGCACACACGTCTGGAGTTCGTTTGCAGTGGCTGAAGGCCCTGGTGCACCCAATCATTCTCTATCTCTCCCTCTTTCACTCTCCCTCTTTCTCTGTCAAATAAATAAATAAATAAATATAAAATAAAATAATATGTTGGTACAGTCATATCACCACTCACCTTTTCCCCAAGGATTTTTTTTTTTTTTATGTTTCTAGAATCTTAACATAAACGCACTCACCAATATCAAGCTACCATCAATCATGGGCTACAAGAGGGCCTACACCTATTAAATTCTTTATAAAAAATGTAAGGGTTATCTCATTTGTCCTGGTGCTCACTTACTCTCCGTTGGAGAATCTGCTTCTCTTTTTCAGATAGATGTAGATCCTAAGGAAAGAGCCACCCCATCATACCTCAAAAGGGCTCTGCTGAAACTAAGAAAAATTGGAGAAACAAGCAAGGGGGCTGTTTTCCTGATGAACCGGATACCAGCACAAGGGGGAAGGAGATCAACACAGAGAAAAATCAACTCCTACCAAATCAGAGAGCCAGAGCCTCAGAGGCCCCCAACACCTCATTACTGAAGCAGACCAAAAATGAACCCAACATGGCTCAGGGAAATTTTGCGGAAGAGGGGGCGGAAAGAATGTCAGAGCCACATGTTGGGTCATGATATGCAGAGACATTTATCTTACCCATAACTGTGGGCTAACTCCACAATGCATGACCCATATACCTTAACAAGGAGGGGCCAAGGGGAGGGGGTAGGTCACTGATGAGCCTAATAATGGTACCAAACTGACTGTATTTGCTGAATACAAAATTAACTAATAAAGAAAAAAAGAAAAGAAAAAAATTAAGATAGCTGTATTCAATATATAGAGTAAAATTGTTGTTTTGAATCTACGTATACAACCTTATATTATTTACAACACAACTATAATAGCCTTTGAGACCATGTGAAATCTCCATGGTTAGAGGTACTTACATGATCAGATGTTCATAATTCTCTTCCCATAGTACAAATGCAGTAGGATCAACAGATAAATGAATTTAACTGAAACAAGATGGGGTGTGTGTGTGTACTTGCTTTTTTAAAATAGGAAACTATTTGTTAACAAAGACAATAGTTAGATGATACTAAAGTGACAGTTTCTTGATCACAAGTTCAAAATAAGACAAACGGCATGGTGACCAAAGAAATAAATGTACGTTTCATGTTTTAGAATTGTATTAAAAACTTCCCCTCTGCACTGAACAATGCTTTATCCAATTGTATCCGTGTACTTTATAAATTTTATCTCAAGAGACAAAGATAGATTCCATGAGTAAAAGTGCTTAGCATTTGAGGTAGAAGCTAATGTTCAACATGGAGCGGGACTTACGTGGGGCTTTCGATTCATATTTATCTGGAATCCTAACTGAAACACAGTTAACTGACTCCTATTTCTCACCTAGTTCTCTGAGGAACAGGATAATGCCTGTATATTTTAGACACATCTCACCCAGTTGACAGTGGCTTTACACATTGTGTTTGGTATTTCAACTTCATAGTAAGTTTAAAAATAATATTATATAGGCAAGTAAATATACATTTCACAATCACCTTGTCCTAGCATCTATTGCATTTTTAAATGTAGCATATAAAGAAAAACATCTATAAGACTGATTCTGCCAATACTTCAAAAATCATTTAAATATAAGGTACTAAAAGATTTAGACTATTGAATATATATGAAAATATAACTATATTATAAATATAAATATATTACATATGTAATGATGATTTTAATATGTTTTAAAATATATACTTATGAAAGTAATTTTATTTTGTCTACATATAAATCGTATGCTAAATAAACAAATGTATCTATAATTAAATTTTGATGTATTTTGAATATTTAATAGATAAGTGTAATTTAATTTTGTACAGATATTATTAAATATGCATATCTTATATATTATACCTGCATATATGCCATTATTGTTATTTGATTTTGAAATATGAAAAAGACAAAACTAATAAATTTAGAATGCTCAAACAACTTAACTAAATTATAGACGTTTCCCTGTGTTCACAGATCTGCTGCTATAAGTGTGTCAGGAATAATGAAGATTTGGAGAAATGTCCAAATTCTGGATATAGAAAAGTGACCCAGTTTCAAAAATTGAGAAATACATTAGAAAAAATAAACACAAATATGCTGACTATGTTGTAAAATTTCTAGTAAGCAAACTCTCTATGGGCTAAAACTCACCAAATATTTTACATAAAGGGCAGAAACCAGTAGGACCAAGTAACAACAAACTCCAATTCTTATGGTGTCTTTTGGTAGTAGAGCTATTATATACCATCTTTCACAGACTCTTAAAGGATTTCATAATGTCCTTATATAACTGGACAAATGAGTTCTTTGTCATAGTCAAGTCAGAATGTGCTGTTCATCACTGAATATTAAATAAGTAGAAATCAGGCTATACTAGGATCTCACCGGCCTGGAGCTTATCAATTTAAGAGATGCTAAAACTTTGTCTTAATTACTGTGAACAATTTTTTAATAGTCATTTAAAAGAAGGAAAATTTGCAATTATTGAAGTAGTAAATGATGCTTGTGAAGGTGGTTTTATTTATAATAGATGCTTGAGAAAGAATGATGTAAAAGTTATTGTGAGATAAAATGTGAGTAAGCTAAGTGGGAATGTTCCCAGCTGGGTGGACTTTATAGGCCCAACGATGCTCCCCTGATTGATGATGCATTAGTCTGGTCTAGATGTTAAAACAAAATACCATGCTCTAGGTATACTGAAAACAGTTCATGCCTAACAGTTGTGCAGACTACAGATGCAAAGTCAAGGTGTGAGCGTGTGCCGTATCCCTCCCAGCTCACAGATGGGAGCTTCTCCTTGTGACTTCCTACAACGTGACGGCTAGGATGCTGGCCCTTGGACCTCTCATACAGGGCACTAATAACACCAAGAACAGCCTCCATGACCTGACCACCTCCCAAAGGTCCTCTGGGAATATTGTCACTATAGAGGTTAAAATTTCAGATGCCTTCTGGGGAGGACACATTTATTCAAATCATAGCAGAGGGCCAAACCCTAATCCTTGGAAACTGTGATTATGTCACCTTGCATGTGATAATTTAAAGTGGGGAGATGACTCTGCATTGTAATTACAAGTTACCCATATGGATGGAGGACGAGTTTTTATAGAGCAGAGATGAAGACAGAAGCTGAGGTCACAGCTTTAGTTGGATGAAAGAAGGTGTCACCGTGTCAGTGTCACTTCATGCCACACAGGACCAGGAGTTATATTTGATCCAACATCCTACAGCGAGAATGTGATACCATAGACTCATTCCAGATCTGTAAGAGAGTACAACTGCGCTGACTTAAGACACTAAGTTTTCAGTTATTTGTTAAATCAGCACAAGAAGAGGGTAAAATTGAAATCGGTTATTGAATAGGATCAGTGTTTCAGCTGTTTAATATGAAAACATGTTAAACATATTATCCTGAGAATTTTTCAGCAGAGACACAAAGATAACAAACATCTGGCTCCAATAGTCTGACTACAAACAGCATCACCACACAGTGGGGTACGAGGTTACAGGGTCAAAATCAGGCCACCCATCTCCTGATGAGTGATCAGCTTTGACGGAGACACTGGGTCTTGAGATACCTACCAGTGTGATGTAAAGGAAGTCTATTTGGGGCTAATGGAATAGTGTGTGCTAAGCACGAAGGCATAAGGCATTATCAAACAAGCGAACCAAGCAGGTTGCCATTCTTTCAGTGAAACGTGCCTTGTGGGGAGTGGTCTGAGATGAGACTTAAGAAAGCCATCAGTGTTTGCATGCTGTCTCTAATCTGTGTTATGATAGTGTGGTAATTTGAATGGTTGGCCCACAATAGATTCAGGAATTTTATTTGTTCCTGAAACAAAGTGGTGTCACTGTGGTCAGATCCTAGGTCCCAGCCCTAAGGTGTTAAGGTGGGTCTAGAATTCCAGTCCAAAGGTATGCAGAGTGATTGAGCTCTGCCTGGGGCTCCTAGAATGTGTTTGCTTATGGTTCTGAATGTGGCATTTTTTGCCACATGGGCCTGTGAAAGTCGGTCAGCTTCTTCCACCATTAAGGAACTTCCCCTGGATATGAAAGGTTCAATAAGTCCCATTCCTCCCATAAACTTGCTTGGTTTGGAGGTTAACCCAAGCAGCATGAAGTTGACTATGACAGACAGTAATAAACATGGGTCTTTTCAAGAAGGAAAGGACATAAGGTTGATTTCTGCATGAAGAGAGGGGCCAGGTCAACAGACTGCTAGAGGCAGGAAAGCCAACCTGAGGTTGTATCTCTCAGAATCAGCAGGAAAAACTAAAGGGAATATTACCATGGCTTTCATGGTAGTGTTTCACTCTTGTTCAGGATGACCTGGAGCTTACTTTGTAGCCCCAGGCTGGCTCTTAAACTCATGGTAATCCTACTACTTCAGCCTCCAGAGTGCTGAGATTAAAAGCCTATGCCACCATGTTCATAAAGGGAATATTAAAATAGCGGCCATAACAATCAGGATATAGGGCCTCGTATAAAAGGAACAGATAAGAACATGGAATTTAGTGAGTAATAAAAATTGAATGAGTGACATAACATAATTCACCTTATGGGCCAGATAGTTGATGGAATCATAGTGAGTTTGACAACAGTTTAGAATATAAAGAGAATATACTGAATTCAGTTTTGATATAACTTAGTTCTATTGGGATATAATTGATATGCAATGAGGTACATACGTTTAGTCAATATTATTTGATGAGCTTGGATAATGGCAACATTCTGAGACCACGGCCACAGTCAAGGTGATAGACACTCCGCATCTCCAAAGGTTTCTCCTGTTTTGTGGTCAGAACATTTGTGCACAAGACCTCCTCCATTAATGTAATTTCAAATGCACAGAATAAAAATTACATAGTGTAGGTACTATAGTATAAACCAGATCTTCATGCCTAATGAATTTACGTAATTGTACTAACTTTTATCAATCTACTTGATAACCAACAGTAGATGCTGGATGGGAATTCATGCCAATGTAGCTTAGACATTGTGGATATATCATAGAAATCACAGATGAAATTTGATGTATAAAACTTCAAGGATTCCCCTCCCCCCCCCACACACTGTGAACTGTTTTCCTCCACCAAGGCTCTACTTGTTAAAGGTTATACAACCTTCCTAAACCATGTCACAGCTCAGAACCAAGTGCTCAAACACACGAGACTTTGGCAGACACCTTATTCAAACCACAACCCAGCTTCAAACATAAAGAAGGAAATTCTAGGAAATATTACAGCTATGATTGTGAATGTGTTCATTTATGAAATTGTAATTTTATAAAAGGAATATTTGTCTTATGATTATTGGCGAGTAGTATAGTATTCAAAGCTTCTCTGAAATGGATAGAAATGTGAACTAATCCTTTAAAATTATTTTCTCCCTTTCCCCAAGAACCCACAAAAATTTCCTAAAAATACTTGCATATCTGTTTAAATTAATTTCAGGCATATAAAATCAGGGGCTTCCTTTATAATAATTTATACATGTCAATGATTGCACTTTCCTCATATTCCCTTCACCAGCTGCTATTATCCTCCACGATCTTTGCCCGTGAACTCATTCCTCCACCAAAGACCCCGCCACTTTCATTTCACATAAAATCAATATGTATTTGTATCCTTAAATGCTTACACCTATGTCTTTGTATATGAGAGATGACATGAAATATTTGTCTTTCTTTTTCCCTCAATATTTTCTCTTATTTCCTTGTCTCCTTTTAGAATCTTTCCTCCCCCACCTAGTTCCATTTCTATTTTTAAATAAAGGTACAAACATATGCATATCCTTTCTACTTTAAGATACATATGGGTGTGTGTGGACATGTAGGCATGTGTGTGTGTATGATATCTATCTTTCACAGTCTGGCTGGTTTTGTTTTACATCATAATCTTCAGCTCCATCTATTTTCCTGCAAATAAGATAAAGTTATTCATTTTTATGTCTGAGTGAAACTCCTTTGAGTATATATTTACATTATTTACTGTTTCCATTTACTTGTTGAATGACACCTAGCCTAGTTCTGTATTTTTTCTATTGTGAGTTGCAATGTGGAAGTGTCTGTGGGGCAAACTGACCTATATCCTTCCTAATGTATACGCAGGAGCCTATATATTATACCATCACAAGGTATAATAGAAATACTTCACATGGTAAAGTCAGACATGTGAATCCTGCTGGTAATTTTGATTTAACAAACAAAACCTTTAAGTAAATTATCTAGCTTCTGCATCCCATTTTCATTTTCTCTTTTGTAATACACTGTACTTTGTAAAGAGCATTAATATATAAGATCTTTATGACTGTTGGAAATCATTTTCATCTTATTAGTAAATGGTCATTAATATATAAGATCTTTACCATTGTTGGAAATCATTTTCATCTTATTAATAAATGATCATTAGTAATCACTGAAAAGATTCTTCATATGGTACATACCTAATTTAATATAAAATATTGCTTCACAGAATATCTTTTAGACAGTAAGGCCTCAATAATTGCTACCACAGTTAATGTAATGAGTGTGCTATATCTTATTTAATATAATAGAGTGAAGTGGGGTATGAGATAAAGGAATTCAACTAAAGAATATGTTGTTTGGGCAGAAGAAGAAGATGGAGAAAAAAACTAATAATACTCAAATATACAAAACACTTTGCATGAAGATAATTTTGGTGAGCTACTTGTTCCCATGATCTCATGCATATTCTTGGTGGATATGTGGTAAATACTCCTTGCATAACTAGTGTTCACTGTTCAAAATGGACCAAGGAACCTGGACCGTAGGGAATAATGGTGTTTAAATATATGATTTCTTTCTTCTCTTTCTGTAATACATATAAATGTTTCTTCAGTTTTACTGAAAAGTTGTTCTGAGTTGTTATGAATTTTTTGTGGCTTTACTTTTTAGTATCTTAATGCAATACATTTTCTTTCAATGGAATTTGTGTTATATATTTTAACAGTTATTTAAATGTTTTCTGAGCGATTTTTGTTTCAAATGCACTTTGACTTTCAATGGTAATGGTTTGTATTCAGAATCTTGTTTAATTTTCCTGATTAATGTCTACAACAAAGCCTTTGAAAAAATTCACTGTCTAATATCTCAAACCACATTTAAAAATTTTAAATTTGAATGTTGAATGCCCTTGTTATTTGTTTTCATGATATATCATTCTTTATGTAGTGTATCTCAACTTTCAAAGTATTATATTTTTCTGAGGGAGAGTATAGTAATTTTTCACAAGTGATTTTCCACTGTACCCTACTAAACCACCATTTCATAATTTGTAAAAATAGCCATAGGACCACTTGTTCCCTCTTTATTGGGCAACATGATAATGATGAAAAATCCAACTTTTTATCCATTTTAGGACAAGTAGCATTTTTAATATTCTCAGAAATTCTTTCTATACATGTTCTCCTTCTAAACTAAGCACTCTGAATATTTATTCTCTCTGGAATAAGAATACACTTTGGTCACTTTTTCGTATACATCAGCATCACTTGCACACTGTAAATTTTGAAGTGATTTGTCAGAAGTTCTGATAGAAGCTGTGCTGTGTAGAGATGTTACCCTTTCCTGTGTCACTGTGGGTGTTTAAAGCCACTGACGACACGTTCATCCAGTTTTGTATTTCTGTGTTTTTGAACTTTATCTACCTTTTGACATCAAGTGGCACTTTTAAAGTAGTTAACTTTTTAAAAGTTAATACATTTAATTCTGGTGATATTTTATATAATCACAACCATGAATAGCCTATACATGTGAGATCTATAGCTTTTATTTATTAATTTATTTTGTTTTTATTTTTAAGATCTGTAGCTTTTAAATACCTTTATTCAATAGATGCATAATGATTTTTACTCTATAGAAGAAACTCTTTGTCTGTGTAGCTATGTAAAACACTGATGGAAATGACAACTCAAATTTGAATATTTTCTCTATTCCATGGGTAAGGGCTAATCAATCCCTCCAAAAATTTATCTTTTGTGTTTTCCAGATATCATGTATTAATCTCCTCAAATTATCTCCTTCCTGTCTACCTACAGTAGCAGAGTATCTGTCTGATTGTATTTAATTAATTTAAAACTCAGTTCATTGTCTACATAATTATTTCCATCAACATTTCTTAATCTATATTCAGAAGAGGAGAGGGGAATATGATTTTGGTATGCTTGATTTGCTGCATTTGATTTGGAAAGAAACAATGAAATTTATTCTTCACTGATTTTTCAAACATGCTGTTCCAGCTGGGATTATTTCAGAAGATGACTCTGCTGTTGAGGAAGTATCAGAAAGGTTATGGTTATATTTGGCTACTCCAACAGATTGAGGAGTTGCAGGCAGCTGAACAGGCATGTAAAAGTGAAGGGAGGCTATGACACATATGCATTAAGCTGGTCTGGGATTTTTGTATACCCTATAATCGAATCTTGAACATCCATATTGTCATTTTGTAGACAATTTGTGTACATTACAAGAGTTATAAATATCTGATGAGCATAAGGTGTCTTAAAGAGAAAGTCAGTGAAAGTCCATCAAAGTTAAATCAACCATTGTTTTGAATAAAATATAGAGGCCAATGTGATTGTCTGAATAGATTGATTTCAGACAGTCTGTATAGTAGGCAATACTGGCACAAGAAGGGTTCCTGAGAGAGATAGAAATGCTGTTGAATCCGATCCCATTTGAAAAGATAGTCCGTCAGCATGCAGGAATATTTATGGAGTTACTAATAATAAAAAATGTAATCTCTGCATCGTAACCATACACTATATTCTTCAGGAAAATTGACTTATAAATATTCAAACCAAGAATATCATATTTTAAATAAGCTCATTAAAAGTTAAACATAGCCATTGAGGACTTCAAGCCAATTAATTGCTTAAATAAGTGACATTTATATCAGTTGCTAGCTCTCTAGTAAATTGGCATAGAGAAAATACAAAATCTTGTTTCTTGCTTTTTTTTCTTTTCTTCTTCTTCTTCCTATTTTTTTTTTTTTTTTTTTTTTTTTTTTTTTGGTTTTTCGAGGTAAGGTTTCATTCTAGTCCAGGCTGACCTGGAATTCACTGTGTATTCTTCTCAGGGTTGTTGCCTTCTTAAATGCAGACGCTGTTCAGTAGAACACCATGAACTGCACCTGGCTGTTGGGCAGTGTTCAACTTAACACAAAAGAAAATGCTGGAACACTTCATTAAATATACAAGACTACCAATACATTGGAAGCAAAATGTAAGATATTGTAGAGAAAATAGTGATGAAGAAAGTGTACCTCAATCCATGGGGATCATGCATGCCAGTGTGGTAGATAACTGAAAGCACGTGATTGTAGCCTGCACCAATCTTCATTAGCCAAAGAAGACAAGTGTCATTTGGGGTGGACGGTGTTAGGATAGCTTTCCCTAGGAAGCAGAACTCTGAAACTCAGACAAGTTTCAGATCATCCACATCTGAAGGGTCTTGTAAACTCTCGTCCAGCAATAGACTTGTTCACAAGATTGTACAAGATTTCATATGTCACCAAAACCATGATCATGCTTGAGTTGGAAATTTCTTTCAGTGAAAATGTTAAGTGGCGATTGAAACCAAATATCAGCAGAGATATTGGCCAATTTGCAATATTACAAACTGAAGGGTCTAAGACCTGACTTGGATAGTGTTAGTAAAACAATGTTTCTATAATCAGTTTTATTATCCTTTTGTCTAATTCATATAATGCTTAATCCAACATTATTGGTATGTTTGTTTGTTTTACTGTTAACTGGGCTTTGCTCAACTTGCTACTTCCTACTAACTCTAAATATAAAAATTCTATGAATCTATTAATACATGACTAATATTGAGTGGTAGTATATTTTTTTGATTAAAGCACCAGGGAAGTTAAAGATTCACTGTTTGTGATGAACTTAAACTATGGAAGTTGGAAATTCACCCTCTCAAGGAAAAAAAAAAAATACATACATATGTGTGTGTGTGTGTGTGTGTGTGTGTGTGTGTGTCTATGTCTGTGTGTGTGTATTTCCAATGTTATCTACTCCAGAATACCTTTTGATTTCCCAAAATAGAGGTGATTGTTTTCTTTTGTGAAACATCACTATAATCTGTGACTCTTTTAATATATATGGTAGTTCATGACACACACACACACACACACACACACACACACACACATGTGCACGTGTATTATTCATTCACAAGCCTTAGGTACTTGTCTAACTTATTTTTACATTTAAACTTACAGAAGAACAAATGTTTCCTTTATTATTGTATTTACCCCCAATCATATACTATAGGAAAATATATGTTATAGGTTTTACTAATATGTCATGAAATAATTATTTGTTGACATTTAAAACTATGAAAATTTCATGTTTAGAGAAATTTGAAATTAAATCATTTGCTACCTGACATTTTCTCAAAACCTTTAATACAATGGCAGCAATATGTGTGCTTCATTTAGAAATTTGAATTCTGATGTAGTCAGATGAGAACTAATCCCATTCTTCATATGTAAGTTGAATAGCTTATATAGTTGTCACATGAGAAAATATTAAAGGAACATTAATAAATTATTTATTTATACTTTATCATCATACTATTAATTTCTTCTAAAGCATAACTGAAAAAATTTTGAGGCAAACAGAATTTTAATAGAAAGCAAATGAATGTAGTTGGCTACATATAAAGTTATATTCTCCACATAATATAAAACAAAACCTGCTCACTGTAAATCTTGCAAACACTACAGACTTTAATACAATAATGATTCCAATCTTCTGTTTAAAACTTTTAAAAGTTCACAGGTCGATTAGTTTGCATTTATCATGTACAACATGACTTTTCTTCTTTAAATGATTCCTTTATTTGTGAGGGGGAGGCAAGCCAGGACCTCTACCCACTGCAAACAAACTTCAGATGCATGTGTCACTGTGCATGGCTTTACATAGGCACTGGCGAATTCAACCTAGGCGGTTAGGCATTGCAGGCAGATGCCTTCACTGCCAAGCCAACTCTCCAGCCAGTTTTGAAGTATATGTACACTGTGGAATGACTTAGGCTATTTAATTAGTATTAATTACATACTTATCACACTGTGGTAAGAACACTATGTCAGCTCTTTTAGCATTTTTAGAGTAAAATAGCTTAAATGTAATGATCGTGCTACATAATAGATCTCTTGGACTTATTCTTTCTCCTGAACTGAAATTTAATGTGATTTGACCAACTTCTCACCAAACCCTCTCCATCATCAATCTTTCCAGCTATGACAATAAACATTCCAGGATCTAGACTCTAAGATCATCTTTTAAAAACTCCTTAACTATATGAGATCATCCAGTATTTCCTTGGGCTGTCTGGCTTACTTCCCTTCACTCTCCTACCAGGATGGCCTGGAACAACCAACCACAGTAAGTCTTATGTTCTTTCTCTGAGATACTTTTGTCATAGTAAGAAGGAAGGTAACCAATAAAAATTCTCCTGTTGTTGGTGCTGTTTGAGACATATGCATTATTTCAGAGATAGTAAAGATGACTGCTAATGCATATGGTGGATGCTAACATGTTAAAGCCATGCCATCTTATGCCCTAGGCAATCACATTGCATATGGCATTGAAATCCTCCATGCTTATGCACACACTTACAAAGGTCAAACACATTTTCAAAGCCATTTTACTCCTTATTGGATAAAATACATTCATTGCATTTGTGCGTTAGTCACATGAACAGTGGTGTGATGGTGTGTGCCAGTGTGAAGCCATGTGAGTAAAGCGCATTAGAAAATAAACTAAAAGCACATTTCTTTCATGTTGTCCGTATTAAAGGACATGTATAGTGTTTTTATAAAACATATATAAATAAGATATTTGTATTTTTTTCTAGCATCCAAGTTCCACTTTCTTGGGAAATTATTTACCTGGAAAATTAGCCTAATAATGTAAAGGTAAGATTAATTTCATCTCAGCTTTTAGGGAAGGTATATGGGGAAAAAATAAATTTAACTATAAAAAGGCATTAATGATGGCTGTAAAACCCTGAAATTTTATAGCCCAGAATCTCTAAAGCAAATGAGTTTGAAATAATTTTCAAGATTAATTTGCAAAATAATTAGTTGAAACAATGTAACTGTTATTAATTAATGTAATCTATATGTTGTACATTAGTTTTTCATGAAGCAACATTTAGTATGAATATTTGTATATTGGGGAGGAGAGGATCAGGCACTGGGGAACTGTGTATATGATGAACTGAAGGAATTTAAAAGAGAATTGAAAGGTTTCAGGATTACTGGCTTCTGCCTTGGGTAATGGAAATCTAGAAAATAGTCAATATCCTTAAAATGGGAAATACAGGCTAGTATCAAGTGAGTGATTTGGCCAGCCTGTCAGATGATTGACACTATAAAATAATGTCTAGTTGAATGTATAAGAAGCACAGAATGTTAGGGAAGCAAGAACATGGAACTTCTCTTAATGTTTTATAGAAATAAAAGGACACAGGTATTAAGAGCTCAGGTGCAAGTGCCTATAACTGAATGTGGCTGGTGGAATTCCGGAGGACAAAAATTTAGGCTGCCCACATACACGTGCAATGTCTTTTTCTACAAACCCAACCAGATAGTCATGGAAAAGATTGGAAAGCTGTGTGTGATCAGCTGTAAGAAGTGTCAGTTGTGATTTACAGCTGGGGTAGAGTTTCTGCAGGCAGGTCTCCATCCTCTTGGTTTGTTCACACATCAGTGAATTATGAACAGAAGCCTTCATCCATATATTTGTGGTGGGTTGGAAATAATAATACAACCTTGACTGTTGGCAAACACGGATTAGAGCTATGAAAGGAAAGAGAGAATGAAAACCTGAACTCATGATGAAAGTCTGGAGTAAAGTGAATGGGGAGAGTCCCATTCCCCAGGTCAGAGACGTGGTGCAAGGTGAAAGCAAAGCCTTAGCCAGAAACACAATGCACCCTCACCTATACACCAGCAAAACTGCAGAGACTCCTTGTCTGTACACCAGGAAATGGCACCGACCGTAAACAAAAGGTGGCACAAAATTATGTCTCAGAAAGTGACAGGATAGGAACATATACTTAAAAGGAGAGTCCCACTTCATTGCACACCCTGAAACGAGGCCTTAAGACTCAAGAGTTGATATGATGACCCTCTGTTCCATTCCATTGGTCTGTTTGTTTTTGTTCCAGTACCCCAATATCTTGTACTTATGAGTCAATAGTATAATTTTAAGTGAGGAACTGTGGTATCTCCAGCAGTATTCTTTGTATGTTTGGTTTGGCTATTCATGGTCCATTGTACTTACATACATATTTATTGTTGGGTTGTTTTTTCTAGTTCTGAGAAGAATGACTCAGCTGTGCCATGCCTGGACATATACATGAAAAAGAAATGAGAAATTATTGGGAGAACAAAGGAAATGTAACTGGAAAGTGACAAGAAAGCTAGCTACGGTGGTGAATGAACAGAGGAGATAGGGAAGTGGAGGAAATAGGAGGAAAGGCTCACACACACACACACACACACACACACATACACACACACACCCCGCCACCACCACCATAGTCTAATATATCTTTTGAATTACAATTTAAATTAAATGTAAAAGATGTACCTGGTCATTTTTTGCACCCTTTGCAACTCTTGTAATTTGAAGGCTGGGCTGTACTGAGGTTAATATGGCAGCAGCCAATCTTAAACACAGTCCATCTGACTCCTGACTAGATTAACAAAACCTTTCCCTTAAAGTCATGAAGTAGGAGACAAATCTAGATTTCTGAATATAAACATGAAGTAAACATCTTTTTATGCTTAACTCTCAATTAAAATCAAAAGAAAACATTATGAAGCATACAAAAAGCAAGAAAAAGGCTCAGACCTTAAAAGAAAATGTGGATAAGTTCAACATAACTTAGGAAATTGCTGTAGTTGAAAGCTATACGATAGTATAAGGTACATAATGAGGAATTCTACAGTGAATTGATCATTAAAAATTGACATGGTTGATAAAGAATCAGTATACTTGAACAGAGGTCAATAGAAATTACTCAGATTAATAAATAAAGACAAGCCAGACATAGAAGTACACATTTGTAATTAGTCTCAACACTTGACAAGCAGGAACTAGGACAGAAATTAGTTTGGAGCCAGCCTGTTTAACTACCCAGGCAGACATCAAGAAACAAAGAAAAAAGTAAAAAAAAAAAAAAAAGAAGTTATAAATGCAGCACAATAAGCAGAACCATATCAGATGTATTCTGTAAGCATAGTTGTGATATAAGAATGAATGCCAAGCCAGGTGTGGTGGTGCATGCCTTTCATCTCAGCATTCTGGAGGCAGAGGTAGGAGGATTGCTGTGAGTTCGAGTCCACCCTGAGAATACAGAGTGAATTTCAGCCTGGGCTAGAGTGAAACCCTACCTTGAAAAAAAAAGGAAAAAAAAAAAGAAAAAAAATGAATGCCAAAATATATTATTATGAAATAATGTACAACATTTTTCATTAAATTAGTGACATTGAAAATCAATTATCTCCAATTACAGGGAGAAACATGTAAATTCAATCACACACACACCCACACACATCTCTTGGCATATCATATTCAAATTAATGAAAAACAAATATATTGGAGGTAGGCAGGAAAAAAGGAAGTTTTTCATAGAAAGGTCAGAAATAGGGCAATATTTATGATTTTCACAAGAAACTATGGAAGTGAGAAAATGATTGTATGACATTTGTAATATGTGCAAAGAAAGATACCATATACAGATAGATTTAAAATCAGTGTGAACATCAAAGTTAAAATAGAAGTAATGAAGAAATAAATATTTCTTGATAAATTTTGAAGAAATATTGCCAATAGAAAAGTATCAGAAATTATAATGATTTAAAATGGAGATCAAAGAAAATATAATATATAAAATTAAATTCTAGTCACTTTTCATTATTTCAATTGTTTTAGTTCAAAACTAATAAAATTAAATTCTATGTTTATAATAAAGGTAAAAGTTTTAAAAAAGTGACAGTTGGGCTTTAGAATTGGCTTAGCATTTAAGGCATTTGCCTGCAAAGCCAAAAGACCCAGGTTTGGTTCCTCAGTACCCACATAAATCCAGATGCACAGGTAGCTCATGTGTCTGGAGTTCTTTTTTTGTGGCTAGAGGCCCCAGTACACCCATTATTTATCTCTCTCTTTCTCTCTATGTGCCTCTTTATTTCTCTAATTCTCTCTAAAGTAAATAAATAAATATAAAACAAATTACTTTTTTTTGTAAGTGACAGTAGTAAATAGTTTGATTCAACAAGTTCATTTGACACGTAAACAGGATGATAAAAGAGACTTTGGGGATGGAGAGGTGGTTCTGTGGTAAAAGGTACTTGCTTACAAATCCTGGTGGTCTGGGTTTCTCTATCTCTCTCTCAAATAAATAAGTTGAAGTTTTTTTTTTTTTTTTTTTTTTTTTTTTTTTTTTCTTACAAAAGAGACTTTGACATCGTAACATCTGGTGGGACAACTAGAGGAGGAAGTAGTAGAAATAATGAGACAAAATCAGTTGATTGAGATAAAAGGAAGTAATAATAAAAGCTCAAAAATAGCAGATCTAAACAGCAGTAAGATACTACTTTATGCTCATTAGGATTGCTATTACAAAATAACAAAACAAACAATAAAAACAAAGTTGTTCAGAAAATAATTGGATTGGATATGGATGTGGTATGAGTAGATATGGAAATTCTTGGTAGAATAAAAGTTCATCTATTATGGAAAAATAGGTTGAATCTTCAGAAGGTAAACATAGATTTGCTTTATTATTCAGTTATTCTACCCAAGGTACATACAAAAAAAGACTCAAATATATTTCTCTCTTACATTTATAATAATAGAATCTATGATAGTAAAAATAAGGCACCATCATCAGATGAATAGATAAGGAAAACAAGAACTATATATGTATGTGTATACTGTATATATTATTATATCTTATTATTTAGCTTATAATGACAAGAAAACATGAATGAGGATATGAGGACAATTACAGTAATCCAACCATACTTCCACTGGTAAAAGGATAGAATAGAAAAATGCATTGTTAAAGAGAATAGTGTTTTCTGGGGAAGTGTGGCAGAAGACGTGTGAAGTCTCTACTAATCACTATAGAGTTCCACTTTGTAACGTGAATACTGTCCTGCAAATAGACTAAAAACACTAAAGAGAACATATGAAAAATCCATGAGCACAAAGCCAAAGGTGCTCCCTAAGACCAAAGGTACAAATTGTGCGGAAAACATGGCCTTAGATTATATCTATAAAAATAAAATTATTAAATTTGTATAAATACACATATGGGGTGAATTTGGGAACTAAATAGAGAAGTGGTGACATTACATACAAACAAAGTCCATTTTATACAAATGTTAAAAGAACGATGGAATCAGAAAAATCACCATGGGAACACTACAGTAATAACTATTACATACAAGATTAATTAAAAGGTGATGGAGGTGTGGCATGGAATGAGTAGACCAGATTCCCTGGCACAGGTTCTCTGCACCGGATGGTGTGTAGGAGGGCATAATGGTGTGAAGTGAGTAGGCCAGATACCTGTTCCATGACTCCTCCCAGTCCCCTGGTCCTGGTAGGTCTCATTATGACCTGCTTGGGGAGGTCTGGTTCCTGGGTGGGCTGTGGGTTCAGGCCTTTTTTCTCCGGTATCCAGACTGGCCAGTGGATACCAACATACCATGTTCACCTGAATCAGAGGGTGCATGGGCCACAGGACAAAAACTTGCATCTTCCTCAACAAAATAGTCCCCCTAAAATGGGTAGAGAACAATGCGAAAAAGCTAATGAAAGTAAGAAAACAGAGATCTCCACCAAAGATGCCTAGTCCTACAATGGAAGTCTCCAATGAAATAACAGAGGAATCAACAGAAATCAATTAACCAAATGAAAACACAATAACCAATGAGGCCCTGATCAAAAGAATCACTGAACTGGAAGAAAACCATCAAAGGACCAACAATCATATCAATGAAATTGAACAGAATTATCTCTTACAGCATTTGACCACAGGCTTAACTTGATTGAAGAAAACATTAGAACCCTCAAAGGAGATATGAATGAATTGAAGGTGAGTCAAGAAATGGAAGGTCCCCACAACCATTGATTAAGCTTCATGAAGACTTGATCAAATATAAGAATGAATTCCAGGGAACATCAAGAAAGTCAGGACTTGAACTGAAATTGTACCTCAAAAAAGAGATAGACATGATACCAAGTAATACAACAGAAAACCAAAATCAAATAGAACTTATAAAATCCTCCCTAGAACCCCTCACTAACAGCTACTCATGTGGAAGACATAACCTCTGGACAGAAAGACAAAACAAAAGAAATTGATGAGGAGGCCAAAACTTTGTTAAGTTCAAAAAATCAAGTGAAGCAGGGAATTGTGTGATACCCTACAACAACCAAAAATCATGGTCATGGTTATACCAGAAGGACAGGAAATCCAGGCCAGAGGCATAGAGAATATATTCAACAAAATTATTGAAGAAAAATTGCTGAATCTCTCAAAAGAGAAGCCCATCCAGATCCAAGAAGCCCACAGAACACCAAACACACACGACCAAAGATGAAACTCTCCAAGACACATCATAGTTAAAAGTCTTAGCAACAAAAACAAAGAGAGGGATAAAAGCATCAAAAGAGAAAAAACTCACAAGATACAAAGGCAATTCCATCAGAATTAAATCAGATTTTGCAATGAAAACCCTGAAAGACAGAAGGGCCTGGAATGGAACACTTCAAAGTCTAAAAACCTATGGCTTCCAACTCAAGCTACTCTACCCAGCAAAAGTATCCCTCATAATAGATGGTAAAAGGAAAATTTTCCATGAAAAATGCCAATGCTAGGGCTGCAGAGATGGCTTAGTGGTTAAGGCTCTTGCCTGTGAAGCCTAAGGACCCAGGTTCAATTCTTGAGGTCCCACGTAAGCCAGATGCACATGTTGGTGCATGCTTCTGGAGTTCGTTTGCAGTGGCTAGAGGCCCTGGCGTGCCCATTCTCTCTCTTGTTCTCTTTGTTCTTCTTCCTCTCTCTGTTTCTAATAAATAAATAAAAATAAATCTTAAAAATATTGTTAAAAAAATTCAACACTTTGACTGTATGAACACAAACCCAAGCCTACAGAGAATACTTGCAGGAATATTCCACACAGAAGAGTCAAACAACCAATCTCAAGAGCCAATAGGAAGAAGATCACAATAACCAAAAATAGACCAGGCTCAACATAGTACAAAACATAAGAAAGGAACAAAACCCATAAAACACCTCATCATGGCAGGGATTAATTCAAATCTCACAGCAATAACCTTAAATATTAATGGTCTTAACTCACCAATCAAAAGACGCAAGTTATCAGGGTGGATCAAAAAAATGGACCCTTCTACCAGCTGTGTTCAAGAAACCCACCTCACCACTAAATATAGAAACCTCCAGAGGGTAAAGGGATGGAAAATGATATTCCAAACAAATGAAAAAAAAAATGTGGGTGTTGCTGTATTAATATTTGATAAAATAGACTTCAAACAAAAAGTAATCAAAAAGGACAAAGAAGGCCACTTGTTACTCATGAAGGGGATGAACCAACATGCCCACATCATAATAATAAATATATATGTGATAAACACAGGTGCACCACAGTTTATAAAACAAAATCTACTTGACAACAAAACAGAAATAAACAACAACACCATCATAGTCAGAGATTTCCATATTCCACTATCATCAATAGAAAGATCATCCAAGCAGAAAATAAACAGTGAAATAATAGAGCTCAACAGTTTCATAGATAAGCTAGACCTAATAAACATCTACATAACTTTCTACCCAACTCTACAGTATACACATTCTTCTCAACAGCCCACAGAACCTTCCCTAAAATTGACCATATATTAGCCATTAAAGAATACCTCCATAAAGTTAGGAAAATTGAAGAAACGTCCTGCATCATGTCAGAACACAATGCTGTAAAGCTAGAAATTAACAATAAGAGACACATCAACAACTCCACCAGCTCATGGAGACTAAACAACACACTTTTAACCAATGAGTGGGTCATGGAAGAAAACAAAAAGAAATTGTAAAATTCCTAGAATTTAATGATAATGAAAACACAACCTACAAAACTTATGGGACACAATGAAGGCAGTCCTAAGGGGAAAATTCATAACACTAAATGCCTTCATTACAAAGACAGAGAGATCCCAAATTAATAACCTAACTCTCCACCTAAGGGCACTAGAAAAATAAGAAGAATCCAACCTGAAGAGCTCCAGACAGAAAGAAATATTCAAGATTAGAGGAGAAAGTTGCCACTATTGTAGACTGGAGAAAAGACAGCATCTTCAACAAATGGTATTGGACAAATTGGATGACCATATGTAGAAAAATGAAATTAGACAACCCTTATCTCAATATACAAAAATCAAGTCCAAATGGATTAAAGACCTCAATATAAGTCCTGAAACTCTTCAACTACTGGAAGAAAAAATAGGAGGCACACTCTACAATATAGGACTGGGAAAAGACTTACTGAAGAAAATCCCAGTAGCCCAGGAAATTAAACAAGCGCTCAACCAATAGGATTTTATGAAGCTAAAAAGCTTTTTCAAAGACAAACACACCATAAACAGAGTCAATAGATTACCCACCAAATGGGAGAAAATCTTCACCATTAGGGAAATGCAAATTAAAACAACTATGCAATTCCACCATACTCCAGTAAGGATATCAAACATTAAAAAATCAGATGAAAACAAATGTTGGTGAAGATGTGGAGAAACAGGAACCCTAATTCACTGTTGATGGGAATGTAAGCTGGTACAATCACTATGGAAATCAATATGGAGACTCCCAAAAAGATGAATATAGAGTTATCAACAGACCGTGTTACTCCCTTACTGGGCATTTACCCTAAAAGTTCAACACCTCAGTACAGAGATATTTGCTCAACCATGTTTATAGCTGCCAATTCATAACAGCTAAGAAATGGAATTAATTCAGGTGCCCATCATTGGATGAATTCATAACCAAGGTGTGGTATGTCTACATGAAGGACTTCTCCTCAGCAGTAAGAAACAAAAATGAGACAATGAAATTAGTAGAAGAATGGTCAAACTTGGAACAGACCATGCTAAGCCAACTCACACAATCACAGAAAGACAATTTCACATGGTCTCACTCATCCGTGGTTCCTAACCTGGGTCAGACTAAGTTGCTGACATACCTGAATGGCATCTCAAGGTTTGGACAATAGGGAGAGTAGGGCTTGGGGCAAGGGGAAGGGTTGGGGGGGGCACAAACTGAACCCAAATTGAACTATGACCATGGAATCCTATACCCTGGAAGTTAGACTAAAATGTGCAACCCTCAAGAGGACCTTAGGGGGAGCACCTGAATCAAAGGCCCCTGGAGAGGGTGAGATGAAGCCCAAGTTTAAATTTCTCCTGTCTCTTTCTTCTCTGTCTTTTTCTTTTTTCTGTTCCCTTGACAGTGGCCTGTAATTCCCTGTACCAGGATGTGGTTTACTTCCATGATGAACTGTTGATCAGAGAGACCCACTAGATCTCCCAAAGTGAGCAAGACAGACTTCTGTCAGGGGACTTCATTACCCACCAGAAGTCAATGGTAAGACCCTACTGCTAAAGACACCATATACTGTTGGCAAGGACTATGGAGAGATCCAGTTGGAATCCAGAAGAGAGCTAGTGCCCAGAAAGTTAGCCTATCCATTGCTGGAAGGAGCTACATGAGCTACCACGGGAAAGTGGTCATCATCTGTCTGAGCAACTGAAAGTCTATGCTGCTCAGAAGCAAAACACCTGATGTGATGCTCACATAAGTGCACCACTACTGCACAGCCATGGTGGGTAACCAACTGGTCTTTGATGAGCTAATGGATCTGTTCAATTGAAAGGCAACCATATCTGGAACTAGGAAACGAATCAGAATGATATCCAGATAACAATTTTGCTTTCCAATGTCAAGCTACCACTAATCTTGGGTTACAAAAGGGTCTGCACCAATTTCTCTAAATTAATAATGATTATCCCATTTAATCTGTGCTGACTTCACTCTCTGTTTTAAATTCTGCTTCTTTTTTTCAGATGGCAGCAGGAGATAATGACCCAGTGCACTCCACCCTGGCCCCAGCTGAAACCACAGAGGAATTAGGGAAATAAGCAAGAGTGCTGCTTTCTTGGTGAAAGTGATATCAGCAGAAGGGTGAAGGAGATAGACACTGAGGAAACAACACCTACCAAACCAGAGATCCAGAGGCTCCTAAGAGCTCATCACTGAAGTAGACCTAAAATGCTCAGCTTGGCTCAGGAATTTTCTTTTTTTTTTTTTTTTGTATGTTATTTTATTTTATTTATTTTTTTATTTATTAGTCAGTTCTGTATTCAGCAAATACAGTCAGTTTGGTACCATTATTAGGCTCATCCGTGACCTACCCCCTCCCCTTGGCCCCTCCTTGTTGAGGTATACGGGTCGTGCATTGTGGAGTTAGCCCACAGTTATGGGTAAGCTAAATGTCTCTGCATATCATGACCCAACATGTGACTCTGACATTCTTTCCGCCCCCTCTTCCGCAAAATTTCCCTGAGCCATGTTGGGTTCATTTTTGGTCTGCTTCAGTGATGAGGTGTTGAGGGCCTCTGAGGCTCTGGCTCTCTGATTTGGTAGGAGTTGATTTTTCTCTATGCTGATCTCCTTCCGCCTTGTGCTGGTGTCCGGTTCATCAGGAAAACAGCCCCCTTGCTTGTTTCTCCAAGTTTTCTTAGTTTCAGCCGGGGCCCTTTTGAGGTATGATGGGGTGGCTCTCTCCTTAGGGTCTACATCTATCTGAAAAAGAGAAGCAGATTCTCCAACGGAGAGTAAGTTAGCACCAGGACAAATGAGATAACCCTTACTTTTTTTTTTTTATAGAGAATTTAATAGGTGTAGGCCCTCTTGTAGCCCACAATTGATAGTAGCTTGATACTGGAGAGTGGGCTTATGTTTGGATATGGTTCTGACTTGTTTCCCAGCTCCAGCTATGGGTCCCATACCAGTGAGGGGATCAGTTAGCCAAATTGAGAGCAGTTGGTTCCCCACCATGGCTGTGTGCCACCACTGCACTTGTGTATGGAAGAGGAGCCAAAAAGATTGCTAGAGCCACAAGTTGGGACATTATGCACTGAGACAATGCCTCTCCCCCATAACTGACTGCTGCCCCCACGATGCATGACCCCCCAATCTCCATTGGGTTGAGTTGCATTTCCCAACAAGGAGGGATTCTTTTTTTGTTTGTTTTTTATTTTTACTTATTTAACGGAGACAGGCAGAGACAGAAAGAGGCAGAGAGAGAGAGAGAGAGAATGTATGCACCAGGGCCCACAGCCACTACAAAGGAACTCCAGATGCATGCACCACGTTGTGCATCTGGCTTAAATGGGTACTGGGGAATTGAGCCTTGAACTGGGGTCCTTATGCTTCACAAACAAGATCTTAACTGCAAGCCATCTCTTCAGCCCCAAGGAAGGCCTGTTTAGAAAAGGGGCAGGGATGAGGGAACTGATGGTAGCAACATGTGTTGTTTACATAATAAGTATGTCCATATCTAATAAAATAAATTTTAAAAAGGTCACAGATTACTAAATAACATTTAATGAAGAAGTATATTTGTGTAGACTTGTAATATTTTCCCCCAAGTAGTTAGTAATTGCCAATGTGAAAATAGAAATTTTATAGGTAGTAATACCAAATCTTTAAGCAGAGAAATTTTGAAGAATTTCACCAAATTAGAGATAACTAAGGAGCTATTACTTGCATAACTTTTATGTAACAATGAACAAGCCCATCTACCTTGTCAGTATGCTTTGTATCTATTTGTCCTTATATCTAAAAATAGGTAAAATCGTATGTAAGCAAAATAATTTTTAAATACATGTGAGATTTATTTTTGCAAACATTTGAACTCTATAGTTGTTTTAAAACCCTGTACAATTTTCTTGGACAAAAAAAAAATGTGTCAGGATTGGAGTGGCCCATTGTTGAGGGGGACTCTCCATCATTCCTGTCAGTGGGGATGGGCTCTTTGTATTCCTTGGCATATATATTCCTTGGATTATAGTCTCAGCACTACAGTCTCTGTCACTATTTTGGTACTCTCTGAGTGTCCCTGTATTCTTCTGTGACCTTCTTGTAAAAGCAACACAAATAAGGTTGAAGGCTATATCTTACCCAGAATGATCCTTTTAAAACGAAGTGATATAAGGCTGGCTTAGCAGTTAAGGCGTTTGCCTGCAAAGCCAAATGACCCTGGTTCGATTCCCCCAGGACCCATGTAAGCTATATACACAGGTGGCACATAGGTCTGTAGCTCATTTGCAGTGGCTGGAGGCCCTGGGGCACCTCTAAAATTGTGCTCACAGGCATTGTGGTTTAGGATTTGCATGTATGTATAGTGAGGTGATAATTCAATTTACAGTAGTATGTTAAGTTTGCTTGTCATAATATGTAACACTCCTCATATTATGTTGACAAATGGTGAAGAATATACCTCCTCTGTAGTAATTGCTGCCTACCATATCTCAATATGCAGTCCATATTCTAATTTCAGAATTAAATGTACCTGCCTATTGCTCGTAATCAAATATGTTCAAATACTAACAATGTAACAATAAAACATTGTCAATTTTTTAATGCCAAAACTAAGGAAACTAAGGAAATCAATGTATTTATGATGTATTTATGATTGCTATGTGCTTACTTATTATATAGGTTCATATTGATAGAGGCTACCTATCATGAACCTTGAGTGGACCCAGTATGTTTTTACTGGGGCTGTGAAGAATGCAAAATTTGGACAACGTTTTATAAGGCCTCCTTTTGGGGCTAAATGTCTTGTGAAAAGACCCAAGACATGACATCACATTTTTTTTATTCACTCCAAGTATTGACTTGTTTTTTTTTTTCTTTCAACATGGTTATATTGGCTGCTTTGCTTGTCAATGTAATAAAAAGTATCTGAAATATTAAGCTTAATAGAGAAAGGGTTTATTCTGCCTCACAGTTATTGAGAATCACTGGAGAAAGCAAGGCTGTGGGGAGTTGGCTTGAAACTTTGGTTAAAGGAGCTTGCTTACATCAGGGTAGATCAGGAGGTAAAAAGAGGGCTAGGAAGAGAGCCAGCTATAAACTTCAAGGTCTGCCCCCTCATAATCCAATTCCTCATCTGGGCTCCTCCTCCTAAAACTTTCACAGTGTCCAAAATCAATTCTTCCAGCTGGGGCTCAAGTGCTCACATACATGACTCTGCAGGTGTCATTTTATATTCAAACCACAACGGTAGTGAATTACTCTAGCCACCTATATTTCTGCAGTGTGGCCCACTGTCTATCCAGCATCAAGACTAGTGGGGTTTTGAAGACATGCATGGAAAACTTACTAAAATATCACTGAGCAAGGGGCATCATATTTTTTGGCCAGCAACAATGAAACATTGGTAGCTGGACTTGTGAACTTGTCCGCAGGTAGCAGTGGGAGAGGATTTCCAGTTACTACAGTAGCCAGGGAGAAGTGACAGTGGAGCGTTCAGCACGGAGACGTCTTTATCACATCGTCAAGGCTCAGGGTCCATGGCAGAAGAGGTGGCAGAAAGAACGTAAGAGCCAAAGCAAGGGTAGGACTGCTTACAATGCAATCTTCTAGACAACAAAATGACTTGGATATCCATGACCTCACAGTACCTGACACTACCTACACAAGACCCTCATAATAGGAGGAAAAGATGATGACATCAAAATAAAAGAGAGACTAACTGAAAAGGGGAGGGGATTTGATGGAGGCTGGATTTCGGGGGGGGGGGGTTAGGGGCGAGAGAGGGAATTATGAGAGTATATTGTCTATAATTATGTAAGCTCTTAAGAAAAATAAAAGACTGAGATGGGAGGGGATATGATGGAGAATGAAGTTTCAAAGGAGAAAGCAGGGGAGGGAGGGTATTACCATGGGATATTTTTATAATCATGGAAGTTATTAATAAAAAAATTGACAAGAAAAAAGAAGAAAATGTTTAAAAATGAATAGGAAGAAATAGTTCATTGGTACGTTGCAGGAGCAAAGAAGGCTGGACTTTGATTAGTACGAAACCTTCAACAAAGGGCAATGGGCTGTGAGAGCCTGTGCTTGGGAGAAATCATTTTACCCATGGGGTGAGTTACCCCTGGTACAGTATCTTGGCATGTATCTTAGTCCTTATTGGTCAGTGTAGAGCTCTGGGAGCTTAGTGTGAACTGCTATATGCATAATTTGTAGTTGTGTGATCTCTGCCATAAAGACAAGGCTCACACAAACCACAGTCTTGAAAATAATTGCAGGCCCAGTTGATGGTCTGCTCACTAGCCACTGGGATCCAGCACTGTGGTATCCTGCCTAGCTCTTTCCACCTCTAGCTGCTGGGATTCCTGGGTCAAGATGATAATGGACACAAGCCTCATTTTCTTGCCCCTCTCTACTGGCCTTTTCTCCCCAGCACCCATCACAGTTACTGACAAATAAGGGCTCAACTGCAAATCTCATCACTTGGGAGAAGGAGGCCAGAGGAGGATTAGAAATTCAAAGTCACCTTCCTCTTGCTGGGACAAACATCCAACCAGAAGCAGCTTTTTGAAGGAAATCAGTTTATTTTATGTCATAAATTCCAGGGGAACATCATTAGTAGTTAAAGAAGCTGGCCCACTTTCATAAATCCAAGAAGAGAGATAACACGAGGACCATAAAACCCACCCAGTGCTCACACTGCTCTGAACATACCTAGTAGGGCTTTACTAAACATCTGACCCCAAACACACCTTAGGGCTGTACTCCAAGATCTGACTCAAAGGACATCTCCTCCCTCCGGCAGGCCTCCGCCCACTGGAGACTCAAGCTTCAAGCCCAAGTCTTTGGGGCCATATATTCAAACTACCAAAGCTATGTAGTCAATATGAGGCTTAAACAAACTACATGAGACTGAATTATATAAAATAATGTCTTTATGATTTTCATGTTAGAGAAGTTAAAATAGTGAGAAGCTAACACATTTATGAAAAAGAAGTTTTCTGATTCACCACAAAGCACTTTTATTTATTGTGTCACTTATATGACATAACATTAACTCTACTTGAGCTAAACCCTTAGATTTGTGCTTAATTGTCTTTTTTCTTCCTGCAAGGTTGTCTTAATCCCTTTGATATTCATGTTTTTATTTCCTTGTACCTGTGTCAATTGTCATGTTATATTCATGATTGTAATATTTTAGTGAGTTAATGATGCTGATATTTTATTGGGAACCCTAGGAAAATGAGAAATTTTCTTCTTTCCTTATCTTTTTCCTTTTTCTCTCCTTTCCCCCAGTTTCCTTCCCCCTCCACAGTTTTTCACCCAGATCAGAAGAGTGTGCATATTTTGTAGGTACTCAATACGTTAATGAGTTAAGTAGATCACATAAGTTAAAGAATCTGCATAGAGCATTTGATTTTAAAGCTCCTGCCCATTACTCACCATGGCTTTCTGATTACAGGGGTGTTGTAAAATACCTCTATATTTCGTAGGTTATAAAAATCTCTTAGGCTGACTTTATATAGGCTAGTCCTTTAAAGGATGCATTTCTTTAAGGATTCACAAGATGTGCATTTGCATGTACATACACATGTAGGTCTTCATATATGTACTTGCTAGCTTGCATATATACACATATCCCCTTATATATGTATACACATTAATTTGTCATTTTGGCTTGCTTTATTTCACTATTTTGCTGTTGTATTCTTAAAGTATTTTATTTATTTATTTTTAATTTTTTTATTTGAGAGATACAGAGAGAAAGAGGCAGATAGATAGAAGAGAGAGAGGGAAAGAAAGAATGGGTGCGCCAGGGCCTCCAGTCCCTGCAAAGGAATGCCAGACATATATACAATCTTGTGCCTTGTGCATCTGGCTTATGTGGGACCGGGTGAATCAAAACTAGATCCTTTGGCTTTGCAGGCCTTAACTGTTAAGCCATCTCTCTAGTCCTTAAAATATTGACTTATTTAATTTTTGGAGGCAAGTCTAACAGACTGGCCTTTTTTAAGCATAAGTGAGATAGAGAGAGAGAGAAAATGAGGGAGAGGATTGGCATGCCGGGTTCTCCAGCCATTGCACTGTGTGCCTCTTGTGCATATGTGCAATCCTGTGTGCTTGCATCACTGTGCGTCTGATTTCCATGGGACCTGGAGAGTCGAACATGAGCTTTAGGCTTTGCAGACAAGTGCCTTAATTGCTAAGCTATCACTCCAGTCCCTAAAGTATTTACTTACTTATTTATTTGAGAGAAAGGCAGATGGAGATCGAGAAGAGAATGGGCATACCAGGTCCTCTAGCCACAGCAAACAAACACCAGATGCATGTGCCACCTGTGCATCTGGCTTACATGGGTCCTGAGGAATCAAACCTGGGTCTTTACGCTTCACAGGCAAGAGCCTTAACTGCTAAGCCATCTCTCCAACTAGGCTGAATTTATATATACATATATGTATATAGTGACCTGGAATTCACTGTGGAGTCTCAGGGTGGCCATGAACTCACAGCAATCCTCCTACCTTTGCCTCCTGAGAGTGGGGATTAAAGGCTTGCACCACCATACCCAGCTAGGCTGTCTTATTTTTTACTTATTTTATTTTATTTTTTTATTGATTATTTTTGTACTCAGGGAATACAGTCAATTTGGTAGCATTGTTTGGCTCATCCATGACTAACCTTCCCCCCGGCCCCTCCTTGTTTGGGTATACAGGGTCATGCATTGTGGAGTTAGCCCACACCTATGGGTAGGATAAATGTCTCTGCATATCATGACCCAACATGTGGCTCTGACATTCTTTCTGCCCCCTCTTCCACAAAATTCCCTTGAACCACTTTGGGTTTATTTTTGGTCTGCTTCAGTGATGAGGTGTTGGGGGCATCTGGGTCTCTGGATCTCTGATTTGGTAGGAGTTGATTTTTCTCTGTGTTGATCTCCTTCACCCTTGTGCTGGTACCTGGTTCACCAAGAAAACAGCACCCTTGCTTGTTTTGCCAATTTTTCTTAGTTTCAGCCGGGGCCCTTTTGAGGTATGATGGGGTGGCTCTCTCCTTAGGATCTACATCTATCTGAAAAAGAGAAGCAGATTCTCCAAAGGAGAGTAAGTTAGCACCAGACTAATGAGATAACCCTTACTTTTTTATGGAGAATTTAATAGGTGTAGACCCTCTTGTAGCACCTGCTAATTGGTGGTAGCTTGATAATGGAGAGCGGGCTTATGTTTGCATATGGTTCTGACTTGTTTCCCAGATCCAGCTATGGGTCCCGTACCACTGAGGGGATCAGTTAGCCGAATCAAGAGTAGTTGGTTTCCCACCATGGCTGTGGGCCACTATTGCACTTGTATGAGCATCACAACAGGCTGTTTGCTGCTAAGTAGGTTAGACCATGAGTAGCTTGGACAGATATTGGTCATTTTTCCCCCAGTCACCCATGTAGCACCTTCTGGCACTAGACGCGCTGACTGTCTGGGGACTGACTGTCTTCCAGCTTCCAGCCATGCCATTCCATTTTACGTGTCAACCACATAAGGTGTCTTCAGCAGTAGGGTCTTACCACTAACCTTTGGTGGGTCATCAAGTACTCTGACAAAAATCTGTCTTTCTTTTAGGAAACCTTGTAGGTCTCTCTGATCAAAAGCTCATTGTGGATGATAGCCCCATGCTGGTACCAGGAGTTACAAGTCAGTTCCCACTAAGAAAAGGAAGAAGAATATAACTAATATAAAAGAGTTAGAGAGAAGAGAGAGAGAGAGAGAGAGAGAGAAACTGTAGAAGATTAAGGTCAGTCCTCATCATACCCTCTCCAGGGTCTTGTGGCTCAGGTGTTCACTCTAAGGGCCCATATTTTTTATTTGTGTTTCTCATCAGTGCTATTTAGCTTAATATATTGTGTATGTTCCTACGGCTCACTCTAAAGCCTTCTTGAAATGTGGTAGATTATAGGATAAATAAGATGGCTAATCCAAGGAGAGCTAATAACAATACCAAGTCATTAAGTGTTATATCTCAAGGTTTAGTTTGCATGCTTGAAAAGAGAAATTAAGACTTTATTTGGATTTGTAAGTGTCTCATCTCCCAGAAAACACTACCCAGGCTAGGAGGAGAAATGTTGCTATTAGGGGTAAAGGTTTTAAATGTGTTTAGATGTTTAAAACAGTCAGGCTATTGAACACACTAACCAAATCCATCCATGTTGCTTCAGCTGAGAAAGGCAATCTCAAGTTCAATCAAGGATAGAAAAGTGGCCTCTCTGTGAGATCGGCCTCTCCCGTCATCTGAAAGGTCAATGGCTTCTGCCCTTTTGCTAACCACTCAAAGAGCCTGGGAGGCCGTCACATCTGTGGGCTTGTCTTTCTGCCCTTTCTCTAAATAAATCTTCTTATTAAGAGGCTTGGTGAGCAGAGCAGGGATGCCAGTAAAGCAATGATTTATAACACTATGAAGAAAGTAATTGGGTCAACTCTAATGTGCTGTGGGAAGTAAACAAAATACACAGTGAGAGATAGGACTGAAATTTCCAAGCATCATACTTTAAAAAATTGTATACAATAGTTTTTCTTTTATCGTTATGTTACAGAAAAAACTTCACTAAGTTTTACATTTTATTTGAATAATTTCATATAGATGATAAATTTTCACAGGATCATAGTTAAAAAGGTACAGTGCTCATAAAGTCCTTGTTTATAAATTATTGCTCAAGTCACAATTAGATAACAATGTAAGTTTGTCCAACATCATTGTGAAACAATTTTAGGTGGAGGACACAAATTAAAAGCTAAAATGTTTCCAGACATAGCACATACTATCATTTAATATTCTAATAGTCACAAATAGGTAGTGCTGAATTAAATTTCTTCCAAATCATGTGATCTGAAAGAATAGTTTTGTGGTTCAATATATATTGTGACTGTATTCATATGTATTTATATTTAATATAGTTAATGACAAAAGGCAATTTATAAATATCCTGCTAGTGTTCTTACTTGGGAGGCAAACGACACAAGCTTATCTTTGGTATTTCTGGAAACCAGATCTGATGGTGCCTGTGTACCATTTGATATGTGAAGCTTCCAATGAAGACTTGAATGTATCCATCATGCATGTTATATAGCAAATACTCCATGGTTGTTACCACTGATATTTCTCAATAAAGCAAACAAAACCAGCAAGTTAAGGCACACACGTTATTGAGACAATGATAACCTCGACAGGAAAATATAGAAATACTGTATTTTTCCCATTACGCAGCACAGGGCACCAGTCTTTTAGTTCTAGTCTACAAGGAGTTTCATTGCATTATGCATGCACACTTGAATGCACTAAATGGCTTTCATTATTGTGCATCGATATAAATCTATTGAAAAGTGAATTCTCAAAGGTAAGGTACTGAAAATGAAAGTTATATAAGCAAACTTTTTTTCAACAATGAAACAGGTTTATTAAGTTTATCCTGACCTGTCCTACTGACATGAGAGCAGAGGGAAAAAGCCTTCTGAGTATGAAACAGATGAGACACAGTATGTGGTCAGCATGTAAGGAGGCTCTGCAAAGCTCTCTGTACTATTCGGAAGGTAGCTGGGTTTCCGCACTAATTTAATCCTCCACCTTCCAACTTGACCATTGTTTTTTGTGGTTCTGGCCTATTGGCACTTGCTAACTTGGAATTCCACAGCCACTGTGGGTCTGCCTCCACCGCTGTCAACTGCACATCAGATTGTAGTAATTTTTAGCTACTATGAACCATGTCTGGATTTAAGTGGCTGACCTGTAGGTCAGGGGCCTATTACTAATATCTGAAGCAACACAGTCCTTTAGTTATTACTTGTCTTTTAGAGGATTTGAGGCATGCACACATTTCTTAGCAACATCAGTGGATCAAAAGTGATGAAGGACCCAGATTTTACTGAAAAACAAATATAATAGAATACGTGGATTAATTTTGTGACTTTGAGATGTGGTGTCTCATTCCTAATGAAGAGGGAGGGGCCTGTGTGAGCAGTATGACAACCTGACCATAGCACCGATTTCAATGAGACCAACACAAATTTTATATGTATAAAGAAATGATCCAGGGCTGGAGGATGGCTCAGCCATTAAGGCATTTGCCTGCAAAGCCAAAGGACCTCCTTGGTTCAATTCACCAGGACCTATGTAAGCCAGATGCACAAGGTGGGGCATGCATCTGGAGTTCATTTGCAGTGGCTGGAGGCCTCTGGCGCACACATTCTCTCTCTCTCTCTCTCCCTGTGTCTTTCTCCCTATCAAATAAATAAATATTAAAAAAGAAAATGATCCATATTTTAACTCTTCTCAAATGTAATTTGGGTATAAGACAGCAGTCCAACTTGAGCCCTACCCTCCAGAAAGTTTTCTGTTTTAATTTTCTTTTTTTTTCTTCTTGTAAGCATAATATTAGTGACAATAGTTTTGCAGAAAAAGCCTTTTTTACCCAAGGTAAATAATGTAGCATATTTATTTGTCTCCTAGACACTATTTTAATAATAAGCATTTCATAGTTATCTAGCTAGTTTGAAGTAAAATAGACTCAATTGTTTTAGTTTTGTTTGAGCAGAGAAAAATCACAGTTATTCAAGAGTGGAAATCTTCCAGTCATCAGAGACAGAAAGTGAGTTGATTTATATTCAGGGCTACATTAGTGCTTAGAAGTGGCTGCTGTCTATTTTCTCAGAGGATGTCTGGTATTAAGGCAGTAAAGGAGAACTGTGCTGCAACTAAAATAGAGTACATTAAGAGGAAAAGATATTAATTAACATACCAGCTAATGAAATAATGACTATAACATGCATTCTTATACTTATTTCCACTGTTTTGTGTGAGAAAGTTTTACACATCCCTGGATGTACTGGTATACGTAAAATAAAAATAATAAAATACAGGTTCAAATCAGATATTTACTCATAACAAATGATCAATTAATTTATTTCTAAACAATTCTTTGGTAGATATGTAACCTTACCATTTTTCAAAGGTGAAGACAAGTTTGAATACTAATAAGATGCATATGCCTGTTGATTTTTATATTACAAATTCAATCTTGGGCGAACGAATGACGGCAGGGTGTAGAGAATCTTCAAGGAATTTTGGAATTTATTGATATTTTCATCACTACTGAGAATCTGGCTTCACATAAATAAATATACCCTACAAAATGGCAGAATTATATTTAGGGCTATTTTAAATTTAGAAATTATTAGCAGAATTATGTTTAGTGGTATTTCAGAAGTCATTAGAAATTTGGTCATAATCCTAAGCCAAAATTCATTAACTTTTTCAATGAAATTTAATTCAACAACTTAGCAAATTTTAACACCAATATTCTAATAGTACAAACTCCAAAATACGCTAATTTGATGCACGCTGATGAATGATAAAAGGAAAGTACTGAAAGTTCTTGTTTTCTGTAATTAAACAATTATAAAGACAGAAAACCATGTATGTACCACGGAACGGGTGCAATTCATCAAACCGTCGTCTCAAATCTCAAATCTCAGTTGCAGAGCCTGGCGGCAGGTGTGGCCGCAACACATGTGTAATGTGCTCAAAACCAGGGCTGCAGTGAACTCATGTGATGCAACACGGACAGTCACTGCCTAAAGCACTTGCCAGCATTGCACATTAGGTTCAGAATGAATTTTTGGCAATTACATAGTCATGTACTTTTGCAAATTTATTTTTTATAACCTGAAAATACAGTTACATTATCCTAATTGGGGTACTGACCCACAGCTTAAGAGGCTGTAGACTATAACTCTTAATAAATGCTTACCATAAATAGGTATTATTAAAAGTGCATGTGATACATTAAGCTAATTTAAATTTAAAAAAATCAAAGCAATCATGAAGGCACTTGATTTCTTCCATCATAAAAAGTAGGCTGGAGGGGCACAAGGAGGCTGAATCTTGTGATCAGAGCTACATTTCTGGTAGCTCTGGAAAGCCATGGGTTTTGGCTTGAAGCCCCACAGCAGGTCTCCAGTGCCAGTGTTCTGATCTGCTGTGCTACTGAGGAAAAGGATCCTTTACACATTATGAAATGTCAGCCACTCTGGTAGCAGTATGTAACGAACATTCCCCCTTAAGCGTGCTGGCAGCATGTAGTCACAGTTTCCACTTTTACATGTGGTCCTGATGGAACTCAGCTGAGACACTAGTATACCAGGTGGCTATAGCTCTTTGGATGTGCTATTCAACTCTTTACTGTGGAAAGGCTAGTTTTTATTCAGTTATTTATTTTTTGTCAGATTATTTAGACAAACTGCAGGTTAATGTGTGTGTTCTGAGCAGGTTTAAGCTATGTTATGCTATGAATGTTTGTTATATTAGAAGAGGTTTTTTTAATTTAAAAAAAGGTTTTAATTAGTTTCATATTCATCAAATACACTCAGTTTGGTACCATTATTAGGATCATCCGTTATGTACCCCCTCCCCTTGGCCCCTCCTTGTTGAGGTATATGGGTCATGAATTCTGGAGTTAGCCCACACTTAGGGGTAAGATAAATGTCTCTGCGTATCATGACCCAACATATGGCTCTGACATTCTTTCCACCCCCTCTTCCGCAAAGTTTCCCTGAGCCATGTTGGGTTCATTTTTGGTCTGCTTCAGTGATGAGGTGTTGGGGGCCTCTGAGGCTCTGGCTCTCTGACTTGGTAGGAGTTGATTTTTCTCTGTGTTGATCTCCTTCCCCCTTGTGTTGGTACCCAGTTCACCAGGAAAACAGCACCCTTGCTTGTTTCGCCAATTTTTCTTAGTTTCAGCTGGAGCCCTTTTGAGGTATGATGGGTTTAGCTCTCTCCTTAGGATCTACATCTATCTGAGAAAGAGAAGCAGAATCTCCAACGGAGAGTAAGTTAGCACCAGGACAAATGAGATAACTCTTACTTTTTTATAGAGAATTGAATAGGTGTAGGCCCTCTTGTAGCCCACAATTGACGGTAGCTTGATAATGGAGAGTGGGCTTATGTTTGGATATGGTTCTGACTTGTTTCCCAGATCCAGCTATGGGTTCTGTACCACTGAGAGATCAGTTAGACAAATCAAGAGCAGTTGGTTCCCCACCATGGCTGTGTGCCACTATTGCACTTGTGTGGGCATCACAACAGGTTATTTGCTGCTAAGAAGGTTAGACCATGAGTAGCTTGGACAGATATTGGCCATTTTCCCCAAGTCGCCCATGTAGTACCTTCTAGCACTAGATGCACTGACTGTCTGGAGACTGACTGTCTTCCAGCTTCTAGCCATGCCATTCCATTTTACGTGTCAACCACATGAGGTGTCTTCAGCAGTAGGGTCTTACCACTAGCCTTTGGTGGGTCATCAAGTACTCTGACAGAAATCTGTCTTTCTTTTAGGAAACCTTGTAGGTCTCTCTGATCAAAAGCACATTGTGGATGATAGCCACATGCTGGTATTGGGAGTTACAGGTCAGTGCCCACTAAGAAAAGGAAGGAAAAGATAACTGATATAAAAGAGTTAGAGAGAAGAGAGAGAGAGAGAGAGAGAGAGAGAGAGAGGGGGAGAGAGAGAGAGGGAAGGAAGCTGTAGAAGATTAAGGTTAGTCTTCATCATATCCTCTCCAGTGTTTTGTGGTTCAGTTGTTCCCTGTAAGGGCCTGGTGAAGGATCAGCCATTTGGTCTGTCTTTTAGTAAGTAGAAAATTATGGTACCATTGCCGTTTGGGTCTAGATTTGTGTTTCCCACCCCTCTGTTGCCCTCCCCTCCCTCCCCACCCATCCTATTGTCTAGTCCACAAGATGCTTGCTGGGTATGTCAAATACATTCTTATCTCTGATTCTGTCAACTAGTGATGGGATTGTTGGTATGTTGTGGTTGAGCTGAATGAAAATGAAATCCATAGGTTTGTTTGAATATGTTAACTGTAGCTGGCTGTGCTGTTTTTGTAAGTTGGTGGACTCTTTAGATGGTGGAGCCTTCTGGGAGGAAGTGTTTCACTGGGAAGGAGACTTCCGGTTCCTTTTAAAATTTTTATTTATTTATTTATTTGACAGAGAAAGAGTGAAAGAGAGCAAGAGAGAGGGAGAATGGGCACACCAGAGCCTTCTGGCCACTGCCATCGAACTCCAGACACATGCGCCCCCATTGTGTATCTGGCTTATGTGGGTCCTGGAGAATCAAACCTGGGTCCTTTGGTGTTGCAGGCAGACACCTTAACCGCTAAGCCACCCCTTCAGCTCAAGGCTTCTGGTTCTTTGGCTTGCACATTTGCTGGCTTCTCTCTGCCTCCTCTGTGCAGGGGAGATGGTGTGATCCTGGCTTCCAGCTCTGGCAATGCTTTCCTGGCCGTGGTGGGATTCCTCCACCTTCTGGAACTGTAAGCCAAATTAAACACTCCCTGTTTCTGGTCAGGCTTTTTGTCCCATCAAGGAGAAAGAACTGGTGTATAAGTCAAGGACCTCTATTTGCATCTTTAAAGGTGCTCCAGATTTTCTACCATTTGTTCAAAAGACTTGCTCTTGGTGCCCACGTATCACTCCCCCAGACCCTTGCTGTGCCTTGACACTTTTCACTGACTCTATGTCTAGCTTCAGGTGATCACTTGACCTCTGAAAGACCAGGATTTACTGTACTCTTCTCTACTTTTTCTCATTTCCTGTGGCCTTTTGATAGAACCATGAATAGTACAGGAAGAAACATGGATTAGTCAGTAATTTCACAAAATAACTTGTGTCTTTAACCAAATTTTCAAATCTTAAAACCCTATCCAGTAGCTAAGGAGTATGAATTCCTGGCCTCCTTAATCCAAGGCCACACCTGTCCTTGTTTCACAGAAGGATGGTATCAACTCTAATGACTCAACAGCATTTTTATCTACCAGTTGTTAAATGTCTCTTTCTACCTTGGATTCTAAAGGTGGCTCACTGATTTAATTGTGTCTCATGACAGGATAGGTAATAAAAGCACATGACCCATGTTCCCACGACCATTTTTAATTTACTGCATGACATCACAGAATACCTAATGAGGTTCTTATTTGAGAAGTGCAGTTAATGAGTCACATTTTATTTTATACCTCTACCTCCTAAGTCATTATTACTAAAATCACGCTCAGAATCCCAAAAGCAAAGCAAACCTCTTTGTACTCAGAACCCAGGGTTTTTACTTTGGATATCATTAAGATACTTGGTCCAACCTTGAGAAAGCAAAGGTATAGTGTCTTTGGACCTTCATATGTAAAGGTAAGGTGTGCCAGGGTGTGTCCTGACTACTTTGTAAGGGGAAGGGATCTTGACTTCATGATAAGGAGTTTCTATCCCATAGGTTCTCACTTTCTTTTCATGAGAATGGATAGGGATGGTGGCACATGACTTTAATTTTAGCACTCAGGAGGCAGAGTTCAAGGCCTCTCTGAGACTCCATAGTGAATTCCAGACCAGCCTGGGCTGGGCGAGCGAAACCCTACATCAAAAAAAAAAAAAAAAAAAAAAAAGAGAGAGATTAGAAAATGAAAACTGTCATTCTCAATTTAGAATATCCATGTTCTCTCTCAGAGGATAAACTAAAGGGAGTAATGAGGAGAAGTGAGTGATAAAGACATGAAGACTGGCTTCATACATATTGCTATAGCAAGGACGAAGGAGGATGACATTGGCTGCTGTTTGTCTGCAGTAGTGCTTGTTCCCCAACCATCTTCAAATAAATATTATTTTTCTCATTAACTCAATACATTGGAGCTTATAATTTTAAATTTACTACTATGTCATGAATGTAACTGTAGTTATGGACACCTCGGTTGATGTATACACTTGCTAAAAATGAAGACTTTTTGGCCTCACTTGAAGCAACAACATTTCCATTCCAAAATGTATTCACATAAAACAAGATTTCTGAGGGAGTGGTGCCACACCCTTTAAAATCCCAGCACTTGGGAGGCAGAGGTAAGAGGAGTACTGTGAGTTCAGGCCAGCCTGAGACTACATATTGAAATGAAGGTCAGCTTGTGCTACCTTAAAAGACAGAAACACACCCTGCCAAAAAAGAAACGATTTCTGATAAACATTGAACATTTCAGAAATGTTGGTTTCTTTTACCAAAGAAGTTTTATTTAGAGACCAGCTAGCAGAAAAAAAGAAAAGAAAAGAAAAAAGTGCCTTGTCTTTAATCTTAACTCATGTTGACTAGATTGAAAGCTAATGGAGAGTGGGTATAGGAAGAAGAGATACTTGCTTCCATACGTATCATTAGTCAAACTGAAAGCAAGCATCTTTGGCTTTCTGTATATACTGTTAGCTGGTCTACATAATAGGCAGGGTTGACAGCCTATTACTTTATTTGCATCTTGCAATGTAATTCCTTCCACAGTCAAAACCAAAATCAAAGCACTTCAACTAGAACACTGTTATTGAATATAAATACTCACTTTCCTCTATGAGTCCAGGATTTTGTATGAACGCATGCATTGCAGGTCTTTATAATCTCAGACAAAGCCATGATGATTCCACCGAGTTCATGATTTTAGCTTGCAATTTATTTCAAAAATGTCATGAATTTTACTAATGCACTTGTCATTTTACTGTGTTTTTATGTGATTGGAAAGTGAAGAACATTATTTTCCTCTGAGAAATATTGTTGGCCATACAAAAAGTACAAAATATGTCTCATTTTCTGCATAGAAATACCTTTTGTGAATTTTTGCTTTATCTAAAGCTTCCATGGAGAAAGCATAATATTTTTCTTTGAAACAAATTTTCTATTCTCCTTAAGATGGTAATTTTACTTGTCCCAACTCAGCTACTTATATTTGAATATTATTACAATAAATTTATCATAACCTGATTTCTTTTTAGCTGAATAGTTTCTGCATATAATCAGGGTATAAATAAATATAAAAGTAAATTGACTGTTAGTAAACAGAGTAAGATTATAACAAGTAGCAATGATTAAAAGTCACATGAATAGTACCTAGTCGTTTCTTGAGAAGAAAACAAAAACATGGTTTCCATCAGGTAACATGTTCCAAACCCATAGCACATATCACTTGTTTACCCAAGAAATTATGTTTATTTTAAAAGTTACTTTTTTATGACCATTGCTGACACATACAGCAATTTCATCTGTTAAGTAATTATTCAGCTAATGAAAAAGTTGGCTTAACAGTAGTATTGAGTACAATTATGTACCATGAACTTTTTATTAAATAATTATGATAACATTGCATAATTTGATTTAAGGCTACTCCTCTTAAATTTGTTCTGGATTGTAAGTCTTACCACCTCTTATATGCCACCCATTCTTTCACATTACAGTGGCTTCTCCCAATATTGTGGCAGCACCAAATGGAATTAATGATACCTTTTCTTGGAAGAGCTAAGAGATGGAGGTGGGGCCGTGGTGTATACTAGGACAGTGATCTCCCATTTATGTATATTTCTGTTTCAATAGATAACACTTTTACTTGTATAAGGACAGGAAAATGTTACAATGGACCATAACAGTACACCAAATAACAAAGATTAAATAATGTGAACTGTAGAACTATGCAACAGAAGTAACAGCAAATATAAGTCACATGCAGTGTGACTATATATGACCCACTTAAGTAATGGTACATATGTTCGGTTAAAAGAAAAACTTGAAGGATTTAGTTTATTTCACCCTAGTTATATTAAATATAAACAGTGTGACAGTGCTAAAATACTATTCATTTTCATTTTTACTCAAAGGAATAGATTAGATAGTCAAGCATGATATATAATCCTAGCACTTGGGGTGATGGGTGGTAGAGGCAGAATAAGTGTAAGTTCAATATCAGCCTGGGATACACAGTGAGGTTCTGTCTGAAAAGAAATAAAATAAACTAAAATAAAATAATCATTGATCCAAACTGTTGTGTAGTTATTTCATCCAAACATAGGGAGGAGAGGGGCTCGTAAGACTGAAGTAGTTAGTGAAGCACAGGAGTCTCAGAGAGTTCCTGAAACATAAAGACCCCTCACAAATCCCTTCCAGGAAGGGATACAAGCAGAAGAGCTGCCTTCAAGCTATTCAGAGAGCTCTAGCAATGCTGTTCTCTTGAGTTATCCCCAGTGCTGGGTCAGGGTTTTCAGTGATGCCGCTGCCTGTGAGTTACCCTACCCATACTCCATTCAATAACCCCAACAAACTCAGTGGTTCACTAAATTAGATTTTTGAAGGAATCATTCCTTTGGTCTGTCATCAGGGTCCTATCTGGAGTGAATAGACATCAATTCACATTTCCCTAAGAAACACAAGATGACAAAACAAAAGAACACATGCTCTATGTTCTCTAATACCAGAACCATGTCCAGGACTTAGTGGCTCTGTTGATTTGTCAAATGGATCCATTTATTCTTCTAGTGCTGCCCTGATAGATGTGTGCCACATAGGATATTTGATACAAGATGCATTCTGATTGATTACCCACACCATGTCTGAGGTGAGTACAGGGAGGAGATTCAGCCATTGCCATGTGTCCCTCATTTACATGGGCTCCACCTCTGAAAGGGATGATGGATGAGATTGCGTACAAATTGACCCTACCCATCAGATTCCTTTATGTCCTTTGATTTTCTGAAAAGCTCTCAGGGTTTTTTTCTCTTACCTCACCATTCCCTTCAATTCTTCCATTTCTGAGACTTCCCGGAATTATTCATTTTCTTTAACAAATGTTGCTAATGACCCTCATATTTCCAGAAACTGTGGCAATTTTACCCACAAGGAGCCTACACAGTTTCATCAACCTGACTTAATGTGATCCTGAAAATTAATTTCCCATGTAACTTATTTATTTATTTATTTATTTTTTTTTTGCAATTTGTACTGAACTGATTTTAGGATGAAGTGATTTTTTGTTTTGTTTTGTGTCCAAAAGCTGAACCTAGCAGATTTCAGGTGTATGGCTTTTCAACACTGAATTACTATTCAGCCCAGGGCCAATATTTTGAGTTTTATATTTCCTTCTCTACATAAAACTCTCTTCCATATTTCAGTTTGGTCAAATCTTGTTTCAAACTAAACCACCTTGTCATGGGTGGCAAAATGACTTGTAAATAAATACAATAAATAAAAATAAGTAGTGATTATGTTTTAAAGTGAAATATAATTATAGGAAATTATTTTAGGTATTCCAATAACAAAAAAAAGCTTTTTTCTTGAAGTTAAAAAATATATGAAGATAAAACATTTTAAAAAACATATTTTCTTTAAGTTAGATTTTAAGAAATAACTCATGAGTCTCCATTTTCTCCTTCATAGGACATACACTCTTTGGGTTTATTCCTTGAGCATTATTTTAATCATTTCACAAGTGACTAGTTATGAATTTCAAAGGCGGAAACTGCTTCTATTTTCCAGCAGAATTGGAATGACTCTCATTCTAGCTATGACCACAAAAGCATCCTGAGATGCCTTGATACTTAGCCTACATCTTCTGACTTTTCCTGGAGAAACATCTGGAAGTAAAGTCATTTAGTCAATTAACAGAAGTAGTGTTTAGAGGCGTGTGACAGGGTGAAAGAGAGAAGATGATGGCTAGCTAGTGGGTCATGTTTGAAGTGAGGACTCCAAACATGTTCAGTCCTGAAGAGCACAATGCTGGGAGAAGTGGTGAAGGAGAAGAGTGAGAGAGTCAGTGCCAGTGAGTGACGAGGAGGCCATGAGAAGGAACTGAGCTCTGAACAGAGCTCAAATCTAATCTCTAATTTCAAGGTCTGTATATATAGATTTTCACTGGGGCAGAGATCTTAATTTCTAAACCTGCACCACCGAATGCACTTCTTAAATTCTTGAATCTCTCTCACACACAAGCTGCATGGTAGGTAGAAACTGTCAGACTACTTAGTCATCCCAATATCTATTCAGAAATACATTCACAATACTTCTTTTTCAGCTTGGCTGACCATTAGTAGGGCACCAGCTGATGTACATTAATGCTGCATAATGAAGGTCATTGTGTAATAAAAATGGATGCATTTTTCTGCTACTGTAAGTACTCACACTCCAAGCTCAGGGTGATGTGGCATGCTGTATATATGTAGGCATGTTATATGCATGTTTTATGTAATTTCAGTGACTACAGAAATTGGAAGATAGTCTTTGGAGAATCCCTTTCACACTTCAGAACATTGTTTTTAGAGTTTTAGTTTCAGAGTGGTCATTGCATGTCAACAAAGTTACTTTTGTTACTAATAAAAATAGAGGGGAAAAAACACTGTGACAAAGGCATTAAAACATCCCCAAAGTCAGAGAAAATGGCTTTCAATGTCTATCTGTTACATAAGCCTCGGGAAAGAACGTGATTTTATACTGCAACTGCATCAAGATAAGTCATTTTCTCTTCATGTGTCTTACCAAATGATCTGTTTCTAAAAATGATGAACATATCTTAATTTCTTTTCTCATTGTGTGTCAGATTTGTTCACGGAACATGCACATGTACGTGGATGCACATGCTCTGTGCACATACATGTGGAGGTCGGGGGTCCTCCTTTGTCCTTGCGCCTGCCTGTCCCTGGGTGAAGGAGCTGATGTTTTCGACCAGACATTCTGAACGGCTAGTCTTAGTGTTTTCCTTGTCTCCATCCCTCTCAAGACTAGTGTGTGCAAGGAGTCAAACAGGGGACCTCGTGCTTGGACAGCAAGCACTCATACTGAGCCATCTCCCTAATCCTATAACATGTTTTTAATTACTTCTTTTATATGTGAATGCCGTAAGTGATAATTATGTATGCATAAGACACACACACACACATATATATATATATATATATATATATATATATATATATATATACTATTTATATATATGCTAATATATGTATGATAAGATAATATATATATACTAATTATATATATTAAGTATACAGAACATATTAGTCTCTTGACTAAGATAAGTTTACTAAAAGCATGTTGTTATCCATTCTACTCCAGTGTTTTGAGAAACAAGGAAAGGAAAGTTCAGAAGAGGCTTACTAGCTTTATTCAAAACATATCAATCAATCTTCACTTTTCTCGTTGCACATCTAAAAGCCAACTTGCATCCTGTTAGAGATCACTTTTCCAGCATCATGCAGGCACATCATCAGACAGGAGGGTAAAAGCCACAGTTACTGTGTAAACATATTTCATGCAAAATGATGGATTATTTTTAAAATACAAAAAAATGTGAAGGATTAGTTATGAAAAAGCGGAGGGGAGAGACAGTCCAACTGTCATCTGACATTCTGTGAGGTTTCCAGTAACTCTGCTTTCCTGAGGAGCCATGGTCTTTGCTTGGTTAAGAACCACTGTTTCAAGTACAGTAGCCTCGTGGAATTACTCTTTCTAGATAGCTGTGGCAATGAATAGCAATATACGTGTATATGAAGAAGTGAATGGTGTGCACAAAACGGCCTTTTACATCACTGCCCAGAGTTATTGTAAAATATTGACTTTCTCACAACAATAAATTCACTTTTCGGGTCTTAGCCACTCTCTGAATTCCAATGTGATGTAAATGAAGAAATAGCCTTGGTGATTGGCTTTCTCCTCCCTCCTTCCAGCCCTTGCCAGGGCACCCACCCATAGACTGCTCCTGATTTGCAGGCAGTGCTAAATCTTGCCATGCACCTGAATCTTGGTGGCAGGAGTACTTGGCCGCAGCCTCTGATAGTGGTCAGTAAGTCATCTCTTGCTGAACTGTTGAATCCAGAGCTTGACGTTTTGGCTCTGACAACAGCTTGGCACTGTGAGACAGTAAAATGTGCTCCACATCTTCCTTCCTTCCTTCTCAGTACTCCATGAAAACCCCTTCAGGCTAGTTATAGACAGATGCTTTTCTTAGTATAACAGACATAGACTTATTGTTTGATAATTTTCTATTAGAAACACAAAGATGGGCTACATTTCTAAAAACTACCAAACTTCCTATTGCTTAAGGACACAACGTTATGAAGATTTTACATATATCTGTACAGTGAATAGCCAGATACTGCAGTTGGTATTTATGAAACCATGAGAAAAAAAATGTATGAAAACAATGAAGAAAACTCTCTATATAATACAAATATGGTATTTTAAACACTGAAGATGCTGAGAATAATTCATATAGAAGTAAAAGCAATAACTACATAAGGAAGATTTTATTTATCTAGGATAAAGAGTGGAGCAAACACGTTCATTATCTTAACTTATTTCTTTGAAGACTGTACTGAATTCTAGCCTTGCTCTGTTGTGCATACATATTTTCTCCTAATTTCTTAAATTCTATGAATAGGTAAGATCTAACAGAATAATTTGCTAATATATATATATATATGTATATTCAGCTCAGAGAAATATATTCCTAACATTTAACTTGCTTTTGATACTCTAAAAGTTTCAATAATAACTCTAAATAAGACACTGTACTAAGAGGCCTGCTCCCTTTTGTGTATGTCAAAATTATTTTCTGTGTTAAAAACTCAAGATGGAAAATACTTGGATGGAAAATAGTGATTTTGATTCATTAAATTGATCACAGCATCAATTGTAGCAAATTTATAACTCTGATCAAAAGAAAGTCCCATGGAAAGATAAAGAAAGGCCCAGGAGTTTGTGGCATAGCTGGGATTCCTTGAAGAGAAAGTCTAAACTAGATTATAGAAGACAGCCTTAGAGATTGGTTTCATAGAAATCTGAGACCTGAAAGAGCTTTACTTACAAACAAGTAACGCCATGTGAGTAATGACCGTAGACAGCAACATTTGTTTCCCTTGAGTGTTTTGACCTTTCCTGTGAATATGCTCATACTGCCAGTTTAAAATACACAAGGCTAGTTTCTGTTTTATTCATACTGTGTTAGTGATGTAGTGCACTGTGGATGTGACTTTCAGACCAATATTGGTTCCTACTGCAAATTTCATGACTAGTGTCTATAATGTATCTGGATCTTTAAACTGAGAGATGGTATTCATTTTATGTATTCTTTAAGGTGAAAGTTTTTATTCCATTTATCACATATAACTAAATAGATCCTATATACAAGTTTTACATTTTAAGCTAAATATTGGTAACTTTAACACTATGCACTTGGAAACAATACTTTTTGTCTGCAGTTGTAAAACTCAATGATCTATAAATGTCAACATAGCCACTTAAGTTTTATTTTTTTCTAGATATTTTATCAACTGCTTTAGAACAACAATGACTTATAATTTAGATCTATTGACATTACCAACAGCATTTCTGGAGTGGGCCCTGATTAATTTTTATCAACCTTTTCCTGTTTCCTTAATTTATATTGATCTATTTTTCAAAGTCACAGGCTTCTCAGTCATTGTCATTCTCTAGTTAGTCAGTCTTATGATTTCTGGTTTTTCTATATATTTCTGTTGCTAATATCTCTAGAACTGCATGCAAGACCTGGGTGATTTAAAGGAATAGCCACCTTTGTCCTCTCCTACCCCTATCATTGCCTTGTAAGAGGGTAATATACGGACATTAAATGATTGATGAGAATAATCCTCCCTTCTGAAATTTTCTGATTTCTCTGGAGCTTTCTCGTCACATCTGGCTTCTGGATTTTGGTTTTGATTTTGAACTAAACTAGTATTATTTTTTAAAATGTCCAGTAGTCATGACTCATCACTGCTCAAAACTCTGCTGAAGTGTTCTGTCTCATTTTGACCTCAATAGCTCTAGATAATTCTGTTGCCTGATCAGTGTTCTGGTGTCACTCTTATCATTCACTCTGCTGTTCCTTTATTCTGTCCTGGAATGTTGTTCTCAGAGGCATTCCTCTGGCTCCCTTCTGAGCTGCATTCCAGCCTCATGTCAAATGCCTGTTTATCATGAAGGTTTCCTTTGACAATCTTCCCTGCTTCCTTGGAAAACCTGCACAACTACCTTTTCTTCAGTTCTCTCTCCCTCTCTTTCCCTCCATACATGCCCTCACACAAATAGTATGTGAGCTTGTAAGCTTGGGGAGAACAGAGATTTCATAGATTTCTTCTCTGTTCATTGACATGGCAGATCGCAGGTATGCAAAAGATATTTTTCTGAAGTAAATCTACAGGAAATCTGAGATTAAAGCCAGCTAGAGAACAGAGAGCAAGATATAGCAATCAGATGTGATTTATAGCTCTAATCAAGTTTAACGTGAGGCTAGCCTGTTCTCATTTTTAAATTTCTGAACCACTCATAACATAAATTATTTTTATATTGTTTGAACAGTGTGATTTGGGCCTCATTTTCTTCCAAAAATGTATGCTATATCACTTAGTATAATTTTCACTAATATTATTTTAACCCTTATTCTCTTCATAGATTGACAATTTGCATTCACTCTATTGTCAGCATTCCAGACAAGATACTAAGAGAATATTTTATTTATTATCATCTAAAAACTGATACTTGAATTTATTCAGAAAACAGCCATATCAACCTCATAAAGTGTAAGGCAATTGTCATTTGGTCAATATGTGTAAATTATTTATTTTTATCTTCAGTATCCCTATAAGGAAGGAGGAACAATGATGAGAACTCATGCACAAGTGTATGGGCTTTGATTTTCTCATCAAAATGATGTTGGTACTTCATTTGATAGAACAGAGAAAACATATAGAAGGGAAAAAAGGCTGGAGAGATGGCTTGGTGGTTAAGGCGTTTGCCTGCAAAGCCAAAGGACCTCGGTTCAATTCCGTAGGTCCCATGTAAGCCAGATGCACAAAGTGGCACATGCATCTAGAGTCCGTTTACAGTGGCTGGAGGCCCTCACGCACCCCCCCCCCCCCATTTGTGTCTGCCTCTTTCCCTCTCTCGCTCTCTCAAATAAATAAAAAAATAAAATTTTTAAAAAAGCTCTAGATTGAAACACTGTAACTTAGACCATCACAGAAAATGTCTCACACTATCAAAAAATACCTGAAGAAAGAGAAAGTCCCCTAACAAAATTAAAAGTACACCAAGGAGATCCAGGAAAAAGGTCTACTTGCCCCAAATTGTTAGAGACAAGTCGATTTTTCATAGGATAAAGCATACACACACTGGAAGGATAAGGGAGGTTAGCGGACTGCACTTAAGAACCTGAGGGCCATGGGGGGCTGGGTTTACCAGGTGACGAAACACAGTCTGCAGTTATGTGTCAACGAAACATGGCAGGCTTCCCAGAAAACCAAGCTCTGCTCTTCAGGTGATGGAGCCCCAGGTGTGACTAGGGAAACCTCACCCCAATATACATTGGCAGAGCACTCTGTGATTGACAAAATGAAAGATATATTAGAGAAGAAACTCCCTATCTTACAGATGTTGGATAATGTAACTCCAAGCAGAGCTCTGGCAAGCATATAGGAAGAAAAAGAATGTTGTCCAGTCAATATCCTCACTTCAGTATGGCTGTTCAGAACATTTATAATCCTCAGCTTTGTCCAATTTTTATATACCTTCACCTACTTAGAAGCTTTGCAGAAGGTCAGACAAGATGAGTCCTTACATTCACCTTGTAAACTTTCTTTCATTGATTCATTGTGATGGCAGAGCTTGGTCTGTGGGAAGTCGTCCCCACCCACTCTGTGCTCTCAGAAACATGCTGGCTCTCCCAGAAGAGAGGGCAGAGCAAACAAACACAACCTGAATTTAATTAGCAAGGAAACCCGGTATTTTTTGGATACAGAACCACACAGTAATTCATTCAGGCAGTTCATTTACAAAGATTGTATTACTGAAATTAATTAATTGGAAAGCTTGGCACAAGGTAGCTTCACAGAAATAAAACTAAGCAATTGAAGATACAAAGGAAAGGGACAGACGAACTTCTAGCATCTGCTATGCAACATCATCAGAGTTTCTATACCTTAGAGGTTCACGTTTCTCCTCTTTAAAAAAATATTTTTATTTATCTACTTGCAAGCAGAGATAGAAGAGAGATGCAGAGCAAATGTGTGTTCCAGGGCCTCCAGCCACTGCAAATGAATTCCAGATGAGTTTGCCTCTTTGTGCATCTGGCTTTGCATGGATAATGTGGAATCAAACCTGGGTCGACTTTGCAGCCTTAACCGCTGAGCCATCTCTCCAGCCCCAACTTTAGCCTCTTTATAGAATCTTAGCCCTCTGTTCTGTTAGTTCTTCAAGGTGATTTTTTAAAAATTTGTGCCACTCCATTATTCCTACTACATATACTTTATTTCTATGTAATTACTCCAGTTTCATTGTCCTAGAACATTATTCCTCAGTTTGCATAGTCCTTGTTGATCTGATTGAACATATATACTTTTAAAAAATGAATGTTACTATGTTGTAGTTACTTTTCATTGCTGGGACAGATATCCTACTAGGAGCAGTTTATGGAAGCAGAGGGCTTATTTTAGGGTTACAGAACCCAGGGGAAGTTTCCTCATGATGGAAAAAAGCTGACTCACTTCCACAGGTGAGAAATAACCAATGCCAGCAAGCACCAACAGTCAGATCCCCAGCTCACTCTGCACACTCTTTGGGATGGAATACAAGATCTGCCCCCATTAACACTTCTTCCAGCAGACTGCTAGAGAATTAAATAGAAAACTTAACCTTAATCAAAGTACCTGAGGGCCAGGTGTGGTGGTGCATACCTTTAATCTTTGCACACTTGAGGCAGTGGTAGGAGAATGTCTTTGAGTTCAAGGCCAGCCTGAGCCTATAAACTGAATTTCAGGTCAGCCTTGGCTACAATGAGACCCTATTTCAAAAGAAAAAAAAAGTATATAAAGCCAGGCGTGATGGCGCACGCCTTTAATCCCTGCACTTGGGGGGCAGAGGTAGGAGGATCGCCGCGAGTTCGAGGCCACCCTGAGACTCCACAGTGAATCCCAGATCAGCCTGGAGTAGAATGAGACCCTACCTCAAAAAACAAAACAAAAAAAAAAAGTATATAATTTAATTGTTCCTAATCTGACTTGCAAAAAACCAAATGTTTTGTATTATAAATTTAGCATTTTGAGGACTACTGTAAAAGTAGTACTTGAAACTATATTTCCACATGTGATTTTAAGGAGAGAGAATAAGGAAGGGCACGCCAGATACTCCAGACAGTGCAAACGAATTCCAGATGCATGGGTTACTCTGTGTATCTGGCTTTTCATGGGTACTGGGGAATCAAACTCTGGTCTTTAAGCTTTATAGGCAAAGCCATCTCTGTTGTCCTGAATATTTGAAATCTCTTGCTCGGCTGATAGGAGTGGTGATGCTTGTCTGTAGTTCTAATACTTGGAAGATGGCGTGAGGACAGTCATAAGGTCCATAGCTGCCTACGCTAAGTGAGACAGCCATGTAAAAAATAATTTTCTAAGTTTTTAAAGTTTTTAAACATTAAATTAACATACAGTATCTTAATAAAAATCATGCTTATAGATATGTTTCCATTTCTACATCTGCTTCCATAATTTGTATCCCATTCTTATATCACACATAAACGTAAAACTGTATATAAACTCCTTGTAAACATATAAACATAAATTTAGGGGAATTCAATAAGTTACATATAAACTCAATGAAAATCCCACTAAAAAAGCCAGTAGCAAAATTACAGTAATTGTATGTTGTGTTCATTTATTTAGGCCAAACTAAACTGTTAATCACAAAATGAATATAGTGAATTTATACTAACAGGCCATTTGTCAACCATTTCTCTCATATTTCTCTTTTACTTTCTTTTCCATTTAAATTGTTGAATTTTTCATTGACCTTTTATTGTGTTATTTGTCTCTGACTTTCGATACAAAGCATAAGTCCCATGAGGAGATCTCCTTCGTTCCTGAGTTCACTAGTTACAAGTTCCATACAGCGTGACTTAATGCTGAGCTCATAAAGGTAAACCAGTAGTAAGAAAGAGACACCTGACGTTGCCTGGTGCTACTTGTTCATTCGCCTGTGTTTTGAGTGGATAGTCATATACTTTTTAAAAACATGGTACGAGACAGGGTGAAAGTGTGAGGCGTAAAATGTGAACATTCTTGAAAAAAGAAAAAAAAAAAAAAACAGGATCAAGGAAAGTGTATGGACATGCACCGGGACCATACTACCCAATAAAGTTCATATGTGAAAATGTGACAGACACTGCTCCATCAAAAGGCATCAGAACAGGCCACAGAGAACTCAACACGAAATCAGACTGACAACGGGCCTGCGGGGCTCGGGGACCATTGCAGAAGAACCGTGGGAACATTGTTAAGAGCCCCAGAGTGGGTAGGAGTATCCGGAGGCACCGTCTCCTCCACAGAGACTGAGTGAGGCCTCTAGCCCCCCGCTAGGACTCCACTGAGGAGGGCCCCCAGGGAAACAGGAGTGGGAGGGAGGGGATAAAAAAGTATAACTTGTTTCATAATTTTTTTTTTTTAATAAAAGTGGTTACCTGCCTTTAATAGACTGGGCAGTAGGAAGATTTGGAGGGATGGGGACACTGATCCTGCAGATCTAGGCGGAAACTGGGTAAGGAAGGGCTGAGAGCATCACTCTCACATTTTTAATGAATCAGTCGCGATTCAATAAAGATTGTTTGCAAAGTGCTTCTATCTTTTTAATGTTGCTGGTTATATAGTTGCATGAGGGAAAAATAGCCAGAGATATGGAAGCCACAGAAAAAGCCAATTTAATTTTAGGACTCAAGTAAGGCTAGTGAAGTAGCAGGGTGGGCAGAATCAACATACTTTAGGAAGTGATCAACAAGTAATTCACTAGTGCTGATACTAAGATTTACATCAGAATTACTGGAATAATGTCTGGACACTGCCTTGGGTTGCTATCACTTCCTTAAAAATCCCCATGAAGCTTGAAGCATCCCTAACCGTCTCTGTAGAGAGCTGGCCTGGAGCACGGTTCTATGCTTTGAGACAGATGGCCTGAAATCCATTCTTTTAATTTGGGCTTGGGCTTCTCTTCCAACCTTTCTTGTTTGAATGGAGTATTTTGTAAGGGTGGCGGGGTTGATGGTTCTGTTTTCCTTCTTGCTGTCTCTGGGTGGTGCTTACTTCTGTCTATAGTTCCTGGCTAAACGGCTTTGGTGGTTCTCCACAACGGGGGTCTTTTCTCTTCCAATCCAGCGATTATGCAACCACTGTTATTATCCTCTACCACTCAGATAAAATTTTGAACATTTGTTATTTATTTGAGAGAGAATGAGAGAGAGAGAGAGAGAGAGAGAGAGAGAATGAGGGAATGGGTACACGAGGGGCCTCCAGCCACTACAAACGAACTCCAGACATATGCACTACCTTGCGCATCTGGCTTTATGTGGGTCCTGAGGAGTGGGGCTCCAGTCCTTGTGCTTTGCAGGGAAGCAGTTTAACTGCTGAGCCATCTCTCCAGCCCAACTGTCTGCTTTGAAAGAGCTCATGTGATTACAGTATGTCTACTAAGGCTATCTTCCTATTTTAAGGTCAAGTAATACAAGATCTTTATTAAATCTTTATTTAATTTCCAAAATCTTTCAATGAAATGCTCAGATTTGTACTTCATTGAATACCTAGGAGAAATGTGTATTCTCTGGCATTTGCATATACTGGAGCTGTTGTTGAATAACCTCTTATGTTCTACCTATCACAGATATCATTAGTACAAAATGACATTTAGATACATTAGCCGACATTCCTTGTCATCTTTCAGGCAGGGTACCAAACCTCAAATAGTAGCAGAGGTTGCACAGAGGATGCAAATGGATGCAGACAAGTCAGTGTTGAGAGGTATAGCAGCCCCTGAATGGACAGGGGACAGAGCCTCGGGGAACTGAACACCAGGAACGTAAGCAGACATGGATTAGAGCTGCCGTTAAAGAACGACTAACCCGTTTGCAAGGTCTCCCATCTCTTGAAAATAAATGGAAACCAAGATGTTAATGCATCTTTGATTTTTAAATGTTAGCAATTACTTCAAAAGATTTATAACCCTGGACAGGCACAAAAAATTATGTGGGCCAAGCAAAACATATCTCAGGGCAAAATCTGGCCTGTAGCCTGCCAGGGTTTGACCTCTGCTATACAATAATAAGATTGATATTTTAAAAATTGCTCATTAAATCACTCTCATTAATGTGTAGTCATACCTCAGGCTGGTGTTCAGAGTAACTCAGAAATATTTTTTTTTAATGTTTGGAGTGACCTGCAAATTATACTTTCATACTTCCCAAAGTTAATTTAAACTGCCCTAATTATAAGTATTTTGCAAGTTGTGGCCATAGAAAACTGAAATATTAAATACTGCTATTTTTAGAAATCATTAAGATGTTTGTAGAAATTTAATTTGACTGGTGTCATTAGTAATAACTGATGGAAGAAGAACTGTGGACTTGTCCACATAGTTTAATTTAGATTAATGATAAGATGACTAGAAGACAAACTATACCCATAACTGCACATTTGCTTAGTTTGAAGACTTTTCTGTACAACAGGGATTTAGGGCACACCTGCATTGAAGTATGTGATATATTTGTTGACAGTTTCCGTAATGCATATTTCTCTCTTCGCACACATGTACAGACTTACCCAATTATAGATAAGTTAGGGTACACATGGACTTCTTTCACTGATCATGACTGAAGAATTTTGTTTCAGGTTCATAGAATTTCAGCTGCCCTAGTGCATTCTGTGTGGCTCTAATTGAACATCAAAGACTGGGTAATTTGTGAACATTAGGAGTTTAAATCAGGATTCTGCCATTTGGAACCTGGCAGGACATTGGAATATGGGAAGAGCCTTGGTACTGCATGATTCCTTCCACGGTGGGAGGTGGAAGGGAGCAGAGTCTTTAGACACAGAAAGGTAAAGGCAGAGGAAGTCAGCTCCTTAATTCTTCAATCACGAGCTGCCTCCACATGACTCAGCCCTTTGAACATCTACATAGACATAGACACACGCATGTTGGCTGTGGTCTTTTGACCTCACCACCTCTCAATTCTGTCACAGTCATATCGTTCACATCAGAGCAAACACTTTTCCTTTCTCACTTTAAGCAGAGCCATCATAATCTCCCTGCTTTTTCTTAGTCAACTCTGAGATGGGGATTATGGTATAAAAAGTATCAAATGTGTGAAGCACTTAAAACAGTTGCTCACCTTTAATCCCAGAACTCAGGAGGCAGAGGTAGGAGGATCGCCATGAATTTGAAGCCACCCTGAGACTACACAGTGAATTTCTGGTCAGCCTGGGCTAGAGTGGGACTGTATCTCGGAAAAACCAAAAAACAAACAAACAAACAAAAAACAGCGTTGGATTCATAGTGATATTCAATGAATACCAAGTACTATAATTTGTTGTAGACATGCATATTCATTTATATACATATATATTACATTATATATTATATATATAATAGATATATCTACTAAATTTCACCTACTAGAATTATTAGTGATAATATAATATTTGTATTATATTTGTTGATGTTCAGATTAACATAAACATTATGTTAGTTCTATGGATACACAGGGCAAGTAAAAGAAAACTAAGCATGCAAATACATAAACAATAACACAGAACAGCACAACATGTGGCTGGTAATGAAGAACATAACTGATATTTAATTTATGAGTACTTATGAGTTGATGTTGCTATATTTGTAGTCTAGACAATATACATATGCCCTTATCCACCAAGGCCAAATAAATTCTGTCATTTTTAAATTTGTCATTCATCATGTTTAAAATGAAATAATTATCCTCATAATTGTTATAGCACTAAGTAATCTTGAAGACAGGGCATCAGCTATAAGAACTTAGAAATGACATAACTTTGTTTATCTTTGGGAAAACTGTAACATTAAGGGCAAATAGGAGGGAACAAAAATTCTGTGCCTTACAAGATGTTTTTAAACATATATTTTATTTATTTATTTATTTATTTATTTATTTGACAGAGAGAGTTTAAGAGAGAAAATAGGTGCAACAGGGCCTCTAGATATTGCGAATGAACTACAGACACATGGGTCACTTTGTGCTTCTGGTTTTATATGTGTACTGGAGATTGGAACTGGGCTCCTTGGGCTTTGCAGACAAGCATCTTAACAACTGAAACATCTATTCAGCCCATAAAATGTTTTTAAATCTGTTTTTTTCTTTTGTATACTTAGTTCCTGACATGATCTCTATTAGAAAAATAAGTCAATATGGCTTCTCAGAAATGTATAGATTAAATTTATTTATTTTTATTTTCCCAGTTCCAATCTACAAACTTTTTGAAACTTGAGGTAAGGACTAAGTCTTTTTCAGGTTGACCTGGAACTCATTTTGGCCTGCTGCTATTTCAATGAAATCTTTTGACTTTTGTCATTCAAATATAGGGACTAAAGCCTTGTAAATTTCGATATCTTTTGATCTTTATTTTTAAATCTGTACCTTAAAAGATATGACTTACTAAAAATAGAACATCGAGATTTTAAACTGTTTTGAAGGAAAGCGTGGATAAATAGGCAATGGTTTTTATTTCTTAATATGCTATAAGTTATAATTGATCTAAAAATATAATAAAATTTTACATTTGGTATGCCTATCTAATTCTGACAAAGAAATCCATTGTGGCCAATTTAATTAAAGGAACCTCAGTATATATTTACAGGTATTTCTATATTTTTTGTTACCTATGATCATTGAAAAATAGAATAGAATTGTAAAACATGCTTTGACAAAAAAAAAAAAAATCAGTACCACAACTTATGTATCTAATCTTAACTTTTAGAGTCTAATGAAATTTTTCTCTTAAGATTGCAATGAATATTATAGCACCCAAACAAATAGTATTTAAAATTTCATGAAACATTTACCAAATCTAAAAATAACACTTATATAGGTTTTAAGAATTAAGATTGCTTCAGTTCTTTAATATGTACTTTTAAGGCCTGTTAATATATTACCAAATCATTCACGTTCACACACTTGAAGTTGTTATACCAAAATTATATTAAAAGCAAAATTAAGACTAATAAAAAATTGAAGTGGCCAGAAAAATAACATCTGAAGGAGAGAGGGCATTTCCCAGGTCATTCTAAGTGATATTTATTGGAACATAAGTGGTAAGGGCATTACTGAATTGTGTGTACTATGTAATAGAAAATAGCAGGCAGCATTTGTGGGTGGGACCCCTGCAGAACCTGACATCAGCAGACACACTTCCTCTCCAGAGAAAAGTCTCAGTGTATCAAAATCACAAATTAAGAGCTTCCATTAGTGACTATGCCATTCACTGAGTCATTAGGAAAGACGTAAGTCCTCTGTGTCATGCCAGTAATGAGGCATTCAAGATACTGCTTTTCCAGCCCCGCAAGAAGGCACTCCTTTTGCCCTTGAGAGGGATAGAATTGTTTAGCACAATGGCGAAATGAAAGAATATGTAAGATAGATGATCTGGGTGCTGGGCACAATTCCGAGGCTTTTCAAGGTCAAAGTTTTGTAGTGGCGAAGCGCCAATTTCAGAAGACATTTTCCCATTGTGTTTTCTACTACTGTTCTGTGTAATTCCTTTCTGTGAATCAGTTCACTTGTGTTATTCAAAGATCTATTCCTGCTTCTCATATGGTTATTAGTTTTACCCATTTCCTCTGTCTAGGTCAGACTTTTTATCACCCACTACCTGGGTTATTTTACACCATTACAATTGATTTTCTCCCGTCTCCAGCTTCATACGTTTCATTCTCTTTGCTATTCGAAACTCCTTTAAGAAACGTAGTGATTACAGTCCTGTCTGTTCTCAAGCACCCTGAGTGGCTCATTACTATGATCAAAAAGTAAGAGTGTCATCTCTTCCCTTGTCATGCACATGTGTGTTCAAACGGTCAGGATATAGAACCTCTTCCGAAGCTTTCTGGTCTTTGGTTTTGAATTTCTTGCTTTATCAGCTTAGGATATGCTGTGATCCATGACAATTTGTTCTAGGAAACATTCAGTCCTCAAGTGTGACTTGAGTGGGAAATATCCCCCAAAGGTTCAGGAGTTTGAACACTTGATTAACAGTAGGTGGCACTATTTAAAGACATGATAGCATCAGTGCTTTATGACCCATAGCTAGCAGATGCAGGCCATTATGGGCCGGCCTTTTAAGGTAGTAGCCAGCTGTGATTCCAGTTTGGTGTTCTGCCTTACTCATACCCCTCCTACCAAACTCCTTCTTTCCAATTAATTCCTCTCCTACTTTTGATGCCATTTTTTTTTTTTTTTTTGGTGCCCTTTTCTACCACCTATGACTGAATGTTGATGGGTTCAATAATGTGCAGGACAGCTGTGTGAGGTCATGACTACAATGACACAGTGGCCATGGCATGCCCGATATACTGTTGACACTGATCTCATACTTTCTATTATTGACGTACATATTTTATATACACTGGGAATAATCTAGATAAGAAAATAAACATTTCTGCTCTCAAGAAGATATTTGTTACCTTAAGTGATTGAAATGAGAATTGTTTCATTCATTAGGGCTATAACTCACAAAGTAACCTGATCAAGGACTGTAAAGTTTGAAGTTTGAACAATCATATATAAATAAATGGTTTTCTATTTGTTTGATTGTTTATGGAGACAGGTCCTTTGCCGCAATCCTTCAGAAATATTTCCATTTTCCTTTTTGCTTCTATGGTGTAGCAGCCAGCTTCAGGTTCGCTGAGATGAACTTCCAGACCAGGCACAGTTATGGAGGAAGGGATATTTATTGAAGCTCACAGATCCAGGGGAAGTTCCATAATGGCAGAAGAAACTGGCCTGCCTTCACAGGACCAAGCAGAGAGAGAGAGAAGTACAAGCCTGAAGGTCAAAAGCCACAGCACACTTCAGGAACTCCAGCTAGGCACACTTTGCATATCTTTAGATTGAAATCTAAAATCCACCACCACACCTTAAGATCCACCCAGTGACCTCGCCTCCAGCCAGGTGGCTAGAGATGCAAACTACAAATAAGCAACTGAATATATTGGGGGCCATCTATTCTATTCAAACCACCACATATGGTTTCTGACAAGACATCTGCTGTCTCTTCAGCTTTTTTTTTTTTTAATCCCCTCCATTTGATATGATTCTTTATGCTTAAACATTTATTCGTTGCAATCAGTATTCTCAAGTTTGGTTGTGATGTATCTGAGCATTCATTTATTTGGGTTTTTCCTGTTAGAGTTCCAGCTTCTTTAATCTGTGCATTTATAGTTTTTGCCAAGTTTGGGACGATTTCAGACCTTAGAGGTTGTTTTTTTAAAAAATATTATTTATTTATTTGAAAGCCAAAAGAGATAGAAGAGAGACAGGGAAAATGGGTGCAGTAGGACCTCTATCCACTGTAGATGGACTCCAGAAGCATGCACCACTTTGTGCATTTGGCTTTACATGGGTACTGTGGAATCAAATCAGGTCATTTGGCTCTGAAGGCAAGCAACTTACTTGCCAGGCCATCTCTCCCGCCCATATCTTAGGTTTTTAAATGTTTTTAGTTCTGTTCTCTTTCTCCTTTCTCACAGAGCCTTACATGGCATGAAAGTGTGTACCGTGTTGGTCTTATGGGTCTGAGAGACACTATTTATGTTCTTTCCATTGAATTGATCCATGCTATTAGATCAGGTGATGTCCCCTGATGATGGTCATGAGTGTTTGATCATGCCCTGAGCTGTCTTCACTCTCTTGGTGGAACAATCCACGGTACCTTTTAATCTCTGTTCTGGAATTTTCATGTGGTTCTTCTTCACATTTCCTTTGGTGACATTTTCTGTGCCTTCATTTCCTCCATGCACGTGTGTAATTGCTCACTTAGTTATTTTTTAACTGTAGCTTGAAAAGTCTTATCAGCTCATTTTAACATCTGTGTCTTCTGACGATGGACTTTTTCAATTTATCCTGAGATTTTTTTTCAATGTGTTCTGAATATGTTGGTTTTAATGTCATGTGACTATGGTATGTTTCTAGCACTCAGCCTCCTATACTCTGCAAACAATGTAACATAACCCCATCATTGTCATAGAGATGACAGATTAGGTCCCCAGTATGCATCTTCTGTGTCTATCATTCTACCCTCCCCCAACAGCGTTGCCACTGGCATGGCGGTTGGGTGCTAGTAGCCCTCCCTCCCAGGTAGGGATTAGAATCCTAGATTCCTTTCTCCATATAGCCTTTCTTTGGAACCATAATGGGCACCTTAGGGTGGTGGAGAGAAGCTGTCCTTTGCTCACAGTGTCACTGGTAGCTGTTTCCCGCCTGCTTCTCATTGGGTATGGGTTTTCTTTCTTCCTAGTACTCCCCTTTCTAAAGGAGCAGCACCCCTAGGCCTTATCATAAATTTGTCTACACTAGCTGATGTTTCCAAGGTGCTGCCTTCTTCAGGACTCCTATACTCTAGGCCCATGATATAGTCAGGAGGAAGCAAGCCCAGGGAAGCCACCATGGTGTAATTCTGTGCATCTTGGAATGCCTGTCTTTTTCTCTCTGTAGCTCCCAGCCTTCTCACTTTTCTTAGATATAACAGGGAGGCATGTATCTACTCGATCTTGTCATGACAACAGAAACCCTATACAGTTGCAGGCGATGTTAACCAAGTAGATGTTCTTTAGAGTTTTCCACTTGAATACGATCAATTGGTCTGTCTAGTTACGATTAAACAGAGAACCATTATCTGTCAATTGAAGGCTGATCATGAGAAGAAAAGTCAATAAATGATCCTAAATATATATGTCCAGTGAGGAAGTAGACAATACCAGAAGGATATAGCATCCTTCAAAACATGTGTGCGTTTCAAACAAGGAGGGGGAGCTAACTGTTCATGTTACTGAAAATCTGAGACGAGACTCCACTGAGAATTGACTGCCCACTGGCTATTGCTTAACAGTCATCTTAGAGGGAACAATTGTCCAGTAGGTGGTTTGGAAAATGTCAAATAGTTTAAAAACCATATGTTGGAGGTAAAACTATGGAAACATTAACATCAGTTGTTGCCAGAGGCTAGAAAGGAAAATGGAGGCTATTTAGAGAATTGAAATAATTTTGCCTACTACTATAATGATGTATATGTGCCATTATAAATTAGTCAAAATTTAGAGATTGCAAAACATCAAGAGTACATTCTCATAAAAAGCTATAGATGTTTAGTGATATTAATATAAAAATGTAGGTTCTTTGATTGTAACATCTAATGTACATTTCTGGAATAGGACATCTGGAGGAGGCTGGGCATGGATGGGGGAATGGAATAAAAGTGAGCTCAATATTTTGCTCAGTTTTGCTGAATATCTAAATCTCTCATAATACAATAAAGACTACTTTTCAAAAAGATGCAAATAAATTTTAAACCCAGCATTAGTTAGGACACACGTCCATATTACTGGGGAAATTTAGAAGTAGGTCAGGAGAAATTTCAAAGACCTTTTGTTCTAAAGAAACGGACAACATTAAATGGTAGAAAGAGAGAAAGGTAGGGAAACTGAACACTATTTTCCTTCTCTTCAAGATTCCATCTATTCAAGCAGGGCCAGAAAGAAAGGAGGAAATGGAAAGTGAGGGAGAGGGCATAGGACGACTAAAACAAAAAGTTTCAGTACAGTGGAAGGGGTCAGGGGTGGGAGGATGGTCACCAATGGAAAACAGTGTTAGTGGGCTGGAGAGATGGCTTAGTGGTTAAGTGCTTGCCTGTGAAGCCTAAGGACCCCAGTTCAAGACTCGACTCACCAGGACCCACGTTAGCCAGATGCACGAGGGGGCACATGCATCTGGAGTTCATTTGCAGTAGATGGAGGCCCTGATGTGCTCATTCTCAATCACTCTCTCTCTCTCTCTCTCTGCCTCTTTCTCTCTCTGCTTGTTGCTCTCAAATAAATAAATAAAAATGAACAAAAAATTAAAAAAAAACTAACAAAAAAACAAACAAACAAAAAAAGAAAACAGTGTTGGTGATTTCAGTGGCAGATAAGTCAGTCAGTTTAGGAATGAAGAGCCACCTCTTATGTGAAGCAGTCTAATGTGTTGTGAAGCCTCGAACATATTTTATGCTCGACAGTAACAATATTGAATTAATACATCCCTGCAAGGCTTAGAAAACCTGGTTCAAATTTAGCCCAATTTATCAAGGTTTGGCAGAGTTATAAGAATTAACAAATCATGCTGTGACTTAAAATTAACATATGAATATTTAGGAGCTGTTAAAACTGTGTTCTAAATATATAAAATGTCACTGTCATCATATAAAAACACAATTTCGAACATAAGAGGAAAAGCTTATTGCATAGCTCTGTACAGTAAAAAAAAAAAAAAGCATTTCATTTTGCTTTTGCATTTCATGTCTATCTCAATGTTTTCCTTTTTTTTTTTTTAAGCAATAAAAGGTCCTTGACATCTGCTGCAAAGATGTGCATTCAGAATCAGTTTCTGTCCCCCAGTCTGGTCTTCCTTTTCAATACTCGTTCCATTGAGGAAGTAGATAGTGAGGCTCTACTGTTTAAGCAAGCCAGACAGAGCCTACTCCTGATAATGCTTCATTCTCACCTACCGCAGAACCCAGAAGGACCCCAAAGTTATATATTCCATTGCCAGAATCCTGCATGAACAAAAGTTGAAATGGAAATCTGTGACAAGTGAGTCGATGTGGCACTCATTTGTCTGCTGAGAGTCACCCATCGGCACATTCATCTCAGAACACTCTGTAAGTTTTGTTTGCCTTGTACTTCTTGGTCTGCAAATTTGAAATGGGGGGGGGGGTTTGTGACCTAACATGTAGGATGATTTCCTTTCAGCAGAATGAGGTCAAGTACATTGAATGCTGTGATGAATGAATGGCTATGTCCACAGAGAGCTTGTTAAAAGGTTACTTATGATGGGTAATGAGGATTGAGTACCACGTGGGAAGCAGATAACTTCATTTTTCATGTAAAAATACTTTTAAGTGGAGTTTTGTACTTACACAGTAGCTGTTCCTATTTATATAGACAAAAATGAGGCTATTAAAATAATTTCAGCCAAAAACATGGTTTTCTTGTGCTGATTGACCCTTTCATGAAACAGCCTCTTTCCCATCAAGGTTGAACTACTTAGACAATTTAGGTTTTTATTTTATGCGGTTCACATAAAGCATTGGATAAACTCTGAAATGACATTTTTGAGCATGCAAAGAACACTGCTGTATTTCTTAAACATTGCAATTTGTAGGTGGCAACAATTGATGATGACTTTGAAATGACCTTCCTTTGGAAACATGATTGAAGAACAATCTTTGATTAAAAAACATATAAACACGAAAGAAAATCAAAGAAGGTAAAGTAAGAAATGCACTATCATAAATGTAGTTTAGAAAGGACAGAACGGGTCTAGAGAAATGGCTCAGTAGTTAAGGTGCTTGCCTGTTAAGCCTAAGGACCCATGTTTGATCCCCTAGTACCCACACAAAACCAGATGCACAAGTTGGCTCTGGCGTGGCTATTCTCTGTCTCTCTCTTGCCTGGCAAAGTAGCACAATTGGGAGGAAGAGGGAGGAGGACCACTGTGAGTTTGAAGCCAGCCTGAGACTGCTTAGGTAATTTTAGGTCAGCCTAGGCTAGAGCGAGACCCTACCTTGAAAAAAAATAACAGAATAACTTGATTGGAGCCTCCTTCCTGGAATCTCAGCTCTCAGGAGGCTATGGAAGGAAAACTTCTGAAAATATGAGGCCAGACTCTTCTCTGCAGAGAGTTTCAAACCAGCCTGGCTATAGATATCCTGTTACAAGTGAACACATAAGTAAAAGAATAAAATAAACAAAGAGGCCTGGAGAGATAGATTAGTGGTTAAGGTGTTTGCCTGCAAAGCCAAAGGACTTTGGTTCAATTCCCCAATACCCACGTAAGCCAGATGCACAAGGTGGCACATGCATCTGGAGTGTGTTTGCAGCGGCTGGAAGCCCTGGTGTGCCTGTTCTCTCTCTCTTTCTCTCTCCCTCTCTCTCCCTCTCTGTCTCTCTCTGACTCTTATCCTATATCAAATAAATAAATAAAAATAAAATATTTTTTAAAAAGAAACAAGCAAAGGAAGAGATAGACTAATACTAAAAATAATAAAATGCTTTAGAAATAGAATCCTTAAATTATGAAATCAAGGTGATATATAATGTCTAGTTTTAAAGAGTGGCTTGGAATCTGTGTAACAACCCCCACCCCAAATTCAAGAGAACTAACAAAACATCTTCTTCATAATCCTTTCAACCAAAAGCCAAAACAGTACTGACACATTTTCATGAAAAGTAAAGACGTTGTATTGTTGAAGAGCAGTTCAGATAGTTTCCATATATCTTTGAATAGAAAGGCTCATAGAGACACCTAAAGAAAAACCTGTGAGAATATTAAGAAAAGAAGGAAATATTTTTGGTTCTTTAATGCTTGTTCAAGGAAGAAAGGGAAATAGGAGAAATATTTTCCAGCTCCATTAATCCCGTGGGAAACTAGAGGAGGCAGGGCCATGTTAGTCCTGGGGAAGAGACATTCTAGAATGTTTCTGGACTGAGCTGTGTCTAATCTTTGGAGGAGGGAAATCCATCAAAAGCCAGAGTCAGTTTTTCAGCAACAGACTCTAAAAGTGCACCGTTGATTGTCTTTTCATAGTGAAACGTTGGCTGTCCCTTCACACTGACTGTGCCTGCTTCCCTGGGGGCTCTGGTTGCTCCTGGGCGGAATGGGGTAGATGAGAATGTACACAGGGAATACACCAATTATGGTTTGGGGTAAAGCAGAGTTCTTGATTGGGTCTTTCCCAGGAATGAGAGATTATTTCCGTTGATAGGTGTCATGTGAGGAGCTGGCCATGCACCTGAACTGTCTTGTGCAGTTCATTCCATTGTCCTCTCATGGGTTTGGGTCTAAAGTGGATTTAGTTGTAATGTAGTATTGTTTGTGACCAGTGATCCTTGATTTGATCCTTCTAACCTAAGAATATTAGTGTTAAAACGTGCGCATATTTTTTTTCCAGAAGCTGACATAGAACTCTTTGAGTTGTGTATAATTTGAACTACTATAATCATGTTTATAACTCAATGCTCATATAATCTAAATGGTACTTACCACAATGAGGGACATGTCATAAGTAATCACATGATACATTACTATACACATTAGCAGGATTTGGTCTCTATAGCTGAGTTTGAAAATTTAAGTATCAGATATCTATGGCAAATTTTAATGAAAGCTAATTTAAAATGTACTGTTTTTGGTTTAGATTTTATTTAATATTGTTTTCTTCTTTATATGACAAATAAATTAACTAAATGTGATATAAAATAATTGAAAAAATATTTAATGTGTCTACGTTAATACATAAATTTATTTCATGAATCACCCTAATTCTATTAGTATACATAAAATATAATATTATTCAATCCCTAAAGAAGGAAATTATGTCAGATGTAAAGATGAATATTACATGATTGCCTGAGTGTGCTGTCTACAATAGTCACTTATCTAAGCGGAGGTTTGAATTGGTTGTCAAAGGTTGTGAAAAGGGAGCAACAGGGAGGGGCTGTTCAGCGGGTAGAGAGCCTGGTCCACTGCAGTGGGCATATCTTTAATCTCAGCACTCAGGAGCCTGAGCTGTACGATTGATATAATTTCATGGCTAGCCTGATGTACGTAAATAGATCCTGTCTTTAAAATACCGAAAAAAAGTTTTAGTCATAAAATGAAGAAATTCTAGAAAATTACTCTATACTATTTGGCTTATATACAGTAATCGCTGGAAATTTAGTAAGTGGTTGGATCTTATGATATGAACAATTTAACAGTCAGAGATGATAAGCAAGTAATAAGAATAGTTGAGAACACATGATTCCCATGCTTTTGAGCACAGTCTAGCTTCTAAATAAATAAAGACTATTTAAGGGTGTGTGTATTTCATCCCCAATAGCGAAAAGTGGCATAATAAAAGAGGAGATGGTTTAGAACTGGGGAGGAAGAAAACAGAACTCCGTGTTGCAATCCTCACGTGTCCCTAGGTAACAGGCTGTTCTCTTGTAGGAACTTCTCTGAAGATCTAGTTAGATGTAGCCAAGGAGAGACATCCTGAAACATACTTCTCACCATCAACACTTCATGTGAATTCTAGATACATAAATGTAAATCACAGCCTTTTACCCAATTTTCCCATTATATTTTCATTTTCTTTTTAAAATCTAGCTGCCCAATTTTCTTTACATCATGACCACGAGGCCATAAGGTTTAGCCAACGTTTCTCTTGACTGTCTAATATTGCCTGAAGTCAGAGTAATCCGGTGCTGACAGCTAGTGTGCCGTCCTGCATTCCGACTCCTGTTTCAGTGCCCTGTCTGAATACCCCATCAGCTGCCTTAACTACTTCTTACTGACATTAACTCCATCTCTCCTTGGAGTGTGATGGTTGGTGTGTTTACTTGTCAACATGTTTTAGAGTGCACTACTATTATCCTTCTTGGATCACATTCAATGGCAGTGTATCTGAGTGGCTTGGTGTTAGAAGCAACATTTGAAGCTCATTATGGGAACTTGTTACCTGGCTTTAAGGGAGTTTTAGCTGAGTGTCTGGCCTCCAAAATGGTACTGCTCAGAAACTGCTGACTTTATGGTGCAAAATCTACTCAGTACTCCCTGTAAAATGTAGCCTTTCCCGATAAATCCTATGTTTTGATCCTTCATGATTATCATTTCTTTATTTCAAAGGCGCCCTTTATTTCATGTTGACAGGTTACAATCATACCACTTAAGAAATCTGTAATTTTTTTTTACACAATTTGGAAAGAAAAGATGCCTTTAAAAGAGAAATACTTTCCCTTCTTTAAATTCCTCCAAATATTTTATGCTTCAGATTTACATTTTATTACATGGTCTCCTCTGGGGAAGAAATATGGCCGTTCAGTCTTGCTGCTAGCAAATTCCACATGAGATTTCTCTGAGGAAGCTTGCAGATGCACAGAAATTAAATACAGTGAAATTATGTAGGAAATGAATGATCTGTAAATTCATTTGAAATGCCCATAGGTACCCCCCTTCCAAAGTGGGGTACTTTTCGTGATATGCTGCATTGATTTTCTTGTATGTCACATTACATTGGGTTTGTATGTCTCATTATGCGATGTTATCACTTTATGGTACTGTGGCTTATGTGGTGACACTGTGAGCATAATGTAATGTGATGTGCTGTGGCTGTGAAATGCCATTAAACTATGACACTCTGGAGAGCCGCTGAATTATGCTTAGTCAATATGGCAGCTTCCACAGGCTCGGAGAGCTGCAGGAGGCACTTGCCTGGCAGGGTAATCTGCACTTGTTTAACTACTTCATTTCAGCCTGGTGGAGTTGTACGCTGACAGAATTAACAGCACTGTTAATACCCCTCCCAGTTTGGTTTTCAGTCAGGCAAGACACTGCCCCTAAAATGGGTTTCTGTACTAAAACCTTCTATTTTGGCAATTAGAAGCAATAATGGAACACAGCATCTTCTATCATCACACATGATACTTGGGACAATAGGCTTACATAGTACTTTCCTGGGAAGACTGGGCCAGAAATCACTAGGTGGTTTGTGATAGTCATTTTTATTTTTAATTGGAGCTTGTTTTTCAGTCTCTTGCTTCATTATGAATCTTCAAGTCCAAAGAAACCTTAACAGTAGTGCAGTCTTGGTTTTTTTTCTTTGGATATGACACTGCTGTCATTTGTTGCCTGGGGGAAATTCACATAACTGGTGGTGCTGACTTGTCAGAAGATGTACAACCTTCTGGTTCTCATCTTTGGTCTTTGGGTCATAAATTAAAAGGGACTATTCCTCTAAAGATGTTTTTTTTTTAAATATAGTCATTCAATATGGAATGTACAGTGAAAATTTTCCAGTATCACTGTTTGTATCAGAGGAAATAATGGCCATACTTTGCACTGGAGAAGAATCTCTTGACACTAGCACCCATAATGTGAAGAAATGGAATTTGATTCCCTTCATATGACATCTTTTTCCACAGATATAACTTTCATGCATTACCTTTACTTTCTGCAGACAAAAAATGCAAAATTTATAAGAGTAACATGGCCTCCTGTCCTCATTTTCAGGCTTTTGTTTTCTGAAGAAAATCTTATTTCTTCAGATGTGTCTGCTGGATCCCACTTTCCTCATCTGACCACTGCTGTCTGTCATTTTGCTCTAAAGATTCTTGTACATATAATCTGTGTTTATTACCTGAAGAAATGTAATGCTTCATTGTTTTCTCCTGCTTATTATCATGTTAAATTAATGTTCTTTGCACTTACATTTAAATCCATAAATGATATGTTTTTAGAATCCACTGAAATGCCCATTCCATCCTGGTAATGAAAAATAACACTGTAATAGAGCAGTGCATTTTCTTTTAAACTTGACCTTGGCTTCAACATTATTCAATTGCAGGAGAGTTTTCCTGAGTCCATTTAATATACTTCGTCAATGAATAACTGCATCCTCATATTTCACCTTGATGTTCATGTACCTATAATATTTACTGTATCATTAATAACTTTGAAATATTTATATATTTCATCCTGATTACTGGTTAGATGATACATTGTGGGAGAATTGGCAATTAAAAGAGTTCCTGCTTGCTAAATCGGTTTAATTCGTTATCATTTATCTCCATAGGATAAAAAATCCTTTCATGAACACATAGTTATTATAAATCTAGCTGTGAAGTGTCAAATAAGAATGAATTCTTTTTCTCTTATGAATCAGCATGTGAATGTGTGCATGCATGCATGTGTGTGTGTGTGTGTGTGTGTGTGTGTTTATGGTTTCTGTGAAACCAGGGTATAAGATAGTTGTATCGTACAAAAATGGTGCAGATATGCACGGAAGCTGCTTGTATTTTGGATTGACTTGACAATCCCTTAGGTAGCCTCAACTTGACTTCTGCTCTAGGTGCATGCTTGATGTCATTGACTAATACGTCACGTTTCATTCTAGTTTTCTGCTGCTGTGCACCATGTGGGGTCACAACAACCTGCTTGTTGTTTCGCATACACCTTCGTTAGGGAAGGTTGAAGTGCGTTTCCTGCTCGGGATCTCTTCACGTTAAAACCTGGCTATAACTTGCTCTGTGTCACCATTTGACGGAGACTTGGCTGAAAGACTTCACTTGCACAGTCCCACACGAGCTGGCAGAAAGTCTTTCTTGGTGGCTCGCGTCCGACCTACGGTCTCAGTTTCAGTCTGCAGTCAACTCAGCTCCCGCAGGTTTCTGCCGTTCCCCGCTCTTTGCGAGGACTCATCCTAGCCAGGCCGAGCCTCTCCAGGCTTCTAAAACAGTCCCATAGGATTTGGCATCATTGTAGGAGCTACATATTCTGTTGGTTATAGGAAAGCCAATGGTTCCCACTCTCAGAAGGAGACTGAGTTATGACAGATATGACAAATTGCGGCTCATATAAGGTGTGTAGATGCCAAGCCTCTCAGTGTATAAAAGAACAAGCTACATTAAAACACAATGGAATGCTATTTTATCAGCATTTTTTTTTCTGTGTCTTCATTGGGAGAGGTTGGCCTTGGCTTACTGTCCTGTGCTGTCAGAGCAAGGGACTTTTGGAAAGGAGACACATCAGCTGGAAATACCAGCGAAGATGAGGCATTATTTAGTCCTCTGTTTAATATCTGTGAGCCCCCTGGAGTGATATTAGTATTATTTTTTAGACATCTGCAACTTGAATTGCATAGAGCTGGAGTGCTTTTAATATTCCATCTAAAATAGAGATGAGAATAGTAGCAATAAATGCCACTAAGGTTGATTTGCTCTGCTTGGTCCTGAATAATCCCACATGTCCTTTACAGCAGTGTGGAAAAGGAAGTGCCCTTGTGTCCATTTTCTGAAATGACAAACTGGGGATAAGAATTTGACGTATGTGCCCAAAGTCAAAGCTAATGATAAGCAAAAATGAATGTGGAAGCTAATGTTTGAATACCTGACAAAGCATATGATATTATTTAATAATTTTGAACTATGACTTATGACAGAAAACACTGGTATTAAACTGCATAAATAAAAATAAAATGACAGCGAAGATGTATAAAGTCAACCAGGTGAGGGTTGTCAAAGATGGCCTTCCTGATAGGGCTGGAGATGCGCCATAATCTTGTCAGATGATGAAGTATGCCAGGGCTGCTCTGTAACTCTTGCCTGTTGGATACAACTTCTGTCACAACAGTCATATACCAAGCTAGACTCTGCACAGCCCAAGCCTGCTATAAATCGTCTCTATAACAATAAGCGCATGAGTAGTTAACATACTCGTTAGCTTGTCATATCTGAAGTAGAAAAAGAAAATCCACTGGGAGTAAATGCCTTACTGTAAATTAAGTTTTTCGAATGAAATTTAAATAAAATAGTAAGGGAGAAGGCAGAACACCACGTAGAATTACATATTGCAATTCACAAATATAAGAACAATTTCTTAGAAGTCTTTTTCACAAAACAGTATCAAACTGATTCAGAAGTTCTTGCCTGGAGTATTTCTTCATGTATACATATAAATGTTTACTTCTGACTTTTGTTTACTTTAATCAGGATATGATCTTTGTTTTTTTTTTTTTTTTTTTTTTTTTTTCCAATAGGGTTCAGGTTGATCTTGAATTCACTATGTTGTCTCAGGGTGGCCTCGGACTCATGGTGATCCTCCTGCCTCTGCTTCCCTGAGTGCTGGGATTAAAGTCATGTGCCATCATGCCTGGCCATGATATGTCTTTGAACAAAACAAAGTAACTCTTTTACTCTCTAATTCTATGGCCATGTATATCTTTTCACCCATTCCCCAGAATACACACATGTTTATATATAGTGTTATATATATTTTAACTTTCCATCCTTAGTAAATCCATTCTTTGGTGTTCTGTCCAACTCTTTTCTAAGAAAAATGAAAGTGGAATCTTATCCTTCTTGGTGAACTGTAAATGAATATTAATTCAGATAATGCTCAATATAATCTTGTCTTTATATGGGTCACTGAACAGGTGAAAACTCTATTTGTTACCTTTCTCATCTCTGTGACAAAATGCCTGACAGAAAAGCCCCAGGAAGGACATGCTTACTTTGGCTTACAGTTTCAAGGTACATTCTCCATCGTGCCAGGAAAGGCAGCAGGCTGGGGCAGCAGCTCTCCTCAGAAGATCAACAAACAAACACCCAGATGTGAAGCAGATCCAAGCAGTATCCCTTCAGGTCTGTCCCCAGCAGCCTATGTCTGACATCTAGACCTTGTGTCCCAAAAGTTTCACAACCTCACCATAGTCCAAACAGGTGAGGGTCAAGTATTCACAAATATGAATCTGTGGGTGATATTTCATATTCGATCCATAGCAAACTTCTCAGAAAATAGTAATGTAAATAAGAAAAGATTGTCAATATTTACATTCTTCTTGGGGAAATATATATTTATTTATCTGAGAGAAAGTAAGAGAGAGAAGAGAGAAAGAGAGAGAGAGAGAAAGAATAGGCCCAATAGGGCCTCCTGCAAACAAACTCCAGATGCATGCGCCACCTTGTGTATCTGTCTTACATGGTTCCTGGGGAATTGAACCTGGGTCCTTTGGCTTTTCAGGCAAGTGCCTAAACTGGTAAGCTCTCTCTCCAGCCCATATTTGCTTCCTTAAACAAGATAAAAGAGTATGGTTATAGTAACAACAAGAACTTGTTAGGTAAGCAGTTAGATCTTAACACTGTCAGGGCTGGAGGGATGGCTTAGCAGTTAAGGAGTTTGCTGCAAAGCAAAAAACCTTGGTTTGATTCCCCAGGACCCATGTAAGCCAGATGCACAAGGTAGCACATGCATCTGGAGTTAGTTTGCAGTGGCTGGAGGCCCTGGCATGCCCATTCTCTCTCTCCTTCTCTTTGCCTCTTTCTCCTCTCTCTCTCTCTCTCTCTCCTCTCTCTCTCTCAACTAAATAAATAAAAGTACAAAAAAAGATTTTAATCTTAACACTGTCTGAAATCATAGGCTAACGTATATCTGAAAGGGCATCAGTTCATCAACTCTATGTTCATAGGTTGATAACATAAATTTTATGAATCAATTTACAATTTGATAAGATTTTAATTTTCCTTGACAATATAATCTTAATCTAGAAGGGTTTTCTCCTTTGAATTTGTATCCTCATGTTTTCCCACCTGGATATGGTTTTATGGATGTGTTCAGAGAATGCAGTAGAATGCAGTGTTCATTTGCTGGGAAAGGTCCCACTATCGTTGTCCACGCTTGACAATTACAATCAAACCTGAATTTTGTGGCTGGGGAGACGGATCAATGGTCAGTGTTGCTTGCTTTAAAAGCATGCCAACTGTAGTTCTGTTGCCCAGCAGCCACGCAGAGCTGCACTCAGAGTGGCATAGCTGTAACCCAGTGTGCCTATGGCAACGGGAGATGGCGTGCCAAGAATTCTGCAGCTTGCAGGTCAGCTGGTTAGGACTTCCCAGTGGCAAGCAAGTGAGACCCTGTGCCAGACAAGGTTGGAAGGAAAGACTGAAACACACCAAGGTTATTCTGTGACTACCACATGTACACCATGGCATGCCTGAAACCATACACATAGAAAAATCAAACATACGTACATGTGCTCGCCACACATGCACGCACACGCACAAGTGCATACACACACACACACACACACACCCTAAATTTCAAACAAAGCTAAAATTTTACTTCTTCATGCATGTAAGGATAACCCTTAGATCTTTCCCATGATTTTCCAGATTATAGTTTATTGAAACACAACTGTCATATTTGATCCAAAAGTTTTATTTTGAGAAGGCATATTTCTCATTTTTTTTGGAAACATATCAGTATGTTTTTCTTCCTACTGATTGAGATGTAATCTGGCCTCCTTTTTCTAATGCTCTACCTGCATCTGAGTCCCTGAGCAGGTGAACCTGTAACACTACAGGGATATATGAAGTAGGAATGGCTCTGTTCCTCAAAGTCCACTCCAGTGGCTTATGTCTTTCAATTGGGAACTAAGTCCCAAACTTCCTCCATGATCCTCCAGAGGAGTCTGGGACCAAGTATTCAGGAGCTCTCCTACACACCCCTTCAGAATCAATGTGGCTGGAGTTTACAAATGATGCTCCCGGAGCAGTCAAGCTCCCAGCTTCATAACCTGCTTCATAACTCCGTATAACTTGCATCACTGAATGCAATAGGATGTAAAAATAATGGAAATAGTAAAATGGTTTGTGAATTTTAAACAATACATATTCATTTAAAATCAAGCATGTAATGAATCTGAAATATTTCTGGTATCACTTTCCCATGTTGTATCACGTGACATCACCACAGCCACGGTTCTGAGTTCACAGCACGTGCTCTCTGCCCTGTGACACACGCAGTGTGAGCCGGCACTATCGGAAGCAGGTAGGTGCAGCTTCCAGACTATCAGGTGCCATATTTCAATGAAAAATAGTTTCTGCCTTTTTAGAAACTTAATGATCTAATGATGGAAAGCAAATTGTGAATATTTTTCTATTTACATTTCTCAGTATATAAGATTCCAATTAGTTTATCTTTGCACTGCATTGAGTTAGACAAGTCTGATTTTAAAAAATTGCTGTTTGAGTTGCTAACTTGAGTTTGTAAAATAGCATTACATGCATTTTAGCTTGGATTGTATACAGATTTTCCAGTAATTTCTGAAATGGTCTTATACTTGTGCCATTTGTCTAAATTATTTATGTGAAGCAGTAGTCTCACCATTGATGATTGCAAAATCAGAATATTGATCAACTCTGAGAAACACTGGACATATTCTCCATCCTCCAGTATCAAATATTCAGCAAAGGTTTAATTCCTCATGTAAAATAAATGAGGACAGTCATCTCATTAATATGCAAATATGCTTTCATCTTTAATAACTGCTGAAATTATATTTATAACAAAGGGTTGAATCTCTATGACTTGTTATGAGGAACTGATTTTATACCTACTTCACAGACCTATATACTTGAAGTGGTGTGAAAATTTCTCAGGTCAAAAAGTGTCATGAGTATAAACAGATATTTTGGTCAAGATCATGCTAAGGAGAAAGCAAAAGCCTCATAATTTAAGCAGTTTATTTTTATATTTTTTACAGTATTTTTATTTATTTACTTGAGAGAGAGAGAGAGAGAGAGAGAGAGAAAGAGAGAGAGCGCATGGGTGCACCAGGGCACCTTACCGTTGCAAAGAACTTCAGATATATGATTCACGTTGTGCATCTGGCTTTATATGGGTGCTGTGGACTTGAACCAGGGCCAGCAGGCTTTGTAAGCAATTGCCTTTAACCACAGAACCATCTCCCCAGCCTCTTATTTCAGCAATTTAAACATACAAAGGTTTGTTTCTTACTCTTGCTGTATCAAGAAGTATCTACTGGAAGCCTGGCGTGGTGGCACACGCCTTTAATCCCAGCACTTGGGAGGCAGAGGTAGGAGGATCATGGTGAGTTCAGGGCCACCCTGAGACTACATAGTGAATTCCAGGTCAGCCTGGGCTAGAATGAAACCCTACCTTGAAAACTAAAAAAAAAAAAAAAAAAAATGTCCACTGGGCATTCTCCTCTGATGTCCATTTTGCATTCTGAACTGGGGGAGAAGCTGCTCACTGGACCATTATGTGGTGTGGGGAGAGAGAGCAGAGGTTCACATGCTGGTTCCTTTTCTTCCTTTCTTTCTTTTTTAATTGACAACTTCCATGATTATAAACAATATCCCATGGTAATTCCCTCCATTCCCCTTCTTTCCCCTTTGAAACTCCACTCTCCATCATATTCCCTCCCCCTCTCAATCAGTCTCTCTTTTATTTTGATGTCATTATCTTTTCCTCCTATTATGATGGTCTTGTGTAGGTAGCATCAGGCACTGTGAGGTCATGGATATCCAGGCCATTTTGTGTCTGGGGGAGCATGTTGTAAGGAGTCCTACCCTTCCCTTGGCTCTTACATTCTTTCTGCTACCTCTTCTGCAATGGACCCTGAGCCTTGGAAGGTGTGATAGAGATATTGCAGTGCTAAGCAATCCTCTGTCACTTCTTCTCAGCATCATTGTGCCTTCTGAGTCATCCCAAGATCACTGCTATCTGAAAAGAGAAGGTTCTATAAGCAAAAGTGAGAGTAGCATAAATAAATGGGAATGAACATTAAGAGAAGTGCTTTCTGGGCAGTTTGGTGACCATGGCATATGTGTTTAGCCAGACAGCAGCAGAAGTTACACTCCTATGGCTCATTACTACCCCTGTTGTAAGTTTTCAGTATCAGGGATGTATTCCCTCCCATGGAACAGGCCTCCAGTCAAATTAGAGGGCACTTGGTTTCCCCTATAACAGACATGCCACTAGTGCACCTGTTGGTTCATTTGGCCTGGCTGGCCAAATATAAGGCTTGGAGTCCACTGTTCAGTATCTTCACTGGTGATTTCTCTCTCACCCATTGAACTGCATGCAGTGTAGCTCTTTCCAGCTTTCTGTCAGCTGGTCTACATGGACAAGGTTTTCAGCTCAGCTCCAGCAGGATTTCTCAGTGACCTTGCAGCCCAAGTATGTGGAGTCTTCAGCAATAGAGTCTAACCATCTATTCCTGGTGGGAAACCAAGGGCCTTGGAAATGGCTGCAATGTTTTGGGAGCATCAGGGAGTTCCTTGGCCAACAACTCAGTGGAAGGTATCCCATCCCTGGCACTGAAAATTTTCTAGTAACAATCTACGGCTCCTGAGTTGTTCTATTATCCAAAGCAGTAGGTTTTGGTATTACTTATTTATATCCTCTTAGATTTTGAGTAGCCCTCCTTCCACCTTTCCTTTACTCAATATCACTTAGGCATTTTCACCCCCATTAATCTGTTCTTCTACTTGCGTACATACAATACCATCCTATTAAGTCCCTCCTCCCTCCCTTTCTATTCCTTTTATATCTCCTTTCTAGCTTACTGGCCTCTGCTACTGAGTTTTCTTTTTCTTTAATACTGAATGATCCTGATATTTGCACTTCCATCTCCCTGGGCTAAGTGTTAAGCTGACCACTCTATCCTCATAAGGTGCACAGAGGGCAATGATATCAATGCCATGTTTGAGAGCTGGAAATATCTGTGGGCAACAGCAGTGCATTGCTAATCATCACTGCCTGTCCTACAAGCTGTATCTTAAGTCCTTAGGCCTTCCCTCATTTAGAACATACCTGCAATTGAAGAAAGAAAACCAAGAGGTCTTGTCATACCAGATTCTAGCTCAAAATTAAGATAATTCTGTAACGGCCAATTCACAGAGCATCGACAGGGACACAAACTTGCCTGTTCTTCATGCACCAAATTTTGCAATGGAGCAGCAGATCCAAGGTCACCACAGGACGACCTAACCTGAGAGAGGGATATCGATGGATGGACAAACAGTCACCTTGGGCCCAAAGGAGTGTGGAATCTCATGAGCACAACCCGTCTTCTTTCCCTGCCCTAGGGAAGAGGGCTGTTCTCTGATGAAGCACCAGTTGTTCATGAATGTGCCTGCCTGCTTCCTCATCTCTTGATTTTTGAGGCTCTTCCTCTTCTTTCTTTTAAATTTGTATTTATTTGAAAGAGAGAGACAGAGAGAGAGAGAGAGAGAGGAATAAAGAGATATTAGAGAGAGAGAGAGAGAGAGAGAGAGAGAAAGAAAGAATGGGTGTGCCAGGACCTCTAGCCATTGCCAACGACCTCCAAACACATCGGCCATCTTGTATATCTGGCTTATGTGGGTTCTGGGAAATTGAACTTGGGTCCTTAGGCTTCACAGGTAAGTGTCTTAACCACTAGGTGATCTCTCCAGCCCCTCTTTCTCTTCTTATATCCTGCTTGGCCACATCTGAACTCATAGGATGTGGCCTCTCTGGGAGCTGGACATCTTTCTTGTCCTGTTTACTGCTTGCCAAATCCCGAGGACCTTGAATCATTTTATGTCCAAACTAATCTCTTTTACTTTGGGGACACTGCAATTATTACAGTAAAACACTATCAAAATAAGGTTAGTGTATTGATCTGATTTCATTCCAGCTCCAACAGGCGCAATTATAGCTTGATGCTGGACATAATTTACAAATTTTCTATAACTCTGCCCCATTTCTTCCTCATAATTCTTTCCTGTATCTATTCCTTTTCTCCCCTCTGACTCCTCCCTCTCTCTTTCCACCACAGTGAGAGCCACAAGCTTACCTTCTTTACCCCAAGGACACTTTATTGCATGGAAGTAAGTCACTTCATGTCTTCTCTTGGTTTCATCTGGACTGAAGTTCTGTTTGCAGTTATGCCCTAGTCTGAATATCATTTCTGTGGCTACAGACTGACCATGAATGGACACGTGAATCCAAGATCTTTATTGCCAAGAACAAAAACTGAGTCTCACTGATGATATCTATTAAAAGAATACGAGGTGGCTCAAAAAATTTTTGGCATGAGAGATGCAAGTTGCAGGCTACGTTTCCAGGAAGAATGCAGAAGTCTTTGCTGCAGAGCTCACCCAGTGAGGCATTAAAGATTCAGTTTCCACCCCATGGAGCAATGTGTGTAGGACACACTGCCAGGCAGAAGTCAGGGCTGGGCCAGAAGTGGCCATTACTGCTGTTCGCATCCTTTGGTGCCTGAGGAATGATTGCTCTTAGGAACAAAGAACATTTCAGATATACCTACTACCTACAGCTTTGGACTTTTACTTATCCTATGATTTAATTAATTTGTTTCTCAACAATGACTTTGGGGTCATTTGAGTTGTCTGCATGAAATAGAGCTGATCTTTCTTATAAAATTAGGGGGCTACAGGTCCAAGAAGAATATCACTAATGATAAGTTCAAAGAACAGACTCGGGAGACTGAATTTCAAAAAGCTGTGACTTACCATGACTCACTAAGATGTCAGCTAGCTACCAGTCCTTGGGCCCCTACTCCTCTTTTTTTATTAGTTATGTACACAGTGTATACAGTCATGTTGGTACCATTGTTGGTCTCTCTCTGTCCTCCCCCCTCCCCAAGGACCCTCCTCATTGGGGAATATGGATTGTACATTGTGGGGTTAGCCATCAGTTATGGGTAACAGGCAATGCACACATACATATGTGATATATTTATATAATATATAATTATATATACACATATATAATGTTTTTAAATGTGTGAGAATGTGCACATGTGTGTATGAGATTGTGTGAAGGCTATAGGGTAACCCAGGTGTTACTTAAGAATGTTATCCACCCTTTTGTAAGACAGGGTGTCTCATTGGTCTTGGGGCTCACCAATCAGGCTTGACTAGCTGGACAGTTATCCATAGGCTTCCTCCTGTCTCAGGAGTGTTCCACAATGCTTGGCATTTTTGCAAGGGTTCTTGGGATCCAGTCTAGGTCATTGTGCTTGTAAAGCAAACATGTTAATGATTGAATTATATCCTTAGCACCAGTCTAGCCCTAGGGAACCTTTATAAATATTGAAAAGTTCTCTCAGGGCTGGAGAGATTGCTCAGTGGTTCAAGGCACATGCTTTCAAAGACTTATGACCCTGGGTTCAATTCCAGAAACCCACATAGATGCACAAAGTGGCACATGCATCTGGAGTTTGTTAGAAGCAGCACAAAGACCCAGGTGTCCTCCTTCTCTATTGCTTCCTCTCTCTTTCTCTATTTTTCTGTCTTTCCCTCTCAAATAAATTCATAAATATTTTTAAAAAGGTTTCTCAAATTCTTCGTGTGATTTTTGGATTTTCTAATGAATTCTAGGAACTAACCACTTTCTATGCCTGGACTTTTCTAACTTCCTTCGAATGAGTGTCCATTTTTGTGTCCAATTTCTCATTTCACTGGCTCTAAAACCCCTCAGAGTTAAAGGTAACACATATTTTATTTGATAGAACAGGAAAATAAGCACACAACGATGTACTTCCGAATTAGCTGTGACGTTTTGATTTCAGCATGCTTGGTCATCATACTAAATTGCAACTGCTTGGATACTAGCTAGAAAGGAAAAGTCTAAGAGTGGGGTTATAGTAAGACAAAACTTCATGGTGCAAACACTCACGCTGGAGCCTTAGATCGTCATATTACCTGTGTCATAAAATAAAGTTGGCCAGAGGAAAGAACGGGTGCATGAACAGAGGAGATAACAGTATATCCTTTAAAGTGGAGGATGTGTGACTGCAGTCTTCTAGAATCTCCAGTTTTCCTGAAGTCTTGATATCACTCCAACATCACACTCCTGTAGCATCCTAAACTCTCCTGGGCTGTTGTCTTCAAATTCATTTTCCGCTTTTGCAGCATTCATCAGTTGTGTAAATATTACCATTGCCTAATAATAGCATTGGATGGTCGTATGAAGCCGCATTCATTCACATGTATAATTCAGTTGGAAACATGGTTTTAAAACCTCTTGCAAACCCAGTGTGGTAACACACACCTTTAATCCCAGCACTGGGGAGGCAGAGGTAGGAGGATCACTGTGAGTTCTAGGCCACCCTGAGACTACGTAGTGAATCCCAGGTTAGACTGAGCTAGAGTGATACAGTACCTTAGAAAATAAAATAAAATAAAATAAAAATTTAAAAATTAATGAAACCTGTTGAAGATCTGAGAAGTAGTGAAGTGCCTCAGCAGCTAAAGGCACTTGATTGCAAAGCTTGCTGGTTTGGGGTTCAATTCCATACCATCAAGACAAATCAGGTACAAAAAGTAGTGCGAAAGTCTGTTTATTTGCAGTGGTGAGACCCTAGCATGCACACACACACACACACACACACACACACACACACACACTTTTGAACTATCTCATTTCTTCTACTGACGTGTTTGTTATAATTTTATTCTATTAAACTATAATTTTCTTTAGAAAAATAAATAAAATTAAAAAACGTAAAACCTGCTGAATTATGTGCTACCCATCTTTTTCCTGGTAACACTATAGCTTTGCTCTCCTTTTGTGAAACTGTTCACATAATATTGCTGCATTGTGGCAATTTCCAAACAAAAGTTTGTTGCTTATGTAAAGTTCAAATAGCCACTTCATCATTCATTAATTGTCCAGATATACTGAATGAACCAGAAGTTCCACTTCCACCACTTGAATTTATTTTTTGTTTGAGAACTAACACACTGGACTCGGGACTGTTTTCCTTTCGTGTGGAGCACAAGGGCAGCAGCACACACTTCCTACCATGCTCTACCAAGTCGACTAGGGCTTAAAAATGACTCGTAAGAGAATCCACAGCCCTTAAGAACACCCTGTGGCCACTTTATCATGTGGAAGAGATTGTAGTGATTCCCACTTCTTTCAACTAAGGAGGACCTCCTTGATGACAAAACAAAACAACAACAACAGAAATCACTCATGTTTCTGCTCTTCCTCAAACCCCCACTGCTTTTGAAGGAAGAGGTTACAGCACACTGTCCTAGTTTCAGCTTCTGTGTCATTTTGGATTCCCTACTCTAGATTCACTTAGACAGTGGGATCACATGGATTAAATTCTAATTTAAATGCCAAATTGAGTTGTTTTTTTTTCCAAGAGTTCTTATCTGAGGGAGCTTACTGTTATATCCCACTGTTCTTTTTACTATAACATACACACACATGCACACACATGCACACTCACACATATACACACGTACCCATGCACGCACACAACACACACACACACACACACACACGCACACACACATATGTATATGAGATATTTATTTTTCTTTTTTAAAATTTTTTTCATTTATTTTTATTTATTTATTTGAGAGCAACAGACAGAGAAAGAAAGCGGCAGATAGAGAGAGAGGGAGGGAGGAATGGGCACGCCAGGGCCTCCAGCCACTGCAAACGAACTCCAGATGCGTGCGCCCCTTGTGCATCTGGCTAACGTGGGTCCTGGGGAATGGAGCCCCGAACCGGGATCCTTAGGCTGCACAGGCAAGCGCTTAACCGCTAAGCCATTTCTCCAGCCCGAGATATTTATTTTTCTTTATTCTTCTGCTCTAATTTCAGATTGTAGATTGTCTGGAAATATTTGAATCTTATGAATATCTTTGTGTGAGAGTGTGTGTGTGGTTGTGTGTCGGCGTTTGTGAAAGTATGTGAGTGTGTATGTGCATGTTCATATGTTACCACCATAACAAAATCTCGAGCTTCCTGGTTATATCTCTGGTTTCCCTGGTTTGGTGTCTGTGCCTCTGGGGAGAGCTCCCCTCCGCATCTCTGCTTCTCTCACTTAGCAAGATGACACATTATCTTGCTCACACAGACCCTATGCTGATTGGTGTCTTGTGGTGAACTTCTCTACAGCAATTTCAGAGCTGTCTCACTGGGAGACCAAGATGAAAGACCTAAAGTCCCAACATTTCTTCAAAAACAGTGTAAACAAACACAAGGCCAGTAGGAGATCTTCCTGTGACTGCTCAAACTTTTGGTTTGAGAGACTTCTGTGGGATAAGTGCAAAGCCAAGGTCATGGAGGGACAGGCTCTGGAGGTCTTCTGACAAGCGATATCACTGATTGCTTAAATGTTTCATTTAACATCTAAGGAACACTGATCAACCATTGTGGGATCCCAGATTCTTATTCCCGAGGCCAGCTGCGGTTTCCCCCAAAGGCATCCAGGCAATCTGGGGTGGGTGAGCCCATGAGAATACACATGCAGCCTGGAGAAAGTTGAACAGCTCTCTCAGTTTATTGTCAGTGAAATGGGTTTATAAGCATCTGAGGGTGGGGGGACCCTAAGAGGATTGGATGTACCAAGGTCATTTCTGATGCCTAATTAGAATAGGGGGACATTCATTCTAACACATAGGCAATAGCAGTGGAGGGTCAGGTGATCTAGGGTCTGGGGGGATGGGCTGTGGGAAGGCTGATAAGGAGTGTCCTAGGCAACTGGCCAAAGGTCACAGGGCTATGGGCAGAGCCTAAGTTTAGGTGGGCAGGGCTTGGAGAGGGAGTGGCCTCCTGTAGACTGGGAGTCCTTAGCCCTGCTTGGAAGCTCAGGCCCCTCTCCTGAAGGCTCCAGCCCTTGCCTGGCAGTGCCCGACAACTCTCCCTTTGTTTTATAATGGGGCAGTGTCATCCCAAAAGAGTTCTTTAAAATTTACCGTAGGTCCAGGTACAGTTAGGTGGTGTATGAGGACCTGATTAGTAGCAACCTTAGCAATACTAGTTGTTTGTTATCTGAGAAACTTGATGAGACAGGGGGCTACAAGCAATAGGGTTCCTATAGTAAGGAAGGGGCTAAGGAGAAGCCAAGTAACTAAAGAGTTAAGGGAACCAGGTGGAGGGGTCCTCAGGCTTGTAGCAGTCAAGCAGCTTAATAACATTTGATTCATTAGCAAAGAAAACAATATTCTTGTCCCAAGACCATACATGCCCCTAAGTTCAGCGGTAATGAAGTCTAAGGCTAGAGGGTTTTGAAGTACCACACCCGTGAGAAAGTTCAAATGTCTCTGGTGAGATTCGAGGCTGTTGGTCACCAGAGGCACTGAAAGGCAGCGTCACGCTGAGGCCCACCAGCAGCGGGATGAAGATCTCTTTCAGCTGGTGCAGGCAGTTGGCACAGGTGGAGTTTGTAGATTTTTTGTAGAGATACACCTGTGAAGCAATCAAGACTGGGGAACAACTAGTGGGAGAGGAAATATTTATGTATGGGGTGGTTACTCCTTTTGCAACAAAGGAGAGTCAGTGTCTTGACACAACTGGTCCTGATTATGGAAATACTGAGCAGGCATTCAGCTCTGGTCAGCTTAGAGCTGGACAGGCAGAGAGACATAACTTGACCTGCATCAAAGAGGGTGAGGCCTGTCTTTTTCAGAGCCAGGAACTCAGAGCACACATGGAGAAACAGTTCTTTGGAAATGGGCAAGAGATAAGGAAATTTTTCTTGTCCTTTTACCTTCATGGGTCCAGTCACCCTAGTTCTATCCCCCTTTACTCCTCCCTTTCATGAGAAGACACTCTAACTGCTTTTAGGGGACAAGGGATGAAGACATCAGATCACTTGCTATTTCCTGCTGAATGGGACACAAAGTGGGGACATGTAGAGGGGAATTATTTTAATGGACCCCAGAGTGTAGGAAGATAGTCTTGGAAGATAACATTGGGGAGAAAGAATAAAAGTAAGGAGTTAATGAGAAGTCAGCACACAGCAAACTGGTCCTTTTTGAGGTCGAGGGAATCCAGGTACACAGGCTTGGATCATCTCAGGACCATCTGAGGATGAGCTGGATGAGATTTTCTTCCAGAACTGTTCATTAAATGGCACAGTAGTATTTGACATGGCTTGTAAAACAGATGAGATATTAGCAGAGTTATCAGAAACATATACACAACATTTAACCTTGATAATAGAGAGCTACTGGGTGCCATTAAAGGCTGTACAAATATATTTTTTGGTCTCAGAACTTATTTGTATATTCTAGATTTAAAATAACCCTTTTGACATCTATAGTTATTTTTCTTTATTATAGAATTAGAACGATGGGAAAAGATGTCTTAATGTTTGTGTCCCCTCTTGGAAAGCTCTTGTTGTATTACTTAATAGGCCATTTATATATTTAAGGTATTTTTTATCTTTGGTTAAACATTTTTCTCTGAGTGTTTAAGACCATGTAGATAGCCAAAATTTAATTAAGGATTAATTTTGGAGGCCACTAATGGCTCTCCAAAGAGACTTTAGGGACCCAGAAGTAGCCCTATAGCTTACTGGTGTTTTCTGTCTGTTAGGATGAGTCAGCGCCATGCTGGCCAAGTAGTTTTCCCTTCTTTGAGAAGTCAGGAGGACTGATGGCTCCTCAATTGTGACTCTCCTGTTTCAGGCTATACACCAGTTTTGTTTGGTTCTCTGTATCCTCCCTGGTCAGGAAGACAGGTGACTTACCAGGCGGCCAGGGTAGAAATATCCCAACATCTCCAGTGGCCTCATGACCTGGGAGCACAGGCCAAAATATTGGTGCCTTTTGCTCCGATGACTCCAATTGGCTTTGGCTTCTACTTAGGTAACAAACACACTTAGAAAGGAAGTTACACCAGCCTGAATGTCTGTACATATAGAGCATTTGATTACTGAAGTACATTTAGTTAAAGAATGGTACAAGAGCTTCTGACATCATGTGGCAGCATAAGCCATGTATCTGAGGCATAGGAAGTAGGCACATCTCACACTTTAAATATCTAACATTTATAAATATAGGCAGAACCTGTTATAAGTCTTGAAAACAGTACCAATTAATTATAGACAAACTAATTAATTTAACCTAGAAATTGTCAGAAAAGGAAAAATGGAGAGTATAGTCTTAACACCTGTGTTTGAAACATCTTTGATTAGTTCAGATACCTGTGTGGGTACCAATTACCAAGAGAACATTGAAAACAAAACCACAGAGCTTTATTATTATTATTTTTCTTTCCAATGAGGACCATTGTTTGAGCATGAGACTGTACCCTAAACTAAGGAATATATCTTAAGAGTTAATTTTGTTATAAGCACTGGACTTAATTGAGACAGTTACTTAACATACAATAGACCAGAATCTGGTCTTTTATGAGCCAAAACACTAGCTAAATTCTAATATGACCTTTCATAAACCTTTTTTGAGAGAAAAGACATTATTTGACAACTAATAATTTTGGCTTAATCTTGATAATTATTGATTTTATGTACCATAGTAATTTTTATTAACATAAAACAATTTTATGTTTTACCTATGACTTAAATTTAAGTTAAAGCTTACACAAGCCATTCCAACATATTTTAGTCTGAAAATTAGTTTTTTGTTCCTTAAGATTTTGTAAACAGTTTAAAAATCTCTAGCTTTAGCCATGATATTTAGGTTTAGCCTGAAAATTCTTTTCTATACATGCACATCTTTATATTCATGCTTTAACATGCTGATCTAAGTACCACTCAAAAAGCATTTTTATTGAGCATCCTATTACCCAACAATGAAAAATTCCTTCCCAGTTCCTTCAATCAATTAATATCACCCCATTATTAACCATATTTCTTATAAGGCTATTAAGAAAAACTACACCAAATTGATTAATCCTATTACTCACTAACAAGGAAGTAGTCTAAAGACAATTTTATGTCATTAGTACCAATAAGACACTTGGGAATGATTTTGTTAGGAGTAACTAAGGCAAATTTTGTTGCTATCTCTAGGTAGGCTGGCCTAGAAGTCAGGTCAGTTGCCTCCTCCTTTTAAGTAACAGGACATTACAATTTTTTTAATACCTGACAAATTATAAGTTACCACTTCAGAGAGAATTCTGTTGTTTTCAATAATCCTCTATGTAAGTTAAAGTTGACCTAGAACATAAATTCAGGAATTATATCTATGATATCATTTAACAAAGTATGACATTCTTTATGCAAAACTTAAGTTTGCCATAGGCTTTAGTTAAACGTGACCTACCCCCCCCCCTTTCTTTCTGCTTTTTGGTGCACTGTGTGTGGTGGCTGGGTGGGGCTTGCATGTGCCTTAGATCAGCCCTGCCCTACTCCAGGGCACTCGCCCTGGGTTCGGTCTTGTACAAGTGGAGGTAATGGCCGAGTCTGGCCGAGATGACTGCTGATTCCGAGCCAGGTTACCTGAAGAGGAAAGGGGGGGTCCCTAGATCCTTTAGGAAAATGGGGGGCCACTGAAGAAGGGGGCCAACTGGGGAGCTGCTGGGAAAAGAAGGGGCCTCCAGGACCACCAGGAGGCCACTGAAGGAGGGGGCCCACTTGGGGGCCACTGGGAGAGAAGGCGGAGACATGGTGCTTGCACAGGCCAAGGCGCCATTGTCTGTCTGCTGTCTGACTCTGACCCAAGCGCTTTGGAGTGCTTGCAAAGCCGGCTTGTAGTTTCACTGCTCAAAGGGAGTGAGGAGGATTTTCCTTCCTGAGCTTTTCATTTCCTAGCCAGATAAGCTATGGGGGTCCACAGGTCTGGGCCATGTGCATGACCAGGAATCCAGGGGACAACATGGAGGACTTCTTCCCAAAAGGAGCCGGCCTCCCTATGGGAGAGCTTCATTCCCTTAACTTTCAAAAGAGCTCTTATTCCATGAATCTGAGATTTCTCTTGGTGGGAGGCAATGTTACCCATGACAGAGAAAGATTAGAAATGCCAAGACCAGAGGGCAATGTTCCCGAGGGCTGATTTGCACATGGGGGATTCCCCAAAGATCCAGGCACGAGCCTGTCCACAAGTTTAAGAGGCCGGTGACCTGCCCTACAGGTTTTTAAGAGGTCAAAGTGTTACTTGTGTGTGTGTGTGTGTGTCAGAGAGAAATAGATAGAGGGTTTTTGCCAATACCCAACAGGCTGTCGGGGTCCAGGCAGAGTATGGCTCACCTTCAGTCAATACTGAAGAGTTGCCTTGGCCAAGAGATATCAGTTGTCAATTTGTTGTGTCTGGTCCCACATGATGGCACGAACCAAAATAAAGGAGGAAAAGGAGAAACCTGCCAGCCCTCAAGGGTGCTGTTTTCTTGGTGAACCAGGTACCAGCACAAGAGTGAAGGAGATTGGCGCAGAGAACAATCAACTCCAACCAAATCAGATATCCAGAGACACAGAGGCTCCCAAGACCTCATCACGGAAGCAGAGCTAACATGAACCCAACATGGCTCAGGGAAATTTTGTGGAAGAGGGGGCAGAAAGAATGTCAGAGCCATACATTGGGTCCTGATACTCAGAGACATTTCTCCTACCCATAAGTGTGGGCTAACTGCACAAAGCATGACCCGTGTACCTCAACAAGGAGGGGCAGGGGGAGGGGGCAGCACATGGAGGAGCCTAACAATGGTACTAACTTGACTGAATTCACTGAGTAAAAAACTAATTAATAATAAAAAAAAAAAAAACCTGCAGGCAAGGCCACATGGGCCAATGTGCCCCAGTCCCTCTGGAAGAGCACTCACCTACCCTGTCCATCTCATAATATCCCTGTTCCCGTTCGGGAGCTGGCTATGGGTTCCTAGGTTCTTGCTCCAGTGGCTGGCCGTGGTTCCCCCCAAAGGCATCCAGGCAACTTGGAGTGGGTGAGCCCATGAGAAACAAATGCTCCTTGGAGAAAGTTGAACAGCTCTCTCAGTTTATTGTCAGTGAAATGGGTTTGTAAGCACCTGAGTGTGTGGGAAGGACCCTAAGAGAACTGGATGTACCAAGTTCATTTCTGATGCATAATTAGAATATGGGGACATTCATTCTAACACGGAGGCAATAGCAGGGGAGGGTCAGGTGATCTAGGATGGGGATGGGCTGTGGGAAGGCTGATAAGGAGTGTCCTAGGCAACTGGCCAAAGGTCACAGGGCTATGGACAGAGCCTAATTTCAGGTGTGCAGGGCTTGGAGAGGGAGTGGCCTCCTATAGCCTGGGGGTCCTTAGCCCTGCCTGGAAGCTCAGGTTCCTCTCCTGAAGGTTCTAGCCTGTGCCTGGCAATGCCCGACAAACCATGACCTCACCTATTTCACTAGGGAGGTGGAATTAGTTATTCTAGTATATATTACCCAAATCATTTGGTTCTTTTTTAAATACAATCTTCTGTTTTCTTTCTTTCTTTCTTTTTTTTTCAGCTAACAACATCTCTTAACTATATTTTTTTTCCCATTTCTTTTTTTCCTTTTCATTGTTATCTTCTTAGTTTTCCACTTCATTTCGTTCCTGGCTTCAATGTACTGCCTTGTCAACAACTAGAAAACACTGTTTGGAAATGGTAACATGCTGTTACTTTACTGTCCAGAATAGGCTAGTCAGCTTTTATTACATTTAGAACACAAAGGCAAAATGTACAAGATTTGTTAAACACAGCAGTTAATTGTGAGGAAGCCAGGACTGACAGCAAAGACCCCTGCTGGTTCTTCCTGGCTATAGTTCGAGTGCTTCAGCATAGATCTCTTTTATTCCTTAAGTTGCTTAACCTTAAAATGTGAATACTAATGGTGAAAAGCTATTTCTCATAGATGATGATTTCTTGTGAAACTTCAAGTTAATACATCAGCAGGTAGAACAGTGTCTTGTTGTGTTGGATGATTATCAAATTTCATCCATTTGATTCTCTTAAGTCTCACGCGACATGACTTCTAACCCTTTGCCAGTATGAATTTGTACCTGTCTCCTGGTTAATGTGATCCTGCTATAGCACCTTGGGAAGATATGGAAATTTTAAATTATTCACATAAGTATGTTGCAATTACTTTTGCATTGCTGGGCCAAAGCACCTGACCCAAAGCAGCTGATAGGAGGAAAATTTTTCATTTTGGTTTACAGTCTTGAGGGGAAGCTTCATGATGGCAAGGGGAAAAAAAAAGCATGGGATGAGCAGAGGCTGGACATCACATTTTGCCACAGGAGGTAGAAAACAGCAGCAAGAGAGTGAGCCAAACTGTATCAAGAGGGAGCTGGCTGTAACACCCCTAAGCCCTACCCCAACAACAAACCTCAGCAAGGCTCCACCTCCGGAATTGCCTCAGCTGGGAAACAAGCATTCAGGACACAGGAGCTTGTGGGAAACATCTGAATTAAATCACCACAGAATGTATATTTGCTTTTTTTTTTGCCACTATCCCTCAGCATCTTAAATCGCATAATAAGAAAACATTTTTGCTCTACTTTCTTCTTTTCATTTATTGGACATTTACACACTTATAATTATTACTGTGCATTTAGGTCTATTCTCAACATCAAATTAAAAGTCCATCAAGGTCAGTGTCATTGGCACTGACTTCATCAACTAATGAAAGGGTAAATACATGAATATATTTTGATTATTTAGGGTACTAAAATAAATAAATTTTATGGTAACATAGCATCTTATAGTAGAATATATGATAATATGCTACTAAATAAATGTTTTTAGTTTTTGCATTGTGTGCAAAGCGATTGATTTTGACTTATTCTTTTCCTTTTTCACTTGCACTAGTTTTGTCTAGAAACAAACAAACAATATGCGTATATGGGTTCTTTCATTTATGTGCACAAGCATGTCTCTGTTGTTAGTTAATTAATTTTGTATATGGGCAGTGGAGATCATGAATACACACACACAGAGAGACACACACACACACACACACATATATATAATTTCATTCCCCTTGTAGTCGCCCTCAATTTACCATATCTCCACTATAAAAATAGGCCAATCATTGCTACCTTATATTCATGTGAGACTGAAATAAATGAATCTGCCTATAATCGTTCTTGATGCCACAAATATGCAGAAATTCAATGTAAGACATTGATAAGTAACACCTTCTCTAGTGGTGACATGCCTTTAGCTTATAACTGCAATAGTCCCACACAGACATAAAATGTATTGGAGAAATACTTATACATATACACATGTACACATACATATACATGTACATGTAAACATGTATATATATATATATATATATATATATGTATGTATATATATATATGATATATATATCGTTGTGATTTGATTGTTAAATGCCCCCTATGTGATTCGTGTTTGAACACTTGGCCTCCAGCTGATGGCACTATTTGAGAAGGTTCTGGAAACTTATAAGCAAGTCTTGCTGGATGAAGCATCCCTCTACTCCAGCATTTTAAGTTCTTTGAGCTCCTTCCATCTTAGTCCATCCTGGGCATTGATTATGCATGGTCTTCAGTTTAATATCTCTAAATCAGGACTATTCAGCATTTGGGCTTCTCTGGGCACATTGGATAAAGAATTGTCTTAAGTCACATGCCATTTTTTAAGTATAATTCATACATTATGACTATAATGGCTCAATATTTAAAACCCATTTTGAAAACTAAGGTTCTCTTACCTGTGATATTTTACACTAGATATACCCTCAAAAATCTAAGAGAAAGTGAATACATCTGTTAATTTCACTATACTCTTCTCCGGATTATTTTATGTGCCCTGAAGATTTTTCATGAAACATGTGAACAGTCATGGAAATTTATATAGTAAAACCAGATAAAGTGCAATATTCCTTTTTCTTTTTTCTTGTTTTTTTTTGTGTTATTGTTTGTTTGTTTGTTGTTTTTGTTTTATCGAGGTAGGTTCTCAGTCTGGTCCAGGCTGACTTGGAATTAACTATGTAGTCTCAGGGTGACCTCGAACTCTCGGCAATCCTCCTACCTCTGCCTTCCATGTGCTGGGATTAAAGGCGTGCACCATCATGCCCTGCTTGGTTTGGTTTTTGAGTAGGGTCTTGCTCTAGCCCAGGCTGACCTGGAATTCACTATGTAGTTTGAGGGTAGCCTTGAACTCATGGTAATCCTCCTACTTCTGCCTCCTGAGTTCTGGGATTAAAGGCCATGCATCACCACGCCCTGCTCAGATAGAGTATTCTAATATTTAATTATTACTATGACTATGATAGTAATAATAACATTTATTTCTCTCAAAATAATTAAACATTTCAAATGTTATCTTTCTCTCAGTATCACTGGGACATATTTTATTGTTAAATAGAACTGAGTTGAAATTCTTACTTGGCATTTATAGCTGTGTAATCAAGGACAAATGATCTACTCTGAAAATCAGTTACTTGGGGTGATGGTTAAAGGATATATGTGTTACATTGCAGAAAGCCTCTCATAATGCAATGTATATGTACATATATGTGTACATTAACGTGTGTATGAGTTTGTGTACATCATACACCCATGTTGTAACAGGAGACACCCTCACAGTTATTCAACCTTCATGAACTGAGTGACCTTGTCTTTAAAATATTTGTCTTTAAAATACTGTTGAGTCGTACCATGAAGCCTCTCTCTGTGGGTCATTGTGTTGGTCTTGTGCAGGGTTGGCTCACGTGAATGGACTAGTGATATTTTTGGACTGTTGGAGCAGATTGTCTGTTGTGAGTGGAACAGTGTTACTATTGACTTTATCTTTTGGCTTTGACAGTAAGATAACTGGAATTAAGTTCCTCATAATCTCTTGATAATCAAAACATAGAGGCAGAGATGGTGAATAAGACAGTTCTGGTCATGTAGCTAAGAGCATCTCATAGGTGAAAATTGCTTTGACCTCCCTCTTCCTCCTGACCTGCTTAGGCACACAGAAACTAGGGGTGACCAGGTGCAGTTCTCTCCAATTCTCACAATTCCTCATTTCCTGAAATCGGTACCTTTTCTCTCTCACAGCTGTTCAGCCACTGTGTACTTACACTTAGATTACCTACCTCAAGTCCATGCTGCTGTTGACTTGCACTTCAAGGCATGGTATGTGGACAGCTCTACTAGACAAGTATGTTATAGCATACAGCATCTCTGCGTTCTTCAGGAGAAAATCTAATTCTTCTTCTGAATCACCTCTGCCTTTTTCTTTTAAAGCATAGTGAAACAATGCAGAAGATAAAACATGGAAGAAGAAACTTGAATAGAAAGTTGTATTATTTCTATTGGAATTATATGTCTGTTAAGGTTTCAGACATATGAAAAAAAGTCTATTTTCTTTGAGTAAAATAAGGTATTTGTAAATATTTTCTATTTATTTTTGTTTCTTTGTAGTGCTCTAGCCAAAAGAGTGCTTTTAAAGTTGAGGCCCTACTCTAATGGTAGCATTTGTCAGGAAACAAACAGCAAAACAGTCCGTTTATAGTCAAAGGAACTGTCTCCTTCAGAAACCAGCATTGAGCACACAAAGACAGCTCTGGCTTCGCGACTGTCTCCCAGCAGATCTCATCCTCAAGGGACATTCGTGCTATGGAAAATGAAGCCTTCTCTGGTTAATACCCGCAATATGGATGATAATAGTTCTCTCAGAAAACATGAGGCTGAATACACCATGATTAGAAGTTTTAATGCAAAGAATGTAAATGAAGAACCGGATAATGGCAAAACCACAGTTTAGTGTAAGAAAATTACCCACAGGGAAAAGCAACCCCAAGTATCAGATTAACCTTGTGGCTTTTAGAGCAAACCAAGGCCACCTTCCCTGGAGGAAGCCGCAAAGGCAGCCCTAGGCAGAGATGAGACAAGCCGTCTGACTCCCAGAGAGGCTGAAGACTGGGACAAAGATAATAAAATTTCTAATGTTTATTGCCTGGGGAAAGATTTTTCAAAGATGGCATGAAGCCAAAAATAAATTACTTTAAAACAAATCCCTGAACCTTTGCTCCCGGTGGTTTCCTTTGGTGTCTTGTCAAATGTGTGTAGTCTCATAGCCCACTTCATATTGAGGTTGGAACATCCACAATTTATCTCAGGTCTGATGAGCAGGGAAAAGTCCTCCTTATACATCCATTTGAAGTTTCCCTCTTGTACTAGCAGAGCCATTAGCATTGCCCAGGTCAGAAGCTAGTGAAGTCTGAGCTCATGTATATTTATTTCAGTCTAGAAATGTATCTAGGACAGAAATAGCTATTTCAAAAATGTAGCCACTGTTTATTTTCTAATATATGGTGCAAATATAAAAAAGTGTATAATACAGAACATAAACTAAAGTCCTGAAACATACCACCTCCTCTAAGCTATGTTGATTAATGCTTTAAAAATCATTGTATCAAGTCAACTCCATTGTATCATACTTTGTTCTGTAGTTTCAAAATGATTGTGAATGTATTTTCTAGTTAAAATGGAATTTTTAAGACTTTCCTAGGAATTCCTTGGGATTATCAAAACCTAAATTAGGGACTGAAGAGACGGCTTGGTGGTTAAGGTGCCTGCCTGCAAGGACAAAGGGCCCAGGTTACATCCCCCAGTACCTATGTAAAGCCAGATGCACAAAGTGGCTCATTTATCTGGAGTTCATTTACAGAGGCTGGAGGTCCTGGTGCAGCTATTATCTCTGTCTCTCTCTGCTTGCAATGAGGGTGTGTGCATATTCACACACACATGCATACATAACACACACACACACGCACACACACATACACTATATGACATGTATTACACACATGTGCAAAAAATAATCCCCAAACATATTATGTGATCAAGTGAATATGTGAATTACTAATGGATATGAACTAGTGACTGATGTCTGTTAATATTTTCCAGTTTCCAAAACACAGCAATGCATAACAGAAAACCATGTAGCTAACATCCAATGAGGGAAGTTGATTCATGTTTGTGAAAGGGGGAAACATGATCAATCAATTGGCATATTGCAGCTAAAAGTAAATAAATAATCAGACATTTTATTTGATTTGAAGTGCTTTTACACATAGATACTTTAAACGGAGCTACATATTTGCATGTCTTATTGAAGATTTATGACTCAATTTCATTTGCTACAAATAGGGTCAAGTTAAACATGGGAAAATATTAATGTACACGAAGACAATGATTTCCAAATCATGAAGAAAGTATTTTCTATTAAAAATTATATGATTCAAATTGTGAACTGGGATGAGTGGTTGAACATGGGCTTACTTGTTTTCTATGTTTTGAGACAAAGTTTCCTGCAGCGTTGGCTGGTTTCAGGCTGACTTGCAGTTTATGACAGACTTGAACTCCTAATTCTCACCCCACCTCACAGATGTTGGAGGTACATGCAGGGCACCATGCCTTGCTAGAACACAGATGTTTCTAGAAAGTCAAAAATCCAATGAGGGTTTTCCATGATTTCCGTTTCACAGAGGGGTATCTGGAGTTATAATTTCACAAGGTGAAAGGATAAAAGTAACCAACAATTAGGAAAGTGTGGTGACTCTAGAGCATTCAGCGCAGGTTAGCAGGCAACATTTTATCATATAGGTTAGACAAAAGGGATGGTAATTTCCAGAACATTCTGATTGTAGAGGACACCTACTTAGTACACGTCTATAACATAAGTTGGAAATAACCCAAAAAATAAAACATGTTAATTATAAATAATAAATAAATAGGCAACACTAAACTCTAAAATACCAAATAAATACCTCTAAATATGCCAAATAAATGAATGGACTCTGGGGTAGAGAGATTGTGCTATAGTTAAAGGTGCCCACTTGAAAAATCTGATGTCCCAGGTTCAGTTTTCCCCAGTACCCACATAAAGCTAGATGCACAATGCAGCACACTGTACCTAGAGTTCTTTTGTGGAATATTCAGAATATTCATTCTCGGGCTGGAGAGATGGCTTAGCGGTTAAGCGCTTGCCTGTGAAGCCTAAGGACCCCGGTTCGAGGCTCGACTCCCCAGGACCCACGTTAGCCAGATGCACAAGGGGGCGCACGCGTCTGGAATTCGTTTGCAGTGGCTGGAGGCCCTGGCGCGCCCATTCTCTCTCCCTCTCTCTATCTGCCTCTTTCTCTCACTGTCTGTCACTCTCAAATAAATAAATAAATAAATTAAAAAAAAAAAAAAGAATATTCATTCTCTAGGTCTTACTCTTGCTCAGGCTGTCCTGCAATTCACTACGGAGTCTCAGCGTGGCCTCAAACTTATGGTGATCCTCCTACCTCTGTCTCCTAAATACTTGGATTAAAGGCATGCACCACTAGCCACCATGCCCAGCTCTTCATTCTCTATTTCCATCTGCTTCTTTCTTTTTGTCTCCCTCTGTCTCTAATAAACAAACAAAAATATTTCAATTGACTCTAAATGCTATTTAATATTTAGTAACTCACTGAATGTCAGTACAAAACAATATACTGACTAGGTGGCAGCATAGTGGTAGACCACATACCTAGAATTTGAACCATGAAGTATTCAGCTTTAAGTGGCACAGAGGAAGGGACATTGTAAGAGCTGTCATTGCATACTATCCAATAGTGTGGATGCAATATAAGCTCAAGGGTAACGCTTGGATTTATGGAGCCCATTGTGTCTCTATAATTCCTAAAAAAAATATTCTTACTTTTTGAATACACAGTTAATAAACTACTTAAAAGTAAAGAAAAAACAAAATATGATTAGCTCAGCTGACATAAAATGTACACACATATTTTATAGATTGGAGGAAGAAGCAAACAGCATCTAACAAAAGCATTGGTGTCTTCAACCTTTTTTTTTTTTTTTTTTTTTTTTTACAGAGAGAGAGAGAGAGAGAGAGAGAGAGAAACAGAGGGGAGGGAGAATTGGCACACCAGGGACTCAGCCACTGTAATTGAACTCCAGACGCTTCCACCACCTAGTGGGCATTTGCGACCTTTTGCTTGTCTCAACTTTGTGCGTCTGAGCTGGCAAGTGCCTTAACTGCTAAGCTATCTCTCCAGCCTTGTCTTCATATTTTGAAGTAGAAATACTATATTTACTTCTTATAGGAAGAAGAAATATAAGCTAAAGTGTAATTGTTGAATTTTTCTAGTTCAGTAGCAGTTATATTACAGTATTATGATAGTATTAAATTAGAAGGAAGAGACGGAAGGGAAAAGCGTTGGGTTTAAATCCCCACAAGTTAGTAAGGGGTTTTTAAGAGTCTGAATATTTAACAATCTGCCCAAACTATTTACCTTTGAGGAGGATTGGAATTGAGCTGCTCAGTGTTATACTCTTGTTTAATAATCTGTCTGATATCAGATATTTATTATACAAATTTATAATATGATTTATGAGTTATAAAATGATTTGAGATGAAACTTTCATATAAAGGATCACATATGCAATATTGAACTAAAGACAAAACTAATAAGTTTACTATTAGTGCTACCCCATAGTGATATAATTTTCTATCAAAGATAATTTTCTATCAAAATCTCTGAAGTAGCTTCTTTAAAGAACAAATGTCTTCTCTCAATATCCAGACCTCTGATCTTCAACTACTAGAAGAAATGGTTTCTATCTTTTATTTAAATAGAAGCAGATGCCACCCGAAGAAAACTATCCAGATGCCATTCTTAACTCTCAAAATAAGTGTTCATTTCATGCGATGTGGCAGGTGTGTGGTCTTCTCCAAGTCAAGTTCTTAAGTGAGGAATTTGAGTTTGTGCTCACTCATCCTTTCCTTTGAAACATGTCATTCCCACAAGTTTGTCAGTCCTGACCTATGCTACTTTCTTTCTGCCTACAAATATACTCCAATACTTTTTATAAGATTAACATTTTTTCATAGCCATATTTCTTTTACTTTTGTACTCAGCCTACCAATGAATATCACATGCTCACTGCCCTTATATTGTTAAATATAAAGCTCAATGGATAAACTTTTAAAATCTAATAATCTATTGTCTAGAGAAACTACTTTTCAAAAGGGTAATGGTTTTCCTCTAAATATCACCTTAAATAATTTTCTGCCTTTTGGAACTCAGCTTCTTTGTCACTGCTTGATAACCTCACCTCTTCTAACACGAATGAAGCAACTGTTCATGCTATTTGCCTAAATGTATATTTTTCCTCTTTTGATAATTTTATTCATTCCATACAACTTTATCTTTAGTTATGATCTACTTTACAGCTTCAATGTTCTGTTTAAAACAAAAATGTTACATCATCTTATCAATGACTTAATATGTTGTACTCTTCATATAGCCCCTCCTACTTGTAATGTATTTCTAGTTACTTTTTCCATCAATTAAGCTTAAGACTTCATGGATCCAATCTTAGATTACGGGTCTTCCTCATTCCAAAAAGTCATCTGTGTGACTTTTCCAATTGTTCATATCCGCACCAGTCTTTGCCCATTTCCTCTCTACCTTCCTTTTCACTGTCTACATTTTTTTTCTATTTTAATCATTCACAAACACTCATCACTCAGTTCTAGTGCTTAACGCATTCTCTGTTGAGTTACAATTGATTTCAATGGCTTCATTTTCAAAATTTAACAGGGTTTGAATATAAGTCCTGAAGACCATAATTTCTGACAGATGCTAGAACTGTAAGCCATCCTAAATTTCTGGGTTATATTTGGCACTAAAATTTTCTCCACTTTCTAGAAGCAGAGGCATCCCAAGTCCCCACCTACAAAATTTACCACTTTCCTCCTCAGACCTGACCCAACACTCTGAATTTGGTTTCTACCATTTTCCTCATTTGCATATACATGACCATATTCCTTTGCATGGTGGAATGGGGTCCAACACTTACACACTTGTGCCTTGCCTCCTCAGGTATATTATCTTATTTTCCTTATCCTTCCTCATTAGAAGAAGTCCTGCTGTGGTTGGGTAAATGCCTGATGAACCTGCCAGTATGGAAAAACAAATATTGAGCATAAAGTTAATAAGCACACATAAAAATTTAATAAATGAACAAAGATACATGAAATAAATAATCCTTTTAGTGAAAAGATAAACAACTCAGAAATCATTTCATTTTTTAACTAGTAAAGAAAAATGAAAAAATTATCTTCCTTTGTTTCTTCTGTTAAAATCACCAATAAGGCATAGAAGAGAACTTTGAAAATCACATCTGCTACGTGCTTCTCTATATGAAATGCCTAATGAGTTTTCTGAAAACAAAATACACAAGCACCTTTACAGAAAATGTGTTATAAACTTGATATGAATACTTTCAGAGTAAAAGTTAAGATAGCATAAAATTTCACAGAAGTATTAAAATGAATTCATGAAAATGGAAATGACAACAGGTTTTTTCTTTTCCTTTAATCAGCCAAAGTATATAGATCACAAAGATTGAGTAGTTACACACACAAAAAAAACTGCTTTTCTAACAATTATTATTTTAGTAGAAATGGCAACAATGATAAATGAACAATAGTTAGGAAAATATAATGTGTGACAACTGATAAGGGCCAAATATATATCCCCGCATGTAAAAAGTAAAAAGTAAAAAAAAAAAAAAAAAAAAAAGGAAAAGAGTGAAAAGGCAATCAAAGAGGGTTCCCTCCAGTTTGGAGGTGAAAGGCAAATTCAGTTTTCTTTGCTGAGTGTCCAAGGTTAAGTCGTCAATGCCTAGAAAGTCCCAGGCAAGAGGAAGTGGAAATGCTTTCAGGTGGGGTTTCGAATTGATTTTTAAAGGAAGTATAATAAAAAAACAGTGTGGTTAGATGAAAGTAAACTAAGAGAAATTGTATGAAATTAAACTGAAAATGGATGAACTGAGTTGGAATCTTGCAGGTCATATTTTATTGGTTTCACCCTTGTGTAATATTTTACTAAGACATAATATTTTCTTTTAGTAATGAACAATGCCCAGCTGGGTTTGACTAACAAAGTTTATTTCTCTATGATATAAAATAAATATATCCTGGAAATGTATGTTCTTTTCTTAGTCTTTATTCCTTATATCTAATGAAAAAAATATTTATGTAAATTTATTAGATACTCTGCCACTCCAAAGAGTTGGAAAACTGTCTACAGTTTTAATCATACCTACATCTCCTGATATTTAGTTTTAGAAACAGGTGGGGATATTTTCATGTAAGGGATTGATATTGTAAAAACCATTGTGTTTGCTAAATTAACTGTGTCATACTCATAAGTACTTAGGTAAATCATGTTCCTGAAAGAAATGGAATGTGTCATGTTGAGACACAGATATTTCCATTTCCCTCTGAGATGTAACCTTTTGTATTGTTGGTAGAAAGAAAGATTGGAATTGCATCTGCCCATGACAATCTGTGGGAGTATGACTTAATTTGTGGATCTAGACTTTTCCTCCTCTGTTAAAAACATAAACACTAGGGACTTACATTTTCAGTGTATAAAATTTCTGGTGCACGATTGCTTTCCATACTGTTAGACAATAAAATGAAACAGCCACCTTTACATGTCTGCATTCTTTAGTGCCTATCATTAAGCTATTAAACACCTGGGTAACCCTCCATCTCCCATGAGAATTTTCCTGGCATAACATACAACAGATTAAATTTTTTTCAAAGCACAGATGTTGGTCAGAACCAGAACTTCACATCTTTCATTAAAAAAATCTTAAACAACAGTTACAATAACATTTTTAAACAACTTAACTCTGCATAAGGATTTCTCTCAACTGAACAACAAAGAAATATAGAGAAATAATAGTTATACCTTTAGCAAGTCCATACAACTTCCTAATAGAATTATTTAAAAATATGTGAGTATATTGGCACAAACAAAACAATATTTCTTTGCTGTACCGAGACAAAACTTACTCTAAGTGTACTATTTAAATAAGAGACTTCAGACCATCGGTAACTGCTATTTTCCATCTTGTTTAAATTTTTTTATTGTATTTGAAAATTTTAATGCAGGAATTCTATATCATATGATTTCAGGGTGCTAAATGGTTGGTTGGGTAATTCTTTTGCTACGTTGTTCAGAATAGGATAAAAGCCAGACTAAGGTAAGCCCTGCTATGATTTGCAATCAGGACATGGTTCTCCTGTCTCCCTCGGCAGGTAACTGAAGTAGGCTGGTGTGCCGCCCCCAGCACCTTCCCCCGTGACTCAGGCTTGGGAGCTTCAGTCTTCGTTCTGGGCACCATGATTTCCAGGGATCGAGCATGAGATCCAGGGACTTGGCTCTGCTATCAAAACTCCTGCCCAAGAGTGATACACGCACTTATTAATGTTTTTCTCTTTTCTTGGCCAAAATCAGTCATGTGGTTATACGTGACTGTGAGGTGGCGACACTTGCAGTCTTACTCCCTGCCCAGAACATTTGTGTGGGGACTTTTGTTGAGCAGTGCTGATCACACTGTCCCTCCTCCTAACTCCTTGACTTGAGAATTGTAAGCACAGGACCTGTTGTCCAAAAGCTCATTACCTAGCCTCAACCTCCATTTCTACTCTTATTTCCACAGGAGAACACACAAGGTCATACATAAAACATTAATGTCAACATATTTTCATGTTCTCTGAACACATCATAGCATTTTGTTTCTTAATTTTTCATATATAGTAGTTTCTATAATTAAAAAAATGTGTGTATGTGGTTTATGGGCTGTGTGTGTATGACACAGACAGAGAGAAAGGAATGAGAGATAGACAGAGACAGATCAGGCACATGTGAACAGGTCAGAGGGCTATTGGTTGTTCCTTTTCCATCTCATTGGAGGCAGTGTCCATCTCTAGATATTGCTCTGCAGAAGAGATTCCACACTGCTGTTATTTGTTGTGCTCAACATTCGTTTTTGGGAAATTCTCTTGTCTACACCTCCTATCTTGAAGTCAGTGTGCTGAGATTATAGAAGGCCAATGTAACAACTGGCTTTTCATGTGGGATCTGGAGACTGAACTCTGGTAAGCAGGCTTGAGCACTGAGAACTTAATATGGCAAGCAATTTTCTAAGAAAAATTGCTTTTAAGATTTTAAACAAGTTTTTTTTTTAATTTACTTTTTTTAATTACGAGAGAGAGAGAGAGAGAGAGAGCAGAGAGACAGAGAGAAAATGGGCACACCAGGTCCTCTCACCACTAAAAACAAACTCCAGACACATATGCCACCTAGTGCGTCTGGCCTATGTGGGTACTAGGGAATTGAATCTGGGTTCTTTGGCTTTACAAGGAAGCACCATAACCACTAAGCAATATCTCCAGCTCATGTTTCTTCTTGTTTGCTTTTCTTTTTCTTTAATCTTTAAAAAATTTTAATAGTTTATTTATTCATTTGAGAGAGAGAAAAGAGGCAGGGAGAGAGAGACTGAGAGAGAGAGAGAGAAAGAGAGAGAGAGGGAGAGAGAGAGAGAGAGAGAGAATAGGTATGCAAGGGCCTCTAGCCACTGTAAATAAACTCCAGATGCATGTGCCAACTTGTACATCTCACTTTTGTGCGTCTTGGGGAATTGAACCTGGGTCCTTAGTCTTTGCAGGCAAATGCCTTAATTGCTAAACCATCTCTTTAACCTTTTAAAAAATAGTTTATTTATTTGTTTAAGAGAGAAAGAGGCAGATACTAAAAGAGAGAGAAAAAATAGTTTTTAATATTACAATCTTTCTACACATTCTAGAGTTCTAAGTTCATAATTTTATTATCAAAAGAATGCAAACTATATTTTCTTAACACATTTTAATGTACTTAAATTTTTATTAATAAAATACTATTAGAAATTCCCTGAGGATTTTTTTCCAATATGATTCCATTTTAATGTTTCTCATAAATTTGACAAAATAAACAAATTTTGATGAGTTAGAAGCAATTGATGACTGTACTTAATGCAGATACAATTTAGCTGTTTGAAAAATTCTATTAACTTAACAAACTCTTTTATTTATTTATTTATTGAGGCAAGCTTAACATATTGGCAATTTTCTTTTTTTTTTTTTTTTTTTTTGAGGGAGCAAGAGCAAGAGTGAGAGAGGGAGAGAGAGAGAATTGGCACAGAGGAGCCTCTAACCACTGTAATCAAACTCCAGACACGTTTGCCACCCTTGTGTGCATGTGTGACCTTGTTTGCTTGCATCACCTTGTGAGTCTGGCTTACATAAGATCTAAAGAATTATACATGAGTCCTTAGAGATTCATAGGCAAGCATCTTAATCACTAAGCCATCTCTCCAGCCCAACTTAACCAACTCTTAATTAGGAATTATTTCACTTTATATGTGAGCTCATATAAAGAACTTTTTGTTATTGGCTGAACTATTCTTCTTCACATCCATATGAGGAATGGAACTGTCTTTGAAGATCTAGACTTTAAAGAGGCCACTAAATCTAAACTCACCTGTTAATTTGGCCACTACTATAGCGTGAATGCATGCTCCAAATTCATGTGTCAGAAATTTAATCCCAAATGTAAGTGTGAGGAGTTAGTGACAAATAGAGGTCTTTGCTTTTTTGAATAGATGAATTTCACTATAAACGGAACTTTGGGTATGAGTCTACCTCTCTCTGCTCTTTTACCTTATCTTGTAAAATAGGGATAACTTGTATTGCCCTTCTAGAGTCTCCCATGTGAGGACATAACCAGTGAGTTTTCACCAGAGGCCAGTACCTTAATCGTAGACTTCCTGTTTACCAGAACTGTGAAATAAAAATTATGTTATAGAAGTGAAAACTAGATTGAGACATATCAATATTCAATCTGAATGGTGCAGTTTTGTATTTATATATAGATACTTATTATAATATTAATATACATTACATCAGTACATTATATTTTACATTGATAAAGCAGATTATTCATATTTTACCATCATTTAACACAAATTCCAATTCATATGTTGTTCTTAATTGCTACATTGTTAAGAAGAGGAAAATTGAACAGATGGAAATAACAGAAAATCACATACAGAGCAAATAGCATATGAGAACCTGTCAGGAAATGGCCATCTCCAAGCCAAAGGAAAAGGATTCAGAAGTAACCAAACCAGCACCCAAGAAGACTAATCTTAAACTTCCCACCTCCAGCATGTGAGAAAATAAATTTCTTTCACTTAAGACACCCTGCCAGTGATATCTTCAAATGCAGCCTAGAGTTTAAAGTGAACATCAGTAGAACAAGTTCGATTTCATCTTAAGGATTATTCCTTGCTTATTTGTTTGAAGTAGGCTCCTGCTGCAGCCCAGGCTCACCTGGAATTCCTTCTGTAGTCTCAGACTGGCCTTGAACTCACATTGATCCTCCTACCTCCACCTCCCAAGTGCTAGAATTAAAGGTGTGAGCCACCACGCTGACTCTGATTGGTCCTTCCTAAAGTGACAGGTCAGGCCAGGTCTGCTCCCTATGACCCGCTGGGTCTCTTCAGACTTGATTCTAGATTTTTATTGGTGTCAATCCTTCATCCCGGCTTATGATACTTTGGTTTCCTGTGATTAGTGGCATCAATGTGACAATCTTGGTAGATGAGAAGGGAGAACATTTTTCTAATAATATCAGTTTATCAAAAACTGTCTAATGCCATGAAACTTAAGTGCATATAATTGTGCCAAGTGTACTGTTTTCTTTGATTTGTGTTCACAGGCTGCTGGAGAGATTGATTGAAAATTTTACCAATAGTAAAATGTAGCAACAACAGAATATAAACAAAATGTATACATTTGTGTTTTTGCCTAGGGAGCCTTGACACTATTGAAAAATAGTTTAGCATGTATTTCTTAAGAGGATTTCATGAAAAACCAACTTGATACATCCATTGCTGCCATTAAGAGACCTGGTGGCTCTGTGCATCTCCCTGGATACTGAAATGGCTGGTACTCACATAGAGCACATTGCAGCCACATTGCTACAACTCTCACAGCCTCTGGGAGTGAAGGGAATTAGTTGTTCTAACACAGCACATTTTGTCCTGGAAGAGTTATTAATTATAAAGAAATAATAAAGCTGTATATCAGTGACTTGCTTGTTTCCGGAGGGGGGGAAAAAAAACCTACAGAAAGCAGCTTAGGACTGAAAAGAGATTATTTTGGTTTATGCTTCCAGAAGGTGAAGAAATCAGAGTATGGGCAGGAGAGTGACGTCACATGGTCACATCCGCAGGGAGGAAGGAGAGAGGAAAGACTGCAAGCGGGGCAGGGCTGTGACACCCGAAGTCCCGCCCAGCTGACACACTTCCTCCAGCAAGACTCCAATTTCTCAAGATTCTATGACGTTCCCAAACAGCTGGAAACCAAATGTTCAAACACATTTGCCTATGGAGGCCATTTTACGTTCAAACCACAGCGCCTGGTGAAGATTAGGAAGTGAGACTGTGTGAGCCATGTCTACTGTATGTCTTTCAGATGTGTGTCCTTCACAAACTGACCATGTGTTCACTGCCTATTTGTCTCACAGGCTACTTTGCAGGTGATCGCCAGTTCTAATAGACCCTAGAATGTGGCTTGGAGTGCTTCTACGCTCCTGACTTAAAGAAACACAGTTCAAGTCAGCCGGGCGTGGTGGCGCACGCCTTTAATCCCAGCACTCGGGAGGCAGAGGTAGGAGGATCGCTGTGAGTTCGAGGCCACTCTGAGACTCCATAGTGAATTCCAGGTCAGCCTGGGCTAGAGTGAGACCCTACCTCGAAAAAGCAAAAAAAAAAAAAAAAAAAAAAGAAACACAGTTCAAAATGCAAAACCAAGAGGATGCTGAGTTTTTCTGATGGTAATATGCTAACTGAGGACTAAATATCAGATTCACTGGTACGAGGTTCACTGGCTGTCTGAAGCAACTGCTTCAGAATAATGGGAGTGAGTTGAACAGAGAACAAGTGGAAAGAAATTGGTACAGATGGCTTAAAGGAAATCCAAGAAATGCCATGGGTAGTAAGTGGTAGCATTGGGGCCAAATGAACACTTTTTTTTCTTTTTCTTTTTTTTTTTTTTTTTTTGTTTTTTTTTTTGAGGTAGGGTCTCAGTCTAGCTCAGGCTGACCTGCAATTCACTATGTAGTCTCAGGGTGGCCTCAAACTCATGGCGATCCTCCTACTTCTGCCTCCCCAGTGCTGGGATTAAAGGCATGCACCACCATGCCTATCATTTTTTTTAAATTAAAAATATTTTATTTAATTTTTTATTTGTCTAAGAGAGAAAGAGATAGATAGAAAGAAGCAGAATGGGCACATCATGGCCTCTAGCCACTGCAAACGAACTCAGACAAATGTGCCACCTTGTACATCTGGCTTATGTGGGTCCTGGAGAATCAAACCTGGGTTCTCACGCATTGCAGGCAAGTACCTTAACCACTAGCCATCTACCAGCACAAGGCTTTTCAACACACATATATATATATTTTTCTAAGATGAATAAGTGAACAAGAAGGCTTATATTTTGGTAGAGAAATTTAAAGTAGAGCCAAAATAATGATAAAAGAGATCACCTAATTATGCCATGTTTTTATTTGACTTAATACACTATGTGTCTATAGTGAGTCTACTACCGACATTCAAATCCCATCTAAGAACAACACTCTAAAGAAAGTCTCATAATAAATGAAGAATTGGCACAATGTCCCCCACAGGCCAAATCCACCTTGTAGCTTGTGGAAGACGGTGTGTTGTTAGATAATAGATACATCTGTGATATTCTACTCAGGCTGAATTAACACTAAAACAGATGATTTGAGTTGCTGCAATGGAGACTGTAATTTCCAGCAAAGAATAAACTACTATTCATCTGACAGAAAGATGTGAATAATAAATCTAACAAAAAATGTAACCTTCCCATCTCTGCAAAGACAGAAGACATTTTATGTTGTTTTGTACTTTTCTTATCAAAAAATCATGCTTCATTACTTATATCTGCAGTATCACCACACATGCATAACATGTCCTCTTGTCAATCCAAGGAAATTATGGGTGAATTAGGACAGCCTTTTGCAAATTATTTGGGTACGTTTGGATTAAACCTTCCAAGTAAGAGGAACTTCATGTCTTGTACTATGTTAGTTTATTTACAGGATTCTGTAAATGTAGGATTCTATAATGGTGTAACTAGATTGATTATCTCTATGAAGATGTATGAAGAGGTAAAAAATAGTGTGGACTCTATGTGGGATATAGAAGAGAAACTGAATTCTCCAATGTAGAGGCCACATCTTCTGATTGCCCCCAATTCATAACGTCCTCTTCATTAAATTTCTTCAACCCATACCTGTGTCTTACTTACTTTTTATAACTGATATATATATATATATATATATATATATATATATATATGTATGTATATATATATATATATATATACATTGATAGATAGATATAGATAGACAGATATAGATAGATAGATAGATAGATAGATTAGTAAATGGTGACAACCTTCTCAAACTTACTGCTACAAAATGATAGCTATGTAGATGCATCATTGAAAGGTATATAAAAGTGGAGAGGTGAGAGCACTTCCCACAGAAGCATACGAGCCTGATTCAGCCTGAGTTTTATTCTCTGTCTTCAGTATCAACAGCTGAATGTAGTCAGGCATGACCATAACCCCAGTTTTTGTGAGGAGTAGAGAATAGAGGGTCTCTGGACTCATGCAAGTACCAACTTCTGGCTTAGAGTAGAAAACCCGTTTCACTGAAACACATGGGAGAGAGATAGATGGACCCTCAATGTTCTCCTCTGGCCTCCATGTGCTTGTGCTGTGCACACACATGTGCATAACACACACACACACATGCACACATATACATACACATCACATATTATTCACACATGCAACTAAAATAATTAATCTGTCTATTATATTCTGTTACAATAATTTTGATCTGATATGACCCCTCCCTCCATCCCTCCCTTCCTTCCTTTCTTCTTTGCTTATATTTTATTTATTAGAGAGAGAGAAAGAGAGAGAGAGAGAGAGAGAGAGAGAGGAGAGAATGGGTGTACCAGGGCCTTCCATCACTGCAAACAAACTTTAGGCACTTGTGCCACTTTACACATCTAGGTTCATGGGGAATTGAATCCGGGCCATCAGGCTCTCCAAGAAAGTGCCTTACCCTCTGAGCCATCTCTCTAGCCCCCTTCCTTCTCTCTACTAGGCACTGAACCCAGAGCCTGACACATGGTTGAAAGCTTTCTTTCATTGAACCATACTGGTTGCTCATCATCTCATCACCTACTCATGTGGTTAACTGTGTCTTCTTTCAAATTATTGGAGTGTGGTACTTCCCATGATTAACATAAGGATTAGGAATAAACCTAAGAAAGATTCAATAAACCATGATAATTAGAAGCATGCAAGCAGTATTTGGGAGATAACACATTGTTATCATTTTGTTACTCATCACATTGAAGTCGCTATGATGTCTTGTTACATATTACATTCAGTGAACGCTTGACCATACTAGAGATGTTTGTCACTGTGTCTTAGTGGGTTCAATCATATTGTGAATTCATTATGAAACTTTGTTTTTAGAGAGATTGTGGAAGTATCTATCAACTATATTACTATAAAACAAAGCAAAACGTTTTAAAACACAAAAATGTCACTCTCTTTGAAATATCACACTTGTAAATGTGAGTCTGAAGATGTGCAAGACGAATGTTCTACTTCTTGGGCCACAGCTCTCAGGTAGTGAGATTATTATTTCTATGCACATGTGTATGTCTGTGAATATTTATTTGTCTGTGGGTGAATGTGTATGTGGTTGTGTGTGCATGTTTGTGCTTGTGCATGTGAGTATGGTGACCACAGGACAACCTTGGGCACCATCCTTAGGAATGCCGTCCATCTTCTTTGAGATAGGCTCTCTTATTGTTAGGCTAACCCATGAACCCCAGGGATGCTCCTATCTCCACCACCCCAACAATGGAATTCTTTGTGTTTCCATGCTTGTGAAGCAAACATTTTATTGATTGAGCTATTTCCCTGGCTCAAACAATGCCATTCTTTCTTTGTTTGTTTGCTTGTTTATTTTTATTTATTTATTTGAGAATGACAGACAGAGAGAGAAAGAGGCAGATAGAGAAAGGGAGAGAGAGAGAATGGGTGCACCAGGGCCTCCAGCTACTGCAAAGGAACTCCAGACACGTGCGTCCCCTTGTGCATCTGGCTAATGTGGGTTCTGGGGAATCAAACCTTGAACCGGGGTCTTTGGGCTTTACAGGCATGCCCTTAACCACTAAGACAACTCTCTAGCCCAAACAATATCATTCTTATTAAAACATGATTATAAAGAGGAGTATTGATAAACCACCTCACGGGTTACAATGAGGACAGAGAGCAATGAAAGGATGCAGTGTGAGGATGAGACCAGGTCATCATGTGCATTAGTGTAGACTGCATTTACTGGCTTGTGTAGCTCAGATCACTAGCAAATTGCAATGGTCTAGGTCTCGGTTTTTTTATGTTTATGATGCTATGTTTCCTTAGAGGATTAGTCAACCACTCCTTAACAACTGAAAACATGTGCGCTTGATAAGGAAATTCAGAAATAATAAGGAAGGGATAGCAGATTGATTTATCTCAAAAAATTACGGACAGGTATGTAAACTCACACAGCACCATTTTCTCAGCAGGTGACCAGTCATAAGGTAATTTTAATTAGAATAGTGTTACATAATACAATGCTGGTTGAGTAGGGAAAGAATAATGTGGCTTACACATTAAGATGCCCATGTAATGCATAGGATGTTCTAAATTTGTAGCATTTTCACAAAGAAATTGACTGATTTAAGTCATTAAAGTTAACTCTTGCCAAATGTTCCATTCATAAACCAGCACAGAGTTTGTCTACTCCTATATGCAAGTTTACAAAGTTAGACATGGAAGCTTAACTTCTCTTTCACCGTAGCACTTGTGCAGAATTGCTTTTCAAAATCACAATGCAAAAGCATTGATTTTGTATTTAGCTGTTTTTTTCCCCTCTTGATAGTTTTCCCTTTGTTAAACTTAAAGTCTGCAATTTGCAAAATCAATAACAACATAGCTCTCCCCAAGAAAGAAAAGTCCTCCAAAGGCTTACCTGAAAGTGTCTAGGGCAAGATTTCTATGACCTTGAACTATTTGTAAAGTACCAGTGGTGACTTTTCAGAGTGTCACATCAAAATTGGTTTTGTGTCTCCAAGGAAGGTTCAGCTTGTAATGTCAGTAACAGCTGGGGTAAAGGCAACAATTATATGTCAGCTCTGCTTTCTTTTCACAGAGAGCATTTTCCCAGGCTGACACATTGCTGTGGAGAAAAAAGGGCCCATACAAAAGTTTGTTTTCATTTTCAATTATTTTTGGAGATATGGAGCCTGTGACAAGCCAATAATAGTAAACAAAAATGACAAGAATTGACACTGGTCACTTTAAGATAGGGAAGTTTCTATGGTTCATAAACGTTCGGTTTGACCACTTTCAATTTTCTGAGTATGGGCAAGAGGGAGGAAAGAAATCCAAAAAAACCATATCCATTAAATAATTTTTTTTCTAGCTATAAAAATACACATTCCCCCATGCCTTTAAAACTTCCACCTTTTAGGTAATACAGAAATAATTGCTCAGCATGAAATCATTGCAAAACAGTTTAAAATTGACAGACCCAAACATCCTCTCTTTTATTGCACTCAAGGCCGTGCCATTGTTCACACTTTATAGGACCTTACTTGTGTTGTTAGGAGCTAGCTGTAGAAAGAGCACTATGACTGGGAAATGTTGAAAATTTAGCTATGACTAATTAATGTTTAATCTGCACTTTATAAAGTGGAAAAAAATAAAAACTGTTTCCTTTATTGAAAACAGTTGTGTGGGCTTGCTGGCAGAAGGAAGTGCTATGTTATGCTATGAAATAATCAGAGGGAAAGCCCTCTAATGCTCTTTCCATAGCACTTAAAGGAGGTATTCTAATGTCTCAGAAACCTTGGGAGGCTGCACTCAAAAAGTACCATAATGAAGCTTCAGTTAAAGGCAGGTCTACCAGCAAAGGGCAAAATCCACGGTTCTGTTATTCTTGGGAGTCTGCACGGCAGCCCCGAGAACACAAGTCCAAGCATGGGAGGTTTCCTGGTTGCCATTGTGCTTGATCAGAATTTTCAGTTATTTTTTTTTTTTTTTCAAAATGGACTGTAGATTTTTAAATGCAAAGGTAAAGCACTGGTTTTACTTGTTAACAACAACAACAACAACAAAAAGACTAGGGCTAGAGAAATGGCTTAATGGTTAAGGTGCTTGCCTGTGAGGTTTAAGGACCCATGTGTGTTTGACTCTCCAGGTCCCAAGTATGCTAGGTGCACAAGGTGACACAGGCGTGCAAGGTCACACACGCACACCTGATGGAGCACACACCTGGGGCTCCATGATAATGGCTGGAGGCCCTGTTGGGCCAATCCCTCCTCTTTTTCTCTTTTTCTCTCCCATGTGACTGTTTTCACTGAATGCCACTTTCGTGAGATGTTTGTTTCCTTTGTGCTAGAACCATAAGCTGATAGAATGGACGTAAATTCAAGTTTACCCTTGTTTGTACCTCAGGCTGTCAGGTACACTAGAGTAGGTCTAAGTTCATTTGTAAGGTTGTATTTTTAACATTCTCCATTTCACTTTTTCCATCCCAAACAAAGACTAATTCAGTCTTTCTCAACCATGGGAGGAGACATCAGCGAGCAGGGAGACCAGGGAGAGTCACATAAATGGAAACTAGTGACATCCTCCACGAAGGTTATGATTGGCAGCTCATTAGGACAGAAGGCTAGAGATCTTTCCTCTCCTTTTGCATTTTGGTGGTGGCCATCCCCTCACCCAAAGTCAAAACGCACAGTGGATGGCTAGAGAGATTGCTCAGTGGTTAAGGCACTTTGCCTGTAAAGCCTAAGGACCTCAGCTTGATTCCCCAGGGCCCATGAAAAGCCAGATGCACAAGGTGGTGTATGCATGTGGCATTTGTTTGCAGTGGCTAGGGGCCCTGGTGTACCCATTCTCTAGCTGACTCTCTATCTCTCTCAAATACACGAATAAATAAAACACATCCTAAAAATAATAATACTGAGAAAGGCACAGTGGAAGTAATAGGAACAAACTAGGAAAAGAACAGAACAGAATCACGTTTGCTGGCAATACTGAGCCCATTCAGGTAGGTCATGACCAACCAATCAAACAGGAAACCTTGAGGTAGCAAGCTGCTACAGTACTGTGAGTGGGTGGATGGAAGGAGGAGTCATAGGATCATAGGGTCCCACATTGAAAAACTACTCATGCTTTTTGGCATAGAGAAAAGACGCAAGAGTCTTTTTTCTTTGCTAGCCCAAAGCTGTGGAACCCTAAAAAAAAAAAAAGGCTGCAGACAGGAGACCATGGAAACTATTAGGCAGACATTTTTCCTGGGGGTATTGACAAAGCATCCCCAGAAGTGACCACATTTAAAGTTACTTCTGCAAAAAGAAAGAGAAATAAACATTGCAATGCATTGCAAATGCTGCTAATGAGGTTTGTGTGCCTGCAACATCTCCCTTGGAAATGTGTTAACTATTGAGCCTGGGAACTCTTGCAATTACATCTTAGCTCTGAGCCTAGAAAATGTCTGGACACGGTGGGAGCAGGAAAAAAAATCAATGAGGGATACAAAAGCAGAAGCTGGGACACCAAAATAGAAGAGGAATGTCTGCACCAGAATACCTTACCTCACTTAGCTGCGTCTTTAATACCAGACACATAACATAGCAATATTTATGCAATGTGCATCGTTAAAAATCATACACATTGTGTATAGCTTATGTAATGGATGCACCAATACTGTTACATATATCTTAGTCTTTTATGTTTTATATTCCCACAGGTGAAAATATATCCCTCCCTCCCCTCCTCTCTTTTTCCTTCCTTTCCTCCTCTCCGTTTCCTTCCCTTCCTCTGTATTCTCTTCCCTTCCTTCCTTTTCCCTCCCCTCTCTTTCCTTTCCCCTCTATTCCCTTCCTTTTCTTCTCTTCCTCTACCCTTTTCTTTCATTTCCTTCCTTTCCCATCTCTCCTTTCACTTCCTCTTCTTTTCTTTATGGAGTAGAAGAAGGCACGCCGTGGAAGAGAGTAACTGAATTCACTGACCTATGACACTAAAAAGCAGCATCACAGCTCATGTTCAGGATGGCAGGCAAGAATCTTAAAAAGTTAACTTATGTTCTATAAAACTCTAATCCTCAGACACATTTGAAACATTAACACTGTCAGACAGGTGGCTGGAGAGATTGCTCAATGGTTAAAGCACTTTCCTGCAAAGCCTAATGACCAGGGTTCAATTCTCTAGTACCCAGGTAAAGCCAGAAGCACAAGGTGGCACATACATCTGGAGTTGACTTGCAGTGGCTGGCGGTCCTGACATGCTCACTCTGTTTCTGTGTCCTCTCTTTGTTTGCAAATAAATATATTAATTAATTAAAAATATACTGCCAGACAAATGAAGGCCTGCATTTTATCTTGTTGCTTCCTTCCTTGGATCTGCAAACAATTGATGCTGGTACTTAACTTTTTTTTTTTATATTCATCAAACTTGACAGTAACAAGCAGAAATAATTAGGCAAACTCTTTCATATATGTGTTGTGCCAACTATCATCCTGGGTGTTGTATATATTCCATTTATTTCACTGTGGCCCTAGGAAGTGAAAGAAGTAGGTCTTTCATTTTGAAGATGATCAATCTGAAGCTTTGGGAATGTGTGTGTGTGTGTCCAACATATGTTGAGACATGCTCAATATACACTCATGTGACTCTTTCAGGGAAGTTGGAAATTACTATGGTTTCTGCTTCTTTTTTTTTTTTTTTAATTTTGTGTTTATTTATTTGAGAGCAACAGAGAGAAGGAGGCAGAGAGAGAGAGAGAGAGAGAGAGAGAGAATGGGCGCGCCAGAGGTTCCAGCCTCTGTAAACGAACTCCAGATGTGTGCGCCCCCTTGTGCATCTGGCTAACGTGGGTCCTGGGGAATTGAGCCTCGAACCGGGGTCCTTAGGCTTCACAGGCAAGCGCTTAACCGCTAAGCCATCTCTCCAGCCCCTGCTTCTTTTTTTTTATATGACAGTGTCATCATTTAAACAAATGATACAAACAAATTTTGCAGTTATTGGGAATACTACTGCTGCATGCCCCCCCCAAAAAAATAATGAGCAATACTATCAATTTTCTTACAGAGATTCTCATTAAATTTTGGTGAATGTAAACAAGTTTTAGCACTGTAAAGTTGTTTGTGATCTAGATGTGGTAAATAACTATGAAGCGATTTGAATGTGAAATGGATCCCACAGACATTTCTCATTTGTTTTGCCAAGACTTGCTCCTCAGCTGATGCAAGTTCAGGAGAATTGCAGAGCCTTTGGGAAATGGAGCCTTGCCTAAGGTGCTGTGTTTCTCAGAGTACACTGAGGTTTATTAGTCCAGTCCTACTGGGTGTTCAGAGTTAGTTCGTTTGGACCCAGGCTTTGTCCACAGACCATTATGCTTTCCCTGTCAGGCTGAAACTCTCTGTAGCCTGTCAACTGAAGTAAACTGTTTTCTCCTAAATCTGCTTCTAGTCCAGTGTTTTGTCCCAGCAACAAGAAGTTAACCACTGTCCAATTAAAATCATATTTTTAAATATATCATGTAAACTGTTTTGGGATTCTTGTGGAGTTTTATTTCTTCAAATTCAGAGTAAGTCCCTTCAGAAACAGATCCTCACAATGAAGAATGAATATCTATGTGACTTAGACATCCTAGCTTCTTAAATTTTAACTATTTATTTATTTATCTACTTATTTGTGTGTGAGAGAGGGAGAGAGAGAGAGAGAGAGAGAGAAAGAGAGAAAGGAAGAGAGAATGGGTGTACCAGGGCTTCTACCCACTACAAAGGAACTCCAGACACATGTGCCACCGTGTACATATAGCTTAGGTGAGTACTGAGGAATCGAACCTGGATCATTAGGCTTTGCAGGCAAGTGCCTTAACTGCTAAGCCATCTCTGCAGCCCCCTAGCTTCTTAAACTTTTCTAGATGAGAAGGTATCCTTATACTGACTGAATAAAAATAAAACTCAACTCTATAATGAGCAAGTTAATAAGCAAATCGTCAAGTTATTTTAAAATAAACTTTGCCAAAACAATGCATGCATGACAACTAAGCACATGGAAGGATCTTAAATGACCCTTTCTCTTTCCATTGGATATTGGATATTATCAACTGGCAGTTGTGTTTAATACATTTTTCATGATGCCCAGCATTATTACTTACAGGTATTTAACTTAGAAATGGTAGAACGTATTCACAGGAAGACATGTGAACAAATATTCATTACATCATCATTCATGTCAGTTTCACATCAGCAACAATCCCCACAGGTATCAAATGTACTTATACATAGAGTATTCAACTATGAACACCTATAAAAAATGTACATGAGTTGAGCATGGTGGCACACATCCCAGCACTCAAGAGGCAGAGGCAGGAAAATGGCGGTGACTTCAAGGATAGCCTGGTACTACAGTGTTAGTGCTAGGTCATTCTGGACTAGAGTGAGACCCTACCTCCAAAACAAATAAATGCATAATAAAGAAAATGGGAAAAAGTACATGTGAATAAAGAAAGAAATCACTGATACATACCACTAGAAGCCAGACACCATCAATTATGTAGTATATGATTCCATTTAGATGAAACTCTAGCACAGACACAGCTGTAGAGAAGGAAAACAGATCAGTGGTCACCTGGGGCTGGGAATGGGGGAGCTATGAGCCACTTCTGAGGGGTAAGAGAGAAGCCTGGGGGTGTTGAAATGCTCTGTATTCTTATTGCAGTGACTGTGTGACCCTGAATATCCACTTACACACTTACAATTCATGAATTTTAAGTATTGCATTTCTATGTAGTAGCTTTTGAAAAAAACATCTTACTCCCACAATATCCCAGGATTTGAGTCAGGGTTTACTCTTTTTTAAGAAGAAAAAAAATAAATTTCCCAGGCAGATTATTACAAATAAATACAATAAGCATGGGGTCATGTATTTTGGAGAAATAATTTAAATGTCTTTCTACTTGGTCAAATCCCTGGTGTCCTTATCTCCTTACCCTCTTGCCACTGTACCCACCAACTCTAATGTTCCCTGCTTCATTCTCATAGGCTCAACCACTACTGTTCATGTCACTTTCTGCCCCCTTTGTTCATTATATTGGCATCACTGCTTTCTGTTTCTTAATTGTATTGGGCAGAAGGCTTGTAAAAGTAGGTATGGAAACCTGGTCACTTAATTCATAGGAAAATTAATTGTGCTTTTAAAGTAAAGCAAATTCTCAACCACCTTGTTTGAGTTAGGAAAAAAAGAACATAAAATTATAAATGTATTAAATCAATAAGGTTAATAGAGAGCATTGACACTAGCTATTATCTTTAATCATATTTTCCCTAATGATAAAATGGCAAAGCTTTTCATTTTTAACACAAAACTGTGTTAGCCATAAAGAAATGTTAATTAACCTGATGTGGCCAGTATAAATTATATACATTAATTAAAATACAACACTGTATTGTATAAGCATGTACTATGTCTACATGTAAATAAAGAAAAGTAATAAAGTTTTAGGAATTAGAAATATTAACTACCACAGTTCAATCATTGCACATTTTAATACATGTATTGAATTATCACACTGTACATCTTAATATATATCATTAAAATAATACTTAACAAAAATAAAATGAAATATAAAACATATGCTATCAAAGGAATGTAATGTTTTAAGGAGAAATCTGTCTTCAGTATTGGGGGGATAAGTCATAAATTTCATGAGAACCTCTGTCTTGAGACACTTCAAGACAATTTTAGTTTGTTGATACAAATATCCATGTCTCTAAATAGGTTGTAAATATGTGACATTCTGAAGTAAAAACATTAATCTGATGGGTATAGACTAGGGAATAATGTATTAATATTTCTTTAATATTGTTATTGAGCATCAGACCCATGATAAGTACAAACTTTGGAAATTATGGTGCCATTAAGTTAAAAAATCTGGCCAAAGAAAATAGTTCTATGTTCTTTGGAAGTTTATGCAGCTGTTTGTGGAGAGGTGCATGACCCATAGCATACAGCAGGTTCCATGACTAAATGAAGGGCCTGACCTGTAGTAGTTAACACTAGCAGTAAGGTAGCAGTTTAGTACTGGGCATCTTGTCTTTATGTTAAAAAGAGGCAATCGGGCTGGAAAAGATGGCTTAGCAGTTAAGGCACTCTCCTGCAAAGCCAAAGGACCTGAGTTTGATTCCCTGGGACCCATGTAAGCCAGATGCACAAGGAGGCGCATGCATCTGGAGTTTGTTTGCAGTGGCTGGAGGCCCTGGAAAACCTATTTTCTCTTACTCTCTCTCTCTCTCTATGTCTACCTCTTTCTCTCTCAAATAAATTAAATAAAATATATTTTTAAAAAGAGACAGTCTAGTTATTTTCTCAATTGGAGGTGTTTACATCTCTATAACTGACTCTAATACTTCATTTTTACATTGCTTGAGATGAAACTCAGAGCCTTGAGGGTGCTAGGTAGGTGCTCTATGACTTAGCTATACTTCAACCTTTTATAATTCTTTTGGTATAGAAACTGGTATTGTAAATGGCAATTATAATTAACCAAGTAAATGCTTTGTCTACAAATGGGCTTATGGAATTAACTAGGTAATTGCACAATATATTGTTATTCATTGAATGTAGTCTAGTATATATCTCATCCCAGTAAAAATAATTACTAAGTAATATAAAATTTGTTCTTCCAAATTGACTTGATAAGCTCATAATAAATATTGTATGCATTTACCTATATGTGTCCAAAGAAAACTACTGTGTAGGGCTGGAGAGATGGCTTAGCGGTTAAGCACTTGCCTATGAAGCCTAAGGACCCTGGTTCGAGGCTTGATTCCCCAGGACCCACGTTAGCCAGATACACAAGGGGGTGCACGCGTCTGGAGTTCGTTTGCAGTGCCTGGAGGCCCTGGCTCGCCCATTCCCCTCTCTCTCTCTCTGCCTCTTTCTCTCTCTGTCTGTCACTCTCAAATAAATAAAAATAAACAAAAAATATTAAAAAAAGAAAACTACTGTATATGCAGGCTTATAAGTCAATAATTGGGTTGATTTTTTTTATGAACTGGCATCTTATGATTCAACTGTTTCATCAGTATACTATGGCAAAGAGCCTTAGGGCTTGTATATTATATCTCTAACTTACTCTCTTTCTACATCATAATATGGGATTTCTTATCACTGATGATAATAACCAAAAATGTTGGATAGTAGAATATAGTACATAGCATTCCCCAAGAACCTCACATAGTACAAGTCATTCCAATAAGCGTAGGGTGAGGACTTAGTAGTTGTCTCCATTTGCAAATGAGAAATTAAGGCTCATAATTCGCATAAGCTGAGACAGGGGGCTGGAGAAATGGCTCAGCAATTAAGGCACTTGCCTTCAAGGCCTAATGACTGGAGTTCCAACCCCCGGACCCACATAAAGCCAGATACACAAATTGACACATGCATCTGGAGATTATTTGCAGTGGCTGGAGGCCCTGGCACACCCATTCACTCTCTTTCTCTTTGTTCTCTCTCCTTGCAAGTAAATAAAAAATATTTTAAAGAGCATAGACAACGTTCGGGTTTAAATACAGGCACCAAGGATGATGAATTTTTTGGTTTTAAGGATTGATTTATATTGAAAATTTGTATCATTAATATTTTTCTTTTATTAAAAAATATTTTCAATCAGAGAAAGAGACAGAATGAAGATTGAATGTGCCAAGGTCTCCAGACACTGCAAATGAACTCCAGATGCATGTGCCACTTTGTGCATCTGGGTTTACATAGACTAAGGAATTGAACCTCAGTGTTTTGGCTTTGCAGGCAAGTGCCTTAACAGCTAAACCATCTCTCCAGCCCTTATATTGCTTTTCAAATAGTATAAAGACTATCATAGTAGGAGGAAAAGATGATAACATCAAAATAAAAGAGAAACTAATTGAGAGGAGGTGGGGCCATGATGGAGGATGGATTCATGAAGGGGAAAGTGAAGGGGGAGATAATTATCATGATTTATTGTCTTTAACTATTGAAGTTGTCAATAAGAAAACAATAAAAAAGTAGACAGAGTGCTGGGAAAATGGGGAGGGGAGAATAGAATCAACTAAAACAATTGTGTTTGAAGATACTATAATGATACTTTGTATACTCAAGGGCTAGAGTTGACCCTACCTTAAAAACCAAAAATAAGTAAATAAAGATACAAATAAAGCTGGAGAAAAAAACACAGTTAGAAATAGCCTTTTTGGTGAAGTATGTTCACATTTCAACAGCAATGTTCATGTAAAATCTGTGGTCTTTGACATTCTCTGGAGAACCAGTTCCCTCTGTTATAGAATGCAATGTTTGCCCTTCCTCCAAGTCTATCTCCTCCAAACTGTTCCCTGAGTATTGGAACAGTTTTATCTACCAACTTCTACTACATTTAACACCAAATTTCATCTCTAATTTTATCAATATTTCATTTTAAAAAGGAATGTTTTCAACTATATGCAGAGAATTTTGCATGGTTTCAGTACCTCATCACATGTACTTCAAGGAATGGTCCAGAACCAAGGCAAAAATCCTCCTCCTGACAAATGGCCACTTGCCACTGACCCCTGTGGGTAATGGTATGCAAGGTTTCCTTGTCTAGGAAGCAGATCTTATGCAGTCCAATCCTGACTGGGATTGCGTCTGCAAACATGTCAAGAGCAGAGATCTATCATCTTGTATTTCTCCATCCGGTGCGCGCGCTTATTAAGTAAAACATCTTGCGCTTCTCTCCACTCCCCAGCTTCTGAAGTTGTAGGCTTCTCCATTAATACTCCACCTCAGACATGGTTTGCACTACCTTATTTTCTTGTCACAGTGGTCTATTCATGATTCCTCAAGCCTGACTTTTACCTTAAATTAGCACTCGAGTTTGGAATGGACTTGTCCTATCCATTCTGTTCCCCAAACATCTTATGCCTTCTGGCAAAATCCTATAAAAATTCCGAGACACTTGAAATTCCACTGTGTCCAGCCCTTCTTATATTCCCCAGCATGCAATGAGCCATGTCATCCCCTGGGCCTGGCTTGTAATTATAGTATGTCTGCTGAAGAATAGTTGCTTTATCCTGAAGCTATTTTTATATCAGGATATTTCTACAATTAGATTGTGAGCTCTTAAGCCCGAAGATGTGACATATTAATGTTTTCAATCACCTACAGTATAAAGCATGACATTTCCAGTGGCCTAGATATGCTTTTGTATCCTGATGCTAAGAAAGATGAGAGTTGTCACAAAAGCACAGTGCTGCTTCTATAAGAAAAGAAATGATACAAAACACTTCATAAATATAAAAAAGAACTGCACATTTGGACCATGTCTACACAGTTAATGGAAAGCTAAGACAATGATCTTTAACTCTTGGAAAGCATAGAATTGAACAGGAAGGAGGAGAATCAAAATTCAGTGAAGAATTTTTTTTAAATGCACACAAATTCTACGCTAAGTGATCTTTTTGTACTCAGGTTATTGCTTAATAATAATCAGGAAGATTTATAGAAATGAGGAGGGGAGACTGAAGTTCTAACCATAGGACTCCCTGGACAAATGCAAAAAGCAGAGAAGGTGACAATTTCAGAAAACTGGGAGCATCAGATGGTTCTACTTTCCACCCAAATTCACCTGCTGAATCCTAGCCCCTCAAGAGGATGCTCTTGGGGGAGATGAACACTGGGGAGGTGATCCAATCCTGAAGAGGAGGCTCCACAAAGGGAGTTAGCGCCCCTGTACACGAGCCCTTGTAGCTCCCTGACCCTCTCATCATGTGAGGATACAGGAACAGGGTGCCTTCTCAGAACCAGGAAATGAGTCTTCAGCAGCTGGGGCCTGAGGTTTGAACTCACAGGCCATGGAAGTGTTAGAAATAACAACACATCGTTTATCATCCACCCGGTCTATGGAATTTTGTGACGTGGCCCACATGGAAGAAGACAGATTTCTGGCTGAGTCCTTCATTTGTCACTATGAAGGCTATGGACAGACCATGAAGAATGAACTGATTGAAAATATAGACAGAGGAAAAATCACTTGTAGAAAAATAAAGGAATGGTATCATAAAAAAAAATAAATTCAGGGAACATATCCTAATTACAAAAACAGAATGTGTGGTAGGTTATGGAGGCTATACCCGTCTAAGATGACTCTAATAATTATATTTTTGTTAATTCAAATTGTGAGTAAAAGGAATTATAATATCATTTTTGGAAGTGGGCAAGTTGTGATAGGCTGGGGAAATATTAACATTTTTAAAGCCTAAAATTAAAGTGAACATGTGGTTCTTATCAAATTGTTGACTGAGTTGGAAAATTTCTGAGTGAAGTATGAGTGTAAAAGATGTGCTTCTCAATTCTCTGGCCTTCATAAATAATGTGTGAAAATGTTTGAGTTAAAATAATGTTTGATCCATAGCAGAAAAATATGTCACTTTGGTGATAAGAAGCAAGTGTACTCTGAAGTTTATTTTATTGCTATGTTTACAGCATGGAAGTCTCCCCTATAACAATTCCGCAGGGATAAAACATGACTGATATTTAAAACAAAACAGTATTGATGGAAATATAAAGCACTATGAGTGAGATCCAAGACATTCAGTTTACAGTCACTTCCGTTTTGTACCGGGTCGTGACCTAGGAACAGGGCGTTTTGTCTTTCTAGGCTCAGTGGTCTCATGTGGGAAAGTCAGAGCTGACGTTGGTTGTTATGAACTGGGCCTCCTGAAACGACTGGAAAGAAGCGAAGGAAATGCAGGAGAGAATAGCAAATGAGATGAGAGGGCATTGTGCATGGTGAGTCTCTGTAGGGACTAGAGCAAAACCTCTACGGGACTCAGAAATCAGAGGAGAGCAACAGCTCAGCAGAGGACCATGGAGCAGAGGAGGCGTCACCCTTGAGGGTGACCAGTGAGCCAGTTCCTTAACGTCTTCCAAGGCAGAACTCTGCACTCCGACTGCCTAACCAGAACATTACCAACAATTTGGAGAAACAAAGAGTTGTGAAAGACACAAGCAAAATGAAGATGGTTCCACATTTGAGCCGAGGTCATCTGGGAGTTCTGTTGACCACTGCTTCTTAAGAGTACTGAAGTCATCATGTTTGATTAGATATTATATTCATATAATTCACTATTCAAAACTTCTAAGTATGACTTTACCATCCATATTATAGTCCCAGCACCAGCCTCTGCTTTCCCTCTAGTAAATAATTAGAATTTTTCTGTATTTTTCAAAAAATTTATGTATGTGCAAAAATATATGCATATATGTTTCAGTCCATCCATCCGTTTAACTATGTGCACATTGAGGAGAACAGGTTTGGCCTCCTTTGGGTTACTCTGTTTTGCACAAAATATCAGCTTTCATGTTGGATGAACCCTTGAAAAACTGTATTTAAAAAAAAAAAATCTTTGACTTAGTTACTTCCTTTTGAGTAGGTGCCAGGAAAGAATGACTCTACATCTTTACCTAAGTTAAGGGCCACCATCTGCCAGTACACCAGGAAGCACAAACTGATAATTTATTTATGTCAGTAGACAATGACACCTGAAAACCTACCAAATCATATCAGAAACTCCAGATGTATGAGCTTATCAATTATGCCAGATGGACCTCCTCGCCTGGGACTATAAAAGATTGAGCACTTATAGACTGAATTGTGGCGTGCCTACTGAGGAGTCACCCAGCCAACAGTCACAAGCCTCACCTAGGACAAACTGCTTCTGGAAGGACTCTTGACTCTATCATCAGGCTACAGCTCCAATGTTCCCCTGCCTGTGACATTCAGCTCTCCAAGATGACCCTCTAACAGTCTATCATCTTGACCTCCATTGAATACATTGTCTGTGCCAGCTATCTGTCTCTAACTTTGGGACAACCTCTCTGAACTCTTGTGGCCTCATTAACTCTTTTTTGAAGCATTCTGTACTGTGTACATTGGTATATTACTGTGAAAAGTGCAGTGTCACCTGGTGTGGTGACACATGCCTTTAATCCCAGCACTTGGGAGGCAGAGGTGGGAGGATCACCATGAGTTTGAGGCCACTCTGAGACTACAGAATGAGTTCCAGGTCAGCTTGGGCTAGAGTCAGACCCTACCTTGAAAAACCAAAAAATAAAAAAATAAAAAAATAAAAAAGAAAAGAAAAGTGCAGTGTCTGATCTGATGTTTAATATTATAATTTAAGGTTGGAATAAAGAAACTTTGATTGGCAATAGTCAACTTTCAGAAGAATTAGGATCACTTGATAAGTTTCAGCCAGGAAAGCTAATGTAGTTTTTAATTTGTTGATTATTCAATAAATTTTATCATTTGGAAAATACAGAGGTGTCTGTTCGTGTTTCTGATATAGTGTGTTGACAACAAACATCCACTCATCCATCCATATTATGTTCACTCCATCCACCCATCTATCTATCCATCTAGTCACCCTGCCATGTTTCATCTACCTACTCACCCATCATCCATTTATCCATCCTTTTGTGTACTCATCCATCCAGCCAGACAGCAATCTTTTCATCTACCCATTAATCCAGGCATGCATGCACGCATCCATCATCCGTGTTCATATCTACCCACCCATCAATCTACCTATCCTTCATATATCCATCTACCCACCCTCAATAATCCACCTATATATTTCTCCAGCCAGCCAAGTTTTCAGCTATCCATCCTTCCATCTATCCACCCACCCATCCATCTATATTTCCATGCATGTATCCATCCATCTGTCTGTCTATATACCTATCTGTCCATCCATGCTTCCAACTAGCCTTTAATACATTCCCCCCACAAGTCTATCCATGTATCTGTAAATTCATATGCCACTCACCCATGCCTCCACATCTCACACATACAGACATGTGCGTACACTTAAACCCTTTTCTTCATCCCACACTCACACATACCTGTGCACTTATGACTATCTGTCGAATGTCTCTTGATAATTCTCCCTTGCTGTCACCTAAAACCTACTTTATTATTTAGTTCAGTCAATTCAATAGATCCTATTATTTGACAGCTAAAGTTTTTATATTCTTTTGCCAGTACTGATAATTCTAAACTTATATTAACTTTGCACCATCGTGTTTATGAGAATTTTGTAGAAGTGACCTTTTATTTGAAACATATAAAAGTGAATTTTGTACCACTTGCCAATCATGGTTTGTCTCAATTTCGGACATTTTGACCATCAACAGGAAAATTGTCTCTGTACATTTTTAACTAGTTTAAATCACTGTGACTTAAATCTTGTATATTTTCCAGAATATTTCCTTTATTGTATATATTATTTACCTTATCAGCTAGCATTTTGATCACCTATAGGAGACAAATATTTTCAAGTGCCATCTGAAGGTTTTATGAATATAGTTTTATGTCATCATTATAAATTATGATACCTAAGAAAGTGTTATTCTTTGGGAATTTATACTATAATTACTAATATGAAACAAAATATTCCCCTCATATTTTCCTTTTCCATAACGTCTGCTTGTTTTCTTTTCTTTTCCTTTCTTTTCTTTTCTATCCCCTATATTGCTAATATGTGTCTCCAAAAATGGTTTTCTTTAATGTTTCCTTCAAGTTTTACTTAAATCCTATGATGATTTCATCATTTCTCATTTTGTTTTCTTGAATACTGTTTCTGCGTTTACCTTCCTCTGACTGTCTTACCATCGCTTCTCACGTCTGCTGTCTAAAGTCTGCACAGCTAAAAACATACTTTTGACAACACTTTTGATTGCCATTCTCATTCTCCTTATGGCAAGACATTGTGCTGGGAATCCTTAATCTTTCAATTTTCATTCTTAATTCTTTTTTCCAGGTATTATATTTGAAATGATTGCTTAATTTAATCCTTTATTATTACATGTCCCCCCAGCAGACACTTAGAAGTGATTTTACTCTGAGAGCTGCCTGCATATGCCCCACATTAATTGAGTTTTGATTGTTGAATGATATTTTTCTTTTAACCACTCTTTGTTGCCCATTTGACCATGCTTTACTTTTTTTAAGTGAAATGAGATAAACAACTCACAACAATAGACTAAAGAGCTGTTCTTCTCTTCTCTTGTCATGACAAGAAGCACATATTCTGTAAAGTGACTTTCTTGATGTTTTCTACAAAGCCTCCCATTACAACCGCCTTTCCTGCTCTGGACCATCCCTGAAAAGCAACCAGTGATTTTGCACATAAGCATGCACTTCTCACCTTTTAAGAGTTGTTCTACCTTTGCTGAGGATCTATCAGAACCGAATCTTTTTTTCTGGTCTAGTAGTTCCATGTCTCACGCATCCCAGCTTCATTTATATTTTCCTGGTAGCCACTCCATCTGTTTTCTTGTCTGGCTTCCCAGATGTCACCTTGCTGCTATGAAAATCAATTTTTCTTTTTTTTTATTTGCTATTTTTGCAATGACCTTCAAGGTGACAGTAGAAAACTGAATTTTTGACTCCATGTTCAACTGAAAGAAATACTTTTTAATTTCTTAAATTTGCCCAATAACTTACCATGACTTCATGTGGTTGAAAAAATTAAGTACAAGATTTAGTAACGTACATTAAAAGTAATTGTCTGGGGCATTTACATAAGAAATCTAGGACTTGGAAGATGGATCCATGAGCAAGAGCTCCTGCTGAGCAAGCATGAAGACCTGAGTTCAATACTAGCACCCATGTCAAAAGATGTGCATGGTCCCACATGCCTCTAGGGTTGAGGTGGGCAGAGAGAAAAGGATCACTGGTCCTTGCTGGTCAGCCTTCTAACTGAAAACCAGAGTGAAACCCAGGTTCCTTAAGAGACCCCATTTCAAGAAAATGAGAAATAGTGAGAGGAAAACCCTCAGCATCCTCCTCTGACCTCTGCACACGTGTGCACAGGACATGAATATCTGTACACACATGAACATGAATATACTCCACATACAAACATCACATAAACTCTACATATAATTTTTTAATAAGAACCTGTGAAGCCTAAGGACCCCGGTACGAGGCTCAATTCCCCAGAACCCACGTTAGCCAGATGCACAAGGGGGCGCACACATCTGGAGTTCTTTTGCAGAGGCTGGAAGCTCTGGCACACCCATTCTCTCTCTCTCTCTCTCTCTCTCTCTCTCTCTTTCTCTCTGCCTCCTTCTCTCTGTCATTCTCAAACAAGTAAATAAACAAAAAAAATTTAAAAAAAGAAGACTATATTGATCAAAATAACTTTTATAACTTTGTTAACAACGTATGATTATTTCGTATGTTTTTCCAGCGAGTCATGGTGAACTTATTGTTCCTATCAACTTAAGGCTTGGCATCTGTGAATCTTTTATATTAGTGGAGGGTCCTAAACTATGGAAGACTAAATTCTACCTCTTAATGAACCCAAACACAAACTCATGTAGTTACACATGGATTCAAATGTGCTACCTTTTGCCCTAACTTTCTAAAGCAAAGGGATAAAATTCACACCAGGGATCATACCAGGTCACTCTTCACTATTCTTTTTTGACCAACCTATCTTTGCATAGATGTAGTGAATATACATTTACATAGCTTTCATATGCAAATTTCCATATAGTAAGGAGAATGCATTTTCAACCAATCTTATTTGTAGATTTAGTTAGATGTCAGTGAATCATTTGATATGGCAAAACACTTCTTGCTGTTATTTTAAAAAGAGAGAATGAATGATTATGAGCGGAAATAATGAAGAATTGTGAAAATGCAGTAGGATGTGTTCAAGGACTCCAGAGATAGTAAAAAAATACATATGATGAGACAAAGGGTAGATAACGAGGCAAGAGTCTAATTTTGGCAGTTTTCTGATAATGAACACAGGCACAGATATTCAGTGGAATCTGTAGTTCTGGGAGGCGGTATTTTAGTTTGACTGTCTAGAGCTGAGGGGAGACCCACAGTGATTCCCCAGGCATCATGGCTAGAAAAGGTTATGGAAGGCTTAAGAGAGCAAAGGATGTACCAGCAAAGCAATCAGAGGCTGAACACCACAACTTTATCTCTTTAGAAATCATTATATACGGGCCATGTGCATAAGAGCTCACTGGAAGAAATGAACTTAAAGTTCATGTCTGGTGCTCAGAGACATAGTGGACTTAGACAGAAAGACTTATAGATCATCCCTAGAAATTAAATGTGGGGTTATTTTATTTGTTATATTTTCATTACTTCTATTGCTGTCTGCTCTGATAGTCTTTGAATTTTGAAAATGTGTTTAAATGAATTAAGTTTTATTACATTAAATGAACAAAGATATTGCTTAGAGTAGTAAAGCATTCCTTAGAAACAAAACCAGTAGAATCATGTTGATACATATATGTGGTTAGATATGAAATAAACAATTATAAACATGTACATGGAGAAACAGGGACAGAGAATGACAGATCAACTTAATTCGAGTCTTCTCATGTGGTAGTGAGCAGAGACTTATGAATACCACACCTGCAAAGATGCTCACCCACTGGAGACAAAGAGAAGACTTGTAGTTTGATTCCATGTCCAAATATTTTCTGAAATTTGCTGGCAAAGATCTCTTGCCTTCTTGAAGAGTCAGTCTTTATCATAAATGTCTTCAAGTAATTGAATATGGCCTACCACATTCCACAAAGTAATCAGCCTTCCACAACAGCTACTGATCAAAATGTTAGTCCCATCCAAATAATTTCTTCCAAGAAACGCAGCAATTGAACATATATCTGGGTACCACGGTTGAGCTGATTGGGCAAGTCAGCTTGACTAGCAGTCAGGGCAGCAGAGCATTTCTATGACAGTTGTGTGTCATCAGTGAAGAAATAAATCCCTTCAATATCTTTGTCCCATTGTACCTAACAGACAGCTTTATCTTTCACCCTCTAGGTTGTCTCACCCTTATAAGAGGTCTGGTAAAGTTCGAGCAACATTGTTGATTCTGTAAGGTATGAAAAAATGTGCTCAATTTTCTTTTCCTTTTCCTTTCATTTGTTATTTCCATCTTCTTTTCTTCTTTTTGGAACTCCAGGTTGGTCTCAGTCTTTTTATACAGCTGAGGATGATTTTAAGCTTTGGATCCTGACTGTACTTCCTGAATGATGGGATTTCAAGTACCAGGAGACCACCTTGATGCTGGGTACTAAACCTGAGCTTTGGTGTGCAAGGCAAGCTCTCGACCAACTGAGCTCTATCCTTAGAAACTAAATGTGTTCTTCCAGCTGGGTTGTGTCCATACTTTTGGGAGCGTCACTTCAGGCAATGCACACAAGTTACATGGGATTCCACTGAGCATATCCATTTCATGGATTCTCAAGTCTATCTGCAGAAGAGGCTGAAACACATAGTTTATAAGACGGGGAAATCAAACTGCAAAGAGAACTAACACTGTTAGCTAAAAAGGGGTGAGGTATGCACATTGGATAGTCTTTGCCACAGAGCCAAGGAAAGTGACTTTTAGTAATACTTAGGTGTCAGATATTGTGAGAGCACTTTGTTTACACTTGCATTTAAGCACTCTCACTACTACAATATACAACAAAAACAATTATAGTTAGCCTCACATGGAGTGGAGAAAAGCACTGGAATGAAAGCTGAATGCAACTGGGTATTGAGCCCTTAATCCAAGCACTTGGGAGGCCGAGGTAGGAGAATTGCTGTGACTTAGGGACCGGCCTGAGACTAGAGAATGAGTTCCATGTCAGCTGGGCTAGAGAGAGACACTAATTTGAAACAAAACAAAAATAACAAAATAGAAAAGATCTGTAAGTAGCTGAATCTAAGCCACACAGTCTGAGGGGCATACCTAGACTCTGGACTTGGACTGAATCAGCCATTTGTCATCCTGCTACAATTTTTATTTTTATTCCATTAACATTACTCGTTACTTCTGTGGATTTGAGCCCTAGGAGCATAACTCCTTTGTTCTTAAGCCCTAAACCGCAGGGCAAATGTCCTCTACAATGTCTAACTGTATATTAAATATTAACCTGAACAGCTGTGCTCCAAATGTCCACTTGCATAACCCTTATAAAATTATAACTTTTCCAGTCCTCATCAAAATTTCCTCTACCAAAATAAATAATGGACAATATATGCTATTTCATAATATATTTTTAAAATATATTTTGCATTTTGTGTGTGAGTGTGTGTGTGTGTGTGTGTGTGAGAGAGAGAGAGAGAGAGAGAGAGACAGACAGAGAGAGAGAATTGGCACACCAGGACCTCAGCCATTGAAATCAAACTCCAGATGCTTGTGCCTCCTACTGCACATGTGAGACCTTGCACTTGCCTCACCTTTGTGCATCTGGCTAACATGGGATCTGGAGAGTCAAACATGAGTCCTTTGGCTTCACAGGCAAGTCCCTTAACTGCTAATCCATCTTTCCAGCCCTATTTTGCAGTTTTGGTACTTTGCATGTATATAATGTATTTCGGTCTTTTGGCCCCAAACTACTCTCTCGCCTACATACCCCTCCCACTAACACTCCTCTATTCATCTCCATATTACTTTCATGTCATTTTTGGCCCACTGAATTAAATTAAGGTTTCTTATATGATTCTGGGTGTGAGGTATTGACTGAGGAATGGGCAACTTGCCATTGATACACCACTGGTGAACCTGACTCCACTGTCCCAGCAATCATTAGCTGTCATTAGCTACTCTGGCAGGTGTAGGGTCTTATGAACGCTTCAGCTAACCATGGTGAAATACTGACAGGCTCAATAACATGCAGAAAATCATAGCTTCTGTGAATTCATGAATGTGACAGAGAGAATTTCTGCCCTCTATATCTTCTTGCTTTTATGCTGTTTCTGTCCCCTGTTACAAGTTGTTTGAAATCCAGTTTTACTTATGCATAGAACCCAGCTGCCTGATCTTCCAGCCCATTATGTAAGCAAATTCCCTTTTGTGTCTATGTATGCACAGCCATGTTTTCAAAGTAATGTAAGCCACTGAGAAAAGTTGACAGTTCTGGGGACATTTCTTTTGTCCTTTGTCTTTATTGTGATAAAGGTAACAAGTCAGCATTGTTTAAATGAAGAAATCACACTGGGATATTTTGATGTGTATATACTTCATATAACAATTGCTACCATCAAGTGTGTTAACATATCCATCACTGTAACCAGTTACTTTATTTATTTTTTATTATTAGATATGGACATATTTTGTATGTAAACATCACATGTTGGTACCATCTTTTACCTCCTCCATGCCCCTTTTCTGAAGAGGCCTTCCTCACTGGGGATGCAGGTTAATCCCATCAGTATTGTGGGTCATGCATTATGGGGCAACAGTAAGTTATGGGGGAGAGGCAGTGTCTCTATACAAAATGTCCATTACCAACTAGAGGCTAATGGTAAGACACTACTGTTGAAGACAAGAAATGCTGTTGGCATGGACCATGGATCTGATTGGAACCCAGAGGAGAGCCAGTGCTCAGATAATTAGCCCATCTAGTGCTGGAAGGTGCGTCATGACCTACTGGGGTAAAGTGGCCAACATCTGTCCAAGCAACTCAAAGTTTAAGTGACTCAGAAGCAAACAACCTGATGTGATGCTCACACAAGTGCAATAGTGGCACACAACCATGGTGGGTAACCAACTGCTCTTGGATTGGCTAACAGATCCACTCAGTGGAAAGGAAACCATATCTGGAACTGGGAAACAAGTCAGAATCATATCCAGATAGTGATTCTGCTTTCTATTGTCATGCTCCCACTAACTTTACACTATAAAAGTGTCTAAACCCTTATACTTTTTCTAAATTAATCATGGTTATCCCATTTAACTGGCACTGGTTTCAATTTCCATTGGAGAATCTGCTTCTCTTTTTCAGATGGGACCTGGACTTGAGGAGATAAACGACCCAGGGCACTCCTCTCCAGCCCCAGCTGAAACCACAGAGGAATTGGGGAAATGAGTAAGAATACTGTTCTCTTAGTTAAGCTGATATCAGTACAAGGGTGATGGAGAAAGATACTGAGGATACTCAACACCTACCAAATAAGACATCTAGATGCTCTTAAGTGGCCATCACTGAACTAGACTTAAAATGCTCCCAGCATGGCTCAGGGAATTTTGTGGAAGAAGGGGCTGAAAGATTGTTAGAGCCACAAGTTTTGACATTTTGCACAGAAACCAGTTACTTTTTTTTTTTAAAGTTATTTCCTTAAGAGACAGAGAGAGGCAGATAGAAAGAAGGGTGTGCCAGGACCTCTAGCCACTGCAAATGAATCCAGGTACATGTGTCACCTTGTGCATCTGGCTTATGTGGGTACTTGGGAAATCAAACCTGGGTCATTTTGCTTTGCCAGCAAGCACCTTAACCACTAAGCCATCCCTCTAGCTTCTTTTTAATTAATGTTTTTTTTTTTTAAATTCCAGTTACTTTCTGTGGTGGATAAAACTTAAGAGCTATTCCCATAGCTCTGGCATACAGAGTGAAATCATTAAGTATATCAGTGTTTTGTATGTTTGGTTTCTAGAGTTTATTCATTTAGAATTCACTATGTAGTCCCAAGGTGGCCATAAACTCAGAGTAATTCTTCTACCTCTGCCTCCCGAATACTGGGATTAAAGATGCTCTCCACCATGCACAGCTTTATTTTGTTTTTAAAATATCTTATTTATTTATTAGAGAGAGAGAGAATGAATGGACATGCCAGGGCCTCTAGCCACTGACAATGACCATGTACCACCATGTGCATTTGGCTTATGTGGATTCTGGGGAATTGAACCTAGGTTCTAAGCTTTCACAGGCAAGTGCTTTAACTGAGAAGCCATCTTTCCAGGCCTGTTTCTGCTTTATCTGGCCACAAGCAGCCAGCATTATGCATCCTTCTTCTGGAGTGCTATTTCTTCAGTAGATCCATGTAGTTTTCTTATCCAGGCTGAGCCTGACAATGTCTCAGGGTATGGACAACATGCAAGTATTTTATTTTATTTCTTAATTTTGGACAGAACATACCACAAATAGTTTATGCTTAATTAATTTAATTCCCACATCAAATCCTCAGTTTTATCCACACCACATGAACAGTCTTTATTATTTGTGTTTTTATCTGCATTCTGGCCTTTTATGCTCCCATAGAGATCACCTTTTAAGTACTTCTTACAGCTTACTATGGCTTTTCTAGTGTATATCTCTTACCTTTTCCAATTTACTCCTGTAGACAAACAGTTTAAAAAGTTAACTCTGGTCATAGCAATGCAGCAACAATATTTGTGTGTATTAACAATGTGTGTGTGCATTTGTGTGTGTGTGTGTGTGTGTGTGTGTTCCTTTCCATTGTGGTGACAAAATACTTTGCTGTGGCAATCAAGTTCATGAAGGTAAAAGTTATTTTGCTCAGAGTTTAAGAACTTCTGTCCATGGTTAGCATGTTCCATTGCTATATAGGAGCTCATCAAGGTGGACGGCGTTGTAGAGCAATATCACTTACTTCATAGCAGCTGGCAAGGATGGGATGTCTGAAGACAATATAAATGCTTCAGAGGCATATAATAATTACCTAATTCCTCCTACTAATAGTCCATTTAGTTATAGATTCACAAACATATAATCCATTGATAAAGATATTATTAGCTGGGTAGATTTACTTATCAAAGTCCATGCACTGTCAACCACATGAACCTTCATGGGGATGTTTAGGTTTAAACCAGAACAGAATAACAAGTTTTAGTACTTAAGAATATTGCAGAATTTTCATTTCTTCCAGGCTGATATTGTGGCCTCCTGCTTTGATTGCACTTCTATTAGTGCCACTATTTTATGTTAATGTTTTATTTTTTACCCTTGAGTTGCCATAAGCTAATGTCCCCAATGCAAAGTAAACACAAATCATGGTAGTTCTAACAGTCAGCGATTGTATTAATCAGAATTCTGTACAGGAATTGCACCAGTATAATTAATAAAAACCACACAGGGAATATATTACTTTGGCTAACATGATGTGGGCTGAGCAGTCCAACAGTGGCTGTCTTCAGGATGGAGAGCCCGAGAACCTGGTCCTTGTTCAGTCCGTGAGGCTAGAAAGCTTGGAGGACTGCTGGAAGACTGCTGGTTTTATTTTGCATTGGAATGCTGACGAAACTGGATTACAATGCCCACAAAGGATAGAAACAGCAGGGTAGATGTGCACACTAGCAAGCATTAAAGGCAGCCAGGCAACAGGCACTGAACCTCCATCCATCTGTGTAGAGGGTCTTCTTCACACAGTTGATCCCGTGTGGAAAAGATCACACAGACCTGCCTGAGAGGCATGCTTCCTGTTTGATTTCTGGTCCAGTCAAATTGAAAACAAAAAGTAATCCTTACGGGCATCCATGCTGTTGTTCCCTAAAGCCAACTGTGTCCAAATGACAGGGAATAATTCTACTTCGGTTGGTCCCAGATGTGTCTGCAGCTTTACTTAACTACGCTCTGAGAGGAGGCCAAGAAGGTGCTGGTGTCTCCACTGTTCTCCTGATGTGAGTTCCTTACTCAGTGGTTCTCGCCATCTTGAAAGTAGACTGAACCTCCTTCCTGTGTGTCCACGTGAGCCCTGCACCCACTACTCAACCCCACTGCCCATCGCTCTTCTCCCCGCAGCAGCTGATTACTTGTTACCAATGCTTTTCTAATCTCAGTGGTGGAAGGATGGCATAATGGCCACTGCCTGGAGATGCTGAATTCTTCCTGAGACATCAATGCTGCCATTGCTTTAAGGAGTGACGCACAGAAGGAATGTCTCTCGGGGAGGCACTCTCTCAGAGCACCAAGGAGTCCAAGCTCAGTTGGAATTCTGACCTGAGAACATGGGACGGAAACAAGTATGACTATGGGGGCATTCCTTGTCCCTCACAGTCCCTCTTCTTAAGTGAGAGTAAGAGGGATAGGAGGGCAAACCGAAGGCGAATAGAGAGAGAGAAGGAGGAGGCCCCAAGACAGAATCCATGTCACCCTTGACATTGCTTCCCTGGTGAACCATCTCATTCCTCTCAGACTTGCCGAGATATCTCTTTCTCTGTCAAACTTACACCAAGAACCAGCAAGACTAGGGAGCTATCTCAGGAAAGGAGTGGAGAGCCTTGGTACCAGTGATGATCACCCTGAATCTGCTAAGTGTGTGCTTTCGCATCAGACGATCTATACCACTCTCAATGCTCACAACTAGCGTGCTAGATATGAGTGAGGTGTGGTGGCAGGTGCGGGGGGTGATGGGCTTTTATGCTCCTCCTGAGTCAGTGTGTGGTCGACTTCTTAAGCCATGGAACCTTGAGACATGGTTTATATTTTAGGCCCACCCCCGGGAAAACTTCCTTGCTTCCAATACCAATTGTACCTTCTATTTTAGAGTCCACAAATCCAGGAACCCGTCTGACTACTTGACGCTTAGGTCGGTGGAGTGTCCCACTAGAAAGAGGACTCATTATCCCACTCCCCTTTACCTGTTCTGTCTAGACCAACACAGCACTTTACCCCAAGCCTCTTCCCCTACAGACAGGGTTGATGCTAATCAGGTCTCATCAAATCCATCTTTTCAACATATGATTATAATTAGGCCCATAGGATGGAGTCAGTTGCAATCTCTTTGAGCCAACAACATTTTATTAAACTTTAAGAGAAGTCTGGGATTTCTCTGACAGGGAAGCTCAGGGCAGAGAAACTCAGGTCAGATTGTTAAAAGGGCAATGTACAGAATGCTGAGGACAAAAAAATAGAAGTGGGGTGGGGGGAGATGGGGAGAAACTCTTACTGGGCTGTGGCCCAGACATACTAGACATTGATGACCATACTTTGGAGTTTTATTTAGACTCTGGATTTTTTTCTGAATTTATTTCTTCTCATCTAGAACACAAGAAACCGGGTCTTTGATTGTATAAAGATTGAGTGAAAAGCAGTTTATGACATGGATGTGATACCCTGGTATGTAACAAACGCTGAATATACTATTCTACAGTGTTTGTACAGATAATTAAGTTAGGAGGAAATCTTTGGTCCAACTACGCATTGATGAAGTTTGAATGATGATTTCAAAAAGAGAGAAATGGGGCTGTCTGCCTAAGCATAAACTTCAAATGTGTGGCAAGGCCGCGATCTGCACACAGGAATACTTGCTTTGAAGTTCGCTCTACAAAACAGTACATTTCCCGGTTAATCTTTAGTAACTTCTCAAGCCATGGTTCGTTTTGTCACTGGAAAGCTTGCTGCCACAGAAGAAACTCAATGATCTGGACCTTCCTTTTGCTCTGTTTTCATCACCCCACCCATGATTCTCTGCTGCTGGCCATGAATAATGCGGTTCTAGATTTTACCATGTAGATTTGATTCTAGGCACACGTTTTGTTTTACAGCAGAATCTTATAAAAGAGTAATTACAGCTTAGATGACAACTGGGGTTTGTCACATTTAATTGATATTTTAGTTGCTTGTACATAGTGTGTGCGAGACAGTGACACTATGATTATCTTGGATGTTCTGTTTGCTCCTCAAAACTACAGAAAGGTAGTGAGGTTTATTCCAGGGAGTATGAAATAATTCCAAAGGGAAAATGACTCACCTGACTTACTCCCTATACTGAATGTGAACTGCTGGAAAAAAAAAAAAAAGAAAACATGTGGGCTGGAGAGATATCTTGGTGGTTAAGATGCTTTCCTGTAAAGCCTAAAGACCCAGGTTTGTTTCCCCAGAACCCACGAAAGCCAGATGCACAAGGAAGGGCATGCGTGTGGAGTTGGTTTACAGAATCTAGAGGCCCTGGGATTCCTATTCATTATCTATCTGCCTCTATCACTCAAATAATAAATGATAAACTATTTTAAAAACCATGTAATATGTATGTGTTTGGTTAGATATTAGTATTCAAATTGTTCTAAGTGGTCTGCGGGAACAGGAATGTGGTCATTTATTCTCGTAGCATTTTCAATTTCTTGGAGTACAAGGACTGACTTGGCAAGGAGATGGAATTTTGAATGCTGAATTTACTTCTGTGCGCTCTTCCCTGGTTGAACCTTAGGCCTGTCCTGTGACTTGAGGTCCTGTGACTCTTTTCTGGTGATGCCTGGGGTTCTGTTTCCCAATGTTGTCTTTGCACTGAAGTCATGTGTCTAGCTGCCTCTCAGTGGCTTTACGTGGAGGTCATGTAGAAATACCCTGAATTCCCTTGTCACACCAAATCGACTATTTTTTTCTGTCACACTTCTGAAATCTGTCTTTTTCATGTCACCGTAAAATCACATAAAGACTCTTCCATGCTTCTGTGTCTTATGGAAACATCACTGGTTTCAAATATTGTCAACATCGACCTCATCACTCTCCCTGTGCCATGTCTTCTTATATGACCTAAGTTCCAGTCATTGTTATTGTGTCAGCTTCAATTATAGCAGTAAAATACCGGAGGTAACAAAAATGTTTTTAATTTTTATATTTCTATTAAATTTATATTTTTTTCTTTTTTTATTAGTTATGTGCATGGTGTGTATAATACAGCCATTTTGGTACCATCATTAGCCTCCTCCTTGTCCTCCCCCCTCCACAGGGACCCTTCTTGTTGGGGTCTTGGGTAGTGCATTGTGGGGGTCAGACATCAGTTATGGGGAAGAGGCAATGTCTCTGTGTGTACTGACCCAGCATGCGGCTCTAACAATCTTTCTGCCCCCTCTTCCTCAGATTTCCCTGAGCCACTCTGGGTACGTTTTAGGTCTGTTTCAGGGATGAGATCTTGGGAGCCTCTGTGTCTCTGGATATCTGGATTGGTAGCAGTTGAGTGTTCTCTGTGTCTGTCTCCATCACTCTTGTCCTGGTACTAGGTTCACCAAGAAAGCAGCACTCCTGCTCATTTCCTCAATTGCTCTTGGTTTTAGCTGGTGAGGTGTGATGGGCTGATTCTCTTCTCAGGTTATGCGTCCATCTTTCCTTCCCCGGGAGGTGGGGTGGACACCATATTTACTGGAAGTCCAGTAATTTGGCTCATGTTTTTAATGTTTTTGCCCATGGCTGCTTGTCCCTATTGCTTTTAGCCAGTAGCAGCAGAGGATGTCATGGTGGGTATATCTGGTAACAGAGGCGTGCTCATTCACAGAAGCCCAGGAAGAAGGTACAGATAGGGTAGGGCTGGGATATTCCTTTCTCTGTCAAGGACACACACTCAAGGACATGACTTCCTTCCACCAGCCCAGTCCCCTGGAGGCTTGCTACCTTCCCTAGTGCTGCAGACTTTTGATCAAGTTTTCAGCACCCAGGCCTTTGGTGTGCATGTAAGATCTGAATCTAACACCACCCAGCTGAGGAAGCTAAGCAGATGATCGCATCACATCCACTTTAAGTCATCTCCTTGCTTTTGCTTCACATCTCAACACTCTATTCTTCACTTGGTGCCACAGTGATGTGAAGTATTTTCTCACATTAGCGGAAGACATAGGAACTGACCTACTTCTGCTTCTGTTCAGTGGTGCATAGTATTAAGGAAACAGATTTCCTAAATGGAAAACAGAATTCTGGAATGATGCTGCTACTATACAGAGAAATCAACTGACTTTATGATTTCAACCCCACAGGAAAAGTGAAAAGTCTTTGTTTGTTTATCATGCATCATTGCCTAACCGCAGGACGCAGCCACCACTCATAGTTAGGATGGCTGTTGTAAGCCCAGTACACATCGTGTGGCTCAGGTCACCAGTTGTTTTCACTTTACAGGGCAGCAAATGAATTACAAGGAATAAAAGGAAGCCCGACTCTTTGTGATGCCATGGTCTGTATTTGAGGTTCTCTACCATGTATGTGCTCAAAGGCTCCGCCATGGAAAGGTCAGAGAAGATGGCAGAAGCTCTTTCTGTAGAGGCGATAAGCTTTATGCGTAGAAATAACAGCAGTGAAATCATTTTATTGATGTGAAATTTTCTTCAAACTATGTCTCTGGCATATCAAGGTGAAATTACAACTTAATTAGGGTCTTGTTGTACTTTGAAAAGTACAAGGTGGAACTGCGATGAGGTAAGGGGAGATGGGTAGAGTTTGTCCCTACACAATTTTGATTCCTGTCTTTATTACAAAGACTGCAATCCAGTCTGTATATCAGAGCAGGAGACCAGAGAGGCTTCAGGGTATGGATTTTAGACTCTGGCTTTTATCTGCTGCTACATGTCAGACGTTTTTATTTTTCTTCTCTCATCTTCCAGTTGGAGTGTTTTCTAGATACTTGTGTTTAAGCACTAAGTTTTGAAGGAAGGAGGTGACCTCACTAGCTCAAAATCAACATCAAGTTTTCAGTATCATGCCTCTGTAATCAGACACTTACCTGACGGATTGCCATCCACTCTGTCACCAGGAAAGGATGGATGGCAGGGTTGAGACAAATTATAGGAGAGAACAAATTACAGGAAAGGGGGAGAAAGGACTTCATTGCCTCATGTCCAAAATATATAGGTTAAGTGTGTGGTATTTATCACTCAAGCAATGAGATTGAAAAAGCCTATTTAGATGCTCTGATCAGTTAAGTTCTGAGTCATTCCTTATCAGATTAAAAATGAAAATGAAAGAATGAAATAAACTGTTACCACGTTCTATAGGACTGTAGCCTTTTATCAATGATTAGCAGGCTGCATCCCATTATCTAACATGTTGGAGTTCTCCCAACCCATTGCCTTTGGAAGACAGAATGACACAATTCAAATTTCAAATGAAGCCAGAGAGTGAATAAAAAATGGAGATGATTCATCTGGGAGAAAATATGACTATTGGAGCATTACCATAAGACAAGCCCCACTCTTGAGGCTGTCAGCACAAATATCCGACATTGCTAAGAAGGTCTGATTGTTCAAGAGTCTCTAAGTGAATGTGGCATTCTTAATGTTTCCACTGGTTATAATGAAGAAAAAAGTATACCTGTGTGGAAGAGAAGGAGAGTTCTTTTATAATAAATTTTGCAGATCTAATTTAACGTTTACTTGCAAATGGAGATAGGAGATTGATTGGATAACTACAGCCATTTGGAAATCCTTGGTCAGAAATCTGGGGAAGGTTGTGGGTGAGATCTATACCTGTTAAAGTTTCAAAGGGTAGTTGGTAGTTTGATAATATTCTTTACTGTGTTGGTACATGATTTCATTTACTAGTGAGTTGTCTTCAAAGGTCTGTGAATATTATTAATTAAGTGAATATTAAGTCTGTGGGCCTAGTGACCTGGAGATGATTCTGGGATTAAGTATATAGCCTACTATTTTCTGTGATTCAGCTAAGTATATAATGATAAATAGAGCAATTATGATCGAAAATTGCCTGCTATTGATTGTGGAGGAATAGATTAGTTGATTGCACCTGAGGTCTTCACAGATTTAAATGAGTGTAGGCTTCAAGATGTGCTAATATTAGCCAAGATGAAGGTTTCTTGACATTAGTTCATATAAGGACAGATGCTTTAACCCAAGCATCCATTAACTTGATTGGTTTTTACATCAAATAATTGCCTAGGAATGGGCCAGCCTGATTTTTATGCTCCATGATGTAAACTGCATGTTTCCATTCCACCCAGTGTGACAGTTCTCAGAGACAGAGCAATGACAGGTAAACAGACAAGGGTGTGAGTGAGGAGCTGCAGTGATAACATCAGTGTCTTTACTGTTAGAGTCCTCAGAGCTCCTCCACTCTCAGAGTGCGCATGAACTGAGCAAAGGAGCGGGAGGAGGGTTCTGCTTGTGAGCCAGGAAGAGAACACTTAATACACCCCCATGCGATTTCCAGCCCCAGAACTGAGAAAATTAGTTTTCATTGTTTAAGCCACCTTGCTTAAGGTGTTGTGTTACAGCAGCCCCCGCTGATGAATATAGTTCTTGTTGTGGATGCTTCTCAACCATTTAATGATCATGAGAAATTTGAAAAGCAGAAATTGAATTAGCCATTGATTGTCCTACAGTGACTACTTATATATCCATAATATATATCCATCCCCCCCCAAAAAAGTTGAGGTCATCTAGCAATAAAAACTGTTGATGACTGTCTACAGGGCCCCTTTGTATGAACAAATTAGATAAGTTCTTATTTAAGAACTTACTCCAGAGTTTGCTTTGTGATGGGTTTTCCTATGTGATCATATGCACAATTTGTCAGCACTCATAATAATAACAGGTTCTTATTACTAGACATTGATACTAGACAATGGGGGCACTCTAGTATCAAGAAGCAAAAAGACCATGTCAAGGAACAGAAGATCTTTCATTGACATGTGACTTCCAGGACCCACTTGAGATGAGGGGTAGAGGCAATGTCCTTGACTCCAGCCTTGCTTTGTTTTGATCTGCCCCCACCCCCTTGACACTCTGTGGTTCCCAGCCCCTTTTCATGAAAGAAGAAAACACTATTTTGTTGACTTTGAATGGATAAATTAAAGCTATATAGTACAAATCCAGGCTGTTGACATAATCAGAATTTCCCTAAATGTCAAAATATTCCTATATGTCTACCATTTTTTTCTTCAGATCAGATTCTCTCTTTTAGATTTACTATTTTTCCACTTTGTCTATTTTACTTTGTTTTCTGTTTTTTAATTGAGAACTTTAATATATGAACATATTAAAAATTGTTCATTTCCTCATATGTTTTCCTTTGTTTTAAATTCTGCTAACTGCTATTTGTTTAGTTGATAGTTTCTGGGATTTTTAAAAAAGATTTTGGCTTTTATTTCATGAAAATTGTTTACTTTCCTGTTTTTATTTCTATGTTAGCTAGATGGCAGCTTAATATTTTATGTTTTTCTTGCTGTGTTTGTGGTATACATGTGTGTACGCATGTCTGTGCTTGTTTGGGGGGGGGGTCAGCATTGAGTACAGGTGTGGTTTGTGCGTGGACATATATCAGCAATCTCTTCTTGAACCTGGAACTCACTGATTAGACTAGATTAGTACCTGCAAGCCCTAGGAATTCTCTTCCTCTGCTTCCCTAGGACTGGGATTACTGGTCAGTGCTACCCCCCTACCCCTGATATTTTTACATGGATGTTGGGTCCAAACTCAGATCCCCTTTCTTATGAGGCAAGTGCTGTACCCACTTAGCCATCTCCTCAACCATCTAGTTTAATAATTTTCTTGTCTATTTTTCATAAAATCTCAAAGACCATATTGTTCATTGAAATCTAATGTTAGACATGCATGCCCATATTTTATAGAAATTCTTTTGCTATAATTTTATGCTAAGTATTTTGCTTTTTTACATTATTCTATGCTCTGATGAATAAATCATTCAGAATTATTTTGGCATTGATTGTGTTCAAATACTTTGGGATTTAAAATATGCAATATGTTTATTCCTTTCCAATGAGGCCAACCCTGTACAACAGGCAAGCTTGAATGTACATAAAGGAACGTGAGTAAATCTCTGCCGTTCTCTTGCACGAGTAACTAGAACTCTTGTCACGATATAGCCATGATTTTTAAATATTTCTCTAGAAGTTTTCAATGTCCTTCTACTATTATGTTGGGATTTTACTTTCCCAAACTAGAAGATATGTTGTGAGAATCAATTTTCAACTTAACACTTCTACTAGATAAACTGTATTGGATATGAAAGTGTAAGTATGTCATTGCTGCCTTATAACACAATTTATTTAACTTGCCTACACTGGTAAGCATATAGGTAGTTTTAATATAAGGCACATGGCTGTAATAGATGTACTTATGCTTTGAATACTTAACCCACTATAGTATAAGTGCCTAGGCAATGAAGGGCTAAGTCACAGAATGTGGACATTTATATTTTGATGCTTATTGTCATACTTCTGCATATGGAGGTGATGGATATATAACTGAAAATTATTCCCTTAAGTGATGTTTTAGCTTCATTGTCATTTAGAGAATATTTATATATTAAAATTACATTACTCAACTATTTATTTATTTCCGAATTACCATGAATTCCCAATTTTGTGAAATCTTATATCTAGAATGCAAATGGATGTGCATTGAAATTATGTGTACTTTCTTTTATAACATTTGTGTTTTGTTTAACACACATAACTCACTCTTTGTGATTTCATTTTGTAATTTTCCAAATTTCCTCCAAATATTTCAATCATTTCTTTATCTTGTTTTATTTGATGGGAGGTGTGCTGTAAATTTACAATTATTATCTCTCTTTAAAATGATTTTGCTTTCTTTATTGCAAATAGTTGATGTGTCATATTGATTTGAAGCATCAGATTTATTATATTCTGCATGTTCTCCTTTTTTCAATCCTATAAAACCTCTACTTAATGCACAACCCTTCAGTTCACTTCCAAAATCCTGCTTTAAAATATTCTTGATTCACCTCCAAGACAAGAAAATCCTAGTTTCTAAACAGAAAATCTCCCCTGTGATGAGCAAAATACCTTGCATTCTTTCCCAGTAAACCTAGAGAAAATCTGGCATGATTAATTGCTTTATCTAATTATCCTGTCATAGATGGAATGGACATGATCATAAATACAAGTAGAATTATAATGCTTGAAAACCTGGCTTTTCCCCCAAAATGCTATCTTGTAAATCACTGCTGTTATGACTTTTGTAAAGCCAGAAGATGAAAATTCTATAATGATGTTAATCAAATAAAATTTTAAACTCTACCCTTTGTTAAAAAAGGTTTAACCATGAATTTTAGCATATCAAATACATTGTGAACATGGTTGGTGGAGAAGATTCAGTGGGAGTTACATAGATAAATGGGGTGCCTAGTTGGCATCTAGGTATAACAAACAGCTAAAGATACATCTCTTTCATTCCACAGATGTTTTGAATAAAGTTATATTTGAGATAAATTCTAATGTTAAAATATTTTTAAACATACCTAACTGAATTAAATTCTTTGATGAAGATTGCAACATATCTCTAAAATATTAAAATTGTGATGAATATTATATTTGAAATTCATTGAACATATGGTTGTAATTACCAATCTCATGATTTTTCCATATTTCCTAATATCATGTGTAAATGATATGTAATTATAAATATCTATGTATGATCCAGCATCCTCTAGATAAACAGAATCAGTGAGAAGTTGCATATGTACATGAGCATGCTTTAGTAAAGAGTGACAGATACACAGAAATAGATAGATATATGATAGAGAGAAAAATGATAGATATATAGATGACAGACAGATAGATGATTGATAGATAGATAGATGTATAGGTAGATAGATAGATGATAGATAGATAGAGGTGGGGGAAGAGTAAAAGGGTTATATTATGACAAGTGAGAACTTGGGTCATGTGATCAGAAAGGCTTGAATGGTTTGACATCCACAGGTAGGCAGGGAAACAGGAGACCTAAGAGTCCTGATAAGATACGTTTGTTTTGTGTAAAAGCTGGCAGGCTTGAGATCCAAGAATTGGTGACAGTGTTTGAGTCCTAATTCAAGAAAATTTTATTTCCCGATTTCAAAGAGTTAACATAGAGTGATTCCTTCCATTCTCGTCAGTCTTTGTTCTATTCAGACCTATAATTCATTGGATGAGTCCTCTTCATGTTAAGGATAGCAATTTACCTTACTCCATCTAGTGATTCAAATATTACTTTCACTCAGGCACACCTCATGGATACAAAATTTCTTGTGAATTATCTGACCATCCCTTGGCTCAGTCAAGTTAACTTTTGAATCTCATAATACCACAATTATCATATTTATCTCATTTTCACCTAGAGGACATAGAACTCTGCAAGCCCTAGAACTGGCCTTTAGGACATTATATTTTTGAGAGCAATCTCTGTTTTTGCTCTACAACAGCCTGAGAAGGCTAAGTGACCTATGAATCAATTAACATTGATGAAAATACTTGTCGAGTAAATGATAATAAATATTTTGGCAAGAATTAAGATTCTTCATTAATGGAAAATTTAAATGAATTCCCATAATGAATATATATGATAACCTAATTTTAATTACTTGATCTGAGCTTTTTAGAGTGTAAAATTTGGATGATTTTCCTATTAAAGCTGTTTTTTGAATTTTTAAAATAATGGAGTCATTCAACCACAATTGATTGACGAGTGCTATAACTAAAATTTCCAGAGAAAGAGCACTAGAAATGTATTGATATATACATTTATTTATATTTATAAGACTTAAAATTGTGCATATATAAGCTTTATATAATGTTATAACCCATTACATATTATATTTTTATAAAATATTCATAGTTAAACACAGAAGCATGTATGCAACATATGTCTTTTCTGTAAATATAATTGAACTTACTTTAATTCTAAAGCCAGTTTTCGCTCACATACATATTCAATTAAAATCACAAAATTGGGCTGGAGAGGTGGCTTAGCGGTTAAGCGCTTGCCTGTGAAGCCTAAGGGCCCCGGTTCGAGGCTCATTTCCCCAGGACCCACGTTAGCCAGATGCACAAGGGGGCGCATGCATCTGGAGTTCGTTTACAGAGGCTGGAAGCTCTGGCGTGCCCATTCTCTCTCTCTCTCTCTCTCTCTCTCTGCCTCCTTCTCTCTGTCGCTGTCAAATAAATAAATAAACAAACAAAAAAATTTTAAAAAAAAATCACAAAATCTAAATTTATAAGAATTTTCATAAATTTAAACATTATCTACTAGGTTATTATTTAGTAAGTTCTTTAGTTAGTTTCATACTTTATTTTTTGTTTGATTAATAGAAATTTTTTAAATTTTATTTTGTGTTGTCTTTAGTTATTACTCAGAGATTTAGGTATTTTCAAAAAAAAATCATTTTAGTTGACTTATCACATCTCCTTTCCTCAACCCTTCATATCTCTCTTTCTCTACAATTTCCTCCCCAAAGAGTAAAAGGACAAGCTTCACACTGAAACAAAAGTAAGGAGGGTTATCCACAGTCCACAGCTAATTTTCTATCTTTTTTGTTCCTTTCTCTAAATCTAGGCTCCACATGGCAAAATGCCACACAATTAAAAATGGTCCTGCTCTATTCACAATAGCTAGGAAATGGAGCCAGCCTAGTTGTCCCTCCACTAATGAATGGATAATGATGACGTGGTGCATTTATACAATGGAGTTCTATTCAGAGATAAAGAAACATGGAATTATAAAATTTTCAGGAAATGAATAGATCTGGAAAGGATTATACTAATTGAGGTGACCCAGGTCCAGAAAACCAAATCCAACATGTTGTCTCTCATATGTGGATCCTACTTCCAAATGTTTAGACTTGTATGTGAATTCCCTTGGAGTAAAAGATAGTAGCATAGGCCAGTAAGCTAGAAGGAGTCTTTGAGGGAGAGAGGAGAGGGGAGGCCTTAAGGAGAGGGTATTGTATATATGTAAGTAGATGAACAGATTACTGGGGATGCAGTGGCCTAAGTGAGGTCAGGGGAAATGGTTGAGTAAAGGAAGGGTGGGAGGAGGGTTAATCAAAATTGAAGATGTTATACATAGGCTGTATAAAATGTACTTTTTACTTTAAGATAATGGCATATCAAGAAGTCATAGACTGTTACTGGAAAAATTTAATTGCCAGGAATGGGATACCTTCCAGTAAGTTGTTGACCATGGAGGTCCCATATGCCACCTAAACATTATAGGTCACTGCTAAGACTCTTGGTTTCCTATCAGAAATAGATGGTAAGACCCTATTGCTGAAGATTCCACATATCTTGGGCCACAGGTCACTGAGATATCAATAAGGACCTCAACTGAAAAGATCCTCCCTGACAACTGACAGAAAGTTGGTAAAAGTTGTGCTGTATGCACCCCTATGGGATTGAGAAAAGTCATCAGTAGAGATAACCAACAGTGGATTCTGCAAGTCTTAAGTTTGGCCAGCCAGGCCAAATGAGCCAACTGGTGCAATAGTGGCATCTCTGTTATGGGGGAAATGAATCCCTCTGTAAGTGGACTGGAGGCCCATTCCATGGGAGGGAACACATGCCTGGTACTGAAAACCTAGTCAAAAGCCAATGGAAGGGGAGACCATGAGCCCTAGGTGAGTGACACTTGCTGTTGTCTGGCTAAATGAATATATTATGCTCACCAAACTGCTCTGTAAGCACTTTTCTTAACATTCATACCCATATACTAATGTTACGCCCACTTTTTGTTAGAGAAGCTTCTCTTTTCAGGTGGCGGTGACCACTGGGATTACTCAGAGGGCACCATGAGAAGTTACAGAGGAGTGTTCAGCCCTGAGACATCTCTATCACACCTTTCCAGGCTCAGAGTTTATTGTGGAAGAGGTGGAAAAAGAATAGAAGAACCAAAGGAAGGGAAGAATTGTTTACAATGCAATCTTTGAGACACAAAATGGCCTGGATATCCATGACCTCACACTGCCTTGTACTATCTACACAAGACCCTCAAGACAGGATGAAAAGGTGATGACACCAAAACAAAAGAGGGATTGATTGAGAAGAGAAAGGGATATGATGGAAGGTCGATATGTTAAAGGGAAAGTGGGGGAGAGGAAGGAATTATCATAGTTTATTGTCTATAGTTATGGCAGTTGTCAATAAAAATAGTTTTTAAAAGGGTGTTTCTTTGTCTTTGTAGAAACTTTTGTATTTCACAGATAACTGAAGAATGAGAACAGCATTTCTGCTTACTCAATATTGCCTCACTTGTGTAGTGCTTTCTGCACCACTCAACTCTGGACCATCAATGATAAAGATGAAAAAGACCATGGGAAGTGTCCCTGTGCCTCCAATCTACCATGCGGCCCTGAAAGCAAACTACCAGAAACAATGCTTCCTTGATTAGTCTGTCTCTCTTAAGCTCTGGAAAATGTGTGTTACTAGGACTAAGATGCAGTTTTTCTTAGTCATAACACCCTCCTTTGCTATAAACTTTTGTTGCTGTGCTGGGAAATTAGTTTCTTCTTAACTTTTCTTTGGTGGATTATAAACTTGTCCTTGGAGAGTTGATTCATAGGCAAAGTCTCTGTAAGGAAAACATTACTTGACTTTGGAAACAGTGAAAGCACTGCTCTTTGGGATTATAGGCTTGTGACCTCTGAATCCTAATTACCTAAAGAGACAGAAGCACCTTAACCACCGCACAGACAAGGTGCTCAGTCCTTGCTCATTCCCACTGTATGCAAAACTCATGTGTCTTTGATCCTGGCAACAGCTCTCAAAGTTGTGGGATCTCTTTTCTCACCTTAACCTATAGTGACCCCTATTCTGGTCTCCAACCACAATGTTCAATCTTCAATTTGTATCAGAGCATCAGACCTGACTTCAGCTTCTCTATATCAAGTCATACCCACATAACAATCAGGACAGAGTGTATGTCTCTTATCGAGTATTTCAGATGAGAAGAAATGTGTCAGAACACTTTGGGGGTGGGTATAGTGCATAGTGTCAGGTCATCTAGAGGAACGTTTTTTAGATTTTCAACTTACAGACATCTGGGACAAAACTAGAAAGTTAAAAGTTAGCATTCCAAACATCTGTCAAAGTGTTGATTTTCAGAGAATAAAGAAAAATGAAAATAGTTTTCAGAAAAAAACACATTTACATATGTTGATCTAGAATTCTATATTATGTTGACATCATTTGCTGACTGTCATTTCCCCAGAAGATGGGGTTAAAACTTGTTTACTAACAAACTAAATTTATTAGATTGTTATATTTAAGATCAAAAGCACAACATAACAAAGATTTACCTTGTAGAGCCTCCTTATTGTGTCTTAACAACAACAAAAAAAGTGTTACAGAAAGTCTCAAGAAAGTTCATGTCTACTTTTGTCTAAGATTTAACTCCAGTAACATTTTCTTTATTGGCATTTCTGTGACGAGAAAACTCCATATTGCTATAAAACATTAATCCCTCCTGTGTACTAAGAACATTGCAGCACTGAAAAACATTTTCATATGCCAAATCTCATCTTGTTTTCTGGAAAGCCTTTCTGTGGATAGGGATTTTAAAGACGGGGGTGAAACATTCCAGGCCATTCCATTAGGACACAGTAGAGCTGAAAGAAGTATTAGGACTTGTGTACTGAGCGTGGTGGTCACTGAAACATGCTGCTCTAGCTTATATACTGGACTGTCAACTGCAAAAGTAATTATATTTATCACTGAGATGCCTACCTATTGGACATGAAGAAGAAAAATTCTCACTAATCCCTTGAGCTGTCTTGAACTGCAGCCTTGTGGAATGTATTGGTGGAATAGTTAATTTTGACTTTCAACTGGTTTGGATGGAAAAACTGATTAAAGTATGAAGGCTCTGCCTCAAATAATGATTTAATCCATTGATTCTAATTCTGAAGAGAATACTGGGAGGTGGCGTAAATCTGGACTGTGGGGCTCACTTCTAGGACAAGGCGAAAAGGGGGGTTCTCTTTTCAGGTTACAACTTTCAGTGGGTCCTATATATTCCTCTGCTTCCACGTCACATGAGGTGAGCAGTGTCCTGGCCACATTATCGCACCTCCAGGACATTCTGCTTTCTCACAGCCTGGAAAGAAGAGAGGCAACTGTGGACTGACATTTCTGAAAACATGAGCCAAAGAAATACTTCCTCCATGAAGGTGACTTTTCAGGTGTTTTGTGACAGATATGAGAAACAAGTGAAGTGTAGGAGGAAGAGACTTGGCCTGAAGCCCTTGGGTGTTTGGTGTCTAAATGTAGACTTTCTTTAAAAGAACTGTTCCTCAAAAGCCTTTCAGAAGCAAAAAAAAAAAAAATGCTCAAAAGTTTTCAAAATTTTAATACATTACTAAGCTAAACTCTTTTAACGTATGATGAAAATGAATCAACAGTGAAATAAAATATAAAAAATATAAATACATTTAATATATTAATAGGTTCATAGTCAAAGTTACTGTACAGTTTTCATTTTGATTATTCTCAGCTACTGTCATCGTTTTACTGTGGCTATAAGAAATTCAAAGACAGGGCATGGTTTCTGATCTGTAGCCTGGACAACCCAGCTTTAAGCCATAGACAAATCTAGGACTTACGGCTAAGGAGACTGCTCAGTAGCTAACGGCACTTCCTTGAAAAGGCTGATGGTGCAGGTTCAATTCCCCAGCTCCCACAAAAAGCCATGGGGAGAAAGTGGTACATGTGTCTGGAGTTCATTTGCAGTGGCAGAAGACCCTGAACACCCATATTCTTCCCTTCCTTCCTTCCTTTTTCCTTCCTCTCTTCCTTCCTCCTCCCTGCCTTCTTTTCTCTCTCTCTCTCAAATAAATAAAAAAATATATTTTTAAATACACAGGCAGATATAAGGAGTGCATCCTGTTCTTCACAGAGTTCAGGATTTGACTGGGAAGCAAAAATAACCTTTTGGCTGGACATGGCTGTTACCTCACAGTTTTGCTTAGATAGGCACACGACTTTCTTTTGGAACTATCTGTCAACCTCTCGGGGAACTAATTATTTTTATCTTAAAATAACGGTACTCTGTGTTAGTTTTGGTTCTAATTTTTAAATATATTTATTTATTTATTTATTTATTTATTTGAGAGAGAGAAAAAGGGAAAGAGAGAGGGAGAAGGGGAGAGAGAATGGGCACACAAGGCCCTCAGCCACTGTAAATGAACTCCAGATGTGTGTGCCCCTTGTGCATCTGGCTTGTGTGGGTCCTGGAGAATCAAACTAGGGTCCCTTGTATTTGTAGGCAAATGCCTTAATCACTAAGCCATCTCTCCAGCCATTGGTTCTAATGTTGTAGCATAAATTCTTTTAAGTGAAGCTCTATGCCTATTTCACAGTTCCAATCATTACCACCCAGCTCAGATGGTCTATATGCAATCAATGAATAGTTTGGCTCAACAGATGCACATATCCTTATAAATAAAACAAAGTAGTACAAAGTGAATTTATAGTCTAAGTCAATGTACTGTTAATTTAATACTCCCAGGTAATCGTAACTGGAATATAAGAGAGGTGGTATTTAAGAATAGAAATGTGTCCTCCTAATAGGATGTTGACTTCCTAACCCAGGAAGGTGTGAAGTTGACCACATTTGAAAGTGAAGTAATAGCAGATGTTGTTAATAGCAGATGTTGTTAAGATGACTCCATGAGAATGGGCCTTGACCACTACATCTGGTATCACCTGAAATGAAGAGGAACAGCTGTGGAAGGAAGAGACCATGAGGAGACAGAGGCCAAGGGGGAAGTATACAGCCATCGAAATGCCTAGAGCTTCCAGAATCGGTAAATGGAAAGATAGGACCTCTCCCCCCAACTCCTTGCTGAAGAGAAACTACCATTGTGCTCACATCTTGATTTTGAACTTCTGGTTCCCATACATCTGAAAGAGTATATTCCTGTTACTTAATTATTCAGAATAACCACACAAATAAATCTGGAAAAAAATTATAAGTGTCAATTCAAGTGGAACTTCCTCAAAGGTAAGAAATTGTGGAAGTCTACAGACAGAGAACTACTTAGTCCCAAGTGAGGGCAGTATAGTACTGGCTCTGTGCCCCCAAGGAGTAGAGTTGAGACCCTATGTAAAGTGCTCAGTGATAAAAGCTAAGAATCAGGGCTGGAGAGATGGCTTAGTGGTTAAGGCATTTGCCTACAAAGCCAAAGGCCCCAGGTTCAATTCTCCAGGACCCCCATAAGCCAAACACACAAGGGGGCGCATGCATCTTGAGATTGCTTGCAGTGGCTGGAGGCCCTGGCGTGCCCATTCTCTCTCTCTCCCCCTCTTTTTCTCTCTCAAATAAATAAATAAAATATATTATTTTTTTTTAAACTAAGAATCAAAACCAAAAGAATCAAAGGAAAAGTCGGAAATGCCAGGTGAATCCCTGGCATGTGGAGGAAACTCCTTTTCCCTTTCCAGGTACAGAAGATGGCTACAGCAATCCCCCCCCCAACTTTATAGTATTTAGCTCATTTCATCCTATGTGAATTATTTTTTTCTCTTGAAAATAATTGATATGTCCTTTAAGAGTCATGACATGTAACATGTTTTTAAAGAGCTATCTAATTGACAAGCCCTCCAAACTTACTGTAAATTCTTACTTACTGTAAATTCTTTTCCCTTCGTTATTGTTCATGGTCCTCTAAGAAAGATAGGAAACACTGATGTTTTAGGACTTGAGTGAAAATGCACTCAAAATAATACCCAAACTTAAACTACATTCACATTGAAAGCATGTAGGTCGATCCCGTATTCATTAAAACAGTTTAAAGGTTGAGTGTACATTGGCAGAGGTTCCCTATTTGCAGAATAATATATAAAATAGTCATAAAACTCAGTATATGAAACCAGTGTTATAGAAGAATAGAATGTATACACAAAATTTTAACAATTAAGTCCATAATGCTGATAGTAAGTGAATCTTCATTCTTAGCTTTAGATTTATTTAATGATAACTCATTAAAAGAATCCTTCAATTTATGATAAAAAAAAAACAAGAAGAAAATGAAGAAAATCTCAAGAGCATATTGAGATGGATGAATGGGTTTTAAACAAAGTAGTAAAATAAAAGCAATCAATTAAAATAACTACCCGCCTTAAAAGTGAAAAAGCTATCCTTAAAATTGAACTCAGGAGCATGAATTTGAGATGCTGTTAAACTTGAAAAAAAAAAAAAAACAAAAAAACAAACAGCTACCTGCACTTTTTTTTTTTTTAAGTTCAAAGATATATTCAGAAGCAGGTGAGGAGGAACAAGGATGGCAGAAAGCCAAGCTGGACCGCGAAGGTGGCCCACACCTCTGTTGCCCCTCCGAGCAGCCTCCATGACTGGTCAGCAACCCAGCAACTTGGCTGTGAGCAGGCGGAGCCTGGGGTGGCTGAGGGGCCATTCACAGCTGCAGGGACACTGCAGGTTTGCAGATGGTCACAGTGCAGAAGCATGCTTCACTGATTCTAGGAAGATATTTCTAGTCTCCCAAGGCAAGTGAAAGTAGCAATAAATAGGTTGGCTAAACGTGGGCGTACTGATGGGATAAAATTCAAATCTCAAACTTAGGCCTTTCAGTATGTAAGCTTTTTTTTTTTTTTCCCACCCTTTGTTACAAAGAATTCTAATTAGAGCCATCAATAGATTGCATTTCAGCAACGCCCAAAACAGCAGGGAAAAAAAATAAAAAAAAATAAAAAAAGCAAGGCAAAAGAAGCTGTGATGAATAGAAAAGAGGGATAAGACACAAAAGAAACCAATTTATTTAATATCTGGCACCTGGAAGAGATTCCTTGAAATGTGCTATACAAATTGCTATTAAATCATTTAATCTTCAAATATTCTTCATTAGGTAAGTATCATTTTGGAAATGAAAACCTGAAACCACAGATGGGTAATTTGTCCAATTCCACACAGCCAGGAAGAGCTGGGCATTAGGTATCCAAGCCTTTCTTTCTTTTTCACTTCAAGGAATTTGTTTTCAACTTCTTACACAGCCTTCTCACTGAAGTTTCCTACTTAAGGTTTTCTTCTAATAATGTGAGCAACAGAGGTGTTCTCTTTTCAGCCTTTCTTAAGAATACTGGCCATTCTCTATCATTCAATAGCAATCAACCTGATATCTGAATAATTTTAATGTCATATTTTCACTGAATCTTCCTTATTTTACATAAATTGTTTTATCTTAATGCTCACAGGAAACTTTCTTTCAAGACATCACTGCAGTTTTGCTTAGACAAGAATATATATAAACACAGTGTATGTTCATATGAAATCCAATTAATAGAGAATTAGGAAAATCTGTTAGCAGATGCGGCGAGATCACTTTTCCCTTGATGATTTGCAGAGGTTCTATCTCCATCGCTAAGCAAAACCACATTGCCTCTAATTAGCAGCATCTCTGTGCATTCAGTGAAGGGATGCTGACTTCCAGGAAACATAAGCTAGTGGAAAAGTGAAATCGGTAGGTAGAGACCTTTCATTCAGTACCAAGATGCTGAAGAATTGCATGTCTTCCTCACATGATAATACTTTCTACCCAGAACTCAACACTGGTCTTGTGCCACTATCAGATTCATTATTTAGACCATGGACTATGGCTTCTTACATATCTTGAATTTGCACTTCCCTGTTTTATTTACAAAAGATCAGAGATAATTCCTAAGTATGATGGCTTATACTAACCACCAACTTCTCAAGGCCTAGATTCATCTGGGAAACATTACCTAATTAAGTTAGCCTCTAGGCTTGCCACTGAGGAATAATCTTGAGTAGACGAATTGAGTTGGGAAGATCTACATCAGCTGTGGGCCTGTGGACAGAGACCTAGACTTTATCAAAAAGAGAGAACTGTCTGAGCCTTAGCATTGGTAGATCGCTGCTCCCTGATTATGACAGAACATGATCTGATGCCTCTAGCTCCCTTAGCTAGGCATTCCTGCCAGGATGGGCTGGAAAAAGGAACTGTAAGCGGAGATAAACTCCTCCTCCCTTTGACTGAGTTTTGTTAGGTATTCTTTTTCCCAAGCCATGAGAAAATAACTGATATATTATGTGTGGAGAAATACTAGTTTTGAAGGAGATATGATTACTACAGACTCCAATTGTATTTAATTGATTAAATGAAGGAAAACCTGTGTTGAGGGATGGACATTTTTGCAGTTTTGTTTAATGCATGTTCATCTTGCATGTTCATCTCATTGAAATAGATTGGTAACTAGTTACCTGACCACAATATGAGCTTGAACATGTGAGTTGTACTCCTCTTTTTCTTCATGGCTTGAAAGATTCTTGTGAGGAAAACTAAAGCAATGAAAAAATTGGTATATAAAATGCATTTCAATATAGTTATTGGGAAACTAAAAAGAATGAGGAAAGACAAGTGAGAGAAAGTAGTAGAGGAAAGAGTAGAAGGAATTAGTTGCTCTGGGTGTTTCAGAAAGCAAGAATGACCACACTTCTTAATTTTAAGCATATGATTGTATTTGTGACCTTGAAGCTGGTCTCAGATCTAATCTCAGTAATCTGTGTGGATCCTGCAATTGTTTTGATTATGCATAAACTCAGTAACTGGTCAGTGTCACATGGACAGGAACCTTGCTCATTATTATTTGGTAATGACACCAGGTTTTGGCCAGACTCACAAGTCACTCAAGGTGTGCTCCAAACACTGTAGGTCACATGAGATGTAGAGGATGGTCAGACACTCTCTCTGGCACAAAAGTACAAGAGTTCTAAGAACAGCCCCTTGTCCAAAGAGCAGAGCAAGCACAGGGCTAGTTCTCTGCTAATGCATCCCTCCAGAAATGGGTGTGAATTTATGGCAGGTAGATGTTGACTCTTGATGATATGCCAATGAAAATCAATGGAGAAAAATGCCGCTTCATAGGTGCTTCATTCAGTGGGCAAGAATTTAAATAAAAGTGTCCAGGAAGGCCAAGTCAGTGGGAGGCGGTCAATCTCTTAAAGGTATATAAGACCTGTACTGTTTGAAGGATAATAGGAATATGTTGGAATTACAGTTTGGTAATATATTAAAATTCTCAATAAATAAAGAATTGGCTGTCATTGATTTTCTTAAGAATTGGGTGGGTGGTGGTGGTAAAAATTATAAGCCAAAGATACTAGTGGGATTTTGATGTCTTTAATTATCTACAATGACACCAATTATTGCCTGTGTTCAGATAGGAATGATTCCCTTCCCCCACCTCCTCTTTAATGATGACACTTTTAGGAGTCATCAAATGGTGATGGTGTGTGAAACACAGTGAGGAGAAGATGGAAGTGGGCCCTGTGGATTCGTACTCGGTGTTCGTAAGTGAGCAAATGACTCACACTGTGCCCAAAGAGAAGAGAGCCCAGGGAGTCCCTCAGCCCACCTCTCAATTTTGCTGTGACCACAGTAGACCCATTGCCACAAGAAAGCAAAACATGTTGATTGAGCATGGGTTGAATCCCTACTTTTCCATCCTGTGGCCTTTCCTTTCCCAGCAGAATCCTAAACCAACTAGAGGCAAGTGTTTCTGGGCTGACGTGGCAGTCAGTTCTGAAGGTCTTCTTCTGAGAGTTCCTTTCCAGGCTTTGCAGAGTGGGCCCTGCTGCCTGCAATGGCCAAGCTGACTGGAGTACCTTTCCTTGTCACTATCTCTTTTAAAAATATGATCTCATGCTGCCACTACAGGGCCATGTGGTTGTTACTTGCTAGTGGAGCAACTCAGATAGAGGGGAGAGCCGGCCTCTCAGGTAGTAGGCATGGTGCGGTGTTCTGGAATGTTGTGTGAACAGGAGTTACCCACAGGTGATTGGGCCCAGCTGTGTCATGCATCAGCTGGTGGTTTTTCTCAGAGAATCAGGCAAAAGCAAGCTGTAAACGATGAGCAGAAGAGCCTGTCAAACATTAGTGAATATCCCATAAAAGAAGTTATGGCATCAGAATATTTAGATTTAGAGGGAAAATTGAACTCTTAATAACCACAGCTGACTATTCTCTTCCTCCGTCCAGAGGATGTGTGCCTTCTGTATGTTTCAGACGATGTTGACATATTAAACTCCTGAGCTTTCCTGTCTTGTCATCCCTTCTCCCCAAATTAGTCACACTTTTGTACATTCCTTCTCCTAAAATGAAACATCTAATTCTCCTCATGGATAGCATGTGAATTAAGTAATATGTGTGACATTCTTTATTTTTCTTATTAATATTTTGATAAATTTAGGAGACAGAGTGAAAGAAGTACACAAAAAGTGTGTATGGGTGCCTCAGGGCCTTCTGTCACTGCAAACAAACTCTAGATGTGTACACCATTTTGCACATCTGGTAATCAAACCTGGGTGATCACACTTTTCAAGCAAGTGTCATTAACCAGTGAGATATTTCTCTAGGCCTCTCTCTCTCATTTTCTAATGTCTTTGACTGGAAGGCTCAGACAAAGAGAGAGGAGGAACAAGTAGAAGGGATAGATAAGAGAGAGAGTGGAAGGAGAGGGAGAGTGACAGATTTTACTTTCTAGTTCCACTTGTAAAGCAGTAAATACACAGCACATTTCAGGATGCTGATAAATATACTTTATGATAGCCTTCAAGTAGATACATTTGTGCTCAAAGGAGAATTGTAAAGCTGAATTGTCGTAACAAAAGTTTCTACTTTAGAGTCTCCAATTCTTTTTGAAACATAAATTCACTAAAACTTGATATGCATATAAAAACTGTATATACAGTTATTTCGTGAGCACTCATAGCTTCAGCGCCCTTTCCAGAGCAATGGTATAGCATCTGCTACATATTTTTGCACAAATGTAAGTGTCTTAATGTCCTTAGACACTGAGTGCCTGCCCATCAAATAATGTGAACCATTTAGACACAGAGTTAAAACTCTGGAAAGGAAAGAAGACATTGGACAGGACAGTTAATAAGGGAGATGTTCAAGGAATGTTTAATACATGACTGAAAGGGTGCTGACCAGTATGCTTGCTGCCTAGATTCAGTGAGGCTCTCATTCACTAATTTATCCTGCTTCACTTATTCTCAGTATGTTTTTTCTATTGCTTTCCTTACTAAAACTACACTGAAATATTTCTCCACATTTTACACTGCGAACCTAGACATATTCCCTCCAGCGACCTCAGCATGTGGTCTCCTAGTATGTTGGAGATCAAGGTCACTGGAGTTTAAACTGGCTGTCGTAGCAGGGTTGGGGGCGGGGGAGGCAGTTCAAGAAAAGTTCTCCAACTCCAAACCCTAAGTTCATGTCTGTTTTTGACCAAACAATTGGATAAACAAGACTGAGAAGGATAATTTATAAATTACTACATTTTTATTCAGAAATGTTAGGGAAAGGGAGAGGGAGCATTTGAGAACCGATGAAGGGAAGGTGGGTGGACAACTGATGAAGGGTGTGTGGACACACTCACATGCTCCGAGATCCCATGAGGAGTGCTCAGGTGGGCCCTGGAAACAAAAATGTGAAAAGATTTTTTTTTTTTGATTTTTTTTTTTCTAAAACGGCATGAACTTCCAAAAGAAATCAAGAGGCCATAACAATAGTAACAAATAACTACCCCTTCCCACTTTGGCAGCCCCAATCAAGGAAAGAACACACTCTTACGGTCAGTGGTACCCAGGTATGGAGATGAGAACAGCTAGACAGCTGGGAAGGAAATTCTCTTCAGTGACCCCCAAGTAAGATATTTGGTATGAGGGATCTAGAAGGGGTCAGGGCCCTTGTGTCATATGTGAAAACCAACTGTTTTGGCTCAGTGAAGGGTTCAACCCAGACCTAGGTGGGGCGCACAGTGGAGAGAAAGACGTGATTGGATGAGACAGGCCAATCCTGAATTCCAGTGCTGCCACTGAGGTAGGCAGGGTGTGCTGAGGCCCTGAGCAAGGGAATCACCTAAGGATTCTCTCTTGTGAGCCTCCTCTTAGCTGACTGCCTGAACCAAAGCTACCTGATTATCCCCTCTCATCATGTTACTCTGAAAATGGCACATGGTATGACTCTATGTTTTCTTTATTGCATCTATTATAGTAATAAGTTGTAATAAATTTTATTTATATTAGAATCATTTTATTTGTAAGTATGCCTTTAATTTCAGACAGGGACCAATGACAGCTCTTGTTGTTGCCAGACGAAAAGGAGAGAGAGAGAGAGAGACAGAAAGAAGATCACCCACTCCTCAGAGTCTACATTCCACAGGCAGCAGAGAGCAAACACAGACAGAAGTGCAGAGGTGCAGCAAATTATTTGAGATAAGAGCAGGTATTAGGATAATATTGTACAGGAAAGTGAAACATTGAAGTTGAGAGGTTGTAGGTGATACTTAGAAAATTTTGAAAATATGCCAAAATGTTTATTCCGATTTCTCTTTTTCTTTAGCAAAAATTTAACCAGAGTCCTTGTTCATGACTCAACATCCTAGAGTGAATCTGGAGGTGGGTATTAGAAGAGAGGGGGCTATGTGAAGGAGATGGAGTTGGCCTAGGGAAGAATGAATGATGGATGGGTAAAAAAAAAAAAAAAATATATATATATATATATATATATTATTTTTCAATAATTCAAAGGATTGCTATACATAAATGTTTGTGTTTATTCCCTATTTTAAATATGTAAGCCAATGTATGAGGGATAAAGATGTAAGGATCCAGGCCAATAAGAGATCAATGTTGGGTATCAAGAGACAGAGTACAGTCACCTTGCTAAGACTAGGATTGGATGTGAGGGAGGTTGGACCAGGAGACCTCTATCCACTGCAACAGGCTCAACACCAGTTGGATGATATTTCCGGTGGTTTGAATGTAAAATGACCCCCCCCCCCCCAGGAGACTCATATGTTAACTAACTTGATCCTCAGCGGGCTGTCCTATTGTGGAAGGATGTGTAGCTTTGCTGGAGGATGTGACATGGGGAATGGGCAGCAGATCGTCAAGATTTTTTAAATCAATTAATTAATTAATTTGAGACAGCAATAGAGGGAAAGAGGCAGACATTTACACACACACACACACACACATGGAGAGAGAGAGAGAGAGAGAGAGAGAGAGATTTGTTGCACTGGGGCCTCTAGCCACTGCAAACAAACTCCAGATGCATCTGGCTTACGTGTTTCCTGGGGAATTGAAGCAAGATCCTTTGGCTTTGTGGGCAAATGCCTTTAACTGCTAAGCCATCTCAACAGCCCCAGATCTTGAAGACTTAATCCTGCTGTGCTTGCTGTTAGTTCTCTTGTTCCTGATACTGTTCGAGTTGACTCCTTTTGCCATGCCTTCCCCCCTCACGATGAAACTTCTGCTTGAAATGATGAGCTGAACTAAAGTCTTTCCTCCTTTTGTTTGTTTGTTTATTTATTTATTTGAGAGTGACAGAGAGAAGGAGGCAGAGAGAGAGAGAGAGAGAGAGAATGGGCACGCCAGAGCTTCCAGCCTCTGTAAACGAACTTCAGATGCGTGTGCCCCCTTGTGCATCTGGCTCATGTGGGTCCTGGGGAATCGAGCCTCGAACCGGCATTCACAGGCAAGCACGTAACCACTAAGCCATCTTGCCAGCCTAAGTCTTTCCTCCTTTAAGTTGGCCTGGTCTAGTACTTGTTCAGAGCAATGAGAAAGCAATGGATACAGCATATATGCTACTTCCAAAGCAAATACATAAGGTTGAAGTGAAAGGACATAGAAACCCAACAGGGTAATGAAAGAAGTGAAATGCCATAAGTGAGCACGTTTCTGGACAATTTCATGCAACTCTCTTCACTCTTTTCACTCTACGCAGAACAACTTTTATCACTCATCATCTGTGTAAATACACACCACCAACTCTCACCAAGCACTGTTGGGTTGTTACCAAAGCATCTCAGGACGAGTTCCCTAACTTCTGCCCTCCTAAGACCTGTGCTATCAAATGTGAAATGATCTAAATCCTACCTGAAGACCTAGTGTCAACGAGACTTTTATCAACTGTGTGTTCCACAGGAAAAGTGCACATGACATGCATCTGCATTTTCATTCCTAACACACCATCTGCTTCTATATGGCATCCATCTACCTGGAGTGGAAAGAACATGGCTTTGTCACCAGGCGTGGTGGTGCACACCTTTAATCCCAGCACTTGGGAGACAGTGGGAGGAATATTGCCATGAGTTCAAGGTCACCCTGAGATGACACAGTGAATTCCAGGTGATACTGACCTAGAGCAAGACCCTGCCTCGAAAACAAACAAACAAACAAAGAATATGACTTCGTCCTTTAAAGGTGTGAGGACTACTTTAACAAAGTGGGAGACGTTTGAATCTTAGTTACTCAGTAACTAGATGACACGGGAAATTGCTTTAATATACATGACTCAAACTGACCAAATGAAAGCAATGGCCACTATCTTGAGAACACATTTGGAATGCCAACTTGTAATATCTGTTTTGTAAGTATTTTTTTTTTTCCTTTACCTATGTAAAACTTCAATGATCAAGGAAAAGAGAACTCATATTCTTATGTACTTGATATTTTGTTTGGAGTTGTCATGCTCTTTCTCAGTTTTCCACCTTCTTCTGTATATATAATATTGAAAAAAGTACTCCAATTCTGGTGAAGATTTGCAGTATATTAATTAATCAGTGTGAAATAATTTGACATCTATAAAATATTAAATGGTTGAATAAAATGAATGATAAGTGAAGCAGATAATATATAAATATGAAGTTAATTTATTAATTTAGGTGTCTTCTGAAATATTCATGGATCCAGAAACACTTGCTGACATTTACTATGAGCCAATTTTAATGATATGCCCTAGTCATAATCACAGGTGCTTTGGTATTATACCATAATATCAAAATTACAGGCTTTTATTAAATGGGATAGATTTTTAACTGATTTTTCTTCCAATGGTCATAAATTTTCTCTGGCACATTTTTGGCAAAGCTTCAACCATGGAGTTCAGAAGATCATCATAATTTCTTATATCATGAAAGGAACTCGACTTAATATTAATTTTTGGAATGTTATTTTTGGAACACACTTCAGAATGAGGCATGATTTAAAGAACACAAGACAAGCTATGTGTAAAAATGTAGCAGAAGAAATCCATTCCTCCTACAGGGTTTTAGCATCGGCTACTACTTTGTTTACGTGCACAATGCAATTATAAAACCATGGAAAAGTGAACCAATAAGATGACTCATATGGAAAATTACCTTGGAGTTCATTTTTAAATGATTCACATAAAACGGGCTTTTATGTAAAGTGTACTTAAGGTTTAAGTGAATCAAATAAGCTTCTTCACACCACTTTTTATAAATGAATAGTCATTACTACAAAGACTAGCTTGCTCAGAGTGCATTATTTAGTTTTCTTATTTCCACAGTCAGGCAACTTAAAGACAATCTTGACACTTTTCTCTTTTATTTTCCCAGTCTATGGAAGAAAACAATTTCCACACTTCATAACAGGACGAATGGGCTTTTAAAAAGATGGCATACAAAATTACACTGCTGTTTGTGGTTGAGAAAGGAAGGTAGTGTTGGGAATGGCTGTTGTGAATCTACAGAGACAAACTGATCCTTGAACACACAAGTGCTCTTACTTATGGCATACTTACATGTTGCTCTTAAGAATAGGGAGGCAAAGAAATAACTGACATCATAAAATATGCATATACTAAAATGTAACTTCCAAGAGGAAATCATTGTAAATTATGTGTCAACTATGATTCCATGCCTAAAACTATCTCACCAGCATCTCAAATTATTCATATGATTTACATATTCTAAAGTATGGTCATATGCATAATGTCAGAACTCGGTATTATATACATATAATTTTTTTTAGAAAAGATACTGACTATTTGCAAACAGAGATAGAAATAGAAGAGAGACAAAGAGAAAGGGTGCAGGGCCTCCAACCAACTGCCAATGGACTCCAGATGGGTATGCCACCTTGTGCATCTGGTTTTAGGTGTGTCCTGGGAAATCAAACTTGAGTTGTTAGGCTTTTTAGGCAATTGCCTTAATCACAGAGGCATCTCTCCAGCCCTATAAATATAATTTTTTCTTAATGCTACATATATACTTAAAGCACCATGACGTAGATAGCTTCATGTTGTTAGGATGATCATCCAAAGCGGGACGCTTTATTTCAGCTTATAGCTCCACGGAGGAAGTTCTGTCAGTGGGGGAAGAAGATGCTTCCACACATCCAAGCAGAGAGAGAGAGAGACAGAAAGAGAGAGAGAGAGAGAGAGAGAGAGAGAGAGAGAGAGAGAAAACAAAACAAAACAACCCATGAAAACCCAAAGCAGCAAGCACAAAAAGGCAGAAACCCAGCAGGGACCCCACCCAAACTCACACCTTTGGGCTAGAATCAGATCCATTCCCAGCCTGCCTTAAGGCTGGAGCCTAGGACCCATCCTCAGTGATACTCCCTCCAGCCAGGTAACCGGAGATGGAAGTTACAAGCTTTAGTAAAATACCTGATCTCTTGCACTTGGAACGATCATACTAAGCGAACTCATACAAGCACAGAAAGACAAATGCTGTGTGTTCTCACTCATATGTGGCTCCTAACCTGGCACAGCTTGAGTTGCATGCGTACCTGACAGGAAACTCAAGGAACAGATAATAGGGACTGGGGAAATATACACAAAACTAAGTCTCAAATTAACTGATACCATAGAAAACGTCTTCTGGGATAGCTGACTAAAAGGCATAACCCTTAACAGCGGTATCCGGGAATTGTCTGGTAGGAAGGTCCCTGGATCGAGCAGAAAGCAGCCTAACACTAAAACATTTGGCTCTGACTTGTAACTGTCAGTACAACGAATTGGTTACAACCCACATTGAGTTGTTCAGTTCCCAAAACAAGACAGGTTCTGTCAAAGCACTTGATTACCTGCCTGATGTAAAAGGTAAGACTCTATTACTGAAGACACCATAGGCTTCCAACACAGAACATCAAGAGATCCAGCTTAATCTGGAAGGAAGTCATTTCCCAGATGGTTAACACATGCAGTGCTAGAAAGCATGAATTGCTAGGGGAAAATGACCAACAACGTTGTGTGCTAGCAGGGGACACTGTTATACAAAGGCCACCAGACTGACATGAAGTACACACCCATGAAATACTGGCACTCTGCCTAGTTGGTAACCAGTGGTTCTCTGATTGGCTAAAACATCTGCTCAGTAGAAAGAAATCCATAGCTGGAACTGGGAACCAAGTTAGAATCCTATTGAGATCAAGATTAAGGACTTCAATAAGAAGCTCCCACTATTTTTTTTTTTTTTTGCCAAAAGGTAGGCTACACCCATCAGAATTTCTGTAAATTAACAATGTTTATCCCCTTTAACATATGCTGACATCACTCTCCATTAGAGAATCTAGTTTTCTTTTTCAGAAGTCACTGAGAACTGAAGACAACCAAAATCTATTGACAAGACAAGGCAGCTGACTCCCTGCCCGCAGATGAACCACCCTTTGCACATTAGCCAGGGCCTAGACGAAACCACAGAGCAATTGACAAGAAGTGCGGAGTGCTGCTTCCGTGGCAAGCCTCATAACCTGCACCAGGGGAGTGCAGATAGATGATGAGAGTACTCAAAAGGTACCAAAATAAAATTCCAGAGACTGCCGAGAGCTCAACACTAACATAGACTTAAACCACCCCCACCAAGGCTCAGGGAATGTTGCCAAAGAGGGTCCAGAAAGACTATAAGAGCCATTGGGTGGAAGAGAACATCCAGAGGCATTAACTACCCCCCATGAATGCTGCTTTCAGAAATCACAACCTACCACCCCATGATGAATACCAGCAACCCTACAGGGATGGGGACAGGAAGGAGGAAAATAATGGTACCAACATATCATTTGTCCATACAACTTTCTAGTTAATAAAATAAAAATTAAAAAAAAATAACATCTGTATCTATGGGGTCATACATTCAAGCCACCACACACTAATAATTGGCAAGAGTGAGCTTAGTACAAAGAGTGGTGTAGTGTAAACATCTCATCCTTTAACCTGTTTGAAAAAGGAAAGCAAAAATTATGTAAGCCAAATTTTCAGATCTCTAGAATATAGGTAGAAGTTTATACAAACAAGCAAACCAGTGAATTATGAAAAAGGGAATTCAATAGAAGCTTTGAGATATTGCCTGTGTCCTGATCCCTCAGACTAAAGTCCAAATGATTGGCTAAAACAGTGTCATTTGAAAAGTTTATGTTTATCAAGGTAAGAAGTTGACCTGAAGACATTATCATATGAGTAAAATATAAAGGAGTTTAATCACCCATAGATGTTCCTTGATGGAAATATGAAAGCAAGTCTCCCAGGCTGGAATGAACTGCTGTTTGATGGGAATGAAGAATTATAAAGATATGAGAACTATTAATAGAGGAAAATACTTATTCAGGCTATTAAATCCAGCAATAGTGTATTTGCTTTTGTCTCTATTAATTATAAGATAAGTAATTAGAAAATGATGGTAAATCTGTATTAATGTTTAAATATAAATAGTAAAAGGACCATAGGGTAGGTGAACACTAGTAGAAGCTGAGATCTTCAATATTGTTGAATCCAACTTCCAACCTGGTGATGTTAAAGTTGAGATAGCAGTCATTATCACAGAGATTATTACAAAACTATTAAAATACTTATGCAAAAAGTTGAGGAATGAAACAATATAGTAAATTATAAAAATTAAGTACAAAACATCTTTGTTATAGAGAATGTGAGGGATAAGTTAAGATATATAAAAAATGGAGGAATATGAAAAGTTTTAGTCTTTTGGAGGCAGTAATTGTGTTAACTATAAATAGGTTAAATTTCAATAACAGGTACAGATTGGCAGAATGGATTTTAAAACATTTGTGCATCAACTGTATGGTAGGTGAACACATAACTTAGGTTCAAAGCAAAAAAAAAAAAAAATAGAAGAAAAGTGAAGGCCAGAAAAATATGTCATAAGTAGGAATGAAAAAAGAACAAGTAGGCAAAGGGTCGCTACATATCTAGGACATATAGACTGATTGTAAGGAACAGGATTCTCAATTATTAGTCTGAAACTCTCATTCTCTACTTTAAACAATGGGTAGAACACAATGCAAGAAATGAAACAGTATTGCAGCAATACTGAAAACAAATAAACCTAAGAGAATTCTTTTCCCTCTCTGTTTCTTCTTACTTCTACACTCTTCCCTTCCCATAGAGAACTAAATGGTACTCTTATTATGAATTACTATATTTAATAATTTTTATTGGGAACTTTAATATATGAACATACTGTAAAATCATTATGTTCCTATAGCATTATCTTCTTTTGTCCCCTTTCCTCCTCCCTTATTACACTGAGGACCCTCCTCAGTGGCTTTGTCAAAAATCACTGTTGGGGTCAATGGATGCATCAGTTGGTCATTACCAGGAGGACAGTGCTTCATAGTATGCTGACCCACCCATTGGCTCTTGCATACAATGTATAAGGTGTTTCCTGTGCCCTAGTGGATGTGATAGAGATGTCTTGTGTAGTGTGAGGCAGTCGGGGTTCTCTTCTCTTCATTGTGATGAGTCTTGAGTCTCCCTGGTATTATATCACATCTATTAAAAGCAGGTTCTCTAACTAAGAGTGAGAGCAGCCTTGACCAAAGGGGATAAGCATAAACATTTAGAAGACATTTTGACCAGCATAACATTTATGTTTAGCCTTTGACTTGGTTCTCAGCACCAAGGGTGAATTCCCACCCATTAAATGGGCCTCATAACCAATAAGAAATCAATTGATTACTCCAATAACTTATGTGCCACTGTTGCTATTCTGAGCCATTCTAAACTTGAAAAAAATATTAAAAGCTTCTTAAATTTGCCAGTCTTTTTTTTGTGTGTGTAGGGGAGGAAGAAATTTATTTCAAGCTTATGGATTCAGGGGAAGTTCTGCTTCAGACATCCTAACATAAACCATCACCAGCCAGCAAACACAAAGGCAGCAAGCACAAAGCCAGCAGCCAGCAGCAAGGACCCAGGCAGCGCTCGAACTGCTCAGATCCACCCCAATACACCTTAGGGCTGGACGCTAGGATCTGCCCCCACCCAGTGACACTTCTCCAAACAGGCAGCTAGAAACCCAAGTCACAAACTCTAATAAAACACCTGATGGATGGAGAGATTGCTCAGTGGTTAAGGTGCTTGCCTGAAAAGCCTAATGATCTGGGTTTTATTCCCCAGTCCCCATGTAAAGACAAATGCAAAAGGTGATGCATGAATCTGGAGTTTGTAGCAGCTAGATTCCCTGGTGTGTCCTCTCTCTCTCTTCTTGCAAGTAAATTATATATAATACCACTGAGTAATGTCTCCAGCCCTAATATATATATATATATATATATATATATATATATATATATACATATATATATATATAATATATTATAATATGTATTAATAATATTAATATATTAGTATTATTAATATATATTAATGATAAACATGTGCATTATATATATATATATATATATATGTATATATGTATATGTAAAACCACTGAGCAATCTCTCCAGCCCTATATATATTAGGTGCTTGCCTGCAAAGCCTAATGACAGTCATATACTGAGGTACTAATAGTTTAGGATCAACTAATGAATTCTGAAGGGAAGTAATTTGTCCTTTAGCAGTTATATTGCTTCCAATAAAGACTACTCTTCCTGACTCCTAACTGTGCTTTCTTATAACAATAAAAGGAATTCTGAATTTTTACAATCTCAGTGTAGGTTATAATAAAATATTTTAGCAATAATAAAGCTAGCATTTGGAAGGGGATAGGAGGTGTGGATTCATTATCAATGAGGCTGGACGGAATAGGGAAGCCTGTCATTTTTGTGCAAGGACCATGATAATCTTGTTACCATACCAATTTTAGTATATGTTCTGCTTAAGTTTGCTATAAACTATTCATTACCAAAACAATTGCATAAATTTCTGTTGAACTCTACAAAAGTAAAAAAAAAAAAAAAAAGAGGGCTGTAGAGATTGCTTAGTGGTTAAGGCATTTGCCTGTGAAAACTAAGGACCCAAGTTTGACTCCTCAGAACCCACATAAGCCAGATACACTAGGTGATGCAAGCATATAAGGTCCTGCATGCAGACAAGGTGACTCATCTATCTGGAGTTCAATTTTATTGGCTAGAGGCTCTGACACACCAATCCTGTCTTTCTCATTCTCTTTCTTTCTCTCAAAAAATAAATAAAAAGTAAAATAAAGAAGTAATAAATAGGGCTGGTATAGCTAAATGTTCTAAGTAGATATGCATGATATTGCATGTAATGATTTTAAGAATAATTTTACTTCGCAAGTTTTAAAACCATTATTAGAAGTTCAAAATATTATATGTTAATTTAATAGATCAAAAGTATATTCAATTTCCTTTGTAATATCAAAAATAAGCAGAATTTCTAAATGAAGTATTTATTTTTTCTTGCTAAGGCTACTTTTGAAACACTTAATGAAAATTAATTCACCTTGAGTTAAAATGATAATGTAATTAAAATATTTTTACAAATATTACTTCAGGGTTAGCCATGCTGGTAAAGAAAATTACTTAGTTTACTAGGTCCTCCCACGGGTATACATCATTTTTGGATGTTACAATCAAGAAGTTCACAAGGATTATTGATATGTGTGTTTTTGACTGAGGGTAAACCCTGAACAGGTAATATAAGGCTATGATGTTTTGGCCCTTGATAAATCAACAATTTATTGTCATTGGAGACCACCTAGTGCCAATCTATGGTGCATGCAAAGAACATGGCAAATTTATTGCTTAGGAATCAGTGGTGATTCAGGTGGGTAAAAATATAGAGAATGATAAATGGGACAAAACAATAACAGCCATAAAAATTGAGTGTTTTAGAAATTCTCATTTTACATGAAAGATACCTTACAAATGACCCTTTATTCATCTTTACTAGCTTAGTTATTACTAGGTGTTAGTTGTTCTGTAATTGTATTGAGATTCGTAAAAGCTTAAGGTTAAATAGGCTTCTCTGATACTATTGCATAGCAACTAAGAAAACAACATAATTAATGAGATTGTATCTTCCAATGTCATATCATGTTGCTATCACATGTGCCTGGGAATTAATATTAATTACGGCTACATTGTAGCACGGCACTAACAGTGCTATGGTATTACAAGATTATTATTTTTTAATTTATTTTATGTTCAGTGCCAGATGGATAGAGATTATAGGGGTTATTTTTTTCTTAGATCATTAATCTTGGTCATGGCTTATAAAGCTAAAGTGTCAGGCTGTGTTTAAGACTGGAGATTAGAGGGGAGGAAGAGAAGATGAGATGTGACATAAGCAAGAGTATGGGAGCACTACAATCAAAGATGAAAAGCAAGTGCATGATGACCATAGTCTTTTGTCTACTGTTAGACCATCAAAAATCCCTATTTCCTAAGAGAATGACATTCAGACACTGAGTTCTGTGGTAGCTGCTGGGGTTACAATATGGGCATTAACATTTTGTGGGTTCTGTTAGATTTATAAAAGCATGCAGAGAGTATCCATCAACAAAAATGTTCACTGTCACTGAAAGTACATCATAAATGCACATGAAATGCATAGTACATTTTCTTGAGATCACATTTTAATCCAGTGGTCCAGCTTCACTGGCTGCTTAGTTTATAGACTATTTCCCTGGCCTTCATTCCTCTGTCCTCACCAACCCTTTTATCTACCTAGACCAGTCATACAAGCAGAACCTCTAACATGATGGTTACCTTATTTATTTATTTATTTATTATTATTTGTGTGTGTGTTATCATGTGGAGGCTCAGTCCTCACAATATTGAGCAGAGCTTCTCTAGTACAAGCACCATTCTCCTGCTGATATTGAATGCAGTTATTTGATAACTAAAGTAGTGGATTATTTAAACTACAACAAATGTCTTCATGTGACTGTGAATGCAGAAAGCACTCAGACATTAAGAGACCTATTTTCTAAATATGGCTAGGTGCTGCTTGATGTTAAAGCAAGTTTGTTTAACTTACAAATTCTTCTGGAGTTTATTTTTCTTTTGTATCAGGCATTCTAAAACTTCAAAGGTATTTCTCCAATGGATGCCTAGAATACAATAATTACCATGAGTGATATGTGAGATATATATTTTTTTCTTTTTTTGTGATGTAAAATCAATGTTTTTTTTTTCCCTCTGAGATAATAATATAAGTGGATCAGGATCACCTGTATGTTGTCTGCTGTAGTGTGGGAAATCTGAATGAAAAATAAGTTATTAATCAAAGAATTCAATAATAGAAGTGTAATTAAAAATACTAAGCCAAGGGCCAGGTTGGTGGTACACACATTTAATCCCAGTATTTGGGAGGCAGAGATGGGAGAATCACTGTGAATTAGAGGCCACCCTAAGACTGCATAATGAATTCCATGTCAGCCTGGGCTAAAGAAATCCCCTACCTTGAAAAACCAAAAATAAATAAATAAATAATTTAAAAAACTAAGCTAGTCAAAGACACTCTGCAAAATAATTAAAGTTACTGTGTAGACAAATAATAATTGAAATGGAAATTTATTCATAATACTAAGTCAAAAGAAATTACATTGAAAGTAGTAAGACCTTTGCATTCAAAAATGAATCTCTATTTAAAGAATACTGGCTACAGTGTTCAACCATGATGTGAATATTCTTTTTTTTTTCATGGAGTTATGTATTTCTTTCACGATGTTTTTAGGCTGCTACATGTCTTGCTCTATATTTTCATGGTATAAATAAATGAAATTGTTGTTATTGTGAACATGATTTCTTTCATTAAATAGAATTTATAAAGACCAAGATTATCTATAACTTCTTAGTTCTCAGTTCCATGTTCATAATTTAATATATGAGTTGGTATCTATGTGCATTCTGTTATCATTTTCCAGTCATTGAGGCTCGTCTCTTTCATATTATTAGGTTTGTTACTTTGGTCTTTTTCATAATTCATAGATTTTTACCTTCCTGTGTTCTAGTTTCACTAACAATCTTATGATCTTGACTTCCCAAGTTCCCGTTTAATTTCAAGTTCTTTCTTAAACCTGCTTTTCTGTAAAAATTGAAACTTCTCTCTTAGTCAAGTTCACCCAGGCCTAGCCTATAGAAATAAGAATTCATTTAGCCACTGTTCCTTTGCTCTGGGTTGAGACTCCCATCCTGAGGGTCATATCCAGAGCTGCCAAAACTTCTTCGCTCCCTATCAATTTTCTCCAATTGTAAAAATGTTTTTACTACTGATATTGGCTCACCTATCCTGAAAATCCTTTGCAAATCAATCATTTCCTTAAAATTTTCTAAAAGCATATTTAAATGCAGTAATTACAAGAGAGCAACTTATGCAGCGTGATTTTGAAGGTATACTATGAATTTGATTGCTGACGTAATTCATGAGAATGGTGAATTTCTACATTGCTCAGTGCTTACTATAATGGTCTTGGGTCTTGGTTCTTGGTCTAGGGGTTAAGAGGATAAGTCTCGAGGTCATGTACGAAATGCTCAAATTGATAAATCACTTATGTACACAGTGCTACGAAGCAAGACCAAAATATGATCTCTGGGTGTACTTCTACCAAAAGTCCTATCCTTGGGTAAGCTGTTAAATTTCTACAGAACAATCTTCTCGAGGAACTAGTTCACATGTTCTGCCTAATTCATGCTACAGATAATGAAGTAAACTGACATGTGAAAAAGATAAAAACATTTTTAAAAATCTTGGGTGTATCATATAAAATAACCTGCAATTCACACACATCTTTTTCTGGTTATATGCAATATACTTTGTTATTTATGAATTTCTTTGTTCATCTTTGAGCCAGTTTTGCTTTCTGTTACATATCACATGGCTGAATCAGTGCTCAATGCTCTTCAAAAAAGAATAGCAATTTTTCTCAATCTGTGAATTTCAAATACAGATCACCAATTTATTTCTGAAAGGTCATGCTTTATAGTTGGGGCATTAAAGTAGAAAAAATCTTTAGGACATTTTAGGGTCCATTAACTTTTGAGGTCAAGGTAGCTCAACTTCAAAAGTTTTAAACAATTTGATCAGATAAATTTACTTTGTACAATAACTTTGAAAATCAAGTGAAAATTGGTAGGTAATACCATTAACCCAGTTTAAAGTGGTTCAAATGAATCCAATTTTAGTTAGCAAAGAAAATATAAAATAAGATGTCTACTCTTTGAATGTCTTTATGGTCATCCTATTGAGGTCATTTAAACCAAAAGTAACTAATAGAGAAAGGTAGGACAGGGCATTCCTTTAAAATAATGGAAAATCAGTGGCTTTACATTGGATTTTATATGAGGAACACTCTAGTCAAAGTTCACTTTCAAGGTAATGGAGGGTAAACTAATCTTCCATTGAATACAGACCGTGAGAAATCAGAACACATGGAAGTAGTAATTTTAAATCTACTGGGGCAAAACCATGTAGCATAATTTCAAATGTAGACATTGTCAGGTATTCGAAAAGAGGGAGGGAGGAGAGAGAGAGAGAGGGTAAGATTGGAATGATAAGAAAATTCTACAAATAGGCAGGGAGGTGGGAGAACAGTGCCATTCTTAACATTGAATTTGTGTTCTTTTGTATTAATTTTCAGCCCTATGATTAGAGCAAATGTTTCTAAAACCTCATGAGAGTCAAGATCTCAGCAGCAGTCTGGGTTGACCTCTTATCCTCACCTCATCATAACATGTTTTCCTTGCGTAGTGGTAGCTATTTCTATCACTAAAATGCAACCACCTGCAACAATGTTACTTTTTTTTTCCATTTCTGGTTTCATTACAATTCTTATAAAAGCATTTTGCAAAGAAACAGATCCAAATAAACTGAACTGATGCAAATTTCTCACTCAGATTCAACTAGTTAATTTTTAGGCTTCAGGGAAAATAGAAATAACTGCTTTCATATTAACTATTTATATTCTATAAAATATGAAGAGATTTGAACTAGTTTAATTTTGTGCCTCTCCAAAGAATATTATTTATAAGAATGTGGGGAAATATACCGGGAACCTAATACTTAAGATAAATAAAAAGAAAAAATGGTATTCTCTTTCTTACCAAGTTTTCACATACAGAAACAGTTAAGATCACTTAATATTTTGTTGAATTTGCTTCAATAGACGTAGCATTAGCCAGCCAACATGGGTGATATTCAAGGCTTCCATATCGCCTCAGTAATACAGCATCTCATTGAGCACATATTTCCTCAATATGAAAACAGAATTCTTGCCACCATTGTAAAACTGGCTCTCAGCCTTAGCTAGACTACCTCAGTTTTGAAAATTTAAGCAATTGGCCAACTTGACCTATTCTTTATTTGTTTCCACAACATTTGCTTCTGAACAGACAAGTATCAGCACCAGTAATGCATCCCAGGTGAAGAGGTCGTGTATCTAGATGGGCCTTCCTGAAATCTTTTACTCCTCCAGTAAACTCAGTGCACCAGGCCGGTATTGGACTGTGATGTTCTTCCATGGTAGTATAACACAGATCCTCAGAACTGCAGAGATGCCCCCTTCCTCTTGAGGATCCACCTTCCTAACATGTGAGCACTGCTTGTAGGGTCAGAATTTCTTTCCCCTTTATGCTAAGAGCCTCAATCTTAAACTTACTATTATTTCGTACACAGTGTCACATAATACCCTTTTGCCCATAGTTATGGTTATATCATTACGATAGTAGAGGCATATATGCTTCAAAAGGCCCACAGTCCTGCTATGATTTTTATCCATTATACCCAGACATTCAGAAATGGGTCAAACAAGCCGGGCGTGGTGGTGCACGCCTTTAATCCCAGCACTCGGGAGGCAGAGGTAGGAGGATCGCCGTGAGTTCGAGGCCACCCTGAGACTCCATAGTGAATTCCAGGTCAGCCTAGGCTACAGTGAAACCCTACCTCAAAAAAAAAAAAAAAGAAATGGGTCAAACAATGTAATAATCAACTCAATATTGTATAATAAATGGGAGAAACATTTCACACACATAATATACTTTATTAATATACTATATACAGAATGTATATGTATATATAGTGTGAGAATCTATATACAGAGAAGTGGGTACCTGAAATTTTGAACTTTCTATAGGTTTTCAAGTTAATTTATGTGCTGAGATGAATGAGCTTGAAATCTTGTGTGGGATTCCTCTTTGACATAAAATATACACCCAATTTTAAGTTGTTCCTTTGAGAAGTTATACTAGTTTCGGTTTATGGGGCTAAAATCTTCAGGATAGAAGATAAGAGTGATCAAATGATAAAACAGCTGGTATATGAAAGTTGCTATTCTTCACTGCTGGGATCCAATAGCAAGTGTGTGCGTGTGGGGGGGGGGTTGTGTGGGTACCACGCCAGACACGTTGGTCAAGGTATGTAGTTGTCTCCTTGGCAAGCTCAGGATGAAATATGGAAGTATTTGAGGATTAGCATTAAAATTCTCCTTCTAATGCTTCTTTCAAATGGAGTTCAAAATTCATCTCTCACTGGATGCTTCTGACAGGTTTGTCAGGGAGACTTATCTTCCCGTCTTCAAATGTTGCCATTGAGAAATGTATTTTCTTTTCATATTTACATAAATTCTTCATAAAGGGAAAAAATAAAGCCAGCAATACAGATAAAGGAATAAAAATTCTGGTAGAATTATTTCTATGTTGAGATTTTATAGTGTGGGTCTAGTAATATAGTTGCATATTCCCATCCAAAAGCATACATACATTTCTCTAAACTTGGTTTATCAATTCAATTTTCATTATATGACTGGGAAGAGAGATATGTGTTGTAAAATATGTATACATAGAATCATATTGGCCCAATAGATATTCATATGCAATGATAGGCAAGTTAAAGCTCAGTTTAAGCAATCTTAGGAAGTAACATATATATGCATATATACATATAATATTTGTATGTGACATTATTCATAAGCAACAACAACAAAAATGTATTTCACAATATACAACAGCTACTCCACCACCTATTCGCTTAGTCATCTGTGTTTTATCTCTGCTGTAGAGCAATGTTAAGAGAAGTCAACACATTTAAAACCAATGTGAAAAAACACAGATGAAAGACCTTTGATTAATAGATTTAAGATTCTACTTTTATTTATTTTTTTAATTTTTTTGTTATTTTTATTTACTTATTTGAGAGTGACAGACACAGAGAGAGAAAGAGGCAGATAAAGAGAGAGAATGGGCACACCAGGGCCTCCAGCCACTGCAAACGCACTCCAGATGCGTGCGCCCCCTTGTGCATCTGGCTAACGTGGGTCCTGGGGAATTGAGCCTTGAACCGGGGTCCCTAGGCTTCACAGGCAAGCGCTTAACCGCTAAGCCACCTCTCCAGCCCTTAAGATTCTACTTTTATTTATTTATTTTTTTGATTTATTTTTTTTTTTTTTTTTTGAGGTAGGGTCTCACTCTAGCCCAGGCTGACCTGGAATTCACTATGGAGTCTCAGGGTGGCCTCGAACTCAGGCGATCCTCCTACCTCTGCCTCCCGAGTGCTGGGATTAAAGGCGTGCGCCACCATGCCCGGCTTAAGATTCTACTTTTAAATCATTATTTCTGATCAACAAACTATGGAAATGAGGTGTCCAGTCAGAGCACAACATCATGCATGTCATTTTGTTATGTAAAGTAAGAGACCAGATAGGCACTGGCGATTAAGTCAAATTAGAACACAAATTCTGATGGAGGGGAGGGCAATGCTACTGGGATAACTGACAGGTTATATATAAAGGTGACAAACAGAAAGAATAAGATTAACAACTCAGTTCTCAATGCATGCCCCAGGATGTCCAATTCTCAAAAAATATACTTAACTGACAGCAATCTATATTGATGGAAGGCATAGAAGAGAAAAACAGTTGACATTTACAAATGAATATTAGAAATGATTGTACTTACAAGTGGAAAGTTTCGGTGGATGGGTGCCTTCAATTTCCTTGTATTTCTTTAAAGCAGAAAAAAAAAAGGCACCACATTGATGGAGAATAAGTGGATGTCCTGTTTAAAAAGCAACTGAACCACAATTGAAATAAGCACTCTGTCTCAAAGTACCCTTTTACAGAACCATCATTGATCATTTTGCTTTACTTTCCCTCATGTATCTGCATTTTTCTGAGGCAGCTTCAACCAAGACACACATATATTCACTATCTAGGGCATCAGAAAATACATCACCAAGCCCAAATGTCTTTATGCTTCTGGTGGGAGGCTTACACAGACACTGATGACAAGGTCTCATGAAGAAAGAATTATAAAACTCTATCCAGCCTGTCTCTTATACAAAATGTTTTGAAATTCTGTCCTAAAACAATCTTTTATTCCTCTACTAAAGTTTGATTTATCTTCTAAATTTGTCTTCTATTTCAGTTTGTTTGAAGAGAACACAAATTTGTAGTTTGTTTTCATTACTCCAGTATTATTATTATTATTTTTATTTTAGAGACTGAGTCCATTAAAGTCCTCTGATTTTATACAGATATTTATTCTTGCTCTTTAAAATACCAGTGATTTGCTTTATGTCGAGTTCTATAAGCCATTTGTGCATGCCTTTGGGAAAGATCTTTGTATAAACTAATCCCTTTAATAGCCTGTAGATGGTTTCTGTAAGTCATTTAGGCCACATCAATGTTTAAATAATTTCTTGGGTTAAACTTCTTTGAGGCCTGTGACTGAAGAGACTGACTTCAAAACTTTTATGACTCTGCTAAATAAAAATGGTTTAACAGTATTAAGGCCTGAAAATTAGAACTGTTACACTGATAAATGGGCACATAAAATAGAATTTGATTATTGATTAAAATAATATATTTATGAATTAAAATAATCAGAAAAAGAATAAAAGCTAATTCATGTGTTTTGAATCTAAAGTGAGGAGTCTAGAATACATTACTTAAGTTGATGATGAGACATAAATGTGGAGTTTGATTTTTCAAATCTGGGACTGGAACTTGCATAGGCAGAAGACTGGCAAAGTCTGGCAGGGTATATTAAGAGTGCATGTATATATGTACATGTGTATGTAAAATATTTGCATATAATTCCACCTTTGCTTAAGTGAGAGAAGACCTGTGAATTTGTTTCTTGAAATGCTGAGAAACTCTCGGGTTTTAGGATGTGCAGCCTCCAGACCAGGCCCACCATCTCTGCCTCACTCTTCATTGCCCACCACATGGGGCATACTTCACTGGCAGCCAGGTGCCCCATGCTGTATGATTCTAATCTTTCAGTTTTATGCCTTTTCAGACATAAACCAATGCTCTCAGAGTACGTCTGAGCATTCACATTTGTCATTGCTTGATAAGAACCATGAAAGTATTAGATTGCATTCTCTAGACTTAAGTGTCTTTTCTAACACTGTATAGGTCCAGCTGCCACTTGGCCCTCTCTGCACATATTTTGCATGGATAATGCATTTGCATTTCAAGAGTCATCTGTTGTTTTGATTCTCTCTCCCATAGCAGGTTGTTTGATTTCTTGTCGAGTAAAATCATTCTCATCACAGTTCCTTCTATTCTGATTTCTGCATTATTTCATGAGCAGTGGAAGTTTGCTATCGAGACATCTTGCCACCCTTAGGATAAAAAAAAAAAAATGATTGTACATTTATAGGCATGAGAAAATCAATCATTCTTCCACTTCCCAACCTAGAAACCAATTTGGCAGATATCTAAAGTGAGAATATGCATCGGCTGTTTGAGTGATTGTGACGTTCTGCCAGGTAGAACAGAGGCTGTCACTGCATAATAATTTCATTTTGTTCATTTTTTATAATTACGATAAGGACACAGTGTATTAACTTAGACAAAATGAAGTTTTAGGATAAAGATACTTTTTTTGTTTTTGGTTTTTCGAGGTAGGGTTTCACTCTAGCTCAGGATGACCTGGAATTCACTATGGAGTCTCAGGGTGGCCTTGATCTCACAGAGATCCTCCTACCTCTGCCTCCGGAGTGCTGGAATTAAAGGCATGCGCCACCACGCCCGGCTCAAGAATACTTTTTTTGTGTGAGAGAAGAGAGGGTGTAGTTACTTGCTGGGACAAAACACCTGACCAAACCCAACCCAGTTGGTGAAGACAAGGGATAAGTGTTTTTTTTTTTTTTTTTTTTTTTTTTTTTTTTTTCTTTTGCTTTTCCTCTCAAGAGAAGCTTCATGATGGCAGGGGGAAGAAAATAGTAGGTCAGAAGCTGGATCATTAAATAGTTCTTTAAAACAGTATTTCACACAGTGCTTTAAAACACTTAAAAATAAAACAAAACACTGGAAAGTAAAATGTAACAAAATACAATAAACGTAATAATTAAACAGTTCACATCATGGATTATCAATGCTCCCCTTACTATCAGCGAAGCTTTAAGTAGAACTACATTGGAAAGAAAGATGCAGATTACATCAGGCCCACTAGAGACATCCATCCTTACAAGTCTGTGTTTCTAGAACCACTCTTGGTACCACAGTTGGTACTAGTCACTGTCCTCTAGAAGAACAGAAATGCTAGGATTAATTTGTCTAATTAAGGGGGTTTATTGGGTTAGTTTGTTGGAGTCCGACAATAGCTGTGTGCAGGATGGAGCATCAAGGAACCTGGTAGCTCTGCAGTCCATAAGGCCGGATGTCTCAGTCCCAGTCTGGCACTGAAAGCCTGGAGGATTCCTGGAAATCCACTGGTCTCCCATTCACATCGGAAGACCAGTCTGATGAGGCTGGTTTCCATGCCAATGAAGGACAGCGTGGTCGTCCCATTATATTGCCCCATAGACTCAGGCGTTTTATTTTTTTATTTTTTTTTTTGTTCATTTTTATTTATTTATTTGAGAGTGACAGAGAGAGAGAGAGAGGCAGATAGAGAGAGAAAGAGAGAATGGGCATGCCAGGGCATCCAGCCACTGCAAACGAACTCCGGAAGCGTGCGCCCCCTTGTGCATCTGGCTAACGCGGGTCCTGGGGAATCGAGCCTCGAACAGGGGTCCTTAGGCTTCACGGGCAAGCGCTTAACTGCTAAGCCATCTCTCCAGCCCTCAGGCGTTTTATTAAAACTGAGTTTTCTGCTTCAGCCCCTAGAACATTTCTGCTACAAGGGGCATATCACTGAGGGAAGACCTGAGTTCAATTCCAAAGGTGCAGAGAGAGTAGTCTGAGCTCTGGAGCGCTTGCCGTGGCGCTATCGTCTGCCGTTGCTGTGCTTCCTGCAGCTTCTCTCTGGATGCCTGGGAGCAGCTTCTCCTGTCACTGACGGACGGAGCTGCCTGGAGCTGTAAACTGGAAACAAACCCGTTCCTCCCCGAAACTGTGTCTGATTGGAAGTTTGTCCCCACAACGTGGTGCTGACTGCAATACAGAGTTAAAGCAGGGTAAATGTATTAAGATTGAACACTGAAGGTAGCAGGGTAAAAAACACTCACAAGCCTACAGCAACACAGGAAGCCAGCAAAAGAGGGTCTGCATTCTCTCAGAGTCTTCTTTAATATGTATATGTATATGTATGTGTATGTGTATGTGTGTGTGTGTGTGTGTGTGTGTGTGTGTGTATGTGTATGTGTATGTATATGCATATGTATATGTATATATATATGTATATGTATATATATCTCTATCTATCTATCATCTATCTATCTATCTATCATCTATCTATCTATCTATCTTTCTATCTATCTATCTATCTATCTATCTATCTATCTATCTATCTATCTAGAGAGAGAGAGGAGAATGGGCACTCCAGGGCCTCTAGCCCCTGCAAATGAACTCCAGATGCATGTGCCAGCATGTGCACTTGGCTTACGTGGGTCCTGGGGCATCAGACTTGGGTCTTTTGGCTTTGCAGCCAAGCACCTTAACAGCTACCTGGAAATTACTGCACAGACCCATCCAAGAGGTGTATATCTTGGTAGTTGACCTAATGAAATTAACAACAGATCTCTGCCATCACAGATGGATGAAGAACAGCATAAGAGGGAGGGGAATGAAGGAGAAAATACAAGGAAAGGCACAGTGAAGGGCTGGGGACTTCCCTGAATTGGTAAATTGCTTCTTGCACAGACATGAAACCCGATTTTAATCTCTGAAAGCATGTTTAAAAAAGCCAGAAGTAGTGACATGCGACGATTCCCACTGCTTGGAAGGAAGAAAGAAGAATCATCCTGGAACTCTCGGGTTAGCCATTTTAGCCTAATTGTTGAATTCTATGCTAATGAGAGATCTGGTCTCAAAAAAGTGATGGCCCCTGAGGAATGATACCTAGGGCAAGCATCCGTCCTCCGTATGCTCCGTATGCACACAAGTTAATTTGCATCTACATGCACAGAAACACCTACACAGACACACACACACACACAGACACACACACACAGAAATTTACAGTGAAATTGCTGCTGTGGTATATGTATGGTTGGTAGTGCCTAAATTCTTTTGAAGGCAATTAATTAGCCGGACAGTTTTTGAAAAAAAAAAAAAGTTTTCCGCTCCACATAATGTTTTACACCTTATTTAAAAAAATAATTTAAAAGCTTATAAGTAACATGATACTTATTTCTATGAAAAATTTTCATCTGACTCTTACCAGAACACCTGACAGAGACCATTTAAAGGAAGGAAGATTTGTTCTGGTTCCGTTTCAGAGAGGTTAGCCCAGGATTTGTGGCCCCCTTTGCTTGAGTAGCACATCATGGTGACAGGAAGAAAGATCATGCACAGGAAGTCTTTTTATCTTGGAAGGTGGACAGCAGAGTGAAGGAGAGAGTCCACCATCAACCAACCAGAAAACACAGTGCCACCAGGACCAGGGGAAGACCCTGACCTTAGCACTAAGTGTTAATATTTAGATTGAAATTTATTAGATATTTATACATTGTTTTCACATACCCAAGTAGTATAAATAAATTGCAGGTATCTATGAAGGTGAATAGCAGGTAGATTTACCCAACAGAGAGGTCATGGTATCAGTAAAGAAAATCTCAAGGTTAGGATTTAGCTTTAGTTGAAAAGGGATTGCTTATCAAAAGCATGGCTCTGGGTTTGGCCTACAGAAACAAACAAAAATAATAAAAAGAAAAAGAAGAGAGGAGAGAGAGAAAGAGAGAGAGAGAGAGAGAGAGAGAGAGAGAGAGAGAGAGAGAGAGAGGCGCAAAGGGAAAACATGAAAACTTCACAGTGAGCCTGATTACTTGATCAGCCTGAGAAATTATATTCATTTAGTTACTATACTGACATGTGGTACATTTGCTTATATCTGTGCATATTATATTTTTAGGTTTGTTTTATAATTCTTGGGAGAAAACTATATATTTCTGGATTGTTTCAAATTATGCAGTTCTTGTGATAGAGTGGATATTGTAGAAGACATGTTTTGGGGATGAATTGAATGAGCATGAGGCTAAGTACATAATCAGAAAATGATAATATTTCATCACATTTTCCGAACATTATCATGAGTGTTAGAGACTGGGATCTACATCAGGTGTTCATAACACTGCTCCTGTGTGCTTTCCTGAAGGGCTGTATTTCATAATATTCAAAATGTTTCTGTTTCTAATAATATGAATCTTTGCTGATATTTGTATATTGAGAAGGAAAGCTGTCATTTATAGTAATCATGTAAAAAAAATGACCTTCCATTTTAATGTTTACCCAATTGGAACTTACAAAAGTCATTATGCATAGTAAGTCAATAGTGAATTAAAATCATAGTACAGTACACTACAAATGCATTGTTTTATGTAGAGCTAGAATCAATATTAAATTATAGAAAGCAATGTTATGCCTTTTAGCAACTACTGACTCATTTAGCAAAATTTCTATCCTGAGCATATTGTATGTGAGATAAGTAGGCATTTTTTATTTTGATTATTTGTTTATTTTGGTAGAAGTTTTCCATAGAAATGTAAAAAAAATATTCATAAGTCTGATGTAATCAAAGTAAGTAAAGAGAAGAACAAAAATTCTGGGAAAAGTCTCTCATAATAAGAGCTATTTTATCCTTTTAACATTCTTTATATTCTAGAAACAATGGTGGTAGAGACATTCTTAGCACAGAAAAGGTGCTAGAATGCATTATATAAAGAAAATGTTTTCTTTTTTATTTTTTAACATATTTTATTTTTATTTATTTGACAGAGAAAGAGAGAGAGAAAGAGAAAGAATGGGCATGCCAGAGCTTCCAGCCACTGCAAACTCTAGACACTTGTGCCCCCTTGTGCATCTAGCTAATGTGGGTCCTGGGAAATAGAACCTTGGTCCTTTGGCTTTGTAGGCAAAAGGCTTAACCACTAAGCCATCCCTCCAGCTCCAAAAAATGTATTCTTTTAATGATAATGAATTCTCAATACTTTCAAGGGGAATGGATATTACATGTTATTATTATAAGAATGATTACTATACACAATGATTTATACTTATTAGCTATACTAACTTCTCTCTCTCTCTCTCTCTCTCTCTCTCTCTCTATATATATATATATATATATATATATATATGTAATGCATATATATTTGAAATATCATGTCTTATATCATATATATGTATATAATTACCTGATATAAGAAAAGATAATACAATTTTAAGTAATATAATAAAATTCCAGTTCTTCAAGATTCTTAAATATTAAATGGAATTGATTTGTTATTTAATTATTACAAATAAAAAAGTACACAGTAGCCAGTATATGCCATAAGTAGAAAATATACTTCTCTTGATAACATTATACTGTGCAGTTTTAAAATATGCTTCTCTTATTTATGTAAGATTATGTGAAAAATCCTTTAGAATGGGGCATGTAGGGAGCTATTCCTCTGAGTTAATGTCTGGTCCATTCGTGGTGAAGGGAGAGAATAGCAGGCATCACAGTTAGAATCAAATGTCTAGAACATTCCCCAGAGCTTCAAGCCAAGCTTCAAGCCAAGCTTCAAGCTTTATCATTCTTCAAATAGGAGTCATTTGCCTAAGTCAATAAGGGTTTAATTTTATGATTCCAAATCATACACAGTTTAAATGTATTAGTTGATAACCAATGGATATTTTAGTTTTAAATAAATGCAATGTAATTCATTTCCATGCCACAGTTTATTAGGATTAAAACCTATAGAACTGAAGAGAGCTGGGAGGACTCATAATTGTTGCACACAGTATGTTGTGGCATTGGACACAAATTTCTGAAATTTAGTGACATTCTTCCATTTAAAAGAGAGCTGTGACTCATGGGAAACAGGATTGTATGGATGAATTCACTTGTTTATTTTTTGAGCTTTCATTTTTTTGAAACCTGTCTTATATAAAACAATCATCCTGCAAAATTAATATATTTTATTAAAATATTTTGACAGTAATTTTATTTTATATCACCAAATGGAGAATGTGTATATATATATATATATTCAAAGATCTAAAAAATAACGGATAACAAATTTTACAATTTTTGTAGAAAGTGGGATAAAATATATTCATACATGAAAATTGCATCCAATTGTGACTATTCGTAAACATGATGCCTCTCCCTCCTGCTCCTCTGACCCCTCATTGGACTAATTTGTCCTCCTTTCATGTAATTTATAAAACTGATGTAGATGCAGATTTTTATACAAATATTTCTAAGAACCTACTATGTGCCAAGTATTGGTCTTATTCATGATTTACCAAAAAATAAAGCCCTCATTTCTAAATACACATAGCTGTTTTGTCTAAAACAATTTAATTTTAATGTAGAGAATTTATTCAGAATTTTAAGTGACTAGGTGGATACATTTCAAAGTGAAACTTGGTTTGTATTAAATGGATATTGATTTGTTTTGGTGATAGAGTTTTTAAAAGCTTTCTTGTTTGGTACAAGACTCTAAAACTAACACATGACATGATTCTTCCTTTAATTTGTGACCAGCCTCATTGTTAATTTAAAAATGGAAGGGAAATAAATTTCTTGTACCTGCATTAAGAAGCTACATTTGTGGAAATATCTCTGAGGATATAGATACAAATCACAAGTCTATGAATTTCTTATATTAGAAATCCCCTTTAATGCCAGTTTACTGTGAAGTTATATATCTTCTTGGTGTCTCCTAACTGGTAAGGTGTCTCATTTGTGGAAAAAAAAAAGTAATTTAGCTGTTGATTATCTTTTTATCTTGATATATTTGGATAGAGCAAAATGTTTTCTCCAGAGCATCTTAAAGGCTTTCTCTGCTAGTCTTCTTCTATCCCTGGCAGCTTTTAATGTAAGAACCTCTTTTATCTGTGAATTTAACAAATGTGGTAATACATTTATATTTTTACTACAATGTTACGCCCATAGTAGAAATATCTTGTATAGAGTGTTGTGTGTGTGCCTGTGAGCAGTGTCTCAGGAAGGAAGCACAGCCTAACAATGGAAAGATTGAACTTGTTCAGAGTGGCCCCATAAAGTACACACACTCTAGTGACTTACACCCACTCAGATAGACCCCTGTTAAGGAACTTGAAATTACCCCAAAAGAAGTTAACACCAAGTTCTTATTTTTTACTTTTTTTCAGTGGGCATCCCTGAACACTATAACATGATGGTTTTAAAGGGCAGAACAGCTTTTCTTTTTTTTTTTTTTCCCTGAGGAAAGCCCAACAGGCTGGCCCTTTTTTATGATAGAGCAAGAGAGAGAGAGAGAAAGAGAGAGAGAGAGAGAGAGAGAGAGAGAGAGAGAGAGAATTGGCACAGCAGGGTCTCCAGTCACTGTAATCAAACTACAGACATATATGCTCCCTTGTGCTCATGTGCAACCCTGTGTGCATCTGGCTTACATGGGACCTGGAGCACCGAGTACGAGTTCTTAGGCTTCACAGGCAAGTGCCTTAACCTCTAAGCCATCTCTCCAGACCTACAATAGCTTTTTAAACTCCATACATTCCAGTGACCTTTAAGGTATGAAGTGAGCACATAGCCGACCTCACCGGAGGTCAAGTGCATTCAGTGAAAATATGTGTGTGACCCATCATTCTCCACAGGTGTGGGCTCTTTACCCCCTTCCTTTACTTATGTGCACACAGGATGGCCACTGGGTCGTTAGCAAGTAGGGCTTTGAAATGTGACACACTTTCGCCAACCACTGCCATCTATAAGCTAAGCTAACTGGAATCAATTTCTCAACTTTCATAAACATCATTTTTTAATAACAAAGTGAGTGTTATTTTAGTTTCTAACAAATAGAGTGGTGACTTTTTTAAAATTTAAATTTGCTTTAAAATTGCTTGTAACTATAGTTCCTCACACAATAATGACAGAATAAATGTTTTTTTTTGAAATTTTTATTAACAACTTCCACGATTGTAAACAATATCACATGGTAATGCCCTCCCTCTCCCCACTTTCCCTTTTGAAACTCCATTCTCCATCCTATCCCCTCCCCATCTCAGTCAGTTTCTCTTTTATTTTGATGTCATGATCTTTTCCTAAATGTTTACTGGGATATTGTTGAGCTATTTAGTATTGGCAGGAGCAATGTCTTTTCTTGCCTCATATTAAACAATACTGTCATTCATATATGCATATATGTATATGTATGTATGTATATATATAAGCATATAGAATATATATATATAACCCTGCTGTGCCAATATTATATATATATATATATATATATATATATATATATAACCAAAACACCTGAGAGAACAATGTAATGGATCATGGTTATTCAGCCTAATTTGCATAGGCAGAATACCATAGCCACAGGAACTTGTGCTAAACAAGACCCTTCACAACATACTGGACAGGAAGCAGAAGTGAGGATAGGGACCAGGATCACACGTAACCTCTAAGGACACACCAACCATAGAACTACTTTCCCTAAATAATAACTACCTCCTAAATTTTCCAGAACTTCCTAAAATAGTGCCACTAAGTGGCAACCGGGAAAGTCAGCACGTAAGCCTAGAAGGGGTGTTTCACATTCAAATCATAACAATATCTCACATAGCCGTTCAATAATACTTGATCGGTTGTGTTCATACCCATCCACACAACACTTTGTGGGTATCCTGATAGGAAGGTGGTTCATGATACAAACATACATATTGAGGTGTGTTTGGAATATTTGTGTGGGTATCTCAGTGCATGTGTACCTGTATGCAATTTACGTATATTGTAAGTCCTCAGCTAGTCAGACAGATTACAATCTTAAGAAGCGAATTGTGTTGACCCCAGTCTGACGGCAAACCCTCCATTGTGCACAGTATTCATTCCTTACTTACCATTCTTGACCCTTTTCTGCTGTCACTTCTAGAACTCCTTCTTACTGTACTTGTTGAATAAGCTGCCTGGTTCTCATCATGGAATACTGAGTTCCTCAGTTGTCCAATGAAGCATTCTTTTGCTTCTCAATTAAAGTTGTTTAATTTATCCCTCGGGTTTTACTTGACAGATGACTCTCAAGCTCTAACTTCCTCTCTATGAAGATACCCAAATACACATAATTAATATTCATTTAATATCATTCCTTCTCTGATTCATAGCCATATCAAGAGGCCAAAGCTGAGCACATAATCTTTCTCTGGAATACTTTTATGGCACAGTGCTTTCATAATATGTGGTCTTTTGTGTTTTTTTTTCAACACATTCATAGTCTTTTATAAAGCTTATTGGACTCAGTATATGGCTCTGCAATAGACATATTAATAGTGATTATTATAAATTAAAGAAAGAGGAACTTTGACACTCTGATCTGTGGTATGAGATAAGGAAGTTATTTAAATAACAATTAGCTATTAGTTCTTCCAATTTGCATAATTAATTTTCATATTTTGAGTTCACTTAGTGAATCACATTGTTCATTAAATATCATTCAGGCATAGAACAGATGCGACATCATGACAAATTCCTTGATTGGTGTCTGTCTAATAAGGTAGTTGCTAAGACAATGTCTATATATGCAGATGAACTAGATAACAGATCTAATTTTCGAAATTATTGGAGAAAATGCACATGTCCTAATTATATGGGTAGCATGTCATTGTCAAATGTAATTTCTTTAAAAGGATGGTGTCAAGACTTAAGTAGGCCTTTGTGACACACTGAGTATAAACGCCACAGACACATTATACCGACACATCGTGGATCACAGTGCCTGAACTCTGCCTGACTTCAAGGTGTATTCCAATGGTACCAGGAAGCCAGATACATTCAGAGACTGGAAAATATAAACATTTTTTTGCCTATTCCATTGTGTAAAATAAATCAGTAGCTGACTAAGTTTTAAACAACACACACCTTTCAAAAGATGCTAACATTAGCATACAACCATTTTCCAAGTGGACAATTCCTGACCTGTAATAGGCAGAAACCTGGGCTTGAGAGTGCTTGTTGAAGTAATTTCCTGAATTGATTCAAACTGAGTAGGTCTTACCTTGGTTTCTGACCATAAGGTCCCAATCCTGCTGCAGGAAATGGTCCTTAGTGGTCCTGCTGCAATTGACTGATGCCTATTCCTGGCTCACGGAGTGTCTTCTAGAACCCACTCACACTTCTGCTCCTAGTGCCCATGCCCTTCTCTCTCTCAACAGATAACCGTCACCAACACAGGCTCATCAGCATTGTAAAATAATTTTTCCTAGGCAGTCACGTACTCTTTTCCCTCATTTCCCATATATAAAGTGGCATAGTAGCAATACCCCCAACATGATGCTATTTCAGAAGATAAAGGAGTTGCATGTTAAGAAGGAGTTAGTAAATTGGTGCGTGCTAAGTACTAACTAGTAAATAAAACATTGAATTATTCTTTTCATCATTATTTTTGTTACCAATAGTAATGTACGGATGAGATCTACAATTGATGACCTTAAAGTTTCACCAAATACATGTATATTATAGTAACTGGTGAAGCAAAGCTCAGTTATGTGTTTTCATTCCTAAAAAAAGGTATCTTAGTCTTGCCAACCTTACCATAAATGGGGGTAGAGGAGGATGCACACACTCACTGTGTTCTGCTGTGAGAAATATGACCCCTCCATGCCTTAGAAATAGTTTAGATTCCTTGTAAAGTCCCTGAATAACGTCGGTGTCATATAAAGATAACTATTTTACAATAGCAAGCTCAGACTTTCCACCCTCTTGTCAGCAGGTCTGATGTTGTACAGGTCAAGACCTCTCCTCACCGACAGGAACAGAGGCTCTTGAGAGGTTCCTCAGGATCCAGTGACCAGAAGCTTTCATCGTATATCATAAGACTGAGTTTTTATTACTAGGGTATATCAAAGGACAGTGAGGAAGCGAGGTCTGACATTTTCATTCATAATTAATCCTAGGATAAGCAGGTCAGCATTAGTGGAGATGGAATGAGAAGGTGGTAGAGGAAGTGGTTATTCTCAATAAGGGTGGGTAGAATGAAGATCCTCCTGTATCTTACTGGTAGGACAGCAAAATTCTAACAAACTCTTGTCTTCTATCCTACTCAGTAAAATAATTAAATCATTCACTGTACATGTGTTTGAATATCTATGCTGCTGCTGCTGCTGCTGCTGCTGCTGCTTCTGTGTGTGTGTGTGTGTGTACCACAAACACATGGGGAAGGATGAGGACAACCTCAGGGTGTGTGTTCTCTCCCTCCATCTTGCTTGAGACTGGGTCTCCCAGGTACACTTGTGTTTGCAGATTTCGCATTTTGGGCATGCCAGTCTGGCTGGAACCTTGACCTTCAGAATCTCCTGTCTCTGCCTCCCATTGTGCACTGGCACCACAGAAGCATGTGGCACTTGATTTCTGGCTTTATGTCAATGCTAGGGAGTCAAACTTGGGCTGGCGGGCTTGCCAACATGAGCTTTTTAAAGACGGTGCCATCTCCCTAGCCTCTTGACTTAATTTTTCAGTAAGTAACCCACTGTGAATGACCCTGAGAAGTTTTCACATGAGACCTTTGACAAATAGGTGGAGGCATGGATATTTCACTGCAAAGCCCCGTGCTGTAATTTCAAGCTGCTTCTTGCACGGTGGCCTTCTCTACGGGTGATTTTCAGAATGTAATGCCTTTGTTGTTGTATATATTCAGAATTTGTACAGTAAACACACATCAATTTTACAATTACGCCTATTACAAATATAAATTTTAACATAGTTAAATATGAAATCTAATATAGTTTTAAGATATAACATTCAAAGTTTTGTAGAGTTTGATGTTTGGGCTTGACTATGTTTTCAGTTTTTTAAAATATATTCTATTATCTTAAAATTACTGTCAGTTCACACATATAACACTGTATCAGATTATCTCTGTTTTTGTTTCTCTAAAGAGACAAGTATATAGATGATAGACAATAGATAGATAGATAAGATCTATCATTATATATTACAATATCAGTAGCGTTTATACTTTGTCGAAAATGTATCATATGCCAGAGCTTCTATACATCTATCCATTTATTTATTCATTTGTTTTTTTTTGGGGGGGGACATGGTTTTTCTATGTAGCTCATGCTATCCTCATGCTCACCATATAGCCCAGACTACCCTTGAACTCACGGTGATCCTGCCTCAGTTCTCCAAGTAACCTTTTTAAAAAATATCGTGTGTGTGTGTGTGTGTGTGTATGTGTATGTAAAGAGAGGCAGACAGAGAGAGAGAGAGAGAGAGAGAGAGAGGGAGAATTGGCATGTCAGGACTTCAAGCCACTACAAACAAACTTTAGATGCCTGTGCCACCTTGTAAGTCTGGCTTACATAGTTACTTGGAATCAAACATGAGTCTTTCAGTTTCACAGGCAAGCACCTTAACTGCTAAGCTATCTCTCAAGGCCTCAAAGTAATCTTAACACACCTGGCCTAGCTTCAATTTTCATTTTCAAGTACAAAATATTTTCTCCAGTGATTTCTGTCCATAGAATTTGCAAAGGATAAATTAAATGACCTGTTTTCCACAGTATCTACCATACCCACCTGTGGAAGATACACCATACAACTAATAATATTCTTTGGGCTGCTTGTTTAAAATGTGTCCTGTATTTTTCTTTAATTAATTCTCTATTAACACAAGTAGGTTCACATAATACAAATTATAGTGTGTCAGGTAAAAATATCAAAACATGATATTTTAAATAAATTATGTAGTAATTTCTTCCTAGTATAATAACCTAGGTGAGAGAGAGTCCGCTTGTGGGACTGTTCTGGGAAACTGAGATTATAGGTACCTTGTCTTTTCTATATGTACTCCTGTGATTATTTGAGGCAGATACATTCAAATTCATACACATACATATGAATATGTATGAGTAATATGTCTATATATCTAATTTAATACATTTATGATATTTATTTATATATATATTTAAAAATTTTTGATTTATTTACTTATTTGAGAGCAACAGACAGAGAGAGAAAGAGGCAGATAGAGAGAGAGAGAATGGGCACGCCAGGGCTTCCAGCCACTGCAAACAAACTCCAGACACATGCACTCCCTTGTGTATCTGGCTAACGTGGGTCCTGGGGAATCAAGCCTCAACCCGGGGTCCTTAGGCTTCACAGGCAAGTGCTTAACCGCTAAGCCATCTCTCTAGCCCAATTTTTATATTTTTTATAGTAAATATACAGAAGATATTGAAGAATAAGTAGAATATGCTTTTATCTTCTATAGCTAGAATAATGCCTGGAAGTTAAGAAAACTATGATACTAACAAGACAATGGTTACTGTCCATCAGACAACATCAACAAGTTCTCAGCCTCAGCTTTTCTCCACTTTAGGTCAATGGTGGGAGTACTATCTGGCTCAGTCTACTAGGTAGAGATCAGAGCTGAGGATGGGGAGCAGAAGGCTGATGTCCAAGTCCATCTGTGATTTGTCAGTTTTCCTTGATGTCATCATCATCAATTTCATAGTCTGGAAGACGAGTGTGAAGAGATTATAGACTCATAAATTGTTGAGTGTTTGGAAGGAGGAAATAGCAAGAGAGTTCATCATGGAATGCTATTGGAATTTCAAGCATTAGATCCTCTCAAGCCTGAGATAAACTTTGACATCCTTTCCCACGACAGACAGAAAGCTCCCCATTGAGGCAGTGGGTTGAACTCTCCACAGGAGAGGACAACAGGGTCTCTGAGTGCCAGTTCCATTTTGGAATCTCATATTCACAGATGGGTTCCTCAGAAATATGCGCTGATGATCACAGGCACCAGATGAAAAAATAATTAGCATTCAGTAGTTTATTAGGTCTAAGGGCACGATGGCAACCTTTTGTAGATATGAAAAGGACTCTAGTTCCAAGGTTCCTGACAGCAAGCCCTCACTGTGTTTGCTAAGCACAACAGGTTTCTCATCAACGCAACTGATTTTTCCCTCTGCTTTGGCTGTTTCTGTCGTTCTACGCCTTTACTCCTGATACTCGAAAGCTGACTGTCAGGTCACTGTTTGCTAATTGCAGTGGTGTCAACACCAGGCATGTTTTACCCCATACTTATTCTGGAAACATAATAGCAATGCAGTGGAATGCAAGACCACTGTCCCCGAATGTGCTGGGCGTTCAGTGTCTTTGATCCTCAACTGATGAAGGCAATCGCTATGAGCATCTCCACCTCCATGAAGCTGCCATGTCGGGCCTCGGGCTCCTCTGGGGCTTGGGTCCTGAGGATGTACTGCTTTCTAAAATGTCTTCAACATTAGCTGCTGTTGATAAGATTTTTTCTTAAATAGCACACACAGTTGTACCTGACCTTGTTTCTAAAAGCACACTGGAACACTTTGGTTTCCAATCTGCCATTTCAAGCCATGGGGGCATCACCATGATTTCTCCAAGACCAAGCAATGTGACCTCTTCATCCGTTGTAGTAACACATGGAATTGATTTGACAATTCAAATGACATTGGAACAAGAAGTGTTGCAATAAGGACGAGATGCATTCTAAAGTCCTTAATTCTAATTTTTGAACCCCGAATTCTGGCTCTGAAGTGCTTTGGGCTTTCACGAGGAAAAGCAGGAGATCTGATATTCTCCACAGTAATCAGCACTTCCTAGAACGACGATCACAACACACCTAAACATCTTTCTCCCTTTCTACTAGAAGTTACAATGCAGTTCTGTGCAACTCAGCATTAGCATGAGTGCCTGGCATGCACGTGTAGCACACACAATTCATATCCACTCAAGGAATGGAAGAAAGCATGCACTCAAGGACCACGTCTACGTGCTAGGAAACACACACAAGAGCAACACACAGCCTCTGGTCTTAGGCTTGTCCTAGGCACTATAGACAAGGCAGGTATTTGTGTAATAATTTGTATCATTCCCAGTGCACTGATGGAGGACAACATGCTGCCTGGGGAAATGGGAAGAAATCACCATGGTTACCGGGGTGATGATCCTTGATGGAAGGGTCATGAAGGAGGAAATGCTGAATTAGACCTAGTTGACAGGCAATTTTTTCAGCGAAGAAAGGAGGTAGAAAGGTTTAAAAAGGAAGGTTAGTAGTACCACTGAAAATTGATTTTAATGTTATTATTTCTCAGAGCATATTGTAGTCGATGCTATGGGAATGCCTTGTCCTATAATTCAGGTTTTGTTTTTTTTTCTTTTTTATTCTGTTGGGTTCAGATATGGTACAAAGATGTAGTAAGTAACAAAACCATAAAGGACTGTTGAAAATACAACTTCACTCATTCAGAGATGTCACTCTTTCATCGATAGCACGTGCGGTGAGCTGGAGGGGCTGTCCAGGTGCCCTGCTGGCCCCCACGAGGCTCATGGATTCTGAGAATAGAAACATGTAGGTTCCCAGACAGGAAGCCAGTGAGGACTCAGTGTTCTTAATTAGCCCTTGTTGTCCAGATACAACCTCAAAGCTCAGAGGGCTTGCGCAAAGAGGACGCTCAGCGCAGCTCACCGTGTTTGGAGGCCAGCTGAAGTGTGTGGTGCTCGACCTGCTGCACCTCCTAGTCTTTAGGAACCACTTCGTCAGTTTGTTTTCTCTGTGAGTTTTGTTCCTAACCACTTGCATATCATGCTTGTCACATGCTGAGGCAGAAAAATTTTTTTTCTTTCTCTTCTCCCTATGGTATTTCAAATGGATTCCATTTTATTAGGGTTACTTAACCTGTCATTGGCTTCCATCAAACCACAAATCTTAAGAAAACTGGGCACAGGTTGTTTATTATTTTCTTAGATTTACAAACAGGAAGCATCTAATGGAGTCTCTGGGAATGTGTCAGTTACAGGGCAAAACCGCTCAAGCAGGTACTCAAGCCTGTCTCAGGAGTGACTTTGATTTGTGAACCGGAACAAGGCCAGCATTGAACTAGACACTGAGGCCGCAGTTGAGGATAATTATGGCCTAAGTGGAGACAGAAATGCAGAAGCAAATTGTCAGGTATCTCCTGACTGTGTCTACTATAAATGCTTTAACACACTTTTGGAAGGTTGAAACAAGTGCAGAAAATAATTATTGATGCGGTTATCGTGTTTCTAAACTGAATTACAGAGAATTATAGTCACAATATAATGACCGATGACTTACATGATGCACCAGAATTTACTGGTGCTCTTTTCACTGCCAAGACAAAAGAAATTCATAAAACAATTTGGAAACAATGTTGTTTTTAAAAATTTGTTGCTACTTTTAAACATGAAAATTGAGACAGAAATTCTTCATTCCAACTAAAGTATATTTTATGAGCAACAAAGATGAGTTGAGATTGTATTTAATTATTGGAAACCAAAACTTTTACAGAAAGTAAAATAACACAGAAGGAATACTAAAATTTCTTACCAAATGAATGTCTAAACTTTGTCATTTATTTTGTACTTTACATTAAACATGTTGAAGCAAAGTGTTGATATGTTTGTCATATCTTATTAATGGCATATAAAGTGACTTTATAAAAACAAGATAGAATTCTAAAATAGGATCTCTATCTTCACTGACAAAGATTTTATTTGCTTACAATTATTTATTACTTCACTTTTTTTGGTGCTGGGGTTGGAAACTAGATTGGTGAGTATGTTATACACATTCTGTACCACAAAGTTGTAAGTTTTTATTGTGATAAGATTTATTTTTAGGGGTTTTCTTTTTTGGTTAGAAAAGATCTCATGTAGTGCAGGGTAGCCTTGCACTTACTCTATGGATAAAGATGATCTTGAATCCAAATTCTGGGATGATAGGCATGTGCTACCATTCAAGCTTGAGTTTTAAGTTAAAAGTTTAAAATAAGAAATTAATTGTTTGAAAATATAAATTCAGGAGCACAACGTTGTGTAACCATCACTTCTTCCTAATACCAAGGCATGTTCTTTACTCTGAAAGGACCCTTGTAACCAGTGAGTGATCCCTCACTATCTTCCTAACTCCTACATGCTGATGACCACCAGGTGGTTTTGTGTCTGGGCACACAAAAGAGCACACAACAAGTGACCTCGTCTGCCTAGCTTCTCATACTTACAAGATGATGCCAATATTCAGTTTTTTAATTTGGTTTTCTGTTGCAGAATTTAGCACAGTCTTCCTTTTAGCTTTATGACACACTGTTTTATAGAAAAATATCCCATATATTTCTTATCTATTAATTGACAATTATTTTTACCAATTATTTAGATTTGAGACCATTGAGAAAATATGCACTTAAATGAAAATATTTGAGGATTTATTTTGAATCAAGTGCATTCCTAGAAGTAGAAATGCTGACTCAGGACAAACTTTTTTGAACTATGGAAAAGCCTATAAAGTGACTCTCTTGTCAGTTAGACCATGTACCTTCCTATCCATAAGATACAAGGGTCTTGTTTACTCAAGCTTTTATGCATTTTGATTTGCTTTTATTTCTTGTTCATTTTTTTCTATTTTATTTATTTTCATTTCTTGATACTTTGTTTTATTTTAAAAAATAATTTTGATGAGTCCATTTTTTTCTGTTAGAATTTGAGTTCTTATGCTTTGAATTCAGATCATAAAGATTCACCTCTTTAAATTATTTTATATTGTTGAATGTTTTGGGCTATTTTTTAAGACTTTGATCAATTTTAAATTAATCTTGTATTTGAACACAATTGTCTCAGTCCTTGGTTAGTGCAGATACTATATAAGCACAATCAGGAGATTAAAGAGTAAAGAAAGGTTTATCACTTGCAGCAAAGAAGTAAAATACTGGATTTCAGTCCCCTAGCAAAGAAAGCCGTGGAAACTCATATATATTCATAGAAGACAGACTCCTCACACAGGTAAAGGAGGGCGTATTGTTCCCAGTATACTGCCATACCTCTTCATATATCCCATGCCTCACAGTAGACAATTTAGTATTATACTGAGTCACCACAGAGCATAGGCAAGATGACTCAGCAAGTTTGGCTTGTGCAGAGTTCTAGCTCACCTAGTCAGTTTCTGTTGTAAGTTTACTAAGTTTAGTTGCAAATGGCTTGGGGTGGTGTCCAGTGATTTACAGAAACTGCAACTTGTTTTCCTGGGCACAGAGGTGATTGGTTCTGGTTCTTCTAATGTCCCCACATCATGGGCTCTACCTGACAGCTAAGAGGGAGGGTTCTAGTTCCTTCTTTTTTTGTGTGATGCTCAGTGGCTGCAGGATAAGAGATGGGGACCAATGGGGAAGGGGGACCTGTTGGAGTTTCCAGGTTCTTGTGGTCCAGAACATGGAAGTGGACCCCAGACACACATGGACAGTGGAAGAAGTAAGGAGGGTTTATTGAAGAAAGAGAGCACTTAGAAGGAGGGAAGTAGGTCAGACCTCGGATAGAGGTCAGAGTCTCAAGGCGCCATGTGCTGGGCAGACCCGGCCTTGGCAGGTAATGTATGTAGTGTGCACCTTGTGTGCACATGCTCTGCTGCTGAAATCCTTGGTGCGGAGAGGGTCAGTTTGGTTTCTTTTATATGTTAGGCTTACTTTTATTTTATTATTATTAACATATTTCATATGGATTTTTTTTTTGAGGTAGGGTCTCCCTCTAGCCCAGGCTGACCTGGAATTCACTATGGAGTCTCAGGGTGGCCTCGAACTCGTGGCGATCCTCCTACTTCTGCCTCCCGAGTGCTAGGATTAAATGTTTTGGTATCCTGTTTTCCTTCATCCCTGCCCCATCCTACTGGGGACCCTCCTCAGTGGGGATGCAGGTACTCCACATGGGGTTGTGGGTTGCGCCTTGTGGGAGCAGCAGTCAGTTATTTTTTGGGGGGGGTGGGGGAGGGAATGCCTCAGGGCATGTGGTCCCAACCTGTGGCTCTTACAATCTTTCTGCCCCCTTTTATGTAAAATTTCCAGAGCCCTGGTGGGTGAGATATATTTTTAAGTATTTTATTTTATGTATTTATGTGAGAGAGAGAGAGAGAGAGAGAGAGAGAGAGAGAATGGGTGTGCCGGGGCCTCCAGCCACTACAAATGAACTCCATATACATGTGACCCCTTGTGCATCTGGCTTATGTGGGTCCTGGGGAGTCAAACCTGGGTCCTTTGGCTTTGCAGGCAATCGCCTTAAATGCTAAGCCACCTCTCCAGCCTGAGGATTTTTTTTTTTGTTTAAATTTTCTTTTCTTTATTTTGAGAGAGAGGGAGAGAAAGAGGCAGAGGGAAATAGAAAGGGCACACCAGGATTTTAGCCTGCTGCCAGGAACCTCCAGACCCATGTGTCCCCTTGTGCACATGTGCGATATTGGACACCTGCATGTCTGTGCCTCTTGACTACATGGGACTGGAGATTTGAATGAGTTCTTAGGCTTTGCAGGCAAGCACCCTAGCCACTGGGGCACTTCTCTAGCCTGTGAGTTGTAAGTCTACTAGAGTGATGAGCTCTTAGAGCCTCTGGATCTCATGTTCAGCATGGAAGCAGCACTCTTGCTCGTCTCCCCAGTTCCTCTGTGGTTTCAGCTGTGGTTAGTTCTGAACACGCTCTCTGCCTGAGTCTCGAGTCACACCGAGCACCTAATGTTTCTGGAGACTCATGTTTCCTTAGGAAATGGTCAAACCTCAGTTTTCAAAACCAATAGATGTACTCATGCATTTCTGGGCTCATGGGCATTTACTTATGAAATTAAACATTTGAGGAGCCCTGTGGGCACCGGGAAAATATTAAGTGATATTATTTGGTAAATAAAATCTTTAGAAATAAAAAAATAGCACCTGACCACTATTCAGCTCTAATTTCATCATTTCACATCCCTAAATTAAGTTATATATTTAGGGCTGGAGAGATGGCTTAGTGGTTAAGGTGTTTGCCTGCAAAGCCAAAGGACCCTAGGTTCTATTCCCCAGGACCCACATTAGTCAGATGCACAAGGGGGTACACATGTCTGGAGTTTGTTTGCAGTGGCTGGAGGCCCTGGCACACCCATTCTCATTCTCTCTCTCCCTCTTGCTCTGTCAAATAAATAAAAATAAAAATATTTTAAAAAGTTATATATTTATACATTCTTAGCATCTATCTATGTATGTATCTATCTATCTATCTATCTATCTATCTATCTATCTATGTGCCTGTGTACATAATTTGTATCCTAAAATAATAAGCTTTTTAAATTTTGTAATTCAGGGCTACTAGTTGTCAGTATCCTCCATGGAATAAAACTTCAAATAAAATGGAAGGAAAGTAAAGAAGAATAAAACAATAATAAATAGCAAGAATAAGATGGAGCAAAGAAGGTTAACAAAGGTAGGACAGAGGATGGGATAAAAGAAGGATGAAGAAAGCAGAAAGAAAAAGGAAGGAAAGTTGTATTTACCAGGATCCTACAAATTAAAATTGTGAGGGTGGTTGAGGAATGTGGCAAGACATAAAGGTTTGTCTTGTGGTGTTCTGGAATTTTCTTCTTTTCTATTTTCTCTTCTCTTCTCTTCTCTTCTTCTCTCTTCTCATATCCTCTTTCTTCTTATTCCTTCCTTCCTTTTCTAATTCTTTCTCTCCCTTTTTCATTTGAGACAGGGTCTTGCTGTATATCCCTGTCTGTCCTGAAGCTAGTGCTCCTGTTGCCCCTTCCCCACCTCCTGATTTCTGGATGATGGGCATTAGCTACCATACCCAACATCCTTAAATGGTAATGCCAAAGGAGAAAAAAGGTAAGGAAGCCACAGGTTTAACTGAGAATGATGGAAACGCCAGTGGCTGAGGTTGTGGCCATTGCTTGAAGCACAGCAGCCCAACTATGGCAATGCCTTTGTTTTCTTCTGGGTTTGCACGGTGTCCTGTGTCCAGAGTGTAGAGGATGAGGGATCCCATTGAATTTTGTCAGATCCGGTGTCAGACCGTATTGTATAATATTTGCTCCTTACTAGTTCATTTCATATTCCCTATCTTCCCTGTCTCCTCAAAACCTGTGCAGGATCTAGGAATTAAAACAGACTGAGTAATGACAAGAAGTGCGCAGCATGTCACATTGAGAAGTAATAATGGGTCTGAGTGAGAATTGAACATTGAAACTCAGCTCTTGTCAGTCACTCAGAATGCAGATCCTTGCAAAAAAAGACAAGTTAGATAAGCAGCCTGGCAAAGAGTGAGGAGGCTGGAGGCCAGGGATAACGATCACGTAAGCCTCGAAGGGAGTCCTATGAGCACAGGATTCTTTAGAGCAGCTTTATGGAAGTGTCTGCTTTCTCCATAGCATACTGGGTGTGGGCATATCTTATACCAATCATTCTTTTTTTTAGTGTTTTGCTTGTTTTTTTTTCTTTTTGAGGTAGGGTCTCACTCGGGTCGAGGTTGACATGGAATTTATTATGCAGTCTCAGGATAGCCTCGAACTTACAGCGATCCTCCTACCTCTGCCTCCCAAGTACTGTAATTAAAGGCATGCACCACCATTCCCAGTTCATGTTAATTTATTTTTTGTTGTTGTTGCTACAAGTCATTCTTTCTATACAACAGAAGAGTCCATAACATTTGAGTTATTATCTATACAAAACATTTTAAAGGAAAATTTGACAAATGTTATAATGTGCTCATTACAGATTTAGATTTAAAATAATTCTTAGACAATTGTAGAATAGACAGATACCAGGACATTCATTGCATGGGTGTATGATAAGGTTTAATGTGATTCCTTCTCTTTTTTGTGTATGTTCTTCTGACAGCATTGCTATGAATGGTACCATAAGCTTCATACACTTCTGGATCAGCCAGTAAGAGATGAATGAATGAGCAGTACAGTTTGAACAAAGAATCCACTCACTGTAGAGACTGAGGTAAGAGTTTGAAGTGGGGAAAGAAAAGTCATCAGGCATCCAGAAGTTGCGAAGGGGCACAGTTTTTCTCTAATCTGTGTATCTTATTTTCTAGCTAAACATTGAATTTATTATTTTGTTCAAATCTATTTCACCACCTGTTGGGTCCTGTACTTAGTATCTCAAAAAAAAAAAAATAGCTTGTCCATAGCTTGGGGGATAGTGGAAGGTGGTGGAATACGGAAAAGGCAGCCCCAGAGGACGATTTTTAAGTCATTACAGATGTGCAATCGAATTGAATTGTGGGAATACAGTCTCTTATGTTTCCCTTTCACGTCTCAACCCTGAGGTGAGTTGTTGACTCCTGCTATGTGCTCTTATCCCACCACCAGCCCAAACACTGCACCATAGAGTGGAATCTTCAGACCTGGGAGCCAAAAACACTTTGTCATTGTAAAGTGATTCTCTTAGATATTTGTTACCATGACTGAAATCTGACTTTTTATCTCAGCTAATTTGATTACCACCCGAAACTGCATTTACACCCAAGAGTTGATCCTGTTGTATCATCTCATTGCCTATTTGCCTCTCCAAATTTTTAGGTTGACAAATATTCAGCACCCATTTTAAAAAATTACTTTTTTATTTGCTAGAGAAATAAAGAGACAGATAAAGGGAGAGACAGTGAGTAAGAGAGAAAGAGAATGGGTGTGTCAGGACCTCTAGCCACTGTACACAAACTTCAGACTAATGAGCTACCTTGTACATCTGGCTTACATGGACACTGTGGAATTGAACCTAGATCCTTAGGCTTCACGGAAAAGCATCTTAACCGCTAAGCAATCTCTCCAGCCCAATCACCCAATTTTATCAAGTCAGTTCTTCAACATATTCACATTTATAATCTCCTCCCTGTCTACTATTTATTGTCTCATGCCTGATATATGTTAAATACTGCTAACCTACTTATGTCTGTAAATATTTGTAGCTTGATGTTTTAAAAAATTATTCATCACTTGTATTGAATTAAATTGTATATGGTGAGAGTAGTTTGATGACTAACTGAGGAGATATTTCAAAAAATAGGAGATACAAAGTAAATGTAGTCTATCCTCCAGAAAATGAACCCACATTTTATTATCTAGTCATTACCTTAAATTTAAGAACAAATGTGTCTTGCTATACAATATGTTAGCTTAAAAGTTATAAGCATGACACTTGGATACGTAACAAGGTCATGGAAGATTTACCTAGCTTGAAATAAATCAATATCATTTTGTTATGTTTTAGGCCAAGCCCAAAAGACTGTAAAAATCAAGAATATATTGATGTAATTAAAACTTCAGTGAGATTTATGAGACCCTGATGTGAGAAATGAGGCTGGCTCATCTGTAACCAGGGTATGTAATCTTCATCTGTCCTCTGAAAGTAGCATCATCGGTACTGGTTATTGATTTCCTTTATTAACAATCCAAATATGGGTACCAAAATCATATATAGCATTACTTAATACTATATGATATATATAATTTAAATTTTCAGTAACATTTATATCTATCTATATAAATATACGCCTAGAGAGATATAGATATATGTATACCACTGAAAAAAATATATCATGCATTTGAAACTGCAGGCAATATTTTGTATTTCAAGTATAAACGCAAGCAAAGGTTAACTTTGTAAACAATGAATGCATATAGGTGTGATGACTACAAAGAAAACACATCACATTACATAATTACAGAATAACAAAGATAACTGAATAAAGAAGATACTTAATTATGGAGTGTTTAAAGTTTTTGTATCTTAATATCATATTAGTCTGTGTAGAATTGCTTTGAATCACTAGATGTTTATGGAAATGCATTTTAACATGTATAGTACCATACAGATTTGGTTACTAAGTATTTTATCACTGTGTTTGCTACATTATTTTAAGACTTTTTCTTTTAAATTTACCTTGATCATTTCATATGCATTGGAGTTGCTAAATAAAACAGAATTGCAAATGATTTTAAGGATATTAAGAGACATTTTTGTATTTTCTTTTGTTTATCATGTCTCATTTTTCGTTCCAAAACTACTGTTTCCTGTAGTTAGCAAAAATTGGCTCTATTCTTTTGTGTTTGTTTATTTGAGTATTTATTTATTTTTGAACAAGATTAGGGGTTTGGATAATTACCATCTGATCCATCAAGTGTTGAATATCCATTGTGGAGTCTTGTGGCAAACATTAGCCAGGAACCTCAAATTTGATGCAGGTGAGTAATTGTCCTATAATTATCTCTAAATGCACAGCAGGCAAAAGGCTAAATGACAGAGAAAGATGAGAATGCTACTTAAGATTCTGTTTTGGGGTGATTTTATTAAATGCAAATTTAGAGAATTGTATACATTTCTCTTCCAGGACTCATGTCACTGAGTAGTTTTGATTTTTTTTTTAACTTTAGCTTAAAAGCACTTTATATTTGGAGCATAAATGCATTGTTGTATTGGTTAAAAGAAGGTGACCATGTAATTTATTCTCAAGTAGAGACATTTGTGAAAATGAAAGAGCTAATAATAGTAATTAGGTTAGAGTCTTATGTGTAATATAGGACTGCTCCTGGAAATCTCAAACCAAGGGCTACTGTTGTTGAAAGATGTGCATTAGAAAAAAATAAATAGCTGATAGAAATAAAGTCCTTCAAGTGTTTAGTGCCACAGTGTGTATGTGTGTGTGTGTGTGTGTGTGTGTGTGTGTGTGTATGTGTGTGTGGTAGTGTGAATATTCATAAGTATGTGGGTGTACACATGGTATATGCTAATATTCTTGTGTATGTGGGTGCACATATATGCGTAGATGTGCAAGCATATGTATATATTTGAGTGTGGAGGGCAGAGGTCCATGTGTTAGGCATTTTACTTAAGCACTGCACCCCCCACTTTCTTTTTTTCGAGGTAGAGTCTCACTCTAGTCCAGGCTGACCTGGAATTCACTATGTAGTCTCAGGGTGGCCTTGAACTCATGCTGATCCTCCTACCTCTGCCTCCCAAGTGCTGGGATTAAAGGCATACACCACCACGCTCAGCAGTACCCTTAATTCTTGAGGCATGGTGGTTCACTGAACCAAACTCACTGATTCTGCTTGATCCTATCTTCTATCTTCTTCCCCAGCATTGTAATTATGGATCCAAGCCATTACATTTAACTTTCTAGAGGTACAAGGGATTCAAACCAAGGTCATGTTGCACACTTTACCCAATGAGCCATTTCCCCCACATCCCTTATCTCTATTATTTTATTACTATTTGTTATTAGTAGTAGTGGAATTTTTTAGTATTAAAATAATATTACCTGTGTCACATGTGTGGAGTTATGTGTGTGTATGAATGGATAGGTGCAGGTGTGCTACCGCCCATACATGGAGGAAGGAGAACAACCCCAGTGGCTTTGCTCTATCCTTCTACCTTGTCTGAGACACAGGCTCTCTTACAGTCTTCATGCTGCTGAGAAGGCCACTCTAGCCAGCCCTGCTAGCATTGGGATTTTCCTGGGCTCTACTTCCCATTGCCATTGGTGCTCTGGGATTACAGACATCTACACCATATTGCAAATGGTGTTACATGGGTGCTGGTGATCAAACTAGAGTCAATAATCTTGCAAAGCAAACACCTTTAACCATTGACTAACTTCATAGCCATCCCCTGTCTTGTATGCTAACATGCTTTCATTATAAGTTATGTTACTATCTTTCCTAGATCTCTCTAACATTCCAGTTTGGTTCAATTCTCCAAAGCAGACAAGAAGTCACAGATTCCCTGGTTCCTGTTTTTGTAAAAACAGCTCCATGACATTGCAAAAGGATTCAGATGTTTTTGCAGTATGGAAGATGGTCCTTACATCTTTTCCTGGATGTAGAATGTATAGCTATATTCCTTCTTAGAAAGAATATACATGGTAGTTCTATTTTCATCTTTTTCTGGAGTCTCCATATCAATATCCATAGTGGTTGTATAAGTCTGCATTCTCACCAATAGTGAATGAGGGTTCTGCTTTCCCCACATCCTCACCATCATTTAATGTCATTATGTCATTTTTCTTAATGATTGTCATTGCAGTCAGGTTCACATTGCTGACAGAAATCACCCAGCCAAGATCAGCCTTTGGGAAAAAAGGTTTATTTTGGCTTACAGCCTGCAAGAAGAAGCTCCTTGATGGCAAGGGGCAAATGATGGCATGAGCCAAGGGCAGGCATCACCTTCTGGCCAATATTGGGCAAACAACAGTAGCAGGAGAGTGTGCCAAACACTGGCAAGGGGAAACTGGCTATAACACCCATAAGCCTTCCCCAACAATACACTGCCTCCAGGAGGCATTAATTCCCAAATCTCCATCATCTTGCAACCTAGCATTCAGAACACCTAAGATATTGGAGAACACCTGAATCAAAGCACCACAGTGGCCATCCTGATGGTTAAGGATGGTGAACATTTCCTTAACTGTGTATTAGCCATTTGTATTTCTTCTTCTAAGAACTCCCTATTCAGTTCTCTGTGTCATTTTTTGAGTGCGTTGTTTGTGTTTTTGTTGTTTAGATTTTTGAGTTCTTTGCAGCTTCTAAATGATAGGCCTCTGTCAGTGGTAAAGCTAGTGAGGGCACAGCTCACACACTCATGGTGGAGGAAATATTATCCTTGCCTCTTAAGCACACCACATATGCAGTCACTCTGGGAAACAGAACAAAACAAAATAAAATACAAACATCAAAAATGTATGTGAGTATCCAAAATCCTAAGAGTTATTACAACTTCCATGGAAACATCTGGTTCAAATGATATCCCCTCCTTGGGTTAATACAGCAGCTCCCTAAGAGGTTTGGGTTTCAGTCCTTTTTGGAGAAGTCCTTTTCCATTTGGTATCATCATCACCCTCTGTTCAACTGTTTTCATTCTTTCCTCATTCTTTCAAAGTGAAAGCGTACTGCCTATCCGCCATACTGATTGTTCATACTCTTGCTGTCTTCCCTTAACTCCTACTCAGTGAAGCTACCTTCTAATCCTCACACTCATCTACTGGGACCATAAATCTGCTTTTACATATCTTAGGCATAGTGCCAACTCAGCAAACTACTTTACATATACACCTTCTTCTGGTCAAACTTTCTGCCTGACCTACGCATGACTACCCTCTCCGTATTTCTCATTCTAACTCAAACGCGGCACATCCTACTGATATTTCCTGCAATGCTCACATTACATTTTGAGCAGCCATCCAAAGTCCCTACACTCACTCATTCTCTTTGGTCCCAGAGAACTCCCAGGAATCTGTGTATCAGTTTTATTGCCTCAGTACAATGCCTAAGACTCAGAACTAAAGTTTCCACAGAGTAGGGACTCTAAGTTGGAACTGTAAACCAGAAATATACTGCTCCAATAAAATCACCACCATGGTACCTGAGGACTTTTTCATGAATGAATTCAGTAAAGATGTGTACTTTAGTACCTCAGGATATTGCTCTACAAGAATGTGGAGCCGAGGTTGCATCCCCAGAATCCATGCAAAATCCATATAGAATAGGGAGTACCTATAACCTATTGCTTGGGAGTCAGAGACAGCAGGAGCCCTAGGGATGGGTGGGCCAGCTAGCCTAGATGAGACAGTAAGCTCTAGGTTGAATAGGATACCTTGTCTCAAAATAAGGTGGAGAGTGATTATGGAAGACACTGAAGTAGCCAAAACACATAGCTTCCTAGGTTGTAAGATGCAGTCAGACCTCCACATATAAACTCTTCCTTTTGGTCAACAAAGCAGAAGGCAGAGCAGTCGTTCTATTGCTGGAAAGGCCTCTCATATTGATGAGCACATGGTGCCTGAGGTGTAGATTTGTGTGTAATATTTACTTCTTCAGTATCTTTATATTATTTTGTTAATGGCAAACTATAGCACTAGTCTTCCCAAAGCTCTAACTCTTACTCTCACTCTCTCTCTCTCTCTCTCTCTCAATCTCTCTCTCTTGCTCTCTCTCTCTCTCTCTCTCTCTCTCACTCTCACACACACACACACAAACACACACACAAACGTAGTGATTGAAAACTGTTTTGTGGTTCTGTCAATCACAGCTAATTCACAATATAAAATGATGACTGGAAACACACTTATCAGTGTAATTACATGGGTCAGTAATTATAGATACTGAGAACTAAGTCATCTCGCCAAAGTCACCGCAGCTATCAATATCAGAGGCTGGAGGTCTACTGAGAGCCATGTCAGCATTGCTCGCATCATGCTGAGTGACCTGTCCATCACTTTAGTCATTGCTAATTTGGGAAATGTTTTATAGTAAACTATCTATTTAATCTGGCAAGAAACAGCATGACATATCAAATTTATCGACTTATTTCTTGAATCTGATCATTTCTTGATTATTTTTCTTACTATTACTGAATCCATCAGAAAATACCCTTTCATATCTCTGTCATTTTTAATAACCTGCTGAGTTTTCACTTGAATGTGTTCTATTCCTCTTCCCAGTGCAGAATATGATTTGATATACATTCAGTTAAGAATATATTTATGTTATATTTAGCACAAATTCAAGCATTTAAAATACCTCTTATTTATTTACTTGAAATAGACAGTGAGTAAGGATGGGCCTACCAGGACCACCGCAAACAAACTCCAGATGCATGCACCACTTTGTGCATCTGACTTTTGGTGGGTCCTGTAGAATCGAAGCTAGGCTAGGAGGCTTTACAAGCAAGCGCTATTAGCCACTGAGCCATCTTCTCAGCCTAAACAATTTTAAGTTAGAACCATGTTAAAAATCATAAAAAATATTTTTCTAAGTGACAATATCCTGTTGACATATTTTTATTATGGGAGTTACAATTCATAGGATCTTAGAATTGTAACTATCAAATCTACAAAGCCTCTATCATTTTGTAGAGAATGTGAAAAGAGAGCTAGTGTTCAATCAGTGGCTCTCTGCAGTGGGCTGGCCATGGTGCAAATCATGTGTATGCTAATAGATCAATAGATAGTTCTCTCAGTGATTAGATTCAAATTATAAATGTTGAAACACAGCAATGATATTCAATATAAATATGAAAATGATAAAAATGATATTATGCATATCATAATACTCATTAAAAAGATAGCAATAATTTCAGATTTATATAGAAAATCATATCATCAAGAAAAATTTTACTTCAGCATCACTTCTGAAGTCCATGAAGATACCTAAGTTACTCTGAAAATGTATTTGTTATATTCTAAATTAATTTTTTTATGAATTATTCTTGATTAAGCCTATAATTTTTCATATTTTCCACAATGATATCTCTTTTTTATGTCATTAAGATAACTATTAATAAATATTTCCAGTTTCATCTGTAAAGCCTTTAAAATATAAGTAATATAAATACATCCTTTAAAATGCCCATCTTGAAGTTAGGCCCTTAGTTAATATACCACATGAAATTTAACATAACAATGAATCAAAGATTAATTACAGGTTATGTGAATTAACTTCAACAAAATAATTTGTAATTTTATTGATAAAAAATGAAACATTCAATTTTTCAAGCCCATGAATTTACAATGTAAATGGTATGATTCAGATATTTTTGAGTCACTGAGATTCTAGGAGTCAAAGTCATTGAGATTTTTTTTCCATAGAACTACCTGTCAGTGCATGGGTTACATGATTCATTCTATTTATAAAATGCTTCTTTCTAACATGGGAGCACATAGAGATAGTACTTACAACCTGGTGGTATTTTGTAATTCCTCCCTCCATTCCCCAAACTGCAGTTTAAGCAGCAGGTGGTAATAATTTTTCACTTAGCTTTCACTCCAAACACCAAACAAATATAACATTTCTTATTGTTTCAGTAGGAATGTAGTGTTGACTGAAAGTTTCTGCTACATCATGTTCAAAGAGGGAAGTGGCAAAGTAGGTGACACAGGCCAGATGGATGCAGAACAAGGAGCTCATCGGTGGTCATCAGAACCCCAGTACCACAACCCATCTGGATGCTTACCCGGCACCTGCCTCTGTGGACCAGAACCTCACTTACACAGCCCAGATGGATACTGATAGAGTACTACATCCATGGGCATGAGAACCTCATTATCAAAGCCTAGCTGGATGCTCTCTCAGCACCACATCTGTGGACCAGAACCTCACTAACATTGCCTATCTGGATGCGGATAGAGCACCACATCTGTGGACATCAGAACCTCGCTATCACAATCTAACTGGATGCTGATAGAGCACCACATATGTGGACCAGAACCTCACTAACATAGCCCAGATGTATGCTAACAGAGCACCCCATCTGTGCACATCCAAGCCTCACTAAGAGACCCCAGCCGGTTGCTTACCCAGTACTGAGTCTATGGACATAAGAACCTTACTAACATGTTAGGTGCACTGTTGAATGCCAGGCATAGTCATTGGGTTTAAATTAAATATATATGTATGTATGTATGTATGCATGCATGCATGTATGTATGTGTATATATCACTACTTCATTATGGCCCTGACTTTCATGTTCAATTCAGCTAACCTGGTTATTGCATAGGAATTTATCAGCAGATTTCTGATAAAACCATTTGTTACTGGGTGGGTATTTCTAGCACAGGAAAGTCCAAGGGCAAAAAGACACCTGGGAGGAGAACACATGTGTGCACGTGAAGTGGACGGAGGGCTACTTAGGTCTAGCATATATTTCTTTAAAGGACATTAAAATCATGGTATTTCAAAACATAGGATAGAAAAAATCCAGTGGATAAACCTAATAAATGAAAGAGATAACACAGTACCAGGATTCTTATAAAACATTTTTAATTATAAGTTAATATGGGCTAGAAAGATGCCTGTGGTTAAGGCACTTGCCTGAAAAGCCTAAGGATCCAAGTTCGATTCCTTAGTACCCACACAAAGACATATGCCCAAGGTGGCACATGTGTCTGGAATTTTTTGCAATGACTGGAGGCACTGGAGTGCCCATTCTCTCTCTCTCTCTCTCTCTCTCTCTGTCTGTAATTCTCACTCTCAAATAAATAAATAAATTTAAGAATTTAGTTACTGCATAAGAACACATTTATGGAATACTGAGTGATGTTTTGCTTTATGTATGCATTGCGTGATGTTTAAATTAGGCTAGAGCCATACCCATCTCCTCCCACATTTTATCATTTGTCTGGTTTTCATTTTAATGTAATTTATACTGATATATTAAGAATGAAAATGTGAATCTTACTGAGTGTTATGTCAAGGGTACTTTGATATATACATATTTATTTATGTATGCATATATATCCACATCTGTCCATCATTATATTTTTATGTGTCTGTGTGAATATGTTAGGTTAAATATTCCATTCTCCATAACTGCTTATCATTTTGTTTCTTACAGTAAAAATATTCAGAGTTGTTTCTTCTACCTGTTTGCTGCATACAGTGTAGCATTCCCCTCCTGTGAGTAGTCCCCCTACTGTGTGAGGGCAAAAGTGATCTTCCTGCTGTGTGTGTTACTATCCATTCATCAGCCTTTCTCCATCCATCCTTCTCTTCCCCACTCTCCCCATCGTCTCCCAGCCATCATTTCACTCCAGTCTTCCATGGGGTCAACTTTGGAGATTTTCTGCATAAGTGAGAACATGTGTAACATGCCTTTCTCACCTTGCTTATTTCATCATTATGATTTTTAGCTTCATCTATGCTGTTGCCAGAGTTCTCTTCCTCTACTGATAATAAATTTTGCCCAAGTGTTTGCATGCCACATATGGTTTTCCCGTCATCAGGGGGCACTGCAGGTCATTTCTACTTCTTGACTGTTGTGAATAATGCTGCCATGGATGCTTCACTCCAGATCTGGATTCCTGAATTGTGTGTACTTTCATTTTAAATTGCATGAGGAATCTTCATACTGTTGCTGGACTAATTTTCACGTTCTCTGCAGGGAGCTGCAAGCACTCGCCATTACAAGATGGCGCTGGCTTCCTGTCTGTGTTGAGGTAAACAACTCCATATTAGGCAGTGCCTTGGCGCCAACCGTGTTCAAGGTATGTGCATGCGCTTGACGCAACCTGTCCCGAGCCTATCCTGTGGCGCCTGGTGGTGGCAAGCTGGTAGCAACCAATCAGTGGGCGCCTCGTTGCACTCCCCGCTATAAAAGTAGCTGCACATCCCGCCTCCTCGCCTCTCGCCATCAACCTTTCTGTTAACCAAGAGCTCTCCAATAAAAGTGTGATCGAGAAGAATCTTCGTCTTGTGGCTGTTCTTCCCTGTGGGTCAGGGGGGCTCGCCGCAAACTGGTGCCGAAATCCCGGGATGCTGGGAGCCTTGTGGTCACCAGGCGAGGGGTCGAAGAGGATTCAGAACTTGACACACGGAGAGGAAGACGTCGGTAAGTCATCCCCAGTCATGCAGTTTTCTGACCTGGACTTTAATCTGATCCTTGCCGTTTTCCTTCCCTTCTGGGTTTTGTTTTTTATTGCCTTTGTTATTCATTCTTGTCTAAGTCAAGGTAGCCACACAGACATTATTAGACAGGGACGGAGAGCGTTGGCAAGGCATCAGGATAGTCTTTCTGAGTCAGATACAAATGGGGAAACCCCAGCTAGGCCTAGGAAAAGGAAAGAAACAAAAAAGGAAATACAAAGGGAAAAAAAGGATAAAAGCTTACAAGATGAGCTTAGAGAAATGGGTGAAGTTTATGATTGCTCACCCACCAACAGGGACAGAAAAGCTTCCTCTAGACTGTACCCTGTCATTGAGGATCTGGCGCATTTAAATGTGCTGGAAGCAGATGATGAGACTAGCTCAGACTCTGAAGAGGAGGAAGAATTAGATGGGGAAGCGGCTCGCTATGGGGAGGAGAGATACTATCTTGATGAGCAGCTGCTACCGCAAAATCGAAAACAAAAGAAGATAGGAGATAAGAACCGCGCGGCTTTTCAATCTGCCGCCCCTGCCATTTCCAGTGCTCCTCTGCCTTATGCCGGCAAGCATTGTTCAGATTCCTTCCTTTCAGAGGGGGACAGAAGGAGGTTCTTACAAGCCTTCCCGGTGTTTGAGGCTGCGGATGGAGGCCGCGTCCATGCGCCGGTAGAGTATGCCCTCATTAAGCTTTCTAAGGGAAAGGAAAGATTGCAGAGGACCTTGTTGGAACTGGGCTATTGGAATAAGGGCTGGCTGCGTTCTGCTGCTGAGGCCCAGAGAGAGTTTGATCAAGGTTAAATTTGTAATGGACTGATGTGCTTGGCTAGAGATATTGCACTGAGAGATTTAAGATTTTAAGCTGGAAAACCTCAAGCAAGTTAAAATTATAGGAACTGAGACTGGTTTTAGGTTACTGAACCTGCTATTGTCAAACAAAGGCCTCATCAGAAGCATCCTGACCGGGGTGGCCTCCCTATTGCATGAGTGGCCCCTCACCTCTGGCCTTGTTTTCTTGTGTCTGTGAGCTGTGAATAGCTGAAATCCGGCACCTGAGTAGGAACGCCACTACTAATTGTCAGGTGTGGGCTCTAATTCTGCTCAGAAAGTTCCAGTGCTGGGAACAGCTAAGTCCAGGCACCTGGGCATAGGCAACCCTCCTACTGGCATCAGGTGTTGGCTTTAATCCAGTTCAGAAGGTTCCAGTGCTGTGGGAAGGAGTTTCACACAATAAAGCCAGTCACAGGTGTAGACAGTTTCAACTCCTTCCGATGGAGTTAATCCTATGGAAGCTTCCTGGTTCTCTCGGGAGCGTCCCTCCTGCCTTTCTCTCCTGCCCTGCGGATCCCTAATGTGAAGGCCACAATGCAAACATGCTGGACAGGATACTTTGTAGCTATGTAACTTTTGACTGGTCAATGGAGAGGCCCGGATCCTATTTTAATAAGATCCAGGGGAGCTGTTTGTGTTTTTCCACAGGACCAAGAATCACCTCACTGGGTTCCCAGTCGGTTGGTAAAGACGGTCCGACTCTCCTCGGAGGACAACCCAGAGATCTAGAATGATCCTGAAGAAGCAGATGTGGAGGAATCTATGGATGCTGGCCTTCCAGTGCCTGGTGCTCAGTAGAGGAGAACAACGCTGGGGCATCTTGTCAGCCTTTCCTAAGCCCCTGCCGGTACATCATGCTGCAGCAGTCTTCCCTCGCTTCTTCACAACTCAGAAGGAGCTGGGTCTCCCCACTGTGATTGGGGATACCACGTATGTCAGCTTAGAGGAAGATCGGAGTTTTGAGAAAATCGGAGCCCTTTGCTTCACAATTGATTCACCCCGTAATTTTTGTATAGGGCTGAGAAAACAGGCCTTTGGTTGGTTTAAGGATAATAGGATATGGGGAAAAATTTCCCAAGAGAGACGTAATTCCAGATTTGGTGCAGAAAATAGTACTTCTCAATATCTTTTGCAAATTATACAGACCGTCCTGGACGCGTCTTAATACTTCTGCGGGTATTGAGAAAGTCATATATACTTTTGGGAGGATGTGTGCTTTGCCTCTGGTTGGTTTGCCGCCTGCGAGCCCAGACCAGGCGGGACAAGGTGGTCATTTCTCAGGCACTTGCCGCTTTGGAGTGTGGGTCCTCCCCCCAGATTTGGCTGTCGGCCCTAAAGAGCACCTAGTTTCCCCTGGCCCTTGCACCCTTAGGGCCTGAAGTGCCCATTGCACAAGGATGGGCAGAGGGTTGGTGTTGGGAGCACGGCACTCATCACGCTCAGGATGTGAGACAAAGTACTGCATGTGGGGCGAGCTCTTAGCAGCCTCATGGAGGGCATGTCTGATTGCATATGGGTTGGTACTGTAATCCCATCTCTGAGAAAAGGTACCGGATGGGTGTGACACCAGCCTGGCTGGCCACTAGGCCTGGGGTCATCACAATGTCCTTTCGAGCATCAGAGATCAGACCTCTACCCTTGCCTGTTGCGTTTAAACAAGAAGGGGGAACTGCAGGGAGCTGCAAGCAGTCGCCATTACAAGATGGCGCTGGCTTCCTGTCTGTGTTGAGGTAAACAACTCCATATTAGGCAGTGCCTTGGCGCCAACCGTGTTCAAGGTATGCGCATGCGCTTGACGCAACCTGTCCCGAGCCTATCCTGTGGCGCCTGGTGGTGGCAAGCTGGTAGCAACCAATCAGTGGGCGCCTCGTTGCACTCCCCGCTATAAAAGTAGCTGCACATCCCACCTCCTCGCCTCTCGCCATCAACCTTTCTGTTAACCAAGAGCTCTCCAATAAAAGTGTGATCAAGAAGAATCTTCGTCTTGTGGCTGTTCTTCCCTGCGGGTCAGGGGGGCTCGCCGCAGTTCTCCACCAGTGTGCAAGGATTCCTTCACAGACACACTTTTCTTTCTTTTTGATAATAGTCGTTTTTATTGGGTTGAGGTAAAAAAAAATTAATGTTGGCTCTGATTTGTGTTTACTGATGGCTAATGATATTGAACATATTTTCTATATGTCTGATGGCCGCTTGTATGTGTCTTTTTATATTTTATTTACTTGCAAGTAGATACAGAGAGAGAAAAAGAGAGAATGAGAATGGGTACACTGCCTCTAGCCACTGCAAACAAACTCCAGATGTATGCCTACTTTTTGCATCTGGCTTACATGTGCACTGGGGAGTTGAATGTGAATTGTTAGGCCCTGGAGGCAAGCACCTTAACCGCTGAGCCATCTCTCTAGCTCTGTGTCTTTGGGAATGTCTTTCTAGATCTGTTGTTCATTTCCTAGAGTATGTATTTTTAAAATATATTTTATTAGTTATGGACATACTTAGTATGTAAACAGCACCTGTTGGTATCATCCTTTCCCTCATCCCTGCCCCCTCCAAAAGGGAATGCCCTCCTCATTGGGAATGCCCATCATTCCCAGGCGGATTGTGGGTCGTGCATTGTGGGGGCAGCCATCAGTTACAGGGAAGAGGCAATGTCTCTGTGCATAATGTCCCAACTTGTGGCTCTAACAATCTTTCCACCCCCTCTTCTGCAAAATTCCCTGAGCCATGTTGGGTTCATTTTAAGTCTACTTCAATGTGTTTCTTGCTTATTGTATGGGTTAAGTTTTTTTCAGAGGTAAAATTTGCAAACACTTTCTCCTAGTCTGAATGTCTCCTTGGAACTGTGTTGATAATTGCCATGGTGGTGCAGAAAGCATTTAAACGACAACATTCTTGTCCACTTCAATATCCTGAATCATTTTTTAATAGTTTCAATTCTTTTTATATTTTATTTATTTTGAGAGAGAGAGAGAGAATGTAGCCTCAATTCTTAAAAATCTCTCTCTGTCTGTCTTACACACACACACACACACACACACACACACACACTTTATTCTTTTAGCTCATGATGAAATGGGTTATTCAGGTTGTCTGGTACCTTCCTGCAAATGTTCAGATTGTTTTGTCTAATTCTATGAAAAAGGCATTGGTATTTTGCAGTTTATCAATTGGAATTTTAGTAGGGATTGTAATGAATACAGATCAATTTGGATGTCAGGGATGCTTCAACAAAAGGATTGTTCCAATCCTTAAAGATATCTTTACTGTGTTTGAGTATCTTCAGTTTTTAATCAGTGTGCTACAGTCATCATTGTAGATATCTTTTACCTGTTTGGATAAAACTATTTGAGGATGTTTTTGTAACTACTTCATATTTCATTTATGTATTTATTTAAGAGAGGGTAAGAGGCCGATAGAGAGATAGATAAAGAGAGAGAGGGAGGGAGAGAGAAATTGGATGCCAGGGCCTCTAGCCATTGCAAACAAACTCCATATGCATATATACCACCTTGTGCATCTGCTTTACATGGGTCCTGGGGAATCAAACCTGGGTCCTTATGCTTCACAGGCAAGCACCTCAACCACTAAGCCGTTTCTCCAGCTCTTATAACTACTTTAAATGTATTAATGTCTTTTGACTTTTACTTCACATAGCTCAGTATTGGTATATAATAACTTCACTTATTTTTCTGTTGATCTTGAATCTTATGTTTCCTTAAATTATGTATTAATTTTGTTTGGTTTTGACTGTTGTTTTGTGATTTTTAGTATATAAGATCACCTACTCTGTATACAGTGAAAATTTGATTTTCTCTTTTGCAATTTGGATGTTCTTCATTTCTATCTCAACTAACTTTTCTGGATAGGATTTAAGTACTATTTTTTAATAATAAAAGTTGTGGAAGTGGACATACTTGTTCTTTTCCTGATATTATAAAGCTCTTAGCTAACTTTATTCATCATAAAATTTGTTATTACCTGATTATATGTGGCCTTTTGATTATTGAATGGCATTCCCTATAACCTACTTTGTCTAATGAGTTTTATCACAGAGTGATGCTGAATTTTATCATATGTCTTTTGTGTCCTTTGAAACAACCAAATAGATTTGTCTTTCATTCTGTTGAAGGGGTGTGGCCTATTTACTCATTTGCATGTGTTGAACCAACCTTGTACACACAGGAAGAATTTCTCTAGGTGATATCTCTAGATGATATTGAATGATCAATTTGTTATTAGACTTGGTTTGATAGTTTTTTGCAGTTTATTTGCATTAATATTCATTAAGGAAACTGGTTTGTGGTCTTGTCATTTTGTTGTGTTTTCTGCTAATTTGGTTTTGGTATTAGAGAAATGCTGGCCTTAAAGAATGCAAATGGAAGAATCCTTCATTTTCACTTTTTTTGGGAATAACGTAAGAATTTGTGTTAAAATATTCTTTAAATTTTGGCATAAGAGCAGTGAAGCAAAAATATTTGTATTGAAGATTTTTAACACTAATTCTATGGCACTATTTTCATTTCTTCACAGTTCATTCCTCATGGATTTCTATCCTGGAACTTGACCATTTTTTTGCAGGTTAATGGATTTGTTTGTTGTTCTGGTAAACTCTAATGGAATTTTGTATTTCTGTACTGTCAATTATAATGCTTTCCTTTTTGAGTTTAATTTTTATTTGAACTTTAAAAATATTTTATTTATTTCTTATTAATATTATTTCAAATAAATAAGTTATTCGAGAGAGAGAAACAGAGGAAGAAGCAGAGAGAAAGAGAGAATGGGCACACCAGGACCTCCAGCCACTGCAAACTAACTCCAGATGCATGTGTCCCCTTGTGCTTCTGGTTTATGTGGGTACTAAGGCATCGAACCACGGTCCTTAGGCTTTACAGGCAAATGCCTTACCTGCTAAGCCATTTCCCCTACCTTATTTGAATTTTATTTGTAGTTTCAGTTTGTTTTTCTTAACTTATATAGGGGTTTGTATACTTTGTTAATTTGGTTAATAGTTTGTCATTTTGTTGCTCTGTTTATGATTTAGCCTGTCATATAATTTGGTATGTCCTTTATTTCAGCCCTGATGATTATTGTCTCTCTCCTGATTGCTTTGGCTCATTTTATTTTTTTTTTTGTAGTTATTTAAATGCAGTAACTGAGAGAGATTTTACTTTAAATTTGTGTTATTTCTATTTTTTTGATGTAGATATCAATTGGGATAAACTATACTCCTAGTACTGTTTTTGCTCTATTTAAGTTTTATGTTTATATTTAAATTCCAAAATTATTCTTTATGTATTCCATGTTTTATTATAACATATAGAAAAGCAAGATACTATGATTTTAATTCATTTAAATTTTATGAGACTAGTTTTTTTTTTTTTTTGGCCTATTATGTGATTATTCCATACTGGACTGTGGAGATGGCTCAGCTGTTGACGTTGCTTGCTTTTAAAGCCTGAATACCAGGAAGAGACCATACTAACAAACACATACACACACACACACACACACACACACGTATATATATGTACACGTGTGTGTGTGTGTGTGTGTGTGTGAGAGAGAGAGAGAGAGAGAGAGAGAGAGAGAACGTTATATGCCCTGATGAGAATCATAGGTATTCTGATGCTGTTTGTCCATTGGTTTTCTTTGGCTCAAGGCACACTTTATCTCTGCTGCTATTTTGTTGACTTTATGCGTAGATGATCATTCTATTGCTAAAAGTGGGATGTTAGAGTTATTTACAATTATTGGATAGAATCTTGCTCTCCATATTGGTCTACGTATACTTGCTTTATATACCTGAATGTTCTAATATTGGGTGGATATATATTGAAATTTTGAATTTCTTCTTATAGAATTCCATGTATTGTTTTATTCTTTTTACTTATTGTTTCATTTCACATCATTTATGTATTATTTCATGCAATATATGTATACCTCTGTTAATTTTCTCTTGGGTTCTGTTGGCACATAATTTGGAATTCTATGCCTTTATACCCAGTGAACGTATGTTGTTTGACTAGAATGGGCTTCCTGTCAACCTCATAGAACTGAGTCATATGTTCCCATTCTTTGATTCTTCCTTTTAGTATATTATTTTTCATGAGAGAGAGATAAAGAAAATGGGCATGCCAGCACCTCCAGCCACTGCAAATGAACTCCAGACTTATGCACTACCTTGTGCATCTGGCTTTATGTTGGTACTGGGGAATTGAACCTGTGTCTTTTTGTTTTTCCAGCAAGCACTTTAACTGCTAAGCCATTTCTCTAACCTGACTCTCTGAGTCTTAATCTACAAAAAATAAAGTTAGTAGCTGATAGGAAAAGTCTCACTATGACTGTTCTGAACTAGTAATTTTTGTAATTCCTTTCTTTAATCTTTCTCTATTTTGACTTCTTTTAAGTTTACATAACTAATCTTACAGTATGCTTTGGTTCCTTGCTTACTTTCTTTCTCTTGGTCTGTTCTCAATTTTTTGATTTGTGGTTACCATGAGGCTTACAGAGGATCTCTTTATAATAGCAAGATATTTTGAAATTATAGCAACTTAACATATTCACAGAGACAAGAATATAATAAAATCTGTGGTTCCATTCCATTATTTTTTCTATTTTGATCTTTTTTTATCACATTTAAATCTCTGTTTCTTAGACCCTTGAATTTGACGTGTTGAAAATTTTTAATTGCAGTCTACACAATACTTTAGTGATGGCTTAAGCACCATAACACTAGAATGTTATGAATTTGTTTATATACTTACTTCTCCCAGGAAGTATTATATTTTCTGACATTGTCTTCTTACTCATTAATATCTCTTTCAGCTTGAAGCATCCCCTTTAGCATTTCTTATTCTCAGACAAGATACATTCTGTCAATTTTTGTTTGGGTGTGAATGTTATTATTTTTCCTTCATGTTGAAATGATAACTTTGTCATAATGTTCTTAGTTGAAAATTTTTATTTTCTTTTAAATATGGTGAAAAATCTCTTGGCATTTTCTCCAGGCCTATGAGGTTTCTATTTAGAAGTATGCTGTTGTGCTAAATTATATTGTACAATGTAGCGTTTTATTGTTGCTTTGAGTATCTTCTCATCTTTTACTTTCAACAGCATAATTGCTTATTCTGTGCCTAAGGGTGATGTGGTGAAGAGGGTGTGATTAAGAGGAGATCAGGGCTGGTACATTTTGACTGGCATTAATGCCATCTGAGGAGGGTTGCTGACTTCACACTAACCATTAGAAGATGGCCGCAAACCCAGCTCATTCATATTCCAAACACTGCTGTAGCAAGGAGCAGACACCAGCTGAAGAGCTCCTGAGAACGGGAGCCACAAGTAGGAGACTTCAACAGGCGTGGTGCTCGCTTGGCCTGCACCTACCCTGGAGTGTCCACCAAAGGAGTGCACACATCCTTCCCAGCCATACTGGACTGTGAGCCTCACTGTGACTCTTAACAGATCCATGAAGCCAGGCAAAGAGTTAAGCCACTAATACTCTCTTCCACAGTTTTCTATTAAACTCAGTATGATCTTGAAGGTAGTCTTACATGTTGAACTATCTGACACAAGTGTAACACCCAGACAACAGAAATGTCTGTGGCAAACCTAATGATAAGGTTTTCATAGCAGAAATCAGGAGAATATGAAGTCCTGTAAGAAGTTAATCATGTAGGAGAAAATGGCTATTTTTTAGATCTTTTAAAAATATTTTGTTTACTTGCTCAAAGACAGAGAGTGAAAGAAAGCAGATCGATAGAGACCAAATGCATTCTCCAGGACCTCCAGACACTGCAAATGAACTCCAGACACATATTCCACCTTGTGCATCTGGCTTAGGGGGGTACTGAGGAACTGTTCCTGTGTCCTTTGGCTTTGTAGGCAAGCTGCTTAACTGCTAAGCCATCTCTCCATCTCTCCAACTTCCTACATAATCCAGCCGAGCTTTTAACTCAACATCTTCCTGCTACAGGCTCCCAAGTGCTGGGCTCACAAGTGTGCACCACCATCCTAGCTTTCCAGAGCCTTTGGCATGCTCAACAAGCCCTCAGTCACTGAGGTACACTGACATCATTTAGCCCTACTTCATATATGAAGGTCACCGATTATGCTAAACTGTTATGTTTTCCTGTTTACCAACTTAAGAAGCTTACAGGCCAATGCTTGGTTCTGGTTAAAGATAACAGCAACACACAGCAGTGTTTATTTCTTCTGCTGCTTTCTACCATGTCTCCAAAACTCAAGAAAGTAGTAAACAGTGTTACAATACATTACTTTTGCATATGGACTGTTAAATCCACTCTGTTATCTGTATTTGATGGTACTTAAACTTTTGTTTCGGAAATTTCCTTTGTGTGTTTTGTTCTTTGGTCCTGAAGCACATTTTTCATACTGTGGGTCCTGTCATTTGGGGAAGGTGCTATTGATTTGGTGAGTTGTGATTAGGATTTTTAATGTGAACGAACAAAGCAGAGTATAGACCAAGAGTGTATCATGCATGGGAAAGTAAATATTGTCTCTAGGAACTTTTGCTGGACAGACTTACATGGATTTGCAGACTGGCATCCTGGGTCTTATGAAATGTATGTCTATGATGAATAATTGACAGAAAAGGTCTGTAATCTTCTGTTCTAGGGCATTTTATCTTCTTGTTTGAATAAAGCGTTTTTATTCACATAAGATGCACTTATTTTTAGCTTAACTCTAATAACATGGTACATTTTATTTGACAGCTTGCTATTCCTTTGTATTCTCCCCGTGGATATCTTCTACAATTCAAAAAAAATTCAATAGCAATTATTTGACATCAAAATGTCGTTATCACTGCTCATCTTTCTAATTTTGTTTGAAGAGTCTTCCCTTTCATGGTATTTACATTCCATCAGCTCTTTCTTCCAGTTCCCCGCATTTCTCCTCCCGAGTGTCACTTTTGCCTACCGTTCAAGAATGGGTCAAGTTTAGCATGAAGGGAGTTTATTTAGGATTTATTCTAATTGACAATAAATGGCCTGGGGATTTAGCTGCCACAGCTGTCGCTTATTAGATCATAGTTCAGGTCATCAAATTAAAATAAGCTGTCCTAAATCCTGTACTGTACAAGGGGAGAAAGGAAATGCATTATACCCTCTCCCAAAGCCCTTTAGAGTGAATTATGTTGATGGTCTCCGTATAGAATGAGCCAGATGACAGCTACGTTAGAACAGCCTGTCACAGCCACTAATGCTCACGCATCATGCTTGGGACTGAGGCTCATAATGGCCTTGCTGTCAGCTTTGGGTCAGAAGGTCAAGGTGCACGGGGGTGAGGATCTCTCCAAGTTTTCAACATGCTGCTCTGAGCTTTCTGTTCCTAAAGCCTAGGCTGTGTACATAATGGGATGTTATGGGCCTGTGCTCAGAATTCTTCATCACTGTCTGAGTTGGAAGCTGTTCATCTTCTATCTGAAAGTTTGTAGGTGACTTACTTGGGAAATGTACCGAAAACTATTAGGTTTGGCAAATGCAGTTAGTCCATGGCAAATAAAGTTGTATGCTAACAGTGAGAAACCACTGTGTGTGCTGACATGTCCCTTAACGATTTCATATTTGTTCCCCAAAACATTAGCAATGCGCATGTTGGCAATAAGTTAGATGTAAATAAATTTAGTTTGGCCATGTGGTCTGCATTCAACAATTGTTGTAAATGTTCATTTTGTGTGTGTGTGTGTGTTTACTGCAAACTTCTAACCCCAGATATGAGCAAAATCATACAGAGAAGACTTTGATGGGGTTGGTAATTTTATTTTTATTTTTTAGCTTGACTGTAAAGACCTGACTGCTTGGGACTGGGGAGATGGTAAGGGCATTTGCTTCCAAGCCTATTGACCAGACCCAAGGTTGGCCCTTCCTGGCACCTACATAAAGCCCTATATAAAGTGGCCATGTGTTTTTGATCCCAATGTGCCTATGAATGGGTGGCAAAAGTAGGAGAATATGGACACACATAGGCCAACTGGACTGTCCTTCCCATCTGCAAAGGGAAAGAGATCTTGTCTCAAAGATATGGAGGGAGAAGACTGCTATCTTGGAGCTGTCCTCTGCTCTTCATATGTTGCACATCCATAAACACACACACACACACAAATAAAAAAATTAAACTAAATGATAGCAAACAAAAGAAGGATTTTGAAATTAACCCAAGGGAGGTTAAACGTCACCAGAACACTTCTTTGCAGAGTATTTGCTTCAGAGATGCTGGGCACATGTTCCCTTAGATGGACTATTTGGGATGAATTGAAGTGTCTGGAAGCAACACTGTGTTCTGACATTGCCCACGTCTTCTCATTTAATGCAAAGCTATGGTAGACAAACTCCTTCTCTACTGGAACATCTGATGGTAGCCCAACACAATGATAGAGTAATATATCATCATATGTTGCACATATGTCTTTGTTATCCATCTTTCACTACTGGTCCACACCAAACTCACCTCTGTTAAACACCAGTATTCCTGGGTTAAACTATGATGCATCTAGTGGAATTAAAATATATTTTATCTTTTCATTGCATAAGTTGATGCATTATACACTTTGGAATTTTCCCTAGAATATTGATTTATGTGAAAAATCTGTTTTGAGACTCAAACAGAAGTACCTCACATCAGCACTAAATATTAACCATCTCTTTGTGTCATAGTTGCGAATGCTAAAAGTTTGAATAAAGTAACACTGCGGTAATGAATTTCACAAAGGACTGCTTTTTATTTGGCTAAGTTACATCTATGTGTGGTGTCCAATTCACACACACACACACAAAAGCCAAAAATTAATCTTATGCTGAATCACCACTATTATTTCCAAGGACACTGATTATGAAAACTTTGAGCTCATTATGGATTAGTCAGTCTTATTTTGAAGTAGCTTATTCCCACTAGATTATAATATTGGAATATAATTTGAACACCTTTTTATTACCTTATGAATTTTAAGTGGAATTCCTATTCATACAATTTATATAAAGTATAGATGGAACAATTATAGACAAGACAGCTACTGAACCCAGAGTGGCAGCACACGAATCCATATAGTATTGTTGACATAATTACATTTGACCTAAAATGACTGAATTTTTCATAGGCTTCATATTTCATGAAATTTCACTCCAGCTTTAAATAATTATTAAGCACATAATGTTTTTAGATCCTGTTTTACCCAAATGCTGATTTTCTTTCTTTCTTTTTTTGTTTTCAAAATAATAAAGGCCACCAATTTTAGCCTTGTTTTTAATCGGGGGTTTAGAGTGGACTGGCCTGCATTTGAACTCTAAATAACCCTCTTTCTCCACATTGCCATGAGGTGCTGCTAACATGTTGTTGGCGTGGGCATCAGCCTTATCGCCTCTTGTTAAAATATGTGCAGGCCCACAGCAAGTACAGCCAAGGGTTCAGGGCTAGCTTTATTAATTTGAAGGTCTAAAAAGCTTCTGTCTCAGTAAGCAGTTATTGCTCTTTTTCCTAATATAAACATTTGATGTATTTAAAAGGCACATGATAGTGGAAGAATGTTCATGTATGACTTTTAAAGAGTGACAACAAAAACTTTATTCTAAACATGAGAAAAGAGTGTATTCCTTTGATTAAAAAAAATCCCAGATGAACCAATGAAAGACCATAGGTGACTTCAAGACAACTATTCTACTTATCATTTATTTCTATTATATTTTTATATAGTCAAAGCAGCCACAAATATTGTATACTTAGAAAACAAAATGCTCTAAACTATTTTTAGTGACCATGGCTAATTTTAATCACTGTGATTATAAAAATGTTTCACCCCATGCCTCTGACCTCACAGTTATTTATAATTAGAGGTGGTAGAGATACTCGTCTCAGAAATTCACATGTTAGACAGTTAAGTATAGGTCAAATGCGTGGACCCAGAAAAAGATATGTATTTTTTTTCAGACATTGATGATTCAAGCCACAGTGATATTTTTCTCTTGAATATCCTAGATAAGAGACAGAAACAACATTTTGGTCAAAAATAAGCACTCAACAGCTATTTTATTTTATTTTATTTTATTTTTTGTTTATTTTTATTTATTTATTTGAGAGCAACAGACAGAGAGAGAGAAGCAGATACAGAGAGAGAGAATGGGCACGCCAGGGCCTCCAGCCACTGCAAACTAACTCCAGATGTGTGCGCCCCCTTGTGCATCTGGCTAACGTGGGTCCTGGAGAATCGAGCCTCCAACCGGGGTCCTCAGGCTTCACAGGCAAGCGCTTAACAGCTAAGCCATCTCTCCAGCCCAGCTATTGTATTTTAATTTGATGACAGTTTGACAAAATGATTTATAGCATTTAATTAAAGTCAAAAAAAGTGTTTACATCTTATTTCATATAAAAAGATTACGAAATAAAATACAATAGTAATGCTAAATAATATGCTTTATATATTGAGCACCAAGAAATTCATTATTTCAGATGCTGTATGTCAGTTTGAACAAGAACCCTGAGACTTCAATAACCCTACATTGATTTTTAAATTGATATATTTAATTTTATTAGATTAATAATATACAATGTAAAATGTTCATTTTACTACTTCATACATTTCACTCCATCATTAGAAGTTCAATGATATAGAACAATTAAAATTGACTAAAAATGTTTGAATATTCTTAGAAAACCATGTGAGAAGGTCCTTTATAACTTCTTTGTCTAAAAATCAGAAAACTCAGAAGGGGAACGGCACATCTAAGACATGTTCAGCAAAGTTGTGATCATGATAACATAAAGCAGACAGACTGGGTCTCACTTCTTTTTTCACATTTAAAAATCTATTATATGGGCTGGGGAAATGGCTTAGCGGTTAAGGTGCTTGCTTGCAAAGCCTAGAGACCCTAGTCTGACTCCCCAGGACCCATGTAAGTCAGATACACAAGGGGGAGATGCATGAATCTGGAGTTCATTTGCAGTGGGTAGAATTCCTGGCATACCCATTCTCTCTATCTGCCTCTTCCTCTCTCTCATAAATAAATAAATTAATTAAATTAAATTTTTGAAAAAAGAATCTGTAAGAAGTCTGAAGAGGTGACTTTGTGATTAGGTTAGAGTCCTGCACACGCATTAAGGTCTGAGGGAGCCTGAGACCACCTGAGTTTTAGTCTCCGGAACCGAAGTTAAACAGCTGGCATTGTTCATGCACATCTCTAATTGCAATCGCGTAGAAGAACAGAGACCTGGGACTCACTGGAGATTGTGAAAACTTTGCAGGCTCCAGGAGCAGTAAGAGATTCTGGCTCAAACAGGAAGGGGTAGAAAAGTTATGGAGTGGGACATCAGCCCTATGGTTCAGCCCACCACAGGTGAGAGCGTTGACTACCACCAAAGCACGAATATGTACATAGACAACCCCCCCACAAGCACAAAAATTCATAAAAATGAAATTTAAAGGTTGTTTTTGAGAAGTGAACTATGTTTTAACAAAGGCACTAGAATGGATTGCCTTATCACTTGGATTAAAAGAAATGTTATGCCATGCATGCACTACTATGCAAATGATAAATGAAATTATATCTTATTTTGTTATATTATTATGGACATATAATCATTATAATTCAATTAGATTAAATTTCCAAAATTTCTCAAGATCTTTACTCTTAGAAAGTAGGTAGGACATATTATTGGTAACATAAGATGGATTAAATCTAAAATATGCTTTTAAGAACACAAAATTACTAGTTGCTACCACATTGACATTTTGGCAACATAAGGGCCTGTGGGTAAACACTTGACTTGATAAAATGGGGGAAAATAACTTAATTCGTACTGAGGAATTTGGAAATTTATTAAAAGGCCATCACCCACAAGGTCTGCCTATTATAGGCTAATGAGATTTGCACAGGCTGCATGACATTTGCTGAAACTTTCACAGACTCAATCACTAGAACAGAACTATTTCAAGTGGAGCCATGTTGCAGCCAGGTTCACATCACTGGCAGAAAGCACCTGACCAAGAGCAGCTTGTGGGATAAAAGGGTTTAATTTGGCTCACAGACTTGAGGGAAGCTCCAGGATGGCAGGGAAAATGACAGCATGAGCACGGACTTGACATCACCTCTTGGCCAACATCGGGTGGACAATAGGAATTAGAGAGCATGCCAAACGCTGGCAAGGGGAAACTGGCTATATACTCATAAGCCCACCCCCAACAATACAGTGCCTCCAGGAGAGTTTAATTTCCATTTGCCATCAGCTAGCATTCAGAACACCTAAGTCTATGGAGGAGGGACCTGAATCAAACCACCACAAACTATCCTTACTTCCCTGACAAGACTTCTAATGGGAGCAAACTTCAGAAAGATGATTGTAAATCTTCCTGTCATCCATGTCCCTGGCGTGTTCAGAGACACTAAACACTGCAGACTCTCCTCCCTTCTGCTTGCTGTGCTGAGGGGATGTTTCCCAGGGAAATGCCCAGATGTGGAGGCAAAACTTCAGCTCAGCTGAGAATCATGTGTTTTAACAGAACAGATAAAGATAAAAAATGCAGGGGGAGAAATTGGCAGGAATTTAAGAATGCTGTACCCATTTTCCCCCTAGGTAGCCCTGGTGTCCTTTACAGATTTTGCTTATCTATCTATGAGTCTCAAGATTCGACAAATTCTGCCTCATGCCCCAGACAGCTTTGGCTTGCCTTCTTACAATGGGATCAGAGGAACCATGATCAATACAAGTGTCCTGGCTATGAAACAGGTTCTTTTTAACCTAGACTTTTTCAGGCAAATTTGTCCATTTTCCAAATTATTCCATGTTTTCTCCTCAGATATAAATAGGGCATACTTTTCTTTTACTTGGGTTCTTGGGAAAATCTATGCTTCTTGCAGCTTCCACAAGTTTCCCAATTAGCTTCAAGGGCAGCTGTGTTTAGTGGGTGAAGACAAAAATGTGTTTCTGAAAACATCCCTGAGTTGCAGATCCTCAGACTGACCTTGAGTAGGTGAGAGGACTGCGACCATTCGTATTAATCATCTCCAATGGTAGTCATAAGAGTTCCAGTCTCCAGAACTATTTGGAGGGTGGCATAGAATGAGAGAAACACAGCACAGAAAATGCACCAAGCACATGTGCTTTAGATGGAAACTACATGGTGAGCATTGCTTTCTTAAAAGCATGGTGGTGCACGCCTTTCATCCCAGCACTCAGGAGGCAGAGGTAGGAGGATTGCCGTGAGTTCGAGGCCACCCTGAGACTCCATAGTGAATTCCAGGTCAGCCTGGGCTAGAGTAAGACCCTACCTTGAAAAAAAATGCATGGAAAGTGAGAAACAGGCCATAACACAGTGTCGTTATGACTGAGGATTAAGGAAGGAAACCCCTGAAGATACATGTCTTCAAATGTACGCCTTACTTCCATTGTTCATGAGAAATAACCTTGTCTCCTCCTTTAAATTGAAACCTACAGACTGATAGAATGTGGGCAATGCATCCAGGAACACTTGTCTTGTCCTGACCCTTGGACTGAATGTGTGGCCCAGGGAAAGCAGCTTACCTCCCCTCCATGTTTCAAATTCTTTATATGCAAATAAGGGAAAGAGGTACGTTGTGCATTCTGTAAAAGGTTCAAAGAGAAGATGCTGGAGAACTATTTAACATAGTGAGTGATAACTGTTTCGTGAAAGCTAGCTGCCATTCACCTTCCTCAACTTTTTATTATTATTGGTTTTTTTCTTTATTTTTGAGGTATAGTCTCACTCTAGTTCAGTCTGACCTGGAATTCACTATGTAGTCTCAGGCTGGCCTTGAACTCACGGTGATCCTCCTCCCTCTGCCTCCTGAGTGCTGGGATTAAAGTCATGTGCCACCATGCTTTGCAACTTAATTCTTTTTAAAAACCACTTTATTGTCATGTATTCATTGTACAAATTGAACATTTCAGTATGAAATACATACATATGACATATGTTCATGCATTTAATGTATGTTGGTCATATTTGGCCATAATTGCCTAAATTTATGACCTAATATTATCCCACTTCTTTTCTCTAATAGTCACCTTTGTAATTCTTCATTTACCTAAACATACTCTTTCATGAAGAAAAACCTGAAGAATTTCGATTAACACAAGGCATAATAAAATAATGAAATTACAGTTTATTGCTTTTATTCAGGCCTGATATTCTTGAGAAACAATGCATAAAATCCTTTTGTCACAACCTAGCTCTCTCTCATACCTCATGAAAAATCATCTGGAGCCGGGCGTGGTGGCGCACGCCTTTAATCCCAGCACTCGGGAGGCAGAGGTAGGAGGATCGCCATGAGTTTGAGGCCACCCTGAGACTCCATAGTGAATTCCAGGTCAGCCTGGGCTAGAGTGAAACCCTACCTCGAAAAACCAAAAAAAAAAAAAAAAAATCATCTGGAGCAATTTGAACCTTATCTGACCCCTCACCCAAGTGCAGCCAAAGGTCCAGACATGAGATTTGGCCATTGGCACTGCCAGACATAAGGCTGCTTCTCTTAAAATGACACTAACCTAAGCATTCCCCAGCCCAGTCTCATCTACCGCTTCCTCCCCCCTAGGAACTGCACTCAGAAGGACATGGTGTGTTACCTGGTGAAAATAAAAGCCAGACTAAGGAAGCATGCACTCTCTGTTGCAAGTCATACCTGTTTTGGTATTTTTTTCTTTCTTTTTTCCTGACAAAACCCCATCCCTCCATAGGACAATATTTTCAATAACTGTAAAGTTATAATCACAGGTACAGAGCCACTGCGATGCTGTGATGCTACATCATATACATAGTTGTGTAAGCATGGATAACTAAATTAAAGCTTCAGGCAACTGTACGGGAACATGGCGCCCGGCGGAGAGGAAGGGTGACCAGTGTCTCAAGCATATGGAATCACACGAGAAGTAATGTGAATAGACACTTACTTCAAAGTAGTCACACGCTTCCTTATTCTTTTGTTTTATTTGAGAGACAATGCCTAAGATGCACACCGATTATTCAAGGTTTGCTCTTTGGACAGAGAAGATCTTGGACCTGATTGTTGAGTAAATCTACCCCAGGGCTCTGAAGGTACTTCACTGCCCCATTTTGCCCTTACAGTTCCATCCTCTGAGGAACCTTCATGTAAATTCCTCATAATAGTATTTACATTTTAATCTAACTGAACAATCCATGTTCAATTTTTAAGATATACTTACTTCAGGAAATAAGTTAGAAGAAACTCTCAAACAATGTAACACCTGAAATTATAATAATTGAACAGTATCTTATTTTTTCAAAAGATTATCTTATTTTGTGAATATATTTTTCATAAAGTATTAAGCACAGCCTTTAGCTTATCTTATATTATCACTATAAGCACAATTAGTCAGAAAAAAATGATGTCAAATTTATTAAAGGAACTAAGAATGTCTTTGAACAAGAAAACACATCAAAAACCCATAGCCGCTACCATCAATCATGGGCTACAACAGGGCCTACACCTATTAAATTCTCTATAAAAAAAAGTAAGGGTTATCTCATTTGTCCTGGTGCTAACTTACTCTCCGTTGGAGAATCTGTTTCTTTATTTCAGATAGATGTAGATCCTAAGGAGAGAGCCACCCCATCATACCTCAAAAGGGCCCCGGCTGAAACTAAGAAAAATTGGGGAAACAAGCAAGGGTGCTGTTTTCCTGGTGAACCAGATACCAGCACAAGGGTGAAGGAGATCAACACAGAGAAAAATCAACTCCTACCAAATCAGAGAGCCAGAGACCCAGAGGCCCCCAACACCTCATCACTGAAGCAGACCAAAAATGAACCCAACATGGCTCAGGGAAATTTTGTAGAAGAGGGGGCGGAAAGAATGTCAGAGCCACATGTTGGGTCACGATATGCAGAGACATTTATCTTACCCATAAGTATGGGCTAACTCCAGAGTGCATGACCCATATACCTCAACAAGGAGGGGCCAAGAGGAGGGAGGCAGGTCATGAATGAGCCTAATAATGGTACTAAACTGACTGTGTTTGATGAATACAAAACTAATTAATAAAAAATTAAAAAAAAAAAACCATAGCCACTGGGCATGGTGGTGCGTGCCTTTAATCCCAGCACTTGGGAGTCAGAGATAGGAGGATCACTGTGAATTCAAGGCCACTCTGAGACTACAAAACAAACAAACAAAAAAACCTATAGCCTGAATCTATATTATTTTTGTTTAGGTCAGTATATTATGTTTATATAATAAATTAATATAATACTAAATGATGTACAAATAAAAATTAAAAATGAATAGCATTCATTCTTGAATATTTATTCAATATAATTGTGTTACTAGATATAATCTGTGATCTATCTGAGTATACAGACTTAAATATTTTAACACTGGATATATTAACTTTTTAAAAATATTATTTATTTATTTGAGAGAGAGGGAAAGAGGCAGAGAGAAAGTGAGAGGTAGAGAATGGGCATGCCAGGGCCTCCAGCCACTGCAAATGAACTCCACATGCATGTGCCCCCTTATGCATCTGGCTTACGTGAGTCTTGGAGAATCAAACCGGGATCCTTTTGCTTTGCAGGCAAATGTTTTAACCACTGAGCCATCTCTCCAGCACCTATATCAACTTTTTTACCCTGTGTTATTGATCAATGTCTTACAAGTCTTAGTGACAAAAATAAGGAGAAAAATGGGCTCCCATATTCTTAGTTAGTCTGCTGGAAATGGTGTTTGATTGTTTTCTATCAATTTTACTTTTGTTGTTTATTATTTTATTTATTTTTATTTTAGTTATCAAATATAATTTTCCTTGTGTCCCATGAGGTTCTTTCCCTTGCTTCTAGGGAGATTCATGATGCCAAGGTGGTTAAATAATTCCAGCTCCCTCTGGCGACCTCTCTTTTCTTCATTTTTCTCCAAAGGGGTTGGGGTAGTTTGCATTCCTCGTTCCTTCTCCATGTCCCAAGGAAAATCTACCTGTTGTTTACACTAAAGACATTTTCTTGTTGTCAAAATAAAATTTTATATGAGCTTTAAAAATTATCTGAATTGAAAACTTGAAGCAGATTGACAAAATAAGTCATTTTACACAGTTGGGTGATCATTAATTTTTGGTCCAGTTATACAGGGAACTTATTGTTCCCCTTCTCATAAATCAGAGCATCTCAATTCTGATATCGCTAAACCTCAATTAGCCAAATGGAAAGAAGGTCAGAGGCTTAATTTGGATAATGAAGGTTGCAGATAAGGATGGAAAGTTCTTAATGAAATGATGCATGTAGAGAGTGAGCTGATACAGACAGCAGAGCTTTCCAGATAAGAGGTTCACATAGCCAACTTTTCCAGGAGTTGAATTAAATGTAGTCCCAAATGCAATTTAAAAAGGGTGAAGGGTAGATTAGCAATGTATGCAGATAAGATACAGAGACAGGTTCAGCTGGGCAGATGTGAGGCCGTGTGTTCTCTTAATCAATGAGCAGTCCATTTCCTTTATGTACTTACACATTATTTGAGAAAGAAAGGTCATGTGCTTTTAGAGTATATGGAAGTATTGTCATGGGCACAGTGGCCATTAAGGAACACAAATGACCTGGTTTCAAAAAGGTGCTTTTACAACAAATACTGAGACACTGTGTCCCTTGTTGGCCTTCACAGACTGGAGTAAACTTATTGTTGGTTCATTTCCAAAGCCTAGACAGTATCCTGTTCCAAGGTATGTTTGTTTTTTGCCAAAATTAGATATTCAGATTAGATGATTCAATTAAACATACATTCTGGAAAATGAGAAAAATAACTTGAATGATTAAGTCAGTTTTTTATTTAGTATTATTTTAAATTGAAAACTTCAGTATATGAACATATTGCAATTTGGTAGTATTCCCATCAGGTCATACTCTTATGTCATCTCTATTGTACTGCCCTTCCACTGGGAGCCCTCACCAGCGGGGTTAGAGGTAATCACTGTGGTGTCCTGAATGTGTCAATCAGTCTGTCCAAGGAGGAAGAGGCCTTACAGTATAATACACTTTCTTACCCTGTGGCTTTTACGTTCTTTCCGCCTCCTTTTCTGCAATCTTTCCTGAGCCTTGGAGGCTGTTTTAGAAGCCTCCTTTAGTATTGAGCCCTCAGCAGCCTCTTATTTTCAGTTTTAATGAGTCTTGATTTTCCTCAGTGTCCTCCTCAACCTCTCCGAGGACTTTCTCAGGCTAGCAGAGAGAGCAGCACTCATATTTCACCGGCTTCTTTGGTACTGTTTCCTGTGCTCTGTCAGATGGGATAGAGATAACTCTTGTCTCCTGCTATGCAGTCTCCTGTGGAAGGGTCTTGAGTCTCTCCAGTATCCAAAATGCAGATTCTCTAAGAATGAGAGCAGCAGCGTGCAAAGGGAATAAACATGTACATTCAGGAGACATTTCAATGGGTGTAAGCTCTCTTTTCAGCTAAAGAACAGTGGAAGCTTCTCTTTAGGAGCTATGGCCTTCCAAGCCATGTACTTCTGAACTTCTGACTTGCTTCTCAGTAGTAAGCCTGCGTTCTCACACACTGAGCGTGCCTCTTATCCAATCACAGAGCAGTTGTTTAATCCATCACGTATGTGCCACTATTATAGCTGTAGGTACCTCTTGCCTGGCTGGGTGATTGTGTAGCTTGCAGGATCCCCTGTTTATTCACACAGCTGGTTACTTTTATTCCCCAGCTACTTCCCTGGTGTTGGCAAGCACTGTGTGAACTAGATGGGAGGGTGCTGGCTTCTATTTCATTTACAGCATGAACTGTGGTTTCTTCAACAATAGGGTCTTACCACTTAGTTCCAGTCAGTAACCAAGTGCTGTGGCAACGACCTGTATTGTTTTGGGTGCCTAATGGGCCTCCCTGACCAATAGCACAATGCAAGGGTAACTCAGTTCTGACACCGGGACTTACTGATAACAACCTGTAGTGCAGAGTGAAGCTTTTTTCCACCCCTGTAGTATACTTCTGCCCAAAGTATTCTGCTTCTCTTTTTCTTTTTAAGATGCTCATATCTTTTAGTTGGGTGTGGTAGAGCACACCTTTAATCCCAGCAATAGGGAGACAGACACAGGTGCATCTCTGTGAGTTCAAGGACAGTCTGAGACTACATTATTGAATTCCAGGTCAGTCTGGGATGAGCAAGACCCTACCTTGAAAATACAAAAAACAAAAGAGAGACAGAGTGAAACTTAGATTTTTTTTTTTTTTTTTTGGAAAAGCACTTTCTAGCATTTAATGAACCTCGTTGGGTGCCTTCAAGCCACCAGGACGCAGGCGCCCCCAACAGCCTTTATCTTCTCCTCAGCTCTTCTGCTGAAAAATTTGGCCTTCACGATGACAGGTTGCTTAGGGAGCTCTCCTTTCCCCAGAACTTTGTAGTAACCCGATCGCACAACATCAATGATGGGGGCAACTCCAGTCTTGTTTTTGGCAGCATTTACCCTGGTCTGTTCACTGACCAACGTCCACAATTTGTCAAGGTTGACTTTAATTAGATAACCAAGAAGAAAGTCTATGGAGATACTTGTACAACCAGGTTTTGTTAGTATTTTTAACCATATTATTGCCTGTTTATAAATTGTTTTATAGGTACCTTGTATTTACTTAAGTAAAACTAAAATGTGTAATGGTTCAAGCAACAATAATACACTATAAATTCTACAATTATATTGAGCCTAACACTCTTGGCTTTTGACATTAGTCAAGTCTACATTCTGTTGGAAAATATATATGTACTACAATATAATAATCATAAAAAATAAATTTATCAAATAATAAGCTCATAGCAAATGAACAATACAAAAGATATATGATAGTTTCAAAAACAGATTTCTTAAAATACCTACATATATATTTAATTATTATTATTATTAATATAATTAATATATATATAATTATTATATAATATAATACTTATGCTATATATAATATCATATATATAATATAATATGTAATGTATATAAATATATAATATATGATTATATAATATATTAATATTAATTGTTAATATTAAATATATATTTAATTACAGAGATATACTTAGGTACATATATGTATACATTTTGTACATTGCTGTATTTCAAATAATTTTATTATATTTCTTTTTTTAATTATAAAATATGGTGATCATATCCTTTCTTTTTAGAATTGAAATATTCTTGGCATGTTTATAATTCCAATATAATCTAAGGTATATGGGTTTATGCTTCCTTGCTTATGGCCATAGCATTATTTACTTAAACCACAGTAAAAAAAAGTTGCTTCATATCTTCAAATGCACGCTAGAAGAATTGTTTTCTTACATTCTACAGCTAGGATTGTAATAAGAAACCCACAAAACTTCTCTTAACATAATTTATATGACTTTCCCTCTAAGGACAGAGTCTCCACAGTGAGACTTGAGATAGAAATCTAGTGTGAATGAACATAGACAACATGCTTGTGGAGGGAAGCATCAGACAAGGTAATGTTCAAGTAGGAGTCTGGTCTCAGGTGTGGTCTGAACTCATCTTCTGGCAACTGTAGAATATATCTGAACCCACAGTCATCGTCCAACTGGGAGCAGGTCCAGGCAGCATATTGCACTCACGTCTTAGTGTAACCTTGGCTGAAAACTGAATGTGAGGTGGCTGTGTGTTGTGGTGGACCTACTTTGCAGCCTCTGGTACATGGAGGACTTAAGGGGAGGGTATTATATATATGTAAATAGATGAACAGATTGCTGGGGGCCAATGGCCTAAGTGAGGTCAGGGGAAGGGATTGAGTAAAGGAATTGGTGGCTTTGGTTGTTAAGAACAATTATTTATTATTATTATTATCATTATTAATTAAATGTTGCAACTAGCATTCAAGTAGCTGGAGAAAAAGACTAGCAATTTACAAAGAAAAGTTGTCCCTAGCAGACAATAGATGTCATATACAGTAACACTTGAGACAATAAGCAATGACCCCAGAAATTGCGATGAAAAAGAAAGATGGAATGGGAACAAACAACAGTTTACATTGGGCCAATCATAACTAAGGCCTGGCGGGGGGAGGAGGGGAATCACCTGCTTGCCTTATCCTTCTCATAGGACAGTTGCTCTGAAAGACACACACACATCTTATTCCAAGAGAATTTACTGGGCACTCTTGCTTCAGTTCGGTGAAGAGCCCCAGAGAGAACTATTAGTTCAGCCATAGTCCCAGGAGAAGTGATGTGGAGGCAGCTGAGTGCGGCTGGGGCTGTCACCACCAGCCACGAGGCCTGATGTTCTGTGAGCAGGAAGCAGAGTTGTCTCCAAGCCTGGCGTAGTTGTCACTGAAGCCAAAGCTGACTAGTGCATAGTCAGGCACCCACCAACTGCATGACTGTGTCACGTTGGCATTTTTGGAGCGAGTTAAAGATTCATCATACAAGAAATTCATGCCTATATAGGCAGATATGGATTTAAATTTTTAATATCAGATAATGGCAAAACAGTACTGAGTCATAAAAAAAGGTTAACTTGCTAAATTTTGCCCAGCTGACAAGTGGTGGGGTTGAGATGTGAATGCAGGCCTTCTGCCTCTACAGCAGACGTGCATGCGCGGCTTATACTCCCCAGATGCCTTGGCAAAATGTGCAAATTCACTTCAACTCAGAATCTGTGGGTACCATTTCCGTGGCTATATTTAGAGCAGGCAAACTGTTGAACATGTAGGAAACTCATGGCAGATTGAAGAAAATGAAGAGAAGCAGGTTACAGGAAACTGTAGGAGTGAGCAGTACTATTCCATGAGAAAGACAGAAATCTCAAAGTTCCTCTTCTCCGCCCAGGAGCATGGGATTCGTGATCTTGTTCGCTATCCTGATATAATTCTTATTCCATGGAAAACTCTTGATTTTTCCAGAAGAAGGTTGAATTTATCTCTGTTCTCAGCAACCAAATGAGGCTGAACTAAGCCAAATGGTTTAATTTTATTAGAAGTACATTCCATGTGGTACCAGATGTTGATATGAAAGAGTGGTTACAAAACAATGCTCACAAAATAACTTTTAGACTTATTCAGAATTAGAATTGCTCTCAGGAATGAAAAATCAAGGAGAGATCCAAGTAAGGTAACTAGGATATAATAGCATTTTATTTGAAATTTGCATAAGGTGATCATTTTCTAATACAGTGTGGTTGGCAAAACTGTAGAAGAAATTAACTAAATACATGGGTAGGGAGATAGAATTAGTAATGAAAACACCAACTGAAAATATCAGTATCTTTTAGCATAGTTTTAGGAAATGTCAAAACAGCCTGGGAGAAATTAGCTGTAGCACTTAAAACAATCAATAGTAAAGATTTGACAAGAGCATCTAGAAAAATCAAAATGAAAAGGAATTTATGGATCAGAACAGGGGTTGGAAAGCTTGTTAGAGCCACAAGTTGGGACATTACACACAGACACTTTACCTCTTCCCCATGACTGATGGCTACTCCCATAATGCATAGCCCACAATCCCCATGGGGATAACCAGCATCCCCAACCAGTAGGGTCCCTTTGAAGAGGGGGCAGGGATGAGGGTAAGGATAGTACCAACATGTGCTATTTACATACTGAGTATGTCTATAACTAATAAAAACTGAACTTATTGTGAAAAACAATGAGAATAGACAATCTCAATGGGAAAAATAATGGTTGTCAACAAGCAAGATATATTATAGTCCACTTCTGGACAATTTGAGAGAATTCAAGTTATATAAATAATCTCTTCTATTGAAATACAATAATGTTTAAATTTTACATAAGTATGATGCAGAAATTTTCCACTAAGCATCTCTTTTGAAAATTAATATTATGTATATGTATATATATAATCTGAATTATATTATATATATTATTGTATATCAATATATTATATTATACATATTATATAATTATATATGATATACAAAATAATATAGTAATCATATATATTATATATGATATATAAAATAATATAGTAATCATATATATTATATATGATATATAAAATAATATAGTAATCATATATATTATATATGATATATAAAATAATATAGTAATCATATATATTATATATGATATATAAAATAATATAGTAATCATATATATTATATATGATATATAAAATAATATAGTAATCATATATATTATATATGATATATAAAATAATATAGTAATCATATATATTATATATGATATATAAAATAATATAGTAATCATATATATTATATATGATATATAAAATAATATAGTAATCATATATATTATATATGATATATAAAATAATATAGTAATCATATATATTATATATGATATATAAAATAATATAGTAATCATATATATTATATATGATATATAAAATAATATAGTAATCATATATATTATATATGATATATAAAATAATATAGTAATCATATATATTATATATGATATATAAAATAATATAGTAATCATATATATTATATATGATATATAAAATAATATAGTAATCATATATATTATATATGATATATAAAATAATATAGTAATCATATATATTATATATGATATATAAAATAATATAGTAATCATATATATTATATATGATATATAAAATAATATAGTAATCATATATATTATATATGATATATAAAATAATATAGTAATCATATATATTATATATGATATATAAAATAATATAGTAATCATATATATTATATATGATATATAAAATAATATAGTAATCATATATATTATATATGATATATAAAATAATATAGTAATCATATATATTATATATGATATATAAAATAATATAGTAATCATATATATTATATATGATATATAAAATAATATAGTAATCATATATATTATATATGATATATTCTATGTATATATAATCTTAATGTGCATGTGTGTGAAGAGTGAATTGTCTCCATATTTTTATAATATTTGGTGTACTTATTTGCAGGAAAAGAGATAGGTAGATGGGTATAAATAGATAGAGTGGGAAAATGGCTGTACCACAGCCAATTGCCATTGCAAACTGACTCCAGATGCAAGCTCCGCTTTGTGCATCTGGCTTTACATGGGTATTGGGACACAAATGTGGCAGTCAGGCTTTGTAAGAAAGCACGTTTAACTGCTGAACTGCACGTGTGTGTGTGTGTGTGTGTGTGTATTCAAATATATATAGACATTTTTACTAAGAATAAATTATCAGTATATCATGCAATGAGATTTCATGCAATTATGAGTAGATATATATTTTCTCACCCAAATATTGTTCAAAGAATGAAATTCTATGTCAATTTATAAAACTATTTCTCTTTACTGAAATAAATTGTGTATATTTTCATTCACATTTATACATTTTGTAGCTAGTTTAAAGATCATTTTCTTCTCTACAGACAGTCAGCATTAAATATTTTCATATTTCTCTTTCATTTCAACTGCTCCTCGGGGATCAGTTGGAAAGAGAGAAACCGCCTTAATCAATTCCAACTAAGCACTTTTCATTAGAGAGAAATGAATTCTGTCAGGGGCTGTGAAGGTACACATCCCGGCACAGGTGAGCATGCTCAGATGTGGTTAATTTTTGCTTACTCCGAGTTGAGACATTTATTCTTTTTCATGACTCTTTTCTTTAGTTGGTTTGGTTCTGCTTTGATTCCTTGATATAGCCACATCTAGCTGACAAGGCCACATGGTTTCACTTGTCAGCTCTTAGTACCAGTAGGCGCCTGGGATCTCAGCATCTTCTTCCATTTGAGGTCACATCCATACAAGTTTACACTGCTTCTGGCTATAACAGCAACCCACACAGTGAGAGTAAAAACTACATGTGCTTTTGGGGCCTCCTTTTAGAAGTTACACAGTAACATCAGTGCATTTGGTGGAGCCAAACAAGTGGCTGTGTCACCTCAGAATCAAGATTCCATCTGTTGGTGGGAACACAGGCAAGGCCACGCCCACAGGGGTAAGCAAGCCGGGATGCCTGCCTTCATCTTTCATGCCTCCTTGCTTTGGGCCACCTGCTCACTTCTGCACATAGGCACGTTAGTCACTCAAGCAGTATCTATCGGGAAACTGCTGGTCTCTAACCTCTTGCATTCCCCCTTAAGGCTTCAGGCGCGATGCTAAGCCACTGTCCTGTACCTTCATTGAACTTGAATTCAAGGTTAAAGTCCCTAGCCTAGACAGACCAACACCAATATGAGCACACTTATTTATAACAGAGAGACTACATACCCTGGAGAAGGTCTAAGTGACTATTCCAGGCTTCAGTTCTGTATCTAGCTGCCATCTGGGCCCGAGTGAAGAGTCAATGCCTTTTAGCAAAAACAGCTTCTGAATTCCTGACACATTCCTATAAGCAGCCACAGAAATGAAGACAGAACATTTGTACATATATTATTTCATGCAAATCCTACAGTTTTCCCCCATTGTTACCCCAACAGTGGAATCACAGGGAAGGCTGAAGAAGTGCAGGCTACTTGTCTCTTAATTAGAGGGTTTCTCAGTTTTTGGAAGAGCATGGTTGCATTGTTTCCTGTACCCTTTAGAATGACCACAGTATTTTGCTGCCGTGGTATGGGTACTTAGCCATGAGAAGGAATGTGGAGTGGAATGCCAACGTTATCACACACTTTTACCATTCCAGGTTGCTTACTCCTGTTAGTGTGACCTTGCCCTGCTCCTGCTAACAGATGGAATCTTGATTCTGAGGCGACACAGCAGCATGTTTGACTCCAAACAAATCAACTGTTGTTGTAGATTGGTCCTCTCAGTCCACACAGTGATTAACTGATAAATGGTATAGGTTAGCCTACAACACTGAGTTAAGATCAGGAGGGGCAGGCTGACACACTGACCAGGAGCACTTAGTGATACATCTTCTTGTCTCTGCACTGATCCTGATTCTACTGAGTACCCTGAACACAAAACTGGAGTTCCTGGAGCTTTGGGTCTGTCCCTTTTCCGATATATTTTGACTGAATCCTGTCTGTACTTTCACCACTCTTTGTTTCATTAGTGGGTATATTGGCATGATTGGCCAAACCTAGAATATTGGGCATGTGTAACTCAGCCTTTGCCCTGAATCTCTGGTAACAAGACTTCTTAGCAGTAGCGGTCTCTTGCATTTGCTCCTCACTTTCTGACCCCTTTTATTTCAGTCAGCAGGAGTTCCTTGACATCTTGAAGCTATGAATTAATCAGCACTACTGGAAACTCTGCCTTGTGATAAGGGTTATATTATTGTGTCAGTTTAGATCCTAAAAACCGTGGACAATTTATATAAGAGAGGTCTTATACAAATATTATCATATGAATAAATGTAATGATAACATGTTGCCCAAGAGTTGAAACAAATTACCCAAGCAAGAAGAATCCTGGAATGGAGTCTCCCTACCAAGACGAGGGCTCTCAATCACTGTGAAGTGTGGCTGCAGGCCAGTGTAGGACAGAGCATCCTGCCTCTTCATACAGGGCACAGCTGTCATGCACCTGCTAGGTAGGTAGCAAGCAGGGTCATAGGTGAGCCAATTCTCAGCAGAACTACTGTGCAGGGAAAGGGAGCCAGTGGGAATTTTGCAGCGGGCATGTGTTCTCAGGATAGGCTGCAGAGAAACATCTGAAGTAAGAGGCACAGTGTAGGTGAAGGCCTAGAGCATGTGGTGCAGTGAAGTCAGGGACATAAGATGTCAAGAAGAAAGTTTACCCAGATGCTGTTTTGTGGCAGGTTGATTCCTGTACTCCAGCACTCCAGACCTGAGGCCATGCAAAGCTCCGTCATATAACCTACTTCTGCAGATCTGAAAGACCAGCAGCAACCAGCAGTGACTGAAGGAAGCACCTTACTCCTGCAGTGTCCCTCCAGTAGTCTTTCTACAGATAGCTCACTGTCACTCATACTCACAAGGAGAAAACTTAAAGGAATACTGTCTGTTGCTAAGAAGCCAGTCCTGAAAGGATAAATTTGAAAAGGAGAGCCAGTAAGAGCATAATTGCATCAGCAAACGAGGGCATAAATTACCTTTCATTAAATATTAGAATCTAATAGGAATCAGTTCATTGCACGATGGCTCCTAAGATATTTAAGATATGGAATCAAACTGAGCATCAATACACTGGTAACGGGACGCATGCATGCTGTCATATGCCACAGTATTCAATTTATAGAGGCAATCAACAAAAATTGAATTCTCACACAGTTAAATGGTAGTTTCAAGAGGCATGGAGAATGGACTGGGAAAGTTTCAACCTAATACAAAGTTTGGCTAAAATAGGAGAAATATAGATGAATGTACATCATGCAAACTAAAGCCAAAGGACACAGGTTTCATTTCCCAGTACCCAGTAAAAGCCAGATGCATAAGGTGACATATGAGTCTGGAATTCCTTTGCAGTGGCTATAGGCCACAGCATGCCCATTCTGTTTCTTTCTCTGATTGAAAATGATAAATTTTAAAAAAGAATGTGTTATATTGTGAAACATCAAGGAGAACTCTCATAGTCTCATCACAAAAGTGTGAGAAGATGGTATTGTATATATGTAAGGAGAAGAACAGATTAATGGGGGTGAAAAGGCCTAAGTGAGGTCAGGGGAAGAGATTGAGTAAAGGAAAGGTGGAGGGAGGGCTAATCCAAATCTATGAGGATATAAATAAGTTATATGGAAACCTACTTTTTTGGACAGTAGAACACTCAGGAGACATAGACTGTTACTAGAAAATTTTCAGTGCCACAGATGGGATACCTTCCACTGAGTTGGTGGCCAGGAAAATCCATGATGCCCCCAAAACATTACAGGCCATTGCCAAGGCCCTTGGTTTCCACCAGGAATAGATGGTAAGACCCTATTGCTGAAGACTCCACATACTTGGCCTGCAAGGTCACTGAGAAATCCTGCTGTAACTGAGCTGAAAACCTCCTCCATGTAGACCTGGTGATAGAAAGCTGGAAAAAGCCACACTGCATGCAGTTCAACAGGAGAGAGGGAAATCACCTTAGAAGATACTCAACAGTGGACACTGCAAGCCTTACATTTGGCCATCCAGGCCAAATGAGCCAATAGGTGCAATAGTGGAATATGTATTATGGGGAAAACCAACTGTCCTCTAATTTGACTGAAGGACCACTCCGTGGGAGCGAATACATCCCTGATGCTGAAAACCTACAACAGGTGTAGTCATGAGCCCTAGGGGTGTAATGACTGCTGGTGTCTGGCTAAATGTATATACTATGCTGACCAAACTGCCCAGTAAGCACTTCTCTTAATGTTCATACCCATATATTAATGCTACTCTCACTTCTGGTTAGAGAATCTTCTCTTTTTTCAGATGGCAGTGACCTTGGGACGACTCAGAAAGCACTCTGGTGCTGAGAAGAAGAGACAGAGTAGTGCTCAGCACTGAAATATCTCTATCATACCTTCCAAGGGTCAGGGTCCATTGCAGAAGAGGTGGCAGAAAGAATGTAAGAGACAAAGGAAGGGTAGGACTCCTTACAATGTGCTCCTCCAGACACAAAATGGCATGGCTATCAATGACCTCACAGTTCCTGACACTACCTACACAAAGCCATCATAATAGGAGGAAAAGATGATGAAATCAAAATAAAAGAGTTATTGTTTGAGAGGGGGAGGGGGTATGATGGAGAGTGGGGTCTCAAAGGGGAAAGTGGGGGGAGGGAGGGAATTACCATGGTATATTATTTACAATTATGAAAGTTGTCAATAAAAAATAAAATAAGAAGCAGGGTGTGGTGGAACACACCTTTAATCCCAGCATTTGGGAGGCAGAGGTAGGAGGATCACCATGAAATTGAGGCCACCCTGAGACTACATAGTGAATCCCAGGTCAGACTGGGCCAGAGTGAAACCCTACCTCAATAAACAAAATTAATTAATTAATTAATTAAAACATGTGAGGCTAGGGATCTGTTAATTTTTTTAAATTTATCCACATAATATACCTCTATTTCAAAGCCATCATTTAGTGAAAAAAAATTGTTATTCATTATTTGTAAGCAATTTAAAAGCAAGAAGTCCTGATTTACTGCTTATAAATAATGCCAACTCTCCAAATTTTATGATGATAATAACTTAAAATAAAAACATGTACATCTTATATCACTTTAGTAGACACATATGATTTTGTCAAAGGAAAACTGGTATAAGGTTTTATTTGATGGCCATTGTTATTTTTACTTATTTATTTGAGAGTGACAGAGAGAGAGAGGCACATAGAGAGAGAGAGAGAGAATGGGTGTGCCAGGGCCTCCAGCCATTACAAATGAACTCCAGATGTGTGCGCCCCTTTGTGCATCTGGCTAACGTGGGTCCTCAGGAATCAAGCCTTGAACCTGGGGTCCTTAGGCTTCACAGGCAAGCACTTAGCCACTAAGCTATCTCTCCAGCCCATGAATTAATATTTTAATAGAAGCAGCAATGGAGAGTCCAGTTATCCCTTGAAAAATACCAAATTTCTAAAATTGTTATTCACAGTTGGTGAATGAAAGATATCATCATGCATGTTGAATTTAGGAATAACATGCATGCCGTGAATTTTGTGCTTTGAGGAAACATCATGGTGCTATTTTGTTTCCTCCCTTTGTGTTTTTAAAATATTCCCTCTTTTCAATCCAGTGTGAGTTACAAGTAGAATATGAGTCTAGCCAGTATAAAGTAATAAGAAATGAATGCATGATGTAAATGAGATCTGATATTTTATATGCAGTTTTACATACATACATATGTCTAATGATGAAAACAACCTATATAAAATGATGTAAATCATCCATGAGCTCCAAACGCCTAACACCTTTGGGATATTATTTTTAGCCCCAAATAGATTCATAGAATCATAGCTCTTATTTATTATCAGGAAGCACTTCATGTTAAATACTTTTCCTACTGTATCTAGATTTTACACACTTACATTTGTAGGGAATATTACTTTCTCTAGTACACTTGAATATGTAAATAAAAATGTTCAATTTGCTCCTTGTTTCTATTACTATGTATCATTTTGAATGGACATCAGCTGTAAACACATGTCAGTGCCTATCTCTCCTTCCAACTACCCCATAGAGCCCTTAGTTCACATTCATTCTTAAACAAATCTCTATACTGACATGAATCACAGGCCTAAAGAGATATGTATAAACACCTTCTTTGAAGCATTATTTTCTGAAGATGCACCTGTTATGTGCTCTGGGAGAGTCGTTTATACAGTGGATGAATATTTGAATTCTAATAGCCCTTTACCTGGAAAAGCATGCTAAGGTGGTATTTACAAATGTCACCTTGATCTCAGGGAGATTCATGGAAGTGGGAGCAAAGATTGTTGGAGCCATAAGTTGGGTCATTATGCACAAAGACATTGCCTCGCCCCAATAACTGATGGCCACCCCCACAGTGCAACACCCACAATATGCAGGGGGTTCATTTTAGGTCTATTTCAGTGACAGGAGGTCTTGGGAGTCTCCGTGTCTCTGGATATCAGATTTGGTAGGAGTTGAGTGTTCTCTGTGTCTAAGAAGGAGAGTTTTGAAGACATAGCTTAGAACTAGAAAACAGACATTAAGTATTTTGAGTTTGTTGTTGATTCTGTGAGAATAAGTTTCACTTCTCTGCTTGTATCACATCCTCAGGCCGGAATGAATCTTAAGCAATATTTTCAACTATTGCGTTTACCATGTGGCATCTTCCAGTGCACACCATTTGGTATAGCCTACTGGACTTGGCACCGTCATTTATTTCCCTGTAGATTTAAAATAACTTTCAATTGACATTTGTTTACAGCTCATGTCCATTTAAAATGTCAGAGTAGGGCTGGAGAGATGGCTTAGTAGTTAAAACATTTTCCTGAGAAGCCTAAGGGCCAGGTTGGATTCCTCAGCACCCACATCAGCCAGATGCACAAGGTGATGCATGTGTCTGGAGTTCATTTGCAGTGACTAGAGGCCTTGGTGAACCCTTTCTCTCCCCACCTCTGTATTTCTATATGAATAAAGTATTTTTTTTAAAAGTCAGAGGCAACTTTATTCTCACTTTCAAAGCCTACTTAATTGCCAAACATGTCGATCAGGAAGATGATGGATGAAATAAATGCATGTAACATTGGTCACAATGTCTTAGATGTTTCAGAAGTCATGAAGCAGAAAGGAAAGAATGATGGTAATGGAATTCTGTTGACTGATATACTTCATTGATGAAGAGTGACCCTACCCATAGAGACCAAGGTGACATTTGTCAGCACCATACATAGACTAACAGGCAGATTATTCCTGAAGAATATGTTTACATGAGCATTATTCTATTCAGGTTACAAAAAAAAAAAAACACATTTCAATGTAGCTGAAATGTGCATGGACTCTGATTTTAAAGAAGGAGAATTTTTTAAAGTTATGTATATAGTGTGTACCCAGCCATGATGGTACCATAGATTACCTTCTCCCTGTCATCTCCCTGCAGATTGTGGGTGTTGCATTATGATAAAACACCAAATGTAGTACATACTTTAATACTTATTTTCCAGTAAGATTATGTGATAAAATAGACTTTAGGATGTTGTGAGAATTAAAAGGGATCACGTACTCATGTATCAGAATGCTACTGGAAGGCCAGGGCTGGGCTCCAATGCTGGCCTGTTGGCTGAGCAGTGGATCCCAACAGACAAGTCAGGAAACTCCTCCTGAGTCATTATGGAAGCTGCATGGCTTCTTTGTAAATTGAGAGAGTGAAAACTCTAGGGCAAGCCTCAGTGTTTTGGGTGAGACAGCGTAATGTTGGAGTAAAGATTGTAGCAGTTCATGTGTGGGCCAAGCTTCCATTCACCCTTGTTCTAGAACATACTATGGGGGAGTGTGTACCACTCACACAGCTTTGCTTTTCTCCCCCAGAATGAACTGAAAACAGTCAGTATTTACTGTTCAGTCAGGTGACTATTGTTTAAATTTGCATTAGACAAACCATTTAAAGAGCTACTAAATGCTGATTATGACAATGTCTGCATTGTATTAAAAATGCTAATTTGGGACAGTTATAATTCAGGATTTTAATTATAAGCCTGAAAAACAAATTTAGAAATGTAGTTGGCACAAGTAATATTAATTTGTCCTTTAACATTTATTGAAAGCAATATATCCAGTGTAATTACAGTGCATGCCAAGTAACCCATTCTTTTTAAAATTTTTTTTAATGTATGCTCTCTTAATTTCTTGATTAAGTCCCTTTACCATCTGTTGACATTTTTGATGTGTCATTTTCTGAGGGTTTCACATTTCTTACCAACAATAAGAGATTACCTAGAGTACATTTCATTGATCCTTCCCAATCACTTTCCTGTTGCCTACTCATTAAACTCCTCCCTATTGTTCATCATCCATTTCTCTATGCTCATTACAAGGGTCATGCGATGTCTACTTTGCTAAACACTGCAAATGCTACTGGGAGTCACAGTTGCACTGGCCTAGCACACAGGAAATCGATGTCAAGCTTAGCATCCCTGGGAACTACACTGTAGAAGTGAGTATCATGGTTTTTTTTTTTTTTTTTTTTTTAAGAACCGTCACTCTGCTATAAGAAGTCTGCTTCCAGACCTGCTTGGTATTCATTTTCTTTCCTCCCCTTCATTAGCGTGTCATATTAATGCTCTTAACGTACAACGTGTCCTCAACTTTGTGAAGCCACATTTTAAAAGAAACATGCTATCTATTGAATTTAAGGACCTGTGCTTGCTTGAACACATGCGTTACTTGTAAGTGCCCAAACTTATGTGCTCTTTACATTGAATCACTATTAAATAAACAGAAGCATTGCATCCTTGATATAATCTATGTGTCTGGTTGGATTTGCAGATAAGACTGAATGCAAAACTTCACTACAAGTTAAACATGACGTTCTACCACTTATGTGTACTTTTTTATCCTAAGATTTCCTGATTTCTGACAACCAGGGCTGCGGGGATCTCCGCAGATGAGGTACTTCCATCAACTGTGAACATGTGAGCTCAAATTTTCAGGCTCCATTTAAAAGCCAGAACATAAATTTATAGGTTTCATCAACCTTTTTCCTCATCTATGCACCTCACCCCTCTTTGTACTTATCTCTTTATCCTCACTGTTGGTTACCATTTGGTCTTATAAGTTTTAGCCACACGTGTCCCCTATATACACATGCTTATAGATATCAGAATTAAGGCCTGCATGTCAGAGGTAATATATGGTTTTAATTTTTCTGAGTATGAGTCACTTAATACGGTTTTTTGGGTCCATCCATTTTCCTGCAAACTTCATAGCTTCATGTTTCTGTTTTACTTAACAAGCATCCACTGTGTGTATCTACCTGTTTTTCATTACCCATTCATCTGCCACTGGACACCTAGGCTGATTCCAGTTCTTCGCTATTATAAATAGAGCTACAGTAAATGTAGATGTGCGAGTACCTCTGTAGTAGAGTGTGGAGTCCTTCCTTGGGCTATATGGCTAGGAGAGGTACAGCTGGTCTACTTGAGAGTTCTGTTTCTTATTTGTTTGAGAAATCTCTATGCTGTTTACCATAACAGCTGTGCTACTTTGTAGTCCCACCCAGAGTGGATAGTGGATCTTTCTCTGCATCCTCACTAGGATGTTTTTGTGTTTTCTCTTTTAAATTATTTATTTATTTATTATAGAGAGGAAAGAAAGAGAGAGACAGAGAGAATGGGTGCAACAGGGCCTCTTTCCACTGTAAATGAACTCTAGATGCATTTCCTACCTGTACATCTGCCTTATGTTTATTTTTGGGATCAAACCTGGGTCCAGCCCTTGTGTGTCTTCTTGATGATAGCTGGGAGAGGCAGTGTAGAGATGGAAGCAAGGAAGGGGAAGTGCTACCGAATAATTGTATTTGAAAATGCCAGAATTGACGATACATAAATCTCTATATGCCTTAACATAAACAGTAAAAGTTAAATAATAAAATGCCAGAAACTGAGACAGGTTTCTGTAATGCTAGTGCATCTATAGCTAGTAAGAGTGTGGACACAAGAATTTCAACAAAGTTCAACTCAGAAGGAGGTAGAAGGCAAGAACGCATGTGAAACTTGTTCTCTGACTTCCATGTGTGCACTGAGAAACACACCTCACAGGGGCATGTACATATACACACACACTAAAGAAAAAATAAACAAATAAAATAATATCTATCTATGCAGATATAAACACTTCATAGTAAATTTAAAACAGTCATCTTTAATCAGTGTCAAGTGCCATCATTTAAATATTCATGCTCCACGCTTTCTTTCTTTCGTGTTGAACCCAGGTCCTCCAAGATGCTACTGAAGAAACTTACCATTGAGTTACATCACAAGCCATGCATCTCATGACTATTAGGCAGCTAAAGAGTGTTTTTGACTAATATCAGATATCCTTAATGGTTCTAATGTCAAATGAAACTTGTTCTAATGTACTCAAATGCAATCACCACTGAGAGAGGCACAGCAGTAATATTTGTATTCTAGTTCCCTCAGAACACCAAACACATGCACTTTCTATGTTTCTGTCAGTGAAATTTAATAATATTTTTGTTAATTACATGGGTTATGTAAGATCAACTATTTGGTAGAGACATTAAGACCCATGACTACTGTGTAAAGCTGGTTAAATCAACTGATATTTAGAGGAAAGATGTTTCCAATGAACACAACATGATTTTCATTTACTTTTTTTCTTTCTTTCTTTTTTTTTTGGAAAATGTTATGTTTCCAAGTTAAGGTAAGCCTTGTTTTGTAAAAAGTATGGAAATATTTTCATAGAAGATATCTTGTTCAAGTATACAGAGATATCAATTGAGAGACCTTGTGAAGATGTATCCTAGAATATTTTGCTTTGAGGTCATTCTAGAAGCACTTACAGGCTACTGCATAGAACAAAACAGTTATGCGGTGACTGATACAAAGTGTTATGAGTTATATGACTTGTGACAGCACAGTCCCGTGTAGTTACTTCTCAATACAATGGTGGCGTAGCTGTCTCTTGAAAAAATAAAAGAGTGCTATAGAGTTAAGATGAAAATATTTGCAAAAAATTTTAAGATGTGTTGCCACTAATTTAGCATGAGGAGAGAACTTGGGGTTCATGTGCTTTAACCTGGGAAAGGATTTCATATCTGAAGACTCAGCTGTGCTAAAGGAATACAGAACATATGCCATTATACAATATGTTTGGCACCTCTCCCCCCTGTGTGCATATGCATCCACACAGAAACTCACTTTTCCTTTTGTGCTTGTAATTATGCAGTGTTAGCATAGGGACTGCGCCACATTTATCATTTGGTGGCCTTCCCACACTGAAAGGAGAGAATTGTATATTTCTCGATCATTACTTCAATGGTGGCATCAAGAAACTGCGGTTTAAGAGATTCTGGGGCTTATCTTACCTAAGGCATAAAAGATCATGCCTCTTGATTGTTGGCCTTTCCTTGCTCCCTTAGATTTCAAAGAACTGTGTTAATATCTGGTATTAAATTTACCTGGTTTTCTCATGTATATGATTTTTTTTAAATTTTAACTAGAATCAATGTAGAACACATATGAATATAATAAATATTGTTTTAAGATGCAAAATTACCTACCCTGTTATCATTTTATGATATACCATTTTATGATACATATGTTTAGTATGTCTTTATATTTTATTGTATAGTCTATTATTTTTATGTGTGTGTATGTGGGAAGAGTAGATGGATGAGTGCATGGCATGTTGGAAAAGCTGAGCACAGTATATGTAGAGGGTGTGAGTACACAAAATAAATCTCAGTGTTATTCTTAGGAATTCTATACAACTTTTTTGAGATTGACTTTCTCATTGTCCTGGAGCTGGCTAGCTTGACTAAACTGGCTGGCCAACTGCTCGGATGCCTAGATATACTCTCCTCAAAACACACCAGCACCCAACTTTTTGTTCCAGGGAACAAACTCAGGTGCTCATGTTTGCATAGCAAGCGTTTTACTGACGGAGGTGACTATCTCAGTGTGGAGAATAATTATTATACATACAATACATACACATTTTCCAATAACATGGCAAAATTGCAATAATGAAATAAAATAATAAAGCCCCAAACCCAGCCCTAGGATTAAAAGATTATGATATTTAGTACTTCTTTTGAACAGATATGCACACATTAAAAGTGCCTGTGTAGGGAAGTTGGTGCTAATTAAATGTAAATTGGAAAATCATCCTTCTGTAACAATAGCACATACGTATGCGCAAACTCACACAAGATGTGAGAAGCTCTCTTTCATACCCCCCCAAACCAAAGACTTCATGACTATTCTAACGTCACTAAAGTACAGTATAATCCCTCTGCTAATATTAGTCTAATAAATTATTCTCAGCACATGAATCCATTATGAAAAGCACAGGTGATAATTAGACACGTTGGCCTTTAAAGAAGCAAGACTATTAGAATTTACACCATCTTGTTCCACAAAATAAAGATTAAAAGTTCAGATGTTAAGTAGACACATTTTCTAAGTAGAGAACAACTTCCTGTAAAGGATCATGGGAAATACTTTAAAAGAATATATATATATATATATATACATATATATATATATATATATATATATATATATATATATGGAAAGAGAGAGAGAGAGAACAGGAAATTGCATTTAACTAAAAACATGTTTTAAAATGGGCATTAACAAATTAGTAGGGAATGCATCATTTCTGTTTTACACTCAGAAGCACTTAATGTGGATGGATCTGCAAATCACATTATCATCACTTTCCATGCCTTCATCAAGTGTCATAGCAACAGCTGGCCCAGTAACTAGGAGAGCTCCTGAGGCTAGAAGAGACAACTGTTTGCTGACATCTCCCAATCAAGTGACAAATGGGAGACAGAGCTGGCAGGGCTTGGTGAGGTCAGAGGCCTGGCACACTCAGTAGCTTCAGTTGTACACACAGAGTTAGTCAGAAGAGCATGAAAGTGGGGGTTACTGCAGAAGAGGGGATAGGGATGCTTGTAAGAGACATAGGATGGATAAAAAAATCCCGAGGTACAGCCCCTCCTCCCCAGAAACTAACTGAAACCCTAACTACCTCTCAGTGAGTATCAAAGACTCTATTGAGGAGGACCCTCAGGCAAATGGCACAGGGAAATATAAGACTGAGCTATGTAAGACATATTTGTGTGTACAAGTGGGAAAAGAGACAATAAATATAAAAGCACTTAGTGATGATACTCATTTTTCCCAAATTAAAATTAAGTGTGGTTTGGAAAGGAAAATGATTACTTCAGGATGTGCAGGTGTTGTGTGCGTGCATCTTAGTGTTTCTGTAGACTTTCATTGCACTTGGAAAATGATAATAGATATTTGTTCATGTTCAATCTAGATAGAATTGTAGGTTACAAGTCTCATTTATTTTGAACAATGAAGAGTGGAATTCTAAGTTTAACTTAAAAGGCTCACTTATTTAAAAATCTTAGTTTAATTCTTTCATATAAGAAAAAGGCAATTTTGTAGCTCATCATCCCTGAATGTGAACACTGCCGCTATTGCTACTGCTAACTACTTTCGTGGTGCTGGAGACCAAAGCCAGGGCTTTCTCCATGCTTCGCAGCTGAACTCCATTCCAGGCCCTGACCATGCAGTTTCAATTTCTTTTCGTGAAAATAATAAGTACAAATATCGAGACCTTTCCTACCTTCATCACTTCAAATCACTTCTTTTTAAGTTCAGTTGAGAGTTTGATTTCTCTGTGAAAGTATCCTGAAAAGTTTTGTGTTGCTTCCAATTGCATTGTTTCCTCCCCAAAATGCCAGAGACAGATGTCGTATAAAGGAAAAGTTCTCTCTCAGCACTTAAAAATGCCAGAAGCCTTCTTGGTGAACCTGGTACCAGCACAAAGGTGAATGAGATAGACAGAGAGAACACTCAACTTCTACCAAACCAGAGATCCAAAGACACAGAGGCTTCACTTGACAATGTTACCAGAGAAATAGGAGGTAAAGTACTATATGCCTAATATCTGCCCACCTACAAACTTTCATGTGTTTTTGGTGTGCGTATGCATGTATGTATGTATGTATGTATTTATCTTTCTATGTATCTATGTATCTATATATGTGCTTGTGAATTAATTTAGCAAGGTATGCTAATAAGAACATGGGCAGGATTTTTTACAGGTACATAGGAAACTTACCAGTGGCTGTTATTTTAAATGTAATGGTGTACTAGTATTTTTAACACACTTGGAATCCTGTAGCATTCATTTCTATATGGAAAAACCAGAGGTGTTTCACGTAAAGACAAGAAGCTAGAAATGAATACCAGGGCTGTAAGAGGGGCTACCTATGACATAAAAATGATAGTTCCTTTTTTAATTGTTTCATGATATTAAAAATTATATTACCTCTGTAGTATTGGAATGCATTAAGATATACTCATTTTACTTTCCCATGTTTCTATTGTAGGTCTCTTCTTTTTCATTATGTTGGTAAATAATAAAGATAACTTCTAGGACTGGAGAGGTGGCTTCACGGATAAGGCACCTGCCTGCAAAGCCAAAGGACCCAGATCTGATTCCCCAAGACCCACCTAAGACAGATAGTGCACCAAGTGACACATGCATCTGGAGTTCATTTGTAGTGGCTGAAGGCCTTGGCACCTCCATTCTCTCTTTTTATCTGCTTCTCTTTCTCTCTCTCTCTCTCTCTCTTAAATAAATAAAAATAAATATCTAAAGTTAAGATCCAAATGTTTGTGTTTTTCCTTCATAAATTAAAAAGTACTACAATATAAAAGGAATACCTTCATTTATAAGGCTCAATGAGAGTACATTTTAATGCATTCCAATAGCAAAAAAGCTGCAAGTTTTCCCTAAAGGGATAATTCAAAATGTAGCTGTCATCAAAATGTCATTGCATTCACTTGATTCACTGTTTCTTATTGATTTGAGAAATCTGTTTATTTTTTTTTATTTGGTTGCCTAACAGGGATTGCATGTGAACATTTATAATTTTTACAGTCAGTGGCTATAAAAATTATGACATTCCTATGTGTGAGACGAAGTCTAAGCTATTTACTGGTTTGTTGCTTCTTACCTCTGCATTCATTTCCTTAATATTGTATTGCTTGATCCACTTGAAATTACCTTCTAGAGATGTGATTTCCATTACCCAGCATAATGCAGTCATCACAAAGTGTCATTCCAGATGATAAAGTCATGAGTAGATGACTGAAATAAATATAGATGCACTTATGAAGAGCATAAATAATGGATCCCCAATGCAAATTCAAAAGCTACCCATGGAATCCTCAGACGTCTTTGTAGCTTTATGCTTTATTGTTTTATAGCAGGTAAATATATCAGAAAATGTTTGCCAGTATCATAGATACCATCTTTAAAATACCATCTAAATCTAGACCTTATAACATCAAACAAATCACATGTACAAAATGTGACTTATTTTTCAAAGAAGTGTTCCTGTTTGCTCCTTATCTGTTAATTGGATTTGATTGTTCAAGACAGCTATAGATGATTCCCTACATCTAAGGCACTGTGTGAAGGATGGGATGTGGTATCCATAGATCAACTCAAATCTGTTTATGGCTTCTAGTAGCTCACAGTGCAATAATGCATGCAGCAATAACTTTAGTTGAAAAAGCTAAGGTTACATATGTAATAAAGAACTACAAAATATACTGAAAAATCTTCTTAAGATGAAAATGCCTATCAAGGGATGTGGGTAAACATTATGGCCTTGTGATTACCATAGAAACCTTCAAATCAATAAGATTTCTTTTAAAAAGTTGGGTTAGTATAGATGGAGTAAGGATAACTAATCTTACAGATAGGTGTTTTGTATGCTTTTTATTATTATTAACAACAGATTTCATATGGATATATCATATCTATATATTATATCTCTTACGTTTGTCCCTGTTCCCATTTCTTTGGGACACTCCTCAGTGGACTTGCAGGTATTCCTCACGGGGTCATGGTTTATTCAATGTAGGAGCAGCAGTCAGTTATTTTTGGGGGGAGGGAATGCTTCTGGGCATGATGTCTCAACCTGGCTCCTACAATCTTTCCACCCCCTCTTCCACAAAATTCCCTGAGCTGTGGTGGCTGAATTTTAAGTCTACTTCAGAAATGAGCTCTTAGGAGCCTCTGGATCTCTGCTCTGGTAGGTGTTGAGTATCCTCAGGGTTTGTCTCCTTCACCCTGGCGCTGATTATCAGGTTCAGCATGGAAGCCGCACTCTTGCTCATCTCCCCAATTCTTCTGTGGATTCAGCCGTGGCGTGGCTGAAGTGCGAGGGGGTAGTTTATCTCCTCCAGTCTTGCTACCTTCTGAAAAAGAAAAGATTCTCCAGTGGAGAGTGAAGTCAGCATATTTTAAATGGGATAAGCATTATTAATTTAGAGAGAACTGGATGTATATAAACCCCCTCTTTTAGCCAAAGACTAGTGAGAGCTTGACACCAAAGAGCATAATCTTTGTCTCCATAGGATGCTGACCTGGTTCCCAATTCCAGGTATGGATTCCTCTCCACTGAGATCTCTTAGCCACCCAGAAAGCTATTGGTTACCCACCGAGGCTGTGTGCCTCTATTGCACCGGTGTGTACATCCTGTCAGGGTGTTTGCTTCTGAGCAGCTTTGACCTCTGGTCGTTCAGACCATTATTGGCCACTTTCTCCCAGTAGCTCATATAACGCTAAAAGTGGTAAGAAATAATGGATTCAATGCTATAGCTACTAGCCACAGAGGGCTACCTAGCACAGAAAGCATGGAGAACAAGCCAAAAACATGTTTTGGGTAAAAATTAGTTAAATATAATACAGAAAATTTTGAAGTACATATGTTTGAATTCAGGTACTGTCTCTTGAGAGCACCATTGTCTGGGGAAGTCCAAGGCAGTCTTTGTGAACATGATGCATTTTTAAAAAAATTTTTTGTTTATTTATTTATTTGAGAGTGACAGAGAGAAGGAGGCAGAGAGAGAGAGAGAGAGAGAGAGAGAGAGAGAGAATGAGTGTGCCAGAGCTTCCAGCCTCTGTAAACGAACTCCAGATGCGTGCTCCCCCTTGTGCATCTGGCTAACGTGGGTCCTAGGGAATTGAGCCTCGAGCCAGGGTCCTTAGGCTTCACGGGAAAGCGCTTAACCAGTAAGCCTTCTCTCCAGCCCGACATGATGCATTTTTATTTTTTGGTAGGATTGGCATAATTATCTAGATGTTAAATGCTTCATAAAACACAAAGGGAAGGACATTTCAAAGTTGTCTTGAGTCACATGACTTGGCCAAGGCCAGCCCTTCCAGAGGGGTGGGAAAAGAAATCCAGTGTTGGTCATCTGTGAAGTTCAAGTGCATTCCTTTTGGTACATCACTTCCTGAATTCTTTGTGTGCCCAGTAGTCCCCATGATGATAAAATGCTAAGCTCAGCCCTTCAAATTCTTACACCATTTGTCCATATTATTCTTCTATTCCTTTCAATAGCTCTTTCTTTCCCCAGAACAAAATCTTAGCAGCGACTTTCTTTCTATATGTAATTGGATAACAGTATCAAACATTGTTACCTATACTATACAGTAGTACACAATTTCAGTTTACAAGATACATTAGATCACATTTTCCAGAATCAAGTGTGGACATTCTGGAAGTTTCTCAGTGATGGAACAGTGATGTCCTTTCTGAAAGATGGCCTTCTCTATGATTGCTTCTAGGTGGCCATAACCAGAGGGAGCTGTGCTTATTATCCATATCTGGTAAGAGGAAATGGTTAAAGACTTTTCATAATACCATCCCAAATTTGTTATTTGAAAGTTTTTTCTGCCTGAGGATGCAGGATTCCCTTAGCCTGGCACGTGACTCTGTTTCTACTGGCTGCAGGCTAGCAGAGTTATACAGACCAACTTCAAGCAGGTGACTCTGCTAATTCTCTATTGTACCTCTTCCCTTGAAGTTTGTGCTCATGATTTCAGATTTCTCTCTGGATAGCATGATCGAAGGGGAGTTGCTGTGTGGTGCTTACTAGATGTTTGAACTCTGGCTAATAAACTCTTCATAGATGTATTATTTTCTCATTGCTGTGATCAAGTCTCAGCTAAGAAACAACTTCAAGCCAGGAATAATGTACCAGTCTTACAATCCCAACACTTGAGAGACTAATGTCATGAGTTCACGGTTAGCCAGGGCTGTAAGGAGAGTACCAGGTCATCTTGGGATAGTGTGAGTCTTTGTTTCAAACAAACAAAAAACAAGGGAAGAAAGAGGTAACTTAAGGATGGAAAACTTGATTTTGAGTTTGAGGGCACAGTTCATCATGTATATGGGAGGGGGCATGCCAGGGTCTCTTGCTGCTATAAATGAACACCTGTCCTATTTTATGTGGATGGTTGTGGAATGAATGTGGGCCAATAGGCTTTACAAGCAAGCATGCTTAAGGTCTGAGCCATCTCTCCAGGCCCTCCAATAAAGTTCTCAGCTTTTGGGTTGATGGAACCTAGTGAATAATCACTTTCTTGATAAAGTTTTGACCTGATTGTCAATATGGTAGTTGCCACAAAGAAGCAGACATCACTATTAAGGGGACTAAAGATGGTCCAAGATGACTTCACTTCATGCGCAGTATTCCTACTCTCCACTCCAGGAAATTTCAAATATTCAGTCCGTCATTGTCACTCAGTATGGGTATGACATTTTTATGGAAATTTAATTCATATCACTCTGTTTCACTATCATTTCAGACACAATGAATAGCTTACTTTTTTTTTTTTACCAGATTCCTTAATCCCATGTGTGTCCATGAGAACCCCTATTGTAGGCCTTCACTTATTGCTCCTAGAGTTTCATTTCCCATGTATGACTTCTGTTTGAAATCCATGTGTCCTTCATTCATGTCCTAATCCTGATTCTTGGACTGTTTCAGGAATGTCTTCCTCCCACCCATGTAGGAGACATTTCCTCTGGAGACTCTCTCCAAGACCTTAAACCAGAAACCATCATTGTTGGCTTATTTTTTATGTGCTCATCTCTACCAACTTCCCCAAACTCATGCTCTGCTGTTCCCAGAAGCCTCAAGGCTCACAAGATTTCTTCCAGCCCTGTCCAGAGTTTGTGGTAGCAGAAGGCACAACATTCTTTCTTGGCATGTCTTCCTTCTTCACTAGGCTTGAACAGGATAACTGCTGTCATCTGACATGGCCACATGCCTAGTATTTTTGTATCCCTCTCAGAAAATTCCACAGATAATAATTGGGGAAGAGCAGAAAAGTTCTTCTCTTTGCTCTGGAGCTTGGGAAATCTAGGACCCGGGTACCAGCCCATCAGGTTGGGAGTCTGCTTATGATCTGTTCTCCCTCTGTCTCCAAGGTCATTTCTTCCTGCTACATCCTCCATGAGTGACTGACCCTTTGTTCTCACCTGGGAGAAGGACAGACATGAGCAAAACCTTTCCCAGGTGCTCTTTTGACAGCAGCATCAATCCCTTAATGAGGATGGATTCCGCAAGCTCTACACATCACCTTGTCAGTTCCCCTCTCCCAGTACTGTTACAATTCAGATCAAGTTGCAAGCACCTGAATTTTGAGGGAAATATTCAGATCATAGTACAATTCTTCCTGGGTCTGTCACTCAACTCCTCAGCCACCACTCTAGACTTGGTTAGGTCTTCCTAAGCAGGCTTCCCTAGATCACCTATGTAACACTGTTAGAGAAGTAGTCATGCCAGAGAAGAGTCTACTTACATGTTGGTTCCAAATGATACCCAGTTCCTAGAGGTCAAACACCCATGCTGAGGGGAGTGTCTTCATTGACTGGCTGGTACTTTGCAACTTCACTAACCAATCTGCAAAACAAACAACAACAACAACAAAAAACTTAAACACAGAACTTCACAATAGTCCTGAGCGAATTCTTCCTAGTTGCCTTTAGTCATGTGTTTGAATCAAATGGTTCACTGTGAATAATAGTTGAAAACTTATCAATGGGAAACATGTTGTATTAGTTGTTCAATACTATTAGCAAAAATAGCTGTGCACTAGTTTTTGTAAAAAAAAAAAAAGAAAGAAAGAAAAGAGAGAGACTATATAAAATGAGATGATTTATAGCATAATGGCACATGTGAAAAATAGCATCCAAATCCACAAAACAATGATAATACCTGTGTAGGTAGGAAAACATAAGTCATACCACGTAAGTCCTTAAATTATACTTGGTCAAAAAAAGTCATGTAATAAAATAAAATAAACATGTAATAAAAGAAATGAGGAATTCAGGTTTAGGTGTCTGATTTTAGTTCTTCAAAAAAAATCTATTCAACTTCTGGTTTTTAATTTCTGATTTACGTTAGCTCATTTCTGTCTTCAGGTTCGGCACGAGCTGCCCTTCTCTCCATATGGACCCTCTGGTGTTAGCTCAGTGAGAATCTCTATGGCTCAGAGCAGCTGAGTGGCTCCCCTCCCAGACACTGGAGTCCGCTCCATACCTCATGCAGCCGGGCCAGATGCTTGCTCTTAGCTCCGAGAGGGTTTCCAAGAGGCTTATTCAGCAACCACAGCCTTATGTAACAACTGACCATCTGTCTTGCCGTTTCTCTAAGAGGCAGGGCGATTCAACTTCTAGGAATATCACATTCGCAGCATGTGTAATCAGCAAAGGTTTCAAAGATGTTGAGGATTAACCACATTCTGCCAAATGATGTTTACTAAAGTGATTTTGAGATTTCAGGGATGAAATCACACCAGAAAGCTAAAAGTGGTACTCACATTCACGTATGCATGGAGCTGAATCTATAAGCTCCTAACACGTGTAGTGCACAGTGTGTGCTTATAAATATTAACAGAGCATCAGCACACTTGTGGCAACTGATGGACACCTGGCTCAGTAGAAAAGATTTGTGTTTAAAGCTCATTATTTCTCTGCTCATGTAAAAGAATTTTTCAAAAGCTATGAGTCAAATACGATCTCCACTCATTTTGAAAGAAACAGCATGCATTATATTTGAAATCATACTTAAAAGAACTTTGAGAACCGTGGCCTATTTGTTGGACCACTGTGACTTCTCGGACCAGGGCTTTCCAGCTCAGGGACCATGACTTGACGTGATGGAAGAGTGGGAGCTTGGCATATTTCGAGCCTCACTTATCAAGTGCTTCTCAAGTGCATTCATTGAATATGAGATAAATGCCATCTTGCTCATTCACAGCTGAGAATATGGAAGTGTACAATTAGCAAATCACCCTATTAGAGTCGTGAAGTTATCAACGATGTAATAATATGCTCTGAGTTGCCATACAGATTCTCTGAATGGACTTCAAGATTCTCATCTTAGGCAAAGCAGCCTCATTCGGATATAACTGCTACCAAGTGAATTGGATGCATTTTACAGAATGCTATCCCACGTTTTTATAGACATAGTTACTTACAAAACTTTTCACCATGATTAAAATTGTGACAATATGCTCTTGCCTTCACCATGATTAAAGTTGTGACCCTGGTTCTCCTGCCCCCAAATTTCACTTGATATTCTGAACTGCTTTCTTCTAAGTGTCTCACGGTCACAGCTCAATGCGCATCCACCTCTGACCAGTTTTCTGGCTTACATTTTAAGTTGCCTATCCTCAAATTTTATATAAATGGACACGAAAAGCAATTACACTTCCTTATCTAGTCAAGGATCATCTACATTGAAATGAGTCAGTTTATTTATTATTTCATAACTGAGTAATATTTCTTTGTGGAGATACACCATGATTTGCTTACTCCTTCTGTTGATGGCCACTTGGAATACTTACAGTTCTGAGCTAGTAGAAATAATTTATCAAAGTACATACATACATGTATATATATATGGACATATGATTATCTGTTTATTCTGAATTATTATCAGTGATGGAAGTGATTTAATGATATATACATTATTAATAAAGTGATAAACTATTTCCCATAAGCCCTAGATACCCCTGTGAGGTGAGTATTACTTTTCTTTATATAGCTTTAAAAAGTATTTTATAATCTGGTTAATGTAACTTAATAGATGCTTGACTGGGGCCTTGTTATAGTAGCTTCCCATGAGTTACAATGTGCTGTGTTCATTTTCGTTCATCTCTGGATCTATCTTTCATTTCCCCAGTGCTTGCTTTATTGTCCCATGGGCTATTCAGAAATGTATCATTTACTGATCTACAGGGATATCTCTCTTTTAATTCATACTTGGATTCTTATATGGTTGGAATCATGCTTTGCCTGACCAAATCCTTTCAAATGATCACACTATCTTGGCAAATGCTGCATGTGCAGACAGTAATGTGTATTTCTTTATACTGTTAGTAGATTATTAATTTTGGCCAAAGTGGTTTCTAATCTCATTCTAATTATCTATGTCCTCAAAGAATTCTGTTACTCCTTGGAATATTTAGTGTGAAGTCTAGTTCATGTGACACAGTGGCAAAATAAATTTTAGGGGGCAAGTCCCAACATGTTTCTGGTTTAAAGAGAGTTAAGTCTATGTTGATTGTGGACGGGAAGGAAGGCCTAAAAATGAATTTTAAATTTTCCCATACAATGACATTTGTGCAAACTGGTTATGTGAAAATGCTCTGGACAATGTAAACTATGTTGGAAATGATGCATAAATATAAGTTGAATTTTAAATTGACTGTTAATAAAAACAAAACAAAAATGTAATGTCGAAATCATCAATAAGTTAAAGCAAAAATTGTGGAGAATCATATAATCAAATGCAGATAAAGGACGTCGCAAGTATCACAATTTCATATTTGAAATTGGGAAATGAAAATTAAATCAAATGGACTATATTCAGATATTTTAAAAAGTACATTTATTTGAGAGAAAGAGAGAGTGGCAGATAGGAAATAGATAGATAGATAGACAGAGAGAGAGAGAGAAAGAGAGAGAGAGAGAGAGAGAATGATTGTGCCAGGGTCTTCAGCCATTGCAAGGGAACTCCAGATGCATGAGCCACCTTGTGCATCTGGCTTACATGAGTCTGGGGGAATTGAATGTGGGTCCTTCAGCTTTGCAGGCAAATGCCTTAACTGCGGAGCCATGTCTCCAGCCCATGTTTTCAGATTTTTAGCTGAGAAAAATTACTTCTATAAATACTCAAAAGTAGCTGCTTGCTTCCTTTTCAAGTGTTACCACTTAAGTTCAGTAGAATTTTTTACATTCTTAGTTTAAGTCAGAGTGCAGGAACAATGATGAGCAGTTTAAGTTTCATAACATGTCTGCAACTCTAAAAACTACTCAAAAATTTTACTTAGTGTTATCTTATACAATCTCTAGACACATAGGTATCTTAGAAGTGCCATTATAGCTGAAGTTTTCTCACATGGAAATGAGATAATCAAACCAGCATATATATTTTTAATTTTTTAAATTTTTATAATTAACAACTTCCATGATAGTAAACAATATCCCATGGTAATTCCCTCCCTCCCCCCACTCTCCCTTTTGAAACTCCACTCCTCATCATATCCCCTCCCCCTCTCAATCAATCTCTCTTTTATTTTGAGGTCATCATCTTTTCCTCCTATATTATGATGGTCTTGTGTAGGTAGTGTCAGGCACTGTGAGGTCATGGATATACAGGCCATTTTGTGTCTGGAGTAGCACGTTATAAGGAGTCCTACCCTTCCTTTGTCTCTTACATTCTTTCCACCACCTCTTCCACAATGAACCCTGAGCCTTGGAAGGTGTGATAGACATGTTGCAATGCTGAGCACTCCTCTGTCACTTCTTCTCAGCACCGTGATGCCTTCTGAGTCATCCTAAGGTCACTGCCATCTGAAAAGAGAAAGTTCTCTAATGAAAAAGTGAGAGTATAATTAATACATGTGTATGAACATTAAGAGAACTGCTTACTGGGCAGTTTGATGAGCGTAGTATATACGTTTAGCCAGACAGCAGCAGATGTCACACCCCTAGGGCTCATAACTGGCCCTGTTGTAGGTCCCTCCCATGGAGCGGGCCTCCAGTCAAATTAGTTGGTTTCCCCCAAACAGACCTGCCACTATTGCACCCGTTGGCTCATTGCCTGGTTGCCAAATATAAGGCTTGCAGTGTCCACTGTGGAGTATCTTCACTGGTGATTTTTCTCTCTTTCCCATTGAACTGCATACAGCATGGCTTTTTCCAGTTTTCTGTCAGCTGGTCTACATGTAGGAGCATATATTTAACTTAATCTCTCTCTCTCTCTCTCTCTCTCTCTCTCTGTCTCTCTCTCAGTGTGTGTGTGTGTGTGTGTGTGTGTGTGTGTGTGTGTGTGTGTGTTGGTATTTGGATTCAGCTCCTTCCCTATGCTAGGCAAGCACTATGCCATAGAACTATATCCACAGCCACAAATAATAGATCTTTAGATAGGTTTGTGAGTAGTAAATAATAATCTATACACATAATTGATACTTAGAATTTGAAGTTACTATCCTAAGGCAATGAAGGAAAATTATGAATAGGCTTATTTCAATTAAAGCTACAAGAGCCACAATTCTGTTTTGAAAATAAATGAATGAAGTAGAGTTTTACTTCCTTTACTTTCTGTTTTTTATCAACTAACTTTTCATAATATCTACCATTAAGATATTTTAAAATCTGTTGTGTGGATGACATCCGCTTCCTTATACCTCAGGCTCCAATATGGCCCTGGATAACACTGAGAGCTCTTTATCTACAGTACTGCCTAGTGTCCTTGTTTTTCTGCCCTGGGATTTTTTTTTTTTTTTTTTTTGAGGGTTATGGTCCTATGGTACAGTGGATCCATTGCAGACGGTGGGTTGTAAGTTTCATCTTGGTTTTGCAGGATGTTTGAGTTCAAGGTCCATAAAGCTTCCTCCCAGTGTGTCAGATGGCGCTCCCCTCAATTCCTTTCATTTCTTCCCACATATCATTTGTCATCATCCATACTTTTGTTCCTTCTGTAAATGATAATTTTTCCAGTTTCCCCCATAGTTGTGATTAGTTTTTTTCAATCTTCTGTTATATCATTTGTGTAACGTATTGTGTCTGGATGTTGCTTCATCTCTTTAGTATATGGGTTTAATGATCAATGTGTTTACATATTTAAAACTTTTGGAGGTCTTTTAAGAGTAGCTTTCCACATCTACCCTAACAGTTGAAAGATCTGCCCCAACTGCCATTGCTTGTGTTATACTGTTAATATTTCATTTTTCTGTGTTCAGCGCTATGATATAGTCTACTTTCTTAAACCATTCAGATAGTAATGTTAATTTTCATTCCAATTTACCGCTATTTCCAAAAAAAAATAATATGATGAAAATTTCGGTAACATAAGTCTGTTTCTCTGAGATATATTACCAACATTGTCTTTGCTGGGTAAGCAAACACAGTGGCATAGACGAGATTAGAGGGATCTTTGTGGCAGGATAGCATAGTGAGGGGGATTCCCTGCTATGTAACTGTCTTGATTTGCATAACAACTTTTCAAATAACTACCCTTGACATGCTCACAGATGAGAGGGAGACTCACTTATTAAGATAATATTTCAACACATAATGCCTTTCAATTAATGTTAGCCATTATGGACACAAGTAAGATTAAACATCTTCCTGTAGAATAAGCACTGGATTTCTTCTCTGGCAGATTAAATATTTATCCTCAACTACATTGGTTTTGTCTAAAAATATTATTGTTGCTGTGTTTCATTTGGGAAATTTATATATAAATTCATTTAAGTTTTAAAATTGGTATTCAAAATAAAATATCATTTAAACCAATCTAAAATGAAACAAACATTTCTGGAAATAGCATCTTTTATAAACTTTGCTATGTTTATGTCTAAATACTCTTGCTGGTACAATAGTGGGGGACATTAATGAACTATGTATACAAGAATGAAAAGTGTGGTGTCTCTTCACTTATTTCTGCATTATTTAACTGCGGACTGTCAAAATCCATCAAAATTATTTCTTTTTAACACATTGATGATATTTAAATTATTTAAGTTCTGGTTCCAGATGGGCATAAAGGTTGTTGAATGTAAGGAGGAACGAAACCTCAAAACCACCTTCAAAATGTACTGAAACCCAAAAACATTTCTGAACTTTTCAAGTTCCCAGAGTAGAGAACAAAGTTTGAAGATACTGTCATGAAGTGAACACACATGAGAACATTCTCAGGCCATCATCTCTCAAGCTAAATTTATTATGTGACTTGGCCTGCGGCACCATCTCAAATTTCTATTCTATTTAACACAAATTCATTTAATGAATTATAGAAAAAAAGCTACACACTTTCTTCAATGAGATTGTGTTCTACTGCCTGGCCAGAACAATCAGTTCATGTAACTATAGTTAAACTTTGTTATTATAAAATTATAGTATGATTGGGATGTCTCATACATTATTTAATCAATATGTTACTTTACAGAGTATGAATATATATATCATATAAATCACAGACACACACGTATGCAGAAACACATGAGCATGTCCAGTAATCTGTTCACTAAAGTGTAGAGTTGGTCCAGAAAACAAATTATTGCTTTCCTGAGCTTATTCTGTTGGTTCTACTGACAGTCTCAAAGAAACCAGCAAATGAACATGTGGTACAATTTCAGGTAATGATAGAGGCCCTGAGGGATAATGAGGCAAGGTCAGGGCCTGAACAGAGACAGCTGTGCCATTATATGCAATCAGGATAGGTCTCTTTGACTAGATAATGGGGGCAAAGAAGCCCAGATAAAAGAGGTGACTAAGATAATTATTTTTGGGAGAGTTTTTCAATCAAAGAACAAAAGTTTCTAAGGGTCAAAATTAGATTAAGTGAACTTTCCCAGTGGTAAGATCTCATATTTTATTATAGTATTATGATAGTAGTTTAAAGGACTTGTGAAAACATTCAAACACTGTGAAAAGAAGATTTTCGTAGGTAGCTTCAAAGGGTTTGAACGACCTATTTGGTTGTCTGCAGAGTCCGTGATACTGAAGGGCAGAGCACTGGATACCACTGGGCGGGTAGTTGGTGTTCCCTCTTTAAGTGTCACGCACCTCATAGCCACACATGGTTCTCCATCTTCTCTAAGTCCAGAAAACTTTATATCTGTGTGTTGTAAGTCAGGGTCCTATCAGCAGGTATTCAAGGAAGTGCATTTAAACCACACTGGACATTAGTGAGCTTCTGTCCCAACCAGTTCTTATGTAAAAAGTGCCTCCCACTTAAGAAAATACTTTTAATTGATGGTTGTTGCTTTTCTTTTCTTAATTTCTTCTTATTGTCATCCTGTCACCAAGCCACATGAACTAATAGCTTTATTATCCTAGATAACAAAGAGAGGGAAGGTGTACTATTTTGTGATGTTAATAAGATTAAAACTTGGGCTGGAGAGATGGCTTAGCGGTTAAGCGCTTGTCTGTGAAGCCTAAGGACCCCGGTTCGAGGCTTGATTCTCCAGGACCCATGTAAGCCAGATGCGCAAGGGGGCGCATGCATGTGGAGTTCGTTTGCAGTGGCTGGAGACCAAGAAAATATCTTCTGAATTCCAGCCAGGTCTCTCCATGCTCTTTGTCATCAGCTATGGTGTCCTCAGCAGTAGGGACTTAGCTTTTGCCTCAGGTGGGTAATCAAGTAATTTCAATTTCACTGAACTGTGTCTTGTTTTGGGGACCTGTTAGGTTTCTCCAATCAACAGCTCATTGTGGGTAGCAAATGATTTCTGGTACTGGGAGTTACAGACCAAAGACAATCAAAAATAGACGTGGGCTTCTTCCCACCCTCAAAAAAAAAAAAAAAAAAAAAAAGATTAAAACTTATCCAATGAGGGCATAGTCAGTGCTAAACAACATAGAAGTTACTGGGAATGTTATGAAAACAAATCTGTCAATGAAACAAGTGAAGGACTAAATGCTTCCTAGCTAGTTTTAACTGGTTTGGTCATGATTAATTTTCTTAAGGTATATGCTCCTTATTAAAAAAAAAAAATTAAGGAAAGAAGCTAGGCATGGTGCTTCCTTAACCCTAGCATTTGGCAGGTAGAGATAAGAGGATCACTATGAGTTCAAGGCCACCCTAAGGCTACACAGTAAATTCCAGATCAACCTGGGCTAGAGCAAAACCGTACGTCAAAAAACCAAAAGCAGGGCCGGAGAGATGGTATAGCAGTTAAGATACTTGCCTGAGAAGATTAAAGACATAGGTTTGAGTCCCCAGACGCCACTACTTAAACCAGATGAAGAAGGTGGCACATGCATCTGGTGTTTGTTTGCATTAGCTAGAGGCCCTCTCATATCCATTCTCTCTCTCTCTCCCTCTCTCTCTCTCTTTCTCTCTAATAAATGAATAAATAAAAATAATTTAAAATAAACCAAAAACACAAAGAAGAAAGGGAAGAAAGTGCTGAGTTGTTTGTGAGGCTCATAAACAAAATATAAATGAATCAAGAGCCTACTGGTGCTAAATAAGGAATCTCTGATCACCATCATGTGCTCAGTGAACTTAAATCATGCTGGATTAAATGAGCCCATATTTCTAGATCCATTTCTTGAAATTGAGTGCTTGGTTCAATAATATTTCTGATGATCTTCAAACTCAATCTTCTTTCCAATGTTGCCCATCTCCTTGCATGGGATGGTCTGCCAGAACTTCCCATTCACAAAACTGGGTCATGGACTGAGGAGAGTGCTCAGTGGTTACAGTGGTTTGTACACAACCATTAGACCTGAGTTCCATTCCTAAGACTCACATAAAGGAAGCTGGGCATGGATTTTCACATCTACAATCCCAGCTCTAAGATAGGCAGAGATTAGAGAATCACTGGGGCTTTTTGGTCAGCCAGTCTTACTGAAAATTGGCAAGAATCTGGTCAGTGAGTGATTCTGTCTCAGAGTAATAAGGCAGAAGTATGATATGTAAAGATATCAAAAGTCTTCTAGCCTCCTCACATGTGTAAGTCTGGGCATATACATCTGCACACACATAGGCATGCACCACACACCATTTTTTATTATTTTATCCTTAAAAATCTTAAATATACATTATGTTGAGTGAACAGATTGTCATTGTGATAAAAACCAGGATTCTCTTGAAAGGAAATATGGGAGACACATCCTACAAGGTGGGGAACTCACCTATAGATGTTGTCCATAACAGCTTTCTTAATGTAGCTAATGAATAACAACAGTGATTGAATTTCTGAAGAGATGTTATATAGATGTAATAAATATGTCATGCTAGCAGAAGGGTGAACCATCCAATAGAAAAAGGAGGCCAGAAAGAGGGTGAAAGAAGAAATAGTAGAAGAAAGTATGGGGTGGGATTGAAAATAAAAAACAAATATATTATGTATTATTAAAATGTCACAATGAAACCCCTTTCTTCGTATACTAAACAACAGTGAAATAAAAATGCTACCCTAAAAAATGGAAAAATGAGGTTCCTCCTTTAAAATAATTGCCCCCCTTAGATCACATGAGCATATGTTTGCTTTATTAATATTGAACTTTGCTTGAGGCAATGCAACACATCCATTTCACAAGTAGAAGGAAGGGGCTTAGGAAAATAATAATGTAATAATCAGCAAAGAAAAACATCTCAAAGAAAGCCCAATTGTTTTATTAGTGCTTCTTCCATTGTAGCGTTAACTCACGTGCCAATGGAGAAACTATAAACTCTAATTGTACAGAGCCTTAGTTTGATGTCATTATGGAATCATCAAACAGTCCTTTAGTCAGGGAGGGAAGAGTTCTTGGCTCCATTATGTGAGTGAGTGGACTTTCAGCTATTATTGTGGCATTCCTGGACTTTAGAAGACATTTGCTGATCTCACACAGTTCAGTGTGCACACACATAAAATCTGGCATCTATCATATGTTCAAGACAACTTAATTTTGGATATTCAAAAGATTCAAACAAAATATTTCTATGAACATTGGAAAATGAAGGAGGAAGGAGACTAAAAGGCCCTTTCTTTCTGTCCTCCAATTGGAACTGGGTTTAAAATGAATCGATAAATCTTCAAAACAATGCATTTGAGTGTCTATGTATACTTTGGCTTGGTGCTAATGAGCTTTGCTATTTTTCTTTATGTAATGTAGTGTGCATGCATGTGCATATGGATGTTCACTTACATGTGGGTGCGCGTGTATGTGCGCGTGTGTGTATACATATGTGTGGAGTATGTGGAGGTCAGAGGTTAGCATCCCTGTGTCTTCCTGAACTACTCTCCTTTTTTTGAGACATGGTCTTTTGATGGAGCCAAAGCTCAATAGTTTGTCTATTCTAGAGGTCCTCATGCTTTCTCAACAAGCTCTTTACCAACTGAGCCTTCTCCCTAGCTCTGTGTTTTTTTTTTTTTCTCTCCTTTCCCTTTGAGATAGGAGTTCATTCTAGCCCAGGCTGACTTGGAATTCACTACATACTCTCAGGGTGTTCTCCAACTCAGAGTATCCCCCAAACTTCACCTCCCCTGTCGCCCAGAGTTCTGGGATTAAAGGTGTGCACAAGCATGCCTGGCTGCTTTGTTATTTTTATACAGAATAAAAACATCAAAATAAGTTACTAATTTTGCTTACCACAGTTTAGTAAGGGAATTGCATGGTTTTGTCACTGGGAGAAATATATTCTTTCTGTGTGGAAAATTAAGCAAACTTATTTTGACCTAAAATTTTAAGCATAAAATCATGTCTTATTCCCTTATGATGGTCTATGTTATTTCCCTTATTTCATTTTTGTTATTTAATTTAACATATTTTATGCAGGATGGAGAAATCTTGCACTTGGGAAGAGACTGAATCTATTTCAATAAAATGCAGATAAGGTAACACCCAAAGAGCCTGGAGGCAGAAGAAGTATATCTGGATAGTATGATAATCAGTTCATAAATTATGTACAACTGAGCCCTTTTCACCTTAGGCAGTTTCAGAATGCTCCAAAATACATCAAACTGAAGATATTACCATCCATGGATTGAAACATTCTCATTACCAATTAGGACCACCATAGGAATAAATTCATATAGTGTACACAGTTTACTATTAACAGTCATAACATTACAGTGTTAAAAGATTTTAATGTGGATATATAAGCATGCTGTTTGTCTTCTAACTTTCTGTAGTGATTTATTTACAAAAGGTAGAAAGGATTTAGAATCTCAGTGAAGAGAAAACTGGATACTCATTGGGTTACAGTATTCTCACAGAAAAGTAGATCTGGATGAGAGACAGTGAACTTAAAAAATACTGCAGATAAGATTTTGGTGAACTGGGGATGATGAGATAAGAATTACAGAAGCCAAAAATTCTAATGATTATACTCATTTTTTTTTTCTTATGGGGAAAAAAAAACAGGAAATTTCCACAAAAGTGTATTACTCCATTGCTGAGACATAATTGTATTTGAGGAATAATAGAGAAAATTCCTTTCACTGACTAAATATTTTATGATAAGGATTATTAGGTTTCTAATTAATTGGTTTTAGCGATCACAAAATTTCTAATCCCTAAGGATCAGTTACTGAAGGGTTACTTATCCTGTCAATGTTTATTATGCCTCCCAAGACCATTCAAGAAATGGGAACAGACATGAGTTTATATGGAGCCAATTTTCAGTGGAAAAAAAAAAATTGAAGACTATGAAATCTCACAAGAAATAAGGGAGACATTGGAAGATCCTATTGAAAAGATTGATGCAATTTAAAACATTATTGAAGCTGACACATGCATGCTCTCTAGAAAGGGAAGGTATTACCTTATTAGAAGCTGGATTCATTCATTATGCTGGGAACCTTGTTATATTTCCCTATCTGGTCTTTAATTCTTATATAATTGTCAGTTATGCACTTAGTATGGGGCAAGTTCTATAAGTTATTTTGTTACTAATTAATATCACCCTTCTTTGAAGGGCTGTATATCTCAGCCCCTGCCCCCCCCCCAGGAGTACTTAATTTCTCTCCTCTCTCTAGACAATCCACAGGCATTCTTGTCTCACTACTTCTTATTTTTAATAAATGCTATTACAGCAATTAATTTTCTCATTTCTTGAGCAAAACTCCTGACCAGAAAGTTTATGGAAGGAAAGGATTTACTTTGTCTTTCTGTCTTAAGGGGAAATTTTGCCATGACAGGGAAAACCTGGTGGAGAAGACAGCTAGGTCATCTCAGTGAATTACATTAGCAACAAAGAAAGCAGAAAGAATGATTTCCTTGCTCTGGCAAGGGGACTGGACTGCCTAATCCCAAGGCCCATCCCCAGTGACACTCCTCCTCCAATCAGATTACAGCTGCCAAAATACACACAACTTGCCGAAACTGACCCATACTGAGGTCCAAGTTTTCAAAACACATTAACCTACTGGGGAACTATGGTAGTTTGAATAGATGGCCCACAGTATATCCGGTGTTTTATTAGATTGTATTTTGGATCTGCAGCCACCTGGTTGGATGAGGTGTCACTGGGTGGATCTGGTGGTGGGTTTGAAATTCCAATCTAAAGATATTACAAAGTGTCCAGTTCCATCTGAAGTTCCTGAAGTGTGCTCTATGGCTTTTGGCTTTTTTATCTCTTTGCCTGGTCCTTTAAGAGGGGCCAACTACTTCTACCATTATGGAACTTCCCCTGGATCTGCAAGCTTCAGTAAATATCTCCTCTTCCATAACTATGCCTGGTCTGGAAGTTCATCTCAGTGAACCTGAAACTGTCTGCTATAGCAATTGGTACCAAAACTGTGGTGAGATGAACCTGACCATGTGGATTTTGATCTTTTAGAACTTTGTTTTGGAGCAATGGGCCTGGACTTGGTGCTTGAAACTGAAAATGCCTTCTGGAGTGGTGAGCCAAATAGTATGGACTATTCTGATGAGTTTCAGAATGCCAAGTGAAGACAGCATTGAACTTCAAGGTTTGGCTTATTAGCTTTTTAAGGGGAAGGAAAGACTGCAGAGGACTTTGTTGGAACTGGGATACTGGCATAAGGGCTGGATGCATTCTACTGCCCGGGCCCTGAGAGTTTGATCAAGGTTAAATTTGTAATGGAATGATGTGCTTGGCTAAGTATTTTGGTCTGAGAGTTTTAAGATTTTAAGTTGGAAAACCTCAAGCAAGTTAAAATTACATTTCTGAGACTGGCTTTAGGATGCTGAAGCTGCTACTGTGAAACACATTAGCAATCTTAAGGAAGGTGGCCCAACTGCTTTAAATTAAAACAATGGGGAGGATGACTGAGGAAAGACTATGATAGAAATGCAAACTCTTTAGGAAAGAGTTGACTGGAGAACGAACCTACTTTTCAATGTTATGATTTATTTCATTCCTGAATTAAGAATACGGCTGTGTCCTTCACATCTGGTATTATTTTTGGAAGCATGAAAAATGTGTAGTGCAGTCAAGGAGTGCAAATAAGTTTCCAGAAGACACCGCTGAGACATGGCATGAGGCAGGGCATGATGTCCCTGATAAGCTGGGAAAGCATTTGAAGATGGGCAGTGGTTGGCATGGATACCTGAAGACATTTTGAATATACCAGAACTGTACAAGGGCTACCATGGAGACTCCTACCTAAGGATGGAAATTCCCCCTGGATACACAGCCCAGCTAGAGGAGCAGAGTGGGAAAATCCAGAGACTCTCAGTCACCGGTTATGATCAGACTTGAACTGCAAAAGTTTGATAGTTGGTTGATTGTGGCTGAGTTTGTGTTGTTCTAGTCTCTTCATGCTATGCCTTATAACAATTAAAAATGTTTACTCTGTGTCTTCATATGTTGAAAGTATATAATTTTTTTTTGATTTTTATGGGACTCACAGCTAAGAGAAAATCTTAAATCAGAGGAAACTTGGAACTTTGGTACTACCTTAAGTTGGTCAAGAATATGGGGACCTTTGAAATTAGACTAAATACAGTTCAGAATGTGTGATGGTTTTAAATCTATTAGGGACCAAGGGTAGAATGTGGAAATTTGAATAGATGCCCCCAATATGTTCAGTGTTTTATTAGTTTTTAGTTTGGATCTACAGCCACCTGGCTGGAGGAGGTGTCACTGGGTGGATCTGGTGGTGGGGTTTGAAATTCCAATCTGAAGGCATTACAAAATGCCTAGTTCCTCCTGAATTTCCTGAAGTGTAATGTATGACTTTTGCCTTTTGGCTTTTTCTCTCTTTGCCTGGTCCTTTAAGAGGGGCCAACTTCTTCTAGCATTATGGAACTTCTCCTGGATCTGTAATTTTCAATAAATATCCCTTGTTCCATAACTGTGCCTGGTCTGGAAGTTCATCTCAGCAAACCTGAAGCTGTCGGTTACAGGGACATTTCATTCAAGCCATCACACTGGGGAGATTATTCGCCCAGATCAAGTAAAAATAGACCAAAGGAAGAATCCAGCCAACTTTGTCTGGGTGACCCTGTAGCTATACTGGAGTTTCTTGGAACATTGGTGACTCAAGGCAACTATACCACTAAGAAATTCCTTGGGCCACCGAAGGTGAGATTTTATTTATTTATTTTTTTTGAGAATCTCAGTGGACTACTGTAATTCCCTGGAAACTTACAGGCAGCCACAAAACCAAAAATTTACCCTTTTCTATTAGATTAAACTTCCATCTTTTATATAATGGCTAGGATGTATGGGTATCCATGAGGACCTAATCATTTAGCCATGGTGAGCTCACTGAACCCTGTCACACTCATAAGCCTCATGAGCCATCTACATCCCCTGCAAATGAGATGTGCCTAGGTCTGATTTCATGATGGTCTCATGGGAGTGATCCCAGCTTGTGGTAGTTTGAATAGATGGCCCCCAATATATTCAGTTCTTTATTGTTTGTAGTTTGCATCTGCAGCCACCTGGCTAGAGGCAGTGTCACTGGGTGGAACTTAAGGTGTGGTGGTTGGTTTCAGATTTCAATCTAAAGATATGCAAAGCTTGCCTAGCTGGAGTTCCTGAAGTGTGCTCTGTGGCTTTTGGTTTTAGGCTTGTACTTCTCTCTCTGCTTGTGCCTGTGAAGGGAGACCAGCTTCTTCTGCCATTATGGGACTTCCCCTGGATCTGTAAGCTTCAATAAATCCCTTCCTCCATAACTGTGCCTGGTCTGGAAGTTCATCTCAGCAAACCTGAATCTGTCTGCTACACAGCTGCTCCAATATAAGACAGCAGTTGTCATGTGCACCCTACAGCAGAGACTGGGCATATTAGAACAATGCACTCCTTTAGGCTTTCGTTTATTGTTTTAAAGGCCTCATTTAATGCTTTCAGTATTTTACTAAATGCTACCTATATGTCTCTACCTCCTGTTCCTATATAGAGACCAATATTTCAGATATATGTACGTCAAGAACAGGATATGCTTTTCACAATGTTGCACACTTGACTTTTATTCATGCAACATATGCTTTTCTTCAGAACATCCTCTTGGCACTGTTGGTGATTATTGAGTTATAGCCAAGTCAGATCTTATAACCAGGAAGCACTGTCAGTGTAATTCTCTGTCCACATTCTTTCTCAATCTAAACCCAAGGAGTGACTTGAGATTCATCTTTATCAAATTGCATATTCTTGGTATTCATCCAGCATTCCAGTCTTTGCAGATAACCTGAATCTCAATTTTGTCATCAACTGTTACATTACTTATTCTCCCAGTTTTAAATCATCTCAAATTTGGAAACTGACACGTTCAGCCTTGTTCAGAATCTGCACCCTGAATCATCCTCACAGCTGGGGCCAATTGATCTGTGTCAGTAGGCAAGGACTATTGCCTAATTTTAAGAACTATCTTCTCTTTATCCAACAGCAAATATTTAAAGTTTCTATCACCCTTTGGACAGAAATCTCTCACGTAATAATATGGATTTGACATAGAAATACATTCCCAATTTTGGCAAACCCATGAAGATTTTAATGGGACATAAAATTTGCAGCCAAATTATAATGCATTTTACTGGGAATATTGGACAGATATAAAGGGCATTGTTTGATATTTTCAGATGTGAATATGTATACTCACTGCAAATAAAAGTATTGGTTTTGCTATAATTTTAAAAGAAAATTCACTGAAGACCAAATAATGCATATAATTAGAGGAAGTTGAAAGCAAAAAACATGGAAACAAATTCAATTTAACTGTGAAATTATGCCATTTTAATTTTCTTAGAACACATTAATGCTGTCAGGCCCAAAGTAGCTCTCTAATATGAGAGTAGCTAATTTGTTTGAGTATAAGATATTTAGCAAATGTAAGTACTTTCTGTTACTGATTTGAAATGCTTTCCAAGTATATTTACACCAGAATGTATTTGTGATCTCATTTAAATAAAAGCAGCTTCAAGGAAGTCTGAGTATAGACTTCAGTCTAAGTATGAGAATGTCATCTTATTGCTGGGAGGCATCTTTCTGACCTATCTTGCTGTCTTAGAGCAAAGAATCTGGTTCCTTTCTGCCTTTTTCTTTATGTCTTCTCAGAAAGCAGAAGGTAAGCTTACTTGGTGAGGACGGGAGAGAAGTCACGCTGCTTTGTGCATCTTTCTTTTCTCTGCCCTCGGCAGGACCTGATGAGTGACCCAGGTGCCTCATTCTCTCCATTTTGCTCATGTAATCTTAGAGAGGATAGCCGAGTCTTGGTTGGGAATTAGAAATTGTATCTTCTCCAGTGTGGATATTTTGGTAACAAAGGTAATTATAGAAGGCTCTAACAGTCTATTTTCTATGATTTCTCTAGTTGAGAAATAAGACTGCCATCATTTATTTAGCCAACAAACCACTTCATTAATTTACTCCTTCATAATTTTAACTTTCATTCTAATTCAGTAAGAACACTTAACATGAGATCTATCCTCTTCATCTCTATAGTATATTATAAATGATTATTGACTCAAGTTGCAATATTGTGCAACATATTTTCACCTAGCTGAAATTTATTCCCATGTGAGGTAGGCAAGCATAGGAAAACTTTAGCCATTCTGCTTGGCTTGAATAGTACACACACATCTTTTTTTTTTTTTCTAATCAATGTGTCTAGCAACCAGTTGGGAACCTGGGACACCAGTCAGTGCCAAGTTTCCCATACACTCCACTACATCCAATGAGCTAGGTCACCTCTCCCCCTAGTGTCTTTTTTTTTTTTTTCCAGGGTGGGTGTTAGTACCTATTGAAATATGTTGTTAGATAGATCAGAATAGAAACATCAATCAACCAGCTTCTACTGGTTTTGTGTGCATGCGCAGTAAGGGAAACTGGGTTCCTTAAGTGAACGTTTTAGGAATAAAACTCTATTATCATTTGCCTCTGTAGAATATAACTGAATATAGAGATGGCTAAAATCAGATGCATTGTGGGAAAGGGGGTACACAGTAGAGAAAGGATTACATAACTCAATCTTGTCAGTAAGATCAGAGGAGCAACCAAACTACACCTCTCAAGACAGGCACATCTTCCCCTAAAAATCTGAGGAGAAACCCAGATTACTTTTGGGAGCTCTTGAGTTCTTTTAGTGGCCCACACCCTTTCTTGGCAGTGTGTTCAAAACAATTTACTATTGTTTTTCTCTTAATAAAATTCCTTGATGCTGTCACAACTTGCAAGTGCTTTTCTTCATTTTTTGAAGAAAATCTGAACACCAGCAGGGCGTGGTGGAGCACACCTTTAATCCCAACACATGGGAGGCAGAGGTAGGAGGATCACTGTGAGTTCAAGGCCACCCTGAGACTACAAAGTGAATTCCAGGTCAGCCTGAGCTAGAGTGGCACCCTACCTCAAAAACAAAACAAAACAAAACAAAAATCTGGAGCACCCAGACAGAGACCACTGGTAACACATTGAGTAAACACTATTATGAAGCTTGAAATATATGTTTCCACAATTAAACACAAGACAACTCCTTATTAGCAATCAATTTACTGAAGCAACAGTTTGGAGATGTGAGAATGAGGACCTACCATTGGATAATGGGTTTGGCTCCTTTTTTTGTAATAGATACACTTTAATTACTATTTTTAATAATTACTTTTTGTACTTTATTTTAAGCTAAAACTGAGGAAAAAGCACACATCCCTGGAACTTATACTTATGACTAAGAAACCATCTAGTACAATACCTTCTTGCACAAAAATAAAAGTCTGATGAGGATCAACATTCAAAAGTTGCTTTGCTTTGATGAATTCGAAACCAGTGACTAGGTGACGTTCACCTAATATATATGTGCTTGGCTGTATAATAACAGGTTGCTTAGGATGTAATGATATAATTATGTAACTCCTTAGGACTGGAGACATTTTATAAATTTGAATCTTAAGGAAGAAAATTATAGGGACCCTTTTGATAATATATTCAAATATTAAAGTAAATATTACTCATTTACCCTTTGTTCTATTTATTCATTCCTAAATATCAGCATTCCCATATAAATTTATGTTATTGTATTTTTTCCAAGAGTGCTTACATAAAACAGTGTTAGTCATAAAGGGCCAGTAAGTTTTCTTCTTTCAATATCACTCGCACTTTTATAATTTTCAGCATTTGATTATAAAAATAACCTGGCTTTAGAAATTTCATTTTCATGTTTGTGTAGGTGTGTGAGTGTGTATATGTGATGGGCTGGAAGTCAGAGCACAACCTTAAGGTGTCCGCGTTCTACTTTCTGTGAGACAGGGTCTCTTGCTGGGGCAAATGAGTGTGGCCAGGGAGCACTGGACTCCCTGTTTCCATCTTTCACTGCCGTAGGAGAGCTGGAAAGACAAGAGCATGCACACTTTGGCTCCAGCTTCATGTGCTTGCCAGGGTTTGCTGCTTGGGAAATAAACCGGAGAAATCGAACCCAGGTTTTGGAAGCAAGTGTCCTTAACCGCTTAGCCATCTCACTAGCCCTCAAAATATTAGCTTTTTATTGAAAAAAATAATTTTACTTATTTATTTAATGACAGAGAGGAAGAGAGGGAGGGAGAGAATGAGCATGCCAGGGCCTGTAGCCACTGTGAATGAACTCCAGACACATGCACCACCATGTGCATCTGACTTATGTGGGTCCTGGGGATTTGAACTTGGGTCCATAGGCTTTTCTTGCCTTATCCACTAAGCCATCTCTTCTGCCTAACATTAGCCTAATCTTGATGCTCTTTAATGTTTTCAGGTTACTCAGACACCAGGAATTTTAGTCCTTGTTCTTTAGGTAACATTTATTTACCTTAGGGTAAGCTGTCTTTACCTCAATTTTGTAAAATCAGTATACCCAAACATCATGCAGTAGTACCTGATACCACATTTATTTTATATCTCATAAAGTTAGGTACACTGAAAATCCAGAATCACAAAATTTTCAAGAGAATATAGAGAAGTATTGATGTTTATTGCTCTGACTTTAACTGCTTATATTGGACCTTAAACTTCTTAATACTTGACTACTGATAATTTTAGCTGTTCCTGTATTTGTTAAAATATTGTTTTAATTTGTTAAATTAGAAACTGTTTAAATTACTATTTTGTGTGTAAAATGCTGACAACAGCATCATCATGTTAAAATGTAAAAGGAGCCAGGTGTGGTAGCACATGCCTGTAATCCCAGCACTCAGAAGGCAGAGGTAGGAGGATTATCATGAGTTCAAGGCCACCCTGAGAGTACATAGTGAATTCCAGGTCAGCCTGGACTAGTGTGAGACCCTACCTCGAAATAACAAAACAAACAAACAAAAACAAGTAAGAGGAAATTTTAGAAATGGACAACTGGAGCTCTACCATCACCACTTTCTGTCAGCAAAACCCACATATGTGGTTCCCTGAAAGAATGGACACATCTACGACATTGATTTTGTAAACAAAGAGTCTCAAACACTATGCAGAGCTTTTTCTCTAACAAAAGAATATGATCAGACTTGGCTATTATGAGCTATATCCTCTAACCCAGAAAATCAATTCTTGCACGAAACTATCTTGAATTAAATGACTACGAAGTAAAAAACTAAGGGATTATGAATTTAACTTTACTCTTGAAATGACTTAAATTTATCAATTATCACTTTAATTTTGATATAGGTATGATAAATCACTTAACCAAAGTAGGAATGACACAGAAGTTATTGGTTTATATTAAAATAATCAAAAGGGAGACTCTTTACATCCCCTCTCTTTCACACTTTCAAAGGAGTAAGATATTGGGAATCATTGGTTGGCATAAAAGAAATTATGTTCACACAGTGACTAACCTTGTATAGCAAGTAAAGAAACATTCAGACAAGATAACATGTGGAAGGCTGCTTGTGTCTCTGTTTACAGGGGGTGTAAGGTGGCAACACCAGGTCACCAGCCTACATTGCACCTGCAGGAAGTTCCACGCTGGGAACCTGGTAGCCACCTGCTTTGTCCATGGTCAGGGGCCAGGACGCCTGCAGCTTTAAGCGCCTCTTAACACTAGGGAGCACACTTTACCCGGGAATTTCTCTGGGACACAGGGATGGGAAGCTTCCCTTCTGCAACTCAGCACTGGGCAGGGCGCCAGCCCTGCTGGATGGGATGACAAGGCACACAAATATGACAGCACTAATGGTCAACAATGACAGATCTGTCAGGAACCCGAGAGCCTTTCATACTTCGGCATGTACCAAAAAGAAGCAGAGTTATTTTATTTGTGGCATATAAAAATGACGGCATGAACTCTTCACCCCTTTTCTTCCCTTTAAACAAATCAAAATTAGAAGAGTGTTAGCAGCTTTATGGCTGTGGGGATGGAAAGTGGGAGGTTTTAAGAATTTGGAAATAAGGGGAAAACTTCTAACTAAAAATACAAGCCCACAATAGCTATATTTCAATTTAAATGACCTTATCTTTGCAATGATCTTATGATATAACTCTGTCATTCTCAAGACCAACTGAATATCCCCCAGAAGGTAAAACATAAGGGGAAACATACCAAGAATATCTGACATAACGCACCCCATGTAGACTGAAATCCTAGCAGGGGCACAGCAGAAGGTAGTGTGGCATGATCACCTGTTTACATACAAAGGAAAGGACATCATGTTTTATATTGATTTTATTCAAAATTCATTACGCATTTAATGGGTGCAAATATTGCCATAAGTCTTATAGAGAATGGAGAAAAATGAGAGGAGAGTTTTACTTCCATGACATGGTTATTTCTCAGAAATACCATTTTTCCATAGGAAATAACTTTCAACCAATGGTCATGCAAAGCTACTCTAATTTAACTTAGTGGATTAAGAAAACATCATGAGAGCTGGAGAGATAACTTAGGAGTTAAGGTGCTTGCCTGCAAAGCCAAAGGACTCAGGTTCGATTTCCCAGGACCCACGTTAGCCAGATGTATAAGGTGGCACATGCATCTGGAGTTCGTTTACAGTGGCTGAAGGTCAGGTCATGGTCATTCTCTCTCTCTCTCTCTGCCTCTTTCTCTCTCTCTCAAATAAATAAATAAATAATAAATAAATAAATAAATAATATTTTTAAAAATGTTAAAAATGGAAAACACAAAAAGCTAATACATGTGAAATGCATATAATGTGACAAAACAAAGATCAACTATGACTTGTGTATTATGTCCCTCCTGGTAGGCGTCCAGGGACATCAAGATTAAAAAGCTATGCACCTGGATTGCAAGAAGCTTATAATGTAATTGTAAAATTAGATACCCTTATCTATTTCATTGAAAAGAAAACACAGTATGATTAATAAGATACCAAAAAGAGAAAATGATTAAGTTTATATCATTAATAATAGTGTCAAAATTCTGAAATCCAACCTGTCTAGTGTTTAAGGAAATTGTTTTGCCTCCCAAAAACTCAATCATGAAAAGGAAAAAATGTGAGCACCTCTATCCAAACGTGATGACCTTGTCCTGCCTGCAACAATAGGGGGTGTTCTTGTGTGCTCTGCCTTTTCCTTTCCTGTTGTCTGGTGAACCCTTCCTGGCTGTGGTTCTGGTGGATACCAATGGCAGATGCTCTCTAGCTCTATGGCAGAAAAGTTGGAAATTTGACCTTGTTCTGCAAACCACAAATTAGACCAGAAAAGTAGAAAGGCAAAGCGAAGTCAGTAAAATTCTTTCCTTGCAGTTATTTATATGGGTGTTGAAAGACAGATCCTGACTCTGTCCTCCAGGCCTAAGTCTACTTCTGTCTGGCGATTTCCCAATTAGTTTAATGTTAGCTGAGATCCTGTCATTTGTAAACTATAAGAAAAAAAAAACAACAACAAGTGAATACATGAGCACACAATTCAAATTAGTAGATTGATGTTTGGAGGAGGTAAATAGGAGGGAAGTGACATTTGTGGTAGGATTTAAAGTATGGACAGCATTCCCATGAGGATCATTCCAGGGAGAAGGAGAGACAATTCTATCATGGTAGACCATATAGATCCCAATATGTGAGGAACATGTTTATCATAAATTTGTTATCCATATTTTCTGCTCTCTGATTTTCTTGAGAATTCCAATCTTTATTAATTACATGGTATTTCCACTTCAGCATATCATAATTAATTATATGGCACAACTGAGAGAAACATCTGTCACACATTAGCTGTGCTGTCTTGTAGCAGCGGCTGCGGAAGTGGAATTTCTCAGGTGTGTGTGGAGTTCAAGCCGGACCCCTTCTGGACACTGCTCCCAGGTGTGCTGGCTTCTTCTGGATTCAGCCCTGGACTCAAAGTAAGAAGCATGGCTGCTCACGGGGATTTAGCAGAGCTTTTCACCTTTTCTCCTGGCTCCTGGTCTGTTCATCTCCCAGCAACTGAGGTTTTTGCCACGAGTAACGTTTTGCCCTTCCCACCCTGAAACCTTAGCTGAGACTCACCTGAGCCTAGCTGATTCCAGGGCAGGAAAGGATAGTTTCAATTTCCCCTTAGGTCCATGGAATTGTACATGGGCCCTTAGACCACATAGATGTTCTACCTCTCATCCTTTGTTCTTGGACTTTTCTTTTCTTCACCTAACTTTCCCTGAAATGGGATAAATATAATCATTTAACAATTACACTTCTCAATCTTATCAAATTCAATGTTTAAAAACAGACATTAGCTCGGAGGTGTGAGGCTTTGCGTTTGAACCCCAGTAAAGCGCAATCACATAACCATCTCTTTCCACATAGAAATGAAAGCAAAGAATGCACACTTAACATTTACTGCAGTAGTTTATATTGATGGTCAACTTGGAAAGACCTAGAATAGCCTGTGGTCATGTCTGCGAGGGAGGATCTTGATTAGGTTAATTGAGAGGGAGATGTCCACCTTCCTGTGGGCTGACATCCTTGACAGTATAAACAAGAGTGGGCTGGGCAGTAACATCCATTGCCCCTGCTTTCTGACTGCTGGAGGGAATGTGACCAGCTCCTATCACCACACCTTCTCTGCCAGGAAACTGTAAACTAAAATAAAACTGAAACTGACTTTTGTCAGGTATTTCGTCTCAGCAACAGCAACAACAACAACAACAAAAAAGTAACTGATGTACTTAAGGATTTGACTTTAGATTTAAACATGATTACAGGCTTTGTTTTAAGAATTAGACAAGAAGTTTCCATGGAACTTTGCAAGTAAGAAGAGGTTTGTGTTCATAACTGGCAAAAATATACTAGGTAGTGGTGTTATATTGGCATCGGTATGTCAGCATGTTATTGATTCTATAACAAAATATCAGATAAAGAAAAAAATAAGATTTTGGTTCAAGTGATAAAACTTAAAGTTGGAGAATGTTCTTCTTGGCAGAGTTGAGAGGGGATGCATGGTGTCAGAGGCCAAGAGAAAGGTGGCATCCAGGTGCCTGTGCATCCGTCTGGCCTACATGTGTGTCTGCTTCCTCTTCTCCACTGGGTTTCAAGAAGGGGGCGTCCTCTCAGTGCCATTATCTGATCCTAATCATTTTTCAAATGCATGACCTCTAAGCCCCATAGGGAGATAACGACTCGGCCATTAATATTTCACGGTGGTTATTTAACATCAACACAGATAGCTTTGAAGACACTTGAACCTTGCTAAAGTCTTAGGTGTTGAAGACTTTGGTACCCAGAGCGTGGAGTTACAGAGGTATGACGGGATCATCAGAATGCTCATTTCATCTGTGCATTAATCTCTTGTTGAGCTCTGAGCTGAATGAGCTGCTAGCAGGTCTGGTCTAGCCAGAGAAAGCGGCTCCCTGGGGGCATTACCATCTTGATCCTGGCCCCCAGCTCTCTCTTTGTGCTTCCTGGCTTCTATGCTCGGAGCAGATTTTCTCTGCCACATGATGTATTTTCTCATCACAGGACCCAAAACACAGTTCCAACTAACCATGGACTGAAATCTCTGATTCCCTAAGCCAGAGTAAGGACATCTTTTCCCTGATTAAGTTGTTTGGTCTTGATAAAAAAAAGTGACTACTAGCAGCTGGATGTGGAGGGGCAAGCCTTTAATCCCAGCACTCAGGAGGCGACAGGTAGGAGGATCGTTGTGAGTTCATAGTGAATTCCAGGTTAGCCTGGACTAGAATGAAACCCTACCTTGAAAAAAAAAAAAAAAAAAAGACTACTACAATGTCTAAATCATAGCAGTTGATAAGGCATATATTTAAGATTATACCTTAAAATTAATTTGTAGTCTCACTAACAGAAGATAAAACTTAGACAAAGGGGCACCCAAAGGAAAACCAGGGTTGTGAGCCTGTTTCTGTGAGTGATGCAGTATACATTTTTTTACATTAAAATTCCAGAAGCTAGTACTATAAGGGATAGAGTCTAGGTAATCCTTTCTTTGTCATGGACAGAGAGTAGAATGAACCAGAAGGATATTTGGTTAAGTGGTCTTGTATTTAAAAAAAAAAAAAACTATTTACATTAAGAAATTGGAGCATAAACCCTATGAAAATTATCTATACACTCATGGCAACTAATTAAAGCTATGGTCTCCAGATACCTAGGTCATTTTTTCACATACATGAGATCATACAAGCTCTTATGACTAGTATTTTCTAGTTTAGTTCGAATTATTTCAAGGTCTAAATGGAACTATTGTAATGTGTTAGCTGAGAAGAATTGGAAAAAGTAGAAACTTACAGTTGCAGAAATAAGCAAGCGAGGTACAAATTGTTGGTAGGATAGAGTGGTCAAAGGAGAAAGAGATTGATGTAACTCATTATGGGTAAAACCTGTGTATTCTATCCAGTCGCATGGGGCAGTAATGCATACAAGGTTGTCAGTAAATGGTGGGGCAGTCATAAGGTTGGTGGAGTTCTGAATTTGAGATGATGAACACATGTTCCATTGAAGAGTTCCTGATTTACATTAGAAGTAGGCATGATGTTCAAGAGAATTTGCCCATAGATGTAACAAGGGAAATACATTGTTTTAACTGAAAAAGAGAACATAAACAACACACATCTGAAGAAAGTACATTTCTATGTTCAACGTAAGGAGAAATCTGTTATGAAGTCTCTGAGAAGAATTCATGAAGATGTTAATGTAACTGAAGTTAGAAGTGTCTTCACAGGGACCTGTCATCAGGAATGCCGCTTGATTTTATTAGGGTTAGGAGGGCGTGACATATGTCACAGTTATGATGTTGAAGAAACACCATGTCAGTGAAAGATGATTAAGGAATTTAGGAATTGGGGGGTGGCAGTCAGGGACCGAGTAACTCTGGTATTGGAAAGCCTGTGTCAGGAAGAAGGCTGATGATAAGGGGAGAGCAGCAAACAGCAGCTCAGGTAAAGAAATCTCAAGAGGAAACGATCTGGAGACAATTACTCAGGCTGTGCGTGACAACATTTAACTGACGGGACACAGAACTTTATATATTTAATTCTTCCCTTTCTAAAGTGAGAAGGAAGTAGAGAAACCCCAGTACCCCCCACACCAAGGGCAGCCCTCACTCCTAGGGTGGGGAAGACATCTCACAAGTTTCTAACCAAATGTTGGCCAAAGGTCATCTGACAGGGTAGGAAGTTTGTAGGGAATAAGGTTGTAGGGAATTCACAAGGTGTCAGTGTCCTGCTATTAAGCGATATATTTCACTCCTAAAACCCCCATTTAGTATATAGCCACACCACCCTACTACCTCTTCTGAAACACCTGCTTGCTACAATTGACCATCTTGAAGATATCAATTCTAGCATTTAGGACAGGAAAGTAGCATTCAGATGTATGATGAGGAACATGTGGCTGCATTAGCTTTTGCAAGGAAAAAAAAAATCCAGAATGAAGGGATAGTAACAATTAAGCACAGAAATAGAAGCGTGATATAACATGAATACTATTCTTTCAAAGAATAAAAGAAAAATACATGAGTGCTAGAGAGATGGGTTAGTGGTTAAGGTGCTTACCTGTGAAGACTAAGGACCCATGTTCGACTCTCCAGCTCCCACATAAGCCAGACGCACAGTGACACAAGCGTGCAAGGTCGCACATGTGTATAAGGAAGTGCACGTGTCTGGAGTTTGATTGCAATGACTGAAGACACTGGTGGACCAATCTTCTTTCCCATTCTCTCTCTCCCACACTGTCATTATCTCACATTAGAAAAAAAAAAAAAAAAAAAGGCCAGTCTGTTGTGCTTGCCTCAAAAAAATGTGCAAAATTGTTCACAATTGCAGACAATTTAGATATCAAAATTTATCACTGCCACAAAGATCACTCACTTATTTCCTCTGAGTAGTAAGGTTTTTCTATTGATGACCTCTATGACAGATTTGAGGTATAAAATTTAAGAATTCAAAAACTTTTATAGTATGAAGTCAAAATAATTTTAATAATCATTTAGTCATCAATGTTTGGCATCTATAACTATTGTGTAACTGCTTGATGTCTAGGAAGAAGAAACTGGGGCACAGAAATACTTCAGAAAAATGTAGATCTTGTCAGTTCTGCTTTACGCAAAGCCTAGATGTATGCCGATAGTCATTTTTGTTTCCTAACATGATATTGTCATATTGCCACTTTATTCATTTTGTTAAAATCTGCAAAGTCTACCACTAAGAATTGGATTTTATTCTATTATTTTTTTCAAAATTACTTATGACTTTAGAAAATAAAAATAGGTGATGAAATGGGAAAAGCAGAACAAAGAACCATCTGATAGTAGAGCAGACAGAAAAATGATTACTCCAATATTTTAATTTTATGGCCTAATTAACCTCCTTGGGCTTATATAGGTGCCAGAGTTTGGCATCTTTTACTGCCAGTACACATTGAAATTTATTCTGCACAATGGATTGTTTAAGGAAAAGAAACATGAAAAAAAATGATAATATTCAATCTGATGCTTATGTCTACAATGGTTATTTTTAAACTTGCAGATTCAACTAATCTCATTTTGTATGTATGTTGATTTAATAAAGATGTGTTATCAAAGGTGGCAACTTACATTTCAATGAAAACGTTTAATGGCTCTATGAGAGATAAATCTTGATTCAGAATGATAAAATACCCAATTCACGGAATTTAGAGAAAAGTAACTTATGGAACGTTCCTATCCAGAAGAGGGTGAACTGCTTTTAGCAGCAGATTCTGAGACGTAGGAGGGCTAACTCCTGGTACCACCATCCCAGGAGTGGCATGGCTGCCTCTAGTAGCAACCTCAATTAAACAGATACTGAAGACAAGTTTGGATGAAGCCTTTAGTAAACCTGCTGCATCTGCTGTCACCACTGCCCTGGTGGTACTGTGGCTGTGGCTTCTTCCGCAGGCAGGCACTCATTGGCACTTTCCCTGAGTAGCCAAAACCCGGCAACACATGATCAGTTGGTACATTGCATGAGCAAAGTGTAAGGAACTTCCAACTTTGGATAATCCTTAAACATTTGTTAAAGGGAAGGATTTAGGGTATGACCTGCGGGGCTCTGCAGACACAGAACACACATCCACACTGATCACAGCAGCAATCACATCAAGGCCACCTGTTGCCCTCAACAGCTCTGTGTGCCTGTGCTTCACGCCCTTGTTGTCTTTAACGCTGTGATCAGCACTTCTTATGCGTGAATGTTCACTCTTAGTCGAGTGTGCAACTGGGTCACTGTGGAAGCTGGGCATAGAGCATAGCTTAAGATCAGTGAGCATCTCTAAACATTCCTTGTCAATATGGGTGTGTGCTGTTCAGGCCAAACGTACACCGAGGCAGAGGGAACGTAGTCAAAGTCACATTGCTTCAAGTGGGTAGACTACATAGATGTAAGATTATCTTTAGGGCAAGTGACATGTAACGAATTTAGAATCTCACAGAAAAGTTGTTTGTTAGGTCCATAAGAATTATTTCCACAGTTATTTCCATCCTTTGTTCTTGTAATTCATTCCTTTCTCTCAATATTTTATTTTTTATTTCTTTATTGTTCTTGTAATTCGCTTTTTTCTTAATTTTTTTTATTTCCTTATTAATAGAGAAAAGGAGATTGAGAGGGAAGGGAGAGGGAGAGGGAGAGGGAGAGAGAGAGAGAGAGGGAGTGAGAGAGAGAGAGAGAAAGAGAAAGAGAAGGAGAATGGGTGTACCAGGGCCTCCAGCCACTGCAAACGAACTCCACAAGCAAGTTCTACCTTGTGCATCTGGATTACCTGGATCCTGGGAAATCAAACATTGCTCCTTTGGCTATAAGGCAAGCACCTTAACTGCTAAGCCATCTCTCCAGGCCCTATTTTTTTTTCTTTAAATCTTTTAGTTTATTCCTGCAGTCCATCCCCATAGCAAAACCAATACAGTTTTAATGTTTTACTTAATCTCAGACTTTTTACTTAATTTCAAGTCAAAACTGAGTTATTGCTTTCTATTTTCTAATTTCCAAACCATGAATAATAATACACTATAGAACTATGGGTAAACATTTTCACTTCACACGTTAGTAATTTAATTAATTAATTAATGGAATTATATTTTTATGTACTTTTAAAATTAGCTGTTAAGGAAGTAAAGGTAATAAATATCAAAATACCATAAAATATTTGTGTAAAGTGGTCTCTGTATATTACTGTGACATCAAAACTTGTTTTCTAATTACTTTTATTTAATCAGCAAAGAGTGAGAGAGTGAGAGAGAATGAATTGGCACACTTGATGCCACTATAAATTAACTCCAGGTGCATGGGTCACTTTCTGCATCTATCTGGTTTTATGTGGGTACAGGGGAATTGAGCCCAGGATGGCAGGCTTTGCAACTAAGTGCATTAACCACTGAGAAATCTGTCAAGCATAAGCCTTTTTTTTTTAAAGACACACTATAATCAGAAATTCAAGGTAAGAAAAGCATACAGTATAGATTTAAAATGTAACAGCATAAATCATATTGTTTCTGGCTTTTTTGGTTTGCAAATGGGATTAATTTTTATTAGTTATGTGTACAGTCATGTTGGTACCATCATTAGCCTCTTCCCTGTTCTCTCCCCTCTGCAGGGACCCTCCTTGTTGGGAAATATGGGTTGCACATTTTGGGGTTAGCTATTAGTTATGGGTAAGAAGGCAAAGTCTCTGTGCATAATGACCCAACGTGTGGCTCTAACATTCTCCTGCACCCCCTCCACAAATTTACCTGAGCCATGTTAGGTCCATTTTAGGTCTGCTTCAGTGATGAGGTCTTGTGAGCCTATGTTTCTCTGGATATGTGGTTTGGTAGGAGTTGAGTGTTCTCTGTGTCTGTCTCCTTCACGCTTGCACTGGTACCAGGTTCACCAAGAAAACAGCACCCTTGCTTGTTTTGCTAATTATTCTTAGTTTCAGCTGGGGCCCTTTTGAGGTGTGATGGGCTTGTTCTATCCTTAGAATCTGCTGTCCATCTGAAAGAGAGAAGCAAATGCTCCAATGGAGAGTGAAATTAGTGCCAGATGAATGTGATAACCTTTTTTTATATATAAAGTAAATTTAATAGGTGTAGGGCCTCTTGTAGCCCACAATTGGTGGGAAGCAGGTTCATTTTTGTATATAGTTCTGACTTGATTCCCAGCTCCAGCTATGGGTTCCATTCTACTGAGCAGAACAATTAGCCAAATCAAGAGTAGTTGGTTTCCCACCATGGCTATGTACCACTATTGCACTTGTGTGAGCATCATACCATGCTGTTTTCTACTGAGTAGCTTAGTACACAAGTTTCTTGGACAGATGTTGGTCATTTTTCCCCAGTTGCTCATAAAGTACCTTCTGGCACTGGATGAGCTAACTGTCTGGTGACTGACTCTCTTCCAGATTCCAGCCAGGTCACTCCGTGTTACTTACCAACAGCATATGGAGTCTTCAGCAGTAGGGTCTTACCACTTACCTTTGGTGGGTCATCAAGTATTCTGACAGAAATCTGTCTTCTTTTGGGAAATCTTGTAGGTCTCTCTGATCAATAGCTCATTGTGGATGTTAGCCATGCGCTGGTACTGGTAGTAACAGGTCAGTGCCCAGGAAGCAAACGAGGAAAAAGATAAGTAATATAAAAGAGATAGAGAAAACAGAGAAGGGGGAGATAGGGAGAGAGAGAGAGGGAGAGAGAGAGAGAAACAGAAGATTAAGGTCAGTCTTCATCATACTCTCCCTAGGCCCTTGTGATTCAGGAGTTCCCTCTAAGAGCCTGATGAAGGTTCAACCGTTTAGTCTGTCTTTTAGGATATAGACTTTTATGGCACCGTTGCCATTTTTGTGTGCCCCACCCCAACCCTTACCATGCCCTCCTGCCCCACCCACTCTATTGCCCAGTCTTGAGATGCTTGCTAGGTATGTCAGCATCTCAGGCAGATTCAGTTTAGGAGCTGTAGATGAGTGAGACTATTTGACAAATATCTTTTTGTGATTGGGTGAGTTCACTAAGAATGATCTGTTCCAGATTTGACCATTTTTCTTCAAATTTCATTGTGTCATTTTTTCCTTACTGCTGTGTAGAATTCCATTGTGTAGATATACCACATCTTGGTTATCATTCATCTAGTGATGGACATCTGCGTTGATTCCAGTTCTTAGCTGTTATGAATTGAGCAGCTATAAACATGGTTGAACAAATTTCTCTGGACTGAGGCTTGAAGACTTTAGGGTAAATGCCCAGCAAGGGAATAACTGGGTCTGTTGGTAACTTTATAGTCAACCTTTGTAGCAGCCTCAATCTTGCTTTCCAAAGTGGTTACATTTCCACCAATGGTGGATGAATGTTTCTATTTCTCCACATCCTCACCAGCATTTATTTTCATTTGATTTTTTAATGTTTGCTACCCTTACTGGGGTAAGGCGGAATCTCATAGTTGTTTTAATTTGCATTTCTCTGATGATTAGGGATGATGAACATTTTCTTAAGTGTGTGTTTAACCAATCGTATTTCTTCCTCTGAGAACTGCTTGTCCAGTTCTTTGCTCCACTTAGTGAGTTGGTTGTTTGACTTTCTATTGTTTAGGGTTTTTTAGTTCTTTGCTGATTCTAGAAAATAGGTCTCTGTCAGTTGGATAGCTAGCAAATATTTCCTCCCATTCTGTGGGTAATGTATGGGATCTGCTTATGTTATGTTTGTCTGTGAAGAAACTTTACAGCTTTATGAGATCCCAATGGTTGAGTATTTAAGATCCTGAGTTACTGTGGTTTTGTTCAGGAAATATTTTCCCATTCCTATATCATGGAAAGTTCCTCCTAGTTTTTCTCCCAGTAGTAACTGAGTTTCCAGTCTTGTACTGAGGTCTTTGATCCATTTGCACTTTATTGTTGTGCATGGTGAAATGTGGATCCAATTTCAATTTCCTGCATATGGATATCCAGTTTGTCCAGCACCATTTGTTGAAGATGCTGTCTTTTTTCCAGCCTATATTGTTAGAGCCTTTGTCAAACATCAAGTAGCTGTAGTTAATTGACCTGAAGTCTGGGTCATCGATTCTGTTCCATTGGTCTATAATTGTGTTCTTATGCCAGTACCATGCTGTTTTTAATACTATGGCTTTGTAATGTAGCTTTAGATTAGGTGTGATGCTGCCTCCAGAAGTGTTTCTTCTGGTCAGGATATGCTTGGATATCTGTGGCCTTCTGTTATTCCATATGAATTTGGAGATCATTTTTTCTATCTCTCTAAAGAATGATGCTGGGATTATGATTGGTATTGCATTAAATCTGTATACTGCCTTTGGTAAGATTGCCATTTTCACGATGTTAATTCTGCCTATCCAGGAGCATTGGGAGGTCTTTCCATTTTCTCAAGTCCTCCTCAATTTCTTTCTTAAGTGTTTTTATGCTTTTGTTGTATAGGTCTTTCACATTTTTGGTTATTTCAACTTATTTTATTTCTTTTGTTGCTATTGAAAATGTGAAAATGTCACTTATTTCTTACTCTGTACCTTTGTCTTTTGCATATAGAAAGGCTACTGATTTTTGTGCATTGATTCTGTATCCTGCTACTTTGCTGAAGGAGTTGATCACCTTTTAGAGTTTTGAGATGGAGGCTCTTGGGTCTCTTAGGTACAGAGTCATGTCTTCTGAAAATAGAGCTAACTTAACTTCTTCCTTTCTAATTTGTATCCCTTTTATTTCTTTCTCCATTTTATTGTTTGAGCTAGGACCTCCAGTACTATATTGAAGAGTAGAGGTTAGAGTTGACACCCCTGTCTTGTTCCTAATCTCAATGGGAATTCCTTCAGATTCCATTAAGTATTATTTGGTATTTAGGAGCTTCTTATATAACCTTTATTATATTGAAATATAAACCATCCATGCCAATTCTCTCCAATGTTTGGATCATGAAGTTATGTTGTTGTATTTTGTCAAAGGCCTTTTCTGTCTCTATAAAAATGATCATGTGGTTTTTGTGTTTAAGCTTATTTATATGGTGTATTACATTGACAGAGTTCCATATGTTTAACCATCTCTGCATTCCTAGGATGAAGTCTTCTTGATCAAGGTGGATAATGCCTTTGATGTGTTGTTGGATTTGGTTTGTGAGGATTTTTTTCAGGATCTTTGCATCTAAGTTCATCAAGGAAATAGACCTATAGTTTTATTTTTTTGTGGCAACTCTGCCTGGTTTTGGTATTAGTGCGATACTAGATTCATAGAAGTAGTTGGGGAGCTTTCTTTGTTCTACATTTATGTGGCATAATTTGAGAAAATTTGGTTTCAGTTCTTCCATGAAGGTTTGATAGAATTCAGCTGAGAAGCCATCTGGTCCTGGACTCTTCTTTTGGGGGAGGTTTTTGATTACCTTTTCAATCTTGATGGGTGTGATAGGCTGTTACTCTGAGTTTAGCTTTGGTAGGTGGTATGTGTCCAGGAATTCATCCATTTCCTACATATTAACCAGTTTTGTTCAGTAGAAGTTTTGGAAATAAGTCCTGAGAATTCTCCCAATTTCACTTACATCTGTTGTGATCTCTCCCTTTTTATTCCTAATCTTGTTACTTTGAAGCATCTTTTTTTTTTTTTTTTTTTTTGGCTTGGTCAAATTGGCCATGGGTTTGTTAATCTTGTATATTTTTTCACAGAACCTACTCTTTGCTGCATAAATTTTATTAATTATTTTCTTATTTTCCAATTCATTAATTTCTGCTCTTGTCTTAGTTCTTTCTTTGTGTCTGGAGCTTTTTGGGTTGGATTCTTCTTGCTTTTCCAGTACTTTTAGGTAAATTGTTAGGTTATTGGTTTGGTTTGTGATCTGTCTCTCTGTCTTTGTTATAAAGGCATTTAATGCTATGAATTTTCCCCTGAGGACGCCTTCATTGTGTTCTCTAAGGTTTTTTTCTTTTTTTTTTTTTGTTGTTGTTCCATAAGTTTTGGTATGATATGTTCTCATTGTCATTCATTTCTAGAAATGTTTCAATTTCAATTTTATTTTGTCCACTATCCATTTATTGTTTAAAAGTGTGTTGTTCAGTTTCCAGGAGCCAATGGGATTCCTGGTGTTTCTTTTGTTGTTAATTTGTAGCAATATAGCATTGTGATATGGTATCATGCAGGAAATTCTGTCAGTTTTCCTAAATATATGGAGACAGGCTTTGTGACCCAGTGTATGATCTATTTTAGAGAAGGCTGAGAAGAATGTATAATCTGTGGATTTGGGGTAGAATGTTCTATAGATGTCCATTAGGTCAAATTGTTCCATGGTTTTGTTGAGCTCTCTCACTTCCCTGTTGATTTTCTGTTTGGATGATCTCTATTACTGATAATGGAGTATTGAAGGCCCCAACTATGATGGTATAGGTAGTTATTTCTGTTTTATTGTCAATAGGTTTTGTTTTATGAATTGTGGTGACTCTGTGGTGCATAAATATTTATGTTTGTGATATCCTCTTGATGGATCATTCCCTTGATAAGTAGGAAGTGGCCTTCTTTGTCCTTTTTGACTGTTTTTGGTTTGAAGTCTATTTTATCTGATATTAGTATAGCTATGCCTGCTTGTTTCTTATTCCCATTTGCTTGGAATTTCATTTTCCACCCTTTCATTCTGAGGAGGTGTGTCTGTCATTAGTGGTCAGGTGGGTTTCGTGAAGACAGCAGATTGAGGGGTCTAATTTTATTATCTACCATGTTAGCTTATGTCTTTTGATGGGTGAATTAAGGCAATTAATATTTAAGGTAATGACTATGGGGTTTGATTTTATACCTGCCATGGTTTATGTGGCTTGGTGTTTTCTTGGACTTTGTAGTTTTTGTGCCTTCTCTGAGTTTGGTTATTGTGATCTGTTTCTTATAGGCACTTGAGGTTGATTATTTGATTCTTCTGAGTGGAGAATTTCCTGAAGTACTCTGTGCAGGCTTGGCTTTGTGTTCACATAGTTGTAAAGCTGTGCTTTATCATAGAATTTTTTCCTTTTACCATATCTTATGAGGGATACTTTTGCTGGGTAAAGTAGTTTGGGTTGGAAGACATAGGTTCTTAGACTCCCAGGCCCTTCTGGCTTTCAGGGTTTCCATTGAGAAGTCTAAATCAATTCTGATGGGGTTACCTTTAAATGTAATTTGTTGTTTTTCCCTAGCTGCTTTTAGGGTTTTCTCTTTGGGGTCAATGTTTAGAGGCTTAATGACAATATTTCTTGGAGAGTTTCTCATTTGGTACAGTCTGTTTGGAGTTCTAACTTTTGAAGCATTATATTTTGCAACTAAATCAGACCTGTATTTATATTTGAGTTTTTGAGATCATTTACAGGGATTGAATGGGAATTGATATATGTGTCAGGCTACCCATGAAGGAAGATTTCATCATTACTGATGCTCATATTGTCCTTTAGTATAATTTTCTCTTAATTTGTAAATGTCTCATTAAATAGAAAACTTGTCCTTCACAAGCTCTGATGAGTTCCTATGAAATATTGCTTTTGGGAAATTGTTGGTGAGTTTCTATGAAATGTTGCTTTTGGGAAACTATGGGTTTTTAATCATCAAATTTTGAAAATAAAGTTTTATTAGTGAACATGAAATCTTCATTTTACTACATTTTAGACAAGTTCCTTAATTTATATATTAAAAATGGATAGAACATTGTTAATGTCAACGAGCCAATTGTTTTTTTCACGCTTTGTTTTATTTCTTTTTTCTATTATTGCATCATCATTTTTCATTATTATAAACATTTTCTTCATTTGCATTGTGTTTATATGTAGAGTATGTGTTATGATGTGTGTGGGCTGTGGTGGATACATATGTGTGTACAGACATGCACACTGTGTGTGTGTGTGTGTGTCTTTAGGCCAGAGGAGAACTTAGGGCATTGTCCATCCTAATATTTCTTTGAGAACAAGTCTCTCCCTGAATCCAGAGCTGCTGTTCACCAGAGAACTCCAAAGAGGTTCTGCAGTATTCATCCTCGGTGGGCAAGTGTTACAGATGTGCATGGCCTATCTGGCTATTTGCAATTTTCTGGGGAGTCAGACTCCTCAGACTTAAGTATAGAATGCTCTTAATCATTGAGCCATCTCCCCAGACCCTGTGAGAAACACTTCTATATAAAGGCCTATTGTGGATTTGTTTTCTGGAAAATAATAATTTTGTTTGGAGATCTCTCTCCTGCATCATAATAGGTCTTATAATTGTCATTAGAAGTTAAAGAAAATACCAAACGTCTAATAAATTCCTAAATAGCACAGCTGTATTTGACAATCCTATCAAGTGGGTTTAAAGACCTTAGGGAGATGGTCTTATATTATCTTTTTTTTTTTTTTTAAATGTAACCATGAACATTATTCTTGGGTTCAGCTCATCTCCACTGTCTAATGGAGGCTGAAATGCAAGCACAAAGTGCATGGTGGACTAGCTCCTCCAGCGTATCAGGGGAGGGCTTTTCTATTAGCAGAGCCTCCTGCAATCTGTGTGTAAACCTCTCAGCTCTGTCCTCTTCTCCTAATGAAGGCAAGAGCCGCAGTGATAAGCATCCCGCTCTGCATCAGCCTCCTTTCTACTGATCTGTAAGTTCCTAAAATCCCATTTTCTAATGAACAAGTTAAGGACAATGATTGCTATCCATTGTTTTTTAAGTAAACTGCTTTCATTTGATAATTTATTTTAAATTTGTTTCCACAAGATAACCATTGCGCTCATTTGTGCTGCACTGTCGTTTCTCATGTAAATTATACCTTTGTTCCTGGGGTAATTTATGATATTACATAGAAGACTCAGAAACTCACTAATACATCACACACAATTTTAGTTGGTTCCACTTTTGTCCTTTTTTTTATGAGCATGAGCTTTATTTCATTTGTGGAAATACATTAAGATTTTCTAAAACAACTCTAAAAGTCCAATAGCCATTAGATTTAAGATGGTTTTAGTCAATCCCTCCAGTTTGTATATTCTAGGCTTGCTTAGTGATGGTTATTAAAATATGTCTATGCCATATGGAAACAGTGTTTGAGACATTCCAAAGAATCAAGATATTTCTCTTCAGAACAAGTTTACTATGTGAAAACTAAACTTGAATTCATTTACTTTTTCAAAATCTTCTTGTGAGCACTTAAACTTTTGGCTACACATACAAAGAACTGCTTTTTTTTTTCATTTTCATCACGATTAAATATCAGATTTGAGTTATTTTTCTTGTGCAACTCCTAAACTATGTATAATAACAAAGGAAAATGAAATGTGAGACTTTCCTGTCTTTATGTTATCTCTATTTTCTCTAAGTGTTATGAGCTTAAAGTCATTTATTTAAAGCACTAGCTCAGATTTATACAAATTGTGATGTATAGTCAAGGTTAAAATTTTAATCACATGGGCTGGAGAGATGGCTTAGTGGTTAAGCACTTGCCTGTGAAGCCTAAGGACCCTGGTTCAAGGCTTGATTCTCCAGGACCCACGTTAGCCAGATGCACAAGGGGGCGCACGCGTCTGGAGTTCGTTTGCAGTGGCTGGAAGCCCTGGTGCACCCATTCTCTCTCTTTCTCTCTATCTGCCTCTTCCTTTCTCTGTCACTCTCAAATAAATAAATAAAAACGAACAAAAAAATAAAAAATTTTAATCACACAACTCTGAAACAGTCTAATTAGTACACACACACACACACACACACACACACACACACACTCAAGCCATTTAGTCTTATAAGTACTTCACTTAAATAGAAAATTTTAGATTCTAATTACATCTTCATTTGATTAACTTTTCAGTTCATACTAAGTTCAATCTTTAAGCAAGGCGTTTTCATACTTTTTCATAGTCCAAGTGAAATCTGATGAAATTTCCAGACAAGAACATAAGGAGAGCAATTCTTAGTTCTACCTTTCATGCCTGGGACTTGTCAGTGGATATTTGGTTTGTCCCCTGATATGAAGTAAATGCCAGTTCTGCTGGGGCTATGGAGAAGTCTCAGTAGTGTGGTGCTTGCCACATAAGTATGAGGACCCAAGTTTACATGCCAAGCACGCATGTGAAAGCTGGGCCTGATGGTGTCCACCTGGAATACCAGGGCTGGAGAGATGGGACAGGAAAATCCCCGGAGCTTGCTAGCTCGCTTGATTAGCTGAATTGGTGAATTCAGTGAGAGACCCTGTATCAACAAAAAAGAAGTTACTAGATGATCACATGTGGCTTCCACATGTATGGATGCACACACACACACACACACACACACACACACACACACACATATACACACACTAAATAAAAAGGATCAGAGAGATGGCTCAGCCACTAAGACGCTTGTCTGCAGAGACTAAGAATTCATGCTTGAATCTCCAGGTCCCAGGTAGCCACACTGTGACGCAAGCACGCATTGTCACACACGCACCACAAATGGGCACACGTGCCTGGACTTTGTTTGCAACAGGCTAAAGGTCCTGTTGTGCCCATTCTTTCTGTTTCCTCCCACTAAACTCTCTCTCTCTCTCTCTCTCTCTCTCCCCCTCTTTAAAATAAAATTAAAAAAAAAAAAAAAAAAAAACAAAGGAAGAGAAATTGCTGGTGCTGAAAACATGCTTCTCAGCCATGGGAACAATACTCTGTACAGTTACGTGTGTCCTTACCAGGGCAGATTATTTAAATATTGCCTGAGATCAACCATTTTATAGAAACTTCAAGGCAAGAACACTTTCGTAGTAGTGCCTACACAAAGCATTGATTAATTCAAACCTTGAGGAAAACCCCAAAGTTGAAATATAAGTTATTTTCATGTTTGAATGTCTAACCCAGAGAAATATTCTCATTGTAGGTTGAATTATTTCTGAACCGTCTGTGATGCTTAGTCTCTGGTTGTCAGCTCGACGGGATTTAGAATCATCCTGGAAATAAATCTTTAAAGGGTCAAGGCTGGAAGGGTTTTTCCAGATTAGGTTAGTTGAGATAGGACTGCCTTAACCAGGAGTTGTGAGTGGAAATAAACTCTTCTTCCCACTAAACCGATTTCTTTTTTCAGTTATTTTGTCTCAGCATTGGAAAACAGGCTACTCACACACTGTCCTTACCTTCTGGACAATGAATTTTGGAAATCTTTGACCAAATGCATGCACACGGGTATACACGTACACATAGACAAGCAGACATGCACACACACGAACAGACACTCTCAGTACCTTTCTAGTCAGGCTTAGAAAACTTCCCTAAAAGTGTTTCTCTATCTTGATAATTTCACCAAAGATTCTATACAAAGAGTACATAACAGTGTCTTATTATAATTAAAATGATATACATCCACATATACTATATAAAAATTTAATGTCTGACATATTAGCATATAATACCATGTAAATTTTATTAAACATATATCCAAAGAGTTTGTTAGGACCACACCTGTTGTCTCAGGAATTTTATTGAGAAGCTCTTCTCAACATCTTTCAAAATATCTGATTTCGGCATATCCTAAATAATTCTCGCATAAGAAGATGTCTATTTTTTCCCTAGGAGGCTTTTATTGTGATGGGCTCCATCTTTCTAAAATCTCAACTGCTTGCTTTCCAGGCCTACGCTATACACAGCTGTCCTCCTGAGATCTGTCATTATTTGCTTCCTGAATGCTGGGTATCATGCGCCAGACATCACATGCTCCTTTCCCATAGTTTAATTCTTCATTTATCTCCAGCACATCCTTAAGTAAATTGCTAAGAAATAAAGAATGAGATTTAAATTTGTCAGCCATTTGGTTATCTAAAAATACCTGTTCTCTAACTTGTCAGTAGGGAAATCTCAGGAGAACAACACTATACACACTATACTTAGGTGGAAGGTATTTTCCCTTCATATTGCACCATCTAGCATTTCGGATAAAAATCCACTTCTAGCTTCCCCTCCTATGTCACCTTGTCTGTGATTCTTGACACCTTGATGTTTACAACAAAGTCTTAAAACCTGGGTGGCTTGCTGCAAAGAAATTGTTCTCTCTCCATTCTTGTGAGCGGGGACTGAAAAGGGATGGTTTCAGCATGGCCATACTGCACCTGATGGTTGAAGCAAGCTTTCTGACTTCTTCCCATCTACCAGGACCTCCATCTTCTTGGCGTTATTTTGATAAATACTTCCCTCTAAATGGTGCTTCTGTACTTAGTTAAATGAGAGTGGATCTGAGGTGACTTGTTTTTGTCTGTGAAATCATTTGTGATTTACATGTTAAGCCACACCTAAATGTGGTTATGGCACCTGTGTTCAGAGCCCTTGGCTCAGGTTGCCCTCCTTGGCTTGGTCTCATGAACTAATTACTCCCCTTCAGATAGTTTTTTTTTTTCTTTGAAAGTATCTTTTATTCAAAATCTACATTTCTGCTATTGTGGAATTATTATACATGCATTATTTGCTTTTAATTTTAACTTGGTCTAGGGAAGAACACAGTATACATGCATGTGATAAATCTGTCATGTTCTCCCAGTCAATCCAGCTCACAGATTATTATTCAACTTGGTATACTATTTAGATCAAAATAAAGTCTTTAAATTATTTCACCATGTAAACCTGTATAATACCCATGAGAATTTACTTAAAGAATGATGATATGTTTGGCGGGAGAGATGGCTTAGCAGTTGAGATGCTTGCCTGTGAAGCTTAGGGACCCAGATTTCATTCCCTAGTGCCCATGAAAGCCAGATGCACAAGATGGCACACACATCTGGAGTTCATTTGCAGTGACTAGAGTCCCTGGTATGACCGTTTTCTCTCTCTCTTTGTTTCTCTTTCTCTCTGTCTCTGTCTCTCTCTCTCTCTCTCTCTCTCTCTAATAAATATACAAAATAAAACATCTCACAGAGACTATTAAAAATTAAAGATTAAGCCAGGCATGGTGGTGCACACCTTTAATCCCAGCACTCCGGAGGCAGAGGTAGGAGGATTGCCGTGAGTTCAAGGCCACCCTGAGAATACAGACTGAATTCCTGGTCAACCTGGACTAGAGTGAGATCATACCTCAAAAAACCAAAAGGAAATAAATAAATAAATAAAGACTGAGCCTGAGGTTGGAAGATGTCGACAGCCTTCTAGAAGAGATGAGTGGAGTAGACTGGTAGACAAGAAGTCATGCAGCGTTCCTGGGAATGGGAAATGAAAGGAACGATCACTCAAGAAAAGGTGGTAGGACACTATGTTTAATATTTGTATTTGAAGTTAGTAAAAGGTGGGAGCTAAACATGCTCACCACAAAGAAGTGAGAAACATGAGAAATACTACAGATGTCACATTTATCTTACCTCGATCATTCCACCTTTAAACATGAACCAAGGTATCCCTCTGTGCCCCATAAACAGATACAATTATCACTTGCCAATTAAAAATGAATATAAGTATGAATGTTTTATTCTACTCTATCTTTTCTACCACTTCTGTTTATATTTCCATGCCTTCTTCCCACCTTTTAAATTACTCTACATTTACCAGTCCACTTTCAGCACCCCATAAGCTACTCTCATTTTCTTCACCTAAGTTCTGAGGCAGGGCCAGGTGAGCATCCACTCTTGCCGAATCCTGCTCCATTTTTTGGCTCCCCACTCAAGACTCTTTTAGCCCTGCCTGCCCTTACCTAGGTTAAGAATAAATCCACTGAAATAGTTTTATAGCATATATTTATAACTTCTGTGTACTATACCTTCAAAATGAAAACATAACCACTGACTGATGTATATAGACAATAAACTTAGAAATATTAAAGCAGAATTCAATGAAAAATACATATGGTTTTGGATTTTTCAAATGCAGGTTTTTCATCCCTCTTCAATATATTTCCCATTATCTTCCAGTTTTCCCATTACATCGACTTAAAATTGTTAGCTTTATAAATATATTACTGATAAGATACTATGTGGAAGAAACATTTACTCTGTAGTTACCATGAAACAAACTGTCAATAATGAGGAAAAAGTAACAAACATAATTTTCTCTGCACAAGTAAACAACTTGCTTAGGAAGCTGGAAGAAAACAGCCAGTGTGAACATAATGTCAATGCTACCAGAGCCTTTTGAGCAACTTAGGGCCAAATGTGTTCTAAAATTGATCTCTATCTCTAAATCAATAGAATGAAAGTATGGGGCAGGGATGGGATTTTGGAGGGAGCAGTTATTCTTCCAAATAAATTAAAAAAGGCTAAATTAAATTTCCCTATGTGAACACTGCCATTGGTCTCCCACTCTGACAGGTTAACAGATTCCTCATGATCCAGCTCATTGGCTCTGTCCCAGAAAACTTCCTCATTGTTACAATCTAAATCCAAGCCGTCAGACTGACATCAGTACCTGGGGCCTTTCTCTACTCTGTCATCCTATTTGAGACTTGATGGGGAGCATTATTTTATGTACTAAAAGTATGTAAGTTTTCTTTGATAAAACATTACTGTATCCCTGCCTTATTCTGTTAATAATTAGAAAACTTCAATATTGTTTTCTGCGCTGACCTTACAAACTTGTGGACCCATCAACATAGAATAAGAAATCCCTTTCTCCACACCCTGTCTGAAATTTATCTATATTTTTTTAAATGTTTTAATTTAATTAATTAATTTATTTATTTATGAAGGAGGGAGGGAGGCGGGGGGGGGCAGATAGAGAGATTGGGCGCAACAGGGCCTTCAGCTGCTGCCAATGAACTCCAGATGTGTGTGCCACCTTTTACATCTGGCTTAAGTGGGTCCTGGAGAATCAAACGTAGGCCCTTTGGCTTTGTAGGCAACACCTTAACTGCTAAGCCATCTCTCCAGCCATTATCTCTCCTTATAATAGCAATCTTAAATGTTTGATTCCGTGTGCTTTTCAGTTAGATTTTCCTGGTAATGTTTTTGAACACTTTTCAGTAAGCCGTTTTCCATCTCAAGTATGTTATTTTGATACATATTTATGTAGGCCTTTTGTTCATTTAAAAATGTGGTTGTTTATTTGTGTAGATTTTTACTCTTGTTGTTTGATTATGTCATACATTTTAGATATTAATCTTCAACAAATGTATGCCTTGTACATATTTTTCCCCTGCCAGGGCTGTTTCTTCATTCTGTTAACTATTTTCTTCGAAGTACACAGATAATTTATTCAAACGCACACACATGTGTACATTATACATATATGATATTACATGTAGAAAAATGATTTACAATTTTCTACATATAGCCTGTCTCGACTTGAGATATAACAAAATCTTTTAATAATAAAAATGATGGATATCATTATTACTTACCAAGTTAAATTTCTCAATCTCTTCCATAAAATATGTGTATGAATAAAGCATTATTTGCATGCATATTATTAGTCAAATGTCAGCTTGCTACATAAATCTTGTCAATTCACAGAACCTGAGCAAATTTAGATGTTACGGAAAGATTCTGGAATTTCCACATTGTTTGCAAACATTAACAGAAAAGAAATCTGAGTCTTTAATGAAATAGTATGAGCATATGTGAAGACTCAACCTTCTAAGGTGATTATTAGGTATTCTATTCACTACAGAGGAAAATGGCCAGCACAGCCTTCTGCTGACCCTCACACTGAGCAGGCCGTGTCAGAGATTCACAATAACTTCGATTCGACCTGCCAGTTTCCAGACCAATTTTCTCATGTATCATGACTGTCAGAGTCTCTTTTCGGCAACTGTGCCAGTAATTAAGTATGCCTTGTCAATGCCCATGGCATGGGGATCTGTCACATTGATGAAGCTGATCTAGTTTGGTGGGTGGTAGCAGTTGTGGTTTTCATATCAAATAGCATGTTAACCTCTCAGCATCATAAAACCCACCAGTCATATTTCAGATTAGTTTCTCTTTACTGACTGTTTACTGACTGTTTATTCTTTAAGTGTTTGAGAAAACATAGACTAGTATGCTTGACCACTGAAAAAGATGGAAAGGATTTGAGAAACATCTCACTGATAATTAGAATCATTGGGAAATATTTTCATCAATTCTCTGATTATTATTTCCTGATTGAGTAAAACACTATGAACTCTGTAGAGAGGTTTGGAAAATATTGAAAATACGTATCCTCATAATTGTAATAAAATGGTTAGCTATACAATTATATCATTCTATCAGGTTTTATTCAGTGTTTTGAACAAATAAAAAAGAACATGTAGAATCAATAATTGATTTGATCATGAATAAAATAGTCAAGTAGCCATTTTCTAAAATGAAAAACAAGACAAAAACTAATGAAGAAACTACTAGTAAGAGAAATGTGATCATAAAGAAAGGGAAGATTAAGGTTTAAATCTCATATAAATTTTCTGAAAATGGATAATAGGTGTTTTGTTTTATTTTTTTTTTCCTTTTTTAAAATTTACTAGGACATCGTTTGATATTTATTTATTTGACAGAGAGAAAGAGAGGTAGAAAAAGAGAAAAAAAGAGGGGCAAAGGGTGTGCCAAGGCCTCCTGCCAAAGCAAAGGAACTGCAGGTGAATGTGCCACTTTGTGCATCCTTCTTATGTGGGTACTGGTGAATTGAACCCAGATCATCGGACTTTGCAAGTAAGTACCTTAAACCACTGAGCCAGCCCAAAAGTTTTTTTTTTTTTTTTCTTACCTAGTACTTCCTAAATCTATGAACAGGAATTTAAAACAAATAAGATAATCAGTGAACAGCTAAAGAGTTATCCAAATTCATTTTTGATGAAGGAAATAAATATAAAAGAACACTGTTATTTCTCTCTTTGCTCTTCAGGTTGGCAAAATTTAATATGCTTTTAAGTGATCACCCACAGTTCTGGCCGTTCAGAATTCAAGCAGCTTATGGTTCATCAACTATAAGTGATGTTTTCATTTCACCAACTTCAAAGGGAGAAGAAAAAAATGCCCACCTAGTAATATGTGTCTTGTCTTAAAATAAATTTCTTCCATATTAACTACTGTATCCCACATTAATATACATTAGTTATAAAACCAACTTGCTTAATTACCATTTATCAAACATAAATAAATTTAAAAATACTAGTATTTGCATTCTCTGACCCAGCATGGATGGGTGAGTGTATGTGGCCATGCCTGTGGCAATACTTCTTCTTTGGAAAGACAACCATGCATGATTTAATTTTAAAAAATTAAAAAAAGAAAAGAAAGATTGTGTTATTTGGAAAGATAAAGTTAAAAAACAACAGAGCATTTTTTTTAAATTTTTTTGTGCTCATACATTCCGTGATATATTTAATTGGGAAAATGTGCTAGAGGATTTGACAGACAAATTTTATTTTGCAATTAGTGAGGAAATTAAACCCCCAATATATATAAGACAATAAAATGAAAACAAATGGATAAATTATTTACTTTGGGAAAAAATGAGCAGAACATGTGTGTGTATGTGTGTTATTCGTTCCTTAATGCAACAGTAAAACTACTTACAAAATTTAAATATTTATTACTTATACTAAGGCCATGATTTAAAAAGAAAAAGGTTGTTGCATGATGGGTGTGAAAAAGACTATAACAGGCAGTTGATCTTTTATATTTACCTGATCAGGACCTTTCTACCTAAGTATATCATTTATCTATTATTAAAAAAAATATAGACATAAACCAAAGGTGGATCTGAAAAGAAAATCATTTGGTTGGGAAGAAAAACAAAACAAAACAAAAACAGATAGATCAAGCTTTTGCTGATTTCCATGTTAAATTTTCTAAATTATATTATTTTGCTGCACGTTAAAATTAAGAAGTAAACTTTGTTTCTGTCATTGTTTCCCAGAGTCTGCTAAAACATACCTCACAGCCCACCAGTTTTACTTGGGTTTACCAGCCCACAAACATGAAGGCATGTGTGCACCAAAGAGGGTGTAACTAAGACTTACACAGGAAATGATCAATGTGCCCACCATCAACACGTTCGTGCTTTCATACTGAGACACACAGTAAGTTATGAGAATAGTGGTCCACAACTGTCTGTACCAATGAGACTAAAGCTGGGCATGAAGGAACATTCGCTGGGGATTTGCATTTAATGAAGAAACCGTTGTGAAACAAGTCTAGGAAGGTGGTGCTCAGGAGGCAGCAGAGGGCTTGGGCAGGTCACACGCAGACCATCTCCACCTTGAACAAATTCCATTTCCTGGCTTTCTGATTTCTGCACATATAAAACTATAACACAAATAAATACAAACGGGTGGGGGGAGATGAAAATGGTGACATGTTAATGTGGGAGACAAATTTTCTTACATCTGATTTATATGCTCAAAATAATGATTGGTGCAGTTTTCCTGACGATTCCTTTGAAATATTCTGGAAGGTGGTACTGCAGGTCTCAGGGAGTCTGGCCTGTGGTTCCACAACTTACATAGCTTGTGACTTAAAAGCCGTGCAGTTTTGCCATGCGGTCAAATTGTCAATGAGGTAAGCTTGTTGCAAGCACATTTTAAGTAGCATTAGAAATGTCTAGTCTTTTAATTATTTTTAATGTAGCCGATAGATTGTATTGATGAATTCCAGATGCTAAGAAGGAAAGTGAAAAAATGTATAAAATAGGATAAATTAAATGAAAATAAGTGAAGGGACAATTAAACAGACTTACTAGTGCCACTAGAGATGGCTTATGTGAAGAAAAGCTGTTAGCATATGTCTGGGAGCGATATTGGCATGGCAATGCACTTGGTAATGATTAGCATCACGACAGAATTAATTATGGATTAAGTAAATATTACTGAGAAAGTGTAGACCTGCTTCATGCAGTGATTCTGATAGAAGAAGGTCCTGTCTTGCTGTTACTGCCTCCTTATAGCTGAATAACAACAGAGGGAGAAAAGGAAGAATAAAAAATTGAATGATACTAGGACATGGCTTTTGGTCTTCTTCTATCACCACATATTAATACAAAATAATGGAATTTCTTTCTATATGTGTAGGAACATAAGGAGATGGATGATATTGTACTTGCAGTCATGAGCTAGAGAGAGAAAGAGAGAGAGAGAGAGAGGCTGGTCCTCGCTTCACTGTCTCCTTTCCTCTTATTCATTTGGTCCTGGACTCCAGAATATGAGTCTTTCCTTTTAACTTAAATGCCCCATAAAATGCCCTCACAGAAATAGCAGTGGTGAGGCTTATTGATGATTCCAGGTTACTCTGAAAAAAATCAACCTTCAAAATATCTTCTTTTTCTCTAGTGATTACACAGTGAAAACCCATGCAAGGCTGACGTTTCCAAATCTGTTTTATTTTACCTTGTATCATGATCTCTAGTTTCATCATCTCTCCTTCAAATGACATAATTTTGTTCTGCTAATGGATGACAAACACTAGTTGGTATGTGTACACCATGCTTTCCTTATCCGTCCATCTATGGATGGAGTCCTAGGCAATTAATTTGGATATTTTGAATAATGCCATAATAAACATTGGTGTGCAATTATCTCTATCACTTGATGACTTTGATTTCTTTAGTTATATACTCAGGTATATTGATGGATTATATAGTAATTCTGTATTTAGTGATTTGAGGGGCATTAATAATGACTTCCATGGTGGATGCTTTTTACTTCAACTTTCAAGAGAAGTACATGAGAATTCCTTTTTCCACATCTTCGCCAATATATATATATTTTAAGACAGCCACTCAGACTGGAGTGAAGGGCTATCAGTGTGGTTTTGCTTGATTTTCCATAGTAGTTAAATGCATTAAATACATTGCCTGAGTCTCCTTTGCAACAAGTTCAATAAACGATGTGAGCCCTTCTTCAAAAATAAATCCTTTTCCAGTCTTAAGACTCAGATGACCAGGGATTCTTATGGTGATGTGAGACACTTTGTCAAGTATGTACTTAATAAAGATGTCATGAGAGTGCTCTGCTAGTGAACCCCACTCTCTCATCTTTCTGCATTGATGCCAGAAAGCAAACTGTCCAATTTAAAGATGAAGTCACATGTGGAGATTGCTTCCATTTATGTGTTTATAATAAGTAATCTATTTACTCTAAGCCCATTTGAAGCACTAACATCCCAACCGACTACAGTTTTCATATCCTTGGCAAGGCATTGGGCCCATTTGCTTTAACAAAGTATCATAGGTTATATTTATAAATGAGTTTCTAACTTTTTGAATTAGAGTGTCTAATGAGATAATAGGAAAAAGGAAATTGAATTGAACCGTGTGTGTGTGTGTGTGTGCACTTGTGTGTGTATGCTTGTGTGTGCGAAACTAGATTGCTTTCCTTGTCTGCTATTTATCACTTCTCATATAGGTCTCATTTTGAAAGCCTGTGGGAAGTAATGTGAGCATTTTTAAGACCATAAGAAACTTCATAATTTGGGGGGGGTATGTTGCCAGACTTAAGCAAAGTTGTTGCCATTTTACAAGCTGCATAGTCTATTCACAAGGAGGATTACTGAGTGAACACACTCGTCCGGAGAGAGCTGGAGTTTCCACCGAGTCTCACCGTAGTGCCGGAACGTTATGATGAAAACCACCCCCAGTGACTGATCTGCGCTAACAGGAGTTCTGTGGTGGTCTGTGAGATGACCCTCCACCTTGAGTCGATGGCAGGACAACTTTTAGTATTTTCACATCCTTTTCTTCACAATTTCCAAACCACATTTTGTTCGGGAGGAGTTGTTTCTTTGATGGATAGTTAATCAGTGATCTTCATAAGACTCTCAAAGCCCTTGAGATTCTCTGACATGTCTTTTAAGGGCTCAGCTATTTTTTGTTGTGTCTGTTGTTTTTCAAGGCAGGGTCCCGCTGTAGCCCAGGATGACCTGGAATTCACTCTGTAGTCTCAGGGTGGCCTCGAACTCACAATGATACTCCTACCTCTGCCTCCCAAGTGCTGGGATTAAATGCTGTGCTGCCACGCCTAGCTGGCTTCAGCTATTCTTTCTTAAGACTCATAGAGTGAGTGGTTTTCCCCAAATTTACATGCTGGAAATTTAAAACCCATCAGGCCAGAGTGCGTGTAAAGTTGAACAAGGGGTTGTTAGAGTGGCACCCAGAGCTGGTGTCACTGGAATCTTCCACAGACCCTGTGTCCACACACTCTGAGGAAGACCACTGGGTGACATGAGCAGGCAGTGTATACAACTCATGCATGTGGAAAGACCCCAAGAGAAACCACATTCTCAAGATACAAAAACACAGTTTAGGTGGCTTAAAAGATAACACAGTACGTACTACTTTGTTGTTTTTAAACCTGTAATATTCTTCACAAACTCCAAGTACAGAGACTTTTTTATTATGTTGCTATGTATGCTTTTATATAGTATTACTTTTTTTATAATATTACTTTTCTATAAAATGTGTTTCATGTATATTTGCTCAGTTAAAAACGTTAACTTTCTCAAATTGTTAATTCTTACATCTCCCTTCTTTGTATGATTGTAGAAATGCTCTTGAATTTTATCTAAATAATTTTCTTGAGAAAAAAATTACTCTGTAATTATTTTCATTATTTTCAAAGGACATGAAGTATACTGTATTAACAATTCCAAGTAATAACTTCATCACATTGAAATACTTAAAATTTGGGCTGGAGAGTTTGTTAGTGGTTGAGGCACTGGCCTGCAAAGTCAAAGGACCTGTGTTCAATTCCCTAGGATCCACAGAAGCCAGATACACAAGGTGGCACATGAATCTGGAGTTTGTTTACAGTGGTTGGATGCTGTGACATGCCCATTCTCTCTCTCTTTTTTTCTCTCTCTCTCTCTCTTTTTCTCTCTCTCTGCCTTTTTCTCCCTCCCAAATAAATAAAAAAAAACAAAAAAATTAAAAAATAAAGAAATACTTAAACCCCCATTCAACTAATTAAATATGAAAACTACACTCAATAGAACACATTATGTTTGAGGTTTGAAATAATCGATAAGCTAGTAGTGTGATTTGATAGAGAGTTTTACATTGTAGTCCAGGTTGATTGGGATTTAATACATAATCCAGGCTGGTCTTTTCATAATTATGCCAATCTTCTTGCTTCAGTGTGCTGAGTGTTAGCTTCTAAGTTGCGCATCACTCTGCCCAGCTCAAAGCTTTTATGTTCGAATACTACTGCAAATTTGTACTAAATTTTTTGAGAAATGAGTCAGCATTTTGACTATACACCCTATGATTAAAAACAAAATCAATTCAACTTCAATTATATGGTGCATATTTATTTTATGAACTTTATCATTACAGGGAGAAATTTGACCATAGAATGGATTTGAAGCCCGTACACGTATTGGGTCTTATGATGAAGTGCTTGTGCTTGATATTGTAAACTAGTATTCATATCTCCGTGAATGTTGTTCCATGAATCTGCTTTATGTGGGTATATGAATTGTATCTCCCAATAGTTCACTGCTTTCTTCAGGGGGCATTGTAATGGGATGATTTCTTTGCACTTCTGTATCATAGCAGAAGACACCTGGGGTTCCTTTCCATAGGAATTAATTCTATTCATATAACTCCTACAGAAAGCATAACAGACACATTTGAATGTGCTGAATAACAGTTTCCCTCAACTTTATGACAACAGTGACTGTTGTAAACACCTTCCTTCCAGCTGTTCTGTGGAAGACACTTTCTCCATATGCACAAAATATAAAGCATTACTTGATTTATACCCAAAGTAAGCTTGCAATCTATTTAAGAATGTTCAAGTTGCTACAATTGTGACACTAATTTTGCTACTTAATTATGTCCTCAAAATAATAATCTCTCTGAAATTCAGAGCATCACTGGCATGGGACTAAAGCTAGACAGTGATGGTGTTGATGTATTGTGGGCAGTCTTAGACATGAAGAGAGCTATAATTTTCACAGGACTTTCTGACCATCAGACTCTAGACATATTATTGCTAATGAAAGAAAAGTTTCAGATGAGCAGAATTATGTCTAGCATTAGCTTTATCCTCAGACTCATTTGTTCAATCTATTTGTGATACTCAGACCAAAAAAGGGAAATAATTTTGCAGGGAGTGTTGACTTGGCAAATGCATCTCCATGTCTTGCATTGTCTTGGACATTTGCTATGCCAGCAGCCATCAAATAAATAAATAGATAAATAACCTCAAAAACCATGAAAATGTAAGTAATAGAATTGTCAGCACATTATTCCTGATGTGAATGGAAGCACTCTCCCATTGACTACATGACTGACACACAGTGAATAACATAATTTCTACCTGCAGCAGGGTCCTGGTGACTTTCAGAATCCCAATGCCATTATTTTGCAATTATCTTAGGAGGGGTGGCCTTAGTCAGCACTCCCTTGTTTACATCTACATTTTTACTTTTTGGAAATTTCATTTCTTACTGTAACATTATGTATACCATAGACCTAAACAGCAATTGTACTTTTATATTTTTTAATTTTTAAAAATTTCTTATCATTTTATTTATTTTTTATTAGATGCGGAGGGACAGAGGTGCAGAGGAAGAGAGGGAAAGAGAATGGGCCTTCCAGGGTCTCCAGCCACTGCAAACAAACTCCAGACACATGTGCCATGATGTGCATTTGGCTAACGTGCGATCTGGAGAATTGAACCTGGGTCCTTAGGCTTCACAGGCAAGTGCTTTAACCACTAAGCTGTCTCTCCAGCCAACTTTTTTTTAAAGTTAAACATAGCAAAGTAATCAGTCAATGCTGTTTCCAAAGTCCTTCATGTATTGAAGTTCAAAATCAATAACGATAACTTATTTGACATTAGGTATTCTTGTGGTAATATTTGTCATCAGTATTTTGTAACAGAGAAGCAGTCTTCCCATAGAATCTATAATGATTCATGTTGAGAGAAGATTATTGTTATAACTCTGGGGATTAGTTCTGTGGCATTTAAAGTGCCAGTTTTCCCAGACTTCCTGAATCTCCAGAGCGTCCTTCCTCTCTTCAGGAGGAAAACTTTTGATTTGGAGGAATTTGCTATATAACAATTTTACTTTTAGAAAACCTATTACAGTGCAAGTGACATTAAAATATATTCTACAAGCTGGTCTGCTGTCTCATTCCTATAATTCCAGATTATATACTCCCAATTTTGATGACTAGGGTGGTTAAGGACCAAGGGTGAATTGTTTCAAATCTATTTTCAAAACTGGAAGAATGCACATTATTTGATATCAAAATTAATTCTTGTTGTAAGTTATTTTTACTTTAACTAGAGAAAACATTTTAATATTCAATAAATAGAGCAACTATTAACATAAGAATTGGGGTGATTATTACAATGGTTTTGCTTAGTTTCTTTGGTAGGTCATTTTTGTTGTAGAATGATTTTACAATTGAATTTATCCCAACTGATAAGATCTGGGTTTCCTATGCTGCATGTCTGTTTTCCTCTTCCAATGGACAATCACTTTTTTCTATCTTGTACAGTATGCCATCCTATTTGAAAAACTTATATTCTCTTTTTTTTTCGATACTATTTATTTGAGTGTGATATCTATCTATCTACCTATGTATCTATGTATCTATATATGTATCTATCTATGTATCTATCTATCTATCTACCTATCTACCTATCTATCTATTGAGAGAAAGATTGAAAAAGATACAGAGAGAGAGAGAGAGAGAGAGAGAGAGAGAGAGAGAGAAAGACTATTGGCATACAAGGACCTTTTGCCACTGCAACCGATGCATGCACCACCCTGTGCATCTGTCTTTACATGGGTGCTGGGTAGTCAAATCCTGGCCTACAGACTTTGCAAACAAGTGCCTTTAACCACTGAGCAATCTCTCTCCCCCTAAATGCTCTTATGAGATGAGTAGTGAGAAAATAATAATATAGAGGGAACAGGATATGCTCTATAAGTGCGGGAGTGAGTTATTTCGGTTAGACAAAGGAAGGCAGAGAGAACTGCAGTCCCTGTAAGCTGGAACATCTGGGCCATAATGACTTAAGAACCCAAGTGTGTTGACAAGATCTCGGGACAGTACTAATGTAGTACACTCTTGAATGCTGAACTGAAGACACAGAGGCATAAGATCTTTTTGATAGAATGCCACAATCTATGTTAGCTTGGGATCCAGGAGATATGCTAAATGCAGGGTCAATGGACACACTAGAAAGAGCCGTTTCTCATAATCTAATACCTGGTAAAACTCTGAGGATTTGGAACACCAAGGCAGAGGAGGCTACATTGTGAAAAAATGACAGACTTAGTTCATATTAATGAACATGGTACAGAGTTTTCCATAAATTCTTGACAAAATTTATCTTGAAGTTAACTATATATGTGTAATGTATGCATTACACAGTTGTTAAGGTGACATTCCTCTTAGTACAATTCTATTTTTTTAATAATATTTTATTTTTATTTATTTATTTGCAAGCAGAGAGTGAGAGACATAGAGAGAAGAGAGATAGACAGAGAGAGAATGGACATGCCAGGGCCTGTAGCCACCGCAAACTCCAGACGCATGTGCCCTTTGTGCATCTGGCTAATGTGGGTCTTGGGGAATCGAACCAGGGTCCGTTGGCTTTGCAGGCAAATGCCTTAACTGCTAAGCCATTCCTCCAGCCCTACAATTCTATCTTTTAACCAGCAAAGGACGACTGTTATTTGAGGGCCATCTAGTGGTTCTAACCCTATCCTCCGTGTGTTGCAAATGGCATGCTACTTTCCGTCTATGGGTGACGGCACCTAAGTTTTTCCTTGCTTCTCATGACTTTGACATATTGCGCAACTTGCTCTGAGCTGGCTTGCCTCTTTTATTAGATTATTACACTTTGGAGGAAGAACTAGTTAGAGTTGATGTGCTCTTCTAAGCATGTCACATGCAGGGTATGTCATGTCAATATGGTTTTCTATTAGTGATGTTAACCTCAGACACTTGATTGAAATATTGTGTGCCACATTTTCCATCGAAAAATAATTATACTTCTTTCATAAGTTACAAAATAGCTTCAAGAATGTGCATGGAGACACATAAATGTTTTCTTTCTCCTTAGCTTTTTTTTCCCCACTGATTTTAGGATTCATTGGCAAATCTTTCCTGTAGCAAGTAATGCACTGAGATTTCCTAACAGTGGTTGTTCCCCTCATTTCTTCCTCTTATAAAGCACATCATGCTTACCTAAGGAAATCTGTCATTTTACATTCATTTATTTATTAATTCAATCATTTATTTATACCCATATGAATTTCAAGATTACCTTTTTTATTCCTGACATTTCAATCCTTGTATTGTTTTTAAAATATAAATGAGGAAGATAAATTACCTTTAATGAGAATTTACTTTTGTTCCGCCATTAGCATAAGTGTCACACCGTCTGTAGTGGACAGAGAAAGTGTACTCCTGAAGGCACACAAAGCTCATGGCATGACAAAGTTGGTGGTGGCAGGAATACTGTTTCATTAATTTATACGCTCATTCAAAATTTATGCTTCAAGCACCTACTATGCTTGAAGCTATTTCCTTTTTATGATTGAGGTTACCCATTGAATAAAACATGCCATTTTCACACCACATAGAGAATGAGAATCGAAAAGAAGAGGACATTAACTATGTAGCTTACCAGGAACTAATGTATTCCTAATTTCATTATAATTTATTAAAAGACTCTGACATCTATGCAAAATAAAGGCAACATGTTCAAAAGGAATAAATTACAGAAATACACAGATACGATACCTATAGATAAGGGTTGTTTAGTTAAGAATTTATGAGGATTTGGAACAGGAAAGAATTAACTGCAATGTTGAGGTTAGGAATTAATTTGGGGACTAGGAATATGATTCATTGGTTCAAGGTACTTAACTTCAATGCCTGCAGGTCTGGGTTCAATTCCCCAGTACCCATGTAAAGCCAGATGCACAAAGTGGCACGTGCATCTTGAGCTGGAACTGGCATTGTGCACCCATGCTCTTGCTCCTACTCTCTCCCAAATAAATAAAATAACAATTCATTTGTTAAATATCAGTGCCAGTGTTATGTCACACTCTCTAACTCCCAACCCTCTGCCACACACACACACACACACACACACACACACACACACTGAGCTGTTGGTCAGGAAGGACAGTTGTCATGGTGTTGGAAAGTGCTATGTGAGCTGCTGGGGCAGAAAACCCATGTATAGCCTAAACAAGCCATGGATCCTGGAAGCTACACAATCAAGCAGCAAGGCAAGATGTACCCATAGGTACAATAATGGCACATAATCTATGGGGCTAATCAACTACTCTCTGATTGGATAGGAGACCTGGATTATTGGGAAGAAATTCATACCTGTTATCGATAACCAAGTAAAAAGCACATGGCTTTGGAAGGACATAGACCCCAGAGGGTAGTTTACACTGTTCTCTGGCTAGCTAGAGATATGATGCCATTCAAAAATCTCCTAATTGTGTACCTGCATGCCCTTTGATTAATACTAATCTCATTTTGGCATAGAAACCTTGTTTATACAGATGAGAGTAAATCCCAGGATACTCAAGACTCATGAAAATGAGAAGAGAAAGCCCAGAGCTTCACACTGGATGAGTCATCCCTATCCCACCTGCCAGGACTCATAGAACATTGCAGAGGTCAGGGCGGAATGAATATAAGTGCTGCTCTCACTTCAGGCCAGTAAACCTTCTCTATGAAGATGTCAGTAGACACTGAGGAGACTCAAAACTCATCAATGTAGAAAATAAGACGCTATTGAGAGCTAAACCCCAAAGGAGATTTTGTTTTGGAGGTAGGATCTTTTTCTAACCCAGGCTGAGCTGAAACTCACTCTAGTCTCAGGACGGCCTCAAACTCATGGTGATCCTCCTATCTCTGCTTCCCAAGTGCTGAGATTAAAGACATGTGCCACAATGCCTGGCTCTAAAGCATATTTTTATTCCACCCTCCAAAGTTCAAGAAGTCAGTTTTGAATAGGTGGCAGAAAGAATTTAAGAGCCACAGGACACCTATGCATCCTCTGAGGTACTGAACTTCTTAAATGAACCAACTAATGCATTCATGAATCTAGAATAGTTACCAATAATGCCACAATGCCAGAACCACTTTGAACTCATCAAAATCTCAACAGGGAGAACAGAGGAAAACAAAAAGGATGACACAGAAAAGTAGAGTAAGAACTATCTTGAATGACGACAGTCTTCAGGGACTACTGGAGCTGAAGATACAAAGAGGGTAATAATGGGAACATGAGCAAATTATTTTACATTCTTATATTAAAGTTCTCAATAATTTTAAACAATATGTTATTTATTTAATTATTTGCAATCAGAGAGAAAGGGAAAGAGAGAGAGAAAAGTGATATATCAGAGATTCTTGCCACTACATGCACCACTCTGCTCATCTGAATATATGTGGGTACTGGAGAATTGAACCTTTGCTTTTAGGCTTTGCTTGCAAGGTTTTAAACCACTGAGAAATGTCTCCAACCTTTGATAACATTGTTTTTATTGAATTAAAAAAAAAGAAAATCAATTCTATTTTTAAGTCCCTGAGATGGTGGACAAGTTAAATTAGGAAAATGAATGAAGAGTGAAGAGTCAAGATTGCCTGAAAAGCCTTGGAATTGCAATTGGGTGCATGTTATTTTTGTTGTCTAGAGAAGTATTTGGAAAGGGTTTATCATGCACCTGCCTACAAGGAATTCTACAAAAAGTGATTTTGAATGTTAGCCATGGTGATCCTGCTGTTGTACTCATTGGCCATTCTAATATATATTGAAACTGAGTTGGAGTCATTGGAACATTCTATAGCTGACATTGGTGGACATTCTGGAAGGCATGAAGCAACAAGCCTAGGGAAACGGACAGCAGAAATGACCAATGGATTTCTATAATGATCACAAAACAGACAAACAAAAAACTAAAGAAGAAACATTTTATCATATGTTTCTAATATGTCCTATCTGATAAATAGTGGAATTGATGAGTGGATTTGACAACGTCTGTGGCCACAAGGACTGTGACTAAAGTAACTACCATGGAAGAATGGGGGAAAAGACACACTGGGAAGAATTTTAAAACAATAACAGAGGAATAAAGAGGGGATGGATTCTGAAGATGCTTTTAAACAATTTTGTACAAGGAAAGTATTAGTGACAAGGCCAGATCCTTGGATGACAACTAAATAAAGCATTTGATGGCAAAATGTTTCAGTTAATGAGTAAATAAGACACTTAAAATGATCTTTCCAGGCTGGGGAGATAGATGTTTTGGTGGGTGAGTATATTGCTCAAGTGTGGTGACATGAGTTCAGATCCTCAGAATCCAAGTAAATACAGACAAGAACTGCACGTGTCAGTAATCCTAGCCATCCTGTGGTGGGGGGCCAGGAGACTCCCTTGAAGCGGCAGGCAGAGCCTGCCATACACAGCAGTGGACAGCAAGGACACTGTCTAAATTAGAGTGGAAAAGGAGGACCAACTCAGGGATGTCCTCTGATGTCCACACAGGCTCGCCACCACAGACACATGCTCTGCCACACACCTGCACATACACAAACACCCAGCACACACACACACACACACACATGTTACACAGAGGCAGGCAATAATCACAAAAAAAGCCCCAATTGAATATTTTCCTTATTCTACATCATGCATTACAAGCCTTTCTTCTTGATAATATAATTAGCGGAAAGACCTAATCATATTCAAGTGTTTTATTTTTTCTTTCTTATTATTACCTTCTTTAAGGGTTTAGCTTTCATTTTGAGTTATTATAAACTAATAGAAGCTGGTTGATTAGGTACTGAGTGGCCTCATGGCTTGAAGTAATTTCACATGGAGCCCTTTCACACTTTCAACTCTTTTGCTGGTTTTGGCAATAAATTAAGAGAGAGTCTAGTCAGGCATGTGTTATATGCTTATACTATGACAGCCAGAGTTATGACTATGCTGTCTGGATGAGGAAAATTATTGTAGCGGTGATTTTTTTATGCAGTTCTTCCTCTTCTCTGTTAGCTCAGCAGTCATCTCTAAAATACATTTCCTGTCTTCTATAACAATGATAAAGTAGTTTTACATAAGAAAAGTGGTATATAAATTCATCAGCATGCCATGTGGTTACCAGCAATTAATCTGATGATGTCAAAACTGATAAAGCCTTCATGTAATTTCCATTGTAGCTACTTTGTCCCTCATTTTGGAGTGGTGTATATGCATATACATGTATATGTATATGTATACATATATATACACACACATATATGTAGTTTATGCTATGCATCCTCATGATTTGTGAATACCCAAAAAGCAACATTTAGAAACATTCTGTGATCATGAAAAGGGAATGAGATCAGGGATGACTGGATCTGAGTTTAAATCAGAATTCTGCTCCTTCATGGGTAGACTTTTGGTAAATCACGCCTTGGGATGCCCCACTAAGACTGCATATGTTATGGGCATTCATATAGACATATATGCATATGTAATTTACTCATATTAATTTTCAAGTGTCTGTTAACAAAAGCTGTGTATACACCACAGTGTAAGATATCAAAGTAATTCATACTGATTCCCATTCTTACTTTAGACTGATCACAAGTGTGTTGCCATGTGAGCACAACACCATTTTGTAAATTCACCAGGACAAAGCTTTTGCAGCCAATTGTCATATAAAAATGTAGAAGAGAAATTGCATATCACAACTGGAAACTATGACAGCCATGAAATATTATTATCTTATGTGTTTTAGCATTATAAGAAACAGTTCAATGTCTTTAACAGTGTTACACAACTAACTTTACTGAACACAATGTCATCATTAGAGAAGAAATTTCAGTGATAAATACAAACCACTTCAGAATTCTCCTTTAAAAATGCGCAAGTACAATCATAGAGAAATTTATCATCATTTAAAATATGTAAGTATATGTGACCTAGAGTTTATTGTGTTCCTACTGTTTTCTACATATTTCATGCAGCATAATTCATTTATGCTCTAAGTGAGTTGCATTAGAATACTACACTGTAGGGATGGAGAGATGGCTTAGCAGTTAAGCACTTGCCTGTGAAGCCTAAAGATCCCGGTTTGAGGCTCGACTTCCCAGGACCCACGTTAGTCAGATGCACAAGGGGACTCATGCGTCTGGAATTTGTTTGCAGTGGCTGGAGGCCCTGGCATGCCCATTCTCTCTCCCTCTCTCTATCTGCCTCTTTCTCTCTCTGTCTGTCACTCTCGAATAAATAAATAAAAATAACAAAAAAATTTAGAATACTACACTGTCTCCCTATTTTTCATGGCATAAACTAAACATAAAGAAATTCAATTTAGCAATGTTAATAATTAGTCATGACAGAGGTGAGACTTATTTAATCCTACATTCAGCCTACATGAGCAATAATAGATATTCTCATCATAGCCACAAACTCAGGATAAGAACTTTTACCTCTTCTAAAAGTTGAGAATTTACATCATCTTAATTACTTCATTTATTTCTAAATGTTTGTTGTACATATGCATTGCAATGGCATAAAGCAATTCTACATTTTTCTGGTGGAAACCTGATGAGACTTATACATATGTTTGTCAGTGCTCGACTATAGACAGCAGGGACGTGTGAGCAGAAAACCATGAGTTAATGTTCTGCTAGAGACAAAATCACGTCTGCATTTGTTTACAATTGAACAGGGAAGACTTTGAGGAAATACGCTAGGTATATTGTCCTTAAACTGCATTCCCAAGAAACTGACTACCATAACTAGAAATGGCAATATAAAAATAACTTATGCCTAGAGACCAGCCATGACTGATACGTCTGACTGTAAACATGGTCATGAAACAAAAGTGTGGAGGAAAAGTACTGGGAAGGTCGCTAAGGGGAATGCTGAGGTATGAATATACTTCACTTGTGAAGTGATGGCGAGTCTTGGTAGGTATGGGAGATATGTTCAAAGAAATGACATATTTCAATTATTAGTTTTCTAAATGTAATTAAATGCATATAAAGAATGTATTATATATGGGTAGCCTAATATTTTTCAATGCCATTACTTATTAAGAGAGACATTAATCATCTATTTTTGATTAACCTGTTAAATTTGAGGACTCATTCACTTGGACAGGTATTGATGATCTATTCTCAATTCTTTGTTGGTAAAATATATTTTCAGTTATGGTCAGAAGTAATCAATATTATACAAACCTGACAATAACAATATCTGAACGACTATAGGAAGTAAATAACTTGGTACACTATGAAATCAAACAATAAAATATGAAATATCATCTTAAATAATTTCCCTGTTATATTTATATTTATTAGGTAATTTTTTATGAAAAAAATGTTATTTTCAAAAATATGTGCTGGGATCATCTGAATATTTAGCCTTTTTTATAATTCCATTCCTTATTTTCTCCTATTTCTCAGAGTAATCCAAGTTACCCAATGTCTTACTACTGTGTGTTAGCTCTGTGCATTGAATGTATTTCTTGGAGTCATAAAACTACCATTAAACAATTGATGATGAGGTGGTCGTACTTTAAAATCATGTATACATTACCGCGCACTATATGCACATTCTGCAGAAGGTTTGTTAGCCTATTAATTTTAACATACATTCATAGATTTGATTTTCCTTTACTATTTATGAGTGAAATTTTCAAATTAGATTATATCAAGGGAGATGCGCAATTTATTAAGTGCTTGCTGTGTGGACATAAGGACACGTGTTTATTCTCCAGTACCCACCTCAAAGCCTGATGTTATATGATGCACCTATAATCCCAGGGATGGGTTTGAAGAGCTGTGAATATCCCTGGAGCTTGCTCAATAGGTAGTTTGGGCAATTTGGTGAGTTCCATGTTTAGTGAGATAGACCGTCTCAAAACATAATATGGAGCTGGGCATGGTAGTGTATGCCTTTAATCCCAGCACTTAGGAGGTAAAGGTAGGAGAATAGCCATGAGTTCAAGGCCACCCTCACACTACATAGTGCATTCCTGGTCAGCCTGGACTACAGTGAGATCCTACCTCAAAAAAAAAAAAAGTAAATAAATAAATAAATAAATAATATGGTAAATGATTGAAGAAGACTGACATTGGCCTCTGAGTTCTCTATACATGTACATACACCATCCAAACATCCATGTTCCCACACACATAAGAAGATACATACCCATGAGCACCACACACATATCTACACATTCATACAAGAAAATAATTGAAAATAGTTGAATAATTGATCTCAAAATTTAATCATAGTCTTGTATTCAATGATTCCTTTCTGAATAACATTCCTTGTTCTTTTCTCCATGTGTTCTGCTAATGTTACATAATTGTGCGATGGAATAAAATATTAGCTTCTCCATGCACATACATTTATTGTATTTATATTCTTTCAGTTTTCATGAATACTCTATTTTATTTCCTCACTTAGTGTTGTACTGGGCACTGTACCAGGGACTAGGAATGTAGGGCCAGTACAGAAGTCTCTTGTAACCTGTTTGCACAGGGATCAGAGGCTGACGAACTAATCAGTGAAATGCTAACTGATGTTGGCTGATCAGGCTGAAATGGAGAAAATCAAAATAAACCCACTAGCAGCCAGTTCCCAATTACCTTCAGACGCTTCCAACACACACCTCCTCATTAACAGTATCCCGTGTGTATTGTGCTTCATAGTTATATATGTACCCCAAGTAATAAGGAGAGCATTTCAGTAGATCTGCCTATGCAGAAAAACAAAATTCCTTCAGCATCCAAATTAACAATCATGTACACAGGTTCTCAGTTTGAACCGTTTAATTTTACTGTATGCAATACTGAATTTCAGCGGCCATTTGATTGTGAGTTCCCAGGCCTCAATGTAAAGCATCTCATCATTGTTCTAACCCTGGTTTCCTGCAGTTGTCCTCTGCCCCTTCTTCTCCTCACCCTCATTCCTGTCCACTGACACTGCACATTCATCCTCTCCCTCTTTTCTTGGTCACAGCTGTGCCACACATTGTATGTAATCTACTTTGTTCCCTGCTATATGTCTTTCAGTCTAAGAAAATTCACAGTGAATGTCCCTGAGGCTATTCTCTCACTAGAAATCTGTCAAGGATTCCTACTGAAAAAAAAAGTTTATTTACATTTTATTCATTACACAACTATGAGCATTAATATTTCCATATTGCCTTCATAATTCAAAATCTGGCTTGGTTACATGAAATGATTTCCAATTGCATAGCACACTTATACTTATGTAATAATATAAATATGAAGCTATGTTTCTTCAAATATCATTGAACAACCCAATCAAAAACAAGTTAAAAGGAAGAGTAACATTTAATCAGCTAATGAAATACAACGCTTGTTGATTACTATTACATTGAATTTGCTTCTTCATTCTAATGAAACTGTAATATACAGTGTTTAAAAAAACAGAACACATTAATAAATAGAAAACATATATTCTTTTCTGAAAAATTTACTGTGAACTCTTCATAATTGCACCAAATATTCTAACTCTCCTATATTTCTGCTTATTAGTCCTTTCTATTTTTACGTTTACATATGTTTATGTTATTTCTGGGCATTGCATTACTTCTATTGTCTCATAAATGATAATGTTGCTATCGATATTTTTACATAAAAATAATGAAACTATCCATAATGAATTCTTCAGCATATATTGGTACAGAAAAAGTAGACCAAGTACTTTCAGAACATTTACTGTTAAAGGATTAAGAAGAGATTCACAAGGAAAGAAAGTGCTGTCAGTTGCCTCAAGTATTATTTCCGGTTATTATTGTCACATGTACAAGGGTACACTCACAAGATTATAAAGGATTTAAGAAGACACGTAAAGTTTCATTGGGCATGATATAAACATCACTAATTAACATCACTCATAATCAAGAAGTGAGAAATCATACTCTCTCTGCCTCTTTCGCTCTCTCTCTCCCTCCCACCCTCTCTTTCTCAAATAAATAAATGAATAAAAATAAATGAGAAATCAAACCTGATGTTGTCACCTTACACATATTAAAATGATTGTTATCAAGTACACACAAGACAAGTAGATGCTGTAGACTTGTGGAGAAGAGGTACACGTATGCTGTTCATGAGCATGTAAATTATCATACCTAGCATGAAAAATAAGGTAGAGATTCCTCAAAACTTAACAAAATGCAGTCATATGACCTTGAAACATCACTACTGCTTATATATTCAAATAATATTAAGTTAGTATATACGAAGATATCTATATTTCTAATCCTATTGTTTCATTGTTCACATAAGCAAAAAAATGGTAATATTCTACATGTCCATCAGCCAATGCATGGATTAAAAAATGTGGTGCATGAACAAAAAGAATCATATTCAGCAATAAAAAGGACATAATCCTGTCAATTTTGACAAGAGTTACAATGCACAAGACATGAGAGGTACAATAAAGCACTGTAAATTTTAGGTAAATCAGATTATCTACCAGGTGTTCAGAAAATTGAAAGTCAATAGCAAAAACATTTCACTTCTCAGTAAAAATGTGTCAGGGAAATAGTCTACAAACAAACACTATGACAGCATTATAACATGTTTAGTACTACATACAATTGAAAAATAATTGTTAATAAAATTCAAAATACAAATTCTTAGTAATACAAAATATGGAAATATAGAAATGTTAATAATATTCTTAGAGAAAAGGTAAATTATATTGAAAAGAAAAATTAACTACAAAAGAATTAGTTATCAGACTTACTTGTTATTTCTCCTCAGTGAAATATAATTATCAAAGAACTGTGATAAATAAATTTGTACCTAGAGGTAGCTATATATCAAATTATTAATCACCATTTGGAATAATGCACAGAAATCACTTTTGAATTGCTATTTTATGCAGTTGTGATTATTTAGTATATGAGAGCAGTAATTCCTAAATGAGATAAAGTAAAATTAAGAAAGTAACCCATGCCAGGCATGGTGATTTCCAGGTCAGCCTGAGCTAGAGTGAGACCTGAAATTCACTAGGTAGTCTCAGGGTGGCCTTGAACTCACAGTGATCCTCCTACCTCTGCCTCCCCAGTGCTGGGATTAAGGGCATGTGCCACCACACCTGGCTTAACCTTATGTTCTTAACTAACCATTCCATAGATCTTCAGTGAAGGATCATTTGGGTGGACATAGTGGAACCCTACTGTGACTTCCATTAGACTTTTGTTCATAGTACAAAATGTTGGAAAAAGTTTTCCATTCTCTAGAATGCTATTTCTTTCACAGGCTCTAATTTTTTTCTTGATTTATCGCAAATTTCACTCCTAAATTATGATTTTGTGGAGAAGAGAGTCAATAACTCACCAACTTACTTTTGGGGTGACACTTGGTTCATGTGAGTTCTTGGGGGTTTGCTTTCAATGAATGATGAGTCCTCAATTTCAGTGAATATATTGGGTCAGTGGAGTAAATCATTTCCCCTGGACACTTGCGTTAGACATTCCTTATTTTGTCTTCTCATTCTTGGTGCTATATTTACCTTTATCCTCATTATTAAATATAACTGTGATTCACTTGCTATTGAAAAGGGAGAAATATCAAGGGCACTGGGCCGGTGCATCTGATGACAAAGGTGCTTGCCGTGGAAGCGTGAGTGCCTGTGCTTGGCTGCCCAGGCCCCATGTAAAGCAGGACATGGCAACGCGGGCATCTGCTCTCCAGCGAGCCTACAGTCAGAAGGAAAATAGGGGCAAGAGAATCTTCCCAAAAGCTCACAGGCTGGCTATCCTGGTGCCCATAGGCTTGAACAACGAAAGACCCGACCTCAAACAGGCTGCAAAGGGTGGCATACACTGCCAGTTACCCTACGATTGTTACACACATGGCCTAGTATCCATACATGTGCACGCACACACATGACATACAAACACACATGCATACACAAGTCTAAAAATGGTAAATAATAGACAAAAAATGCATATCACCAAAGTGGCACATGCGTCTGGAGTTTGTTTTCAGTAGTTAGAGGTCCTGGCATGCCCATTCTCTCTCTTTCTCTCTCTCTATTCCCTCTCTCTCTCTCTGCTAGTAAATATGAAAAATATTTTTAAAAGAAAAATGCTTGATAAATACTTACATGCACTAAAACCATTATGAAGTAGGATGCTTACCAACTTCCACGTCTTGCTCTTGTAAGCCCCCTCATCTTGGCCATGCTTGGCTGAGATGGGGCACCCCTATTCCCACCTGGGCTCCATCCCTCCTCATGCCAGCCACATGTCAGGAGCTCTCTGTACTTAATCCAATAAAGCCTCTCTAAGTCTTAATAAAATTTAAAAAATTGAAGTAAGAAAACGATACTTGAAGTTCTTTTTTTGAGTTTTTTTTTTTTCTTTATTAGTCAGTTTTGTATTCAGCAAATACAGTCAGTTTGGTACCATTATTAGGCTAATCCGTGACCTACCCCCTCCCCTTGGCCCCTCCTTGTTGAGGTATATGGGTCATGCATTGTGGAGTTAGCCCACAGTTATGGGTAAGCTAAATGTCTCTGCATATCATGACCCAACATGTGGCTCTGACATTCTTTCCGCCCCCTCTTCCGCAAAATTTCCCTGAGCCATGTTGGGTTCATTTTTGATCTGCTTCAAACTAGCACCATTTGGACTCATCTTACTTCATTCTCTGGCTATGCCTGTGTGGGGGAGGGTGTATCCGCATGTTGTAGGTGCCTTTTTGGCATCCTATAAGCTTGCCAGTGGTGACCAGTGTGGAATGTCAACTGTTAGCTCAAAGAGCTCTTCCCCGGGTCTTGTTTGGAGTCCCAGTCTCACTTTACTGCTTCTGGAGCTTGTGGATCTCTGAAGAGTCTCTGGTCTCTGCTCCCCTGTGGGACCAGGGTTACAGGTGCATGTGGCGGTGGCTGTTTCACATGAGATGTTGACATTTGAACTCTGCCAGTCTCGAGCACCCTCAGGCCCTTGTGTGCAGAAAGTGCACTTCATCAGTGAGCCATTATCAAGCCCTCATTCTAACTCACTTAAAAAAATCTGTTGTTGGCTGGAGGGATGGCTTACCAGTTGAGGAATTTGCCTGAAAGCCAAAGGACCCAGGTTTGATTCCCCAGGTCCCACCTTAGCCAGATGCACAAGGGGGTGCACATGTCTGGAGTTCGTTTGGAGATCTGTTGTTGTTGTTGTTGTTGTTGTGTGTGTGTGTGTGTGTCCCACGGTGACAACCTCGGGTACCTGACTTCATCTTCTTCTTTGTTGAAGTCAGGTCTAATGTCCTCCCTGCATGCTGGGATCACAGATTCTGGAATGCTGGCTCTCTGTAGGTTTTATGGATCTGAACTTTGGTGCCAGTGTGCTTCATTTCCCCTGCCCTCACTTCATTTTCTCATAAAGATAATAGAGTTTCCATTTCCCCACTGGACTTCCCTATGCTCTTATGCACTTATTGCAAAGAAAGAGCAGAGTATCTTGTCTTACACTAACCCGTCTGTGTTCTGCACAGATATAGATGTAGTGGGACCCTTGGAAATGCACATAATGCCTTTCTGCCTTTCCTCTGGGTGGCAGCTCTCTGGCCATATGCAATCACATTTCCACAGCCACTACATATGCATTCACAGCTTTTTATTTTTTTCTCCATGAAAACTGAAGAAAATTGTTCCTCTAGTTTTAATCCACCATACTCTTGGACATCGTAATGGTACAGCCTATCATTGATACTCCATATATAGAAATTACATTTAAAATCATTTTCCATCCTATTACATGCACTTTCATATGCTTTTTGTAAAGAGCAGAAAATGTAATTTTAATGACTCTTGTTATTCTCTGCATGCAATAAATCTTCTAAATTTCAAATTCATACCATGTTTAATTATTGAGTAATTTTACTTTGAACTCCAATGCATTTTCTCCTCAGTAAGATTTTATATTTCTCTGGATTTTGTCAACTCTAATAATATATTGAACATGTTTCAAGCTCGTATATTATGCTTTACTTATACTACAGATAGAATTTAGATGACATAAACTCTACCTGATAGATTCATTTAAGTTGCTAAAAATGTGGTATGGCCTACTAAATCCTAGAAAGAAAATCAGAGGTTAAGCATCATATTTCCAGATGCTAAAAACTGGTTACTTACAACTTTGGGAAACCAAATCAATGGGTGAATTAACCTAAACCCAATTCTTGGTTTGAGGATAAATTATGAATAACAGAATATTTTAATAGTATATTTTGATATACTCTAATATGAAAGATCTATCATGCACGCATGGGCATAATAAATATTGTCTTAATTTTTACATATGCAGATTACCAAAGTAGAGTGCTTAGATGTTCTGGGAATTCAGAAATTATGTTCCTTATTTGTTTTAGGCAAGAAAATTAGTACAGATGATTCCATATGGACAAACAGGGGTGGCTCTAAAGAATGGGACTAGATTGGGCTGGGGACATGGCTTAGTGGTTAAGTGCTTGCCTGTGAACCCTAAGGACCCCGGTTCGAGGCTCAATTCCCCAGGACCCACGTTAGCCAGATGCACAAGGGGGCGCAAGCATCTGGAGTTCATTTACAGAGGCTGGAAGCTCTGGTGCGCCCATTCTCTCTCTCTCTCTTTCTCTCTCTCTGCCTCCTTCTCTCCGTCACTCTCAAACAAACAAACAAACAAACAAACAAAAAAGAATGGGGCCAGATGCGCTGTAAGCGGGAAAAGATTAGAAATACCTTTGATTGCATATGGAGAAACCTTTTTTATATTGCAAATGATATACTGCTACTGGTGAATGAAGAAAAGACTGTCAGAATGAAATGAAATATTATTCGTGCTTGATCTTTTGTGAGGAAACAAAGGTGTTTTCCCATAAATGTTTCTTTTACTCAATATAGCCATATATTTACTGCTCTCGCATGGGGCCATTTTAAAACTTGAACATACTTTAATTTGGTTATATCCCTTCCCATTATCTTATTTTGTTCCCCGTTTCACTGAACCCTTCCTCTTTCATACTAGTCCTCTTCTATTTTTTTTTTTTTTTTTTTTTTTTGGTTTATCAAGGTAGGATTTCACTGTAGCTCAGGCTGACCTGGCATTCACTCTGTAGTCTCAGGGTGGTCTCGAACTCACAACGCTCCTACTACCTCTGCCTCCTGAGTTCTGGCATTAAAGGCGTGAGCCACCACACCTGACTTCCTCTTCTATTTTTATCTCTTTGTCTTTTTTGGAATTGCTCCATCATCTATGTCAAAATAATATTGCTGATGTTTTGTGGAGGTAATGATAGCCGCTATGAGGTCCTGAGTGCACTTACTTTATGCATAAAGAATAGTGTCATGGACTGGAGAGACGGCTTAGAGGTTAGGTGCTTGCCTGTAAAGCCAAAGGACCTCATTTCAATTTGCAGTACCCACATACGCCAGATGCACAGGGTGGCGCATGTACCTAGAGTTTGCAGTGCCTGGAAGCCCTGGCATGCCCATTCTCTCTCCTCTCTCTCTCTCTCTCTCTATTCTCTCTCTCTCTTTCTCTGCCTCTTTCCCTCTCTCAAATAAAGAAATAAAAATTAAAGAAAATTAAAAAAGAATACTGTCACAAAGCTCTTCGCGTGACCCCTTAACTATTGCATTTTTCTGCACTCTTTTGTTTGTTTGTTCCATGTAGGGTCTCACTCTAGTTCAGGCTGAACTGGAATTCACTGTGTTGTCTCAGGGTGGCCTCTAGCTCATGGAGATCCTCCTGGGGGACTAAAGGCGTGAACCACCATGCTGGACTTTTTCTGCACTCTTTTCTGTGGTGCCCTGAGTTGACAATGGTGAGCACTGAGCTCTCATCAACCTGTCTTTCTTTCTCTTTTCTCTCTCTCTTCTTTCTTTCTTTCTTCTTTCTCTTTCCTTCTCCCTCCCCTCCTTCCCTCTTTACTTTCCCTCTTTCCTTTGAGTAAGTAAAAAGATATCCTCAGATGACAAAAGAAGGAAAGAAAAAGAAGCAAGAGTTTTGAGTTTCCATTGCAGTCTGCTAAAGGACATTGTATGGGAAACCACTGGTGAGGGCAGCATTAATATTCTTTTTTTAAGCTTTTTTTTTTTTTAAATATTTATTTATTTATTTATTTGACAGAAAGAGGGAGACAGACAGAGAAAATGGGTGTGTCAAGACCCCTTGCCACTGCAAACTCCAGACACATGCGCCACCTTGTGCATCTGGCTTATGGGGAATCAAACCTGGGTCTTTAGGCTTTGCAGGCAATTGCATTAACCACTAAGCAATTCCTCCAGCGAAGCATTAGTATTCTTTCTTGCATCTCTTCCTGAATGTTCCCTGAACCATCTCTATTGGTTCCTTAGAGATGTCTCCTCTAGTGCAGAGCACACCACTGTTACTTCTTTGCAACTTCATAAGTCTTGAGAAAAAATAAATAAAAATAAAAACAAAAATAAAAGCTTCTCCGACCAAAAGTGAGAGTAGCACTAATCTGGGAAAATAAATAAACATATGTAAAGGAAAATTAAATAGGCATGAAACATCTATTTAGCCAAATAACACTAGCGACTTTGCCCCAAAGTCTTATGAACATTCCAAACTATTGGCTTTTGCCTAGGTTTTCTGCACCAGGCCTGAAATACTTCCTTTGGAGTAGGTCTCATGTCTATGTCAGAGAGCTGTTGCTTGTTCTCATATTTGACATTCTACTGTTGCCTCAGTGGACACATCTTGCTTGGCTGGTTAGTTGTTTAGCTCACAGGCTCCACTAGGGGTTAAGACAGTTGATGACTTTTCTTCCCCCACAGCCTCCATAGCACTTTCCAGAAGGGTGACAGATCCTTCCAACCCAATTCCAGCTTGATTTCTCATTACCTTGTGACAAGCATATGGTCTTCAGCAGTGGGGTTTATCATCCAGGTCTGATGAGTAACCAAGAACATTGATTATGGCCTGTATTGTTTAAGGGGCGTCATGGACCTCGCTAAGCAGCATGTCACTGAGAGGTTTCTTACCCCTGGTACTGGGATTTTTTGTAACAACCTATGGATTTGGGGCTCAGCATTTTCAACTCCTACAGGGTACTACTTTCTGTCCAAACTTCTCTCCTCTCTCTCTCTTTATCTATCTATCTATCTATCTATCTATCTATCTATCTATCTATCTAGTATATTATTAGCTAAAATGTAGGTTTCGATATATGTTACTTATAACATCATTAGTTTTTTGTAAACCTTCCCCTGTCCCGTCCTCTCCTCCCTTCCCTCTCCTGATTCCTCTTAGACCAGTCCACCCCCAGCATTCTGTTTCTCTGGCTTCAGTTCTATCTCCTCCTCTAAGACCACTCCCCTCCTACTCCTCCTGGCCCCTTTCAAGCTTCCTGGTTTCTACTGTGACTATTATTCCAAATTTAATCTTGTTTTACACAGTATGAAATGGTTAGAAATGCCAAGAAACATAATAGGAGGAATAAGGTGATTAGTCATTTGTGCTATATGGAAACCTGAGTCTAATTGTATAATTGCTCTATTGAGTTGGAATGATCTGTGAAAGGTCACCAGCTCCTGGTGTGGTTAATGTCTTCACAAGGCACTAAGCAGACCTTTTGCAGTTTAGAGTTTCCATGGGAATGCAAACATGACTCCTGTCGATTCTGTGTTTCTCTGTGTGATTCTCATTGCTCATATTGTTTATATATAGAGAGAAAACAACAGCTTCAGTCACAATCATAAAGTGAGATAACATTGCATGTTATCAAGACATACTAGCATCATCTTTGCTCTCTTAAATTGCATGCCAACTATTATTACCTCTTTAGCACTTATGCAGAAATTCATGATTTCTTTTATTAACTTTCTATCAAACTCTTAACAGTTAGTTTTTCTATCACTTAAAAAAAGTTTTATGAAATATTTTGTATTTTGCTTTTCCTTGGATATTTAAATCGACTGAAATAAAATTAGATATATATCAGGCAATTCATAAAGAACAATTTAAAAAATGAGTGCTCCTACAGAATTGTTGAAAATTTTATGGTAATTTGATAAGACAAATATTAATTTAGAAGTAAATAAAATGAGACAAAAAGTTAATAAAATCTAATTTAAAAAGGCTTAAATTATATACCAATTCACATCCTATCATAGAAATCATAAAAGAATTATAATTAACTTGAAATCTTTTATTATATGTGTTTTGGGTATGTTTGCTCAGAAGTGTGTGACTGTGTGTATGTGTACATATGTGTTTAAGGGTGTATGGACTCCAGATACTGGTGTCAGATGTTGTAGCAGACAGCTTCAGGTTCGCTGAGATGAACTTCCAGACCAGGCACAGTTATGGAGGAAGGGATTTATTGAAGCTTACAGATCCAGGGGAAGTTCCATAAAAGCAGAAGAAACTGGCCTGCTTTCACAGGCCCAAGCAGAGAGAGAGAGAGAAGTACAAACCTAAAGGTCAAAAGCCACAGCACACTTCAGGAACTCCAGCTAGGCACACTTTGCATATCTTTAGATTGAAATCTTAAACCCACCACCACACCTTAAGATCCACACAATGGCATTGCCTCCAGCCAGATGGCTAGAGATGCAAACTACAAACAAATAAACAACTGAATATATTGGGGGATATCTATTCTATTCAAACCACCACAGATGTCTTCCATGATTGAGTCACACCCAATTTATTTAGGAATAGCCCCTCACTTGAAGTAAGAACTAATTGGTTAGTCTAGCTAGCCAGACAGCCCCAGTCTCCTATGTCTAAGCCGCCTGCACCTTTAGGCCCCAATGTTCATTTAGCATCTACACGGGTACTGGGCATCCCAAAGTGCTTCCTTGTGCTTGTTCTTTGAGCCTTATCCCAACTTCCCATGGCATCTTCACACCATTACACACATTTAGATTCTGAGACAATCAGAACATAAAGTAAACATAAGTTCTATACTTATATTATCATGTAATACTTCTTTCCTACTCTTAAGTTATTTCTTACTTTCAACTGAAAATAAAAAATAAAGAAATACATATGAAATTATAATAGAATCCACAGATCAGATAAAACAATACACATAATATTTATTTGAACACACCGAAATTATTTGCTGTCAAATCTTAACGAAATGGGGAGTATGTGAATGACAAACGTGAAGTAATATATTTAGTGTCTTTAAAATTACTTGAGTGCCAGGACCAAGAAATTGTGTCATGATATGGAGTGACTGAGTCAGCGAGACACACAGTAGAGGCATCAGTGTGTGTGTGGGGGGGGTGAGGAGCAGAAGCTGAACTTCTAAAGCGCATTGAGATTCATCTTGTCTATAATCATTAAAGGAGTCAGAGAACTACAATGGAATTTTGTTTGCAAGAGTCCTGCGGAACACTGAATTGAACATTATGGAAGGATGCATATAGAAACTGAGGATGTAAGATAATAAATTAGGCTAACACTCTGCTTCAATAACAAGCATGACTTCTGATGCTTGATTGCCTTAGGAGTCTGAATCAAACATGAATATATGTAGCAGAAATCAGAAGCACTAAGTAGAACATAACAGTGTGCCCTTACTCACAAATGCCAAAATGTATCCATAGGTATTTGTATACACACAACTTAAAAGAACTATTGAAATTTTCCCTCCTAAGAAGTTGCTGTCCCCTTCTGACAGTGAGTTGGACTAATGGTGACGGTTGTGTGGAGAAGATCTGGAACTGTGAGATAATTGCTTTTGTTTTAAAAATAGACTTCCTTTTGTAGCATTTATCAAGTTGACACCAACTTTCTCCCAGAAGGTATCTAGATTATTTTATTTGTTTTATCTACCTGTTAAAATCAGTTTGTAACATCACAAGATAGAACTCCACTGATCCATGTCATGGTGACTGACATACTTTGGATTTTCAGTTATGCATTAGGTACAGGAGAGATGGAAAAATAATAAATGATTACATGCTTAAATCCATAATCTCAATAATAATTCAGAGAATTAGGATTGAATCAGTGAAAGTGTTCAGTTGTCCTGTTATTTTTTTTTTCTTTTCACTCTTTTCAGCTTTCCCAACTCCTTTTAATCCTTATTTCAGTTTTTTTTTTCTTTATTAGTTATGTACATACACAGTGTGTATACAGTCATGTCAGGACAATCATCAGCCTCCTCCCTGTCCTTCCCTGTCTGAAGGGACACTCCTTGTTGGGGACTGTGGATAATGCGTTGTGGACTTAGCCATTGGTTATGGGGAAGAGGAAATGTCTCTGTGCATAATGTCCCAACTTGTTGCTCTAACAATCTTTCCAGCTCCTCTTCTGTGAATTTCCCTGAGCAATGTTGGATTCATATGAGGTCTGCTTCAGTGATGAGGTCTTGGGAGCCTCTGTGTCTCTGGATACCTGGTTTGGTAGGAGCTGAGTGTTCTCTGTGTCTATATCCTTCACCCTTGTGCTGGTACCAGGTTCACCAAGAAAGCAGCACTCTTCCTCATTTCCCCAATTACTCTTGGCTCCAGTTGGGGCCCTGGTGAGGTGCGATGAGGTGATTCTCTCCTCAGGTTATGTGCCCATCTGAAAAAGAGAAGCAAATTCTACGATGGAGAGTGAAGTCAGCACTAGATAAATAGAATAACCATTATTAGTTTAGAGAGAATTTAATAGGTGTAGGCCCTCTTGTAGCCCAAGCTTCGTGGGAGCTTGATATTGGAGAGTGAACTCATCTTTTTGGACGTTGTTCTAACTTGTTTCCCAGTTCCAGCTATGGGTTCCATTCCACTGAACAGATCCATTAGCCAATTCAAGAGCAGTTGGTTACCCACCATGGCTGTGCGCCACTATTGTGCTTTGGTGAGCATCATTTTAGGTTGTTTGCTGCTGAGTAGCTTAGACCATGAGTTGCTTACACAGATGTTGGCCACCTTCCCCAGTCACTCATGTAGCACTTTCTGGCACTAGACAAGCTAGCTGTCTGGGGACTGACTCTCTTCCAGTTTCCAGCCATGTCTCTTTATGCATGGTGGCATGTGCCTGTAGTCCCAGCTACTTGGGAGGCTGAGGCATGGGAATGGCTTGAGTCCAGGAGTTCTAGGCTGCAATGAGCTATGCTGATTAGATGTCCACACTAATTGTGACATCAACATGGTGACCTCCTGGAAGTGAGGGATGACCAGGTTGCCCAAAGAGGGGTGAACTGGCCCGGGTCGAAATGAAGTAGGTCCGTCTTTCAGATTTTTTTTTTGTTTGTTTGTTTTTGGTTTTTCGAGGTGGGGTCTCACTCTAGCCCAGGCTGACCTGAATTCACTATGAAGTCTCAGGGTGGCCTCGAACTCAAGGCAATCCTCCTACCTCTGTCTCCCTAGTGCTGGGATTAAAGGCTTGCACCACCACACCTGGCATGTCTTTCAGATTTTTAAGACTCTTGTATTTATACTGATTGTCAAAATAAGACGTATGGAGAAGAAATAAAATGGCTATCTTCATTTTCTTTCTACCATTTCAAAGTGATGTAAAATAAAAAGCTTAAGCTTATATGAGTGTTATGATATTCCTTAGTGTATTCCTTAATGCTATCAAGAATCATGGTCCCTGGGCTGGAGAGATGGCTTAGCGATTAAGCACTTGCCTGTGAAGCCTAAGGATACCCATTTGAGGCATGATTCCTCAGGACCCACGTTAGCCAGATGGACAAGGGGGCTCATGTGTCTGGAGTTTGTTTGCAGTGGCTGGAGGCCCTGGATCTTGTCCATTCTCTCTCTTTTTCTTTCTCTCTCTCTCTCTTTCTCTGTCTGTCTGTCACTCTCAAATAATAAATAAATAAAAATAAACAACAACAACAACAACAAAAGAATCATGCTTCCTGGTTTTATTTAATTTTTATTTATTTCATTTATTTATTTATTTATTTATTATTTATATTTATTTAGTTAAACCTAATATATATTTCCTTTAACAGTCAACAAATTTCGTGGATTTTCTAATATTCTCCTTAAGTTGCATTACTGAGAATATCTTCACTGTTCTCATGCAGGAGAATGTGAAGGTCCTTTCTCTCTCTCATGTCAACAAGCATCTAGTTCTGTCTACTTACTCTCCCAGCATCCTCTGAGATTAGCCTGTGATCCTTCACTTAAGAAAGATCCATAATATCCAGCAGAAATTGGAGACAATATACTCCACCTTTGTGCCTTCAAATTAATAAAGTTTTAAAAAGCATTACAACCTTGATTAAGAAAAAAAACACACCGGAAATGTTTAAATTTCAAAATGACTCTCATTATTAAAAATACTGTTCACCTGGAAGCTACTATCATGTTTTCATTATTACTTTGTATTATGTTGCATTAACTAACAAATGAGAAGAGGATGGTGTGTACTGATCATGATATTACCAATCTATGTTGATTCCAATGATGAATCTCATGACTCCTCATATGCCTGTCAAATCCTAGAGCCTTGAAAACACCCATCTAAATAAAGTACCAATTCTTGGATCTTCAGAAAGAAAATTACGAACTAATGTGTCAACGGGACTCCATTGGCAAAAAAGATTATAGAGATATCATCTATAAGACAAAGGATATATATATATACTTTTCTATATAAGTACTCTGTGAATCTGCATGGCTGTTCACAGTATGACCATTTAAAATGTACTGTGGTTACCCTGTACAGAATTTTACCTTCTGATGTTTATTGTTATCATTGTAAATTTGATTCTTCTATTCAAATATACATTTCACCAATGGTGTTGAATACCAGGGAGACTCAAGGCCCATCAGAATGACACAAGAGGATTCATCTCTATGAAAACCGCAACGGCTCAGGAAACATTGCAGAGGAAATGCAGGTTTAAAAATGAGTGCTGCTTCAGTGCTAGCCCTGAGAACCTCCTCCAGAGAGACGGTGGTGGACACTGAGGAGACTCAAAACTCATCAAGGCAAAAATAAGAGGCTGATGAGACTGTGAGATTAGAGTCACATAACATGCCCAGTGAGGCTTGTGGAGCACTGAGGAAGGAAGTACAGAAAGGACATGAGAGCCACAGGGCAGCAAGTGTAACAAGGGGCATTGTTCCCCTACAGTGACTGATTAGCACATTCATGACCCCATGATGAGAACCAATGACCACTCTGAGAAGCACCTTCAGGAAGTGGGAGCAGGGGAGAAGGGGCAAATCCATAAGATTATACTCAAAGAGAAGATGATCAATTTGAATATGTTCATATATTCATTAACATTTTCCTTTACTATTTCAATTTTCTTTTAAATTGATTTAAATGTCTATGTTCTGAAACTAATCATTTAATGTTACAAATGCTATTACCTTAAGGTCTTCTATATTCTGCATTTTCATACATTTCCCTTGATGCATTCTTAGTAGCTAATGAAATTATCAGTGATTCCATTTATTTTTCTCAGCCAATATACACAATCATGACAGCAGAGCCGTAGTCATTAAATGTCAACGTTTGTCTTCCCTCTTGGTCTGCTTCCACATTTCCATCATGTCCCTCCTTTTTAGTTTTTAGTCTGATCATTTTCTATAACCAACACAGTTTATTTGAACTTTAGGGGTTGGTAGCATATGTACATGTGATAGCATCTTCTGATAGTGCTGTCTTTTTAATCAACAGTGGTGAATTACAACCATTGAGGAAGGGACTCTGCCTAGTTGTGTAGTAGGCACATTCTTCCTCAGCCTTTTATTTCTTTGGATTCTTTCAGATTTAAAACTAATTTTCACTTGGCTCCTCAGGGCCCCTTTCCCTACATTAAAAAAAAAAAAAATGTGTTTTTTTTTGTTTTGTTTTGTTTTGTTTCCCAGGAACTATCAACTTTTGTTTAGTCTTATCACTATAGAAATTAAATATTCTATAGAAGCTTATGAAGGGTAAATTAACTATATGTCTACAAGCTACAATACTAGCATGTTTTTGTTTTGTTCTCCCATATGTAGTCCTCCATGACACATAACCCAGCTGATAAATTTCCTATAATTGCCACAAATTAGCAAATTGTTCCACTCTGACATTGCAAGCTGATGTCCATCTAACTTTCAGAATATTCTCTTCTGATGTAGGCTGAGCTCCTGTAGTTCTCTTTATGTCAGAAGCTGTCATTGTTATCTTACAGTTTTTCCGCAATTATAGTGGTTTTTTTCCCCCCAGTTGGCAGTAAGGATAACTGTTTTATCATCTGCCACTCCATATTTATTGAGTGACTTTCTATAGTTTCTTTTTATAAATATCACTGTATCTAAAAATCATGAGGATCTAGCCTTTAACATTGTTTGCTTCTTGTTTTTCATACTGAATCTAGGCTCTACTTTCAAAATATGTACCTTATAGAATATTTTTTGCACTGTAAGTCACTCAGATCATCATTGGACATTGGAAAGAATAAGGAAATTTTGTGACTAGCAAGAAGAAATTATATATATCTGTTTTGTGCATTTAAATAAACTTAGACCATATATTAAATATACATAAAATGTTTTTCAGTACCAGTAAATTCATTGTGTGGATATGTGTGTGTGTGTAGTATGTGTGTATGGTTTTATACATTTGTGTTTGTGTGCACAGACACATGCCCCATGGATATGCATGCAGAGGCCTGAGGAAAGTAGTATGCGTATACGTCTGTCACTCTTCCTGCATTTCTCCTTGAGACATAGTCCTGTCACTGACCTGCGTTCTCTGTGTTTAGGCTGAGTTAACTCCTGAGCCATAGTGCTGTTTGCACTCATGCCGCTCCTGTTTACTTGGCTTCAGAGGACAAACAGTCTGACAATGCAATGCTTGAGCCATACTGTGAAGAGCTGGAGCCAGATGTCTCTAGTTGCAGAGACAATTCTGCATGCGTATTCACAGAGTTGCCTTCAGCTATGCTATACTTTCAGCTGGAAAGAGCCCTAAACGAATACTGAAACAGCTCTCATTAAAGGCCCCACCTGCAAATTCCCTGGAAATTTCATACTACCAATCTGCTTTGAGAATTTCACTTTGTATGTTACTGCAGGTAATGCATGGAAGACAGTCTCTGCTACCCATGGACACAGTAATCTATACCAGCAAGTTGTTGCAACTTTGTCATCCCAAGAGATCAAAAATGGCATCTCTACTTTCATTTTCATTAATTATTTTCTTTTCTTTTTCTTAAAATTATCTCCTTATATCTCAGCTAGTTTTCTGTGGATTTATTTTCTTACTAAACATAAAATGAAATTTCAAACCATTTATAATGTGCTAATGACGCTTCTATTAACCTGCACCTATGCCATCTTTCATTTTAAAGATTGTCATCCATAAGTAGTACAAACACTTGATGGCTTGCTTCTCCTTTATGAGAATGTGTCTGCACTTTAATCTCTAAGTATGATGTTACCTGTTCCATTTTAAGATGTTCTCTATCAAGCCCAAGTACTACCTCTTTATGCCCACTTTGCTAAGAATATTCATTATCATTGCAGATGGTTGAGTTTTTAACAAATAATTGTATGTATTAACTGATATGCCTTTATTTTAAACCATAGTTAATAAAATTCATTTTTGTGGAGGTATATCATAATATTTCTTGAATTAAGTTGAAGGTGTTTTTTTCAAAATCATTTTTTTTCTTATTATAATTAAGTAGTTGTCTCCTTCTATTATGTTTCTTAAAGAAAGGAAATGTGACATGAAAAGGGACTTTTCACAGAACTCTGCTGGGAATCGTGCCCTGCTCTATGCCGGGGTCTCACATTTCTTTCTGTGAGCTGGAAATTCTAGAAGCAGCCCACTTAGAGCTGGCGGCTGTCTCTGGGAGCATCTCTGTGGGAAGTCAGGGACACTGCTGCTGTGGCACTGTCCTCAGCGGTTTGGAGATTGGGTCAGTGTGAAGGGCCGGTTGTGTCACCTACTTACTCATTCTACCAGAGGATATGGTTTAAGTACAAGCCAACTCATTACACAGTTCTGTAACATGGTCCAACTGAAGGGCAGAAGAATCCGCACAGAACCGCAGCACACTAGAGATAAAATGGAACACGACAGGACTAGAACCTGAGCGAAAGCCTTGTTCCACTGCCTAATGCTTCTGAATTCTCTGGCTGAATATGTCCATCTTTCATCCTCACAGTATAAATCCTCCAGCACAGAGATTTCTGAAAACCCTGATTTTTAGAGTTAACTGTGGCTGCAAGAACTGTTCACATTTTTCTAGCTATTTATTTCCATACATCTGACCAAGTCAGTCTCACAGTGCCTGGAAAGCTAACAGAGATATCCCTTTTGAAACCTATAGTCATGGGGCAGACCAGACAGTAACATGAGAGGAATTCTGGATTGTTTCAAAGTCTCAGACTAAGTTACCCAGAAGCTGCTCTTACTTCCGATTGTAGGCATAGCTGTTTGATCAGCCAGACACAAACACAAGATCTGTGCTAATTGTACATGACAGAATAATGTAGAAGGAGGAAGAAGAGAAAAATAAAATGTGCTAAGCAGCTCCTTTAATTCAGTCTTCCCCTGGGTGTTTTGGTTAGGTAGAGCTCGCTTCCACCACAAGGCCTTCTTGGTAATTATGAGAATATGTCACTTCCCTTAAATACTATGCTTGGTAGCGATCTAATAAGAACTGTAAAATATCTACAATGTTCTCAAATAAAAGCTATGTATTCATATCAATCAAAATATATATCTTTAAGGAGTATAATTAAGCCGAGATAAGAGGGAACTCAATAATTACTTCATAATATTCTTCAGTTTGACAGAGGAAAATGAGACCCTGTTATCTTTCATCTTCAAACTGAACAAAACAAGTCTAATAAACCAAAAGGGAGATTTTAAAGCTCTCTAAATAAATGCTTTTCAAAATTGTGATAAGGTTTTTGGAACAGAGGACTTTGAGAGATAATATTTTACATTCATTTTATTGCACTATTCAGAGGAGATGAATGTTTAAAAGACTGAGATAAGTTTTTTTCCCCTTTCCATTCAGTTTTACTTATTTATTTTTAATAGCCTCCTATTGGATATATGTGAGTTCTGCTAAAAAGTACTTGCCCATTTTTCGACTCATATCTATCATATATATTATAAAGAACTTTCCTAGAAAACAAGCTCAGAAGACTACAAGTTCCTATATAAGCCTAAACAAAGATGAAATTTTAAAAATGACTTTACATCTTACTCAGTAAATATATAAAATTTTGAAAGTTGAACTTGTATGTCACACTTCCTGGGACAATATTAACGTCCTGAAAAAACTTGGTTTCTGCAAATGGATAAAGCTTTGCCATCCTCCATTCACAGATTCCAGTAAATGCTTGCTGAAGCTAGTTGTGTTAGGAAGCATGGAGTATCAATTTAAAGTACATTACCTCAGTGACACTGACCTGGGTCATGATGTCTCAGCACTTATTAGCTAACTTAGGTTAGAGATGACTTTATCTCTGACATGCATTATTTAACCTGAAGGAAAATCTAAGATTTTCTGAAAGTCCTTCATTCCAGTAAATAAGCCAGAATTTAGAAACACAAAGCCTATGAATGTACTCAAGAAAAAGATTTCAAGGAAAGCCAAGGCCATCACGAAACTAATAAATAGAGTTGGAAGCATCCTACTATATGGTTTCAGTCTGTGATACAAAGCAAAACTAATCAGAAAAGCATGGCACTAGCAAAAAAATAGACCCATGAACCAGTTGCACAGAATAGAAAATCTTCTGATTTTAATTAATTCTTTTTTATGAGTGATGCACATATGCTCAGGTTGTAAACAGCACACATCGGTACCATCCTTACCATCATCCGTGCCCAACCAGAAAGCTCCCAAGAGCACACACTATTGAAAGGACACTCTCTTCAAATAATAATGCTGGTAAAACCAGATATTGGATGCACCCAAACTCCTATGAATCCAGCATTAGTTTAATACCTAAACCATACAGAAACCTAGAAACAATACAAAATTATAAATTGTGGTCTGGAGAGATTTCTTAGTGGTTAAGGTGTTTGCCTGTGAAACCAAAGGACCCAGGTTCGATTACCCAGGGCTCACATAAGCCAAATGCACAGGGGGCACATGTGTCTGGAGTTTGTTTACAGTGGCTAGAGACCCTGGCATGCCTATTCTCTCACTGTCTTTCTTCTCTATCTCTCTGCTTTCAAATAAATAAATAAAATTTAAAAAATAAAATGATAAATTGATATCCCTAATAAACTTAGATGCAAAAATTATCAATAGAATCCTAGCAAACCAAAGTCAAGAACACATCAAAATCACCATCCGCTTCAATCAATTTGGTTTCATCCAAGGGATACAGGGATGGTTCAAAACATAGACATTTGTAAACTTAAGTCACCACCACCTAAATAAACTTAAATATAAGAATTACATGAACATATATATATATATATATATATATATATATATATATATGCATATATATACATATATATATATAGCCCTTGACAAAATATAAAACCCCTTCATGATTAAAACACTAGATAGGCTAGGGATAGACCACACAAGGCCCAGATCACACGAAATGGGAAAAGTCTTGAAGCATTTCTATTAAAGTATGTGACAAGACAGGGTACCTATTCCCACCATTGCTTTTCAACATAGTCCTTGAAGTTTTAGCTCAAGAAATAAGACAAAAGTACCAAGTAAAAGGAATAAAAATTGGTAAGACAGAACTCAAAATAGACCTACTTGCAAATGACCCATATATAAATATAAGCTACCTGAAAGACTATACCAAAAAAAAAAAAAAAACTTCTAAAGGTGATAACTTATTTCAGTAAAGTGGCAGGATACAAAAGTCAGTACACAGAAGTCAGTAGCTTTCCTATACACCAAAGATAAACACATGTAGAAACAGATAAATGATCCTATGCTGATTTTAATTGTCATAGCAAAATTGAATACCTTGGAATATCACTCACCAAGGTAGTTAAAGGTATTCAAAGAAAACCTAAAAACACTGAAGAAAGAAATTGAGGATGATATGAGAGGATGGAAAGACCACCCATGCTCATGGATTGTAAGAATTCCTAGTGTGAAAATGGCCATTCTACCAGAAAATTATACATATTCAATGTAATTTCAGTGAAAATTCCAGCAACATTCTTCATAAGCATAGAAAAAAATAGTCTCAAAATTCATATGGAGGAACAAAATACTCTGGTAGTCAAGAATAGCCCCAACAAAAGAAATATATCTGCTGGTATCACCATAACTAATTTAAAGAAATAATATAAAGTCACAGTAAATAAAACAGCACATGAAACTGGCACCAAAAAAAAAAAAAAAAAAAAAAAACAGACACATAGATCAATGGACTAGAATGGAAGATCCATCTCTAAATCTAAGCAGTTATAGCTATCTCATCTTTGACAAAGTGGCCGAAGGTACACACACAGGAACAGATGGAGTTTTCAACAAATGGCAGAGCTAAAAGTAAAACTCTATTGCTACAGACACTACAGCCTGTGGTAACAGGACATTGGAATACCATTCTGAAAACAAAATAGAAATGCGCTCGCTCCCGGTTAGCCCACGTGGTGCTCTAGAACTGTATGGGGGTCACTGGAGGACAATGGACAACAACGGCATGTATAAGCAGGGGACCCTGCAAACTATAAAATCAACAAGCTGGACAAGAAGTACACACTTGTGCGATGTAGCTTCTGCAGGTAACCAGCTATTCTGTGAGTGGACATCAGGCTAGCTCAGTGCGAAATAAATCATATCAAATACTAGAAACCAACCCAGATTATCATGGTGAGGAAACTCAGACATCAGAGAGAAGTCCGCAATGGTCTCTAGAAAAAATTGGAATTACACACCAAAAGTCTCCCGAATAGCTGTGCATGTTATCTGTACCCTGAGCTGCTCTCACTCTTGGTTGAAAACTATGTTTTACTATACAGATGGCAGAGAAAATGGAGGACAGCCAAGATCCATCAATAAGAAAAGATCGCCTACCTCTTATGAGACTTGCCACCTCTACCACATAAGTCAGGTACCAGAAGAAATTGCAGAGCAAGTGGTACACGAATATTGTTCTTACCGCTACACTGACAACTAGCTCAAGGGTGATGGTGACAGACACCATCAATCAAAGTAATCAATTGAAACCTATCAGAGGCTAAAAAGAACTCAGCACTAAATCATACTAACAACGTGCCTGCCATCGCTTAGGGAACATTGCCAAAGAAGGGCCAGAAAAATTGTAAGAGCCACAGAATGGGTAGAAATACCCCGAGGCAAAGTTCCTCCACTACCCCAAAGGGACTGAGTCCTTCATGACCCCACAGTGAATACCATAACCCCAAATTGAAGAGGGCCCTCAGGCTGTGGGGAGGTGGGGTGAGTGTATATAACAGCATATATAAAATAAAATTTAAAAAATAGTAACTTATTGAAATGTCACAATGCATTTCATAAATATGTGTAATTGTCAGTTAAAAATAAAATAACCCAGGCTGGAGAGATGGCTTATGGTTTAAGATGCTTGCCTGCAAGCCAAAGGACCTCAGTGCAAGTCCCCAGGACCTATGCAAGCCAGATGCACAAGGTGGCACATGCATCTAGAGTTCATTTTCAGTGGCTAGAAGCCCTGGTTTGCTCTCTCTCTCGTCCTTTCTCAAATAAATAAATAAATATAAAATATTAAAAAATGAAATAAAATAACTCATTTTTACAAAAGTAAATAAAACCTATGCTCAAATCCTATTTTGAGTATACATATTCTTAATCTAAACCATATAATAAAGATTGTAAATGGATAACCTACATACAGACCCTCTCCATAGGTATTCCAATCTGGTAATATCATTGACTCAGTTTCAAATTTTTCAAAATTATGTTTTTAAAACTACCACCCACATATGGGATATAGTATATTGAATGAAGCCAATGTGTAATATATATACATTATTAAATTGTAATACATTTAAATAGAAGAAAGCAGAGTTTTGGAGGCAAATTCAATCTGAAACATTAAGGAACATAAGATCATTAAGTAAAGAATGTTAAGCTTTGATTCATGACCCTTTATTTTGTTTGTAGTTCCTTCATACTTCTATAATCTCTGTTCAAATATCAAATATTGACCAATGTGGGCACAAAGATTCATTATTCCTCATTTCATTTTGTTTTTGCTTGTTCTTAGTGTAAAGTTCATTATTCAAGCTGATTTATTTGTGATTTAATATCAAGTGTGAGGAAATTACCCAATTAAGGCTAGATTACCAACCAACTCATATTGAAATCATGGCTTTAAACATTTTTTTAGAGATTTTAGTGAATTATTCTGTGAAGCAGATTTTCTATCTTAATCAGAATCAAAAACTTTCTTCTATAAAGCGTCTTACTCAAATAATACAAAAAAAATAGTGTGTGCATACAATTTTAGTCACAGTCCCCAGAAAGAAGGATTTGGTTTGCAGCTCTCTTCATTTCTCTTGGGGTAATACATGTCTGACTTTTAAAACAATATTGTTGAAAGAGGAGAACCCGATGACCCAGCAAATGATAGTGAATAAGATTTTCATAATTCTATATCAATTCCTTATTAATTAATGTTTTCCAAAACACCTTTTGTTAAAAGTATTTTAACAAAAATATGTAGTGATATTTATTTCAATAATTTTAATTAATATCTGCTGTCAAAACATTAGTTTCAAATTATTAAAAGAGCTTTACCCTGAATAAAACTATTAGTAGGCTTAAGCTATAATAATAAAATTATTTTATTGTATATAAAACAGGGTTAAACATTTTTCTATTAAACTACTAATAGGCAAACATATTTAAACCTAGAATGATTATTCCATATATTAAAAGCATTATTTTATAATGAAAAAGTAGCCTGAGAGGCTTCATCACATCACGACACATGATATTTAGTTCAATCAAAATTAAAATGTGATCCTTTCCATAACTGTATAAAATTATTATTTAATAATAGTTTAAGATTCAAAACTTATTTTTATTTTCATTTCATTTCAAGATGAAGTTCACATTTGTTACTTTTTTACTTTTTAAAAAATATGTTATTTATTTATTTGGGAAAGAGAGAATGGGCATGCCAGGGCCTACAGCTGCTGTAAACAAATTCCAGACACATGCATCCCTTGACAATCTGGTTTGCGTGGATCCTGGGGAATCAAACAAGGGTCCTTTGGCTTTGCAAGCAAGTGCCTTAACTGCTAATCAAACTCTCCAGCCCCAACTTTTCTTTCTTTACAGAAAGCATAAATATGAAAGTAGTTCTATATATCCCCCCCCACACTCTTCTCTTGGGGTAATATATGTCTGCAGTTCTTTTCATTTGGCCTTACAAGTTTATTTTATTTATTTACTGAAACATTTTATCCTTATGCTTACCTATCATTTGTTATGTTATCATACGTTATTTGTTATAGAAAGTATAAAAGTCATATTTATCATTAAAATTGGAGAAAATATTTTAATAATGCAGTCTAAGAATTATATTTCCTTTCAAATTATATTTAAAAGTTTTACAAAGTGAAACATTAATGTTCATACTGAAAACATTTCTTCTTTACTGAATCAAAAATAATTTTTGCCTAGGAAATTTAAAAACATAGCTTTATTTTATGATGATGACATTCTGAATTATATGGCAGACACTATTAGTGATATTAAATTAAAAAAAACTATATTTTAAATATTTCTCCATGAGAAATAGTCCCCATGTAAATTAGTACTTTAAAATATGAACATTTGATATGTTCTGTTTTACCAACATATTCTTATAAAAGTATTTCACATCACTAAACTTGCTAAATTTAATATCACACTTGAATAGTGATATGTAATTGGGTTAATTTAAAACTAATTCAATCTAAAACAACTTATCATAACAAAAAGGCATTCCTCTTTGGTAATTCTGCTAAGGTAATTAATTTTTTCTGCCATGTAGATTTCCATATTGTATTTAGGCGAGTAGAAATTTAATGGCTCGAACATTTTAATGTATCTAAACAGAGCTCCTTTCTTGACTCGAAATTTTATTTTGTATATTATGATGTCCAAATGTGCACATTTATATTAATTAGAATTCAAATATATTTCAGCTTTATATCTGAATAATATCTAGTTGTTTTTTTTTCCTTAAAAGATTTATGAATTTGGATGCAAAAGTAGTTAATGTTTATAAATATTGTTCCAAATATTTATTAGTAGAGCAAAAAGAAGCACTTAATTTAATAATTAAAATATAGAAATTTTCACATGTCATCGCATTCTAAAAGTCATGTTTTTTCTCCACATGTCATTTACCATTTACAAAGGCAAATAAATTCATCTATATCTATTGATGCATGTTTTTATTATATAACCATCCATATAAGTAACACCTATCTGTCAGAACTTCAACTTAAATTTAATAAGATTTATATTAGTGAATAAATAATCAAGTTATCTTGATGGTTATGTCTATGGTTATAATTAATGCATCTGTATGGATTTTATTAATTCTCATTTTAGTGATTTACATGAATATCTCAGGATATTTAGCTCACACTTAATATTTGGGAAAGAAATTGTGTAGTTTTAGTATTCTAATCCTGTGTTATTTTACAAGTGAATGGATACAATGGCAATGACTCAATTGTGTCAAACCTTAGGGTAATGCATATTACCAGTTCTGATTACAGGGGACAGTGGAAGATAAGGAGAATGTTCCAGATTTTGTATTTTTTTTTTAATTACCTTTATGGCCTTAGTAATATTTAGCTGTACTCCAGGCCTCTTCATTAGCAAGAATGACGGAAGAGCTGCATTCATCTACATTCATAGAACTATGGTTTCCGTACAAGGACGTGCATGCATTTTGCACTCTTAGTTGACTTTCATTTGTCCGTTTCTTGCTACTTCATGGATTTTACAGATGCGTCTGCTACCTACAAGTTACTTGCACACTGTTTTTTTTTTTGATATCTAGCTTGTCTTGTCATCTGCCAGGATGCTAGCTGCTAACAGATCACCTTTCTAAGCTGTTGGCTGCTTCAGAATGGCAGAATGTGCATATGTTTCAAACATTAAAAAAATTAAAAAAAAACACTGAACATGTTGACAAATGTTCATAGGTGTCAATCAGTAAAGTGATAATTGAAATGCTGAGAGGTGATGACTGTGATACGCATTTAATGCCTGAGGGGGAAAGATTTGAAGTCAGTGCAATGTGGTCACGGAAATGTGTTGACTCATGGAAGTCCATGTCATTTGACTAACAGAGAATGTAACAACATAAATTGAATGGATTTCTGAAAACAGGAGAACACCAAAAGAGATAATGCCCTACATTAAATTCTAGACAAAAGACGTGATCTCATCTTATAGGTCCTAACAGGCATTATTTTGTCATAAGCCATTTTATATTTTTAACACTTCACAGAAGATATGACACAGAATGGCTATTTCAAAGGAAATGGATTGACTTAATTAATAAGTACACAAGTATATCACCTGAGCAGAAGGCTAACACAGCAAGCTTCCCACCAACAATATATACATAGGGTTCACCTACAGGGGATTTTTGGAATTACAGACTGGCAGTTCTTGAATTAGTAATCAGTCATGCAGTTTCAAAAGTATATTGCTGAAAAGCAAAGAATTGTATTTTTAAAAGAATTGCATTTAAAAATAAATTGCAAATAAAAATCTAAAGGAAGAGAGAATGTAATAGATTTTTAGAAGGACCTAATTATGTCTAATGAAGGAAAAACTGAATTGCCCATCAAAGTTTAAATTTTCTTAAAAATCTTTTTATTGAGAATTTTGATAAGTGAGCTTACTGTGATTTGACATATTCCTCTCTGTTAAATTTCTCTGTCTCCTCCCCTACCCCTGTCCCACTAAAACACTGCTTCTTTCTAACTAGTTCCTCTTCAATTTTGATGTCATTTTTGTTTTTTTGCCATCCTCCACACAGTTTTCAAAGGAAAAAAATAAAAGGATAAGTCAAAGCTGAGGAGATAGTTCAGGGTTTAAAAGTTACACACTTGTAGCCGGGTGTGGTGGCACACACCTTTAATCCCAGCACTCGGGAGGCAGAGGTAGGAGGATTGCCATGAGCTCGAGGCCACCCTGAGACTACGTAGTGAATTCCAGGTCAGCCTGAGCTACAGTGAGACCCTGCCTCAAAAAAACAAAAAAAAAATAAATATGATAAATAAATAAATAAATAAACAAATAAATAAAGTTGTGCACTTGTAATACCATGCTGTCCTGGGTTCAATTCACCAGCACTCATGTAAATCCAGGTGCAAACATATTTGCTTTTATTTGCAACATGTTCTTAAACCCTCCGTGCACATTTACGCAGTACACATGCAAAAGTGTAAAAACCTTTCACTTAATGAAAAACAGTAATTCATATTGAGCAATACAAAGAACAAAATCTATAAATTGGATTGAACTGGAAGAAAATGGGTTTTTATCAATTCACAGGCAGACATTAGGTAAATAAGCACTTTAATGTCAGGACCTAGTTCCCAGCATGCATCAGACTTGATAGACAATCTGAAAATCTACCTCCACTCCTACTCAATTGTTATGTTATGTTTAAAAAACACATTTCAAATGAATCTATGTAGTGATTTATACATCTAAGTGTTCTTGCCTGACTGGTGTTAATGTAGGGGTAGAGAAACTTCCATCAACAGCCCCCTTTCTCAGTGCTATGATTCCCAGACTATCATTGCACACTCCAAGATGCTCAGTATTCAAGTTTTCTTCACTTCATAACTTCACATGGGATTTTCTGTTTTCTGTTTCATTGATGGCATTTAGCTTTAGGCAAGGCTGTAATCACCCCCTTTGTTATTTTGTCTTTTAATAGGCATGACAAAGTAATTCACATTAATTAGTGCCATTTTCATTTATTGCTCCATTTATCAACCCTACCATTTGTTTGACTCAAACTAAGAACCCATGAAACATAATGATGACTACCAGGTATACCACTTCCAATTTATTCTTATAGTGACATTGACATTAACTCAACTGACATTGTTAAAAAAAAAAGAAGAAAGAAAAAAAGAAGGAAAGAAAGAAAGGAAAAGGGCATCGACACTGTGCTTCAGTAAAGCAGATTTGCAGCAAGCGGACAAAATCTGTAGCAACTATAGATTCAATATTCCTAGAATAGTGTAAACTCTGACCTCATCCCAAGAGCCAGAACTACCAGAAACAGTAGAACAGAGGAGTGAACTAACTATAGAAAAAGAACCTTAGAATATCACACGTGCAGGCATAAGATGCCTGTCAGAATATTTCTCTAGGTATTATAGAAGTCAAAACTTGAAATGAACCCAAAATAGGTTTCAGTGTGTGTTTATCTCATTAATCATTATTGAGAAATATCCTTCTTATGTAAAATAAACTATAACTTAATATTTATAAAAATTCATTGTCAAAAATATATAGGAAAGGCATCCCATTATAACTTGATTACTTTTCTTCAAATATTAATCTCTTTTTTGGTGCACTGGTATCAAGATCAGTTACTAGATCTGGAATACAATCTGTAATTCTTTAATTCACCCACCATGTATTCATTTTTTGTGATATTACAAGCATGTATTTATAAGCTATCTTTAAAGTTCTGTACTATTTTGTTTGTGTGTGTGTTTGTTAATTTATTATTTATTTTTTAACAAGGTCTCATTTAGCCCAGGCTGGCTTCCATCTTATTATGTATATATGTGAGCCTGGATTTGAGTACTTACTTAATTTGATTGTGTTTTGAGGCAAGGTCTCTAGCCCAGCCTGACCTGGATCTCGCTCTGTAGCCCGACTGGCCTCAAACTTGCAATAATCCTCCCATGTTAAGGAACTAGAAACGTGTGCCACCATGCCAGGAAAGTGAGACTGGACTTGAAATCCTGATTCTGTAGACTCTAGGGCTCCCCAGCACTAGGAGCACAGGATGTGTGCCACCATGTCTCACTCTAGTAGCTTAATGATTTAATGATTGTTACTTAAACAATATTCCACAGTTAGGCACTCAGTTTATTGCCACATTTAAACTTTTAATATGTGTTATAGGCTGAAATGTTCTTACCACATGCTCCTGTGCAATGAATGTTATTTTATCAGATCATATTTTAAAATGGTGTTGAATTTAATGTGCACCTATTTGATTACTAGCTTAGCTAAACCTTTCATTATGCTGTCATTTTGATTGATGGAAATTGAGGATTCATGTTGCATTTTTTTATTTTAATTGAAGAACTAGGTTTTTGGCTTATTCATTTGAAACTTGTGTTTATACAATGATTAATAGTTTGCCAAATTAATTACAAACTGTTTCACTTTTAATGTGGATTTTGTTATTACTTTTCTCAACATAACTGATGTGCCCCATTCTTCCACTGATTTAATCAATATTTTCTATTCTTATTTCTGATTCAATGACCAGCCCTTCCATTAAGTAAAATTATCCATCTATATTTTGACTTGGTCTTTATAATTTTGTAGTTAGGAATAAAGTTTGTGACTTAGACGAATAAGGAAAGCAGAAAGATACCTTTCAAAGTCACAGAGCACTTAATTTTGCTGTTCGTTTATCCTTGTTATTCTAACAGTGTTCTGGTTTCACTATTTTGTTACCCTCCTGTAAGTTGAATAAACACTGAAGAAACATTAGTCCTCTCAGTTTGGATGTTTAGTTATTTTTGAACTAACCCAATTTGTCTTGGTTGGAGATTTCCTGGAAGCCTACATACACGGTACCACCTGGGCAGGACTGTGTACGTTTCAGCCGCATTGTTGCTCATCACTACTTTAAAGTTCCAGGGTCAATTTCATTTCCCATGTGTCTTTTCAAAACAGGATTTATTAGCAATGAAGTTCTTTGATGAATCTGATCTTCAAAAGGTAGTTTGGCCCACCATACTTTTGTTCTTAGGAGTCACGAACTTAGCCATCGGCTGTTGGGTCCCATGTGCTGGTGACACGTTTTGGATGCAGGTTTCCTGGCTATTTCAAGATGAGATATCTGGGTCTGCTTCCTTCTGTCAGAAGAATTATTGTGGGTCTAAGTGAACATCACTGTGGCAGCCTTGAAGGCCAGCAAAGGAGAGGGGGTGGTAAAACCGTCCTCCTTACCATATTTTGCCTGGCATGTTTGTTTGTGGAGGGTGGGGAACATAAATCAAAGTTTGACAACAAAAGTGGGAAAATATTCTCCTGTCCTTTTCTTGACTATGTTGTTACAAAAGTTTTAGCATCTAGGAATGACCTCACCTATGGTGTTACAAAAATTTCTGCATCTAAAAATATCATTTTATTTCTTAATGTGACATTACCCTAATATGGGATCTTCACTCTTCTATTTTTAAAACATTTTTATTGACAATTTTCATACGCATACATAGTGCCTTTTCCTGTTGCATTTTGTATGTGATCTTATGATAAGTTCTAACTAAGGTAATAATATGAGAGGCTGTCACTCCATTTATTTATTATCCTTTAGATTATACAGCGGCATTTTAATTCTTTTTTATCTTCAGACTCCTAACACTATATTCAATGCCTAGCTTCTAGCAGAGGTATTATCATCAATCATGAAAAAATGTTTTTAATTCATTTAATAAACATCTAATGACCTCACATTTCTATCACAAACTCTGCACAAGTGACTTTTGTTCGGGCACATCTTGTATTGTATGCATTCCGATCAGTCAACATGCAGCCTGTTCTATGAACAGCTTTCCCTCTCACGCCGGACCACAGCTGTCTTTGGCGTAATTAATATCTTACAATCCTAATCTCACTAATTCAAATATTGTCAAGATTTGCTTTATTCATTCTATTCTTCCAGGATTTGCATGAATATAAATAGAAATGTAAAATAAAAAAGAATACATTAAACATTAAAGGGAGAAAATAAAAGCTAAAGCAACCACAATTTCCCAATATCCCACAGATAATTTCTTAAATTGTTCTTTGCTTTTGCATCCAGATTTATTTACACCTATTCTCTCATACTGATCACCTGATGTGGCAGGCAGCAGCTTGTGGGGCACAAAAAGGTTTATTTTGGCTTACAGATTCAATGGGGAAGCTCTGTCATGGCAGGGGAAACGCTGGTATGAGCAGAAGGTGTATATCACTCCTGGTCCAACATAAGGTGGGCAGTAGCAACAGGAGAGTGTGCCAAACACTGGCAAGGAGATACTAGCTTACCCATAGCCCGCCCCCAACAATACACTGCCTCCAAGAGGTATTAATTCCCAAATCTCAATCAATTAGGAACCTAGCATTCAGAACACTTGAGTTTATGGGGGACACCTGAATCAAACCACCACACTTGGTTACTCTTGAATATAGGTGGGCTCCTTGATGTTCAATTATCCATCATCACTTCTTTCTTGGCCAGCTTCCCACCTTATTTCAATGAAATTACTTTTGCTTAGTTTCAAACACGAGGTTTTGGGTAATGGCATAACCAGTAAACCCAGATGTATTCTTGAGCTGTTGCTTCTTGTGTAAAACTAAGTAACAGTGAGGCTGATGTAGAAAATTCAATCAACACTGTTTGGTCACTGTGGCCAAGGGCTGGTTGCATGCTGCTGGCCTTGGCTGAGTCCAACATGGAAGATCTGCTTCAAGAGGTATGGGGCACGTTTTCTCTTTTGCTCATTATTTGAGTCAGGCCAAAGGAACACCGAGTCCAAACAAATTTCTGTATTTGTAATGATTGATATGCAAGAGAGCAATAGACCGGCATATTCTGAATTTCTGAGTAGCATTGGGACTACTAGTCACTATTTTTTCCTAAAATTAGAAAAGCTGCCTTAGACAGAATGACTAAATGTGAACAGTATAATCATTAGCCATGCCAGGGATCCACTGTTGATGGATTTTGATGTGCCAGTGATACTGTGTGTAGATGTCCAAGTCAGAATTCAACTTCATCTTTTCTAGTTGAGCACCCAGAGGGCTGAAGGTCAGCTAACAAAGTCCAGTGACCACTGTGTTGTGACTGTGTATTAAATAGTGAAGTCACATCGTGTCTGTTTCCCTGTTATTATACATACATACACACAGAGATGAGATAGACTGTGTAATGACCTTTAAGTCATGGGCTCTGGTTGGACCCAAGACAGCATAATATCAGCCCATGGAATGCGCTTTCAGTTCTCTTGGTTTGATGAAATAAATGAAGTGTTACCTTCCTTGACATCCATTCGCAGAAACACAGGCCTGCTTGCCATTTGCAGTGTTCTTGCTCCTTGGGATCGGGAATTATGCTTGCACTGCCTTCTCCAAAATTAGCAGGGTCTTCCTCATGCACCGCCCCTTATTCCATTCTGGTGGTGGAACCAGCCACAAGGAAGATGCCATAATCCATCTTCTTTGAAAATCTCTGTGGATTAAACACTAGTGTTGCTTTGATTTCTATCCTCATCATCTACTCCACAACCTACTCCAGAAAGATGGTGATGGACAATGAGGACACTCACTTCTATCCTGACCACCTACTCCAGAGAGATGGTGACAGACACTGAGGACACTCAAACCCATCAAAGCAGATATTCAGTGATTGCTATGAGCTAAACGCTAAGTCAGACTTAGGACACACCTGCCAATGCTCAGGGAACATTGCAGAGGAAGAGGCAGGGCAGTGACATCATAAGACAGTGAGGTGGGAAGGAACGTCTCTAAGCATAAACCCCTTCTTCCCAAACAGACTGATGCATTTTTGACCCCAGGGACAATACCAATAACCCCACTGATGTGGGTACCCTGGACTGGGAGCAAGCAGATGGAGATATTAGAGGATAACAGGAGGGGGCTTGGACGAGCACAAAATTTGACCAAAGAGCAAATTTTCTTATTAATAACAAAAAAAAGTAAAGAAAACTCACATGGCTTCTAAAAGCTACTGTCTTTCTCTCATTACTTCTCAGGTTAGTTTGTGGGCTCTCTCCATCTAAGCCTGGGATTGTGCTCTCATCATATTCAGTGCTTCATTTTCATACTTTTCTGCTGGGCTATTGAAAACATCACCATGATTCTAGTAATATGCAAATGAATACTGCTACAGAATCAATATTTCAATCAGGACTTTATTTTACCCTAAATTCCAGATCGGTAAACTGTATGAATTTCCAATCACATTTATATAGCTGAATAACACTTGTAACCTGAACACTTTAACTCAACTCTTTCTTTGAACTGCCTTAAGCTCCTGGTAACCTAAATAAAACTCCACTCATGAACGTAGACGCACTTTTCTCTCTTCTTCCTCTTCGGTACATAATCTAATCACTTACCCAATATTCTATCTCTTTAAATACTGCCTGATCAACTTCCTTTCTATAAAGACATCTGTTATTTTCTATTTCAGGGTATGACTATGTTTGTACACGGATTTATGCAGTAGAATGTTCATATTTTCAGAATTTTCTGCTATTGTAATTACATCACCTTGCCTTCTTTCATGGAAACCCTTCTATGAGTTCCTTTGCTCTCAGGGGGAAGTGTACATTCTACCTAATGGTCGCTAGAGTCAGGGTGACGTTGTTGATCATCACACCCTCCCAGTGCTTCTTCTTACTATCTATCCAACAGCCCCCTCTACTGAAGACTTGGTGATTTAATAAATGTGTTCTCCTCCATCTGGTATTAAGTGAATTCTCTTCACTTCCCATCCACCTCCCTACCTTGAAAACAGTTTAGATTACTCTGCATTATTCGAGAGCTCTAGGAAAGAAATTCAACCATACATACCTTCTGTTTTATCTAGGACAAAAAAAAAGGCATTGAATGATTGATAGAACCCTTATTACTAAGAAAGTAGGCATCAGATGTTACACAAACATACATTATGTTTGGTACTTGTTTGGTTCATGGGGTTCTTTGTTCTTGCCCCATTAAATTCTTGCTTGCAAGGTGGCCCTATTTGAGTTATTTGCATTCAGCTTCAAAATCACACATTCTACCTGCCAACAGACTGTTATTAATTTTCTCCGAATTGACTGCACATCCTCATTACACTGTTGTCATCTTGATCACAAGTCTTTGGTCAGTGGGATATGAATAGAAGTTAAATATTTTGTTATCAGGGGAAACTCATAAACTCTCGTGATGTCCACTCCTCTCTTTCCCTTTGCTATGAAGATGGTGAGGTCACACATAGCCGCTACTCCCCCAGCTTGGGTCTTAGAATGAAGACAATGTGGAGCACAGTGTGGCTCATGTTAAAGGTGTGTTCTATGTGCATATAACCAACACATGCTCTTACAAGCCACTGACGATGAAGTGTCATTTGGCTCCATAATATTACTGAACTAATTTGTAGAACATATATAATCTTCAAAACAAATTTCTTTTAATTTTTTTATTATTGACAACTTCCTTAATTATAGACAATAAACCACGATAATCCCCCCACACACAATTTCCCCTTCACAACTCCACTCTCCATCATATTCCCTGCCCCTCTCAATTAGTCTCTCTTTTACTTTGTTGTCATCATCTTTTCCTCCTGTTATTCTGATCTTGTGTAGGTAGTTCCAGGCACTGTGAGGTCATGGATATCCAGGCCACCTTGCGTCTGGAAGAGTGCATTGTAAGGAGGCCTATCCTTCCTTTGGCTTTTGAATTCTTCATGCCACCTCTTCCACAGTGGACCCTGAGCCTTGGAAGGTGTGATAGAGATGCTTCAGTGCTGAGCACTCCTCTGTAACTTCTCAGCACTATGATGATTTTTGAGTCATCCCAGATGTCACCACCATCTTCAAAGAGAAGCTTCTTTAACCAAAACTGAAAGCAACATTAACATGTACATATAAATATTACAAGAAGTGCTAACCAGGCAGTTTGCTGAATATAATATATGCAGACCCCAACAGGCATTACACCCCTAGGGCTCATGACTTTCTCCATCATAGGTTTTCAGTATTGGGCATGTATTCCTTCCCATGGAGCAGGCCTCCAATCCAATTAGAGAATGGTTGTTTTCCCCCACAACAGAAATTCCACTATTGCATCCATTGGGTCATTTGGCCTAGCTGGCCCAACTTGAGGCTTATAGGGTCCGCTGTTGTTTTTCTCCTTTGGTGACTTCTCTCTTTCCCATGGAGCTGAATGTAGCATAGCGTTTTCCAGCTTTCTGTCGGCTGGTCTACACAGAGGAAGGTTACAGCTCAGTTCCAGCAAGATTTCTCAACAACCTTAGATCTGGAGCATGTGGAATCCTCAGCAATAGGATCTTACCATTTATTCCTTGGGGAAATCCAAGGAATGTTGTCATGTTTTGGGGATATCAGGAACCCCTTTGGCCAACAACTCACTGGGAGGTATCCCATCTCTGGCATTGAAAATTTTCTAGTGACAATCTATGGCTTCTGGATGCACCATTGTCCAAAAAAAGTAGGTTTCCATACGACTTATTCATACTCCCCCTCAATTTTTATTTACACTCCCCACACCCTACTTTATACAATCTCTTCCCCTGACCTCACTGTAAAGACAGATCTTCTTTAAAACAATTAGGAATAATTAACATTTCATTTTAACTTTCAAATTAACTGCAACCTGACTTGATAGATCATTGATCATCTATATGTAATATAAAGGCCAGTCTTTTATGCCAGGAATCTGTACATAACATGCACTATATTATCTAACTTACTGACCTACAATGATGTCTCGTGACTTGATTAGCATATTAACTATGGGCACCATTTCCAGAAAAAAATATCACTATCAAGTGAACAAGATGATCATATACTCCCACAATCAGTGAATGTTGTTTTCATAGGGAAATTTACAAAGGGAAAATGATTATAATGAAAACATGGAATAATTACACGCTAATTTATGTAAACCAAGTGTTTATTTGTATTAGTCTAAGATGTAATTAATTTTAAAACTAAAATAGTTCATACGGATGTAGAATAAAGTTTCATGGTTTATATTTCTCTAGAACAGCTCCTTGTTGGATATTGGCTATAGTATTTGGACATAAGTGCCATCATTTTATTATGTTGTAAATCCTCAGCTACTTATTTATATGTTCATATATGTGTATAAACATGTGGAGGTTCAGGCCTAACTGTGCATTTGGCACCCAAGTGGCAAAAGGTATATGTACATGCTGTTGGGAGCATATTTTCCTAATGCTTTCTCTTATAACTTGTCAGTGTTCTTAATGGTGGCATTAAGCTTGTGTAAAAAGATTACATATTTTAACAATCACTTTCCTTTGTGTAGCCATAAAGTACATCCCTCAGGACTACTGAACATGGATTCTTTGTGAAATGAAGCTTTCAATTCAGGCAGTTATAAAATATATTATCATCCTAGCAGATGGAACATCAGTAATTTGGTACTAATCAGCTCAACTGGTTTTCAGATTTTCTGCCTTAATGTTCCGTGTGTTCGTTGTGTATGATTTACATCTACCCTGAGAAGACCTTCAAAGACTGGGAGCTCTCAATGGCTGGCTGATGTTATCTCCCTGGCATGACTTCTTTCACTGCCAAATGATCCTTGGATCAGGTGACCAAGAGTAGCTATAGAAAAAGACACACCTGTAAACTGATTATTGTTTTTTTTTTTTTTTTTTTTTTTAACTTATATGAAGCAGGTTTAGTCAGTAGAAACCGTGGTGCACTGTTTACCTGAGACCACCAAGTGCCTGAACCATTGTTCTATCAGCCACCAAGGAGAACCAGGACAGAGCAAGATAAAAATCTTGCAGATAGAGTGACCTGGGTCCTGAAAGTAGGCACTAGAAATTTAAGCACAGGTTCAGCTACAGATTAAAAATCTGTTTGTTTATGCACTCCTATATTTTTTGTACTTTGAAACATTGGGTTTGGTTTTGAAAAGTTTTTGAAAATTTACCAACAGAAATCATTCAAAACCCCTAAAACACACACTGGGTACTATACTTCAGCAAAGTTGCTATTTTATTTTCTTGGAGCTTCATTTCAAGATGTTGTATTCCCCAATGTGATTACATTGAACAGATGTTCAATAGTTTATCCAGTTTCTTTTAAATGCCTGAAATGAAACATTTTATCCACTCTAAACTTCTCTAATTTCCTTTCAACTCTAAAAGTGGAATTTGCATTAAGTACAATCCCAAAGGAATTTTGATTCTGTGATCTAATGCCACACTGCTTTTGTTTAACTTAGCTACCATTTTAAAGACATGTGGAGAAACATCTCCAATATTGATTCATAAATATTACACAACAAAGCAATATTTTATTTTTTCAGTTTCAATTTTTGTATTTGTAAGTCTTTCTGCTTAGGGAAAGGGAGTTAAATTAATTTTTTAAACAAATATCAATAGCTATGACTTGGAAATCTGATATCAATCTTATACGTAGAGAAAAGCTATCACCATATGATGACTCATAGAATTAGTTACTTTCAGAACTAAAGCCACTGTAGAATGTGGTCATTATGTTAAAGAATATTTGTTTAGTATATAATGTAATGGAAGTAAGCACACACACTTTGCAAATGTTATTTATAAAAATAATTTTGGGGGTTGGAGAGATGACTTAGTGGTTAAGGGGCTTGCCTACAAAGCCAAAGGACCCAGGTTCAATTCTTCAGGACCCACATAAGCCAAATGCACAAGGGGGCACATGCGTCTGGAGTTTGTATGCAGTGGCCAAAGGCCCTGACATGCCCATTCTCTCTCTGTCTCTCTCCCTATTTCTCTTTCAAATAAATAAAAATAAAAATAAATGTTACAAAATAATTTTGTACTGTTTTGATACCCAGAGAAAAAATTAGAAGTTTCTAGCTCTTTTTGTAGGGATATGGCCATAATTTAGCCTCTAGCATTTTCAAAGGGAAAGCTGTCAAAAAGAAAAAAAAAATGTTGTCCATAACAGGAAAAATACTTGCTGCATTTTGATGGAGTAGAGGGATAGAGAGATCTTTAGATAAATTTATTTATTTATTTTTCTTTTTTTCAAGTGATGTTAGAATTTCATTATTTATTAACGTGAATAGCACCCAACATGGCTCAGGGAAATTTTGCGGAAGAGGGGGCGGAAAGAATGTCAGAGCCACATGTTGGGTCATGATATACAGAGACATTTAGCTTACCCATAACTGTGGGCTAACTCCACAATGCATGACCCATATACCTCAACAAGGAGGGGCCAAGGGGAGGGGTAGGTCACGGATGAGCTTAATAATGGTACCAAACTGACTGTATTTGCTGTATACAAAACTAACTAATAAAGAAAAATAAATAAAATAAAATGCTATTCATGTGTTCACAAAAATCAGAAAAGCAAAGTTCACTTTTCTCACAGGCTCTTGGTTGTTTACACAAATATCAATGCAGTATGCATGGATATTGCACGATCAGCATGTTAACTTCTATTTTAATCTGGAAAACCTCCAATATTTATTAAAAAAAAAAAACAAGAGTACAATGTAAAGATCCTATATGTAGTCCTCTGTCTTCATCAGTAGCATGAAGTCCTGTTGGATCTCACATCAACAGTGCCCCAATCAGTCCCTTGGAGTCCCCGTAATGTGGAAAAAATCCTATGTCATTTTATTCTCTTTATAAATATTTCAACATATATCTCTAACAAATGAAGTTTTTGCCAAAAGCTATTGCATAGTTATTGGATTTTAGTGTACTCAAAGCTACAAACTTCTACCCGGTGTTCACATTACCCACCTGCCCCTGAAAATGATTCTTTTTGACAATCTCCTTGGAGCAACATTTTTCAAATGCTATGTATGTAAGCTGTATTAATGTACAAGTTTCTTAGCATCACTGTTCTCCTTCTGGTGTATTTCTGAATGATAGTAAGGCGCTGCCCCATGGAAGTTGCTATGGTCAGATTACATGATTTCATTTACTGTCATTTTTTTGATGATCTCTATAGTCTTTTTTTTTCCCCCTCTATGTTGATAGTTTGCTGATTAGAGCAGGAATTTCTTTTAGTCTTTCATTTTTACTGGTTTTTTGTTTTGTTTTGTTTTGGTTTGGTTTTTCGAGGTAAGGTTTCACCGTAGCCCAGGCTGACCTGGAATTCACTATGTAGTCTCAGGATGGCCAGGAAAGCATGACGGTCCTCCTAACTCTGCCTCTCGAGTGCTGGGATTAAAGATGTGTACCACCACACCTGGCTCATTTATACTTTTTTGAGTGGAGAGAAGCAATTCATCAGTTATTGTTCAGGTGGTAGATACGAGCATATTGATGAGAAGGCCTTTGGCTTTATATATTTTTGCTCATTTCATCCCCTAATATTTGCTGAATGGTGTAATGTTTGCTTTTCCATCTTGCAGAAGAAGCAACAGCTCTAATATAATTGAATATTTAATTCCATAAACTTTAGGAGTATAGCAGTTCTTAAGTGCTTTTCTCTTAAACAGTGATTGGGTAAGCATACTACATGAACCCGTCTTCAAGGAAGACCCATCTCAGATGTGTGAAGATAGATCTCAACACACATTCCAGCATCACAAGGACCTTGGAGACACACATAAATACCCACTTCCGTCTTTGTAATAATTGTGTGCTTTTCTTGTTTTACATGATTTTAAGGCATGTTAAGAAATCCAATACTAAACCAAACTTCAGCTTCTGAATCGTTGTTTTATTTTAGTCTTATTGGTTAACAACACTCACATTTCAACAAAGTGCACAATAATACATGTGTATGAATGATCTACGTCATTTTAAATTTTAGTTTCTAGTACACATTTAATTAATTTTGGTACTACAATAATTAGAACACAAATATCAATCCTGAGTTTTGCTGAAAATTAGAATGCAAACAGCAATTCTCAGATATACCTTCTACAAAATGCTTTTGATTGCTATCAAATTTGAGAAGTTGTTATTTGATTAGTATCATTCCAGCATTGCCATGTAAGTTTGCATACAAATAATGATACGAAGGTAACATTTATTGGGCAATTAAAGTGTGTCAAATTGCTCTAGGGTGCATTTCAACAGCAGCTTGTGTAGATGAGGCCCACAGAAGTTCAGGTGTGGTAAACATTATACATTTTTCTAAGGAAAAGTAGAGAGAGTAAAGGGAATAAACTTCTGACCTTGCATGTAAGAGAAAAGTTTTAAGATGTATCCGGTGTACTTTATTTTTTTTTTTTTTGGACTGAGTAAAAATACCTAATAAGTAGCAGCTTAAAGAAGGAAGAGGGAGCTGGAGGGATGGCTTAGCAGTCGAGGTTCTTGCCTGCAAAGCCAAAGGACCCAAGTTTGGTTCCCCAGGGCCTACATTGGCCAGATGCACAAGGTGGCACATACATCTGGAGTTCCTTTGCAGTGGCTCAAGGCCCTGGCACACCTCTCTCTCTCTCTTTCTTTCTGATTATATATATATATATATATATATATATATATATATATATATATATATATATAGAGAGAGAGAGAGAGAGAGACAGAGAGAGAGAGAAAGGCTTTATATTTTTTAGCTTATGGTTTCCAGGGAAGTCTAACATCGTGGGGAAAGGCTGGTAGTAGCAGGAAGCCAGCATCTTTTTCACATTAACATAGAGAAGGTTAAAAGAGGGAAAACAACAAGCAGGATTTGCCTTTTTAAATTAATTTTATTTCATTTTTATCAGAGAGAGAGAGAGAGAGAGAGAGAGAGTGAGAATTGGCACACCAGGGTCTCCAGCCATTACAATCAAACTCCAGATGCATGCTCCATCTTGTGCACATGCGTGAACTTGCACAATGTCATCAGATTGTGTGTCTGGCTTAGTGGGACCTGGAGCGTTAAACATGAGTTCTTAGGCTTTGCAGGCAAGTGCCTTAATGGCTAAGCCATCTCCCTAGCCCACAGGGTAGGGCTTTAACTCCTCAAGTGACACACTTCCACTGGCAACTGTCCACCTCCTTAAAGTTCCACAATCATCCCAATCCCACTAAGAGGGGGTTAGGTATTGATACGCATTAGTAGGTGGGTCACAATTTACATTCAAACTATCAATTCATGGAATTTAAATGGAATCAGTTATGTAGGGTGAACATTAGGAGCATAATGGGCCTGAGGAGGCATCATTGAGGATATAGGACAGACACATATCAAAGGAGGCAGACAGCGTAACTGTGACATCTCTGGGGTTTACATGTAGTTGGTGCCTATTTACTACTGACACAATCCAGCTATTACCACAAGTACAGCTGTTGTTTAAAAAGTGAAGTAACCCTGACACTTCTTGCATTCAAACTTCTCATATTTGAACCTGAAGCTCTCGCATTATTTATTTTTTTTTAATTTTCTTTTATCTGTAGACTAATATCAATGATAACTTCCTTTTGCTAGTATCATCTACCTAGAAAATGCGGCAAGGTTTGGTCACAATGAGGTACAAGTTTTCATTTGTTGTGAGAAATGTTGGAGGTCGTGATTCCCCAGAGTGTCTGTCTAGGAACCATGCCGCCTAGGGCTGGCGCCCGTGTAGGTATTGAGAGAGCCTCACTCCTTCCGTGTGTGTAGAAGTTCAAAGGCAGAGGGAGTCAGCAGTTAAGGTGATTTAGAGATTTTCTTTGTCTCTCAACCACTAGGAAATGTTCTTCTCTTTCATGTCATTCTCACAATAAACTTGGGCATGTTGACACACAATGCAGCAGCAAAATAAATGAGCTGAAGCTTTAGGAAGAAGTGTAGAGAAGTGTGAGGAATACAGTGTGCATGAGTGACAGACATCGCTACATATATTATGACCTGGTAAGGGTGACATCACATGCTATAAATCACAAGAAGCAGATGTAAAATTCATGCTGAGAAATATACAAATAGGAAAAATATATTTTTAAAATTTGGTAGATAGTCAAAGCCAAACATTTAGGTTAACGCTGGGGAAAATGGAAAAATAACTCTACTGGGTTTTTATTTTATATGTATGCATTTTAAAAAGATATTTTATTATTTATTTATTTGGGAGTGAGAGAGACAGAGAGAGAGAGAAAGAGAGAGAGAGAAAAAAAAAAAAGAAAAAAAAATAGCCGGGCGTGGTGGCGCACGCCTTTAATCCCAGCACTCGGGAGGCAGAGGTAGGAGGATTGCCGTGAGTTCGAGGCCACCCTGAGACTCCATAGTGAATTCCAGGTCAGCCTGGGCTAGAGTGAGACCCTACCTCGAAAAACCAAAAAAAAAAAAAAAAAAAAAAAAAAGAAAAAGAGAGAGAGAGAGAGAATGGTTACTCCAGGGCCTCCAGCCACTGCAAACTGAGTCCAGACACATGTGCCCCCTTGTGCATCTGGCTTACGTGGGTCCTGGGGAATCGAACTGGGATCCTTTGGCTTTGCAGGCAAATGCCTTAACTGCTAAGCTATCTCTCTATCTCCACACTATTGGTTTTTGATGTCCGAGTATTGGGATTGCAGGTACTTGTTATGATCTAAGAGACTTTATTAGAATAAATAATGTGAATTCCTTTGACTTGCTGACCAGGAACCCTTCTGCTCTCTCTACAGGGGTTCCAGGTGTATATAGTCAAGCTGGTCATGCACAGCTATTTACATGGGTGCTGGGAATTGGACTCTGGGTGAATCAGGTGCTCTCTGACCTTCATGTGTCCTGATCATGGATCTCTTAACTTCTGAGCCATCTCCCCAACCATAAGGTTTAATTACTAGTATTCACACACATGGTTGTTTTCAGAAATAGGTGATTTAACAAAAGGTAATAATGATAAATAACTAGTGAAATTTTTAGAATCAGGTACATAGTAGGTCATCTGTAAGCTTTTATTAAATACATGCAATATAAAACTAAGCAAAAGCTCCTGAGTATCCACTGAGCCAAGAGGAAAACCAAACCACTACATATAACATCTGTACACAGTCCTGATCAGTGGCTTGGCCTTTATGGATAGGTTGCCCCTGGATCCTGTCCTTCATTAAGTTGTGTGGTTTGGGGGATGCCACCTCACCACTCTGGGCTTCAGTTTTCTCAGCTATGAGTAGGAGAACTAACCTGTGTTTTTGATTATTATAAACTTAAGCATCAATAAATATGTTCTGTTTGTGTGCATTTCATACTAGTACTCTGCATATGTTAATGCTATAAAAAGACATTTACTGTCCTCTTTGCTAATATGATTATTATTGTTATTATTATTATTATTATTATTTTGGTATTTCGAGGTAGAGTCTCACTCTAGCTCAGGTTGACCTGGAATTCACTATGTAGTGTCAGGGTGGCCTCAAACTCACAGTGATTCTCCTACCACTGCCTCCCAAGTGCTGGGATTAAAGGCGTGTGCCACCATGCCTGGCTGATCATCATTATTTTAAAGGTGAGAAGTAGTAAGGGGTGTGGGCACTCAATCTGGGAACTATTACGTAGTCATAATAGAATTTTAGAGTATTACAAAAAGAACGGGCCACAGAGAAGAATCAAAGATACAAACAGGAAAAAAAAAAAAAAGACTACAATTCTAAAGACCAGTAGATTTGAGAAATATTGCCTCATGGAGTTATAAATTTCAATCATGGTAAGAAAAATACCTAATTTCTTTTTTTAATATTTTTGGTTTATTTTAATTTATTTATTTGACAGTGACAGACAGAGAGAAAGAGGCAGATAGAGAGAGGGAGAGAGAATGGGCGCGCCAGGGCCTCCAGCCACTGTAAACGAACTCCAGATGCATGCGCCCCCTTGTGCATCTGGCTAACGTAGGTCCTGGGATATCAAGCCTTGAACCAGGGTCCTTCAGCTTCACAGGCAAGTGCTTAACCACTAAGCCATCTCTCCAGCCCGAAAAATACTTAATTTCGAGCATAAAAAGTAAATGAGATTTCCACTGTAAAACTGTTAGGTATGTTGATAAATAATGAACTACAACAGGATATATGTTCTTTGAAGTACCATGAAGTAGACAGTTGAATAAGGTTCCAAAAGCAAAACTTGGAAAGAGACACAGGGTTTAAGAAGGTTTCATCTGCTCTTATGTAAGGGCATATGACTGTCCTTAGGCATGGATCTTAACTGGAAAAGAAAACTTCATATTTTAAAAGGCTTTGAAATATAAATACTAGAACACCAAGTTAAATGTGACAATTCTGGTTAAAATTAATATATAACTGAAAAAATATGAAAGTTCTATTCTGATTTGAATAAATCGTATTCTATTTTATTTATTTATTTACTTTTATTTACAAATGGTTCCTGTTAATATGAAGGCATATAATAAAAAAAAATTCCACTTTTAAGATTTCTTCTTTTCCCCATCCCTTCCTCTCTGCCCCCTGTTCCCCCATTCTCTTTCTCAGGTTCACAATTTGAAGCTATATAGGCTTGGCTGACCTGGAACTCCCTTTACCCCTAAGGCCTCCCAAATGATAACATTAAAGACTAGTAACACCAAGTCCCAATACTGCAAAGTAATCTGTATGTTTTAAGAAACCTATGTAACTTATTATTATTTATGTTAACAAACATTTAAATATATCTCCATTTTATTAATAAATTAACAACTCTTCTATATTACAAAATTTCTTTCAACATAACTGTGTAAAAGTAGGAAAGTTTTTATGTTATCTCATACATAATAAGTGTGTGGGTCAGTATTCCTATTATAGAAGAAAAGGTAATGAGAAATATTCATATCAAATATACTTAAAAATGGTTTTATGTATTGGAGTCTTTATAAATGAAGGCCCATAGAACATGGGAAACTTTCTATTCTTTTGTTTATGGGTCAAGTAAAATGGAATGCCATGTAGAAATGTTATTGGGAAAAGGAAAGAATCTTATAATAGTAGATTGATGTGACCCAAAAAACTATCTAATCATTTTCTTTATTGGTCTATCTGTGCATCATTCCTTATTCCAAGGTATGGGGGAGGAACCCTCTTAGATGAGGTATGTTCAAAGGAGAGGAACAGTGGTTAGTGGTTGTAGGTTTTACCATTCACTTTGTGGAGAGACATGACCAACCATGAAGAGACGGATTTTGGTGTCTAAGGTTTGCCTCTGGGTAGAGAAAGAATAACATAGACAGAAAGACAGGAGAAAGCCAAATGGACTTTGCTTCTGAGCTTGTCCAACTTTCAGCTCAAAGTGTGCAGCAGCTGATTGCATTTGTTGTGAAGTTTTCCTGGAAATACCACTGATATTTCCTCTCTTCACTGTGTCTGCGTTTGAGTGCACGTGTGCCCATGTGTGTGAGTGCAGGGACAGTGTACGTGTTGCTGACACATGCGAAGGGAAGCCAGCCAACAGCTTTCAGGCTCAGGCCTCACCTTCCTCCTCAGTTTACGTGCGTTCTCTTTTCCTCGTTACTGTTCACAGTCACGTTCACAGGGGTACATAGTCCCTGAGTTTCTGGAAGGTACTCTTGCCCCAGGCTTCCCTGTGGCCATCACCATTCTGGGACTAGAGAAGCTCTGTAAGGTTCTGGAATTTATGATGGTCTAGGGATTCAGAGCTAGGTACTTAGTTTGTATAGCACATGCTTGGTCCACCAAACTCATTACTAACCCCAGCCCTTCATTAATACTTTTGAATGCACAAAATAACACACAAAACTACAAGAGGATTTATTTGTTGTTGGACTCCTCTCAGGAGACAGGCCTTTTCATCAAAAATAATTTCTTAGTTTTATGAGTTTTAATCTAGTATGCTGCATTTAGGCAAGTAACAAGTCCCATTTCAAGCCATTTAGAATCATAACGTCCTAATAGCTCTCTTTTATTACATCAGTGTTGCACACATGTCATAAAGTAATAAATGAAAACAAAACTTAGAAATCTCTAGTACTCAGTAAGTTGTAATTGTTAAAAGCATTTAAAACTCTCACAACCCCTGCCAAATTATACTGATTTTTTTTTCAAAATTGAATATACATATGACAATTGTTTGAATGAATACTTGGTATATTTTCCATGTAGTATAAAAATAAACCTTAGTATTGAGATTTGATATACATTATGATTATAATCTCTTTAAGAGAAGCTTAACATCCCAGGGCCATGTGCTCTCTCATGCTAACCATGATCTGTTCCCAAATATGGACAGCTGGCAATGAGTTTGTGGACATAGCTGTCCTATGTTGGGCCTAACAGGAGCCAAGAAAACCAAGAAAGAATAGTTAAGGAATGTCACAGGTAAGTATATCGGACTTAAATATAGCTGACTCTCTAACTCAGAAAGGTACTGCTGGGGGATTTTTAGATAACCTCATTCATGGGGAAAATTGTTTCTTCTTGCTCTGTAACTAAAATTTTAAAAAATTTTGAAACTTCCTGAGCAAAGACTTCTGAAGAGTTTTAGTGACCCAGACTACAAAGATCCTCGATTGGTCTAAGACAGGCATATATATATAGAATATATTTTAAAATTTCTATTTACTTCCTAAATGAGATTTTAAAATTCTGAAAGGTGGCACAGTATTTTTTATGACAATTACTTTAGTAATGTACTGAAAAATATAAAATAAGTGGAACATTTTAAAAGTGATTCAGAAAGTAACGTAAGGGAAACATATTTTGGGATATACTTGGAAATGTCTCACCTATCCTGTCTGCTTATAAATTGTCTTCTAAAATTTATGCCAGATTATTTCTACACTGTCACTGAATAGTATTTAAAATAAAAGAGAATGCACTAGTAAAAGCATATGCGGCTTGGGACATGGCTCAGTGGATAAACCACTTTGGTAGTGTCATGAAGACAAGAGTTCACATCCCCAGAAAGCACGTAAATGCCAGGTGAATATGTCCAACTGTCTATAATCCCAGGCACTGGGATGTAGAGACAGAGAATATACTTTGAAGCAAGCTAGTCACCTAGAATAGCCAAACGGCTCATACCTGGGTTCAAGTGGGAGACCCTGCTTTAATAAATTAGGTTTGAGGAACAATGAGGAAAAAATCTTGACTGACTGATGTCCACCTCTAGTTTCAACAAGCATGTACACAGACAATGCTTCACACATATGGAAACATGCGTTTGCATTTACACATGAATGCACATGCCAAACACAAAATCATGTAAATACGCACCAAAAATAAATTCAAGTCACTTGATTTTAGTTTAAGCCTCTCACTTATTTTTTTAAGCAAGTTCTCTTTGCAGGATCATTTCTATAAGACATCTCAGCTAAGTTCTTTATGCAGTAAGTTTAAACGATTCTCCAAGCTTTGCTTTAAAAAGAAAAGGTATTGTTCCCTCTCCCTTTTTGTAGCACGAATCCACACATAGGCCACAGGGCAGCTAAGCATGTGGGGAGAGGTGGTACCCCCAACACTGGTTCGTTCTCCACACTGTATCTTCACTCTTGTCCTAGGTCCAGAAAATTCTAGTCCTTGCACTTTGTATATTAAGTTTGAGTCTTCTATAAAGTGATAGCTTCTTCCAGTGTCCTTACGCAGCTGCCAATGCTTATGTTGGTGAACTCCTCAGAGTGCTCTGAGCATGGCTGGCCCTGCAGCTTGTGTTCCCTCTGTACTGGTCGTATATTGAGAGTAAAGACGTATTTGGTCCGAAAATACCCATTTCTATCCTTTATCCCCCATACCATATACACACAGACATACTGATAATATAATGCTGTTTTAATTCTGTAAAGAAGTACGTGCGAAAATAAACCTTTTATTTTCCTTTTTTTTTTTTTTTCTTCCCCAAAAGCTGCTCTTGGTCGGGTGATTTCTGCCAGCAATGCAAACCTGACTGCAATACTGCACAGTAAGAAATATCTTAATTTCATGTTACTTAAGTTCTTATCACTTCGGCTTTTTGAACATGATTTCAAAACTCTTACTTTGTTAGGAAGAATTTTTATGTACAAAAAGATAATGTGGCCAGGCATGGTGGCTTTTGCCTTTTATCCAAGCACTGGGGTGGCAAAGGTAAAGGGATTGATGTGTGATTTTGAGGCCCTCCTGAGACTACATGGTGAATTCCAGGTTACCCTGCACTAGAACAAGAGCCTACCTTGAAGACAAAACTAGAAACAAACAAACTAATGTGTGAGAATATGTTCAGATACAGAAAAATGAGATGTATAGTTCAACCTCATCAAGATAATGTCAATGCTGTTAAAATGCTGAAATAATAAAATGCTTGAAGTCTGCATGAGTTTATCAGAATAGAAATGAATGACTTACCATTGAAGAAAACACATTCTTACAAAATTACAAGACAAACAATCCTATATTATTTTAGAAAGAAAATCAGGAAGTAGGACTTTTATTTTCTTTTTTGATTATTGGTGACATATTTAAACAGAAGGAACATAAACTTCATTCCAAAGAAATGTAGTTTTCTTGTCTACTGGGAAAGTATCCAGTGTTTGGTTCCTGAGTATGTACAGTATGTTGCAATAACATAGGGTCAGGTCTTGTGGGAGATAAATTTGTAGCACATGTAATTCAATTATAAAAATAAAATAACTATTATGTAAAGCAAGATTTATATAAGAGACCTTAGAAATGTGACTTAAATATTTTGCATTCTGTTAAAAATGAATATATGCATTAGATTCCTCTTGATATTTATATCTGAAGAATCAAAATGTGTTAGTCAGCCTGCCTTGCTTCAGATTCTCAGTGAGAAGTGGGAAAGTGGAAAGAAAATGGTGACTTGAAGGCAGAGCTGGGGTTGGCTCATTCCATCTGCTTCTATCCGTGGCATCCCTGTGAGTGGGGACACAAGGGTACTAAGAAACAATACTTTCCAGTGTTCCAATGACCGCTGAAGCAGGACATGCATCATGGGAATTTGTCTTCTCACGAGAAATTGAAGGGATATCGTTATGTGCAAAATGAGTGTTCTACTCACAAATCCTCTTACATAATTTGTTATCTTTAATGAAGAGATGAAGTAAGCACACTTTTTTTTTTTTTTTGTTCCCTACACTTAGGAAAATTTCCATCTAGCCAATCTGTTTTGTCCATAAATCCACTTCATGGCTTTTGTTTCTAATTTAATTCAGGTTCAGATCTTTGTTTGGTCTCTCATTCATAATATTTCCAGGATACAACACTCTAAGGCGTTTTAGTGTGTCAATTGCTAGAAATCAGTTTTGAGAGATAAAGCTCTTCCATGAGTTTTCAGGTGAAACTGAACTATGATAGGACAATGACAATTTTTTTTTTTTTTGCATGGCAGTTCATAGCTTGGCAAAAATAATACTCGGATTTGTGCAGAAATGCATGGCCTTTTCCTATATGAGAACACCCATCTTTTTCTTCCATGAGAATTTTGGACACAAGTATGTGGATTGTCTCAGCTGCGGCTGTGGGAGTGTGGGCATTCTGAGGAGAACTGCTTAGACTATGACGAAAAGGGCAGTTGCACTCACCACATTCTTTTGAAACAAAACAGCCATTTATATTTAACCCTATAAGATGGGGACAATAGATGGTTATCCGCTTGGGTCTGATCCAGTTGTTTTTCTTCATAAGGGGGCACCAAGTTCACTTGGTCATATGCTGAGAAAAGACTTGTTCAACAAAGAATTGCTGGCCACTGGTGAACTCCTCCATCAATACCTCCTGGTATCTGGTTCCTATATTGTACTTTCCTTCCCAGTCTCAGATGAAATCTGCATGACAGTGGATATCTTACATGGGCTTGGCATGGGAAATTACCATGGAAAGCACTGATGGATATCATGGGGATGACATAACCAGTGTCCTGGGATGCTGTCTCCATCAGGCACCAGGAAAGGGGGGCTGTCTGAGTGAAGCATCTATTGTGTATCCTCTCTCACCCTCCTATGCTGCTCTGAAGGGATTCACATTTTCTGTTTATAGGCCATTAGGTGATTTGGGGGCATTGTTACATATAGCACCTTATTTAATGTGGACTTTTTTGCCTACATGTAGTATTATCCCAATTTAAAAATTAGGTCAAAAACAAAACCTTGCTTAGTGGTGTGGTTAGTTTAGTAAAGTGCTTGGCTAGCATGTGTCCATGCCACAGCACCACACTAACCAGAGGTGGTAGCACCTGCCTGTGACATAGCACTTTGGAGGTGGAGGCAAGATATCTGGAAGTTGAAGGTCATTTCTGATGATATTGTAAGTTTGAGGCCAGCATGGCTATATGAAAGCCTATCTCAATAAACAAGCAAACAAAGAAAAAAAAAATGTGACTAACGTCAGTTTCTAAAGACTCATAACTCAAACTAGCTAAATTTGTATTCTCAGCTTCTTTCTTTTCTTTTTTTGAGGAAATCCAACTTGATCGTTTTATGTAAAAGAACAAGTGTGTGTGTGTGAGAGAGAGAGAGAGAGAGAGAGAGAGAGAGAGAGAGAGAGAGAGAGAGAAAGAAAGAAGTATGCAGAGACTGAGAGTGCGAATTGGCATACCAGGGACTCCAGGCACTGCAATCAAAGACCAGATGCATGTGCCCCCTTGTGGGCATGTGCAACCTTGCACACTTGCATCACTTTGGGCATCTACCTTATGTGAGACCTGGAGAGTTGAACATGAATCCATAGGATTTGCAGGCAGGCACCTTAACTGCTAAACCATCTCTCCAACTTTTAGCTTCTGTTCTGTAAGATTCAGGGTGTGTGTGTGTGTGTGTGTGTGCGCAGCTTTCCTGATGAACATGAGCACATAAACACAGCTCCCATTTCAAGTTTATCTTTGTTTCTTCTGGGTTTCAGTATCCTTCAAAGTCTTTGGTTCTTGGCTATTGTTGAAAGATCATCTGTCTATTCCTCAGTGATGCCTGTCCTTGTCATAGGAAGACAGCGGATGTTTCAGGATTATGAGTTATTTCACAGCTCCTGGGGCTGTAACGTGGAAGCAGTGCCTTAAGTTCCCATCCATTCTCAGCTTGTTTGCTGCATGGTTATAAATGTCTGCAGAGCAGAATCAATGAGGTGAGAATAAACAACACTTCTAACACACTTTGTTCTGATCATTCTATCATCTCAGGGTTAAAGTACATAACAGTTTTTTTTTTCTCATATCTTTTACTCTTTAATAAAATCTTGTCAGCTAAAGCAAGGTGTTATAATTCCTTGGAAATAGATTAAAAGTATCTCTTCTCACTAATTTTTTCCTCATCATCATTTCCAATAGATAATCATCACTAGCACTCACTAAACTTTTTACTCATTCTCATTTTGCATGCAAATCTTGAGAACTGTTTTATATTTTCTCTTTTAAAATATTCTTAATGTCTTTTAAGGGCATTTTTTATTCAATGTTTATGAATAGACATGGATCACAAGTGCAGGATATTTGCTAATGGCATTCAGAGAATGAAAATCATTGCTATTTTGAACTTGTGAAATATCTATGAGCTAGGTGGGGTAAAGCTGCCTTAATTGTTAAGAACTCACATAGTGTAATGGTTTCTCAGGAGAAAACTGAAGGAAAAGTGTGTCTAATGTTTTTTATGGAATATGTGTGGAGAAAAACACATTAAGAATTATGTGTGAAGAAAAACATTGTCATAGTTTCATAAGTTTATTTTTATAAATTAGTATAGTTTAAAATTATAAATTATACATAAGCTTTTTATCTGTTTGATTTATGTAGGGCTGTGTGTGTATTTTTGTGATCTATATTATATTTTATTTTTTCTGTTATTACAAAATTGTCACACATATAGGTATAGATATTTAATGAGACAGATTTCTTAAATATTATATTCATTTATTTATTTGAGAGTGATAAAAAGAGGCAGATAGAGAGTAAGTGAGAATGGGTATGCCAGGGCCTTTACCCACTGCAAATGAACTCCAGATACATGCACTTCTTTGTGCATCTCGCTCACATGGATCTTGGGGAATCAAACCGGGGTCCTTAGGCTTCACAGGCAAACACCTTAACCACTAAGTTATTGCACCAGCCATTATGATTTTTATTATTTTTTAAATATTTATTTATTTATTTACTTGTGAGAGAGAAAGAGAGACAGTCAGATTTTATTAAGATGATATAATATGGTCTCCAAGTACCTTTGCACATCTTCTAACACCAGTGCTATGAACCCTTCCTCACAGTGGAAAATACATACATATATGGTATTTTCTCCTAAAATCATTGATTGTTTCTTAAGTAAAATATGCACCTTACTAATTGTTTTCTCATATTCACTGTTGTTTATTACTTGGTGCCACTTTTAGTGGCCTAGTTGCTGGCGCTTCTTTACAGGTTCAAAGTCCTCTTTGGCTTAGTCAGGAAACAAATTCTGTTTGATCAACTCTAAACTCTAAAGTCTTAATTTTTAATGGCCTCTTACTATGATGAATGGAATTTGTTGTTGATAAAGAAGATTCCATCTGTTAATCTTTTATTATCTTATGTATGTGTGTGCAACTGAGGCAGTGTGAGTTTATGTTTATTGGGAGGCCAAGTGAAGAGAAATTTTATGAAAAAAATAAACATTTTATTGTTATACATTTCAGCAATTTGCAGTCTTCACTGATGAAGAGAAACTGGCATCTAAGTGTCCACTCTGCTTACTGACAGCAGGTCACATGTCACCAAAGCAGAATTTCCCACCATGCTGGAGAAACGTAAGGTCCAGGGCCATCTTCATTGACCTCATCTTCTGAGACCTAAGCACAAGGGCAGTCACATATTTACACAACCTGCAAAAAAACAAGGTACTTCGACAACCATCTCACTTTCCATTGAAATAGTCCCTCTGTCCTCTTTTCCTCTTGAGTGACACAAGATCCCAGAATGGCTTAAAACATTTCTGGAAGTTGCTCATGTGAAGTTGAGGGAGCACTCTTTTAGGATATAGTGAGACTTGCAGCCAATAGTGGTTAACAAATATTGCTGGCTGTTCTAGGGTAGCAATGGTGTTCAAGAATATTTCTGCTCCCCTAACCACATATTGATGTCCCAGCTTCAACGTGGAGGGCCAACAGATGTCTTATGATCCTGGCATATTCTACAGGACACACCTCCAAAATGTATGTGTTGTAAAAGAGATAGAGGTTAGCCAGAGTCTAATCTATATAAAGTTGCAAAAAGATGAGCTATAGCCTATTTAAATTATCATGGATAATGTGTCAGTGAGGAGTTCTTTCTTCTCTGTTGGGGGTATTCTTAATTAGTATTGTATAAAATGATAAGTGTATCTTACTTTTTTTCTTGCATTTGGAGATAAAAGAGGATCTTGGTTGTTATCACCACAAAGAAATGATAAATAGTTGAAGAGCTATGAATGTTAATTTTCCTGACTTAATCATTATAAAATACATACATGTATTGAAACAAACTAGAATTAATCAGATATCTAGTCTTCATAGCATACAATCTATAATGCTACTACAGAAAAAATGGATATGTCTATAGCAGGGCAAATACAAAGGGACCTTATAATAATCTTCTTTAAGGGAATATTTAACGAGAAATATCTTTCTAAACTATAAAAAAGTGAAAAGCAAATTTAAACCAGTCAGATATAAAGAAATAGGAGGGTATATTTGTCTTATTTCTACAGAAAGTATTATAAATATCATTGGTACATATGAAATATACTCAAAGTATGTATAGCTAAAAGTATAGAGTTCATAAAGAAGTCAATTAATGAATAAAATATTTTCTAGATTTTTTTAAATGTGTGATAGTTTTCATTACTTATTTTCATCAGTTATTCTTGACTCTTATGTATTATGCCTTTTTTTTTTGGCTCTGTTTTTTGCATTCCTGTCCTTTCTGGGTGGATCCTGAGTGTGTGTCAAACCCCAACAGGACCCTTGTGTTTATCAACATCGAGATATGCACTTTTTTTTCCTTTGCTCTGTTTTTGCAGAGAGCATAGTTACTCTGAGAGTGGGTTTTACTTTCTGCTTCTCAATTATGAAATAATAATTTATATGATTTCTCCACTTTCAAACATTAAGGTGATTCTCCATAAAAATGAGGATATAGGGCTAGAGAGATGGCTTAGTGGTTATGGTGCTTGCCTACTGAGTCTAAGGACCCATGTGTCACTCCTCAGATCCCATATAAGCCAGATGCACAGGGTGATGCAAGCATGCAAGGTCACACATGCACACAGGATGTTGCATCTGAAGTTTGGTTTCAGTGGCTGGAGGCCCTGGTGCACCAATTCTCTCTCTGTGTATCTCTCACTCATTCTCTCTCTCACTTAAAACCAAAGTCCAGTCTGTTGACCTTGCCTCAAAAATTAAAAGAGGATACAGTAATTAACATTATTCTGACACAAAGATACACTGATATGCTAAATAAATATCCAATTCATTGAAAAAAATAATAATAACAGCAACTGAAAGAATATATTTCACTGAGAATTAATGCACTGGATTGTCCACTGATAATAGGTAACTGCTACAATAAATTGAATTTATCAAATCATTTTAATACATTTTAAAATATATTTTTACTTATTTTCAATTAAGTTTATTTGACTAGTACTTAACATTGAAATTGTAAAATCATTATAAAGTAGATACTTATCATTTAAGAAAGATAATACATTTTAAAAGTCACCAAATTTATGAAAACAAATCATCTTTATTTGTACATAATCAAAAAAAAACTTCTGTTAAAATATTTAAAAATACCACATTTTGATTTTTTTATAAAGCAAACAATAAACTTTAAATTATTACCATCTCAAGTGTTTCTAAATGCAGGATATTATAAAACAAGCCCTTTGTTATTTCACTCATTTTATTCTACCTCAGGTGATGTGTTGGCATAGCCAACAAAAAATGAAACATATTTGCATGATATTAGTTAGTAAAAATTAAATTAAAGGATGTAACCAAAGAGCATGTCCGCATAGGAGTGATTTCAGTTAAAATCAAGATGTTTATCCCAGACCAAAAAACCCATAGCTCAAAGCAGGAAGGAAGCAGGGAGGGATCCACCTTGAGAAAAAGCTAATGAATGTCTGCAGAATTCAGAAAATTGTAGACACAAAGCAAATAGCCAAACTTAATTTTGAAAAAATTCTGTTGGAACTGGTCATGCACATTTAAGAATAAATCTTGGCAAGTTCTTCTGTTTTGTTCTAGCAATCTGAACTGTCAGTTCTGCTAACCTTTGTTTGCCTGTCACTGAGTTCCCATGATTAAATGTGAGCACTATAATCATTAACCATGCCAGGGGTTCACTGTGGGTGGAATTTGATGTGCCGATGACATTCTGTTTATATGCCCAAGTCAGAATCCGACTTCGTCTTTTCTAGCTCAGCACCCAGAGGTCTGCAGGTTAGCTACCAAGGTCCAGTGACCATTGTTTTCTGACTGTGTATTAAATAGCGTAGTCACACAGGGTCTATTTACCTACGTCCTGTAATCACTGCTTTCCCTTAATTGGGATGCAAATGTATTTGAAATCTTTGGAGAAGCTTCATTTAACAATGTTCATCTATTTAAAATATTATTTCCAAACATTTTCACCATTATGAATTTTAGTGAAGATAATTATAGAATCATGTTTTTATTGCATTAAGCTTACTGCTATGAATGGTAGTAACAATAGGATTGTTGGGTACTACATTGTTAAAATTACTCACCTATAAATGATAATAGAGCATTTATATTTTTATGGGTTAAGTAATAAAGTAAGGTTTTTTCCCGGAGTGTGTTCACCTTTCTGTTGATATAAATAGTTCTCAGTTTATCTTATTATAGTAAAAATAATTTTATTTAGCAATTAAAACTAGTGATAATTTAAATTAATAGCTTTTGACATATATTTAAAATTGAATTTAATCCTATGAAGAGCCACACATTTATCCTACATTTTGACTAACATTAAATTTTGAAACAAAAATAGGTATATTAATATAATACTATCATGTGCATCTTTATCTACAATTTTTATTGTTCTTTTGCTTTTGAAAGAATGGGAAGTGGATTATAATACCTCTCAATGAAGTTTGGGTCTAGATATGTGAATATACCAGTATACTGCCTCCAAGAGAAAAATCCTTCATAGTTGATACTGATAGCAAAACCTCACTGAAAAACAGATCTGCCAAATTTTAAAGACCCCAAGGAACATAATTGCTGAATTTGTATTTCAAGGAGAAAATGTAATGGTTCTTAATAAACTGCTTTTAAATTAAAATCATCTTCCAAATGTTTTTTTGACATTAGAAACAAATGTAGTAAACAAAGTTAAACTGACCAAAACAAAATTATTTCTGAATAACTTCCATTTTAATTGATTATAAATGAAATGTAAAGTTATTTAGCATCACAACATAACTTACCAACATCACATAACCACCAAAACATACTCAAAAATACTGGTTTTGCTGGTAAAAGTTGTCATGTATTTGATTCCAGAGTTGTAGTTATAGGAATCCTCTAAAAGAAACTTGAGGCCCTTTAAAGTATATGCACTGATCTTAGACAAATTTCAGGATTTATTTGGCCGTATGGAGCGTTGGACTGCAGCAAGATAGCAAGAGTGCAGCTTTGAAATATAATGCGGTTATTCAGAGTTTAGAGAACGATGGTTACAAAACAGATTGAAGAAAGAACATCTGAGGTAGCTTATTTATGAATGCCACACTAAGACCAGTAGATTCATGGTTAAGGAAGACAATGTGAATGTGTATTTACTAAGCTAACCTGCTGGTGCCTCCTGACTCTGTCCTTTGGTGACTTTGTATTGATTTCATGGCCCAGCTTCTCAGCCATTCTAAAGAGGAACTGCTTTCTTCCTTGGAGCCTCCATTCTCTGTTGGGAAAGGGACAGAGGTGGGATGACAATCAAATGCAGGCTCTGGAGCTGCTTCAGAATACTAGTCTTCCTAGAAACTGAGGACAGATGTTCAAGGGAAGCTGTGTTTCCAATAATCAAGATGAGCATTCCCATGGGAGTTTGAATTCTGACCCTAAAACATCTCACTGGATCATAATGACTGAACATGCTTCTATGGGACAATGATTCTTTTCCTCCTCACCTCATCAGTGACTGTCTCGGACACATCATAAAACAGCAGTGGTAATTTCACAGACATATCCACATGGGGCAGGGTAAACAAGAAGTCCTCCGGATACACTCCTACTCCTACTAATCTGTCTACTAACACAAGTTCTTGAGACTTGAATTTAAAAAAAAAGAAATTACTGAGGAGTATAACAACAATATCAATTAAAAAAAAAAAAGCAGGGGCTGGAGAGATGGCTTAGAGCTTAAGGCACTTGCTTGCAAAGCCAAAGGACCTTGGTTCTATTGCCCAGGACCCATGTAAGCCAGATGCATAAGAGGTGCATGTGTCTGGAGTTCGTTTTCAGTGGCTGGAGGCCCTGGAATGCCCATTCTCTCTTTCCCTCTCTCTGCCTCTTTCTCTCTCTCTCTCTCTCAAATAAATAAATAAAAACAATTTTTTTAAAAAGTTCTGAATTGTCTATCATGAATCAGGAAAAATTAAAAATACATTAGCATATCAGCACATTTCATTGCAAAATAACCCTAAAGACATTAATTATCCTTATTTTACAAGTGGTGGAACTGAAACACAGAACATATTTCCTCCGTCATCACACAGCTGGATAAGGCGCCATCAGTACAGGAAGACAAGACGTTCGTCCCAACCCAGCCTCAAGCCACGCTGAGTTCTAAGACATTTGAACGTGTTATTCAGGCTTGATGGATAATGGCTATTTTGTAGGGTGCAATGCATTTTCATCCTGCTTTGGTTGCATGTGCAGGGCACAGAATAGATTAGGTTGGTTTGAAATATTTTGATGCTCTCTATTTTCTGCTGCCAATTTCTTAACATCCCTGTTCCCCTACCACAAAGATCAAATTTTTGACTTTTCATATATATATATATATATATATATATATATATATATATATATATATACATACATACATACACACACATTCATGTAGCTTTGAATAAATATGTGCACGTGTGCACAAACACACTCACACATACACACACACATATATATATATTTCATATGGAAAACTAGTATAATAATAATATCAATCTTAATTAGACACCTCTGATCCTAAGAATGTGGTGTTCAGTGAGCTTTTCATACAGTTCTTTCCATGGTCTTACATATTTGCCCAATTTCCTTTACTCCCTTTTACTTCTCACTTTCTCAGCATTGACCTTTCCATTCCCATTTTTTTTATTTTATTACAATTTTATTTCTTTTACTTTGAGAAGATTAATGTATGAGCATATTGTAACTTGGTCATATTCCCACCAGGTTATCCTCGTATTTCCCCTCCCCTGCCCCATTCACCCAGGGCCTCCTCAGGGAGACTCTTGGCAATCACTGTGGGGTCATGCATTCCCCAGCCAGTCTCTGTTATGGAATGCCCAGCTTGAATAGAAGTTTTAAAACATCTTATTGTTAATCAATAGGAAAAAAAGTGGCATTCCACTTTAGAAAATCAACTCAACTATGCTCATAAATTATTATAAAAATAAAAATTCACCTTTTGAATTAATGTAGAGAAGTGAATGCATAATATGAAATCATTCCTCTTAGAGCTGTCCAAGTTTCTAGTAAATTATGAATCTTGAAACTCAATTGTTTTATATCCAAGTATGTCATTTCATTAATATGTATTGCAAGAAATAGTAGTGTTATCTGTAAAAAAAAAATACAATATTATTTGTAACGTATCTGATCTCATCATAACATGAGGTTTCAAAAGCAGGTTTCTTTGGAAGAAATGTATCAGGATTTTCTGCTGGATTCTTTAGAACTAGCTCTTTCCCTTTCTATAGAATAAATCTGAGAAGCAGAGCCCTGGTTTTGTTTCAACATACTGTGTTTGCTTGTGAAGTGTTAAAGGAGAAACTGAGGCAGATGATTTGGGAAGTTATTTTTGTTTCACATGCTCTTCATCTTCTACTATTCAGCCTCTCTGGCTGTGCCTAAGGCACTCTCCTCTTGTCACTGACCAGAAGTGCGGCCCTCAATGAAAGACCCCTGAAACTTCTCTGCACAAGCGCTCTTGGCTCTCTCTCCTTGAATTTCTGCTCTTTCTGTCCCCTTTCTGCTCTGGAAGTCATGGTTTTGGTGCCTCTGATTCTCCAGTGAAATTTCTCTACAGTGCTTCTCCAACAGTGAAGTGGATTAAAAACAAAACAAAACAAAACCTGGAGCTCTCTACAGAGCACTTCTGATTTGGTTTCTGAGCCTGTCATCAGAGATTCCCTTTCCATTTTAGCTCCTGAATGGAGACACTGCTGGTCCACAGACCCCACTTTGTGCAATATGACTTTATCTCACAAAACATAGGGTAGAATATTGAGTCATTTTGTTTGGATTATGTACTCTGGTTTCATTAATTACAGCGAGGGAACTTTGTTTAACCTATATAAATGCTCTCAGCTTCAAGGGACTTCTCCTATAAAAGAGACTGTTAATAGTTCATAGGGTTTATGGGAGAATGGATAATATAATTAAAAGTCGCTGTCTGTCAGAATGGAAGTACTCCGTAATATAAATGATCCTCCTTGTCTCTTTCTGTCCCCTTAATCTTTCAGCGTGATTTATGTATTGCAGGAGTTTGCCACTCACTTTCTAACACTTGCCCTTCTTGGCTTTGATTTTTCTCATGGATAGTAGGGAACTAACTATGAATAACCTGGTCATGTCTTGGTTTACTGGGTTGAGTTGGGTGCACCGGCGTGATAGTGCCCTTGTGGAGTTCAGAGGACAACCCTGCTGTGTTATTTGTCTCCATTCACTTTGTCTTGAAGCAGGTTGTTTCTTGCTTTTGGAGCTGGGATAGCTCATCAAGCTAGCCCCAGGATCTATGGAGTTCGCCAGCCTCCACCTCCCATGTATTATCACAGATAAATCTGTCATGTCGCTTCCAGTTTTATGTGAGCTTTGGGGATTTGAACTGTCATCTGCAAGTTTGCTGAGCAAGTGCCTTTAATTGCTGAGCCATATCCCCAGGCCTATGTCAACCACATATTTGCTCATTGTATGCACGCTCTATATTGATAAGGTCTTGAGGAACATTGGTAACTAGAGCAATTTACCCATGAAATATACTTTCCTGGATTCATTGTTATCACCCTTCCATAAATTTGGTGATATTCATGTAGGATATTTGAATCTTTTGATTAGTGCTTCACAGATGCTGCTTGAGACCTGACTTCAAGAATGACAGAGCAGCTTTGCTCTTTACTTCGATGAAGCACAATTAGACCATCATCGGTTATGAGAACACTGACAAGCAGGTGAAAAGAAAAGCTTAGGAAAATGTGGTGAAAGTAGGTTGTGACCAGAACAGTAACGAACTATTACATTTTCAAAATGACCTATGATGTTATATTCTTGTTATGGGACTCAATTCATTCATTGTCTTATTTTTTAAAAAAGGTGAGATTATGATTATATTGCCTCTAAAAGATCTTATTTAGCATTATATATTGATGTGGTAAACATATGTCCTATTTTTATATAAGTTTTCCTAGACTCTTCATATTTGTGTAACAAATGCTAATTAAGCTAAATACATAAATACTTTAATAAATTTATTTTGAAAAAAGTTTAATTTGAATTAAGTAATTTTGATATTTATATACTTCATAATATTCAATTTAGCTTATTTAAAAAAAATTTTAAGCATAAAACAGCAGAAACCAACATCATTTGGTCATTTGGTATATCAGCCAGTCGATGCATTCATTCTCTAATTTAAAAAACAGGAAATTAGGCCAGGCGTGGTGGCGCATGCCTTTAATCCCAGCACTAGGAAGGCAGAGGTTCCCTATCCCTTGTCCCATCCACTATTGAATAAAGACAAATGTTTATAGGATTAGCAGGTAAATATTATTTTGGTGAATGATATCACATGTTATTTGAACACATTCATTGTCTTTTACATTTATTAGAATTTGTTTGGGAAAAGATATGCATTGTTTAATTTACTCATTACAAAATTTTCAATTATATCCTAGACAGTTTACATTTCAATGAAGAAAAATAACACTAAAAATTCATGAAGATATAATAGGCTAGATAATCTAATATTAGCATTTTTACACAGTGTGGTCATAATAGCTTTCTAGGTAAATGCATATTAGTAACTAATATTCCTTAATTTTGGTATCTAAATTTAAGGTTAATCACAGGGAGTTAATAAACATGAATGCTATCATTTATTAACTTTGAATTTATTGAAACCTACATAAACAATCATATTTAATTTCAATTACTCTCTACAAGATTTTAGTAGCAAACTGTAACAAAACTAAACTCATATGATTAATACATTTAAGACCACATAATTGATAAAGAAATATAGTCTAACCATATCACATCTATTTCTCTATTTGAATATATACATATACACTTATGGAATACATTTGAATATTTCTCTTTTATACTTAACAAAGCAATATAAAGAACTCCACAGATTCACTACCAATCTCAGAATTTATGTGTCCACAGAATTAGACATGTTTGCAAAGTGATTTCAAGTGTGATGTGACCTCTAAACTTTTATGTCATCTCTCAAAATTATTTAAAATAAAGGCAATATTTGTTAAGCCAATTATTTGATGCCATAATCAATGATAATATGTGGAAATAACTTCATCTAAAGTAAGAACTAGACAAGGATACCCATTCTCACCAATACTATATTGGATATATATTATGCAACAAAAAGAAGAAGAAATAATAAAAAAGTTCAAAATAGAAAGAAAAAAATTAAATTATTTCTGTTTAGAGATGATTTAGTTTTATGCATAGAAAAACATGAAGAGGCATTTAAATGAATAAATTTAGTAAAAATGTACGATACAAATTGAACATGTAAACTTGGTAGTACATCTATGTACTTAAGCCAAATTATCCAAAATTAAGTAAGAAAAGTATCTCATTTATAGTAGTCACAAAAATTAAGATAAAAGTACATAATATAAATTAAACAAGAAAGATGAAAATGTGTAATAAAAATCTACATATCATCGATAAAACAAATTAAAGAAGACGCAAATACATGGAATGATGTATCGTGGTGAAGACTTACAGGAATAAATATTGGTAAAGTATACATCTGCAAAGCCATCAACAGGCTCAGTGACATGCCTTTCTAAATTTCAAGAATGATTTGGAGACATAGGAAAAAATCTAAATGTTGTACAGAGCTATTGAAAGCTCAGAATAGCCAAAGAATTATTGAACAAGAAACAAGACTATAGTCATCACCTTATAGTACCTTAAAATATCCTACAGAGCTCGTGCTCAGTGACCGCTGGATCAGCCTAGAAGACATGTGGACCCAGTGCAAGAGGGGAAATTCCAGAGTGAATGCACACACGCTCTGTCAGATGATGTTCAACAATGGTGCCTGCAAACATAGTGAGGGGAATAGAAGACAAATTCTTTTCAGAGGATATACGAAGATTAACCTTGACTTGGATTGGATTCTTAAATATTAAGCTCAAAATGTAAAATTGCTATGAAATAGGAAAAAGTTACATGATATTGGTTTTGAGAAAGAATTAATTTTATATATTGCTCAGTTAAAATAGAGAAGATTAAATTAAGTACAAGCGTTAACATAGCAAATGAAACAGTCTATATAAGTGAGAAATAAACTGGGGGCTAGAATAATGCATCTGGAGGACATGCATCTGATATAAAACGTGTGAGGTACTTGATTACACAGTGGAAGAGCAGATGACTTGATTAAAATAAGGACAAAAGAATCAAATAGACATTTCCCCAAAGGAGGTATGCCAATGACAAAAAGGTATGAAAAAAGTGTTTAACCTCACAAATCAGAGAAATACAGGCTGAGAGCGTAACAAAATTGGAAAATGAAATGTGTAAATATCCCAAATTTAAATCAGACATTACATGCAAAATTAATACACCCATGTCAGGCAATGCCAACATACTTACTCACAATTTTTACAATCCAAACAATCTTGAATTTGATATGTCCATTCATTTATGTTCAGTTCTGTCTATTTAAGTGTAGCTCCCAGCGTTTGTATGATTGTTTAGTTACTTGACTATTGTATGATTGTTACTTCTCTATTACAGTTATCTTAGATATACAATTTTATTTTATTTATTTATTTGTAAGGAGATATAAATGATAGACAGACAGAAAGATAGATAAACAAATACATAGATGATAGATAGGGGCAGATCTATAGAGAGAATTGGAACACCAGGGTCCCTAGCCACTGCATACAAACTCCAGATGCTTGCACCACTTGTGTATCTAGCTTTGCATAGGTACTAGGGAATTGAGCCTGGGTTGTTCAGCATTGCAAGCAAGCACCTTAACCACTGAGAAATCTCTCCAGCCTGTAGTTACTTTAATCAACATTTTGAATAAAACTGCCAGGTGTGTGGAAACTTAACTTACATTTGTTAGGGCAGTTGTTATCAAAATAAAATGTGCTAATTACGGGCAGGGACGCAAATTAGAATAGTAGAAAACATGAGAGTGCCTCCAAGAATTAAAATATATGACTGGGATATGTAATTAGATTGTCTAAGGGGCATCTGTACTCCCGGGTTTATTGCAACATTGTTCTCAGTAGCCTAACTACGTGATCACCCTAACAGTTCATGAGCCACAGGTAAAGGGAGAAAGAAAATGTGGTGTACTTCCAGCATGGAATATTTGTCAGCCTTAAAACTGATACCCTAGGGGCTGAAGAGATGGCTTAGTGGTTTAGTGATTGCCTGTGAAGCCTAAGGACCCTGGTTTGAGGCTCAATTCCCCAGGATCCCCGTAAGCCTGATGCACAAGGTGACACATGCATTTGGAGCTCATTTGCAGTGGGTGGAGGCCCTGGTGCGCCCATTCTCTCTCTCTCTCTCTCTCTGTCTCTGCCTTTTCCTCTCTCTGTCTGTTGCCCTCAAATAAATAACTAAAAAAAATTTAAGAAGAACAAAAGAAAATTAAAATAAAAACTGATACCCTGCCATTTGTGACAAGAAGATAAACCAGGAAGATTCTAGATTCCTTGTAGAAAGTTAAGAGCACAAAGACAATATCACATGACTTTGTTTATGTGTTGAATCTAAAAATGTAAACTTCACCTTTTGGAAGCAGAGGAGAATGTTGCTGGCCAGCAGTTTCATGGTGTTGAGGTTAGGCAAGCCTTGGTTAAATGCCACAAGAATTTCATTTGGATAGGTGACTTAAGTCGAGGAGGCCTGTTGTATTTGAACTAGCAGTAGTTTAGAATAACATATTGTGTACCTGAATATTAATGATAATTAAATTTTAAGCATTCACAAATTCACAAAACATTGGTAGATCACACGTGTACAATACATTGATTTAATCATTTAACAATATATTTGTTCAATAACAAAACACTGGATTGTAAAAAGCTAGAGAAAACCAACTTCCTCAAGATTATTAAATGAGCTCAAAATTAATCACCCCTCACTTCTGGATGAAAATGATCACAATTCCAAAATTAAAGTTCAAATCTCCAAGTTTATTTTTGAGAGATCCATTCCATACCACCTATCTAAATAGGGGAAATATTTGTGATAATTCATACCATGAAATAGTTAGCTACATACATTCAGTAATATTCATGTTTAATGGGGAAATTATGGCAGAACAATGCACATTTTTTAGTAACCTTGCCATGGGAATTCCTTTATTAAAAGAAGCACCTGCTTTTCCACTGCATGGTTTTACAATTTCTCCTTTCCTGAAAGCAGCTTCTTTATTTTTGAACTCTGCAATATGATTCTAAATAACTTTCAAGAAGTCGCATTTGTAGTGTGGTGTAACTCCAGAGTATTTACTTAAAACATTTTTTTTTAAAGTACACACATATGTGTATCAAGGTGAAATTAGCTCTGAAATACAAAATTGATAGTTCTGCCTGCATGTGCTCATTTTTAAATTGTGTGTGAGTCAGTGTGTACCAAGGCACAGGTGTGCAAATCAGAATACAACTTTGGGGTGTCAGTCCTCATGTTGGAGCAAGATCTCATGTGGTTTGTCACTGCTTTTGCACCTGACAAGATGGCCCCAAGCTTCTGATGTTTGCAGGTCTCTGCCTCCCTTCTTGCTCGTGACTGTGTGGCTGGGATTAAAAGCACTTGTCTCAACATGGCTATAACATGGGTGCTGGAGTTCCAAACTCAGAAAGACTTGCCCATAAACACTTTATCCACTGAGCTATCTCAAAGCATTTAATAATAAAGCCAATTTTGATTTTTATAAGTACATTACTTACATTGTTTTAAATGTCATTTTTTAATTTTTTTGTTTATTTTTATTTATTAATTTGAGAGCTAGAGACAGAGAGAGAAAGAGGCAAATAGAGAGAGAGGGAATGGGTGTGCCAGAGCCTCCAGCCACTGCAAATGAACTCCAGATGCGTGCGCCCCCTTGTGCATCTGGCTAACGTGGGTCCTGGGGAATCGAGCCTCGAACAGGGATCCTTAGGCTTCACAGGCAAGTGCTTAACTGCTAAGCCATCTCTCCAGCCCTTAACTGTCATTTTTAATAGAACAGCCCTAGAATGAATATGAATTGGGTCTCGGTTACAATCACGATGTTAATTAGCATTTCTTCATCTTGACAATGCTGTCAGTATCTATAAGATTCAACGTCAACAACTTTCCCAGTCTATTCTCTTCCTGTTCTCCCTTTTCTGGGTTACAAGCTGATTTCAAAATTTCTCAGATGTTTTACATTTCTATTAATCCCTTACGTATAGCACTTAGTCATCATGAGATATGTTTTAATACCATCCTGCTTCATAAATCTTGATACCAATAAACATGTGCCCTGTATCAAAACGTCCTTTACAGTTCTCTAAAAAAAATAGACACCGTTCCCTAATCCCTTCATCCACCCCTTCCTTCTACTGCAGTGACACAGATGTACTTCATTTCCCCTTAGGTTTGAACACAAGCTAATGACCTACTTGAAATGTATTCATTCCTTGTCTTTAATGTAACTTCACCTTTTTTTTTTCCTCTCTGCCACATTTCTTCCCACTGTAGATTCTGCATTTCTCTTGGACATCCCACACTCAACAGACAGCTTTTGCACACCAAGTTCTCCATTCGTCACACACGCTCCAGTCAGTTTCCAGGAGGACCAGTTCAACATTAAGTTTCCACTGGGATCAGTACTATCTTCACATCTTGATTTTACGCGTTTTATTACATGTTTCTCCAACTTTCCACAGCTCAAATGTTTTCTTGAGCGTCTAATCCTCCATGGCACAAGCCTGATTTGTTCACCTAGCTCCTACATTCTGCTTATTTTGCTTCTCCCCACATAGGTTAACTTAGCCCTATAACTCCTTGTTGGCAAAATTATAAATTCCTTGTCTTTCTCTTTTGGGTTTTGATTTTGTTTTGCGAAAGCAGGTATATACACCTATCAGAAGACAAAGGCTACAGAAATCCCATCCTTAAGCAGACATGGAAACATTCATGAAGCAGAATGCCGCTTGCATGGGAGAAATCTCATAATGTTTCTGGATGGACTCACTGTAAGTTATATGGCTACTGGTCGCAAATAGAATCAAATTTAAGTGACCTTTTCTGATCTCTGAGATCACTACCTCACCGCTCCTCAAAGTTACAAGCTCTCATGGGCTGGAGAGATGGCTTAGTGATTAAGGTGCTTGCCTGGAAAATCTAAGGACCTAGGATCAATGCCCCAGAACCCACGTAAGTCAGATACACATGGTGGCATATATGTTTGGAGTTTGAAGTAACTAGAGTCCCTGGCACTCCCATAATCATTCTCATTCTCTTCCTGCCCCCTCTATCTCTGCCAAATAAATAAATTCATAATAAATAAATAAATAAATGCTCTTTAAAAAAGTTCAAGACTCTGGCATAAGTTAGCTCTCAACCCAGAAATATAATGAGTGGTTTTGGGAAAACATGTCTACATCATGCACTTACCATGGCCATCTGAGGAGATGTGAGAACAGGCAACAGTCAAGACTCACCTCACCACCTAAGCTCCTGGTAGTCATTCTTCTGCCTCTTCCCTTTCACATCCACTGCCTTGCTGGTCCTGTGCCTTGGCCTTCAAAGGCCATGCATCAAGGCCGTTTCCCATCAACCCAACTGAGCCTAGGACCCCTACCACCATTAACTCTCATCTGAGCCATTACTCCTGCCACAGAACTGACCGTCCTTACCTCAGTTATCTTCTGACTAGCCATGTGCTATAGACGATGCCCATCAAAATGTCTCTCAAATAACCATGCTTACCTCCTTAAATCCATGCTGCTTCCACTCTTAGTTGCACAATCTGCCTTTTTTTTTTAACTGATGGCAGGAAAAATTAAGGAAAATCAACATTCATCAATGCCACAAGAAAAGATAGCTGTGTGCCTATCATGAGATGAGCCACTGTAGCCTATCTGCCAGGACCCAGTAGATATTATAGAGTAAGTGGAAATTTAATAATGAGTGCTGCTCTCACTGCGAGCCTGTCAACCAGCTCCAGGGAGATGGTCACAGACACTGAGGACTCTCAAAACTAATCAAACCAGAAATTCAGAGTTCTTTGAGAGCTCAACACTAAAGGAGACTAATAGCACAGTCGCCAAGGCCCAGAGAACATAGAAAACTATAGGGCTGAAAGATCAGAATAGCCTTGTTAGATAGTAGATCACGCAGAGACATTTCCTCCTACCAAAAACTGAAGGCTAACCCCACAATGCACGACCCATGTACCGCAACAAGGAGGGTCCCTGTGGAGGGGGGAGGACAGGGAGGAGGCTAACAATGGTTTGAACTTGACTGTATTCACTGACAACAAAAATAAAATTAAAAAAATAAAAATAAAAATAAATAAATAAATAAAAAGAAAGTAGAATCCTGAGGCCTTGCCCCCACACAGGTGGACATGGGTTCATAACCCTAAAGTGAACATCAATAACAATACTGAGTATGATCCTTGGTGGAATGAAGGTGGGTGAAAGGGGATATAAAAGGGTGAGCCAAGGGAATGTAATCAACATGTGGTCTGTTCATACAGTAAAGTTTACAATTAATAGAAAGTAAGTAGATACTTTAAGTGGAAATAAAAAACATATCTTTCCCATAATGATATTTCCTACCTTATGTCATTTATTTTGGAGCCGTCTTCCATGAAATTATGCATATGTCTGTCTTTATCAGTGTGGTCTCAAGTTAAGGTCCAGTTTCTCAGTGTGTCTTATCTGACCATCATCCCAAATATCCTATACCAAACTGAATTTGTAAATCAGGACTCACAGCATTTCTTTTCTTTTTTTTTTAACAGCATTTTTAGTAGCTAGAAAAGACTTTAATTACTTTTCTGCTTGCATATTTTAAGCTTCTTTAAGAGAGCAGGAGCACAATATAAGGGGAGACTGTCAGTATTGGTCCACACTGTTATCCACAATTACCAGGAAATTTTAGTAATATGAAATATATCTACTAAGATACTGTGGATAAAATGACTATCCCAAGAATATTTCATGGATAGTGTATCTTCTGTCATTGTTTTAATTAATATGATGGTTAGGGAGGGAGAAATTGCTCAGCAGTTAAGGCACTTGCCTGCAAACCCTAATGACCCTAGTTTGATTGCCCAGTACCCACATAAAGCCAGATACACAATGTGGCATATATGTCCAGGAGTTTGTTTGCAGTGGCTAGAGGCCTTGGCATGCCTATTCTTTTCCTCTTTCTCCCCATCTCTATCTCTTCTGACTGTCTTCTCTGTCTTCCTCTGCTTGAAAATAAATAAAAATATTGAAAGTGTTGTTTACGTTTTCAGTCTTACAAATAATTGAAATTCTCAGTGAACATGCCATTATTATTATACTAATTAGGAAAGCTGTACTTCTATTCATATCTGCCCTCGTCTCTTTACTCACACGTGTAGTTCTTATAGGTATGTCATTAAAAACTTTTCAAGGATTTTGTTGTTACATTTATGTACGTATGTTCAAGTAAAATCACAGTAAGAAAAGATTCTTTTAAATCCATATGTTTGTATCGATAGAACATGGTATAACATAACAGTAAGTTAATTTTTTTTCTTATATGTTGACAATCTTGTGTTTTCAAAAATTAGGTATGTTAGTAACACTTACTCTGCCTCATTTCATTCTCTATTTCAAACTGCATGAACTTTGATTTCTGTCATTCTGATGATGACAATTACGTAGTGATATCATAATAGTGTCATGAAATGTAGTACAAACACTAGCCATTAGATAAAAGATTTTTACCCTAACTGTAATATATACTGAAAAGTTCTCAGTAAAATGTAAATATTCAAATTACATATATTCTGATATGTTATCTTTGCAACTTTATGCAACTGAGTGGTGTTTTGGTTTCACTATACGTTTTGATCACTGTTTGCACTTACATATTTTAATTTTTAAAAATATGTATTTATTAGAGAGAGAAGCATGGAACAGGCAAGTAGGGGAAAGAAAGAATGGGCATGCAAAGGCCTCTGGGAACTACATATAAACTCCAGACACATGTGCCATCTTGAGCATCTGGCATATATGGGTACTGAGGAATTGAACCTGGATCCTTAGCTTTCACAAGCAAGCACATTAACCACTAAGAAATCTCTCCAGTCCCAGATTATAGCATAAAAATGTGTAATAACATACACTTCAGGTAACATATGCTTAAGATTATCATGGTACTATATTCTTCTAATTGTATTAAATTTTATTTCAGTGGGTATTAAAAGGTTACACCAAAAGGGAGAAAATGTGGCAGCAAAATGATATATAATCTACTTTAAATGGATTGAAAGATTTGATATGTGCATCAACAAAATAGTTATTTGAAGTAAATGATATCAACATGTTAATTTCTTGAAGTCAAGCTTTCTTTATTGAGGTGATCCCATATTTCATTTAATTACCTAAGTATTATGCTACCAAACTTGGATGAAGATGAGCAGAAAGAGGCTTTATATATGGGATAGAGTATTTTTTAAGATGATAATGATGATGATGATGATGATAATTGCTTAATTTTAGAATTTATTGCAGATGTAATTTTCCCATATCAGTGTGTAAGTTGCATAAATTGACTAATTTTCAAAAAATCTTCTATCTAGATGTTACTCTCCTTTTTTTCAGTGGGGATGTGATGATGGAAAGGACAGTAGTTTCTTTTAAGAAACTGAATCAGCTGGGCGTGGTGGTACATGTGTTTAATCCCAGCACTTGGGAAGCAGAGGTAGGAGGATTGTTGTGAGTTCAAGGCCACTCTAAGATTACATAGTGAATTCCAGGTCAGCCTGGGCTGGAGTGAAACCCTACCATGGGCGGAAAAAAAAAAAAAGAAGAAATTGAATCAAAGTGACCTTTTACATTGTTTCAGGATTTAACTTAAAATAATAGTTCCCTATATTCATAATTTAGCTAAAACAAAGTGTGCACCAGTGCATACATCTCATTATTCACTGTGAACAATGGTTCATCTGCATTCTGCAGGGTAGAGGCATATGGAAGGAAATATGTAGGAAAACTTGTAAATGTTAGTAAGAAAAAAGGCATAGAAGGATCCAGAAAATCCCTTTGGCCTCTCAAGATAGGGGTGTGTGAGCAAAATAGCTGATGTAGTTGTCACAGGGGCTCGATAATGAAACCAGCAGGGTCCCAGTTCTGGGTGCTTTCTGAGCTTTAACTCAGGAAACACACTGTTATAGTGTTTCTTAATGGGAGTCCCAGAGGTTCCCACCACCCAAAGTTTCTGTTATAAATGTAATAACCAAAGTAATAGAACCATAAGAAATTATGAATTCTTGTTTCTTCCCACCCTCCCTCACCACATAAAGAGTGTGGGTGGTCGTTGGTGCTCATGTTCCTGTAAGTGTGTTCAGCAGGGACCCACCGTGTATTCCGTATGAGGTCAGACACGAGGACAGACTCCAGCTACCACACATTCACATGTTATCTACAATGTATATGCAATAAAAGGGAGAATATGGATTGTTTTATCACAGCGTTCACATCAACCACAAAACTAGTTCACATCATGGATATCAGTTCCAAAGATCTCTTAATATTAACCATGAACTCAAATGTTTCATCTCTTGTCAAATTTCAGAAGCCTGGAAGAATTCCAAACAGTCCCCCAAACATACTGGACTTTAAAACACATAAAAAAAAATGTCAAGATATAAATAAGAATTCCTTGGGCAATAATTTTCTCATGATGTTTATTTTATTATCTCATTTCTAAATGTTAAAGATTAAATACTTGTACTACCTATTCTAGGAGCAGAGAAAATAGACTGAGGGCCAGAGACAGAATACACAGGCACAAGCTTACACAGACACAGCCTTATATTAAACCCTTCCTTACCACAGGCATCGTGAGCTTGTTAAAGGACACTTGCCCAGTGAATACAGAGCTTCCACCATTAGATCAAAACTTCGCCAGTAGGTGCAACCCACTTTCTTCTACCATCTCATCTTCAGTGTCATGAATCAACATGAGAATGGTTGCTATAATAGAGTTGATGACTAAAACTCCATTTCCTGTTTCCCTAAGTGGTATTCCCTATAATCCTGTGGCAAACTATTTTTTTTAATTAATTAGTAATTTTTTTCTTCATTCATTTATTTATTTATTTGAGAGCAACAGACACAGAGAAAGAGGCAGAGAGAGAGAGAGAGGGAATGGGCGCGCTAGGGCCTCCAGCCACTGCAAATGGAACTCCAGATGTGTGTGCCCCCTTGTGCATCTGGCTAACATGGGTCCTGGGGAACCGAGCCTCAAACCGGGGTCCATAGGCTTCACAGGCAAGCGCTTAACCACTAAGCCATCTCTCCAGCCCTGTGGCAAACTATTTTTGCAAACAAATAATATAGTAAATTGTATTGATTTCAAGAGTGGGAATTAACATGGAAGTAACATTTATGTTCTCTGGACTTGAATGGACAAAACATCATTTAGTTGCAGGAATGATGAATTTGAAGGAAGCAGCACTTAGTGCTTGGAGAATATTTGCTTAGGAAACATGAGTAAATTATTAATAGATGTTCTACATTTATTTTGGTATATAAATACATTGGCTTACATATAACATGTAGCTAAATATGTATATATATATGTATATTATATATATATATAATATATTATATTAATATATATATATTACAAAATGATTAGTTTGGAATCAGTCAATATTCCTTTGTATATGACTGAAGAATAGTCTTATTTATATTTATAAAAGTAGTTTTAGATATATAAAATTATGGTTATTTGTGTATATTTTTCTTCATTTATAAGTAATTTTCTTTGTTATTTTGTTCAAAGTGCCATGTTAACACACCATTCCTTCAACAATAAGTTCTCATATTTATAAGATGAATTCACAGTTTAGAACCTAGTTATTGAGGACTACCTTTGACAAGTAGGTCATAAGGTTCCGGACAAAGAAGTTAGTATTAAAACTAAAATACTTAGATTTGTACCGACACCTATTTCATTTTACGAAATGTGTTTTCCCCTGAATCCAAATGAAACAAATCAGTTCCTTACTTATTTAGGGAGGATGGCCAAGGAAGAGGCCATGCTCAGACAATAGAGTCATCAGGCAATTTTATACCCAAGTCTAATTCGATGTGTCAGGCCCTAATCAGCTCTGTTTCACAGCGCGTTGCTCCCTAAAAGCAGATTTGTTTAAGCACAACCTTTATTTCAGCATGACTGGAGAGGGAAGAATAACAACAAACCAGGCATATCTCGTGGGTTGTGTTCTGGGCACTGGGTGAGTCCATCATCTGCTGGAGAGGCAGAGGAAAAGTGACAGGCTCATTCATGCCTTCGAGACATTTTTAGGTCTATTGAAAATTTTAATCTGTGCACTCTACGTGAACCTCCACACTCTTAATTTAGCCCACGTAGCCATGTGCGGAGTCTGTCTGCCTCAGATAGGGCCGGCTGGCTTCTGTAGGAGGCAACCCCTCCAAGCAGTTTTCTTCTCTAAATTCATTCTGCCTTGAACTTTACACACACATATAAGCTGCATTTACAGGAGGATTTCAGAGTTAATTAAACGCCGAGTTTGTTTCTTTAGAAATCACATATGCCTCAGGGTTAAGGAATAGCATTTCAGCAGCTACTTTAATTTAGGATTAAGCACAGTGTACATTTTCTGCAGAAATTTTATTTTTATAGGTACATATCTATAGAGATGGGAAATTTCCTCCCTCTCTTGCCATAAGACATTTCAAAAATAGGTTCTAAAAAAGAGACCATATGCTACAAGATGCAGCAAATCAGCAAATTCAAAACCACCCTTTTATGAAAAAGGCGTTGGAAAGCTTCAAATGAGCCAGAGTGTTGGTAAAGTCCTGGCCTTGCTGATAAGGCTGGAGGCTGCCTTCCACTAAGGGCTCCCAGTTTTGGGTCCTCTTTGCTGTGGATTTTTCATGGTGATAATCCTACAGGTATGATATTTACAAATATTGAGGTCAAAGGTGAAAGGTCTGATTTTTATTTTTACACTAGCAAGTCATGTTTCACACTAGCAAGTCATACCAGCATCCATGATCTTGGTTACTGTGTGTAACTGTGAACAACAATTTTATTGTGAATTTTCTTAAAAGATGAGGCTTTAGCAGGAAAGGAAAAATGAACCCATGGTGAAGAATCCAGGCCCTAAAATTGTCCTAGGTGGATTTCTATACACCACTGCCTTAAAGAATCTCTGTAATTAGAGTACTATCTTGAGTTATTTTTCATTAATATCTTTTAGCATTCTTTGCCCTACTACTGTTTTGGCAAAAACCATCCTTGTCTTAGGTCATAGATTTGTAAAAAGCCAGAGAATATTCTTTGAATGAAAACTTAGAAAAACAAAACAATAAGAAAAATGTGCATTTGAAGATGGAGAGACCTCCAACCTTTTTCTGTTTACATGTTTGATTTAAATTATTGACAAGATATAGGCACTAATTTCACTGTGGAATGTTCCTTGGCTTTCCTGTGCCTTTTCACTGGCCATAAAGTTTGGAATAAATCAGTGAAGTTTGAAATAAAAATAATTATTACAGTGTTTGAGCTAGACAGTCTCTGGCATTTTCTGTTGGTCCAATGAACATATGGATTGTTGGAGGTAAAAAGTTCAACCCATGAAGAAGAACAGAGACAACTGAGGGCAAGAATGGCCACAGTAAAGTAAAACAGCCCCAAGGCCGAGCCCAGTAAGCCCTGTCCATAAATCTTATTAATCAGGGGTATTTCAAAATAAAATGTGTGAGGAAGAAAAGTATGTCCCATTTCAGACTTTCCCAGCATTTTTTTTTCTTATCTCTTAAAAGAGGGGTTAGAAAATAAACTTTAAAGCCTTGAAATTGATAATTAAATAAAAAGTAATGCAATTTTTCCCCTGTATAATATTTTGAAAAGGAATGGGTCTCCTAAATTAAATGTGTCAATATTTTACATTTGCATAGGTGCAACATTTCCTGTGGGTGTGTGTAATTCATTATTTCTCAAAGGGAAATATCATCATATTATCTGATTTTTGTTATTTAGCGTATTGGACTTTAAAAGACAATCACTTGACCTGCATCCTCTGTCCAAATGCAGTCTCCCAGACTCTAATCCTGGAAGGCTCAAGGCTCCATTTCTTCTTCAATTTAAGGATTTTTTCTTAGTGGCTTCTACAGACAGACATTGGGAAAGAACTGAAAGTTAAGTAAAGCAAGAGGATCTCAGAGTGAGGAAGTGGGGCCACCCAGAGCATTATACTCTACAATCTGCATTTCAAAATCTCGGAATAATCCAGCATTAAAGTAATCCAGTGAGTTTGGGAAAACCAACACATTATCACAATGCAAATATCTAACAGGGTGTATTTATCACATTGCTTTATCAAATTAATAATTTTAATAATTTTTTGTCATTACATCATGGCATATTTTTGTAAATCTTCCAATTATTTTTTTCTTTGGTTTTTCGAGGTAGGATCTCACAATCAAAATTATGTCCCAAAATCATGTTATTGTACTTTTCTTTTACATTCT